>CM048744.1:494642817-497042817 GCA_026315105.1 Locusta migratoria | reverse complement strand
TTTTAAAATTGATCTGTTCAAGGCTTATTATCAGATACCCATTGCCGAAGAAGATAAGCATAAGACAGCTGTAATAACACCATTTGGTCTTTACAGTATGAATTTAATGTTATTAGTTTTGGCCTGCGGAATGCACCTTCAACATTCCAGAGATTTATTAATGAAGTTTTGTTTGGACTAGATTTTGTGTTCCCTTACCTTGATGATATTTTGATCGCCTCATCTAGTATTGAAGAACACCACTCACACCACAAATTAGTCCTAGAGCTTTTGTCTAAATATGGACTACGAATAAATATCTCCAAATCAGTTTTGGGAGTAAATGAAATAGAATTTCTGGGCTACTGGATAACACCTGAGGGATCCCGTCCACTACCTGCAAGAGTTCAAGCTATCTTGGAATACAAGTTACCTGAAAAACCGCACGAACTCCGTACATTTCTTGGCATTGTTAACCAATATCGTCACTACCTTAAGGATGCAGCACAGACTCAGGCTGTTTTGCATGACTATCTCAAGGTAGCTACAAAGAGGGATAATACACAAATTCAGTGGACTGAAGAAGCCAAGAAAATGTTTGAGCAATGCAAACAAGATATTGCAAATTCTGCATTATTGGCTTTTCCTAACTCAGAGCTACCTTTAGCATTATGCACTGATGCATCAGATGTTGCTGTTGGTTCTGTACTGCAACAATTAGAAAATGGAACTTGGAGACCGGTTGCATTCTTTTCACAGAAACTGAGTCAGTCACAGAAGGTTTATAGTACCTATGATCGAGAATTGCTGGGAATTTACCTTTCTGTGAAAAAGTTCAAACATTTACTAGAAGGAAGAAATTTTGTTATATTCACTGATCATAAGCCACTCACATTTGCTTTTAAGCAAAACAATGAAAAAGCATCCCCTCGACAAATGCGACAGCTGCAATATGTCTCACAATTTTCAACTGATATTCGTCACATCAGTGGCCATGACAATATTGTTGCGGATACTCTGTCCAGAATTAATGAAATAGCAATAATAGACTATGATGAAATCGCCAAGAGCCAACTGCAAGATCAAGAATTACAACTCCAAACTGGGAACAACTCCTTAAACTTCAAGTCATATCAACTTCCATCAGGAAAAACATTGTGGCGTGACACTTCAACTGCAAATATTAGACCATACATTCCTCAAGCTTTTCGTCATCAAATATTTCTCCATTTTCATGGTTTAGCTCATCCTGGAATAAAGACTACAGTGAAACTGTTAACCAGTAAAGTTATCTGGTCTGACATAAAAAGAGATGTGCAACAATGGACTAAATCCTGTGTTAACTGCCAAAAAACCAAAATTACTCGCCACACAAAATCACCGCTACAAAAATTTGAAGAACCAGATGAACGTTTCAGTGTTGTACACATCGATATCATAGAACCTCTGCCTCCATCTAATGGCATGACATATTGCTTGACTTGTATTGATCGTTTTACGTCCTGGATGGAAGTCGTACCACTTGAGGATATCACTGCTGAAAAAGTAGCAAAAGGTTTCTACCAACACTGGATTGCTAGATTTGGTGTTCCATCACAAGTAATCACAGACCAAGGAACGCAGTTCAGATCACAACTGTTTAATTATTTGGGTATCATTTGTGGAATGAAAATTCAACACACAACACCATATCACCCTCAATGCAATGGCAAAGTTGAGAGGTTACACAGAACTGAAATCTGCAATCAAGGCTCACAACACTTCCGACTGGACAAATATTCTACCTACTATTCTACTAGGATTGCGAATTGCACTACGAGAGATATCAAACTATTCTATTGCACAGATGGTATATGGGAAAACTATCAAACTTCCTGGTGAATTTTTTGAAGAGCCAACTACAAAGATTGACCCTGATTCATTTACTTCTGATTTGCAAAAGCAAATGTTGCAACTGAAACCTAACAAACTTACATATGATACAGCACAATCAGTTTTTGTACCAAAAGACCTGAAAACTTGTTCACATGTGTTCTTAAGATGTGACAGGATTAAAAAACCAATAGAACCTACAAATGATGGTCCTTTTCCTGTCATAACAAGGCATGAAAAATATTTCACTATTTTGAAGAAGTGCAAAAACATAAATGTGTCAGTGGACAGACTTAAACCAGCCTACCTCTTGCAGGAAGAAAGGGAATTAGAAAAGGTTCTTCCAAATTTTGGAAAGGATACTCAACCACAGAAGTCCACAGAGGAACCATGTCCAGCTGACAGAGTATCAAAGTCAGGAAGAACTATAAGAGTTCCAGCACGATTCTTAGACCGAGTTATTTCTGTGAAAAATAAATGAAGTCACATTAGACATTGTAAATAGAGATTATTAATTGCGTTGTATCTTTATCACTTTTATACCATTTGCACTTGTGTTTTTGTAACATATCTTTTGTTATTCTAATATGATATTGTTTGTTTTGAATTAATGTAATTTCAGACTTCACCACCCTGTATTACTTCATAACTTTGTTACTGGTGGGGGAGTAGTGTACAGGACAGTGACATAACTGTGTAAATAACTTCATTGCAAATATCAACATCATATCTTTGAATTCTGTGTGTTCAGTTGTTTTGTAAATAACAAAAAATGTGTGTTCGTAAGAAGGCCAAATAAAAATTGTAATAAATATTCTCCTGTGGATATTCATAATTTTAGTAAATATATCCGTCACATCAGTAATACATTCTTCTTGATTGTAGATTGAATATGAAAGGTCAGACCTCCTCCTTCTATTGTATTTTAAATACAGTAAAAATGTCCCACTTGCTTTTAAATTTAAGAGGTGGTGGATTATTTCAAGAAGTAGTTGAAGACTAATTTTAATAAAATTATATTACTGTATTACTACGAGTTTATTGACGTAGTTTATCAGGAAAATTTAGTTGATGCTACACAGGAACGGACTAGCAGGGCCTGCACTCAAGAACTTCAAAGTGTACTTCATGAATGGAGATTACTGTCAATACTCAAAATTTTTGTATCATTTAAAGGAGGAAGTAGTAGCCTCTTTTTTGAGTCCATAACTCCGTACAACAGTCACTAACAAGAGAGAACCTATGTATCATGTCCATAGATCTCACACAGAACTCGAATATATATGTCTTTTTAGTAACAGAGATTGTTCCTGGTGCAGATTCACTTGCTCATTATCTCTAGCTCTTGTCATGTAACTATCTGGACGTCCACCCGGACAGACAAAATATCTGGGGCAGTACTTGTCCTTATAACTTCTAAATTATCCGAAAAATAAATTATTTGGTCACCTTGGGTCGTTAGGAGGAATGTAGGCAACTTGTTACACTACCATAAAACTTTAAATGTTGATAATAAATAGAATAAAGCAACTTACACATAATCATGGTTGATAATGATCCTAAATGCAGAAATCACTCATTTTAATTATTTATTGCACAATACGGAGCACTCGAACACTGGTATGGATGTAAACTATAACAAAGCAGACAACAAAGGTTGCCTCACACTGGAAGATCAGTCAGCAATGTCGGCTGCAGTCTCAAAACGAAGACTACTGGCCGAAGCCTCCTGATGTCTACCGACTTTTACTGATTCAGGATCAGGAAGAATGGGTCATCCAACAGTTAACACACTGTACGACAGAGCACGTTAATCGTGCCCCGCTCATCCCCCCCCCCCCCCCCCCCCAAATATAAGACGTTCTACATGCAAGGGGATCGTCTATGGAACAATTTGAACAAAGTTCAAGCTGTGTGGTCTTATATGGCCTTGTAGTCGCCTAGGCAAAATATAAGTGTACATATACTCTCTGATTAGACATGAACCTTGATTCGTTGATATAGGAAGATCAAGAAGTATTGTTTCAAATGTCTGTATAGCTTATGGAACTTAACTGCGGGGTCATCAGTCCCTAAACTTACAAACTGCTTACGAACTAACTTACACTAAGGACGGCACAAACATCCATGCCCGAGGGGGGATTCGAACCCCCGAACGTAGTGGCCGTGCAGACCGTGACTGGCGCGCCGCAGTCCCCTCGGCCACCGCGGCCGGCCAAGAAGTATTGATGTCTCACATTGTAATTGCTAATAGTGGTGTTGAGAAAAAGCTAAAAAGTAGCCAAGTAGGTGTTTGCCCGCAGTAGCAGCTACATCTGCATCTACAGATCACAAGCCACTCGTGGTTTGTGGCGGAGGGTACTTTGTTTACACTTGTAATTTCTTTCCTTTTCCTGTTCCCATCGTGTTTTATTCGCGGGAAAGATGACTACCGTGAAGCCTACATGTGGATCTCTCTAATTTTATCCTCATGGTTCTTTTGCGAGTTATATAAGGAAACAATATACTGGATGAGACTTCGAGGAACATACGCTCTAGGAACTTTGATTGCTGTTCATACTGTGAAGCAGAATGCCTCTATTGCAACGCCTGTCACTAGAGCTGGCCGATCAACATCAGTGTTTTTCTGCCTGTGGGTCATGACCCACAGGCGTAGCTAGGATATTAATTCGGGAGGGTTTTTCGATGAATGGACACTGTAATAACATGTATTCTTAATAGAACTGTAAACGGTACTAATACTGTACATTATATTATTTTTCAGTGCAAATGACTGGATAATAGAAAGTCAACATGGTATAGGAACAACATTAGAAAAACCTCCTGAAACTGTATGAATTCTTAAAAATAGGGACAAGGCAAATCATATCATAATGGTAGGCAAATGTGGACCGAAACATGGATGGCAGTCAGAAAGGCTAGTGTGTGAAGCTTTCAATAACGTCTGAAGCATTATCAGAGAAGCATTCCCTAACTCAAATTATTGCGGTACGTGAAAGCTGTCAATGGCAAAATACGAGGCGTGTTTTTTAAGTAAGTACCGTTTTGAAATTTAAGACGTGCTAAGATATCTCAATAATTTTGTGTTGAATGGGTACCTACATCTGTTGTCTACGCACTGACGCCATTACAGTCTGATTCTTCCTTGTTTACGTTGTGTACGGTGTGTTTTAAGATGCCTCCGATAATCGTGAGTCCCGCCGACTCTGAAGATTTCTTAGTGCTAAAGGCCTAAAAGCGATAGATATTCATCGTGAGATCTGTGTGCAGTTTACGGAGAAAACATTATGAGTGATGGTATGGCAGTGGCGTAGATAAATTTTTCATCTGTGGAGGGGGGGGGGGGGGGATGTTCAGAGCCAGAGCTATACTGAGGTGCCCTCGCACAGTTGACAGGTGCCAAAGCTGTGACCCCTCATAAAACAAACTTGCGATTTTTTTCTATTAATTTGCAAAATTTTGCGAATAGTTGATGAGAGAATGAAGCGTTATTGAAAAAAGATTGTAGACATGAAGAGCAGTTTTTCTGGTGTACCTTGAAAATGACGGGCGTTCACCTGCCGATATACTGGCTGTTGTCAAAGACGTTGCCCAACTATATTACCACAAATTATTTTAACATTACAAACAGAAGAAAACCTATTTTCACAGCAAAAGTAATCGCTGCAGGGATTAGTAAATTAGAAATACATTCCGCACTACCACATCTGGCTCAAGTCGGTAGTTGCTAGCAATCGTAAAAAAATCGAAAGTCTTCAGATAAAGCAGAGACCAGGGGAATGGCGCCATCTTAAAGGAAACCATTTTTTCCCTCTTTTTGAAGGTGTGTCTTTTCTTAAAGAATAATACTACAGCTTCGCCAGCTAATATAATTTTATTATAATTTTTTCAGACATGTATTTTGTTAAGTTTTATTGTTAAAAAATGCAACGTAAAAGTGTAAACAGTGGCGCCATTCCCTGGGTTGCGGGTTAATGACGCCACACATTTAGATATCAAGAATAAACCTACATGAGTAAATAGCAGTAAATAATTGTTACAACCGTTGTAATTTATACTTATCACTGTTCTGTATTAGACATTTAGAAGGCTTCAAGTACTTGTCGATATAAAATTGGAATAAAAATACATTTTTATAATTTAGGCTCGATTAAGACACCGCAAAAGTCAGAAATACCGGTATAGTTTTTGGCAATTCAAACCTACTTTATTCTCTACATTCTGTACTTTCTTTTCACAAAATGTATGCATCTGTATTACACTTCATTTTGCCTAAATTCTCCATCAAGGCGTCATTGCCCCAGTTGAAAAATATGGCTAAGAACGTCAATTTAATGCCAAAGATTTTGCTAAGCAATTAGGTTAGAGACACGAAATCGAAGCTAAGTATCTACAGATTACGTTAATACGAGTATTAAAAAGTACTGACAGCCTATAAAAGTACTTATTTCAACATAATACAGGTTCGAAAATTAGATTCAAAACGTCGAAACTAACCATTTCTTTCACACGATTAATACCTGTCAACAATCACGGACGGCGACCACAGGAACTAGTTCCGCGGTAAGTAACAGAGATAGAACACTGGCAAGCATACTCGTACTGCCAACCGTTTGGCATAAAACGGATGGCGCCGTTCTCCCCTACGTTTCAGCACCTGCACATCGGCCTTTGGAAACCAGAATTACCGTTGTGAAGTTGCAGTGCTGACGAATATGAGTAAGCTGACAGCCGACTGTTATTAACAAAGTCCACTGTCGCCTCCTATGATAGACATCCGTCGCTTCTTTGTAATACTGCTTTGGCGAAATGACACTTTAGAGATTACAACGTGTTATCAGTGTCTATTTACAGTAGTAGGACGAAGGTAAGGTTGCTTCTTGTAAGCAGAGGATGGGAACATGACTCGTTAAAAATATATATTTGTCTTTGTCACGTACAAGTTCGCCACCCTACTGTAGTAATAAAGTTAGTAGATCACTGAAGTTGGTAGCAGTAGTAAACAGCCGGCCGCGGTGGCCGAGTGGACTGCGGCGCGCCAGTCACGTTCTGCACGGCCACTACGTCGGGAGTTCGAATCCTCCCTCGGGTATGGATATTTGTGCCGTCCTTAGTATTAGCTAGTTCGTAAGTAGTTTGTTAGGTTAGGGACTGATGACCCCGTAGTTAAGTCCCATAAGCTCTAAAAACATTTGAACATTTTTAGTAGTAAACATACTACACGGTGGCCTTCATTATACGCTACGCAAGCCTCGCGCGGTACTATAAACAGTCTGTGGAGCGTGTTTCTGGTTGGAATTCAACAATACTTAACTGATGGTTAGGTGATGGTTACCTGAGCAATTATTATTTTTTTAATTGGCTAGATTAAATGTGGTGAAAGTTGTGCGCGACGCTTGCCTAGGCCTCACGAAGGTCATTCATAGGACATTCGAGACAAAGTGTCCCAACAACTTATGAACTAGCCAATTCTGAGGACGGCACAAATATTCATTCGAACCCCCGACAGTAGTGGCCGTGCAGAACGTGACTGACGCGCCGCAGACCGCTCGGCCACTGCGGCCGGCATACAATAAATAATTTTGAATAATTCGATAAAAGATCTATTTCTTTACAAATTGTTTACACATTGGAACCTTTCTTAAAGAACATAGTTCGCTTCTGTGTCTTGCCTAAAGTGCGAAACAGTCGTTAAGCAAATTTTATTTTTCTGTCGAAAATCATGTAAAAATTGGATAGCCGCGGCAGAATAGGATAATGTGTTCTATTACGAAAAATACACAAAAAACTTCGTCCAACAATTTAAAAGAAGGCTGAAGCAACGGAAAAAAATAATTATATTTGATCCTTTGAGATGACATAGTTTTGTTACGGTTCATAACGGATCGCCAAAATATTTTTTACTTGGAAGGGGGTAGCATATTCCACAAGGTTGAAAAACTTGCTTTCAAGCTCACCGGTACTAAATAAACCCACAATGATGCGTGTTTGTTGGATGTTATATAACTCCTATGGTACAGAACCCACATTGACGTGCAATATTCAAGTATTGGCAGAATGAGTGTCTTATAAACTGTTTCCCTTGTTGATGGACTATACTTCCTGGGTATTCATGCAACAGAATTCCATCATTATGTATGACAATGCACGAAGCCACTACGCTGCTGCTTGACAAGACCTCCCAATAAATTAGCTTACTATGCGCATTTTCATTCTTTCATATGGCATTATATTTTCGGGTAACTGGGAGTAAAATATTCACCCCTTTCAAGTAAAAAGTATTTTGGCGATCCGTTATGAACCGTAACAAAACTGTGACATCTCAAAGGATCAAATATATATTTTTTTTACCATTGCTTAGCCTTCTTTTAAATTGTTGGACGAAGTTTTTTGGATATTTTTCATAATAGAACACATCCTATTTTTCAAAAGATGTTCGAATGCTTCTTAATCTATGGGACTTAACTGCTTGGTTGTTAGTCCCTAACTTCCAAACTACTTAAACCAAGTTAAACTAACCTAAGGACAACACACACTACGGTTACATGCAACGCATCTTACGGAAGACGAAAACCGATTTTCGTAAACTGCTTTTCCCTGTCGTGTTTACAAGGCATAGCCTGAATCGGATTTCGTAGCTCACTTAAAGTGGCGGCTGGAAAACAGCTGATTCAGTTCCTTATTTAGTCTGCACAATCACAAAAGTTCTGAATTATTAATGAATGATGCCTGCAGGCATCGCCATGGTAGACAGACATATTTCCCTGTATTTGTGACAGGAGTGGGGTATTAGTGGGCTAAAGTTTGTGCCAGTGTTTTTAAAAATGATTTAATTTCAACAATAAAAAGAGGGTTCAGCGCAAATTATGCTTTGAATATGAGCAGCAAAACTGATACAAAGTATCATGGAATACCTACTTAAAATTAGTTAACTTACATTAATCTTTTCTCCCCCTCCCCGTCCACAAATATAAGCTACATTCGCCACTGGTCCAAGGTCTGTATTTATTAACGTTGTCTTGCCATTTACTGTGCAGAACTGTACATACTGAATTATTATCAAAATTTGCAGAGAACTACTCAATGATTTTCTGAAAGACACTAATTACAATTTCATCACTTAATTGTTATTTGTCACGCGTGATTGCAATACTAGTCAGCAAAAAGCACTAGCTTTGCATCTTCGTGAATATAGAATGGCAACTCATTAATATACGCGGTATGTCCACAAAATAAATTCCGTTTGGTTATATAAAACAAACGTGTACAGCTATAGAAAAAAATTATTGTAGAAAAATATACAACTGTTGAACTACTTTTCTACATACCTTTCAAAATTTTGTGCCGCGGTGTAGTAGCGGTGGTCTAAAGCACCTCGCTGCGGAGCGCGCGGTTGCTCACCGTGGAGGTTCGAGTCCTCCCTGGGGCATGGGTGTGTGTGTGTTTGTCCGTAGGTTAGTTTACCTAAGTTTAAGTAGTTTGTAAGCTACGGACTGATGACGGAGTGATGACCACGCAGTTTGGTCCGATAGATTTACAGAAATTTGAACATTTTTTTCGAAATTTTGTAGGCACTTGTCATGGCGTGGCACAAGTTTTTGTGTCTTCTTCATAGAAGGTTGCCGCCTATGTATTCAACCATATGGTAACATGTTCTTTCAGCTCGTCATCATCGTTGAAGTGTTGGCCACCAAGGACAGATTTTAGGTGTAAGAAGGGATGAAAGTCGTTTGCGCCCCGCAATTTCTTAATTGTATCGCAGTAGCCATGTGAATAGATTATTTGGCCTCGTGGTAAGAAATCAATCAGCAAAATGCCTTTTTTGTCCCAAAAAACGGTGCACATGTCTTTTAGAGGTGTCAAGATTTGCTTAGGCTTAACTTTCGTTGGGGATGAAGTGTGCCTCCATTCCACTGATTGCCTTTCTGTTTCAGAGGTGTTGTACGATCTACATCTACAGATCTACATATATACTCCTCAATCCATCGTAAAGGGCGTGGCGGAGGGTACATCGTACCAATGCCAGGCATTTCCTTTCCTATTCCACTACCAAATAGAACGAGGGGAAGAGAATCTCTATATGCCTCTGTACGAGCCCTAATTTCTCTTATCTTGTTTTTGTGATCTTTGCACGAAATGTACGATACCCAAGTTTTATCCCCTCTGACTATCCGAGAAAGAAAACCATCGCCTTCTTCATTGTAACGTGTCAAAAAGTGAAGCGCACTTCCTATCTGTTGTTTTTCGTGTTGTTCAGTAAAACTTTTTCGGAATTTCAGTTTTTCAGTAAGAATTTCATAAATTAGTGATCATGAAATTTGCGGAACTTCCATATCAAGGGTAGTAAGTGTAAACTTACGGTTGTGCTTAATCTTCAATTGTGAGAACCAGTTCATCAGTAACCACAGACGGGCGTCCGTTCTTCATCGTGCACGTGATCACGTCCTTTATTGAACAGTCTGACCCATCTTCTAACCATTCAATCAATCATATCATTTTTGCATAAACCTCGCAGATTTTCCGTTGATTCAACTTGCACTTAGAAAAGGAATCACAGATCTTATTTCACACGCGGCGGCATTTTCAATTACGGCTGACATTATACAGAAGCACTTCAAAGCACACGTCGGCAGCAGCGATCTGAAAATGGCGTACATGTCTTCTCCTTTTGTCAGAGCAACTGCAGCGCATGCTCGGAACTGCGATCGTAGCGCTGCCGCGGATAGTAATAGAAACGGAACTTACTTTGTGGACGACCCTAGTATGTTAAGAATCCGAGATCTTACCCTGTAGGAACCCGTTCTTGATACCAATGTGTGGTTAAATGTCGTAAATAACGGAGGCGATTATACTGAAAGTGTTTAAGTATGTCCCTCTTTCAATAAAGTCATTTCAGAGTAAAATAATAGTTATTTTTAGCCTGTCGGAACACTCCCTTGGAGCACGCCACATATTACCTTCATTGCAGAAGACTTTTCTCCACTGAGAATCTCTTCATATTCTATTCTACAAGCCGAGTGTGATCTGCGGGTCACTCACCGTTGTTGACTCTGGAGGAACAGTCGATGTAGCGGAAGCCATCATCGTCGTAGAGGTAGGGCCCGTTGGAGCGGACCACCTTGAGCGGACTCCGTCCGAAGTGTAGCTGACAGGTGCCCCTGGAACAAAGGTCCACCGTAACTCTACACTCTCAACTGCTGATTTTCATCACTGAAAGGTAAGGTGGTTTGGAGACTGCAAAAAAAAAAAAAAAAAAAAAAAAAAAAAAAAAAAAAAAAAAAAAAAAAAAAATCATTGTTCCAGCAGAACACGCCTTTATTGCATGGGTCATAGGAGTTTTACTATCCAATCATTAACTACGGGGGACACATCAGTACCGTAATGAAAGAGACAAAGTTTTCTAATAAAGATGCACTCTGCAGGAAGAATTTCATTTCTTCATGTCTTTAGTTGGCATCGCTGGGAGGAGCTGAGTGCAACTGATGTATAAAAGTTATTTTATTTATATTATCTAACAATGACTTGTCGACTTGCTTCCACATTAGTTAAACATTGTTGACTTACCTTTTTTTTGTGAGGTTGGAAATTTACGATAGGTTTTTCTGGAATGATATTACAGTATAGTGAAACTTGTATGAACTAGAGAAATTGTAACAAGCGGGCAGTGCAGCACAAAAAGTCTCGAACCTTAGTGTCAGTAGTCCAGGCCAACCCTAGTCCTATCGCGAAATCCTTCTTAGCTGACGTCTTCTAGCTATAAACTACTGAGTGAAATTTTTATTCTACGAAGATGTTTAAAAATCAAAATTCCACTCAATTGTGTAACTGTTTGAATGTACAGTAAATTTTGTTCATTGCAACCTTTTATTTTGTTCCAAAATTTTAAGATGTTGAGTATTCAAACATTAAAATTTTTATTTCTGTAATGACTAATTTTCAATAATTGAATTTTATGAAGGTTTTTAAGTCCTTATTTGTATTTTAGCAGTCGCGCGGGAATAGCCGACTGGTAAGGAGCGACAAAAAAGGATCGTACGGCCTCTGGCGCCGGAGGTTCGACTTCCCCGTCGGACGTTTGTCTGTCTGTGTGTGTGTGTTTGCGTGTAAGTGTTGTCTTTACTTTAATTTAAGTTATTCTAAGTAGCTTGTAAGCCTAGGGACTGATAACTACTGTAGTACAGTAGTTTGGTGTCGTAGAATTACAAAAATTTGAACATTTTTATATACTCCTGGAAAATGAAAAAAGAACACCATGAATTCGTCAACCCAGCAGAGCGAAATTTTATTGACAAATTCTTGATGCTTTATACAATACACGATCACGCAGTCAGAACCATACGAACGTCAGTACAGTCATCAGACCGTCGACAATGTCGACGGTAGTATCGCGTATACCCTCCTTTTGCAACAATGCAGGGTGCAACTTTCTCATGAAGACGATTGTAGAGGTGCCGAATGAAGTCTTACGGTACTGCCTGTCATGCAATTTCCATCTGATGCCTGAGTTGGACCAAATTTCGTGCCGGTCGTGTAGACCACGCCAAGATGCCCCAGACATGCTCATTTGGGGACAGATCTGGCTGGCCAGGATAGTTGTCGTACACCTTGAAGAGCACGTTGGGTGGTACGGAATACATGTGGATCTGCATTGTTCTGTTGGAGAAACACATCGCCTTGTTGGTGCATGAACGGTGGCAAGACGGGTTGAATGATGGTTTCATTGTACCGTGTACTGTTCAATTTCCCCACAACGATCACCAGAGGAGAACGGCCAGTGTAGGATATGGCTCCCCACACCATGATGCCAGGTGTTGGCCCCGTTTGCCTCTGTCCCGCACACTCCAAATTTTCGCACTCCCCTGCACGACACCACACACGCGTACGACGTCATTGGCACCGAGGCAGCGACGACTCTCATCACTGAAGACGACACCTCTCCATTCGTCCCTTCAAAAGCGCCTACCATGACACCATAGGAGGCGGGCTGAACGATGTTGGGGCTTGAGCAAGATGCACACATGAGCGTGCATCATTGTTGAAGGGAGCGATATTCTACATCGACATTCTTCTTTACTGATCGTCTAGAGAACATTGAACAGCGCACGGTACACTGAAACCATCATTTAACCTGTCTTGCTACCACTCATGCACCAACAAGGTGATATGCCTTTCAGCGGGACATTTCAGATCCACGTGTATCCCGGTCCATCCATCGTGTTCTTCAAGGTGTACGTCAACTACCCTGGCCAGAACGATCCCCAGATCTCTCCCCCACTGAGCATGTTTGGGACCGCATGAAACGTCATGTTGGGCGGTCTCAATGAGCCGCACGAAATCTGGCCCATCTGAGGCACCAGGTGGAAATTTCATGGCAAGCCATTCCACATAACCACATTCGGAACATCTCGGATCGTTTCCATGAAGGAATTACAGCTTGCGTTGCTGCAAAAGGAGGGTATACACGGTACCAACGCCAACTGTGCAGACGCTCTGCTGACTGTACTCACGTACTCACATGTGTTGTATATGAGCTCAAGAATTTGTCAATAAAATCTCCCTCTGCTGCGTCGACTAATTCATGGTGTTCTTTTCTTCATTTTCCAGGAGTGTAGACTGTGTTGTAATAAAACATTAATTTGAACTTGTTTATAGTTCGTCCAAGTAGATGGCGTTAATAATTTTACGTTTCATCCACATCTAAATAAATACTCTGCAAATCAAATCGAACCTTTTCATGATATTTCTCTACAGTTCCGTTCCCTAATAGCGCGGGAAAAAGAAACAGCCAAATCTTTCCCTTTTCGCTCTGATTTCTCTTATTTTATTACGATGATAATGTCTCCCTATGTATGTGGGTGATAACAAAATATGTTCGCATTCGGAAGATAAAGTTGGTGATAGTAATTACGCAGATAAATTTCGCAGCAACAAATAACATCTTTGTTTTAATGTTTTCCACCTCAACTCAAGCATCTGTTTCGTGACACTCTCTCCCCTGTGTCACGATAATATAAAACGAGCTACCCTTCTCTGAACTTTCTCTAAATACTCTGTCAGTCCCACTTAGTGGGCATCCAATAATGCGCAGAAATACTCCATAATAGGACGGACATGTGTAATCTAGAGAGTTTCTTTAGTGGAACTTTTGTATCTTCTAAGTGTTCTGCCAATGAAACGTAGTCTTTGGCTCGCCTTCCCTACTATATTTTCTGTGTGTTCTTTTCAATTTAAGTTGTCCGTAATTGTTATTCCTAGGTATTTAGTTGAACTGCCTGTCTGTAGATTTTACTGATTTATGGTGTAGCTGAAGTTTAACGGATTTCTTTTAGTGGTCATACGGATGACCTCAGACTTATCATTATTAAGGGTCAATTGCCAATTTTGAATCATGCAGATATCCTACCTAAATCATTTTGCAGTTGCTTTTGATCTTCTGGTAACTTAACTAATCGATAAACGGCATCATCCATGGACAGTCTAAGACAGCTACTCATATTGTTTCCTAAATTATAAAAATAAGGAACAGTAGGGGCCCTATGACACTTCCCTGTGGAACGCCAGATACGCTTCTGTTCTTCTCGATGACTTGCCGTCAATTACGGCGTCCTTCCTGACAGGAAATCGCGAATGCAATCGCACAACTGTGGCAAAATTCCGTAAGCATGTAATTTTATTAGAAGCTGCTTGTAAATTGATTTGAGATTCCTTGTCGATAGCTCTAATCACTTAATATGAGTAAAGACGTGTTTCACAAGAACGATACATTCTAAACCACGTTGAACATGGGTCAATAGGTCGTTCTCTTCGAGGTAGTTCATAATATTTGAGGAAAGTATATCTTCTAAAATCCTGCTGCAAACCGACGTCAGCGAAGGCCTGTAATTTTTCGGATCAGTCCTATTGGCTTTCTCGAATACTGGAGTGACCTATGCAACTCGTCGTCATCTTGTTTGGACAAACTGTTTACATCACAGACGAATCTTTTTAAAAATCCTACATATGTTCCACTTTAAAATGTACCCCGTCTGTTATAATCACTCTTGCTGATATACTTTATACGTGAAACAAATTTTTAGTTATATGTATCATTATGTATTATTTGACCTACGCCTTTTATGTAGCTGCAAAACTGATGATGCCTAGTAAGTAGCCGAAATATATATGTAGTAAATAGTTTATTTTGCGACCGATCGATGTTTTCCTCTTATAAGTTATCAACGGCCGCTGCTGCACTTTGGTCCAAACATGGAATCAAATATATGGTACACTATGTAATCAAAAGTACCCCCCCCCCCAAAAAAAAAATGTTTTTCATATTAGTTGCATCATGCTGCCATCTACTGCCAGGTACACCATATAATCCGACTTCATTAGACATGGTGAGAGAGCAGAAAGGGGCACTCTGTGGAGAACTCTCGGACTTCGAAAGTGGTCAGGTAATTGGGTGTCACTTGTGTCAGAAGTCTGCACGCGAGATTTCTACACTCCTAAAAAACTCTGGATCCACTGTTTATTATGTGATGGTGAAGTGAAAATGTAGACACGTACAGCACGAAAGCGTCTGTTGACTAACAGAGGGGGGTCTGGTTCACTGACAGGTCAAAATCAGACCAAGGCATTGGGGCCAGGGTATACGGGGTGCAGTAAAGACTGGAGGGAAACTGGCCTCAGTATTCCAGGCCGAAATCACTGCCATCAGGGCGTGTGTGGAGGAGAATTTGCGTAGGTGCTACAAAGATCGTAGCATCTATATCTATTCAGACAGCCAGGCAGCCCTGAGATCACTGGCAGCTCCTGCAACAAAGTCTAAAATTGTTGCAGAATGTCACAGGATTCTGGCGGAGCTAGGGGAAAGCAATAGAGTAAACCTATAGTGGTCCCTGGCCACTCGGGGATCAGTGGCAACGAACATGCCGACAGATTAGCCAGGATAGGGGGCATAAACTCCATTTATTGGACCGGAAACTGTCCTGACAATCACCGAGGCAATGATCAAATTGGAGCTACGTAACTAGCTCAGAATATTGGACGAAAGTCTATCAACAAAAACAAGGCAAGGTAATGATGCCAAAGCCATGTTTTAAAAGAAGCTCTGCAATCCTGGGCCTGAATAGGAGAGAGATTAGACTCATGGTTGGATTTCTGACAGGCCATGGGAATTTCAAAAAAACACCTACATACAATGGGAATAACAGAAGAGGACCCTAAATGTAGGATCTGTGATGACGGCGATGAAACTGCATCACATCTAATCTTCGAATGCATTGCATTGGAGAGTAAAAGGCACAGAACATTTGGGACAACCAGATCCGAAGAATTTGTTTCTAATAAAGAACTGGTAAAGGGACTCCTTGCACTGTTCAAGGGAATTGGTTGGCTTTACTAGATATACAGGGAGCGATACCGCACAATAAACTTAGTTTCGGTGCGGGCAGTGACGGGTTGGACCGAGACTGTTTTGCTTCCCTGAAAAAATCAAATCAAATCAACAGAGAGGGACAGATAACCAAGCAGTCTAGTCCCCTCTAAACAAAAACAACTAACAGAGACCGCCGATAGCGAAGAGGGTCGTACAGTGTAATAGGCAGGCGTCTATCCAGACCATCATACAGGAATTCTAAACTGCATCAGGATCTACTACAAGTACTATGACGTTATGAGAGAACTTGAATTCTATGGCTGAGCGGCTGCTCTTAACCCACACATCACGCAGGTCAATGCCAAACGACGCCTCGCTTGGTGTAAGGAGCGTAAACATCAGACGAGTTAACAATGGAAAAACATTGTATGGAGTGACGAATCACGATACACATTGTGGCGATCAGATGGCAGGGTGTGGGTGTGGCGAATGCCCTGTGAACGTTATATGCAGCGTGTGTAGTGCCAACAGTAAAATTCGGAGGTGGTGGTTTTGTGGTGGTGTGTCGTGTTTTCCATGGAGGGTACTTGCACTTCTTGTTGTTTTGCGTGACATTATGACAGCACAGGTCTACATTGATGTTTTAAGCACATTCTTGCTTCCCACTTTTGAACGGCAGTTCGGGGAATTGACGACTGCGTCTTTCAAAACGATCGAGCACCTGTTCACAATGCACGGCCTGCGGCGGAGAGATTACACAACAATAATATCCCTGTAATGCACTGGTCTGCACAGAGGCTTGACTTTGAACCCTATAGAACACCCTTGGGATTTTTTGGAACGCCGACATGGTGCCAGGCCTCACCGACCTACATCGATACCTGTCCTCAGAGCAGCACACCGTGAAGAATGGGCTGCCATTCTCCAAGAAACGTTCCAGCACCTGACTGAACTGAACATATGCCCGCGACAGTGGAAGCAGTCATCTCGGCTAATGGTGGGCCAACACCACACATAATTCCAGCTGCAGTGGAGTAGCCGAACGGTCTAAAGCACCTCGCTGCGGAGCGCGCAGTTGCTCGCCGTGGAGGTTCGAGTCCTCCCTGGGGCATGGTTGAGTGTGTTTGTCTGTAGCTTAGTTAACCTAAGTTTAAGTATTTTGTAAGCAACGGACTGATGACCACGCAGTTTGGTCCGATAGATTTACAGACATTTGAACATTTGAACAGAATTCCAACATTATCGCTGGAGGGCGTCACGAACTTTTACGTCAATTTCAGGCAGGCGTTCGAAAATGTTCAAATGTTTTTAAATATGAGGGACTTAAGTAGTTCGGAAGAGCGCTCCCACAGGCGAACTACGCGAACTACTTCGCAGATCGCTCGCCTCTTAGTTCGTCCGCACCTTTTGCGAAGACTGACGGGGAACAGCGAGAGGACGCGAGAGCGCACCGTACCGCCTGATTTCCTTCTGCCAGTTACCGTCATTTCGAGCTGAGATGCAGCTCAGCTGTAATTTCATAGTTCACTGCCACAAATCAATTTCTGTAATACGTGTGAGGTTGACAGGACTGTCTTAACTTTCGATGCAACTGAGGCGGCCGCCCCTCCGAACCAAAGGATTGGACTCGCCCAGCACCGAAGACAAAAATGTGTTTCTGCGCCTGGGAACTTGGTTGAGTGGGAGGGGTGACTAATGACTACCCTCAGCACGTTTGTTAAGCAACAAATAGAAAAGTTTCTTTTAATAAGTTAAAGGTTTATTCTTTGTGCCATATAATACTTAACCTATACCATAGTAGTAATATTTTTTGTTGATCACTTCCAAAACTTAATGAAAATTAAAAAGTCATTTATAAAAGAGCATTTTTATTCACGAAAACAGTCGCATTTAGCATATTTTGTAGGTAATGTTCCTTCAATGACGTATTAAATAAATAAAGAAATCCATTTTAAAAATAAAATACTACGAGTATTCTGTATGCAAAGTGGTTGAATGTCTTTCTATCGCCCATTCGTGTAAATAACTGGTTTATTTGCTTAACTATTTGATGTCTAATTGCCCAAAAATACGGTAATAGCACACGCTTGGGCAACACTGATGATTATATAAAGAAGCTGTCATAACAAAAGCGGTAGCGGTAGCAAAAGCCAAAAAGAGCGGACAAACTGAAAAGAGCGACTTACTTCGCGGCCGAGCTCCGAACTAAAAGGACAGCTACCGCTCGCGAACTAAAATATGCGCGATCGGTCGCGAATTAAAATATGCGCGATCGGTCACGAACTAAAATATGTACAATCGGTCGCGAACTAAAATATGTGCAATCGGTTGCGAACTAAAACGTGCGTTACCGTTCGCGAACTATTATGTCAAACGTATCTCGCTTCTTAGTTCGTTGGATTCTTTCCCGAAGACCGACGGGCAATAGCGAGAGGGCGCGCAGCAGAATTAAAAATCACGTGTTCGCCTTCTGATGATGAGAGCCATTTCGAGGTAAGCGTCTGCCTGCTAAATTACATAGTTAGTTGCTACAAAATTTCTGTTTTGAAGTATTCTGCACTCTGCAATACCTGACAAATAAATTCCATAATGCCAAGATATAGAGATAACTGTAAACTTAAACGCGAGAAAATATCCACAAACTGTTTCTTTTGGTTTGCGTGATATCGTTAGCGGCTAAAGAAGCAAGCGCATGAAGCAGCTAGGTGGGGGAACTTCCCTCCACCTGCATGCGCAGACCACGCCGCTCAGCCGTCACTGGGAGCGGACGAACGAAAAAAACGAACAAGTTCCCGGCAGAGCCGCGAACTATAGTGAGCGCTCCCGTTCGCGATTATGCGCATTCTAGACTTAACTACGTTGGCCATCAGTCGCTAGGCATACAAACTACTTGAAGTAACTTATGCTGAAGACAACACAAACAACCATGTCCGAGGGAGGACTCGAACCTCCGACGGCGAGCAACCGCGTGCTCCGCAGCGGGTCGCCTTAGAACGCTCGGCCAGTGCACCGCGGCCCATGTGTCCGGGTACTTACGATCACAAAGTGTAGATAGACGTGCAGATGGTATACGGCGCGTTCAGGGCATTTGGCAAAAGGCTGTAAATAACGGAGGCTATTATACTGACGGTGTACGAGTACCTCTGTCAACAACGCCATTTCAGAGAAAAGTAGCAGTTATCATTACATTCAATCGAACCCTTGTGTTTATTCATTCCAATCAGTAAAATTTATTGATTTTTATTATAGATGACTGTCGGTCTAGTTCTAGGACTTACGCTTTCATTAAGAGCTGGTAAAGATCTCAAGAATTATTGTCCCTAAATGGAAATTGTTTCTTCGTTCAACAGAGGAACACGATTCAGAGTCTACACAGTTTTACTTCAGACAGAAAAATAAACTCTATTCCACGACCACTATACAGAGTGTTTCACAAAGATATACAAATGTTTTAATATGTTATTCTAAAAGTAAAACTAAAGAAAAAGTTTATATCAACATAGGTCCACAAATGTTTAGTTACAGAGTAACGGCTAATATAATTTTTTTCCTGAAATTTAACAAGCTCGCAAACATGAAGCCATCGAAAAACTGCACGACATTATTGTAAAACTCGATCTTCGTGAATTCCGTTGTTGTTGATCTCGTGAGTCTAATAAAACAAGTCCCAGACGTGTGTCTTCAGTAGTTTTCAGAAATTTCGGAAAGGAAAAGAAATAATTTGGGAAAGTTTGTAATTTATTAACTACATGGCCTAATTTAAAAAAAATCCGACAATTGCACAAAATTTTCAACAGAAGTTGTAGAGAAAATAATTTTATAAAATGATTATAATAAAATTAACTAAAACTGCACGAATGTATCGGATAATCTGCTTTTATTAATACCATAGTACACGTGAATTTAGTCACGGTGGAGTGGCCGAGCGCTCTTAGGCGCCTTGCTGAAGAGCGCTCGTTTGCTCGTCATCGGAGTTTCGAGTCCTCCCTCGAGCTTGGAAGTGTGTGTTGTCCTTAGTGTAAGTTAGTTTAAGTAGTCTGTAAGGTTATGGACTGATAACCGCAGCAGTTAAGGCCCTTAGATTTATAAACATTTAAATTTTTGAACGTTAATTAACCTTAAAAAAAAACAAGCTCAATAACAGTTGCCAATTTTTTAAATGGAAAGTAAACAAATGTACTTGTATGATCTTTGGATTTTACTTGTATAATTTTCCGGAATCTTAAGAAAATGGACCAAGTTAACAATAGATTACTAATTTTCCATTTTCACAAATTATATCTTTGCTTCTCTTGAATTACTGGAAAACTACTGCAGGGCCTATGTTTTATTTTTTCACGAGACCAATTACAACAAAATACGAGTAAATGGAAATCGTGCTTTACTGTAAGCTCGTACAGTTTTGCGATTGTTTAATACAAATGAGATTGCTAAATTTCAGACAAAATCTTTTATTGCCGTAAATTCACAACTAAACGTTTGCGGACTTAAATTTATATGAACTTTTAAATTGTAGACTAACATAGTAAATATTTGCATATCTCCGAGAATCACCCTGTATTTAGATTTATTTCTGAAGTTCTTAACAAAAGCACAAAGAAAACCAGTTGACTCCTGAGATAGTTGTGAAGGGGCGTGGGGTGGAGGCATGTTGGGAAAATGTTCTAGAACTGGCCCTGGAGGCTGGCCTTTAATTCCGACATTATCGCCTGTATTTAGGAGAAAATATTTATAACTTCATTTACTTACAAGGTCTGAAAACAAACTAGATTCAGACCGCACATTTAAGCTTTAAGTACGTCGTTTTATGAAGCACTGTTCCTGTGTTCGCGTAGGAATACATTTGAAATTGAAAAGCGTATAAAATGACATATGAAGTTCAAGATCTGTCGATGAAGCCTTCACTTACATGTCAAAAAGAAAATGTTCAAATGTTGGTAAAATCTATTGGACCCAACTGCTATGGTCATCAGTCCCTAGACTTACAAATCACTTAAACTAACTTACACAAAGGACAACACACACGCACCCATACCAGAGGTAGGACTCGAACCTCCGGCGGGAGCGACCGCCCAGTCCATTACATGATGCCTTGGACTACGCGGCCACTCCCGCGTGGAGTTACATGACCTATAAAATAAATTCGCACCAAGAACTTCGCATGGTCAGTCTAAGAACAGGTGTTATATAATTCAGCTTCTGAAAACTGTATAGTGTATAGCATGTACCGCGAGGTCAATAACAGGGAGCAGTACTGATGTTTTACATACCATGTCCCGTTCTCATGCAGGATATTAGTGAAGGAGCGCTAGAACAGGGAGGTAATGAACCTGCTACAATCATTATGGGCCATAATCAAAGGAAGATCAATACTTCGGTGGAAAACAAGGTCACAGAGTTCTTCCTTAATCATTTTAGTATCTAATTATTTATTTTGTAACACTTTGTGAGGAAAGTGTGGTGTCGCAGAAGTCTAAAGTGCGTGCCACCTAGTTTCGCCGCGCGCCGCCATGCACGCACGGCGCGGCGTTCTTACGACGTCAGCCACGAGCGCCCTCTGCTACAACTCCGCTCGTGGCCACCACTGAACGATATCGTTCACTTGGGACTGAGATAGGAACCAGTCAACACTTCGGAATCAGATAGGCACCAGTGAAGACTTGGCTATCGGATAGGCACTAGGCAGGCCCCTAGCTCAACTATGTATCAGCATTCTGCCGTACTGAACTATGTAAAAGTTAAGTATTGTATAAATTTTGTGCAATCTATATCTCGTTCTAATTTACTCTAGTGTTTCTAGTTTCTGCTATCCCACTGGCTGCTCACCTTCGTATCTGCACAAGCGTGCGTCCTTTATTCCTGTGTCGGTCTGTCTACTCGGCCACCGACACCTAAGACGGAAACGAGACACAAAAGCGGCGACGAGGTTGGGACACAAAAGAAAGTATATATCTCTTGAAGAAACATTTCTATAATATTGAGCCAGAACGAAAATTGGTGCTATCACAGCACAAGAAAAGGTGAATTTGTTCTGGCCAAAGAAGAGAAAAAAATCCTCGACTTATTTTGGATTTAAATGTTTTTAAAGCTACCAGAGAAGTCGACAAGCTGGTTCTCCACATCTTTGGCCGGTATATTTTCGTCTTTTTCCGTGCTGTGATAGCACTTTTCACTCTGGTTCCCAACGTTTATTTTACCGTAGTTGAGTAACTGTCGTAGTCAACCGAGGTTACAGATCAGAAGGTCTTCATATTATCTTCACACAATAAATAAATAGATAAATAAAGTCATATTTACGATTATTTTACTGTAATGAGGGGGGTGGCAGGAATATATTTACTTGCAAGGGGATCATATATTCGAAAAGGTTGGAAAACAGTGGTTTACACTGTCTCACTATCTTACTCCTCGTGCAGAAGAACAAGATATTGCTATTCAGAATATTTTTATGAGAAACGTTTGTATTCCACACTGCAAAAAATTAAATACGCACATGAATCAGTGTTAAAAGGTGATGATGTCCACCCCTATTTTTGTTCTCGACTCGCCTAAATTATAGTTATCACTTCTAAAAATAAACATGAGTAAGTATGTGTCAATTGTTTGCAAGTACACTACTGACCATTTAAATTGCTACACCGAGAAGAAATGCAGATTCATTGGACAAATAAATTATACTAGAACTGACATGTGATTACATTTTCACGCAATTGAGGTGCATAGATCCCGAGAAATCAGTACCCAGAATAACCACCTCTGGCCGTTAATGACAACCTTTATACGCCTGGGCATTGAGTTAAACAGAGCTTGGATGGTGAATACAGGTACAGATGCCCATGCAGCTTCAACACGATACCACAGTTCATCAAGAGTAGTGACTGACGTATTGCGACGAGCCAGTTGCTTACCAGACGTTTTCAGTTGGTGAGAGATCTGGAGAATGTGCCGGCCAGAGCATCAGTCGAACATTTTCCGTATCCAGAAAGGCCCGTACAGGAACTGCAACATGCGGTCGTGCATTATCCTGCTGAAATGTAGGGTTTCGCAGGGATCGAATGAAGGGTAGACCCACGGGTCGTAACACATCTGAAATGTAACGGCCACTGTTCAAAGTGCCGTCGATGCGAACAGGAGGGACCGAGAAGTGTAACCAATGGCACCCCATACCATCACGCCGGATGATACACCAGTATGACGACGACGAATACACGCTTCCAATGTGCGTTAACCGCGATGTCGTCAAACACGGATGCGACCATCACGATGCTGTAAACAGAACCTGGATACATCCGAAAAACTGACGTTTTGCCATTCCTGCACCCAGGTTCGTCGTTGCGTACACCATCGCAGGCGCTCCTGTCTGTGATGCAGCGTCAACGTTAACCAGAGCCATGGTCTCAGAACTGATAGTCCATGCTGCTGCAAACGTCGTCGAACTGTTCGTGCAGATGGTTGTTGTCTTGTAAACGTCCCCATCTGTTGACTCAGGGATCGAGACGTGACTGCACGATCCGTTACAGCCATGCGGATAAGATGCCTATCATCTCGAGTGCTAGTGATACGAGGCCGTTGGGATCCAGCATGGCGTTCCGTATTGCCCTCCTGAACCCACAGATTCCATATTCTGCTAACAGTCATTGGATCGCGACCAGGGCGAACAGCAATGTCGCGATACGATAAACCGCAATGGCGATAGGCTACAATATGACCTTTAGCAAAGTCTGAAACGTGATGGTACGCATTTCTCTTCGTACACGAGGTATCACAACAACGTTTCACCAGGCAACGTCGGTCAACTGATGATTATGTATGAGAAATCGGTTGGAAACTTTCCTAATGTCAGCACGTTGTAGGTGTCGCCACCGGCGCCAACCTTGTGTGGATGCTCTGAAAAGCTAATCATTTGTATATCACAGCATCTTCTTCCTGTCGGTTAAATTTCGCGTCTGTAGCTATCTTAATTGCCAGGAGCGTATATGTATGATGTCCTGGTAGAAAAGTAAATCTGTCATCAATCGGAAAATTCAACACCAGCGAGCATTACTAAGCATGGAGGAAATGATAATTTGAGAGCATTTTAAGAATCCCTCATTGACGTCATGGGAAAGATACTTGACGCAGGTTGTTTTCCGATGCATCTATAAAGCTTTAACTGTGGACCTGTGTCATGTGTCTGGAGTGTACTTTGAATGTGCGGGAAGCGGGAGGGAAAAATTCGGTATAGGCAGATTCCCTACTCATCTCGAAAAGTGGCTAGGTTGTCTCTAAACATCACAATTCGACAACTTAACATCCCAATTCGACGGAAGGCTTCCCAAATCCGCGAGAATGCGGAGACATTAAGACCTCGATCCAGGACAATGGTGTAAAGGGTGGTTTTCAGTTATATGACGATGCAACAATGCTTCACTTATCAGCCAAGCAAATTTCTTTCACCCGGACTGCAATCGGTAGACGTGTGTTAAAAGATCTCTTCTAAGGAGGAGGATTGGTCAGATTCCTCGACATAATGGGTAAGCATTCACTCCTTTAGAGCTTGTCTAAGAGATTGTTTTTGCAAGTGGAAGTGATAGTTTATCTTGTAAAAGTTATCAAATAGCTTCACATTATCAACAAGTCAAGAGTTATCAATTCCCACCTTATGTTATCTTACTACGTATATGGCAAGTTCGAAATTAGTCAGCGACGGAAATGATCACTTCGTGGCCTTGGCGTGTCAACTGGTGATTTGTTGCTGTAGGTTACAAAGGTGTTGCATCTCGATTTGTCATGCCAGACAAGCCGCATTTGCTCCTTGTTCAATGGGCGACACACTCCACAGCGCCGACCTTGGACCGCCGCTGCATTCAAAGTGAAAGGAACACGCTCCTCGACCCTTGTCACGCAGTGCTCGTATATAAGTCCACTAAATGAATGACTCCGCCTTGGTATTCTCCACCCACCCCACAGCCGTGGACGTGTACGGTAATGAGAAATCGCGTGCTTCCCTCGACAATGTTCTGCCAAGCACACTACCTGCTGTGGAGAGCATTTGCGTTGGACAAGGTCTTACACCATTGCCATTTTAACTTTCAACCTTTCTTTAACAAATGTAGAAGTTAAAATGCACCGCATGGATAGGATCTGCCTCATTTTCTAAATATGCGCTACTGTTCAACTATAAAGCTATAACGTCATAAAAAAGGTGAAGCAGCCAACTATCCGAAGTTTGTTTTGAACGCCACAGTGATTTACTAGGCATGGTTCTGTTGCCTTCCTCCGACCTTCGAAATGACGTACCCAGCCATTTACAAGCGTTTGAACTTACATAGTGGCAACTAGTGTTTGTAAATCTATCGGACTCAACAGCGTGGTCGTTAGTCCGTAGCTTACAAACTACTTAAACTAAGGTAACATAGTGGTAACTATTTATTCACAACCGATACAAAAGTGTTGCATGTTTCCACCTGTTACTGTCCTTCAAAGAAGTCGCCAGCGTTGTGTAGAACCACGTTGTCAACGATGTAGAAGGCGTAGTATACCATTCGCAGAGTCTGTTCTGTTGATGGTGCGATGCAGCGGTCTACTGCCTGACGAATCTCTGGAACAGTTCTGAAGCGAATCTCACGAAGTGGTCCCTTCATCTTTGGAATCAAAATCACAAGGATTTAAATCCGGGGAGTATGGTAGTTGGTACAGTACTTCCCAGTCCCAACGACTGAACAGAGCAGCGACAGCTAGTGCTGTATACGCCCCCCGCATTGTCGTGCAAAATGATGGGTGGGTTGCGCAGAAAGTGTTGCCGCTTTTTTTGCAAAGCTGGTTGCAGGCGATGCCCCCAAAACGAACAGTAATACTGTGCGTTGACGGTTGTTTCAAAAACATAGCGACACCGTTACATGAGACCGTTCGCTCACAAGAGACTGTGTTTCCTTCGATTGTGCGCACACCGCTGATATGGGACGGGCGGGTCCATTTGCTCGGAGGTAAGGTAGGTATGTCAACAACGTGTGCTATCAGCGACAATAGTCGATTCCACTGCATAGTGTTTCCACAGCAGTGTTGCCACTATTTAAGTTACAACCCTCGTATATGGGAACCTTCAATTTTACGTCGATTCCGAACCACGGTGCTATTCGACAACATTGCCAGAGTTGAAAGAAGTGAACACTGACAGATAAAAATCGTAGGCCCCATACTCTCCCGCTCTACACTGTGCTACCTTTATTTATTTATTTTTTTATTGGGGTAGATCGGTTCTTTGCGGTCGTTCGTTTGTGTTTGTTCCAGATTGTTCGTTGACTCCTTGCCTCGGCTTATTTTAAATTGTTTCATTTCTTATTTATTTTTTTATTACAGAGCTACCACGCCAGCGCTACCGAGCCACACTAAAATTTCATTCACATGTTTTATCTACACTCCTGACCATTATAACTGCAGTGCCATGCTGGAGATATGGAACAAACATGGAACTTACAAGAGGTGTGTTACATGCTTCCATATACAGATGACTATCATTTCGGCACAGAACACGTAATGTACCTTACGTGTCTAAAGGATCGACGCGTTCCAAATGCTTGAAAAAAAAAAAAATAAAATAAAAAGGCCATTCCCGTTTTTAAGAAGTCATACAACATAAGAACAAAACTATAGGCGTGTATGTTTGAGATCGGCCTCTTGTAGAACTTTAGGACATCATTTATGCTGGAGTATTATGACATATCTGGAGACCGAAAATGTTCTCTATAGGAATCAACATGGGTTACGAAAGCAACGATCATGTGAAACCGAGCTATTCGTCCACGACACCGAGAAATCAGCAGATAGCCGGCCGCGGTGGCCGAGGGGACTGCACGGCTACTACGGTCGGGGGTTCGAATTTCCCCTCGGGCATGGATATTTGTGGCGTCCTTAGTGTTAGCTAGTTCGTAAGTAGTTTGTAAGTTTAGGGACTGATGACCCCGTAGTTAAGTCCCATAAGCTATACAAACATTTGAATTTTTGAATCAGCAGATATAGGCTCCCAGGTAGATGCAGTGTTTCTTGACTTTAGATTCTGTTACGCACACTCGTCCTATGAAAAAAATGAGAGCGTAAGGAATAGAAGACCAACTGTGTCATTTGATTGAAGAGTTTGCAGCTAACACAACGCAGCATGTCATTATAAACGGAGAGATATCTTTAATCTTCAAATGTTTCTAAATCTATGGGACTTAACTATTTTGGTCATCAGTCCCTAGGCTTACAAACTACTTAAACTAACTTACACTTAGGACAACACACACCCCCATTCCTGAGGGAGGGCTCCAACCTCCGACGGGAACGGTCGCCCAGTCCATAGCATGATGCCTTAGACCACGCGGCGTATCTCGAGGAAATACAATGAGGATGCAGTTGGAGATATCAAAGGCCACACGGAAACATAGCTGCAGCCCTATACATGACTGGAAAAGAGGGAAATGGCAGTGATACAAAATACTCTCGGCCACATACCGTGAGTTGGTTTTCGGAAGATGTAGATGTAGATACTTCTTGGTTGTGCAGTTTTAACGGCCAGCAGTGTAGTGAGGTTTTGCAGCCCACTGCTGACGGCGGCGACTCCTTGAGTGTCCGCGATATACTGAAAGCGTCGTGGACCATACTAGTTCATGTCCGTTCAGTTGTCACCCACAAAACACTAACATTTGGCCTAGTTGGACCTAAAGCAAGATCGGTTTACTGGATGGTGTCTCGGATGTCGTCAATAGTGTTGAGGTTTGGTGACGAATTCGGGAGCGATGGATGTCGACTTGTCTTGCATGGTACCTTTGGGCCAATGGTTACGAAAAGACGTGTGTACATAGCGGGGCGGCAGTTTCACTATTGGGAGTCGATGGTAGACGTGCCAAAAACATTTTTATCCCAGTATTTGCATAGAGCAATCCGAGTTTGCAACTACATGGTCAAACAATTAGGGGATGATTTCAAATACATAAGTTCTAAAGTAACGTTATCGGCAGACTGAAGTAAAATGATTGACGCCTTTCTGCCGATTCTACGGAGTGGAGATAACAGGATTACGGCAATCGAGATAGTGGTAATAACAAAGTTTCTGCACAGGCGATTTACTATAACAAAAGCAATACATAAGTAGTTGGGTTCTGATACTGTAGTGACCAGGTAGTGCAATGCAACAACATAATGTAACGCCAAGCTATGGTACGGAGAGCAATAGGAAAGGGAGGGAGGTGCCTGCAGGTATTGGAGTATTTCAAAGTGTAGTTTCCAGGATATGGACGCGATTTCAGACAACGGGAACTGTTAAAAGAAGGCAAGGTCAAGATCGTCCACGGGTCCCATAGAGACGGGAGGCAAAATGCAACTCAACTGCAACGCGGACTTCGGGCAGCAACAGGACGCGCAATATCAACACAAGCTCATTATCAAACGGTCAAGCATTATGTTGTCAAACTAATAAAATACTTATTTCGAAATGCAAGACACATTATTCAAAAACTGATACAGCACTGTGCATATCACATGTTGTTTGGAACAGAATGTACATAATATCTTTGACATCCGATGCTTGCACAGTTAAACGTAGAACTGATATAGCACTGTACATATCACGTGTTGTTTGGTACACCATTATTATGACCAACGTATTATGACAATGTTGTACCAAACAGCATGTCATTACCAAGGTATTATGACAATGGTGTACCAAACAACATGTACAGTGCTATATCAATTCTAGCTTTAATTGTGCACGCATCAGATGTCGAAGATATCGTGCCTATTGTGTACCAAACAACATGTGATATATATAGTGGTGTATCAGTTTTTAATGAATATGTCTTTCATTTTGTAATAAGTATTTTATTAGTTTGACAAAGTAACGTTTGATCATTTGATAATGGTAACATAGCTAGCCGAAACTAGTAATGACATATAAGAAAATAAATAATTTGGTTTTGTCTTCTTATTGAAGTCATTACATTTTAAAAAATTACCATATATAGCGAGGCAGCTATCTCCAGTGACGTCACAACAAACAGCGCGGCTATATGACGGCACGGCAACGACGATGCAGCAGTCGTTTACCAGATGACAATGGCCAAGGAGAGCTTGGCCGAAAGCTGTAGCCACTTGACGCGGCTGGAGGGCCGAGAAGATTTTATTCATTCTTATCGCTGCGAGGTCATAATAATTTCGTGTGGCTCATTGGCCTGGTGCAAGTCTTTCAATTGGACGCCACTTCGACGACTTGCGTGTGCCTAGCTTACTCCAGTTATCCAACTAGGGAATGGGGACCTACAGCTTAACGTGGAATCCGAACCAAGTGTCGTTTCTGGCGACTCCTCACATCGTTGAGAGGTGAAGGATGGGTTAAAGTGCAGCCTGAAAAGATCCGAGGTCCGACCGGGTTTCGAACCCGCGACCCTTTTTGCCTTTCTCCCAACAACGATTTTGAAAGCTCGTATATAGTTCTGCCCTTTTTCTTATTTCAGGTCTTCAAATGATGATCTCTGTATAGTCGACGATGATTCAGATGTGAGTGCCACTCTTACAAGTGAAGTAATTGTCTATAATCGAAAAATGCGTTTCAGAAATTGAATTTAACATGTTCTGGTTGCAGGAAAACTTCCTGATGCTGCTTTGATTGCCTAGAGACTCAAAAGGTAGAAAAAGGATTCAGTGATTTGCTCAAATGCTCAAATGTTTGTTAAGCTTATGGGACTTAACTACAGGGTCATCAGTCCCTAAACTTACAAACTAGTTATGAACTACTTACGAACTAAGACGGCACAAATATCCATGCCCGAGGGGGGATTCGAACCCCCGACCGTAGTGGCCGTGCTGACCATGACTGGAGCGCCTCAGTCACCTCGGCCACTGCGGCCGGCTTCAGTGATTTACCTAGTATTAATGACAGGATACTTCTTGTCCCGACCAAATATGTACTCACTATCATCAGCTGTTGTATGTCATTGTACAGTTAAACAAGAGCACCATTTATGCCACACAGAGCTGTCTTCGACAAAATGTGCCGACCAGCTACATCTAATCGACAGAAATGTTAGAAATCGTAGTTAATTTATCTGTATGGGACTTGAAGAATTTGTTATTCATTTGAAAGACTTGCACCAGGCCAATGAGCCACACGAAATTATTATTATCTCGCATTTATTACTGTATCAATGAAGGACGTGAGAGGGCAAAGCAGGTGAGTCAATAAGCAATTTAAAAGCCGTGCTCATGGAGGATCCGTGTCGGTTATGACATTACGATCATACCTTAACAACTGGATTCATTGGTTACAGCTGACATTCTGTACCTTTATACTCCTGCTATTCTTGCCTCAGGATCTTTGCACATTAAAGCCTAACTTTTTTCCGTCTATACCATGGAATAAATCATGCAAATGCAGAGACAACTCCACTGAAGTAAAAAATACTCAGCGAATTCAAAGTGAGACTGTGAAGGTCTTGAATGTAGATACTTAATGAACTCCACAATAAAACAAAGAAAGGTGATGCAGCTACTTTTGATAGCTGTTCCGTGAAGTATAAAGTTGAGGATTACGTCATGACCTTGGCTACAAGCGTGGCGCAGTCTTGTGGATTATGGGCGTTGTAAAACCTGTCTCCACAACATATGTTCTACGACATTTCTCAAATGACGACTAATAAATAATAATTATTGTAAAAGACGGTGCCACGTTTTTATCGAGATCTGATACCACTAATATCCCGATACACGTAGCTTCAACTGATTTAGAGTCGACGGCACCTTTGGGCAGTAATAGACGCAGACCATAGCAGGCGAGCCATAAAACACGCGTACCATCTCGATCTTTTCGTTCACCACTAAGGACGAGTTAGGTCTACTAGTTCCCGGCCGCACCACAAATTTTAATTCAATGCTTCACATCTATCAATAATGTCTTTGACATATTTGAGACGTAAATCCGTCTCAGGGATTATTTATTCATATTAATTTTCAACGAGTGTTACGAATAGCTACGTTGTAAGAGACCTAAAACTATACTGCAGCAATAAAATATTGAAAAGCAAGTCTGTGAAAACTACTGAGAACATTACTGCTAATACCAACAATCATAAATAAATTCTTTTGCAGAAGTAAGATTTTTCTGCTGTGTGTAGTTTAATCATTCTATTTTTCGTGGAACTTGAACGGTGATGGTACGGGTTCTAAAATTATGAACACTACTGAGAAGAAAATGGCGTTTCCAGTTACGTCCAGCGGGAAACATGGCAATTATGATGAACGAAGAGACCCACCGTGGCCTGGTAATAAAATCAGTAAATTGCATCGTCTACTTCGTTTGTTAATGATGAGTAGTTGACGGCCATGATGTTTATAACGGCAATTTATTCTCTATGTAGGGTAAAGATGATACATTGTAACTGATATATTTGGAAACCTTTATGTCGGAAGGTATATATATGCCAAAAAATATACTACGACTTTCTATGTCTTTGTTAGAGGGATGAAGGGATGAAAGAAAACACGGACGCTCCCCCCATGTCGAACAATTTACACATATTGCTGGGTGCGATCTGTTTTTATATAAAATTTATCTTACTGCCAAGATCGCGTAAGAATAGTTCGGCAATCACTTTACAACAGGTATGTAAGCAGCATTTTAGAATGTTTACGCATTAAGATTGTTAACGGTTGCTGTACGTTAGCGACGCAGGTGCATTTCTTGATCCTCTTCTTTGTGATTGTTTTAGTTCTGATGATTGTGACAAGATCCGCAGAAAGCGGAAGGCCAAGTAAAGTTCTGAATACGCGATCTTGTCAGTAATATATGTGTGTGTGTGTGTGTGTGTGTGTGTGTGTGTGTGTGTGTGTGTGTGTTTTATCTAATCTTGTCACTAGATAAATTACAAACGAGACAGGTCTTCTTTCAGCCTTAGGAGATAAATGAACTATTATTGCTTTCAACACAGGGCAATTATGCTCTGTGTTTAACTCATTCATATCCAGTTTCTACTACAACACCAATTATGATAAGGATTTTCTCTCGAGTAATATTTGTATGAACATTTCACTTAATTTCGTCAAGCTTATAAGAACATTTATATACAGATGCGTTTATGGAATTTCTTGGACTTATGCAAAATTGGCATAATTTTCTCTTTTATGGTACAGAATTCGAAAGATTCCACCTAAGGTAATTTTATTTTTTGACTTTCGTGGTTTAATGAATTTAGGGGGTGATAAATTTTAATACTTGACGTTTCGTTTTTAGGTGGAATAAGTCTGACCAATCTGGACACTAAAACAACCATACTATATGAAATAACAAATTAGCATTTTAGATTTCTTTCTTAAAATCACAACAGCTTGTTCAAATTCAGTAATTTTGGTTAATTTTCATAAATGGGAAATCAAAGATTAGTTTAAAAAATTTAACATTCAATACATTGGTTTTGGTAATATTTGTTGTAAACACTTGAAAATGGCGACGTAGTGCGTCGAAACTAGTTGTGTCTCTAATAAATACAAAAGTGGCTGTTATGGGCATATTAATCAAATGTCTCACAAGTAAGTTAACCCTAGACAGTTGCACTCCTGACCGGCAATATGTCGGATTATGAACAGACTAAGAGAAGGAAGGAAACACTAGTCCCAACCATTTTTTTATACAAGTCTCACGCTCTAATGTTTGGCTTAATATTATTTTGAGTCTTTCTGATGTGTGCTTTTAATTCCTGATGATGCTTGCAGGTGAAACTCGTTGAATACTAATGAGGCATAACATACAGCTCAAATGTTCAAATGTTTGTTAAGCTTATGGGACTTAACTACGGAGTCATCAGTCCCTAAACTTACAAACTACTTATTAACTACTTACGAACTAAGACGACACAAATATCCATTCCCGAGGGGGGATTCCAACCCCCGACCGTAGTGGCCGTGCAGACCGTGACTGGAGCGCCTCAGTCTCTTCGGCCACCGCGGCCGGCATAACATACAGCTTAAGACTTATAATGATTAAGTCAGAGCTGTAGATAGTCACCAGTATAAAGTTCAGATTTTCCCCCGATGTTTACAGAATAGTAATTTTACCAAAGAAAATAATGCATATTTTTCTTTGACAACACAAACATGATTCAAACACACTCAAGAAACAATGGCTTTGTCCCTGACAAAGATGTCGGATAAGCTGCACATTGTAGTAAAGCTTTGTCACAAGAAAAGTGGCAAACGTAATTTAAAAAAAAAAAAAAAAAAAAAAAAAAAAATAAAGAAAGAAAATAATAATAATAATAATAAATTAAAAAAGGAAAGTCACAGAACTTGAAAATCTCTTCCAACACAATAAAACTGTAAAGAGGGATAGGATTACCACACGTACTTGATAACGACACGTTTGCTTCAAGAGCCTTCAATCTAATTTCCGAGACGAGGAAAGGCTGCTCGGAGATCTAGAAAGGGCCGACAGAGTAGTCATTAGAGACGGAGGGGAAGGATGGCTGGCGCAGTGCATGTTCGGTTGGAAGGCACTGACAGAACTTCTTCTGACCTCTGTTCACGGTATTCTTGTGAGTGTACTGGTTACCAAAAAAAAAAAAAAGTTCAAATGTTTGTAAATCTATCGGACCAAACTGCGTGGTCATCAGTCCGTAGCTTACAAACTACTTAAACCTAGGTAAACTAACCTAAGGACAACACACACAACCATGCCCCAGGGAGGACTCGAATCTCCACGGCGAGCAACCGCGCGCTCCGCAGCGAGGCGCTTTAGACCGCTCGGCTACTCCACCGCGGCTACTGGTTACCACCTCGTCCCAGAGGAGTGAACGCCAACAAGCGGGGCTCATCTATGAAGAACGCATTAGTTCTTATCCGAATTTTAATATTTCTTATTCAGTAACAAATTACCACTTCCGAGCAATTACCTCGCAAACACCGTATGACTTCTAGAATACCGGTGATCTCCGCTGTCCACTTTGTAGCGAACTAAACCGGAAATCTTACGCCATCTGCAATTTCTGCAGATTATTCTCTTGGTTAACCACACGAAATGTATACGCCATTGCGAATATGAATAAGCGACAGCTGTACAATCTAATGGTGACGCATGGAATTACGTCCTGGTTCGGGACTGTCATTTCCGTTTTTCGCACTATTCGCTCACGCTTCTCGGACCGACACAAACCTCCAAACGCCACACACTGCCTACTGCCACACGTGGTCTTGCATTCCCCTATGAAAGTCCCGCACATTGAGAGAGTTTTAGCAGTGTCGCAAGCCTTACCGTGGCTCGTTTAAATACGATATGTAGGGCCCCTGTTTGTCGGTGAAACCAATGCAAATGGCCTTCGTTCATGTACATGTGTCTGAAAACAGGGACACTGCACATCGTATTTAAATGAGACACAGCAAGGCTAGCGACAATGCTAATAAAATATCTCGCTGTGCGGGTCAAGAGGAATACTACGCCTACGGTATATGCCAAATCATGAAACATGTGGAATGAAAGACCTATGAAAAAATGAATAGAAAATAGGAAAGAAGTGTGGATTAGAGATTAGATTAGTTGTTTGTTTCATAGATCCATGTTCAGAAGATCCTCCTGAATGCGGAACATGTCCATTTTTTTCTTTCTTCTTCTTCTTTTTTTACAAGCTGATAATATAATAATACTAATTGTATGAATACAGATACATAAATCATTTGATTCTATTTAAAAATTCGTCAGTGGAGTAGAAGCAGATGGCCACTCCTCTTAAACTGTTCCTTATTTGTAGCTAAATCTTTTATGGTTGCTGATAAGTTATTGAAAATGTGTGTTACTGAGTAGTTGACGCCTTTTTGAACTAAAGTAAGTGCTTTTAAGTCCTTTTGTAGGTCTTTTTTGTTCCTAATATTGCATGTATGAACTGAGCTGTTTGCTAGGAAAGGGAATATATTATTTATGACAAATTTCATTAAGGAATAAATATACTGACAGGCAGTAGTATACCCAGTTCTTTAAAGAGGCTTCTACGTAACCTCTCTGAATTTACTACACCAAAATACGTATTACAAGTTTTCAGACATTGAAAACTTTTACTTGATTTTAAGAGTTACCCCAAAATATTACACCATATAACATTGTGGAATGAAAGTAAGCAAAGTATTCAAGCTTTATCATTTTTTATGTATACTATGTCTGATAACACTCCTACTGCAAATACAATTTGTGAAGTCGTTTCAGCAGTTCTGTGCTGTGCTCCTCGCAACTGAATTTATTATAAAGCTGTAATCCCGGGAATTTAATACTGCCCATCTTTTCTATCTGCTCTTCTTCATACTTTATGTATATGCTAGATGGAAATCTCTTGCATGTTGTGAACTACATGTAGTAAGTCTTTTAGTTTAATGTCAATGAGTTGACTTTAAATCATTTATTAATGTTCATAAAAATATCATTAGAAGACTCTTCTAGAACTATGCTCGACATGCTATTTATTGCAATACTTGTTCATCTGCAAACAAAACGAACTCTGCTTCTGGCAGTGTAACTGATAAGAGATCATTAATGTACACACACACACACAAAACCCAATGGCCCCAAGATGGATCCTTGTGGGACACCACATGTAATTTGTTCCCAATCCGATGATGACTAATGACTTAATTCACTAGACAATCTTTGTTTTCTGTTAGTGAGGTACGACTTGAACTATTTCGCAGCAATGCCTTTTGCACCATAGAATTCTAATTTACTTAAAAGTATGTTGTGGTTCACGAAATCAAATGCCTTCGACAAATTACAGAAAATACCTGCTGCTTGTAATTTATCATCTAATAAATTAAGCACTTTCTCACTCTAGGTGTAAATAGCCTTCTCGATATCTGAACCTTTCAGAAATCTTAATCCGTGTTCTGGAAAATATGTCATTTGTGGTCAGGCAGTTGAGAAGCTGTTTGTACATTACATTTTCTAGAATTTTCAAGAATGCCGGCAAAAGTGAAAGCGGTCTGTAGTTCGATGGTATCTCTTTATCCCATATGGAAGGAAGACTTGCCACTATCATGAATGCTGCAAAAGTAGTCCTTGGATTGCCCACTACGAAAGATGAAGAGAAGAAAGAGGAGAAAGAGCGGGAAGTTTCAAATCATAACATATTTTGTTTGTAAGGAAACTTTTGTTCTACTTGGGCGTGTCATCCATGATGTAGTTTGCATAGCTGTTTGAAGCTAAGTATTCATGTCTTGATGCCGCTTTGAACTGTGCACTTCAGATCCTGGGTTTCCTTATCTAGTCAAAACGCCGTAATATATTCTCCAATGATTTACGTTGTTCAGAGTGAGGTGCCATTATATTACGAATCACACGTACACGTTCGGAGAATATTTTAAAATTAAACATGTTGTCTATAAGGAGTGCAACTGCTAGACTTTTTAAGATGAAGACTTTTAAGCAATGCACTCACTTGCCACAGTCGCTATTTTACTTTTATTTTTTGTAATTTGTTATGTACAACTAATTTCAGTCAAACTATGTCACCTTTCACAAGTACTTATGTATCAACAAATTTTTTCTATAATAAAACAATGAATTTCTACATAATCACCAAAATAAACTTAAATACTGACTTTGTACTGGCAAAAAATTACAAAAAATTCATATTCCATATGCTAAGGTTGTTACATCATTCCTAGAGTAAAGAAACAGGCCTGGGCTGAATCACTAAATTTAAGTTTATTTTTGTGATGAAGTAGAAATTGTTTTATTATTAAAAAATGATGATGCATAAGAGCTTGAGAATGATGACATAGTTTGACCGAAACCATTAGTACGTAATAAATGAGAAAAGATAAAAGTAAAGTAGCCACTGTGGCATGTAAGTGCATTGTTAAATGTCTCCATCTAAAAAATAAAAAAAAAATAAAAAAAAAAAAAAAAAAAAAAAAAAACAAAAACAAAAAAAAAAAAAAGCTTGGCAAGAAGGTTAGGCTGATTTGTAGGTAATATCAGAGGTGCCTTGCAGTGAAGACCATTTCCTCAATGGATAATGTCTTCTTTATTTTCTGGCAGCTGTAATTATCTAAATGATCGATGTTTGGAACGTGATTTATTCGATGTTCCAGATACATATGCTTCCATTGCGTGTAGAGAAAGACACGTGTAAGCTGTCAAGTATTTTCAGGGCTCCGCAGAGGTCTTCTGAATAACAGAGCTTTACAGAATCTCGTTCAGCCTGTTCCCGAACCGGCTGTAGGCGTCTGTCTGGCGGAAGTTCAGGACGACGGGAACCCGTAATGACAGGGGTGTGCAGTCGCGGATATGACGGGTGAAGTGGCGGGTGTAAAAGGCACCAGCTGCTGCTTCTGTCAGGAGTATCTGCTACTTCTGTGCATCTTAATGTCAGCTGCATTTTGAAAAGCATTTATAAGCAATGGCATCGGAGGCAACGGTTAAAGGAGGTGAAGAAAAGTAATGCCTTTGAAACTTCCTGGCAGATTAAAATTGTCTGCCGGAACCGGGACTCGAACATGGGACCTTTGCCTTTTGCAGGCAAGCGCTCTACCGACTGGGCTATCCCGACATGACTCGCGATGCCACCCCACAACTGTACTTCCGCCAGTACCTTGCCTCCTACTTTCCAAACTTTACAGAAGCTCTCCTGCAAACCTTGCAAGACTAGCACTTCTGGAAGAAAGGATATGGTGGAAACATGGCTTAGCCACAGCCTAAGGGATGTTTCCGGAATGAAACTTTCACTCTGCAGCGGAGTGTGCGCTGATATGAAACTTCCTGACAGATTAAAATTATGTGCCGGAATCGGGTCTTGAACGTGGGACCTTTGCCTTTCGCGGGCAAGCGCTCTATCGACTGAGCTATCCCGACACGACTCACGATGCCGCCTCACAACTTTACTTCCGCCAGTACCCTGCCTCCTACTTTCCAAACTTCCGCTGCAGAGTGAAAGTTTCATTCTGGGAACATCCCTTAGGCTGTGGCTAAGCCATGTCTCCACCATATCCTTTTTTCCAGAAGTGCTAGTCTTGCAAGGTTTGTAGGAGAGCTTCTGTGAAGTTTGGAAAGTAGGTGGCGAGTTACTGGCGGAAGTAAAGTTGTGAGGCGACATCGTGAGTCGTGTCGGGATAGCACAGTCGGTACAGCGCTTGCCCGCGAAGGACAAAGGTCGCATGTTCGAGTCTCGGTTCCGGCACACAATTTTAATCTGCCTGGAAGTTTCATATCAGCGCACCGCCGCCGGAGAGTGAAAGTTTCATTCAGGAATGGCATTACCTGATAAACATTAATGATGCAGAATCACATAGAGGGAAAGCAGGGAAATTCCATATCAATTACGAAATGTTATGAAAATCTTAACGAAAAATCAAAAATAACAACTGTATGTGCAGTATTCATCGGCAGCAACAACGCGTTGGCCTGTCGCGGGATGGAAAACCTACGGCGCGCAACAGTGCGCGGTGACGTCATTGTTATCACAGTACAGTATAACACCTACATCACGACACTCCTGCAGACGCCGCGACAGCAGCGCCCCAACGGGGCGGCAGGCTACATTTCTGAATACGATACTGGACGAGCGCGAACAATATCCTGTATATTGGTTTTAACATACTTTTTTACATTAGGGAAGGTATGTAGTGACATAAAAATAAGTAATAAAATTGCTCCAGATTTGTCTTTCGTAGGTCTCCTAAGATCCTTGACAAGGTACGAAACGATACATTACAGGATCATTTACAATTATCTTGTAATCTGAAGCTTTTACTGAATGATTTTTGTTTCTATTAAATATGGAAAATGGCTAGGAAACACTAGAAGACCTCCCCTTTGACAGAAAGACGTCGCTTTTCCATTCAGGAACGTTAAGGTTTCTTGACTGTAATTCCAGGAACATCGGTGGTGGTGGAACGTAGGAAACGTATGTAGAATGCAAACACCGTAACTACAGTATTTAACGTACCAAATCAGCCACCACAGCTGAACCCGAAGGAAAAACACCATAGACGCGGCAATAAAATAGTAAAAGCAATAAAACTGTTTTAGTTTAGGAAAGTGAATAGGTTGGGGTTAACAGCTTTTAAATATTTGTAGAATGTCATGTTGATGACAGCTGCTTAATTTGTTAGCTCAAGGCTACCGGTTTCAGTTAATACAGCATTATCAACTGCCAGCTTTGAGCTAACACATTAAGCACCTGTGCTCAGCATGACATCCAACAAATAAATCCAACAAAGAAGAAACCAATTTCACAATTGTTTCTACAGTTGAGCCACAAACGGTAAGAATCTTCAAAACATTGTTTTCTTAAGCTAAAACAATAACACTCAAAAGAATATGCGCGAATAAGAAAGACGAGTGAGGCGTAAAATCGTGCGAATCAGTAGACTCCATAACGGATTGATACGCGTCAAAAAACCGTCTGTCATAGTAAGAACAGGCCAAAATTGAAATTTGTATCTCTTACGTTTATGTCCTATTTACTTCCAGCGGAATAAGCTGCAAATATATGTTCGTAAATATTTTTTCGTGACTAAGTTGTTCTTTATTACCACTAAATAAGTTAACTTAGGTTGTTTCGTATTAATTTTCGCATTATGTATGTCTCTTGATATTTTACTAATGCTTGTAATGCAATAATTGTAGTAACTATTTTGTGAATTACTTAGAAAAATAATTGTAAACAAACATCACTTCTTCGGCGGCTTGCCCTCCGCTGGACCGCTAGTGTCGTTGCAACTGTCAATTGGTAACAACTTCCACAGCAGTAAGTGTCGCGTTCAGACAGCGGTTGTCAGAGTTGAAGGGCATGAAAGGGATGCAGTGGTTGGAAAGGGAGTAAGACAGGATTGTAGCCTTTCTCCATTGTTATCCAATTTGTACATTGAGCAAGCTATAAAGGAAAGCAAGGAGAAATTTGGAGAAGGATTTAAAGTTCAGGGTGAATAATTAAAAACATTGCTTATTGCCGAAGACACAGTAATTCTTGCAGAGACAGCAAAGAACCTCGAAGAGCAGTTTAACAGAATGGACACTGTGCTAAAAGGTGCATATAAGATGAACATTAACAAGAGCAAAACTAGGGTAATGGACTGCAGTCTAAGAAAATCAAGTGACGCTGGAGGAATTATATTAGGTAACGAAACAATAAAGGCGGTAGATGAGTTTTGTTATTTGGGCAGTAAAATAATGAATAATGGTCGCAGTAAAGAGGGTATGAAATGCAAAATGGCAATGTGTAGAAAAGCGTTCTTGAAAAAGAGAAATTTGTTAACATCGAATATTGCTTTAAGCCTAAGGAAATCCTTTCTGGCGGAATTTGTGTGGAGTGTTGCCTTCTATGGGAGTGAAACATGGACGATACACAGTGCGGACAGGAAGAGGATAGAGGCTTTCGAAATGTGGTGCTACCGAAGAATGCTGAAGGTGGGTGGATTGCGTAACTAATGAGGAGGTACTGAACAGAATTGGGGAGAAAGGGAATTTTTGGCATAGCTTGACTAAAAGAAGTGCACATTCTTAGACATCAAGGAATTGTGAATTTAGCGTTGGAGGGAAGTGTGTGGGGTGAAAACCGCAGAGGAAGACCAAGAGGTGGATAGAGTAAGCAGATTCAGACAGATGTAGGTTGCCGTTCTTATGTGGAGTTGAGGAGGCTTGCTCAGGATAGGGTATTGTGGAGAGCTGCATCAAACCAGTCTCCGGACTGAAGACCACAACAACAACAACAACAAGTGTCTCGACTGTGTATGTTAGACTGTGGCAGTATCACGCGCGCACGAGGAAAGGTCGCCACCAGCCAGACATGGTGCGCGACAACGGTCTACAAGTTGCGTGCACTTACGCAGAGTAAGCCACCAATAACTCGGAGCAGCGAACACCAATCAGCGGATAGTCTTCCTCCTATCCACGCTTGGGGGCCTCCCGGGTGGTCTTGGGCCACAGCGTCACCGAGAATCCAGCGCCGTCCTCCGTGGCCAACGCTCTGCTCCACAGCAACGCCGCACCGGATCGGCCGAGTAGCTTCTCACCGTCTCCGGGACATCACTTGGTGATACCTTTCCGTCAGGACGCCGTCGCGGGGAATTTCCATTACTTCCTTATCCCAAATTTAATACACTCCTAGAAAATGAACAAAGAACTCGGTCTTTTCGTCGACCCAGCAGAAGGAAATTTTATTGACGCATTCTTGAGGATGTATACAACGCACGATCACATAGGCAGAGCCATACGCACGTGAGTACAGCCACCAGTTCTTGAGCAATGTCGACGCTAGTACCGTGTTTATTCTACTTTTGCATTACTACAAGTTGTAATTCTCGCATGGAGACGATCGTAGAGGTGCCGAATGTAGTCTTGCGGAATGGCCTGCCATGCAGTTTCCACCTGGTGCCTCAGTTGGACCAGATTTCGTGTCGCTCATGAAGATCGTCCAACATGACGTTCCATCCGGTCCCAAACATTTTCAATGGGGGATAGATCTGGGGATAATGAGGAGCGGAGTATATGACATACCTTAAATATTACGTTGGGATGTAAGGGATACATGTGGACGTGCAATGTCCTGTTGGAAAAGCATATCGCCTTGTTGGTGCATGATCGGTGTTAAAACGGGTTGAATGATGGTTTCACTGTACCGTGCACTGTTCAATTTTCCCTCGACGGTCATCAGAGGAGAAAGACTGGTGTATGATATGGCTCAGGATACCATGACGCCAGGTGTAGGGCCCGTTTGCCTCTGTCGCGTACACTCTAGATTTTCGTGCTCCCCTGCACGATACCACACATGAGTACGACCATCACCTGCACCGAGGCAGTAGTGACTCTCAGCATATCACTGGAGGCGGGCTGATCGATGTTGGGACGTGAGCAGAGGACACCCTATCGACACGCATGAATGTGGGGGGGGGGGGGGTGGTCAGTGGCGTAACTAGGACTTGGCTTTGGGGGGGAGGGCGATAGATCTGCTTGACGAGCAAAATTTTAGTCAAATTAAAAGAAATGTTTTAATATAGTTGTTTTCGAAAATTCTGTTACTCGAAAGCATATTGACTGTTTTTAGAATAAAACAAACGTAGTAGATTAGTAGACCATGTCCTTCTAATAATTAAGGTGAAATAATGAACAATAATAATGCACGAAATTTTGCTTTATAAAATTACAAGACTTCTATTTGTTTGTATGAAAATGAAGGCGATGTACCATAACAAGTTACAGGACAAACTCAAGTTTTCTTGACATTTTATTATTATTTTTTTTTTTTTTTTTTTTTTTTTTGCCGGCCGCGGTGGCCGAGGGGTCTGAGGCGCTTCAGTCACGGTCTGCACGGCCACTACGGTCGGGGGTTCGAATCCCCCTTCGGGCATGGATATTTGTGCCGTCCATAGTCTTAGTTGGTTCATAAGTAGTTTGTAAGTTTAGGGATTGATGACCCCGTAGTTAAGTCCAATAAGCTTTACAAACATTTATTTTTTGGCTTTTTGGCCATGTTAGGGTTCTGTGGGGGGCGGGGGTTGGGTTCTATCCCCCTCATCCCGCCCTAGTTACGCCACTGGAGGGGGGGGGGGGGAGCCATATCCTACACTGGCCGTTCTCCTCTAGTGATCGTCTAGAGAACATTGAACAGTGCACGGTACAATGAATCCTCCATTCAACCCCTCATGCACCAACAAGGAGACATGCTTTTCCATCAGGGCAATACATGTCCACATGTATCTCGTGCCACTCGATGTGCTCTTTAAGGTGTACGTCAACTACCTTGCCCATCATTATCTTCAGATCTATACCCCATTGAGCATGTTTAGGACCGCATGAAACGTCATGTTGGGCGGTCTCAATGAGCGGCACGAAATCTGGCCCAACTGAGACACCAGGTGGAAATTGCATGGTAGGCCATTCCTCAGGACCACATTCGGCACCTCTACTTTCCATGAAAGAATCACAGCTTGCATTGCTGCAGAAGGAGGGTGTACACGGCACTAACGCCAACATTGCAGACGCTCTGGTGGCTGTACTCACGTGCGTACGGCTCTGCCTGTGTGATCGTGTGCTGTGTACAACCTCAAGAATGCGTCAATAAAATTTCCCTCTGCTGGGTCGACGAATTCATGGTGTTCTTTTTTTTCATTTTCCAGGAGAGTATTTCTTATTCAAGTAACAAATTAGCACTTCTGATCAATTAGCTCGAACACATCGTATGACTTCTAGAATACTCGTGATCTCCGCTGTCCAATTTGTAGCGAAACAACCGGAAATCTTTTGCCAGCTGCAATTTCTGCAGGTCATTCTCTTGGTTAAATACACGAAATGTATTCGCCATTGCCAATATGAATTAGCGACAGCTGTACAATTTAGATATTTCAATTACTATACGAAAGAACATTTTTTAAGGTTCTGTCCAACAGAAACTTAATTGAAGTTTCTTTCTTGATAAGAATTTAATATCGCAAGATGATTACTTTATATTGTTAGAATCTCTATAAAAAAAATTTTTCTCAGAAGAAAATTTATCATGTGCATTTAACTACACCACCGAGAACAGTTTGTGTTGATAAAATTCAATAAATTGAATTTGAAAAGCTAACGGCCTATTTGTTGGACAGCAGTATGTATCGTCGCATTAAAATCCAGCTGTTAGCACTTTGCATTAATGTCAGTGCACAGTCCTTCTTGCAACATGCTACGAGATTTTTTTTTTAGTCGTCCGAGGCCAAGCGAAGCCACAACGTATCGCCAGGGCACTACAAGGTTTCGAAAGTGCAACAAGGCCAACCGCCGGCCAACAACATCGGGTTTGCATCGTAAATTTACTATACTGTTTTGTCATCCAATAAGCCTGGTGTCGAGAGAATAGTTTACTTCCTGAGCTACACGTTTTCAGAAGACAAACGACTTATGCAAATCTAACGAATGCAGCAAACACGACGAAACTGCCTACGTCTTACCGTGTTCTAAGAAAGTACAAAAATTATATGCAGTGTTTATAACTAAGGTGGGTTCCATTGATATAACAACTCTATGTGAAAATGGGTCTAATGTCTTCCTCAAGCACACAATGGCGAAGAAAAGTGTAAAAAAACTATTACAAATTCAGGATATATATATATATATATATTATACACTGGGTGTTCGAAAGTCTCTGCGTCAAATCTGTAGGTTTTTAGAGAGAAATGTTACGTGACGTTTCCCGTATTTTTATTTATTTCACTTGCACTGGACTATGAGATTTCTCGGAACTAGCAGGGTTTAATAAGCAAGTGAGCTACTCCAGGAAATTTATAGAATGAGTTTCAAGAAGAAAACTTGCATGAATGAGTGTCTTTAAGCAGAGATTATCTTTTTAGAAGTTTAGCTTACCCTTTTTAGAAGTTTAGAAACACGCAATGCATACGAACACCTCGCAGTGCATACGCCCGGCAGCTTCACAGGGGCATAACAAGTGTGAAGACATCTAGTGTCGCTGAAAAGCGCAAACACTACGTCTCTAAGAAACATTGTTCCCATTGACGTGACTTTTTTATCAAGGCGTTCCGTGAAAAGGTTTCAAAATACCTTGTACAATGCGGTTATTCACCATCGCCGAAAAAGATAGGAAGCGAAGCCATTTGAGAAGAAAAAACTGGATCAGTGAAAAAAGTATTGTAAGCATCTAACAAGGCACAATTCAGACACTAAAGATGAAGTCCACCAAATCCCTCATCAGCTCTGTATCAACTACAAGTTACACACTCAATATATATGAAGTACAACCCTACCATTAGAGTGGCTCCCACAAAGAAGTGGAATGTGTACTGGGGAACAATTAAAAATGGGGTGGCACAAGGTTCGGTCTTGGGCCCTTTGCTGTTCTTAATATATATTAATGACTTGCCATTCTATATTCATGAAGATGCGAAGCTGGTTATTTTTGCTGATGATGCAATTATAGTCATCACACCTGACAGACAAGTACTAACTAAAGAAATTGTAAACGACGTCTTCCAAAAATCATTAAGTGGTTCTCAGCAAATGGACTACCATTAAATTTTGATAAAACACAGTACATACAGTTCCATACAGTAAATGGAATGACACCATCAATAAATATAGACTTTGATCAGGAATCTGTAGCAAAGGTAGAATATTCAAAATTTTTAGGTGTAAGCATTGATGAGGGGTTGAACTGGAAAAAACACATTGAAGATTTGTTGAAGCGTTTGAGTTCAGCAACTTATGCTATTAGGGTAATTGCAAATTTTGGTGATATACATCTCAGTAAATAAGCTTACTATGCCTATTTTATTCTCTGCTTTCGTGTGGCATCATTTTCTGGGGTAATTCATCATTGAGTAAAAATGTATTCATTACATAAAAGCGTGTGATCAGAATAATTGCCGGAGCTCATCCAAGATCATCCTGCAGACACTTATTTAAAGAGCTAGATATCTTCACAGTAGCTTCTCAGTATATATATTCACTTATGAAATTTGTTATTACCAATCCCACCGAATTCAAAAGCAATAGCTGTGTACATAACTACAACACTAGGAGAAAGAATGATCTTCACTATTCAAGGTTATATCTAGCTTTGGCACAGAAAGGGGTGAATTATGCTGCCACAAATGTCTTTGGTCACCTACCAAACAGCATCAAATCCTGACAGATACCCAACAAGCATTTAAAAATAAATTAAAAGAATTTCTGCATGACAATTCCTTCTACAATATAGATGAATTTTTGATATAAATTAGTAAATTTGAAATAAAAAAATAAAATAATAATAATAAAAAATTGTGTCATGTAATATTTAGTACGACGTAATAATTTGTAAAGCCACCTTTCATTAACCTGACACGTTCCACATCATTACGAAGTGTCGTATTCATGATCTATGGAACAAGTGCTAATCTAATCTATGTGATTGCGAACATCCACAGTGAAGTGACGAAAGTCATGGGATACGCCCTAATATCCTAATTCTATTTCAGTCCTACTTTAGCTGGTGAAGTGCAGCAAGGACGCGACAAGGAGTCGTCAAGTGGCTCGAAGTCCACTGCAGGAACACTGAATCCTGCTACCTCCATAACAGCGAAAGTGCTGCTGGTACAGGACTTTATGCACGCACTGACCTTGCAATTATGTCCTATAACTTTTTGGTGGCATTCATGTCGGCCAATATGGTTAGCAGCTGTCCAGAATGTTCTTCAGACAAATCGCGAACAACTGTGGCTTGTCACATGGCGTGTTGCCAATGCAAAAAAAATTCCATCCTTGCTTAGGAACATGAAATCCATAAATGGCTGCAACTGTTCTCCAATTTTATGTCTTATTGATATTATTCATATGGTGACTCTTCTTTTCGGACATGTCCGAAATAACATACACCATTGGTTGGCAGTAAAGGCTGTAATTTTACGAATTCGAAATATTTCGACCGATTCAGGGCGTTGAAGGAAATTCAACGGAAAAGTTGAAAATTTGTGTGCCGGATTGGAGTGGCCCAGCGCTCTAAGGCGCCTTACTGCGGAGCTCGCGGTTCCTTCCCGTCGGAGGTTAGAGTCCTCCCTCCGGCTCCTTAGGTTATTTTATATTACTTTAAGTAGTTTGTTAGCCTAGAGACTGATAACCACAGCAGTTAAGTCCCATAGATTTACAGACATTTGAAAATCGTTTTCAAACTTTGTGCTGGACCGGGATTCGAATTGGTTATGGCGACCGCTGGCCCGAAGCTGGAAATCCGGGTTCGAATCCCGATCCAGCACAAATTTTCAACTTCGCCGACGAATGTATTTCAGTGCTCCGAAACGGTCGAAATGTTTCAATATTTCGAATTCTTGTTCTCCAAGTAGCTGGACAAAAACATTTCCAAGCGCTGCAGGCGATGTGATGTTAGCGGAGGCTGATGGTTAGCCGATGAATTTCCATGTTGGATGAACATCAAGGGCTGGTATAAATTATTTCAGTCGGTAGGTTATTAGACAGGAAGAAATAATGGATGCGAAAGCTGCAGGTGGTTTGTCGTATTCGATGCTGACTTATTTTTCCTGTCTTATACATCCTCTGATGGACAGCTGATCGGTACACGAAACGAACTGAAAAATTTCGCACATGTTTTGTCACTTGATTCATATGGTCACAGAATTCATAATTGGAAACTGTTACTGCCTGTTTAAGATAGGCATTGTTAAATGGACGAAAGCTTGTGGACAAATGTAGTACTCAATGAATGAATCAAAACGTAGTGCAAATAGTACCCTTCCTTATGAGAGCGAAAAGAGAAAAAAAAAGCGCTCAACATTTATTAGAATAATGAAAGCAATAATAATATTGGCTCATGATTTTAAAAGGGACAAAATTACGAGCTTTTCTGGGAACGAGCTTATTATTCCCGAGCACTACAAGTCGTACAGTACAGTCAGCTCTGGAAGTAATAGATGTGTTGGAATGTTGCACAATACGATAAGAAATTTCTAGAATCCTATCAAAACACAGAGTCGGTTCGATGCTGGATCTCTGCACAAAGAGTGGCTCTTTGTTCTTTAACGGATCGGTGCCGCCTGGTGAAGAATGGACGTAAGCTACGGCTAGTATTGCGTGTGCTTCCGTTGTCCAGAAGGCACGAACGCCTGGGAATGCTCAGAGCAGGTGGAAGGCGCGCCTACGTGCTGGGCAGCAAAATGTATTCCCGGACGCGAGTCCCGTTGCAGCCTATCCTACAGAGATACGTGTAACATGTTGCCGCGGTGTCTGCAGCCCGCAGCCAGCTTAAGCGTAATAGTTTAGTGCACTACTGCATAAAACATGCGCTCTAGCCGCCCCGGCTAGTATAGCAGAAAGTTAGAAATTAGTCAAGCTTCTCTACCAAAATCTGTTGGTGTTTGTGGGCTCATGGTGCATCAAGACAACATCAATACTCTCTTTGAATCCATGTCATTCACATCATACTATTTTGAATTAATGAAAACACAGTGTTGCAAATTGATTTGTAAAGTGTAGTTACCGTCTGCACAATGGAGTACAAATGGACCACAAGCACACAGCTCCACGTAATTAAAACTGGCGGTGTGCCTTTCATTTACTCTCACCTCAAGACCGTCTGACAGATTTTCAACGAAAGAGGTTTTCGATGTCGTCAAGTCTCTTCCCCTCTTTCAGTGTTGAGGTTAAAGAGGAGGGGCTGTTCTACTTAAAAAAGACATGTATTTTGGTTAAATGCTACAGAAGATCTTCTAGAAGGATATGAGTAATGTTGTTGTTGATTTCAAATGAGGCATTTATGCACCCAAAATCGGTAGGTAGATCACGAAATCACCTTTTGCTTTTTCTCGCATTTCCGTAAATATTCCTCAACGGCGAGTTGAATTTTGTAAAATGTTTACATTCATGCGTAGGAAACAAAGAAGTGAAATTAATCTACAAAATACAGCAACCAGCTTCTAATAATTTATTTGTGACGACCGGTTTCGGGCCCTTGAGTGCCCTTTTTCTGGTCTATTTCAGTATTGCAGCTTAATCTATGTACATGCTAGCAGGTGACTAAACGCTAAGTACAGAGATCATGAAAGGAATGAAAATGAGTTTTCCTTCTTTCGAGCGCCAGAGACTCGACGTCCTCGGAACCCCCGAGCGATGTAATGGTTGCCCCAGACCAAACGGTTTCTAGTTACACCTCTAAACGGACCCTTGGGTTCAAATGTTCAAATGTTTGTATAGCTTATGGGACTTAACTACGGGGTCATCAGTCCCTAAACTTACAAACTATTTATGAACTAGCATCCATGCTCGAGGGGGGGATTCGAACCCCCGGACCGCAGCGGCCGTGCAGACCGTGACTGGAGCGCTGCAGACCGTTTGGCCACTGCGGCCGGCCGAACATTGGGTCACACGCCATATCGTCATAAGAAGCTTCTTTTATTTCTTTAGGAAGAATTTATGTAGACAAAAGAGAACAGAAGGTTTTGAAATTAGTTACAGAGTAATGCAGGACAGAAGGGATGAATCAAGTTGGGGAGCAAGATCCTTATGGTAAAACTTGGCCAAAAGAAGGAGTTCGTTGATGACAAACATTAAGAGGAAATTAATTTGTTAACCAAATAAGTATGGAGAGTAAACATTCTGCAACTTCCAATAAATGTAGAATCAGTGATTATGCAAATGTGAAAGGCAGAAGATTGGAGAACTAGTACCGACAGAAGATAACAACGAAACACAGTGCAATCAAGATAATGGACTAAAGACTACAAACGAACAGGTGGGGAGAAATCAAAATTCTAGACGTCTACAACCAATTATATGCAATTATTCGAGGAATGTCGAAAACGATGGTAATTAGTAACCGCTATCCTTTAAATAGATGCTGAAAAGTGTCACGCCTTTTTTGTGGCAGCTCACTCTACCTATAAACATATCTGTAGACAGCAGCACTCGAGTCAAACGCATTCATTCTCCTGTGGAATGCTCCTATTACAGCTCTGCATTCAAGTCTAGTACAGAAAAAAATAAATAAATAAGAAATTGCATGCTTGAGAAAAGTAGAGTGAGGTATGCGCTGAAATAACATTCTGCGTATTCCCTCGCTCCTAATTTGCCATGAAAACACAAAGGAAGGCCGGCCGCGGTGGCCGACGGGACTGAGGCGCTCCAGTCACGGTCTGCACGGCCACTTAGGTCGGGGGTTCGAATCCCCCCTCGGGCATGGATATTTCTGCCGTTCTTAGGATTACCTAGTTCACAAGTAGTTTGTAAGTTAAGGGGCTGATGACCCCGTAGTTAAGTCCCATAAGCTCTACAAACATTTGATTTGATTTTTTGAACTATGAATGCATAATTTCGCAGTGAGTTTCACCGACAAAGTTTTCTGATTCTTCCAGCCGCTCTGTTGGTTTGAAACGCAGGAGGTCTGATCTCGGCCATTGTTAAGTGATGACCGTTGAGTCATTGCAGCTGCCGTCCTTATGTAGCTGTGCCGCTTGCTGTGACGACACCGTGTAAGGTAAAGTCACAGTCTAACATATACAGAGACACGACACTCCCGCAGATTTTTGTTGTACACTGCGACAACAGCGCTCCAAGCGGCCGGCAAGCTACATTTCTGAATACGATACTGGATGAGCGCGAACAGTAGCTTTTATATTGATTTTAACATACTTTTTACATTAAGGAACGTATGTAGAGTCATAATTAGGCAATAACTTAAAAATAGCTCCACATTTGTGTGACTTAAGTTTCCTAAGGTACCTGAGAAGGTACGAAACGGGGCATTACAGGACAGTATATTTCCTTTCATCTTGTAACCTAGAGGCTTCTGCTAAATAATTTCATTTTCTATTAAAAATAAAAAAATTGATTTGAAACAACAGAAGACCTTCCCTTTGGTAGAAAGACGTTGCTTTTCTACTCAGGAACGTAAAGGTTTCTTCTCTAAAATTCCAGTCGAATCAGTGATTGTTGAACGTAGCAAACGTATATAGAATGCAATAACGTACCAAATCAGCTACAACAGTTGTGGCTGAAGGAAAAACGTCACAAACGTGCCAATAAAACGACAAAAACAATGAATCTGTTTTACAACAGAGAAGAAGACAATTCCAGAATTGTTACTACAGCTGAACCACAACTGTCAAGAATCATCAGAACATTGGCTTTTTAAGCTAAAGTAATTACACTTAAAATAATTTGCATGTGTAAGAAAGACGAGTGAGGTGTAAAAATGTGCGAATCATTGGACTCCACACCGAAATGATACATGTGAAAAACTGCCTGTCATAGTAAGAAACGACCATAATATATTTATTATTCTCTTATGTTTATCGTCAACGTACTTTCAACGGAACAAGCTTGAAATACTCACATATTCATAAATAATTGTTCAAGAAGAAGTCGTTCTTTATACCACTGAATCAGTAAAATTACATTAATTTCCGTGTTATGTCTCTTGATATTTTACTAATGCTTATAACGCAAAAAATTATACTAACTATAAAAATATTTCGTTAATTACGTACAAAAGTAATTATAAACAAACATCACTACTTCGGCGGCTTGCCCACCGGTAGGAGCGCTAGTGTCGTTGCAGCTGTCAGTTGGTAACAATTTTACAGCAGTGAGTGTCGCGTCTGTAAATGTTAGACTGTGCTAAAGTTTTTCTCGCATGCCTGCCGCGCCCGCTTCACCCTTCCGATGGCCGGGTCCCAAGCCTTGCTTAGCTGCAAGCCGTCGTCTTTATTAAGAGTTTTGTCACATATTTTAATCTCGACTGCCTCTTTTATACCAGGAATTATTTGTTCTTGTAATTATCGCTGGCTCCTCAAATGCAATACGATGGCGGCCGCTGTTGCCGAGGGGACTGAGGCGCTCCAGTCACGGTCTGCACGGCCACTACGGTCGGGGGTTTGAATCCCCCCTCGGGCATGGATATTTGTGCCGTCCTTAGTATAAGGTAGTAGATAAGTAGTTTGTAAGTTTAGGGACTGATGACCCCGTACTTAAGTCCCATAAGCTTAACAAACATTTGAACATTTTTTTGCAATACGATATTTGTTTTCCAGAGGATGTTCCGCAGTTGCTGATTTTTCGGGATAACTCAGTGCTGTTCAATAGTACGCACTGTCTTACGGTGTAAATCTGTCCGCATCCACACGATACTCTGTGTACACTAGGAGAGCCGCGGAGGAGTGGCCGAGCGCTCCAAGGCGCCTTGCTGCGGAGAGCGCGCGGTTGCTTGCCGTCGGAGGCTAGAGTCCTCTATCTGGGAAGAAAAAGAAAGCGATTTAGATTAAAATATGTGACAAACCTCTTAATAAAGACGACGGCTAGCAGCTACGCACTACATGGGTCTCGGCCATCGGAAGGTTGAAGTCGGAGCGGCAGGCACGCGATCAAAACATTTTCATATATGACAACGTCGCGAGCACCGGTGACGTCACAGGTAGCGGCGCAGCTACAAGGTTATTCTATAAGGCGCAGCTATTTGAGGACGACAGCAGAAATGGTTCGACAGTCAGCACTTGAAAATGGCCGAGGTGATCTCGGCAGAAAGCTCGTGGGTTTCAAACCACCTGACGCGGCTGTAACCCCGAGAGACTATTATCACCATACCTAACTAATTCTACATCTAGAGAGGATCGCTGAGCTGCTTACAGGCACGAAAAATAGACAATCACATTCACACAACTTAAATTTTCGGCCAATGCCTGCATCAAAAAGAGACATACATTCACACAATAACTCAGATAACTATACGTACAATCAATGGGATAGGGAACATGAAACGTAGAGGAAATAAGAAAAAGAATGAATGAGTAAAGAAATGTTAGAGGAGTAACAAGGACAAACACAGTCTCTATGGTGTTTGTGTGAACGCATGTGTTTCTTTTTCTGGTGAAGGCCATGGCCGAAAATTTCAGTTATGTGTCTGTCAGCAGCTCTTTACGGTGAGTTGCTATCTATCCTTCATTATTGACGTTCCAATAGGATTTTCCATTGTTAAAATTCTACATCTACACAAATACTCCGATAATATCATTTAACTGCATGGCAGATCGTTCATCGAATTGCTTTTATGACATTTCTCTATCGTTTCATTATCTAATAGCACGCAGGAAAAAGGAATACCTGAATCTTCCAATTTTCGATCTGATTTCTCTTATTTTATCATGATGATCATGTCCCCCTATGTAAGTGGGTGCTAACAAAATATTTTCGCATTCGACAGAGAAGGTGAAAGAAAGTTCGCGAAAAAATCTCACCGCAACGTCTAACGCATTTCTTTTAGTGATTTCCACTCCAACTAGTGCTTCGTTTCCCTGACACTCGCTCCCCTGTATCTCGATAATACAAAACGATAACGTAGGTAGCGCCGCAAATATTTAACGGGCAACAAACGAGATGTAAGCGTAGCATAAATAGTTTCAAAGAACAGGAAGATCACCTGAGATTAACAGCTGTCTCTCAAAATATTAGCAACTCTAACCTGTATAAAGAGGAGAAAAAGTTTCACAGTCTTTCGGTTGCGCAATAAGGTATTAGAGGCTGCAGATTGTTGTTGTTGTTGGTTTTTGGAAGGGACTAAACAGCGACGGTTATCAGTCCGAGGCTGAAGACACTTGTTACAATGTAATATTTATGCAAAACGTATGCATCGAATAAGAACATCTTCAATTACTTGCACGGAAAGTACATGAAAGAAAGACTCGCTGGGAAAAATTAGAATTTTCAAATCAACCATAAACAACAATGTTTTTAAAAAAAGAACTCTTCCTATTCAGTAACGATTTTGCAAGAGAGGTGAAACAGAATATGGAAAAGATGTTACGAGGAGAGTCGTGTTAATCGATGATGACTACGTAGCGCAAGCATCAAACTTGGTATCACCACAAATATGAACTAATATTTGGTGGTGAGGTTGGTAGCTCTTTGCCGGCGTGATTCATCAGTGGAATGCGAGTAAGAGTGGATACTGATACAATCGTGGCATCACACTCCATTTCCTCATCACTTACCTTCCCCACTGTAGACGAAAAGCGAATAATGGTACATCTCTGATGACGTAAACATTAAACAAAGAATAAGGACGATTGTACGTAATACATAAATGACTGGACTTTTCATAACAGGAAAGCAAAATGAAAAGAATTTGCAATTAAAATGTCTGTTTATATAAACTCATCGAAGTACAAATTTATAGCAATGAATAAACATGTAGATGATAACAAGTGTGGCACTAGAGTGTAGCCTGACCTACGTGATACTCATTATCGCGAACTGGACAAGGTCCTGACCTGACGATGACTCTGGCTACAACAGATGCATTCATAGAATCACTATCCGTGAGTGATGTCAGCGCACAGAATAAACAGTGCAGGACATGTTATCGGACAGATCCAATTGATCCCAGATTACTGTAATGTTCACATCAGCATTATGCAATTACTATATTGTTGCTACATCTTTTATAGCCATACTAGCTTAACGCCCGCTGCTTCGCATGCGTAGGCTGGTTGGTCTCCACCATTTGTTTCTGCCTCTTAATATAAATTTTCATAGATGTAGCTTAAGTACTATCATAATGAAATATTGTGATACTACTTGTAGCCGCGGCAGAATGACCGTGTGTATTGAGGCGCCATGCTGCGGTCCGTGCTGCTGTTCGCCGTCGGGGGTTCGATTCGCCCCTCAGGCATCAGTGTTTGTGTTGTCCTTAGCATAAATTAGACTAAGTTAGTTTAATTAGTTTGTAAGCCTTAGGGACTGATGACGCCGTAGTTCAGTCTCTTAAGATTTACAAACATTTGAACATTTGAGTTTACTAATTGTAACCCCCTATGGCACCCCTTAATAGTTGAATTTCGAAAAATACCCCAAGATGTGTCTTTTTATTTCCAACCAAGTATGTAAATATCAATTGTTTGTAAGTTTGGGTTCAAAATTAGTTTAGAAGCAACGTATTTTCAAAAAAAAATGTTTCTTCTCCTATTTCACCCCCTAAATGATTAATTTTCTGAAAATACCGAAACTCGTATCTTTTTAAATCTGACCAAAAACACATATACCAATTTATGTGGTTGTAACTTCAAATTTGCCTTAATAGCAAAAGATTTTCGAAAAACATCCCCTCTCCAATTTAATCCCCTTGATGGTTGAATTTCCAAAAATACCAAAACACGTATTTTTTAAATTCTAACGAACAATACAAGTACCAATTGTTGCTGCTCTAGCTTCAAAACTGTCTTGACAACAATGTGTTTTCGAAAAGAATTTTTGCTCCCCTATATTACCCTCTTAGTTAATGAATATCCAAAAATACCGAAACTCTTGTCTTTTTAATCCTGATCAAGATTCAATATCTTAAGTTTCGTAGTTATAGTTTGAAATTTGAGTTAACAACCACATATTTTTGAAAATCAATTTTTGCACCCCTTATTTACCCCCTTATTGGTCGAATTTCCAAAAATACCGAAACACGTGTCTTTTAAATTCGAAAGCTGAATTAAAATTTTGTAGTTCTAGCTTCAAAATTGCCTAAATAGCAACATATTTTCAAAAAACGTTTCATCCCCTTTTTCACCACCTTACGGACGGAATATCGAAAAATCGCTTCTTAAATGACGCCTACAGAGTAAGATCAACACTCTCTACAAATTGCAAGTTTCTATCTTCAGTGGTTTGTGTTGGGTGATGATGAGTCGGTCAGTCAGTCGGGACATTGCTAATTATATGTAGAGACTAGTTGATCCGTGAAAATAATTGGCACTCCATTCTTATCGGTCATAGATTGGTAAGAAACTAATGGAGCAAAGTCAGAGGCAAGTAGGCCTACATAGTATGTATAAAAGATAAACTTTCAATAGTAGTAACAAATATTAGTCTAATTGTAAGAAAATTTATATAATTAAATACAATATGATTAATTGTGAAACATAAATATCAGATATTGACTTTTTAATGTTTATTTTATTTTTTGAAAACGAATTTTACAAAACTTCTTTGAAAACAATGTTACTAGTTATTACGTGATCATCGTTTACTTTTTTGCTGTACGTGTCTTTAGTAGAAACATAAATATCACTGAATGAGGGAAGTCGTGAAAAAGCCACGTATAATTAACTGTCCATGGTAAATATAATCCTGTCCTCTGAAGCATCTGGCTTTGTGCTTTACTATGGTCATAGCGAAGGCTACTTTTATTGGGAATTGTCTTCTTATCAATTGGAAAGGCATGGTTGGATCAGAAAGTGTGAGGTTAATGAGGGGTATTAGATTGTAAGCCTGTTAGTTAAATTATTTGTGTATTTTTCGTCGCTACACCGAAATCGTGTGATAAACTATGCGTTACATCGACGTGTATGACCGAAATCGGGTGATAAACTATGCTTACATCAAAGAAGGTCTTTGGCTTACCTAGAGAATCTAAACAACTGCAAGATCTGTCGTTCATGTTAGTTAAACAGCTTGTCAATAGATGGCATGTGTACATTGCTTTTATATCGGCCGCGCAAACTAAGTTGATACTCGCGCGGTGGCTGATGGGTGCAAACGTTAATAATACATGTCCCATTTACGATCGTTCGACGGGTGTCAACTAAGATTGTACGAACAGTACAATTTTTTTCCAAAATAAAGTTTTTGTGTGAAAACAATAATTTTAAACTATCTGTGTATTTTTCGTCATTAGTGGAGGACGAAACTTTGAAAATGATACCTCAATCATTAATTTCGGATAAGTAATACGGGGGATATGGTGTAGTACAAGAAAACACAAATGAGACATAATATATATGATAATAGATATATCCAGCGGCAGATATAACCTCGGAGCATACTGTAATTTACTGGTTACGTACTGTAGATTAACACTGAAGAAATTTCAAGAAAAAGATAGGAAAGTAAGCAAGATGAATTGAAATTGAAGGAAGCGGATTTTCTTGAGTGTTTCAGGGGGAATATTAAGCCATGGATGACTGAAGCAGAGAACAGTTGCAGAAGATGGCCAAATAAGTAGAAATCTTTGGGTATCGCAGGAAATTCTGAGTGTAGTTGAAGGAAAAAAAAATAGAATGCGCCAAATGAAGAAAACAAAATGGAACACAGGCGATTAAAACATGAGGTTGAAAGGAAGTGCAAGATGTATATATAGGAATGGCTAGGGGACAAATAAAAGTCTCTAAACTAAGGGATAGATCCCGCTTACAGGCATTTGGCGACGTTTGGAGAAAAGAAAAGCAACTGCATAAACATCAAGAACTCAGATGGAAAACCACAAACATAGCAACATATGGTATTAAGGTAGGCCTAGCATACCTATGAAAATAATAAACTATGTATAGTAGTCTCACAATTATCTGTAGTTTTCACTGTTAATGTAAAAAGTAATAATCATTCTACTGTTAATTTGACAGATAATAAACATCCCACTGATGATGCTGCAACGCCAGCGAAACATGTCTGGGAAAAATTAAAAAAAAACAAAAAAAAAAAAAAACAAAAAAACCATTTGTGTTTGCTCAAGGCGGACAAAACCTGTAACCTGTAAAGCAATACTAAGCAAGCTTTGGACAATGTATAGGAATACATTCTAAAACTCTGAAGATATCGGGGATAAAATTTATGCAATTAAAACTTGTTTACAATATAAGAGTCGAAGGGCATGCATGACAGGGACGCAGCGGTTGGGCAACGTTGATATATACCCAGCGTTAATATATACATTGGGCAAGCAGTGAAGGAAAGTAAGGAAAAAATTGGAACGGGAATTAAGGTTCAAGGAGAAGAAATGTAAACTTTGTCTTCTACCACAGAGAGTAAAGAACCTGGAAGAGCTATTGAACGGAATTTTGTCTTGAAAGAAGGGTATAATGTAAACATTAACAATAGAAAAACAAGGATAATCGAATGTAGTCGAATGAATCGGGCGATCTACATCTACATGGGATACTCTGAAAATCACATTTAAGTGCCTGGCGAGGGTTCATCGAACCACCTTTATGGTATTTATCTTACATTCCATTCTCGAATAGCGCGTGGGAAGAAAGAACACCTGAATCTCCGTTTTAGCTCTGATTTCTCGTATTTTATTCTGATGATCATTTCTACCTATGTAAGTGGGAGTCAACAATAAATGTTGGCATTCGAAGGAGAATCTTGGCAATTGGAGTTTCGTAAGTAGCTCACGCCGCAAAGATAAGCGCCGTTGTTGTAATGATCCCAGAACCTGTATCATTTCTGTAACGCTGTCTCCCCTGTATCGTGACAGTACAAAATGAGCTGCCCTTCTTTGGAATTTTTTGATGTCCTCCGTCAAACCCTCCTGATAGGGATCCCACACTGGGCAGCAATACTCCAAAAAGGACGGACAAGCGTAGTGTATGCAGTTTCTTTAGTAGTTTTGTTGCATTTTTTAAGGGTTCTACCAATGAAACACAGTCTCTGGTTCGCCTATTCCACGACATTATCTACGTGTTCTTTCCAGTTTAAGTTTGAAGTAATAGTAATTCCTAGGTATTTTGTGGAGTTTACGGCCTTCACTTTTGATTGATTTATCTTGTAAACGAAGTCTAACGGATTTCTTTTCGTACACATGTGGACGACTTCACACTTCTCATTATTTAGAGTCAATTGCCAATTTTTACACCATAGTGATATCTTATTCAGATCGTACTGCAGATGGTTTTCATCTTCAGATGATTTTACTAGCCGGTAAATGACGGCGTCATCTGCAAAGAACCTAAGAGAGCTACTTAGATTTTCTCCTAAATCGTTTATGTAAATAAGGAACAGCAGAGGACAACATTAGCCTGTGGAATGCCAGATATCACCTCGGTTTTAGTCGATGCTTTACCATCGATTACTACAAACTGTGTCCTATCTGACAGGAAGTCCCGTATCAGTCGCAAATTTGGGGCGATATACCATAAACAAGCAATTTTGTTAAAAGCCGTTTGTGAGGTACGGTGTCAAAAGCCTTCTGGAAATTAATAAATATGGAATCGATTTGCGATTCCTTGTCGATAGCACTCGTGACTTCGTGTGAGTAAAGAGCTAGTTGTGTTTCGCATGAACGATATTTTCTAAATTTGTGTTGACCTTGGGTAAATAGATCATTCTAAGATGGTAAGAGAATTAGAATAGGGGACGAGACAATAAAATGTACGTTTTTCTATTTGGGTAGTAAAGTATGGTGGCCGAAGTGGAGGAGATATAATATTTAGAATGACCATGGGTAGAAAATCAGCTATAAAGAAATTTGTTAACACCGAATATTAATTTAAGGTGGAGTGTAGCTTAGTATTAGAGTGTAACGTGGATGATAAGCAGTTCAGAAAGGAAGAAGACATAAGCATTTGATATGTGGTGCTTCAAATAATGCTGAAGGTTAGATGAGCACGTCGTGTGAGTAAATAGGAGGTAGCAACAGAAGTGACAGAAACGAAATTTGTGGCATAATCTGAAAGGATAAATCGGTGGGATATTCTGAGACATCAAGGATTAGTCAGTTTACTATTATAGGGTTGTTTGGGGGGGGGGGATATACAGGACGTCCCATTTATCTTGACCAACCAAAATATCTCTGGAACAACAACAGCTATTGTACAACGACTTTCGCCGGTATCAGTGTAAGGCAGGGGCTCATGAAGATAAATACTTTGAAATATTCTAAAATCTAAGCATATGTGTTTTTTAAACAAACTTTTAACAAAACATCCACCATACTCACCGGATCTCAATCCTCCAGCCTTTTTCTTGTGCTCTACACTCAAACATGCTTTGAACGGAAAGAGATTTGACGATATTCCTGACATTGAACGAAACGCGACGAGGCTTTTGAACACCATCCCAAAGGAAAACTTTGTACTAAGTTGACAGAACATGTATCGCGGAGCTCAGCGGTGCACAATTATGGCAGGTGACAATTTCGAACGACAGTAAGGTAACTGTAGTTCATAGTTCATCTAAGTTAACCCTCTAACCGGAACATCTTTTATACAGCAGTATTAATAAATACCGCTTCGTCTCCGTAGTCCAGTGGACTACGTGCTAGATTACCAAACAGGGGACGCGGGTTCGATTCCTCTTTCGCGCTTTCACATTTTCGTCAGCTATTGATGTATAATGTGTTTTAAAATACTTAGAGTAACCAAAGAAACAGGTATGCCTGCCTTGCTAGTGTTCAGTATAACGGTATCTCATACCGATGTTACGTTCACAACGTTAATGTTACACGACTATTCACCGAACTTTATTATCAGAGTTTGTAGTTTGTACAGAGGCAGACAGTTCTCATCTGTTTGTGGATGCAGCATCCATGGCATGGAGCCTACGTTGCATGACAGATTAGCTCGATGTAGTTTGGGGTTCAAACACGGGATCCGGCTTGCTCACGTAAGTATGTTTCTGGGATCATTCTGGACAGCGTGGGAGCAATGCGCCACCTTGAAACACCGCAGAATCGTCAGGGTTTTGGAACAAAAATGGGTGGAGATGGGCCGGAATAACTCAGGAGCATTCAAAGTTCCTTCTAGACCAACTAGAAGACACAATCCGTACCAGAGATATGCACCCCCAGACACACCTTCTTATCGAGCGAGGTGAAGCAGTGGTGAGCACAATGAGCTCGCATTCAGGAAGACGGCGGTTCAAATCCACCTCCGCCCAAACAGATTTAGGTTTCCTGTTATTGCTCTAAATAACTCCAGGAAAATTCTGGGATGATTCCTTTCAGAGGACGACCTTTCTTCTTCCCCATCCTTACTCAAACAATCCGTCTATATAATGACCACGCTGTCGACCTTAACCTTCCTTCCTTTGACGCTTTCTTGGAAGGCGGGAATCATCGATCCATGTGGTGCCGCCATCTGGATGATGCTGTTGAAGTCGTGAGCCGGCCGCGGTGGCCGAGGGGTCTGCGGCGCGCCAGTCACGTTCTGCACGGACACTACGGTCGGGGGTTCGAATCCCCCCTCGGACATGGATATTTGTGCCGTACTTAGTATTAGCTAGTTCATAAGTAGTTTGTAAGTTTAGGGACTGATGACCAAGTAGTTAAGTCCCATAAGCTCTACAAACATTTAAACATTTTGAAATCGTGATTCGTCATATTAAGTTATGCCATTTGTTATTGGCGGGCAAATGTGGGCCATTGTGTTCGATCACGTTGTGTTAATAGTGGTGCACGTGCGGCGCCGGCTCCCATATCCCGCGTAACTCATGTTCCTGCACATAGCTCACTGGGAGACGTGTCGAGCACGTCCTGTGATGAAATGAGCTGTGAGCTGCTACACTGGTGCCCTTGTGTCACTGATGATGATCCGTTCTAGATATCGCCGGTCATCGAGGGTGGCTGCCACACCCACATCTAACCGCTCTCGATAACCTAGAAACAGTTGAATGTGTGAAGTGGAATTTCTCCAACAATGCCGAAATCGAAATTGCCAACCTTTGATCATCGAGCTCCATAACCCATCCCAACTGTGTCAGCTCACATCGACCTTGCATGTTATACAAATAAGTTGCCACTTCTTAGAACGTCTCCTATATAAACTGCAGCTGGTACAGGGGGGAGTGGTGCGCGAACAACAAAGTTGCGCCATGTGTGCTTCATTATCACACGACAGCTTTTGAATCAGTGTACTGTCCAGGTACGCTTTTTTTCTTATTCTGTTCCATTGGCTGATGGAAAAAAAAGAAGAGATCTGTCGTTGGCGTGTTCGTTGTGATCCCATGCGGCGATGGTAGTGACAACAAGTGTGTACGTGTGGGACGATGTGCCGGCAATGGCGGAGAGCCAGCGATTAATGAGTCGTCGTGCTGGGGCAGGTGGCGGGTTTCGCAACCGCCTGCTGCCTCGCCTCACAGCATCGCTACTCCTTCTGGCTCACTGCTTCTAATCGCATTCAAATCTATGTTTTCTCAAAAGCTCAACCTACAATTTTACAATTTCTGTTTGGTTGTAAGCGCGAAACCAGTGGAAGTCCAATCGTTTGGGATATGGTATTACAGGAGGAAGATACGCACTAAATGTTCTGATAAAGTAAATCTGAAGGTTCTCAGCAAAATCAGGGAGGAAAGGAATTTGTGGAAATTATGAGAACGTGCAAGTGGAAAATTTACGTCAAGTGAACCTGTCTCTCTTAGAGACCTGTGGATGGCACTCGACGATTCGGACAGCGCTGAACCTACAAACGTTGAGCAGCACGAGCATTTCCAACCGCTGCCCCGAAAGCGCAGCCCTTTCCGCTCAAGAATAGCGCTCCATTTCCTGTCTGCTCCACACAGTAAGAAAAGCAAGAGTGTCCCCGTTTGAAGACAAAACTGACGCAGGGCAAACCGGACCCTGCAGTATTCACAGGAACTGCCGTCTATGCAAAACCTACCAAAAAGGCATGTGAACGGCCAAAAGCAACGCGTTCACGTCCCTGCAAATGACGGAAAATTGTAGTGTTACACCGCCTCGAATATCTGCAACTACGCCGAGTACAGCATTTGCAAATGAAAGTCATAAACCCTCAATCCGACGTCTCTTTTAACTTGGTGTCACAAATACACTGAAAACGTTGCCCTGCAGTGCCGCTACTGTAACGACCCGGACGGCATGCTGTATGCCTACCCTCCTGGCGGCGCCCGGTGCTGTCAACAACGCCTAGCGCCGTACGCTATGGGATAAGGGCGTGATCAGAGGCGCCGACTTTTGAAAATCAGTGTGGGTGCTCTACATCACGGTTCACGAATGTCCGAACCCAACCCTCCTGAAACTCATGTTCATGCATTTTTGAGTGAGCAATACTTGATAAAAGTAAATACGCAGTTGTCTGGCCTTTTAAAGATAGATGGATGAATGAGGAGGAAGAAAAGGAAATCATGGCTGCATTAGGACTCTACAATAATGCGATCTAATTGGCCGAAGTGGATATTTCGATATATGTAACACCCCAAAACTTCTACACGACCAATGAAATAATTTTTTCACTGTATATTATTCTAATACATTTTGTGCGAAGCTATTCTTTCTGACAAAAGCGTTTGGTACAACACCGTCAGCAAGGTTTAAAGAAATCTTTGAAATATTTCGAGATTTTGAAGTCCGAAATCAAATTTTTATGCCACTTCCAAGCACGAGCTGTATACTTCATAGAAACTTTCATCACTTCGACATAACTTCATGACATATCTGACAGTATTAATATAGTCCAAGGTGTTTTTAAGCCTGAGAGAAAAGCATTACAAATTTCAACTGGGTCTATAATTTTAATAACAAGAGAAGTGGCAAAGATTAATGAAAAACGATTAATTTCATAAAATGCATCTTTAAAAACCATCAGCTGTTTATTCAAAACCTTATACATCTACCAGTTTCGGTCATAGACCATCTTCATGGATAAACTATACAAAAAATTCAAAATAAACGTAATTAATGTGCACAAACACAGAGAGGAAATAATCAGCAAAATTACATATAAAGAGACTGAAAATGGAGAATCATGTCAATTTAACATATAGTTAAAATACTTACAAGGTGTTAAAACAGAATGGTAAAATACATCAAATAAAATACATCTAGCTGAGACAAACAGGAGTCAGTATAACTAAAAGTGTTAAAATTACAGTGGTCATCTTATATAAAACATATCAGTCAAACATAACATAAAAGGTAAGAACAGACTATGAATAAAAATGGAGGGAGTGCCTTGTGCTAACTGCATGAGTCAGAGACGATAAAACCTATGTTATCGATATTTGTAATACCATTCATGGATGTACAATATATTTGGATGAACATCTTTGGACACAAGTGTAAACAAGGTTACAGGGTGTAGTCATCAACAAGTTACGACGAAATTTGTGTATACAAAGGTTAACAATAACAAATAAAATGTGGTGTAGTAAAATACAGTGTCACAACATACAAAACAAAACAGTAGAAGTTATTACATCAATATATCGTGTTATAAATAAGAAAATAGAAAGTGATCATCTTCATAAACAGGTTTCATACGTCAAGATCGAAGATTATACAAACAACATTGTTCACACAAGTGTTCATATCGAGTCCCACATGAAAGATGCAGAGCAAAAGGTACCAATATGATAATTACACATATAGAGTAGAATGTCAAAGTAAAGTCCTAATCGCTGTGAAGACAGTAGTGTAATAAATTTGAAGTGGGTTTAGAGTAGCATAATTAATCTTTCTGGTTGTCTGCCATACAGAACACACGAGCACAGTTACTAAGACATGATATGCTGACATTTTTGTGTCAGATGTTTACATTGTTCCATAGATTCTTAGAATCCAAGATAAACTACTTATAGCAATATTTGCAGTGAATATAGAGCGTATGTTCATCAGGTCTTGCTAAAGAAATAAACAATTAACATTAGCGAAGTTTTTGAAGAAATATGTATATGGTTGTCCGAATTTTATGTGTCTTATTTTTCCAACGGATTTGCAATACGAAAAAGAAAGTGGGCCGAGGGGAATAACAGAAGTAGACTGTAAAAGATTTTCCCTGACTTTTACCGACAACTGTCTACAGGGCTCCAATTGCCGTGCTAAGTCTGTTCACTCGATCGACGAGTGTGACTACGTTGCACGTACTGGAGGTACTGGTTTCGAAAGATAGCCCTTGTTCAGCCTATGTTGGCTGTCAGTGGAATCCACAGATATCGTGGCCACTGTGGCCTCAACCTTAGTGCTTAATGGGCGAAATTTGTACGCCAGTGTTATGCAAATGTTCGGTTGCAGCTGCGTAATTAAGATTGCGTCACCTCTCCGCTGTGGGGCCTGCTGTACGGAGTGTTGGTCCAGTGGATCACCACTTGGAGTCTACCCCTACATCTATAATCCGCAAGCCATCCCTGTGCGCGACTGAAGGCACTATGTAAACCAGTGCCTCTTGTCCCTGTCCTAGTCGCATATGAATCGCAGGAAAGAATCCACTGTCGCGAGTCTCAATGTGGGCTTTGATCAGTGTAACTTACCCTCGGCATTTACCTGGGAGGAAGCTGCCTTCTATCTGACAGCACCTGCAGTCTCTACTGTGCACATCTCACCAGTAATCTAAGTGAGATATAAAGTACTGGAAATAACATACTGAAAAAAATAGCATGAAAACTTAAGGGTATAAGTATGAAATAGGGAAAATCACTGTAACCACAAAGAGTTTTAATCAAGCTATAAAATTAATTGCTTACGAGACGTTTTTTGAGACTGACAAGGAAAGTACTTAGGCTCGAACAAATATATCTGTATGAACGTTTGGTTACAGTATCTCTACGTACACCTCAATGTGCTGGTGGGTGTCGTTTTTATGCAAAACTTTGCAATCATGCTCTAGATGTAAATGTTGACGTCATATGTAATGCAGATATCTTAACTATAACTTATGTAATAATCGTCTTACATGTTTTCTAGCGTATTGTTATCAAAAGCCGTGATGAGAGTTGCAACTGTAACTTCTTCTCGGGAGACTGTTGGTATTCACTGCCACTGCTTTCATCGCCTCTTTCCGCACTTACCGTAGCACTAGCGCTAGCAATGAGTTCTTCATCATTATCATCCCTATTATCATCATTATGTGTTACAACAGTATCTAACTTATGCTCATATTTCTGTACCACAACAAATACGAGAAAGCATGCGAATGATTCATCTTCTACACTAATACCATCTTCAGGAAGAAAGGTTCTTCGTAACTTCATCTCAACCAATCGCAATACATTAGCAGGATTGATTACCAATCGCCGCTCTATCTGACAACACAAATATCACAAAACGCAACTTCGGAGACACACTGCACCGTCCCTACTGGCGAACCGACAGGTCAAAGTACAATTTGGCAAGGCACACGCAGAGACCTGTAACGGACGACTGCAGAGTTTTGCAGATGCGGGAGTGTCACTAGTGCAATAAGGGATCTTTACATTATCTCTCGTTCGATTTTGATGTATATGTGTTTGTTCGAGCCCAAGTACATTCCTTGGGAGACAGCTCAAAGCTTGGAATAATACCAAATGCATCAGAAAACAATAAAAACTCATCTTCCTCATTATAACCACACACAGAAATTGACAGATCTTCAATCAGCCCAGTTATTGCTCACAGATTTCGAAAATCGGCATGCACACGAGGACAAGTGCTCGTAAAATTGTAGCCCATGCAAATAACTTAATGTCAACTCTGTTAGAATGAAACTGAGGAATGTAGCTCACTGCTATCTAGCGGCCGTATTTGAAATTGCATGGGCAGAAATAGAAAATGGAATAATAAACTGCGGACGGCATATGGCGTCGCACACGCTAAGCGAATGGTCCGCAGCGGATGGCATATGCCCTCGCACAGCTTTAGGGGTTAATCAGTAGCCTATAAATTAATAAAGATTTTTTTTAATAAAGGAAACGAATTTCCTATAAGAGTCCGCGATTTTCAACTTCTTCAATAACAATAAGAAACCGTTTAGATAGTTAAAATTGTATTTATTTATTACGGCGTTTCGGCATCTATCATCATCAGATTTAAAAACCTGTGAACTTGTAAAGTAAAATTCAGCGTCACTAATCTGATAGTAAAGTTTACCACTATACTCGTCTCCTGACAAAAAAAAAATATCTTGCAAATGTTATGGTTTATTTCCATGTGGGTACTTAGATGCGTCCTCGTAATATCGTCGTACCATATTGCGTGGTATGTATTTTTTGCTACTCTGACTTGAACTACCAATTGTATAATTTTTGAAAATTTCACCAGGTGCTCTGAAGATGGCCAAAGCCCGAAATGCGTAAGGAATAGAATAAATTCACCAACATTTGGATTCTCGTTGTTTCAGCGACTTCTCACCTTTTTTAAAGTCTCTCTCATATGGCCGCATATCTCCATCAAGACTATGTGTGATTTACAGGGTATTCGCACAGTCTAACATATACAGTTCCGACACTCACCGCTGTGAAATTTGTTACCAACTAACAGTTGCAACGAAACTAGCGCCTCTAGTGGTGGGCAAGTCACCGAAGCAGTGATGTTTGTTTATAATTATTGTTGTACGTAATTAACGAAATAGTTAGTATAATTTTTGCTTAACAAGCATTAGTCAAATATCAAGAGACGTACGTAATACGGAAGTTAATGTGAAACATCTGAATTTCATTGAGACATTGATATAAACAACAATTTCGGCCTGAACAAATACGAATATGTGTGTATTGGAAGCTTATGCCTCTGAAAGTAAGTAAAATGTGCACATAAGAGAAACTTTCTATTATAGTAGTTCTTGCTATGACAGGCATCTTTTTGACGTGTATCAATTCGGTATGGTCTCATGATGCGCACATTTTTACACCTCATTCGTCTCTATTATACGCGCGTATTTTCGAGTGTAATTGTTTTAGCTTGAAAAGCAATGTTTTGAATATTCTTGCCGTTAGTGGTGCAGATGTAGCAAGAATTGTGGAATTGGTTCTTTTTTGGAAAACAGTTTGATTGATTTTGCCTTTTTTGCCACGTCTGTGACGTTTTTCCTTCAGCTACAGCTGTGGTGGCTGATTTGGTGCGTTAAATACTGTGGTTATTGCATTTTCTGCTGTTGTTATTGCGTTTTCTGCGTTTCATCCTCACCGACTTTACTGGAATTGTAGTGAAGAAACCTTAACATTTCCGAGTTGAAAAGCGACGTCTTTCTGCTAAAGGATAGGTCTTCTGGGGTTAACTAGTCTTTTTTAATTTTTAATTGAAATTGGAATTATTCATTAGAAAGTTGAGATAATTGTAAATAAACTGTCCTGTAATGTACCGTTTCCCAGGGATCTTAGGAAACGTAAGAAAGACAAATGTTATTCTCTATTTTTATAGTACTACATAGGTTCCCTAACGTGAAAAGTACTTTAATGTAAATGTAAACGATACTATTCGCACTCATCTAATGTCGTATTCAGAAGTGTAGCTTGCCGGCCGCGCTGCTGTCGCATTGTATAATAAAAATCTGCGGTAGTGTCGTGACTGTACATGTTAGACTGTCGTATTGGTGCGCCGGCTACTCTAGATGTGTTTTTTCGGGCAGGTACCCAAATTCCGTCTCAGTTACACCATTCATAAACATTTCGTACTCTGTCACATGTATAACAGTATACGCAGAGAGTTGGAGTACAAATGTCTATTCCCAGAAGAGGGTGGAAGCTTAAAATGAACATGCCAGATCAATTGTTAACCTCGCGACAATGCGCAAGCGGGAGAGGCATTAGAAAAGAAAGAAGAAAGCAATGTTTCGCTCCTCTAGGGACTCTGAAACTGTGCTCTGATAAAGGCGGAAGAGACGACAAGTTACCTACATACTTTGTGTAAAATCGAATTGTATCCACATCTACATACACACTCCGCAATCCACCAAAGGTGCGTGGCGGAGGGTACACTGTAGCACTACTAGGCATTTAATGTTCAAATGTTTGTTAAGATTAAGGGAAATAACTTCGGGGTCATCAGTGCCTAAACTTACAAATTACTTACGAACTAGCTTATACTAAAGAGATACAAATATCCATGCCCGAGGGGGGATTCGCACCCCCGACCGCAGCGGCCGTGCAGACTGTGACTGGCGCGCCGCAGACCGCCCGGCCACTGCGACCGGCCTAGGTATTTCCTTTCCTATTCCACTTCCAAATAGAACGAGGAAAAACAAAGAATGCCTATATGCCGACGTACGAGCCCTAATTTCTCTTATCTTGTCTTTGTGATCTTTACGCGAAATGTAAGTAGGCGGCAGCAAGATCGTACTACACTCAGCTTCAAATTTCAGACCTCTAAATTTCTTCAACAGAAATTCACGAAAAGAAGGTTGTCTTTCCTCCAGCGATATCCAATTGAGTCGCCGGAGCATTTCCGTGACACTCGCGCATTGGTCGAACCTACCAGTAACAAACCTAGCTACTCGCCTCTAAAATGCTTCTATGTCTTCCTTGAAACTGATCTGCTGCGGGTCCCAAAGAATTGAACAATACTCAAGACGTGGTCGTACAAGCGTTTTATACGCGGTCTCCTTCACAGATGAAGTACATCTTCCCAAAATTCTCCGAATAAACCGAAGTCGGCTGTCCACCTTACTCACAACCGTCCTTACACGTTCGTTCCATTTCATATCGCTCTGCAATGTTATGCCTAGATGTTTGAACGACGCGACAGCACCAAGAAGCTCACTACTAATGCTGTATTCGAACATTATGGAATTGTTTTTCCTACTCAAGAGCAGCAGCTTACATTTTTCTACATTGAGAGCTAGCTGCCATTCTTCAGACAACTAGAAATTTTGTCTAAGTCATCCTGTATGCTATTACAGTCAGTTAAAGACGACACCCTCCCATACACCACAGCATCATCAGCAAACAGCCGCAAATTACAACTTACTCTGTCCATCAGATCATTTATGTAGTTGTTGTGGTTGTGGTCTTCAGTCTGCAGACTGGTTTGATGCAGCTCTCCACGCTACCCTGTCCTGTGCAAGTCTCTTCATCTGAGAATACGTTCAGCAACCTACATCCTTTTGAATCTGCTTACTATATTCGTCCCTCGGGCTCCCTCTACGATTTTTACCCTACACGCTTCCTTTTAATGCTAAATTGACAATTCCTTGATGTCTCAGAATGAGTCCAACCAATCTATCCCTTCTCTTAGTCAGGATATGCCAGAAACTCCTTTTCTCCCCGATTCGGTTAAGCACCTCCTCATTAGTTACGTGATCTGCCCACCTAATTTCCATCATTTGACTGTAGCACCACATTTCAAAAGCTTCTATCATCTTTTTATCTGAACTCCTTATCGTCCACGTTTCGCTCCCATACAATGCTACACACCAGACAAACGCTTTCAGATAGGACTTCCTAACATTTAAATTAATATTGGATGTTAACAAGCTTCGCTTCTTTAGAAACGCTTTCCTTCCCATAGCCATTCTGCATTTTATATCTTCTCTACTTCGGCCATCAGAAGCTATCTTGCTACCCAAATAACAAAATTCATCTACTACTTTTATTGTCTCATTACCTAATCTAATTCCTTCAGCATCGCCTGATTTTCTGACATTGCATTCCATTACCTTCGTTTTACTCTTGTTGATGTTCATCTTATATCTTCCTTTCAAGACCCTGTCCATCCCGCTCAATTGCTCTTCCAGATCTTTTGCGGACTCTGACAGAATTACTATGTAATCGGTAAACCGCAATGTTTTTACTTCTTCTCCCTGCACTTTAATGCCCTCTCCAAATTTCTCCTTCCATTCCTTCACTGCCTGCTCAGATAGAAAATAATAGAGGTCCTATCACACTCCCCTGGGACACGCCTGACGATACACTCGTCTCTGATGAACACTCGCCGTCAAGAACAATGTACTGCGTGCTAATTGTATCTAGAGCCCTGTACAGCACAAGCAGAACAAGAACAATCCGCCATTTTGAATCCCGCGTTGAAGGTCCGCATTTAACGACTACGGAACACTTACGCTATTTAATATGCTCTTAAGGCCTTTGAATATACTTCCCTAATGCAGAAAATATTACTGCATAGTAAATTTGTTTGCTTATATTTGACTGTAAGAAGCAAGCAACTTAAAGTTAGTGATTATAAGATATTTAAACATATGGTACAATCACAAATTAAGCCATGTGGTGCCGTTCTAAATATTTACCACATACAATTAAAATACGTTATAATTATTGTATTTTTTGTATTATAAATGGTACGTCCACATACTTTTACGGTAACGAAGAGTTGCATTCGAAAACGGTTAAAAAAATAATGTTGAATTCTGATATTTCCCCCTCTAATACCACGCACATTTTACACATACACCATATTTCAGAGAAGATTTTACGTGAAAATGTGTTAAATAACTTTGAACGTCTGGTTTTGTTAGATAACGACTAAAGTCTCTCTGGTAGCATGCACTTTGAAATAAAGTGAATGTTGCAAGCTAAGTTTTGAATTTAATTCCTTTCACGTATGACTTACTTCCTGTTCGCATTTAAATTAAACACTGAATTAGTGCGAAATAATATAATTTAAAAACCACTAGTTGGGTAAAGCCAGCTGCACGCATGTATCATCTGAAATACAATTAACAGCCCTTAGAATAGCTCCTTAGGTGGTCTAAATAAAATCAAGAAAAGTAGCTTTCTTTAAACAGACTGTATGTCGTGTTATGTTGACTACCTGCAGAAAAATTACACCATTGCTTACACTTATGGGCCCACATTCTCGTTATTATCTCTCTGTGAGCGTAACTATTTCGACCACAAATAAAAATGGTTTTGTTCTTAACTTCACACAGATAGTTGCTCGATTTTGGCGCCCATACTTGGCGTCCGGTATTTACAAGCCACCTTTTACGCCGATGTATATTTGAAGGAAACCGATAAAACGTATAGCGACAATGTCTGCTATTATTTGAGACATTCGGAGCAGCACAACCAACCATATCACACAAAGAAACAATAAAATCACAAACTGTTCGGTGATTGAAACTTCCTGGCAGATTAAAATTGTGTGCCGGAACCGGGACTCGAACGTGGGACCTTTGCCTTTCGCGGGCAAGCGCTCTACCACTTTTTTTTTTTTTTTTTTTTTTTTTTTTTTTTTTTTTTTTTTTTTTTTTTGCTCTATGGGTAGTTCTGTTCATTGCGGACGCTGATCGTATTTGTTCGTTGATGTTCGAAGTGTTCTTGGCTCAGCTTTTTTTATTACAGTGGGCGTTGAGCCCCCTGACCGGGCGCGCTGAGCCACGGCGCCCGGCAACCACTGAGCTACCCCGACACGACTCACGATGCCGCCTCACAACTTTACTTCCGCCAGTACCTCGCCTCCTACTTTCCAAACTTCACAGAAGCTCTCCTGCGAAACTTGCAAGACTAGCAGTCCTGGAAGAAAGGATATGGTGGAGACATGGCTTAGCCACAGCCTAAGGGATGTTTCCAGAATGAAACTTTCACTCTGCAGCGGAGTGTGCGCTGATATGAAACTTCCTGGCAGATTAAAATTGTGAGCTTCTGTGAAGTTTGGAAAGTAGGAGGCGAGGTACTGGCGGAAGTAAAGTTGTGAGGCGGCATCGTGAGTCGTGTCGGGGTAGCTCAGTGGTAGAGCGCTTGCCCGCGAAAGGCAAAGGTCCCAGGTTCGAGTCCCGGTTCCTGCACACAATTTTAATCTGCCAGTAAGTTTCATATCAGCGCACACTCCGCTGCAGAGTGAAAGTTTCATTCTATTCGGTGATTCACTTCACTACACCACACAAAGCATATAAGATTGTCGTCGGGTTGGGATTCAAAATGGCGGATTGTTCAGCTCGGTATATCTAGTGCTTTATTTGTATCAGAAGTGGAGGAGCGTCCGCCGGCGGAAGAGGTCGGAGGTGGCGGTGGGGCCGATAGCGGGGCGAGGGGGCGGAGGGGGAGGCAGCCGCGGGCGACGCAGGCGGCGACGGCCTTGGGCCGGGATGTGCCGCCAGCACCGCGAAGCACGGCCCATTGCCTCCAGCCGCACTTCCTGCGCTCACCCATTAAATGGCGAGTCCAGGCATCTCGTGCTTCCCACCTGCTCCCAAGAGAACAGCTACTTGACAAACCAGTTACATGAAATAAATCACAAATTGCGATCAGTTATGGCTTCATAGTTTCCAAATGATAAGCCAAGATCGCAAACTAACAATTTATTAAGTGACGACCGGTTTCGGTGTACTGTGTCACCATCATCTGGTCATATATATATTATAATCTGGTCATCTTGTTAAAAAATTGTAACATTGCCTCAAAATTTTGAAACTATAAAACGAATTGTTCGCCTCCAGATCAGACGATGTCAGGTAATCTTAAGTTATGGCTTCACTGTACTAGGTTTAAATGGAATACTCAAGTGCAGCGAATGAAAATTTGTGCCCGGCCGGGATTCGAACCCGGGATCTCCTGCTTACTAGGCTGACGCCTTGACCACTCCGCCACCGAGGACACATTAACAGCACGACTGCAGAGGTTGTGATAATAAAGTGAGGTTTTTTTTTTTTTTTTTTTTTTTTTTTTTTTTTTTTTTTTTTAACAATCACAATAGCAATTTAGGTCTGTTACCTGGATAACTAAAACAGACCTTTACAATCAATTATTATACATTACAAATTGTTTGGTTGTTAGTACTAAGTTAATGACAACTGTAAGTATAATTCCCGCCTCTTAGCAAGCCTCCTGAAGCTCCCTTTGTCGCCAGTACCCATCCCTACGACGTGGACGTGGGCGGGGCCTACTTACTAACGTAACCACTGCAACTCGTATTAATTTATTAGATTGTTACATTTACAAAACAAAGCATATTACACTACTTCTACTAGTGGTGCACTGATTTACACTATCCATCTCCATTGCACCACTCGATTTGTAGTCTAGATTGGATTTGGAAGGTAGCGAGGCAGCCAACACCAGAGAACTTATTCCAGTGACTTCTCCCTTATACCTTGCTCGCGCAAGGCGGGGAAGTCATCCAGCTCTTCACGCCTTGCCTCAACTAACCTTCCGGTCATATTCGGTTCCATCCGTGGTGCGAAACCAACGTTAGCCGGCCAGACGCCAGGTATGGTGATGTCAATCCGGTTTTACGTACGCAGTATATTGCTGCCAATGTATGCCTCATAGAGGCATGCACGGCTTTTCTCTCCTGTTATTTCGCAGCATACTATCCTCGATAGAGCTGCTGCGCGTGGGTTGATACTTTCTCAGTTAGTATAATGAGGACCTCTACTAACTCATCGTTCCTTATTATTTCATAGATGTCCCTGGTGGGTATAGGAAGAGACAGTTGGCGAATGGAGATTTGGGTGTGGCGGGAGACGTGCAGGCAAGAGTCCTCTGCAGTCGGGCTGGTCACTGTGTCCTCGGTGGAGAAGTGGTCAGCGTGTCTGCCTATTAAGCAGGAGATAAAAAATCAAATCAAATGTTTGTATAGCTAATGGGACTTAACTATGGGGTTATCAGTCCCTAAACTTACAAACTACTTATGAACTAGCTAACACTAAGGACGGAACAAATACTCATGCCCGAGGGGGGATTCGAACCCCCGACCGTAGCAGGAGATCCCGGGTTCGAATCCCGGCCGGGCACAAATATTCATTCGCCGCACTTGGGTATTCCGTCTAAACCTAGTACAGTGAAGCCATAACTGATCGCAATTTGCAATTTATTTCATTGGATGAACGCTGTAAAGTCGTCAAAAATATATAAGTAAAAACCAATTACAATTTGTCGCTGGCTTTATACAACTCAGTCACAATGTCTCATACACACACAGGAAGAAACTGAAGATTAGTGATCCTTGTGAGCTGTGCGGACCCGGCCGTCTCTTTGCTGCTGCTTGCTACGGTACCGTATGATACAAGCAGAGCAATCCGCCATTTTGAATCCCGCGCTGGAGCCGCGCATTTAAACACTACTTTTTAATATGCTCTTAAGGCCTTTAAATATATTTTCTAAACGCGGAAAATATTACAGCACATTAAATTTATTGGCTTACATTTCAATGTAAGAGGCAAGCCGCGACGGAGTGGCCGAGCGGATTCAGGCGCTATGCTCCGATGCGCGAGGCCGTTTCCCGTCGGGCGTTCAAATCTTCCCTCTGGCGTGGATGTTTGTGTTGTCTTTAGTATAGGTTAGATACTAAGTAGTTTGTAAGTATAGGGATTGATGACTCCGCAGTTAAGTCCCATAAGCTTAACAAACATATGATTTTTTTTTTTTTTTTTTTTTTTTGAAAGAGGCAAGTTAATGGTAGTGGTTAGAGGAAAAATTAGACATATGATATATTCACTTACATTCCATACTAAGGCATATATTGCCATTCTAAATATTGACCAAGTATAGTTAAAATACGTTACAATTATCGTATTTTCTAGTTTATAAATGGTACATACGTTTACGGTAACTAAGAGTTGCATTCTAAAACAGTTAATAATAACGTTGAATTGCGATACTGTACTTTCCGTGTTTCCCCTTCCAATGTCTCGCATATTTTACACACATCATATTTCAGATAAGATTTACTTAAAAAATGTGGCTGATTACGTTGAACGTCTGGTTTCGTTAGATAACCACTGAATGAAGTATCTCTGATAGCATGCACTTTGAAATAAAGTGAATGTTGCATGCAAAGTTTTGAATTTAATGCCTTTCATGTACGACTTCTTTCCTCTTCCCGTTCTTTGCGAAGTTCAATTTATTTGTTTTCTTTTCAGACGTCCTATTCAAAGCTTGGCTTAGGCCTACATGTTACCATATTAAGAGCCGCATTTAAATTAAACACTGAACTAATGCGAAATAATATAATTTAAAAACCACTAGGTGGGTAAAGCTCAAATGTTCGTACAGCTTATGGGACTTAACTACGGGTTCATCAGTCCCTAAACTTACAAATTACTTATGAACTAGCTACTACTAAGGACGGCACAAACATCCATGCCCGAGGATTCGAACCCCCGACCGTAGTGGCCGTGCAGACCGTGACTGGAGCACCTCAGTCCCCTCGGCCACCGCGGCCGGCGTGGGTAAAGCCAGCTGCACTAATGCATCAGTTACAATAGAATTAACAGCCCTTATAATAACTCCTTACTTAGTCTAAATAAAATCAAGAAAAGTAACTTTAAACACACTGTATCTCGTGTTATGTTAACAATCTTTCGCGAAATTAAAATGAACCATTGCTTACATGTATAGGCCTATATTTTCATTTTACCTCTCCGTGAGCATAACTATTTCTAATACAAATAAAAAAAAGGTTTTGTTCTTAACATATAGTTGCTCAATTTTGGCGCTCATACATGGCGTTTGTAATTTACAAGACACCTATTATAGACTATCTGTGTTTGAAGGAAACCGATAAAACTTATAGCGACCACGTCTGCTATTATTTGAGTAGTTTGCAGCTGCAAAACCAACCATTTTACAGTGTGAAACAATAAAATAACAAAATATTTGCTGATTCACTTCGCTGCACCACACAAAGCATACAACACTGTCGGATTGGGATTCAAAATGGGGATAGTTCAACTCGGTATATCTAGTGCTTTACTGCCTGCAATGACGTCACAGCAACCCTAGTGCTCATGACGCCGCGTGGAACTCATAGACAAGAAACACAAAACAGACTACGTAACAAAAGTTAGATTCTGAAATATATAATATAGTCAACATTTCTAATTAACAAGAACGTAATCTGATTTACTGTCATTCTAACCCTAAAGAGAGATTAATCCTAAGCCTAAAGAGAAATTCATACCCTCACGCTTTCTGCAATTTTCCTCACAGTTGTACGGGAGTTTATTTATATCCATTGTTCTGACAGTCCATCTCCCGTCTCTCTGGTCTCAACAATACTCTCTTTCTTAACTTCCTTCTTCTCCTCCTCCGCCTCTCTCGATCCATCCCCTCCCCCTTCTCTTCCTCTTTTTTCAATTTCATCCTTTCTCTTTTTTCCGATATTTTCCTCCCCCTTTATCGACCTCCACCTCATTATGCTGCTCCTCCATCATCTCGTCCTGCTCCCACTCCATACATCCCTCTACTTCTGCGCTTCTCTCCCCGTCCTTCTGTTATAAACGGTGATTCACAATAAAATTTCCGCGCGGTCTGATGCCCCATGCTTCGGATAGCGGGGCCGCTGCTGCCGCGGGTTCGACTCGTCCTTCCTGCTCTGCCCTCTCTCGGCCCCTCTCTCGCCATCTTTCCTCTCCGTGGTGAAAAATTTGGCAATTGGCCCTAAATAATAGTAAGTGTGAATTCTTCCATATGACCACTAAAAGAAATCTGTTAAACGTTATTTACACGATAAATCAGTCACATCTATAGGTCATCTATCCAAGTAAATACCTAGCAATTCCAATTATGAACGAATGAAATAAATCGCAATTTGCGATCAGTTATGGCTTCACTGTACTAAGTTTAGATGGAATACAAAATTACGGCGAATGAACCGGGATATCCTGCTTACTAGGCAGACGCGTTGACCACTCCGCCACCGAGGACACAGTGACCAGCCCGACTGCAGAGGACTCTTCCCTGCACGTCTGCCACCACACAAAAATCTCCATTCGCCACGTTGTCACTTTCCTATTACCACAAGCCTCTTTGTTCTGTAATGCTCGCAGCCACAATACTGTATTCCCGCATCAGGGAGAACAGACCATGAGGTTTCGAGACACCATTAATTGTCGTCAGGAGCCCAGCCTCGGCTTGTATACAATTATATATATTTTTGACGACGTTACAGCGTTTCTAATGAATGAAATAAATAGCAGTTTGCGATCAGTTATGGCTTCAAAGTACTAGGTTTAGATGGAATACCAAATTACGGCGAATGAAAATTTGTGCCCGTTCAACTTACACTAGAAAGAAAACAAAATATTGTAGGGAAGGCGAACCAAACACTACTTTTCATTGGCAGAACACTCAGAAGATGCAACAGTTCTACTAAAGATACTGCCTACACTACACTTGTGCGTCATATTTTGGTGCATTACTGCGCATTTCGGGATCCCCAGAAAGTGGGACTGACGGACGATTTAGAGAAAGTTCAGAGAGGGCAGGTCGTTTTGTATTGTCGCGATATAGGGGGATGGGGGGGGGGAGAGTCACGGAAATGATGGAAGAGGTGGGGTGAAAATTAGAAATGTGTCATTCGTTGCGGGGGTAGATCTGTTTGCAAAATTTCTCTCACGAACTTATCTTTCGAATGCGAACATATTTTGTTTGCACCACCCACCTACATAGGGAGACATGAACATCATAATAAAATAAGAGAAATCAGATCGAAAACGGAAATATTTAGTTGTGCCTTTTTCCCCACGAGCTATTAGAGAATGGAACTGTAGAGAAATATCATAAAAGTGGTTCGATGACCCGTCTGCCATGCAATTTAATGTGAGTATTTCTGTAAATTGTAGATCAAGGCGCCTTATAGCGCAGGGCCACCCCCGCGCGGATGACATATTAGTACGTTCGTTTTTCTACACTTTTTTAATGGTGTAAATGGGGCGGAACTTGGGTACAGTCGTGTATTCACTTGGTGAGATGTGATAAACCGCCTAATAAAGAGAAACTAGGGTGGCCGGCACACCGCCGCGCGAATATCAACCGCAAGTGGCATACCTTTAGCTCGCTCTTGAACGTTCGAGGTCAAGTGATCCTTGTTGGAATAGATTGCGTGACATTAAGAAAGCTCGACATTCAACAGAGTATTCATAATGGTCAAATATTTCTTCTGCTAGAAATGTGAATATACTAGCTTCGGTTGATGTGCGACATCATAAATCCCTGATTCGTTCCTCGGAATCACCCCTGCTGTGTGGAACATTACTTCCGTGTGTCTGCGCTCCGACACGCCGCTACGTTTTAGAGTGTCATGCCTATTTGGCTGTGTTTCATACGGTTTTTATTTTGAAGGAACCTGTTATCTCCACTCGACTTTCCCTAGTAGCTATATGTATATCAGGTAGGCTACTAAACTGCGTATTTTTAATGAATGAAAATCGCGCTGGCGCTCACACTTGTTTGCTACTCGATGACCTTCCTTAGAGGAAGATAAATCTTCCTCTTTTTTTTACGTTTTGCATAGCACATAGACAAACACATTTACAGGAAAATATGCTACAGTTGACCTTAACTGCGTGCCAGATACATGACGATACAGTCGCCCGAGGAATACATCGCTCTCTTTGCTCCACCTCATCAGAAACAAAGGAAACAAAGTGTCGTACGTCATTTCTGACACAGATCCCCTGGAAGGTAGGTTCAGTCGGTTGATCGGCAAGGGTTTCTTCCATCACTAACAAGGACCCTTATTTTCGCGGTATGTAAATTATAACGATTGCAAGGGTAAAATTCAAGGGTAAAAGTATATATGTACGACTTCTTTCGCTACAGGACCAGAAGGACATGAAAGGAATGCAGTAATTTGGAAGGGAGTAAGAGAGAATGTATCTTTGTCCCAGTGTTATTCAAAATGTTTGTTAAGCTTATGGGTTCTTAACTTCGGGGTCGTCAGTCCCTAAACTAACATACTACATATCAAATAACGTGTTCTGAAGATAGCACAAACATTCATGTCTGAGGGGGGATTAGAACCCCCGCGCAACGGAGCATAGCGCTTCAATCCGCTCGGCCACTTTGCCGCGGCCCAGTGTTATTCAATCCGAACAATGACCAAGTTGTGACAGAAGGCAAGGAGAAATTTGGATAGGGAATTAAAGTTCAGGTATGGTTTTCTGTGATGTATGATGGTTTATAAGGTGTGGTCTTACATGGTGCATGATAATTTGTGTAGTACCAGTGGTGCCATGTTTGATTGTTTGTGAGGTGTCATATGGTGTGGCCTCACGTGATGTATGATGATGGGAGAGAAGGTAGAGTACGGTCAGGCTGGCACGGAGCCTTAAAGTCTCCTTCCAACGGTTCTACATGTATCAATTCATGAATTACTACAGAGAGATCAAAATGTTGAAACAGCTGCACTGTTCTTTGTTTATACCAACATAGCGTGAATTTGCATATTCCATTTGATTAGTGGAATGTTTTATCTTTTCCTCAGCAGAAATTGAAGCTGCAAGCGCTGGTGATTCCATCGTAGATGATACTGAAATCACAGTTACATAGTCTCTTCAGTGTATAAACTTCGTAACATTTCATTTCATTTAGCTTGTCACAATCATTTAACCTATTTGACTCTAGTATAGTACTAGAGGAGTTCTACACCCACAACGAAGGATAATGATATGCTGAGAGATACGAGAAGGTGAAGTGTTGAAAGACTTTTTGTCTTTAGAAACATGTTCCAACACACTGTTCACCTAGTGGGCGACCTAACTCATAAAACAAACTAAATTGAGCTACGTTCCTGGAGAACTTGATGCAGCTATAATGAAGAACAAACTTGTTACTTACAGACGTTATATGAAAAGGGTTCTACAATCAGCTCTGTACAATTTGTCAAGAGGGCATAGATCGCCTTACTTGCAAAACATGGTTCCTAAACGGTAATATGCTTCACTACATTCTAATGGTACTCTAAGAGGAGTTCGAACGTCCTATTTTGACAATGTTAAATTTACGAACTTCATGTACCTTTGCCTCTGCAATTGTTATAACCAGAACTCTGAAATTTTAACAACAACATGCATTGTCAGCTTACTCAACTATAAATAATGCTTCTTTTCTTTTGGTGTAATAGTTGTAAATTTTTTCCCCTTAAGCCATTTTCATTGGTGAAAATGTAATATAAATCTCTCTGTTCCGTTCCTATCGTCATTGTACTTCAGTGGCAAATTTCGGTTATGTTACAGCATTTCTAAAAATCTGAATGTAATTGGTTAATCAGAATGTAATTGATTCAATGATTTGCTAATGGGTCCATACAGCATTGAAAATACAAAATGCAAGGAAACGCGATTACTTTATTACATAAAAGTATCTCTCATTTTACTATCAAAAGAGTTTAGAAAAGTAATGAGGGCCATATTCTGGTCCTTTCTTCTTCTTCTTCAACTAACAGAGGGACGTTGCGCAAGGGTACTACACTGGATTCGCATTCGCTAGTACGGCGGTTGAAACCCGCCTCCGGCAATCCAGAATTAGGTTTTCAGTGATTTCCCTAAATAACTTCAGGAAAATGCCGGTATGGGTCCTTTCAAAGGAAACGGCCGATTTCCTTCCCCCATCATTAGGAATACTATCAAAGGGTGTGCTCCATCTCTAATGGCGTCGAATTCGACGGGACTTTCTTCTTCTTGATTTATTCTTGTTGCTACCTTAGCTTTATTTTATTAAATAATGATGCGTACTGAGCTTTGTTTACTCGCACTTGGTCGAAAAACTGAAGAACTTTGACAATGTTAATACTAGGAACAATGTGAAACCTTTACAGACCTTTAATCTACCAAATAAGCATCACTGAATGAAATAAAAGAATCAATGACACTCTATTTCCCAATTTTTACCCCATCAATTACATTATAGGCTCATCAGTCCATACAAGGTTGTTGGACAGTTGGTTTTCATGTTACAGAATCGCATCATCCCTAGCCAGGCTGATAAACACCTTCTGGAACATACGATTTTTATGCAGGATGGCGCTCCATCCCACATTGCTAGACGCGAGAAAGATCTCTTGCGCGCGTCGTTTGGTGATGATCGTGTGCTCAGCCGCTACTTTCATCATGCTAGGCCTCCCAGGTCCCAGACCTCAGTCCGTGCGATTGTTGGCTTTGGGGTTACCTGAAGTCGCAACTGTATCGTGATCAACAGATATTTCTAGGGATGCTGAAAGACAACATCCGACGCCAATGCCTCACCATAACTCCGGACATGCTTTACGGTGCTGTTCACAACATTATTCCTCGACTACAGCTATTGTTGAGGAATGATGGTGAACATACTGTGCATTTCCTGTAAAGAACATCATCTTTGCTTTGTCTTAATTTGTTATGCTAATTATTGTTTTTCTGATCAGATGAAGCGCCATCTGTCGGACATTTTTGAACCTTTTTTTCCCTCTAATAAAACCCCATATCATTCCAAGCTTGTGTGTCACTTTTTACCTCTCTATCTATATTATTCCGCGATTTATTACGTTTTCAAATTTATACTGACTTTTTTATCACCCGGTATATATAGAAAGAGGTAAAGAAATAGTCGAGGCGGAATAGCCGTGCGCACTGAGGCACCGTTCTGCGGTGCGCGAGGTCGTTCGCCGTCAGGGGTCGAGTCCCCACTCGGACATGGGTATATATATATGTCCAATCGGTTAGTTTAAGTAATTTGTCAGCTAGGGACTAATAACCAAGCAGTTAAGTCCCACATATTTACAAACATTTGGACATTTGTAAAGAAGTATACGCTGTTTTCATAGCCCTCGTGAAGGTCCTTGATAGAGTTCAGTGAGATAAGCTGATAGATGTCTTGAAAACGAAGCGAGTAAAGTGGAAGGGAAGAGTTATTGTAGTTTTTTACTTGAATCAGAAGGTAAGGATACGAATACGTAACGAAACCTCTGAAGACACCAAGATTTAGAGAGATGTCAGACAGGACTTTTGTCTCTCGTCAAGGCGGAATGCCGTGCGCAATAAGGCACCTTGCTACGGTGCGCGCGGCCGTTCCACGTCGGAGGTTAGAGTCCTCCCTTGGGCATGAGTGTGTATGTTGTGGTTAGGATAAGGTAGTTTAAGTAGTTTGTAAGTCTAGGGACCTATGACCATTGCAATTAGGTCCCATAACTTTACAAAAATAGAACATTTGTCTCTCGCCGATCCTATTTAACATTAATTTGGAGGATATACTGAAAAGTTATTTGGATGCGAAAAGTGGCGTCACGATATGTGGGCGGAAAATTGAACGCATAATATTTGCGGATGACGTGATGATTCTCACAGAAAAATCAAGAAAGACTAACTCAAATGTAAATGACCTGAATGATGTCTATACAGCGTATGGTATGAAAATAAAACTAAAACTAAAATCTTGGTTATAGGTTTAAAAAAAGAGGTATGAACTTTAAATTGGGGTCAGAAAGTAAAGAAAAGGTGAGGACATTCAAGTATTTGGTAAGCTGGATTAAGAACGACAGGGACTGCCAGCCGGACATTAAAGTTAAAATGATACTGGCGAAAGAGGCGTTTCAAAAGCAGAAAAACTCGTGACTGATGGTTTAAACAAGAATGGAGAAAGAGACTAATTTGGAGCGTGGGCTCGTACGGATCAGAAACGCGGACTCTGAGTAAAAAGGATGAGAGGAAAACTAATGACACGTTGGATGGAGAAGATCAGTTGGACTGATAAAGGCCGGTTGCGGTGGCCGAGCGGTCTGCGGCGTGCCAGTCATGATCTGCACGGCCGCTGCGGTCGGGGGTTCGAATCCCCCCTCGGGCATGGATGTTTGTGCCTTCTTTAGTATAAGCTAGTTCATAAGTAGTTTGTAGGTTTAGGCTGATCAACCCGTAGTTAAGTCCCATAAGCTCTACAAACATTATAACATTTGACTGATAAAATCTGGAATGAGGAAGTAATGGACAGTTTTGGATAAGAGCGGAGGATGATACTGACTGTGAAGTGTAGAAATAGAAAGTGGGTAGATCACAATCTGAGACGAGATTGCCTTCTAGTGGAGGCAATTGAAAGTCTCGTTTCGGGGAATAGGGGGAAGGGCAGAAGAAGATACTATATGCTTTGATGACGTCGGCAGACTAAACGAAGAAAGCAGTAGACCGAGAAACATGATGAGCTATGCAGCCAAAACCTACCGCAAGGCAGACAACAAATGATGACGATGGTTTGAAAAGATGTGTTTACAATTTTAGACTAGTATCGAATTACAAAAACTGACAATTGATGCACCAACTACATTTTAAATGACTATATCAGGCAATGTGAAATTCATAAAGATTGGCGGTGTGGGCAACATAGTAATACTACAAAACCACTATAAAACACTCTACTTTGAACGTAACTGTTGGTTTCATCAGCGTTTAAGATTTGTAAAGCAAAACTAACTAGACTTCAGTCACTAAAATCGTGATTTATTAATGCACGATGCATTTAGATGCCTGTGGGCTCATCTTCAGTTGCCTCTTTAGTAAATTACATCCGCATTTTGGGCTGATTAAAATTACTAAATTACTAAAATTACTAAAGAGGCACCTGAAAATATGCCCTCAGGGATCGCAATGCATCGTGCGTTGATAAATCGTGATTTTAGTGACTAAAGGCGAGTTCGTCTTATTTTTCAAATGTAAAACAGCCACGGAATGAACCCTGACAAGAACGAATAAAATTAAGCGTTGATATTCTATCATTTCAAATTATCCATGCACCGTGTATCTATTGTTATAATCACCTAATGTTTATCGTACATTGTTGTATATTGAGTCAGAGCCCATAGAAGCATAATGTTGTTTTAATCAATGGGTTTAAGGTCACTTAGTGTAGTAACTGTCGAGTATGTGCCTGTTACGACGTCCCATACATGTAAGTGTAATTTTTTTGTACTTCACTAACATTAAAACTCAAGTGTGTCGAATCCTTCGATGGTCGCTGCAAAACAAAACGAATCTAAGGTTTAATTTTTTTTGGTTCTGAGCCGAAACTGCATAAATACAAGGCGGTTTTTATTTTCACTTGTTTAATGTCATTACCACTGCTGTTGCAATACGCATAATTTTTCTATGTTATTGGACACAACGTACATATCGTTGAGTTCCTGTACTTGACTCTCATAAATATACGGCACACAGCGAGTTTAATCATAAGAATATTAGTCGCTGGAATCGTAAGCACTGTATAGAGCTATGCAGACTATCTATCATCGGTGGCTCATCAACTGTGTATTTACTATTATGTAGAGTGACGGGACCAGCATGTTTATACAGAATGATGAGTGGTAGTTCAAAAATGTTCAAATGTTTGTAAAGCTATGGGACCAGACTGCAGTGGTCATCGGTCCCTTGACTTACAAACTAATTTAACTTATGCTAAGGACAACACACACACTAATGCACGAAGAAGAACCTCCGACGGGCAGCGGACGCACATTCCGCACCAAGGCGCCTTGCAGCTCACGGCCACCCCCGCGCGCATGACTGATGGTGTTCGGTACATTTCGTTATTGAGAATATAATATCTCTTACTGACATTACCTAAGACTGTTCAAATGGGCTGCATTTATTTCTGTATATGATGAACACTGTCGTAAGTCCACGCACACTGATTTGTATCTGAATTCCTCAAGTTGCCATCACCCATCCCCAAACCCTTGTACACAGGGCCCATACCGTTTCGGATGCAAAAAATCTACCAAAATAACTTGCACATTTAAGGACAGTAATCAGAGGCAATGGATACTCGACTCGACAAATTAACAGGGCCTTCTGACCTAAAACCAGGAACCAGGAAGTGGATAAAGAGGAAAACATGCCAGCTAAGTCGCTAGCTTTCCTTCCATTCGTTGGGAATGTCTCCTTCAAAATAGGAAGAATACTTAATAGATATCAGGTGAAAGTGATTTTCCGTCCACCATCTAAGATTTGTAACTCGTTGGGATCAGTTAAAGATGATTTGTTACTGCTGAAGGCGGGAATTTATAAAATACCTTGCGAGTGCGGTATGGCCTATATAGGACAGACAACACGCATCGTGGAAGAACGTTGTACTGAACATCAACGTTGCACTCGCCTTCTGCTGCCCAGCAAGTCTGCAGTTGCAGAGCATTGTATTTCTACGGACATACAATGAAGTATGATAAAACATCAATTTTGGTCACAACATCCATCTGGGACTCCATTATAAAAGAATCCGTTGAAACATGCATTTCGGAAAATCTGATGAAGCGTGACAGCGGCTACCAGCTGAATAACGCGTCGATTCCCGTCATCTCCGAGATTTGTTCCAGACGAAGACACCAGAAGACTCCGGTAACTGCGGCCAGCGGCGCTATCGAAGACAGCTGATCCTGGCAGTTCCACCAGCGAGGGCGCTGCCGCCGGGCGGAGTGGTTCTTCTGTCACCGTCACCGTGTCTTCGACGCATGCGCGGCAATACCACCAGTGTGCTATATAACGCGGAGCTGAGAGCATAGTCGTCAGTCGTTATTGGCTCACCTGAAGATGACTGGCAGGTCCCCCGTTGTAATATCGTGGAATGAAGTTTACGACGACCGGCTGCAAACACGAAATCTTTTTGAACTGTCAGTTCCGATTGTTTGTTGTATTCTTCTTGTTTAATGACTTATGGATTTTATGGTATCTGACAGCATAGGTTTTATCATGTTGTGTGAGCTGTTTTAAATGTTTCGTGTGAGTTTATGACTTTTTATGTGGCTTGTAGTGAGTGTGTATGCGAGATAGATTTAAATTAACTATGAAGTGTAAAATTAATTTCATGTTTTCTCTTTCTTGGTATAGTCTAAGGACTGAAACCAGTTTTACTAAAAAGGTATTTATTATCAATTAATGGCAGACAACTCTGACTTTTTAAGAAAAACTGTGAAAAATCCTGTGTAAAGATGCAAAAGGTTGGATTTCCGATATGGTCATAAAAAGCAACTGGTGATTTGAGGGTAAACGTGACTTCTCTTGGGATAGCCCATGACCGAATTCTACTGGTTATTTACAGGCGTTGCATCGAAAGCGTGACGTGGAAACAACTTCTGGGTTGAGAAACTTACACAGGCTGGTTTCGTAAACAGATTTTGTGGAAGAACTCGGTTACGTACTGCAAAACCATCAACGAGGGAAAAGAAATCAATAAGCTACTCCCTGTGATTTGGCCTTTCTCGGACTATTTGTAAAACTGTAATTTATAATTAAGCGAATTCCAAGAAAGGCGAATCGTGTACCGGGAGGTAGAGCTGCACTATTGCAGTAGATTCTAGAGTGTTAGAAAATGTTTTCAATGTTTGTTAAGCTCAAAGGATCATCAGTCCCTAAACTTACAGCCTACTTATGAACTACCTTATACTAAAGACGACACAAACATCCATGCTCGAGGGGGAATTCGATCCCCCGACGGGGAACGGCCTCGCGCATCGTAGCATAGCGCCTCAATGCGCTCCGCCGCGGCGTAAACTGTTTTGGACACCTGCTTATCTACAAACATTGATAGACTGAAGAGACTACAAGAATAAGACAGAACGGGAGCAAAAGGATTGGGAAGGACGGAGAAGGAAATGAGCCAGGGCCTTTCGAACCACCACGACATTCTCTTTAAACTGATTATGGAAATCCGATTGGCTGGACGTGAAGTGCTGTCTTTGTGAGTACGAGTCCAGTGTCTTGTCACTGCGCTACCTCGCTGCGTTCTGGCTACCACTATTGGGTAACTTCCAACACAGCTGTGGTCCACTACGTGCATTATAACCTGCTTGGAGCATACTTGACTTGCTTTCCCCGAGGTGGTCAAGGCGTTGCTTTTCAATCCTGCCCCACTTTTCGACGACTGCTCTGAAATATTCCGTGGGTGAGAAGGGTTCCAGCGACGACGCTCTGCAAAACTGGTTCCAAGAATGAGAAATCGGATTTCTGTCACCATCCCATTTTATTGGTTCCAGTTCGCCGGAAGGTAGCTGTTCACGTATCGGAAGGTCTGTGGTGGTCCGTTATCGTCTCGAAAGTGGAATACATCGGTCAAATTTTTACTGTAGATCGGATCAAGAGAATGGATGCCCCGTCCTGATACTGCACAGCCGATCAGAGGCATTGATGTCCGTAAATGATACCAGGGTGGTCTAAGCTGCGTGCTGGACTGGTGCCAAATGTTGGCACCCGACCGCTTCCTCAAGTTTCCGCGAACATCATAAGCATCAGACATGCACTCATTGGTGAAGAGAACTCAATGCCACTGATACTTACTTCATTGCAGGAAAGGAACAGCGTTATTCGAAAAGGAGGCTAACGACCCACAGCAGCGGTTGAATGTTTGAATGACAACGGTGTGACGTCTGAGCCAGTCCAGCAGGAACTTCCCTTCCTCCCTCTCCTCAAATGAGAATGCACGCAGGGTCCTACGTTGAATTGGTGCCTGGGGTCATACTGACAGACTGCACCGCGTACACAGGTGCAATGTTGTGCTCGAGAACGTAAGAACAATACACTGTAGAATCACGCCGAGAGTTTGAACTGAGTTTAACTCACGTTACTCAAGCGGCGGTTTTTAACGATTTACTGAGATCAAATGATTGAGAATGAGGCTTCCGATTGAAGCACAAACTATGTTCTCATGAAGATAATGTAAAGTTCATAAAGACTCCTCGAGAAAAAAGTTGACATTGTTACAGCTCTGCAGTGGATTTCACTTGGATTGGGTCGAAATCTGTTGTTTTTCTCTAAGTTCTTGCTCAATAAACAAATTTTGAAACTGCAGAAATCAATATCATGGAATTCGTCGACAATCGATGATGAATTAATTACACTGGCTGCAGCAAATGCTGGTATTTGGCTCTACGCTCAGTTTTATTCCACTTGCTGAATAATAACGATAGTTTAGAGCAATATTATCGTTACTTGTATTTCTTAAAATTCACAGAATGATACACGGAAGTTTACGAATTTCGCAGAAATTATCCTGGATATGGAATTCCAAAGAAAGCAAGTACAGAAAAGTGTGAAAATTACAGAACTATCATGGTTGCAAAATACTGACACGAATCATTTACAGACGAATGGAAAAACTTATGGAATTCGACCCCTGGGGAAGATCAATTTGGATGTAGGAGAAATGTAGGACCACGGGAGGCAATACTCACATTACGACTTATCTTAGAAGATAGGCTAAAGAAAGGGAAACCTACGTTTTTAGCGTTTGTTGATTTGGAGAAAGCTTTTAACAATGTCGACTGGAATACACTCTTCCAAATTCTGAAGGTAGCAGGGGTAAAATATAGGGAGCAAAGAGTTCAACGTATACAAAAACCAGACAGCGGTTAGTAGAGTCGAAGGGCAAGAAAGGGACGCAGAGGTTGGGAAGGGAGTAAGAGACAGGGTTGTAGCCTTTCCCCCATGTTGTTCAATCTGTACATTGAAGTAGGCAGTGAAGGAATGGAAGGAGAGATTTGGAGAGCGCGTTAAAGTGCAGGTGAAAGAAATAAAAACATTGCGGTTTGCCGATGACATTGTAATTCTGTCAGAGACTGCAAAAGATCTGGAAGAGCAATTGAATAGAGTGGACAGTGTCTTGAAAGGGAGATATAAGATGAACATTAACAAGAGTAAAACGAAGGTAATGGAATGCAATGTCAGAAAATCAGGCGATGCTGAAGGAATTAGATTAGGTAATGAGACAATAAAAGTAGTAGATGAATTTACTTATTTGGGTAGCAAGATGACTTCTGATGGCCGAAGTAAAGAAGATATAAAATGCAGAATGGCTATGGGAAGAAACGATCCAATATTAATTTAAATGTTAGGAAGTCCTTTCTGAAAGCATTTGTCTGGAGTGTAGCATTGTATGGGAGTGAAACGTGGACGATTAGGAGTTCAGATAAAAAGATGATAGAAGCTTTTGAAACGTGGTGCTACAGACGAATGGTGAAAAGTAGATGGGTAGATCACGTAACTAATGAGGAGGTGCTTAATCGAATCGGGGAGAAAAGGAGTTTCTGGCATATCCTGACTAAGAGAAGGGATAGATTAGTTGGACACATTCTGAGAATAGGAATTGTCAACATTAGAAGGAAGCATGTGGTGTAAAAATTGTAGAGGGGACGAATATAGTGTGCAGATTCAAAATGATGTAGGTTCCCGAACGAACTCTCAGATGAAGAGACTTGCACAAGACAGGGTAGCGTGGAGAGCTGCATCAAACCAGTCTGCGGACTGAAGACCACAACAACAACAACATGTACAACTTGGTATTGCGAACCCTGAAGCACCATTTCCCTCCAATTCGCGTTTCAAATTCCGATAAATCGAGCCAAAATCTCCTAAAAAGTTTATAACGGTCCGTGAAATACTTGGTGTTTTCGAAATTAAGTTACTGTTGGCACTGTTACATCAAATAATGAAATAAAAACTGGAAATAGTGCGACAATATGAACTGACGGTACAGCTCAGTGGCATAGCAGACGACAAAGCAGAAACCACGTACTCGAGACCAACTAATAGTATGCGCCATCGTTGAAAACGAACGTCTGCAAACCAGTATTGTTGGTCTGCAGACAGCTACCGATCACAACGAGGAAGGAAAGAAGGTCGGGAGGATGCTCAGAAGCATTTAAATGTATCGTAAAGCACTGTTTATTTACTCTGTGGGCCATACAGCCACGTGTAACACGTGAGACGGCGAAATTCTGACTCGCAAATAATTCATTAGCAAACCCTTCTCATGAGTTTCAAAAAGAATGCAGATTGTCAACCATCAGCTGTTTATTATATTTATAACTCTACCGGTTTCGGTTCTGAACCATCTTCAGACAAGTAAATTAAACATATTACGTTAGTACATTGTCTGCTTCCTTAACCACGACAATCAATAAAATATTCGTAACATGTCACTTGCAGTAGGTCTTGATGATAAAACAGTCTGTTTAAATTACTTTTTTGAAGATGGTTAAAAAAACTGGTAAAGATATAAATATGATAAACAGATGATGGTTGGCAATATGCATTTTTGAAGTATATTACGGCTGTTACTCCACCTCTCAGTAAAAATTTAAACATTATTTCTTATGAGCTTTAAGCGTGGAATGACAATGTTTGGTCTACATTCTTGACCAGACGGGTCAGGGGCTAACCAATATGAAAACTAACGAGACTACAGAGGGGGAGGGGGGAGGAGGAGGTTAATAATGACTAAAATGTTCCCTTATGACATGCATTATGCATGCAGTGATAAGTAATCAGTATTTATTTTCGCCAATAAAACGTTATGTTAAAGCTTTGCGTGACAAGTAACATATTTTTCGATTGCTTCCATAAGTCCACTGCCGATGAACAATATTTTTAAAAAAATATTCTACTCTTTTAAGTGTTCACTGAAACTTCCTGCATGGGATTGTGAGTTATAAAAAGCAACATATAGGCTACAGCCAGAAGATAGGCTGTGTAAACATCGTCTGAGCTAAGCTACGCACCTCAGATGAAACAAATGGAAAGATAAACGTATGTTTAAGGAACGATGTGATTCCATTGCCTTCGTGTATCTGTGGAAATACTATTTATCTCTTAGTGCCATATTAACTTCAGATATACACAGCGTTTTCAAACTTCACAACCTCTGTAGTCACCAATCTAAACGTAATTGGTGTAATTGCCAATACAAGAATAGTTGCGATAGTGGCCATGAAGGAGGACTACCAAAGAATAATAAAGAATGAAGTAAGTCATTGTTAATAAGGGTTAAAAATTTTAATAGATTTGCATATTCATATTTTACAAGCACCAGAAACCCCTCACGAAACTCACTCTATCCCTCTAAATTCAGCAGTAACCGTCGGAAACAAGGTCTTACATCAGAGTGAAAGAATATTTGCACCAAAGGAGGGGCTCGAGTGCTTAGTATACTTATTTTTACAAGGTTTTACATCAGAGAGAAAGAATCTGTTGCTAGTGTTCGTTCAAAATGTTCAAATGTTTGTAATTCTATCGGACCAAACTGCGTGGTGATCAGTTCGTAGCTTACAAACTACTTAAACCTAGGTAAACTAACCTAAGGACAAACACACACACACTCATGCCACAGGGAGGACTCGAACCTCCACGGTGAGCAACCGCGCGCTCCGCAGCGAGACGCTTTAGACCGCTCGGCTACTCCACCGCGGCGCTAGTGTTCGTAATCGATTTTGTTTCAATAACCGATGGTCTTAGAACATCAGGCGACGCTGAAGGAATTACATTAGGTAACGAAACAATAAAGATGGTAGATGGGTTTTGTTACTTGGACAGTAAAATAACATATGATGGTCGCAGTACAGAAGATATAAAATGCAGAATGGCAATAGGAAGAAAAGCGTTTCTGAAAAAGAGAAGTTTGCTAACATGGAATATTAAGTGTAAGGAAGTCTTTTCTGATGGCTTTTGTATGGAGAATTGCCTTGTACGGGAGTGAAATATGAACGATACATAGGTTAGACAGGAAGAAGATAGTGCTTTTAAATGTGATGTTACAAAAGAATTCTGAAGATTACATGGGTAAATCGCGTAATTAATTAAGAGGTACTGGACAGAATGAGGGATGTGACGTACTGTGGGTATAATTTTTATCGTAGGCGACGGCTGTATGATGTGCAAGGCTTTCGTCCTCGTCGATGTATTGGTTTAATAGGCTCTCAAAATTTTAGTTGAGTCGTACATCAGGAATGTAGGTTGGTAAGCCTGTAAATTCTTAGTACATTCAATTACGGCTTTTCGTTTTTAACGTAAGTACAAACTGAACCATATCTTTTTATTTTTTGCCTAATAAAGTCTTTAGATCACCTTTAGAATGTTTGAGCATAAGAATTCTGTCTCTCAGCGCTTTTAGTTAAATTTCAAACTCTTATCTTATTTGTCCCGGTAGTTCGTTTTATAGAAGTACGTCACATAAGAAGTTAATTACTGATTCTTTCGTGAAAAATAGTCTTTGCTAATTGGCCTTAGCCTTTATTTTTTTTACTGAATAATGTTTTTAATAAATTTATCCTTCATATTCCTATCTCAAACACAGTCAAGGATGTTATTTAAAAGTAATTTTCAAATATCATCGGTTTGATGAAAGGGTACTATCTACGTAAGAAGTTTTTCGAGAAACCTTTTTAAAACACAATTCCTGTTATATTTTTCACTTTATAAGCACACAGTTACAACATACATTCGACAAAGTCACACGTTATTTGAGACACAATTCTCAAAATATATTTCTTCACATTGATAGTTCATTATATCTCTGGTACAATCAAAGTTCAGAATATTCTCCCAAAGCCAAATTAAACTTCCTCAATACACTCTATCCTTTCTCAATGAAATTAATTGTCAGTTTAATTAAAGCCCCTTATATATTAACTATCTCGACGGGAGGCAGAATTTTTCTACTTTCCGTAGCCTAATCCCGAATTGAAGTCCATAGATAATGTAACTACGCTATCGCGTAACCTTTCGATCATTCATTGTCAACTACCAGAGTCTTTGATTTCTATAGGAATAATTTAAACGCGAATTTAAAAGTTCCTAAATATTTCCGTACATGATTCCAGACTATTTTGCAAGACAATTCCGCGAGACGCTTACAGAGAGATGTTTACACACCGTAAAACAATGACTGAGAGAGAGAGAGCAATGCTACTGCGGTTATTATTTATACTATACTTGCTGAAAACCCGGCGTTGCCCGGGTATTTATTTATTCCTGCCTTGAGTTAGTACTTCTCCTAGTCCCTTCTCTCTCTGTTCATCTCCCTTTTTTTTTTTAATGTTATTATCGGAGAAAATATAAGAAATAATGACGTTTTCCTTTTCCGAGGCAAGTTGTCTGAATGTGACCTATTGAAAGCAGATGCACTGTTGTAATATGTGTAAAGTAAAGCAATGCACATTTATCTACGAAGTTTAAGCAACAATTAATGTAATTAATTTCACTCATTTTTGAGGAAATGTCGCTGATAAAGCGGAACTGAAAAATATTCCTATCAGATTGCAGAAGTCTATGCACTTGCCGTTTATCAGGAAAGTAAGTAGTGTAGATCAAATCACACGTAAAAATGCACTCGTTTCGAAGAATCCAATCACGAAATTCAACAATAATGATTGTAATAATATCACAGATCGATCACTTGATGTAAAGCGCGAAACGTCAAATCTAAAGAGATGTATTAAAAGAAATTTCTTTTTTACTGCTCTATTTATTCTTATATTTCCTTAATCGTATGCTTATCCTTACAAAGAAAGAGCTGAAGGCATTGTGGCACGTATAGACCAAAGGTATGGTCTGTGGCATCACGTTTCGCTATGTAACCTCCTTGCTATAGAGTCACAAACGTCATCGCTGACCTTTCAGTCCGAATTTTTTTATAATTTGACGACTTTCAACCACCATATTTCCACCCCTTATAGCTATCGGCATGGAACTGCTATGGTGTACAACGGGAGACTTCGAACAACAATTACACACGGATCATTCGTATGCGTTCTGTAGTTTTCGCTCCAGAGCGAAATATTAACACACACACACACACTTAGAATTTTATATACACCGATAACTTTACATCCCAATATACTCCACCTTTTTATAATTATCAACCTCAAGCAACAATGCAACCAATAAAACCATTGAAAAAGAGTAAATATAATTTTCAAAGAGTAATTATTGTTCCGCATTTCGCGTTATATTCTTCAAATTATTAAATATCTATCAGAGCGCTATAAAACCGTGCGTAAAACCTTCCTCAGGTATAAATTAGTAACTGTACAAATATTTAAGTCTCTTCGCCTTGTCGTTCGGACGTGATAAGCGTACACCGAACAGACATTCACATTAATGTATATATATATATATATATATATATATATATATATAGTTATCCGATCGCAATAAAACCGTGCCTAAAGCCTTCCCTGGGTAGACGTTAGTAACTGTACAAATATTTAGCTCTTTATGTCTTGTGGTTCAGACGTGATATACGTACACCGAACAGACATTCCCATTTATAGATATAGATTTACGACAAATGATAAATGTGATTGCAGTGTTTTGACCCGATTACTATATGACTTTAACTATTCTGACTTTTCAAAGATATAACAGATTCCTTTAAAATTATGAAAAAAATACGTAAATTCTGCCTCTTACAAAAATTAATAAAAATCAAAATGTACTGAAATGGATATTCCAATGCGATGACTGCGATCTAGTGTTACAGGGAGAAAAGGAATTTTTGATATACCATGACTAAAAGAAGGGATCGATTGGTAGGACACATTCTTACACATCAAGGAATCGTAAATTTAGCACTGGAGGGAAGTGTCTGTGGGAAAAAATCACAGCGGGAGACCAAGAGAGGAAAACAGTAAGCAGATTCAGATGCATGTGGGTTGCCGTTCTTGTGAGAAGATGAGGAGGCTTGCTCAGGATAGAGTAGGGTGGAGAGCTGCTTCAGTCTTCGGACTGAGACCACAACAACAAACAGTCGATGGTGGATTATACTGGCCCACTTTAGGTTACGGTAGTAACACTGAAAGTGGGCCTTTGCGATCGTCTTTTGACAGCTCGAAATTTAAATGAAAATAACGGCTTAACTATTCATCTGACACGAAAATTGAATAACCGAATTTGTAGAGGAGAAAATTCTCTACAACTTTGCTCCGTTATGTTTTTTCATATCTCGTAGCGTTTCAAAGATATTTGCAAAAATAACGGCGATTTTGGGATGTACGTCTGTCTGTCCGTCTGTCTGTCTCTCCGTAACGTGTTCCCTGTTTTTAAGACGAACCGTTCAACCGATCAGCACCAAATTTTACAGACATGATTGTAGGCCGCCTGAGACCAGAACCTCCCCTTTTCAAGTTTTTCGGACAAAAAATACGGTAGTAATACAAAAAAAGTCGTTTGTCAAATAATTTTAATTGCAAACGAACCGTTCATCTGACACGAAAATTGAATAACCTAATTGGTAGAGGAGAAAATTCTGTACAACATAGCTCCCTTATGTTTTTTTCATATCTCGTATAGTTTAAGGTATATTTTCAAAAATAACGGAGATTTGACACCCTCCATTGAATTAACGAAAACCAGCCGTGACATTCCTTGACCAGAACTCTCTGGCATACGCCATCTTGCGTTGCGTATTTGATGATTTTCTTATTGTAACTTACACGTTTTCATTTCAAAGCAATGGAGCACTGAAGAATTAACAAAAACACATCGTTCTTCGTACCAGTGGCGTAACTAGGACTTGGCTTTGGGGTGGGGGGGGGGAGGATAGATCTGCTTGACGAGCAAAATTTTAGTCAGTTTCCAGACAGACTACCATCTACCACTCCCATCGAAGAAACTAATTCACTCCCTTCCAATGAAAGCCCAAGTTTCCAATCTTTACCAGATTGCTGTTATACGATTTCTCTTTCTTTACTTCTCTCTCTCTCTCTCTCTCTTTTTTTTTTTTTTTTTTTTTTTTTTTTTGCGGGGGGGGGGGTTCTATCCCCCTCATCCCCCCCATAGTTACGCCACTGCTTCGTACGATAAATGATAATCTAGTGCCTACAAATGACATATTAGCATCAGTTAACAACGGCCATCAAAAGTATGACATTAAAGGAGTCATCTTTTGATTGATAGCCGTAGCGTAGTGGGCAAGGCGTTGGACTATGACGGTGGTTCGGAACCCGCCACTACGTAATTTTTTTCCCTAAAAGGGTTTCAGACACTATTATTAATTTCTTATTATTTTGGTCCAAAATGTTTGCAAAAACTTATAAAACTACAACTCTAAAGTGGGCCGTAAAACACGTCAGTGCGATTTTTATTATTTCACACTGACGGATCTCAAAACAATTATTGTAAGTAGTCTTTTACGGCTTTATTCGGTTCAGTTGGGCCGCACTCAGAATAAAGAGCGGCCGGCTTGGCTGGTGTGGGAGAGGCGGTGGGCTCGCCGGGGTGACGCAATGCCGCCGAGGCCGACCGCTTTTCCGCGGACGCCCACGTGCGCGCCGGCTGGCTGCCTGGTCGTTGGATTCCTGTGTCAGCGAGCGCCCTAATGAAGTGTCGGGCCGCCGCGCTATCGTTTCCGTGTCTGACTTGCAAATCTGTCTCGCCGTGCCACGCGCTTTGTCAACACTACTTGACGATTACACTCCTTTGTGAACAACGGTTGGTGCAATGAAGAACCTACACTTTATAATGACACCCCCTCTCTTACCCGCTCATCCTGGACACATCTCTTTGTGTTGGAGACCATTTGGCGCCCTTCTGCGAGTGCCGCCCGGGTAAATTTCCTTGAAACGGAACAGCTTACTTTCTGTGAATCAGCACGAGTTTAGGAAACATCGTTCATGTGTAACTCAGCTTGCCCTTTCCTCACATGACATCTTGCGCGCCATGGATGAAGGGCAACAGGCGGATTGTGTTTTTCTCGAATTCAAAAAGGCGTTCGACGCGGTGAATCACCATTACTTATTTACAGTCCTGATAGAAATGGGGTTTGATGAAAATTGTCTGAAAGTTTTAGACAACGCCGTGAAAGGAATTCAAACAATAGTTTCCGTAAATGGACACCGTACTCAAGTTATTAACATTAATAGTAGTGTCCCACAAATATGTTTTACCGCCGCAAAAAAAAAAAAAAAAAAAAAAAAAAAAAAAAAAAAAAAAAAAAAAAAAAATACACGCGTCATTTAGTTTTTCATGTATTATAACGTATCCAAATTTAATGAAAATCGGAATGTGATACTCGCTCGTCTGGACGACTATATATGATTTTCCATAAAGATGGTAAAAAGTACAGATTTTGACTGCAGAGTCATCAGTCCCTAAACTTACAAGCTACTTATAAAATAGCTTAGCCGGCCGAGGTGACTGAGGCGCTCCAGTCACGGTCAGCACGGCCACTGCGGTCGGGGATTCAAATCCCCCCTCGGGCATGGATATTTGTGCCGTCCTAGTTCGTAAGTACTTCATAAGTAGTTTGTAAGTTTAGGGCTGATGACCTCGTAGTTAAGTCCCATAAGCTTAACAAACATTTGAACATTTTTGAAAATAGCTTATACTAACGACAGCACAAACATCCATGACCGTCGGGGAATTCGAACCCCCGACGGAGAACGGCCGCGCGCTTCGTAGCTTAGCGCCTCAATGCGTTCGGCCGCTCCGCCGCGGAGCGAAATGTTCCGCTCTTTCATTTTGGTATTAGCAAATATTTTCAAGGAAAACTGAAAATAGTGAAAACATTTAGTTTTTTTTCGACCCAAAGCCAGAAACCGTCACAAATTCATATTTCTCTTATTTGTAATGTACAACATTGATTACAATTATTGCCAACTTGTTCTTATTTTTCAGCCAGTACAGCCTTTTTAGGGCTAATTTCCTGGGTAAATTCTCGACACGCTCTTGTTACTGTGGATCTCGGAATAAGAATTTCCTAAAATGGAATGTCCCGCACCTTGTTAACTGCCCAGTGTGTCCTGAATCGCGCCAATGTACCAGGCCAACGGTCGTCGATCAGCCACTCCGATCCTATCTTTCAAGTTAACGTGCTGTGCGATAAACTTTGAGCGAGTCGTCAATATATTATGCCAGAGGATATACACCAGCTGATTAACATAACTGGGGAAAATCAGATTTTCTGTTTCACCGTAGAGATTTTTCTTCGCTCTCTTCTGAGTGAATAACCATAAATAGCATCAGTCTTTGTGGTGATACTGAGTTTTTCTAACAGTTTTTGCTCTTTTATTAATGTGAACCTCGACTTCGTTCACATTCGTATGGATTTTTTGTTCTTGTAATCTGCGGGACAGGAGGAACTAATAAATGAAAGAACGGAAGAGTGGCAACAAACCAAGCAAAGCACTATTAAGTTTCAAGCATACGCTATTATTCGTTAAAGCCAGGTTCGAATTTCCACCCCAATACCCTCTCTTATTTTCTTTTGGAATGTTGCTGAAGGGCTTCAGGAGAACATTCGAATACTTTTTCCCACATTCCTAGGCTCCATTTATTCGCTCGTTGGAGACATTCTGAATTAAAATCCTTGTCTCCTATGACTTTGAGAGTGTCGGATCGTTAAGCTCTCCTTTAATATTCTATTTTTAATGTTTACTTGCAAAATACAGATCGCTCTGTGTAACTTCAAAGTCTTCTTCTTTAAATACGTATGTAAAGATAAGACTGAAGGAAAAGATGATCTAATTACAAAATGAAAATGGCATTGAATATAATAGCAATAGCAATAGCAATAGCAATAGTCTTGTATGCGACCGGCACCTACTACACGTAAAATAACTTCCAACTTTGTCTCGGGAGAGTAGAGTATTAACATGTGTTAGTTCCAAACAAAAACTTCGTGCGCATACTCACTCTATACCAACAATATAGTGTGTACTACGAGAGTATTTTTTAGATAAAACTTAAAAAAAAGAATTAAAATGAATATGAAACGTGTCTATAGAAAATGTTTATTTCTGAATTTGTAAGAAAATGTCTAATATTGTGCCTCCTGTTTTGTGTCGAGTAACTTGCTTGCAAGAAAATATGTAATATTGCTTCTACTGTGTGTATCGATATGTATACTTAAGTCTGTGAAGTTTCATCTTTGGCAAAGATTATGTATCGCATAGCATTGTAGCTCGCGCAGAGAGAGAGTGGGACTTGAGGTTCAGTTCGATAAGAGAGCAGTTGAGTATGGCTCCGAATTAGAGCAGAGGCTGCTGTGCCAGCAAATTGATTTGATTGTATTTGGAATATATATTGTATTTTTATTACTATGAAAACGTTGTACCACCGCTGGAATGAAGGTAATTGCATTTCATGTCATTATGAAAAGGTTGTATAATGTAGGTAATGTAATGGTGATTACTAATAATAAGTAACAAAGTTGACCTTTCTTTCCTGTTTCATTTACGTAGTTAGAAGAGTAACCTTCTTCCTTTATTTGATAATCAGTTATTTGTGGATTTAAAGTGCAGTATTGATTTTGGTAATCTTGTTGAACAGATTTCGTTATTGGTGCCGTAGTAAATGATTGTTATGCAACACTGCAGTTAATTGATTATGATACTGAATTTTGATAATCAGGTAGTGATCTGCATGAAATTCTCGCAGTCAAACATTAAGAAAGTGGTTTGTGTTTTTAACATCTTTCTCGCAGTCAAATTTTTTTTAGTATAGACAATGTGTGTTTCATGCAGGTTACTTGTCACAGTTGTTTTGTTAAAAGATCCGTTGCGCACATAATCAGTTTCATGTACTGTTTCTTATTTAACAGTATATACATCAATATCAGGGCCATAATTAAACCAAATTACTGTGTTAATGTACAAATTTGTTGTCCTATTTAACGATAGGTTCAACACCAAACAACATGTACACAGCTTTTAAAGATAAAAAAAATCCTTAAAATATTGTTGTTATTTATAGACACAATTTACTAAACTGACACGTTCCACAGCATTGCGAAATGTCGGATATGTGATCTATGGAAGAAGTATTTAATCTAAACTGTTGTTGTTGTGGTCTTCAGTCCGGAGACAGGTTTGAAGCAGCTCTCCACAATACCCTATCCTGAGCAAGCCTCTTCATCTCCAAATAAGAACGGCAACCTACATCTGTCTGAATCTGCTTACTGTATCCATCTCTTGGTCTTCCTTTGCGGTTTTTACCCCACACACTTCCCTCCAACGCTAAATTCACAATTCCTTGAAGTCTACCAATGAGTCCTACCAATCTATCCCTTATTTTAGTCAAGGTATGGCAGAAATTTCTTTTCTCCCCAATTCTGTTCAGTACCTCCTCATTAGTTATGCGTTCCACCCACCTAATCTTCAGCATTCTTCTGTAGCACCATATTTCAAAAGCCTCAATCCTCTTCCTGTCCGCACTGTTTATCGTCCATGTCTCACTCCCATACAAGGCAACACTCCATACAAATGCCTTCAGAAAGGACTTCCTTAGGCTTAAATCAATATTCGATGTTAACAAATCTCTCTTTTTCAAGAACGCTTTTCTATCCATTGCCATTCTGAATTTTATATTCTCTGTACTGCGACCATCATTTGTTATTTTACAGCCCAAGTAACAAAACTCATCTATCTCCTTTATTGCTTCGTTACCCAATCTAAACTAATCTAACTAAAATCGTATTGTATGTACACAACTGGGTGTAAAAAAGACGGAATGACGCTCTGTCGTTTGAGTGTATGGTTAGGGTGTTGTGTGAGCTGGTGGCTGCAGCTCGCAACTTGACAGATGTTGCAACCGCTGCAGAGGCTCTGAACAAGATTTACGTCTGCTGGGTCACACTCTTCAATTGTGAGGTTAATAGATGGACAGCAGCGCTGACAGCTATAAAAACAGTACGTGCATTTAGAGGCGAGGCGGAGGCGGAGGCGCTAGCCGTTCGTTGGCAAATACACTCGCAGAACGCTGCAAGAAGCTATGCAAACTTCGTTCAACATGCAGAGTAGCATTTCTGTTTTTGCCGACACATCTTGGACTAGCTAATAGACTGGGCTGCAAACATACCCGTAAATACAGAACAGAGATCATAAATATGAACGGCCAAACATAACGTGGAAAATGACTTTAGCTACGGTACTCGTCGATGAGAAAACCGATATGTTTCTTTATAAAATTAGTCTAAATAGTTCAACTAATTTCTCTGATGATGTTTGCCGGCCGCGGTGGCCGAGGGGACTGAGGCGCTTCAGTCACTGTCTGCATGGCCACTACGGTCGGGGGTTCGAATCCCCCCCTCGGGCATAGATATTTGTGCCGTCCTTAGTGTTAGCTAGTTCATAAGTAGTTTGTAAGTTTAGGGACTGATGACCCCGTAGTTAAGTCACATAAGCTATACAAACATTTGAATTTGAATTTTGATGATGTTTCTATATGCAACCACAACTGCACAATGCTGCCGAACTAGGTGTCTGAAGAAAAAGAGCTCTTCAATATACCGTGAGCCTAATAAAGGTGCAGAATATGCAGGACTATCGTTATTCAATTTGGGGAAATCCTCGACGCATATACGTAACTTATTTCAGAGGAAGTTTTAGATACAAACAGCAGTAAATGATCTCAGATATACTTGTTTTGAATCTCAGATTCAGCTTCCTTTCTTTTGTTCGTTTCATCAAATCATATGTCTTTCATCAAGTATAAATAAACTTGAAGATATTAGTTCAATTAAGTAAATTTCTGGTAGCTGTAATCGGCTATCTGTCCCCCGGTCTAGATTTAGTAGTTCGTTTAATATTTCGCTTTTTTGCCGTTTTCTTTAGAACGTGTTTTGTTCTTATGAGTATGACACAATAGTAAGGGCTACTTCCTGTCCACGTTACCAGTGTAATGATGTGCGATAAACGATCGAAATACCAATACTTGAAAACAAATGATTTCTTAGTTGTCAAGGATGCCTGCGTTGTCTTAATGGGACAGGCTCCATAAACAGAATGCAAGTATTGTTAACAATAAGCACACATTCGCATTCGCCGCTTGTACACAAAATGTAGGCACAGATTTGCAATTTTTTCAGTGAAATATCTTCCGTCCGCAGACAATTGTACCACACTGTGTCTGTGAAGCAAGTTTCTATGACGTTAGTTACAGTAGGTATCGGCAGTGCGTCACAGGAACTTGCCGTTATTTTGTTGGTAGCGGAGCCCCTTCTCAGTAGGGCTTGTCTGGCGTATTCGGCGGTCGTGAAATATCGCATCACGGAGCTAGGGATATCTGACGGTTGATGGCGTATACGCGACAATTGTAAATGTCATTTAAAATGCTGAACTCTGAGAAGATTTTTCTGTTGGTGTTTAATCGTACATGAAACAATATGTGAATAAGTGGACAATAAATAGCAGAAACTATGACGACTGCGTGATATAATGCAAGCTGAGGGTTGTTCAAGAAAGTGCACTTTTACTCTGTTCAAAGTGAGCAAAGCACCAGGTTCTTACAAAATTGCTAGATCACTCTGAACTGAGCACGCTACTGGAGTAACCCTTTCTAACATTCTATTTGTCTCCAATTTCTTGCGTGGTGGACAGAGTCTACATTCCTCTAGAGGAAGGCTAAATACAAGGTATCTACAGAATTACAGACAATAATTTCTAACATCTACGGGTTACAACACTTAAGGGCATATTTTAAGCTATATATCTCAGAGGAAATAGAAATGCTACAGGAACGGCATCGGCCACCCTTAAAAATTAACAATGCCATGTAAGCGGGACAAATGCACAAGAAGAAGAAAGAAGACAGAGACGAAACACAAAAATTCGTCACACAAATTGAACAAGGATTGCATAAAATTTACATACTTATGAACCGTTCATTGGAAACTTTTATTAGTAATTCGCATCATTAAAATATCAATCCGATTCGCGGCTATGTTATTTTAAAACGACAGATCTGTTTCAGCTCAAATCGGCAGGTTACAATTATCTTAGTTACACACGAGTAGCATTTATGTTGTTCACTCAATTTATGTCAGTTATTCTTAAAAAGAGTAGCAACCAGGTGCATAATTTTATACCATTAGAATCTAGTTACGTGTACGTTGTCTGGTTGGCCTGACATACGTAAGTCCTCTGTGGCATCTGTATTTTAGGTGACAGAATCTGTTGGATTTCTTTGTTATTTCAATTACAGTAAAGTATTTATTGTCTACTTCGACAGCTCTAACCACATTTTACGCATGGAGTCAGACGCGAAAGACTTCGCACCCACCACGACATGTGTTTACAAAATTATTCGGATTTATGCATATCTAAGGATCTCCTATTTTAGACTATCTTAAGCAATTGTACACGTTAACAGTTCGAATGCTTCTATTTGTTAGACTTTTTTAATATTGATTACTTATAATTTGTTAATCTCTATTTTTATTTTTATGACATGCGTTTATGATTTTACAAATTGTGTTCGATGTGATATTGAATATATTGCTTGCTAGAGTTATGTTTGAATTTGCATTTTTATGCGAAGCTAAAGCTTAATGTTTTCGTAAATTTGGATTTTTTTTTGTAGAATTTTAATTCTTAAGATCTGTTTGTCCGTTTAGTATGTTTTGTGGTTGATTTCTTACGTACAAATAGATTTCAATTTTGAAATAATTTCCTTGATCGGCCTATTGGAATTTTATGGAGACCTAGACCGAAAGAAATTTCCACGCGAGATTTAAAGAACGCATTAAAAAAACCATAAACAACAAGTTAACCATTTTTTTGCATCCAAAACATCATATTAACAATTTAGATGCAGTACAGTGTTCTTCTTGCCCGTTTCAAAATGTTCAAATGTTTGTAAAGCTTATGGGACTTAACTACGGGGTCATCAGTCCCTAAACTTACAAACTACTTATGAACTACTTACGAACTAGGACGGGACAAATATCCATGCCCGAGGGGGGATTCGAGCCCCCGACCGTAGTGGCCGTGCAGACCGTGACTGAAGCGCCTCAGTCCCCTCGGCCACCGCGGCCGTCTTGTCCCTTTAATACCGTGCGTGATTCTACTGCGAATTTTATCTAACACTTGTATTTGTGTATTATTCTTAACTGTTTCCTGTACAGATGCCTGAAGAAGGGCAATAATTGCTCGAAACCGGTTGTGAATAAATCTGCAACCTTGCGACTGGTGGCTGTTTACTTTTCAAACTCTACGTATTAATACTAATTCATTACTACACCTGTCCAAAACGATAAGAAACCGATTTAAAAATAAAAACAACAGTGTATTAAATGAACCGCTCTCTCAAAGAAGGATCTGTACCAAAAGATTGGAAAGTTGCACAGGTCACACCTATATTCAAGAAAGGCAGTAGAAGTAACCCACTAAATTAAAGGCCTATTTCACTGACGTCAATTTGCAGCAGGATTTTGGAACATATCCTGTATTCAAATATTATGAATTATCTCGAACAGAATGATCTATCGACCCAAGGTCAACACGGATTTAGAAAATATCGTTCATGCGAAACACAACTAGCTCTTTATTCACACGAAGTGATTGGTGCTATCGACAAGGGTTCGCAAATCGAAGCCGTATTTCTTGATTTCCAGAAGGCTTTTGACAATGCAGAAACTATTGCCGACGTTACAAGTGATTCTGTATATACCTTGGTTATCAAAGCGTAATGCACTTGTGTTACTCGAGTGTAATCTACACCTAGAGGGCTATTATAAGCACTGTTAGGAGTGTAAAATACACAATTACTTTAATCGGAAAATTTCTAGCAATGTTGATTGAAAATGTAATGATAAACTGACGTCATTGAATTACTTTTGTTATTGATATGTTTCTTGGTTTGTTTCTCTCTATTAAGATGTCTCTTGTGGTAGAATGTAACGTTTTGCTTGGAAATGACACATACCACTGTATGTTTTATGATTGTGTGCTATTATGAGCATCGTTTTTTTTTTTGCCGCGGTGGAGTAGCCGAGCGGTCTAAAGCGTCTCGCTGAGGAGCGCGCGGTTGCTCGCCGTGGAGGTTCGAGTCCTCCCTGGGGAATGGGTGTGTGTGTTGTCCTTAGGTTAGTTTACTTAGGTTTAAGTAGTTTGTAAGCTACGGGCTGATGAACACGCAGTTTGGTCCGATAGATTTACAAACATTTGAACATTTTAAGCATCGTTTCTTGCGGTCCCGAGAGTTCGAGTCGAAGATTTCCTTTGCCAGTGGAAGCAGACACAAAAATGACGGCCTTTGGGCGAGATCTAAGAGCGTGCCTCTCATTCGCATGATCTGATGCATGTCAGCTGACAGATCGCGGTAGCCGCATTTACAGCTGACCACTCTGGCAACAGCTGCAGATTAGTTTAGGGACAGCGTCCACGTTGTCTTGCTTCTGTCTGATTAAAAGTAACTCCGAACACTTTCGGCAATTCTTTCAGTTTCCTGAATGTCAACCTGTGACGCTTCTGACCCATATTATTCAAACCCAATTCCAGGAGAATATGAACCACCATGACCTACAACTGCATCAGACTTTATTGTTTACCAGAACAGCCAGTGGTGGAGTAGCCGAGCGGTCTAATGCGTCTCGCTGCGGAGCGCGCGGTTGCTCGCCGTGGAGGTTCGAGTCCTCCCTGGGGCATGGGTGTGTGTGTGTGTGTGTGTTTGTCCTTAGGTCAGTTTACCTAGGTTTAAGTAGTTTGTAAGCTACGGACTGATGACCACGCAGTTTGGTCCGATAGATTTACGGACATCTGAACATTTGAACAGCCACTCACCTCACGCTCAGTGTCAGCAATATGGCCTTCGAATGGCAGCTGTCAGTTGTCTTGTTAAGCAGCTCCACTGAGACCTCGACACCGGACTATATTGCTTTCGATTTATCGATGGTAGAGCGTTATTACGTAATACGTAGAAAGACAAAAATGTTGCGGGAATAACTTTTATCACATTGCATGCATTGGAAAAATTTCAAAACTTCGGTGCAACATGTTAACAGGCGAACTATTCCGCCAGCGTTAAAGCGTACGGTGTGCAGACCTGATTGAAATCTCTGAACAATTTGATCTAAAAATTACCAACACATTTTTCAAGCACAAGAATATTCATAAATCACTTGGCACCTGAATAGTAGAGAACTCCGTACTACAATAGATTATATAAGCGCTGAACAAACAGGCAGTTTCAAGGCAGCAGACGTCAGATCTTATAGAGGAGCGCAATGAGGATCAGACCATTATCCAGTAAAAATGAAATGTTTCTGTCAATGGAAGAATCCAAGGAATGATACAAGCAATGCTACAAAAACGAAGTGTACTGAGAAAGATCAAATTTTTGTTTCAACACTGATAGCCTACAAGATGAGAGTATAAGATCATTCTGTTCTATCAGAATGGAAAGGACATTGGATGAATCATCTGAGCGAAATACACAGGAAGTTTATAAATACATAAAAACTAATGTTAAAAATAAAGCAACAAAGGTGTTGGGCATAAAAGAAAACAGCCATAGCTATACAGCAAAGTGGTGGTCCAAGGAAACAGATGTGGCAATTACAGAAAAATGAAATTTATTCAATCAAGGATTGAATGGTAAATCGGAAGAAAAGAGATAAATCTACAAGGCAAAAAAGAATGAAGTTAATGAAAAACTAAGGAGAGCAAAGAATGAACCATGCGCAAAAACATTTGCCAATGTCAAAAGGAATCTAGGATTTGGTAGAAGGTAAGAACCCTGGTCAGTATTAAGAGTTCCTACAAGAGACGAAAGGCAAAGCCAACCTTCAACTGATATCACTAAAGGAATGGGAAGAATATTTCAGGAAATTATTACATGAGAATAGAAAAGAATTTCAGGAGGAAAGAACAGTGGAAGAAAACGAACATGTAGAAGATGAGATATAAATTTTAGAAAGCGAAGTAATTAATGAGACTAGGAAAGAATGATAAATAACATGGACCTGACAATATACGTCTGGAGTTTCCCAACTATGGTGGTGACAAAAGTGTCTCTTGCTACAACAAAGCTATTCCATAAAATGTTACATGAAGACTCAATACCCAAGGAATTGTAGCTAGGTTATATAAATGCCAAATTAAAAAAAATGGATCGCAAAAGCTACTCGAACTATCGAGTAGTTTGTATTACAGACACATTAATCAGAATTTTTAAGAAAGTAATAAAGAACATGCTGGAAATACATTTTACAACCCAAGAAGAACAATGTGTTTTCACAGCTGGTAGAAGCGTAGACCAAATTCTCGGCAGATTTTAGAGAAAAACAGGAAAAAAACATAGGAATAATTTTCATAAATGTAGAAAAAATCTGTGATTCATCCTAAGAAAACTTCTCTGGAGAATATTACACATAGACAACATAAAGGATCCCTTAATTAAGGCAATACGGAAAATTTATAACTACCGACAGTAGTAGACGTAGTAGTAGTAGTAGTAGTACATAGGTAGGAATGATCGTTGTTGTTGTTATGGTCTTCAGTCCGGAGACTGGTTTGATGCAGCTCTCCACCCTACTCTATCCTGAGCGAGCCTTTTCATATCCTCGTAAGAACGGCAACCCACATCCACTTGACTCTGCCTACTATACGTGTCTCTTGGTCTCCCTCTGCGATTTTTACCCCACACACTTCTCTCCAGTGCTAAATTTACGATTCCCCGATGTCTAAGAATGTGTCCTACCAAGCGATCCCTTCTTTTAGTCAGGGTATGCCAAAAATTCCTTTTCTCACCAATTCTATTCAGTACCTCGTCATTAGTTATGCGATCTACCCACCTTCATTCAGCATTCTTCTGTAGCACCACATTTCAAAAGCCTCTATTCTCTTCCTGTCCGCACTGCTTATCGTCCATGTTTCACTCCCGTACAAGGCAACACTCCACACAAATGCCTCCAGAAAAGACTTCTTTACCCTTAAATTAATATTCGATGTTAGCAAATTTCTCTTTTTCAAAAATGCTTTTCTTCCCATTGCCATTCTGCATTTTATATCCGTTGTACTGCGACCATCGCATGTTATTTTACTACCCAAGTAACAAAACTCATCTACCACCTTCATTGTTTCGTTACCTAAGCTAATTCCTTCAGCATCGCCTGATTTTCTAAGACCGCATTCCATTATTTTTGTTTTGCTCTTGTTAATGTTCATTTTATACACTCTCTTCAACACACTGTCCATTCCATTCAACTGCTCTTACAGGTCCTTTGCTGTCTCTGACAGAATTACAATGTCATCAGCAAAACACAATGTTTTTATTTTTTCCCCCTGAACTTTAATCCCTATTCCAAATTTTTCCTTGCTTTCCTTCACCGCCTGCTCGATGTACAAATTGAATAACATCGGAGAAAGGCTACAACCCTGACTTACTCCCTTCCCAACTGATGCTTCCCTTTCATGCCCTTCGAGTCTAATAACTGCAGTCTGGCTTTTGTACAAGTTGTAAATAACTCTCCTTTCCCTATATTTTACCCCTGCTGACTTCAGAATTTCAAAGAGTGTATTCCAGTCAACATTGTCAAATGATTTCTCCAAATCTACATAAGCTAAAAATGTAGGTTTGCCTTTCCTTAATCTATCTTCTAAGATAAGACGTAAAGTGAGTATTGCCTCCCGGGTTCCTATGTTCCTCCTGAATCCAAACTGATCTTACCCGAGGTCAGATTCTAGCAGCTTTTCCATTCTCCTGTAGATAATTCGTGTCGAAATTTTGCAACCATGACTTATCAAACTGATGGTTCTGTAATTTTCACACCTGTCTGCGCCTGATTTCTTTGGAATGGGGATTATTACATTTTTCTTAAAGTCTGAGGGCATTTCGCCTGTCTCATACATCCTGGCTCTCCCAGAGACTTTAGTAGCTCTGAGGGTATGTCATCTACTCCTGGGGCCTTGTTCCGACCTAGGTCTTTCAAGGCTCTGTCAAATTCATCTCTCAGTATAGTATCTCGTATTTCATCTTGATCTACTTCCTCTTCCCTTTCTACCACATCGTGTCTAAGTTCATTTCCTTTGTAGAGCTGCTCTATGTACTCTTTCCACCTTTCAGCTTTCCCTTCTTTGCTGAGGTTTCCCATCTGAGTACTTGATATTCGTAGAGTTGCTTTTCTTGTCCCCAAATGTCTCTTTTATTTTCATGTAGGCGGTATCTACTTTTCCCCTTCTTATACATTCTTCTACAGATTTGCATTTGGCTTCTAGCCACTCCTGCTTAGCCATTTCGCACTTCCTGTCAATCTCATTTTTTAGTCGTCTGTACTCAATTATACCTGTTTCATTTACTGTATTTTTATATTTTCTCCTTTCATCAATTAAATTTAGTGTTTCTTGTGATATCCAAGGATTTTTTGTAGGTTTTGCCTTTCTACCTATTTTGTCCTCTGCTGCCTTCCGTATTTCGTCTCTCAATGCTACACATTCCTCTTCTACTGTTTTATTTCCCCCTGTTTCTGTCAATTGTTGCCTAAATCTCCCTCTAAAATTCTCCAGAACTTCAGTTTCCTTCAATTTATCTAATTCCCATCTCCTTATTTTCCTACCTTTCTGCAGTTTTTTCAGCTTAAGCCTACAGTTCATGACTAACAAGTTGTGGTCAGAGTATATCTGCCCCTGTATATGTCTTGCAGTTTATAACCTGGTTCCGGAATCTATGTCTTACCATTATAAAATCTATCTGATACCTTCTGGTGTCTCCTGGTCTCTTCCACGTATACAATCTTCTTTTGTGATTCTTAAACCACGTGTTTCTTACGATTAAATCATGTTCCGTGCAAAATTCTACCAGGCGACTTCCTCTTTCATTCCTGCTGCCCAGTCCATATTCACCTACTATTTTTCCTTCTCTTCCTTTTCCTACTACCGAATTCCAGTCTCCCATCACAATTAAGTTTTCCTCTATCTTAACTGTCTGAATAATTTCCTTTAGCTCCTCATATATTTCTTCGATCTCCTCATCATCGGCAGAGCTAGTTGGCATATAAACCTGTACTACTGTTGTTCGTGTTGGCTTCGTATCTATCTTGACAATGATAATGCGATCACTGTGCTGCTCATAGTAGTTTACCCGCATTCCTATTTTCTTATTCATTATCAGTCCTACTCCTGTGATACCCCCAACTGATTTTGTATTTATAATCCTGTACTCACCTGACCAGAAATCCTGTTCATCCTGCCACCAAACTTCACTAATCCCCACTATATCCAACTTCAACCTATCCATTTCCCTTTTTAAATTTTCTAATTTTCCTACCCGATTAAGGGATCTAACATTCCACGCTCCGATCCGTAGAATGCCAGTATTGTCTTTCCTGATGACTACATCCTCCTGAGTAGTCCCCGCCCGGAGATCCGAATGGGGGACTATTTTACCTCCGGAATATTTTACCCGAGAGGATGCCAACATCATATTTCCATACAGTAGAGCCGCATGTCCTCGGGAAAAGTAACGGCTGTAGTTTCCCCTTGCTTTCAGCCGTTCGCAGTAGCTGTGTGGCAAAGCCACATTAGCTGATATTACAAGGCCAGCTCAGTCAAACATCCAGACTGTTGCCCCTATAACTTCTGAAAAGGCTGCTGCCCCTCTTCAGGAACCACACGTTTGTCTGGCCTCTCCACAGATACCCCTCCACTGTGGTTGCACCTGCGGTACGGCTATCTGCATCGTTGAGGCACGCAAGCCACCCCACCTCGGCAATGTCTGTGGTTGATGGGGGTGGTAGGAATGATCATCAGAATAAAATACGAGAAATCAGAGCTTGAACAGAGAGATTCAGGTGTTCTTTCTTCCCGCGCGCTATTCGAGATTGGAATGGGAGATAAATAGTATAATAGTGGTTCGATGAACTCTCTGCCAGGCACTTAAATGTGATTTTCAGAGTATCCCACGTAGATGTAGATAACATTTGGTAACACACTTTTGCAGAAATTTAGAACAAGTAAGGGTCTGTTGCAAGGCTTTCCCATATTACCAATATTATAAATAATCCGTATAGATATTAGTCTTAGCACATGGTCTCATAAATGTAACAAGATGGGGGTTAGAAATTACAGGTGGACTTTATTTATTATTTGTTATAACACAGTTATAACAAAGGTTGGGGAGAATGCAAATACCGTATGTAATCAGATAGCAATAGAATACAATAATTGGGGTTCGAAAATTAACTGTCAAAAAACAGAATACCTTATTAATGATTCAGCTGGGCTGTACATAGAGGGAAAAAATTAAAAAGTCAACATTTTTTATTATTTGGGAATCACTTTAGAAATTTGTGGAAAACGTACATAGACACTAATAAAATAATTAACAGTCGATAGATGGTCATCGAGTAGCTCAATTCAATTTTACGAAGCAGGAACGTAATGAACCATACAAAAATAAAATCACATATAGATCGATATAGATCACATATAGAGTATACTTTTGTATGGAGCAGAAACATTAGAGAAGGATTTCTGGAGAAGATCAGCAAGAATTTCTAGGAAAGAGAAAGTAAACAACAACGAGGTAACAAAGATAATGGAAATAAGGGGAAGAATATATGCCGTGATGGGCAGAAGGAAATTAACAATGGTGCGAGCATGTAAAAAGAAAGGAGGAAGCCAGAATACCAAAACTAATACTGGACTGGAAACCTGAGGGAAGGAAGGAAAAAACGACGACCTCTGACCAGCTGGCTCCCAAATGCACAGCCAACAATGAGAGGACTTGGCGCAGAAGTAGAACGTATACAAGGTCGAAACCCCTAGAGAAACATCCCGAAGAAATAGTTGTAAGATCTGATGTACTATGTGTAATGATTTCCGGGTAGTCATTATGCCGGACGAAAACTTTTGTATAAAAGAGGAACCTCAATAAATAATATAAATAATAAAGATCACTGTATCTCCTTAATGTTTTGAAAAATAACTTTAGAGTGCGCTAGAAAGAATGTTCGTAATATTTGAAATACGAAACAAGACTGCTCTGAAACATTGTCTACAACAAGGATGGCGAAATATTCAGTGACTACCAAAAGACAGATTTATTCAATGCTAAAGAGGTTAGCAAAAGTGACACGTAGAAGAGGACTGCGTAGAAAGTATTAACGATGCCATTATAGTCACGTACTTTGTAATTATTTTAAACACGAGAATACTTTTCCTCCAGTGTCTGAGGTCATTTGTTCAGAATTTTTATTTACTTTTTACTGAAGGCTAAATTAGTTAATCCTTTTATGGCCTATGGCCTATGGCATTTCGTTGTAATAAAAAAAAATTATTCTTTAGTAATTAACGACGGATGGATACTTTTTATACCTGTGCTTGAGCGGGTCGGCGGAACAAAATGGTATTCGCCAAAATCATAGTTTCGAGATACAGTTGATCTTAAATCTGAATATTTATTTTCGAACATTCCTTTTATTCTGTACTGCTCCTAACATTTATCTTCTTCTATACAGACATAAATGAAAATATCAACTGACTAAAACAAATGAAATATTAAAAAAATTACAATAGGGTAGTGGAGGTTCGATTATGTTTCACCAAACATACATTATCAATAATAATAGTGATAGAAAATAGCATATGGACATATACAGCAACTCAACACTTTACTGAAACTACAAAATCATTCCATACTCTCATCACTAATGTGAGTTTTGTTCCAATACTGTTCGATTTAGTGACAGGACAAATCCGCGATGGACAGAAGATAGGTAATCTAGGAGCGACGTCAGCAATTTTCTTCTTTTCAATAAGCCTTGGCCCGTTGCATTGAAGTCTAAGGGTACGAACTGAGCTTTTCCTTCCACGTTTGCTGAAACTTACGGTATTTCGTGCCAGATGTCATAACAGAATGCATCGCTTATGGATAAAGATGAATATTTTGAGGTCACCTTCCACCATATACATTGGTTAGGTTGACATCACAATCATCAACTGTCTTCTTTCTGAAGACATATGCTTCTTTCGAGTTCTCCATTTGAAAGAAAGGCTCTCTTTTCATATTATTCACAAAAATAAATTCTTCTTAGGTGACTTCTGGATGATATCGAAAAACAGATGTGGACTGTACACATCTTGTAGATGTCGGCGAATTTTCAATAGTCGCGAAATCTCCGACGGAAACACATTGTCCGCTAACGGGGAAGTGGTGTACTATCACAGGAAATCTTCCAATTTATATTAAATATTTCCAAAAAAGAATCATGATCAAGTTATTATTTTGATCATAGCAGTTATTACATTTTGCGATGAGAGTATATCATTTTATGTCGTTTTCATCATAGTAATGTAAACCTCAAAATTCATGTACTTCAGGAATATAATAGTATGTACATGCACTTAGCAATATGTTTGTGAAACGTTGTGAAACAATATATTTACAAAATAATATGTTTCTGAGTAATATGAATCGTCAGGACTGTAATCTGGATCCTTCTCGGAGATACTAGTATCGTTGTTGTGGTATTCAGTCCGCAGAATGTTTTGAGGCAGCTATCCACGCTACCCTGTGTGTTTGTAGTGTTTATAGAGCTTATGGGACTTAACTTCGGGGTCATCAGTCCCTAAACTTACAAACTACTTATGAACTAGCTTATAGTAGAGACGGCACAAACATCCATGCCCGAAGGGGGATACGAACCGGGGACCGCAGCGGCCGTGCAGAGCGTGATTGGCACGCCGTAGACCGCTCGGCCACCGCGGCCGGCGACGCTACCCTGTGCTGCGCAAGCCTCTTCATCTCCGACTATAAACAGCAACCTACATCTACTTGAACCAGCTCACTGTATTCATCTCTCGGTCTCCATCTACGATTTTTATCCTACACACTTTCCTCTAATGCTAAATGTCTCAGAATGTCTCTCACCAATCTATCCCTTCTCTTGGCCAAGATATGAAATTTCTGGTCTCCTCGTTTCTGTTCCGTACCTCCTCATTATTTACGTGATTTTCCCATCTAAGTTTCAGAATTCGTCTGTAGCACTACATTTCAAAAGCTCCTGTCTGAACTCTTTATCCTCCACGTTTCTCTCCCGTACAATGCTATACTCCAGACAAATGCCGCCGGAAAAGATTTCTTAACATGTACGTTAATGTTGGATGTCAAAAAATTTCGCTGCTTCATAATTACTTTTCTTCCCACATCCATTCTGTATCTTCTTCTCCCAAGTTTTTTTGCTATCCCAATAACAAAACTCATCTTCTAGTTTTACTAAGTCATTACTTAATCTAATTCGTTCAGCATTACCTAACTCTACAGTCCATTACACTTATTTTACCCTTGTTAATGTTGAACTTATACCCTCCTTTAAAGACACTCCAGTCCATTCAATTGCTCTTCCAGGTCCTTTACTGTGACAAAATTACGTCATCGGCAATTCGCAAAGTTTTTATTTCTTCACCCTGAACTTCAATTCTTCTCCAAATTTCTCCTTGCAGTAATTCACAGCTTGCTCAAGGTAAAGATTGAATAACAGTGAGGAAAGGCTACAACCGTGTCTTACTGCCTTCCCAATCATTGCGTCCCTTTCATACCCTTCGTCTCTAATAACTGCTGTCTGGTTTTATACAAGTTGAATGTAACTTTACGTTTCCTATATTTTGCCCATGCTATATATTGCTTCCAGCTTCAGCTTTACCTTCTTTGCTTAGTACAGGTTTTTCATCTGAGTTCTTGACATTCATACAGCTACTTTCCTCATATCCAAACGTCTCTTTTATTTTTCTGTAGCGTTATCTATTTTCCCCTAGTTGCATTTATCCTCTAGCCACTCCTGCTTAGCAACTCTGCACTTACTGTCAGCTTTTTTTAGCCGTCTGTAGTCCCTTTTGCCTGCTTCACTTGCTGCATTTTTATATTGTCTCCTTTCATCAGTTAAGTTCAGTATCCTCCGAGTTATTCTTTTAGCCCGTGTCCTTCTACCTGTATGATCCACTGCGGCCTTCACTACTGTGTCTCTAAAAGCTACCCATTCTTCTCCTTCTGCATTACTTTACCCCGTTTCGGTTAATCCTTGCCTAATGCTCTCTTTGAAACTCTCTACAACCTGCAAATTTATCAAAGTTCCATCACCGAACTTTTGTACCTTTCTTCAGTTTCTTCAGCTTTAAGTCTAGAGTTCACAACCAGTAAGTTATCGTCAGTGTCTTTATCTGACCCTAGGGTGGTCTTACAGTTTAAAACCTGATTTATAAGCCTACGAATTCAATCCGGTACTTTTCATTGTCTCCTGGTATCTTCCACGTATACAACCTCCTTTCGTGATTATTAAACCATGTGTTTTTGATGATTGAATTGTTCTCTGCACAAAATATTTCCAGGCGGCCTCTTCTTCCATTCTTTCCCCCCAGTCCATATTCACATACTACTTTTCCTTCTCTTCATTTCCTAACTACCGCGTTCCTGAAGGTAGAACATTCCGCTCTCCTATCCGTAGAATGCCAGTGTTGTTTTTCCTGATGGCGACCTCTTCCTGAGTAGTACCAGTCCGAAGATCCGAATGGGGGACTGTTTTACCTTCGGAATATTTTACCCGAGAGGATGCCATCATCATATTTCCATACAGTAGAGCCGCATGTCCTGGGGAAAAGTAACGGCTGTAGTTTCCCTTAGCTTTCAGCGTTCGTGGTAACTGTGTTGCAAAGCCACATTAGCTGATGTTGCAAGGCCAGCTCAGTCAATCATCCAGACTGTTGCCCCTGTAACTACTGAAAAGGCTGCTGCCCCTCTTCAGGAACCACACGTTTGTCTGGCCTCTCAACAGATACCCCTCCGCTGTGGTTGCACCTTCGGTACGGCTATAACATTGAGGTCACGCAAGCCACCCCTCCTCGGCAATGTTTGTGGTTCATGGGGGTGGATATTAGTACCATTGGAAGTATATTCGTCGTCTTCTTACATGTTCAATTTTGCCATAATCTCGGAAGAAGTAATTTTTATGTCACTTACCGTTATGTTTCCGCCAACAGACGGCCACTGGCGCTTACCATTAAACTTCGCCCTGATTTTGTTCAGTGAAGCTACCAAGTATCGCATTGTGCACCCCACATGTGGCGTCAGCAGACGTCTGCCTCTAAATACTCGGAGATGGCGCTCACCATTGTATTCCCTGTAGTCGTTCATTTGTTCTTGACAATTTTTTGTATAAGCGCCAAGAATGCTAACCCACCTATCCCAATTTTTTTTCGTAGCCCTATACTTTACATTAATATAATTTTCTTGGCGTTACGGGAGTGAATTCGACTGCACCCAGTTGATATTCTTTTACTTTTATTGGATGGATGGATGCTTAGGGTTTAACGTCCCGTCGACAGCTTGGTCATTAGAGACGGAGCTAACGCTCGGAGTTTTTGGGTTAGGATGAGGAAGGAAATCGGCCGTGCCCTTTGAAAGGAACCATCCCGGCATATGCCTGGAGTGATTTAGGGAAATCACGGAAAACCTAAATCTGGATGGCCGGAGGTGGATTTGAACCACCATCCTCCCGAATGCGAGTCCAGTGCGTTACTTTTATTGATGCTGACCTGATCCAACTTATAAAAATTCTACATTATTCCATACTTTATTGAATTAGTATTTACAAAGCAATACATTACCGATTTATTAGCATACAAATTGTAATAAAACACTTTGTGTTCAGATAGAAGCTAAAAATCACTCTTCTTGAGGTAAGCCCGCTATATTGGAACCTCATTTAATTCAGAGCTGCACCGTACGAGACACGCTTCCCGCGAGTTCATGTAACCACCGCTGAAGTAATTTGTCGCTTTCTTCATCGACAGTTCTGCTTGACTCGCTTAGATTTCGTGGTTGGTTACAACTTGTTCGCACAGCTCTATTCAATTAATCCGAAGAATGATCAGTTGAATTCATATCGGAGGAGCATGCAGGCCAACAGTCAAAGAGACGTGATCCAAACACAGACTTGATTGCTCTCTAGTATTAAATGAGCGAAAGCTGCTAACTCTGGCATTAAGCTAATATTGTTAATAACAAACGGCATTAAAGAACATGTGTATTGAGAGGCCAATGCCAGAATTCCCAGGCTACTGAACAGGGTTTGACAAGAGCTTCGTAAACAATTACACCACATTTTGGTCGAACTATTACTTATTTCAGATACTGTTCTAATGGTAAATAACGTAGCGTTTACTTTTTCTACAGGATCCTGAACAAAGGCTTTCGATGAGAGTTTACTATTTGTGTGAAGGTCTTGGAAATGAACTATCCAATCTTACTTGTGGCCGAGGGGACTGAGGCGCTCCAGTCACGGTCTGCACGGCCACTACGGTCGGGGTTCGAATCCCCCTCGGGCATGGATATTTGTGCCGTCCTTAGTATTACTTAGTTCATAAGTAGTTTGTAAGTTTAGGGACTGCTGACCACGTAGTTAAGTCCTATAAGCTATACAAACATTTGAACATTTGATCTTACTTGTAATACGCCTACAATGTGTAATCAAAATGTCAGTTTTTGTTGAACTGTGTGTGAGAAACTGTAAAAATCGTCTTACTGTGATTTAGTATCAATTTATTTTCTACAAGCCATGAACTTTAACTGCATTATTTGATTGCAAAGAAATTCTTCGCTATCAGGCTGGTGTCGTAAGAAAGCAGAAATATTTTAAATTTATTTGTTATACTAGAAGGAACATAATTTATATGACTAAGAAACAACAGTGAACTCAGAACCGAGCCCATGGAGCACTCCCATCGCACATAGCGTTCCTCACTATGATTGCATGTCATAGCCATTTTCAATCCTGCAGTCTGCCGTTTTTACAATTGAACCAGTTGTGAGCTACTCCCCTTATTCCATAATGTTCGAACGTATGCAACAATATTTTGTGATCAACACAAACGCCTTTGTTTGAATCAAAGATGACGCCTAGCCTTCGCAGCCTATTGTTTAATACATCCAGTGCCTCACAGAGGAAAGAGAATCTAGCATTTCGGTTGTCAAACCTCTTCTAAAACCTATCTGTACATTGGAAAGCAAATTATGTGAACTGAAATGATTAATTAACCTTGAATACACAGCCTTTTCAATAATTTTACCGAATATTGATGACATATGAATGGGTCAAAAGTCGTCTACAGCATCGCTTTCCCCTTTTATATAGGGCGTCCCACTCAACTGTTTCACCCCAGATATCTCTGAAACTACAATAGGTATTGAAAAACGACTTTTACGGTCATGAACGTACGGCAGGGGCTTATAAAAGTAGGTACTATGAGACACTCTAAAACGTGAAGAAAAATTATTTTCAATACAAAGTTATGTTTTTTTAAATGGATACCCCACATTATTTCTTAAGCAATCGATAGGATGAAAAATCACAAAAAGAATGGCGTCGGTTGCATAGCGATGCGTCAATTACATCCGGAGAAACTGCGAAGTTGGCGTTTGAAATACATGAGGCGCAGTGCTAGCTCATGTCTGAGACTCAGGCGAGACTCACGGTTGAGTCTCGGACACGCGCTAGCAGCGCACCTCATGCGTTTCAAACGTCTACTTCGCTTCGCAGTTTCTCCGGATGTAACTGACGCATCGCGAAGCAACCGACGCCATTCTTTTTGTGATTTTTCATCCTATCGATTGCTTAAGAAATAATGTGGGGTATCCATTTAAAAAAACATAACTTTGTATTGAAATTAATTTTTCTTCACGCTTTAGAGTGTCTCATAGTACCTACTTTTATAAGCCCCTGCCGTACGTTCATGACCGTAAAAATCGTTTTTCAATACCTATTGTAGTTTCAGAGATATCTGGGGTGAAACAGTTGAGTGGGAAACCCTGTATAAAGTGGTTTCTGTACTGCTTCAATCTGTTAGGAAACTCACCGTTGTGAAAGGAAAAATTGCAAGTATGGCCAAGTACTGGGCTAACAGAGGTGTTAGAGCCAGCGCCACCTAGATACAAGGCCTGTGCGCTGACTGCCAAGAGTAGTCATAACGCAAGCATACTGTTTGTCTTATGAAACTTCCTGGCAGATTAAAATTGTGTGTCGGAACCGGGACTCGAACCTGGGACCTTTGCCTTTCGCGGAAACGCGCACTACCGACTGTGCTATCTCGACACGACTCACGATGCCGCCTCACAACTTTACTTCCACCAGTACGACTCGAACCTGGGACCTTTGCCTTTCGCGGAAACGCGCACTACCGACTGTGCTATCCCGACACGACTCACGATGCCGTCTCACAACTTTACTTCCACCAGTACCTCGCTTGCCCGCGAAAGGCAAAGGTCCCAGGTTCGAGTCCCGGTTCCGGCACACAATTTTAATCTGCCAGGAAGTTTCATATCAGCGCACACTCCGCTGCAGAGTGAAAGTTTCATTCTGGAAACATCCCTTAGGCTGTGGATAAGCCATGTCTCCACCATATCCTTTCTTCCAGGAGTGCTAGTCTTGCACGGTTCGCAGGAGAGCTTCTGTGAAGTTTGGAAAGTAGGAGGCGAGGTACTGGTGGAAGTAAAGTTGTGAGGCGGCATCGTGAGTCGTGTCGGGATAGCACAGTCGGTAGTGCGCTTGCCCGCGAAAGGCAAAGGTCCCAGGTTCGAGTCCCGGTTCGGGCACACAATTTTAATCTGCAAGGAAGTTTCATATCAGCGCACACTCCGCTGCAAAGTGAAAGTTTCATTCTGTTTGTCTTATGTAGCGTTGTGCTGAGTTTGGTAATACGTACACGTTGCACAGTGTGTTTGAGAAAGTTCTTAATTTTATTATGTGATTCACAGACAAATTTGTGTTGGTATAAGATATTTATGAACTATTAGTAAGATTATTGGAATCGAACGATTCATATTAGGCATTTTGTCTAACACGAGCAAAACTCTGCAAGGATAATCACATAAATAACATTAATAATATTCTGAAACACACTATGCAACGTGCACGTATTCCAAAACTCAGTACAACGCAACGTAAGACAAACAGTTTTCTTGTGTTATGACTACTCTTGGCAGGCAGCGCACAGGCCTCGTATCTAGGTGGCGTTGGTACAGCACTTAAGTATTCTGGCAGAAGTTGCACAAAACGCTGAGGACGACTTCAAAGCGTTTCGGTTTTCTAGTGCGCACGCGAGAGTTTTCAGCTAGAGTCGTTAATCTTTCGTGATTTATTACTTGGAAAATACAAAAAAGGAAGTGTTTGATTAGGAACGTCCCCCGAAGTGCTCACTTCGTGCGCACCAGAAAACCCAAACACCTTGAAGTCGTCCTCAGCACCGCGTGCAACATCTGCCAGACATTCTAACGTCCTAGCTGCGAAGGCCAGCCCTCGAGCTTCGTGACCGACCCGAGAAAGTGAGAAACAAAGAAGCACTCGGCGGCAGAGATAGGAGCTCCCACCTGGCTATCGGCGCAGTTAATTTGTGTGTTGTGCGGAGTGCAGCGTGGCGGCTCTGTACGCGCCGTGTCCGCCGTAACTCAGCAGATACGTGCGCCTCGCCTGTCCGCTTCCGCTTCGCCGTCACCTTGGGCTGGTTGCGAAAGACACGCCTGCGGGGAGGGGGGGCGGAGGCTGCTACCAAAGGCCGAGGCCTTCCCGCGTCTGCAAGGCGCCAACACTACTCCTGTCTGCCAATAAGCGTCAGGCGAGCAGCGTATTGGTGACACATGAAAATATCGTCCATTAAATTTCGGATATGCAGCAGGTGCGATAAATAGGCTGTATAACGTTCAGCCACCCTCAGTATGAGGACACTCCAGCGCTGGCTTCGTCCTTATAAACTGGTGGACCGCGCAACTGCGTGTGCGGCCACAGATGCATATGCGCCAGAGACGTTGGTCGGCTGCGAAGTAGTGGGTAATCTTTCTTCTTTCTCTTTAGCCATGTTCTCGCACATGCAGAGTCAGTTTTGTTAATTTGGAATTGGCGTGTTAATACTTACGGGAGGATGGATGCCCCCCCCCCCCCACGCCCCCGGGAGGAAATATGTATCCTAAATGTCTGCGTGTAGTGTTATACGTGCGAGAGTGTGAAGTGTTACCAAATGTTTGCGAATCGTGTAACCGAGGCGGTAGTTGAGTAGCAGCTCGATATTCACCTAAGAGGATGTGGAAAAACGCCTAAAAACCATATCCAGGCTGGTCGCCACTCCGACCCCCTACGTTAATTCGCCAGGTGGATTCGAATCGGGGCCGGTACGCTTCCCCGTCTCGGAACGCGTTGCGTTAGACCACACGGCTAACCGAGCGGGCCAAAGTAGCGTATAATCAACGAGCTTAAATTTGATAGAGTGGCTAACACGAGCTACAGCGCTGCTTGCGGGAACCTGTGGAAACACGGCCGTCAGATTCATGGTGATCAGTACACTTGAGAGCAGTTTGTCTACCGTTTGTTATTATTCGACATGAGTGCAGTATTTAGTGTATATTGTATATGGTGTATATCGTATTTAGTTTTGTAGAATTTTTTTTTTTTAGCAATAAGACGTCAATATTAATTTATTCACAGATCTAGATTTCGACCACTGTGTGCTCATTATCAATGCTAAAACAAATACAAAAGAACCAGTTAGATAATATACATGTCAAATTATAAACCAGTTGTACAAGGTTTTAATTACAGTCAATGATAAAATAAATACCTTAAAATAAAACGATTAAAACACGTAAAACATTTCGACCTTTATGTTGGAGGTTACGTTCATACTGATGCTGCTACATCTACATCTAAATTACATAGATACTCTGCAAATCACATTTAAGTGCCTCGCAGAGGGTTCATTAACCACTGCCATAACCTTTCTCTACCGTTCCATTCTCTAATAGCGCGCTGGAGGAAAGAACACACAAATCACTCCGTTTACGCTCTGATTTCTCTTATTTCAGTCGGATGCTCATGTCTCCCTATGTAGGTGGCTGCTAGCAAAATTTTGTCACATTCAGAAGTACAAGTCTGTGATTGAAATTTCGCAAACAGATTTCGCCACACCGAATAACGTCGTTCTTTTAATGATTTCCATCTAAAATCGTGCAACATTTCCGTGACGCTCCTCCCCCCCCCCTTTAACGCGATAAAACAAGACGAGATGCCCTTCTCTGAACCTTCTCAATGTCTTCCGTCACTCCCACCTGGTGAGGGTCCCACACTGGGCAACAAACTGTACTCCAGGAGAGGACGCACAAGTGCGATGTAGGCAGTTTCTTTGGTGGAGCTGGTGCATCTTCGAAGCGTTCTGCCGATGAAACGTAAACTTTGGTTCGCCTTCCCCACAACATGTTCATGTTTTCTCTCCAGTCTAAGTTGTAACTCCTATGTATTTGGTAGAATTTACGACCTTAAGGCTTGACTGATATATCGAGTAATTGAAGTTCAGCGGATTTCTTATTACTTCACACTTTTCATTATTTTTTGTTAATTTCCAATTTTCGCACCATGTAGAAATTTTGTCTAAATTGCTTTGCAGTTGCTTTTGATCCTCTGTTGACCTCACTATTATCCGCGAACAGTCTAAGAGGTATTCAGATTGTCTCCTAAATCGTTTATAAACACAAAGAAGTGTAGGTTACCTATAACGCTTCCCCGGGGAACGCCACATATCACTTCTGTTTTACTCGATGACTTACTGTCAATTATACGAACTGTGTCCTTTCTGATAGGAGATCGCGAATCCAATCGCAGAATTGGTGCGATATTCCATAAGCATTTCATTAGAAGCCGCTTGTGAGGTATAGTGTCAAAAACCTTCACGAAATCCAGTAATATGGAATCTGTTTGAGATCCCTTGTCGATGGCACTTAACACTTCATGTGAATAAAGGGCAAGCTGTGTATCGCAAAAGCGATACTTTCTGAATCCGTGATGACTATTGCTTACTAAGTCGTTCTCTTCGAGGTAGTTCATAATGTTCGAACACAGTGTATGTTCCAAAATCCTGCTGCAAATCGACGTCAATGAGATGGTGCTGGCTGTAACTCCTATTGCCTTTCTTGAATATTGGAGTGACCTGGGCAACTTTGCAGTCTTTGGGTACGGAGTGATCGGTTGTATATGATAACTAAGTATGGAGCTATTGCATCAGCATTCTCTGAGAGGAATCTAGTTGGTATGCATTCTGTCCCGGAAGATTTGTTTAGTGACTTAAGTTGTTTTACTACTCCAGGAACATCTACTCCTAATTTCGCATGCTGGCAGCTGTTCGTGGTTCGAATTCTGGAGTGTTCATTTCGTCTTCTTTGGTGAAAGAATTTCGGAAAGCCGTGTTTAGCAATTCTGCTTTAGCAGTACTGTCATCGGTCGTATTACTATTGCTATCGCGTAATGAAGGTATTGTTTGTGTTTTGTCGCTAGTGTAGATCATATATGACCAGAATTTCTTTGGATTTACTGCCAGATACGAGACAGGATTTCATTGTGGAAATTACTACAAACTTCTCGCATTGAAGTCAGCGCTAGATTGCGAGTTTCTGTAAAAGATTGCCAGTCTTGGGGATTCTGTGTCTGTTTAAATTTTGCATGTGTTTGTCTTTGCTTCTACAACAATGATCTGACCTGTTTTGTGTACCACGGAGGGTCAGCCCCCTCGTTTATTAATTTATTTGGTATAAATCTATCGATTACTACTGACATGTTTTTGAAAGTAAGCCAAAACTGATATACACCCGCACTTTTAGTTTTGAAAGAATGGAGACTATCAAAGGAAAGACAGGAAAGCGCGAAGCGATTTTTTATCTGCTCTATTGAACAGATATATTTTTCGTTTATTTTTTATGCATTTGGGAATTTCGATATTCAGTCTCTATGTTCGCTAATACCTGTATCTGTTTTGAAGTCTGACGCTCCGATTCAAACCCTCCACTCGGCTCTGAACCAGAGGTCCGCAGTCAGTACTGTCCACTATGCTGAAGATGGTGAGCTCTGCCTTCATCTTGCAAGCAAGACTGGCAGTCTTTACCACCTTTGATAGCCGCTCAACACCAGAGAGAATCTCTTCCGATCCAAAGTGACACACATCGTTGGGTCCGACATGAGCCATCACTTGCAGCTGGATGCACCCTGTACTGTTCATGGCATTCGGAAGGACCCGTTACACATCTGGAATGACTCCCCCTGGTATGCACACGGAGTGCACATTGAGCTTCTTCCCCTTCCTAGCACCCATCCCTAAGGGGACCCATCACCCGCCTAGCGTTGGAGCTCCCAACTACTAACAAACCCACCCTCTGTGATCTTGCAGGCAGAGGGGCGAGTACAGGACAAGCGACATCATCTGCGCCAGGAACATCCTCTGCTACAGACAGCGCCTCGAATCTGTTCGTAAGACTAACCGGGGAGGCCTCCACTTCTGTCCTTCGGGAAGTCTTACGCCGCCTGACACGCGCTGAGGAGTCCTCCCAATCCGCCACGAGGGGCGACTCCCTCAACGGCAGCGACCTGGCTGGTCACAGCCGCAGGCCGATCGGAGGGCACAACAGACGCACAGGGTGTCAGCAGGACCTCCGTGATCGGCCCACAACAGCGGCGTCCACCAACCGCAGTCTCAAGCGTAGCCAGGGAAGCCAACGCCGCCTGAAGCTGTGAGCGAAGAGTCACCAACGCGGCCTGCATCCGTACACAGCAGTCACAGTTCTTGGCCATTCTAAAAACCTATGTACGTTCCAAATAATAAAACTGTTGTGGTTAAAACTGTGGGAGAATACACTAAACTGTAACTTTGACGCGAATCTAGGTATACACATGAGGACACAAAACTGTTCCTTTGATGCGAAGCTGACTAAATATACGACCGAGGACACAAAAGTTTGATAAAAAGTGAACTTCGAAAAATATGTACCTAACACAAAACTGTTTATTAAAGACGAATCTGAAAAATATATACGGGAACTAATAAATCAAAATATCAACCCTGATCTGTCAATTAAACACGATTCTGAATAAATAAACACGCGAGCACACGAAAGTTTGATGAACTGTAAGAGAATGCACACAGGAAATGGAAATAAGTCGCTTCTAGTAAGAAGCCGGTTAACTCACAGTGAAGAGCTGCTGCTGCGGGACACGTCTGTACTCGCCGGCGGTCACTGAGCAACTGTTACGACTTTTACACAGCTGACGTCAGCGTTTGTCATTGGCGACTGTGGCGTCCTCTTTAAAGGTTCACACATCAAAAATTGTATTTGTGGTATGTTTATTGTAGTAACGGTTGTATTTTATTATTTTAACAGGCATTTTTTACTTTAAAAGTGTTCTGTACTAATGAATATTATTTACCATTTATACAGGATTGGTGGTAATACATACTAGCTGGTGTCTTTAACCGTTGTTGCTAATAATGTATATACAGTAACAGTTTGAAAAGACTTTTTTAAATTTGATGACCTGTCAATAATATTGTTCGCAGTCAACATCATACAGTCAAATAGTGTCAGTTTTACAAATTGTAGCTGTAGTAATAAGTACAGTTATCAGATGGTGTTATAAGTTGCTAACCAACGTCTCTCCTAAAAACTTAGATCTTTTATAATATAAAACATAGTTGCCTCTTAAGGTATAGGTGTTTTAATAGTTTTATTTTAAGGTATGTATTTTATCATTGACTATAACTGAAACCTTGTACAACTCATTTATAACTTGACATGTATATTATCTAACTAGTTCTTTTATAATTGTTTTAGCAGTGGTCGGAATCTAGATCTATGAATAAATTAATATTGAAGACTGATTACTGAAAAAAATTCTACAAATCAAATAAACAGTCCTTGACCACAAGTTCTACCATGTAATCACGCCTGATTGTATTTAGTGTATATTTTCTGTACAGTTTTTGCTACTGAAATATGCCTACAGTGAGTTCAGCTTTTAAACGCGCAAGTCGAAGTGCAAGAACACCAAACTGTTTTCCTTATTTGATCTTACAAGGAAAGTACTTGGGCTCGAACAAACACATATACACCAAAATCGTATGAGAGCCGTCTTTAATGACCACGTTGTCGATGAGACGTTAAACCCTAAGCTTCCTTCCTTCCTTCGTATGAGAGATAATGTAAAGGTCCCTTATTGCACTAGTGATACTCCCACATCTGCAAAACTCTACAGTCTTCCGTTAGAGGCCTTTGCGTGTGCCATGCCGCATTACACTTTGACCTGTCGGTTCGCCATTAGGGACGGAGCAGTGTGCCTCAGAAAGTTGCTTTTTGTGATGTTATTTGTGTGGTGAAGCGTCAGAGTGTTCCAAAGGCACCTAACTACAGAGCGCGCCGCTGCTCGCTGTCGGAGGTTCACATTAGCGTATTTGTTGTCCTTAGCATAACGTAGTTTAAGTAGTTTGTAAGCCTAGGAACTGATGACCAGAGTACTTACGTCCCATAGATTTACAAACATTTTTGAACAGTTGTTACAACACATTAACAATAGATGCAAATCTAAGATGAAGATTATTCCTCACAACAATTACTGTCCACTGTATAAGTTTCACAGCACGTTCAGACCCTGTTCTAGCATTTATAATCAACATAAATATTTTCAAAGTGGGAGTTTCGTTGTTGTTGCAAACCTTGACTAACTGTTATACTTCGAACTGTAACTGTATTACTGACACGTTCGTGAGATTTCATTATCGCATGTTAGGAAATACAGTATCAGGCTTGTCAATTCGCAGTTTTCCTAGAGACACCGCCGGAACGTCATGTACATCCATATTCAATAATCAATCTTAATTTAAAACGTGGAACTGTGAAAATGGGTAAAATTCTCTAGTGGGTGTGACCTACCAGCTGTCAGCTGGTACTCCAAATAACATAGCGAACGCCAGTTCGGTTTTCCTCAAACATGGAGGACCTATCACCACTACATGAAGTTCAAGCTCTTTGTGTTAAATCTATGGCTCCGCGGTCGATGTATGTTGGGTTGTCATATGCATCACTGTGAGATGCACTGAGTTGTCTTTGTAAGTTTATTAGAGAAAGAGCAGTTTTCCATGATTTATCCAATTTGAACCAACTATCTTTGTTAATTAAGTTCGCCGTCAAGCGAATTTCAATTCCATCTTTCAGCACTGAGTCCCAAAAGGATGACGAAATGCTAAAATTTCGACGTTCTACAACATCGTGTGGTCAGTGTCAATACAGTGCTCTGTCATTATCGGCTTGTTGGGTTGTAAAGACCCTGTCTGATGTGTGATTCAAAAGCACTTGTACACTGACTAGAGCACGGGTCTCAGTCATGTGTAACATATATCTGATCGGTGACACCGAGATTTGGCTTCTATTATTTTTTTCGTAAGCGGGTTAGATAAGAGCATTGTGATTTATCACTCAATTTCTAATAAGCACGAAGTGAAATTTAGATAATTTTCCTTCAGCCACACCAGACAATGCCCGCTGGAGCGCAGCACTCTACACTGAGCAATATTGCACGTTTCCACATTATCAAAACAGTTCCGTATTTTAACATAACGTAAATTCGAATGGCTAGTTACACAAGTGATAAAGGTTTAATGTTGTATTAAATAAGACTCCCGGTATAAGTAGGCCTAATACACTTGTAAAAAGAAAGGCAACAATGATCGTAGCGGTCGATCTCAGCCTATCAAGGTAGCTTCAAAAGTCCAACTCCAGATGGGGGCATTATTTTCTTTCACATTCTGTTACAAAACATCATAAGCTATATATCACATCTCGGAAATTCCTAAATAACACTGAATTCACAATGCTAATTTTCTGTGGACTATTTTAAAAAGATTGCGAATGTGTAGACACATATTATAATTTAGATATTTATGTAATCCGTCTATGCAACTGAATAATAAAAGTTTTATATTGTCATACGCATTTTGCCATTATTTGTAAGGCATCATCAGTGGCCTGTAATATATACGTGATTATGTTCTACAATATTTCTTTTTTTACGTTTTTAGAATTTTAGGTTATAAACGATTTTGGTGCGGTATCTAAGTATAGTTAATATTTGGATGTTATTACTGACAATTTTTGGAGGATGAAAAAATTGCAAGTAATAACATATAAATTGGTCTAGCGATCCAGAAGCAGTTACGCCAGATCGTCGCACACATTTTGACGAACGTGCTAGTATGTCATCACGCATGAACCACGTTTGTTATCGTTGCTGTCCTGGTACAACCTCCAGCAAGGTAGTTAATACGTTAATTAGGAAATCCAGGTAATCCGTCACTTAAAACTTTTCTGAAAAGCTTGGGGGATATTGTTAACTCAGAGCGCTCCGACGGCTAGTACGATACTGTGGAGTGATAAACGGTTCTCTGTACACTCCAATACGCTGTACAATATGCAGTACCGCCAATTACCATTATCTGTGGTCTAATGAAGGATGGCAAAAATAAATATCTAAGGGCATAAATCTCTGACGTCCTACAAAACTGTCTGCTTTTCTTCTACTATTAGGCAACTTGCTGCTTAGTCATAGGGCATCAGCTTTTAGCAGTTTACTGCAGCAATCTACAACCATTGCTCCATAAAAGATTCAACTTAGCTGGGATAATATAATTGGATATCAAGTCGTTGGATAAAAGACTTATGATATAAAAAGTTAGAAATAATTGTTGGGGGAAGATAAGCTGGTGTGATAAGTAGTAAGCCTTTAAAGTAATACGGGCGGGTACAAGAAAGGAAAACAGGGGGCATGGTCGTGATTTGTAGAGAGAGAGACATAGAGAAAAGTTTTCTTCGTTTCTTGGAACAAAGGAAATTAATTTTTCTGTCCCTCTGGGCAGAAAAGAAATTAATGTTTGTGTTCATCGGACAGATAGCGGTGATATGAATTCTTATGGAAATACCAGCCATGTTCACATTAGAAATCTTGTAAAGATTTTGCGGAATGCTAGGAATGGGAAACGGCAGCCTGTCGTGTACAGTGACAAACTTCCGCCTGTAAGTGCTGTCAAGATCAGTCGGGACTACATTCTTCGCCGCTTGTTCCCACTAAATCGTCTCTACACACCAGTGGCGGACTAAGGCTGTTGGAGGCCCGGGGCGGCGGCGAAACAAACTGCCCCCCCCCCCGTCCGTATGTATTACAATAAAAAGGAATTGGAGGCCCCTCCAGGACGAGAGACATGGGTCTTAAAACATAGCTTTTTAGATTTGGAGGCCACAGCAGAACGAGATGACCTTTCGCCCCCCGCCCTCCCAGTCCGTCACTGCTACACACGTAACATACGAGAACGACGACCATAAAGTTTTTCTGTTAAGATTCTTCACCACTAAAAACCCCATAATACGAAATCAAGAAAATTGGCGGGTCTACTAAACAAATATTGCCGAACAGATATAACTAAGAGTACATATATAGTATTTCGCCTAGATGTCTTTCAAATGAGTCCTATAGGGGAAGGTCGGGTAAGTTGAAGAGGAGTCTAAGATGACTAATTTTACATGTTTCCGTTGAATTAACATAAGGTCTATGTGCACTGTGGCTTTGCTTCCTTAGCGCGCTCTGGAAGCTTGTCTGTTGAACTAGAACCGCTTTGTTATTTTGATATGTTGACAATAGTGGCTTGGAAGTGGATGCTGTGTTTGTAACAAAACAACTGTTTAAATAACTTTCATGTAAGTAATACTCTTATAATAATTGATATTAGTTGATTCCTCTTAAGCCTTATGGACTTACTCATGCTTTAATAATGGTTTTCCGTGCGGCAATTGCAGTGCGTTCATTGGCACAACGCTGCGGAGTGCGTGGCTGCTCCCTGTCGGATGTTCGAGTACTCCCTCGGGCATGAGTGAGAGAGTGTGTTGTGCTTTGTACAAGTTAGTTTAAGTAGCTTCTACATATACATATACATGTAAGTGCCTGGCAGAGGGTTCATCGAACCACATTTATACTATTTATCTTACATTCCGTTTTCGAATAGCGCGCAAGAAGAAAGAACACTTGTATCTCTCCGTTCGAGCTCCGATTTCTCGTATTTTATTCTGATGATCATTTCTACCTATGTAAGTGGGAGTCAACAATATATTTTCGCATTCGGAGGAGAATGTTGGCGATTGGAGTTTCGTAAGCAGCCCGCCCACGCCGCAGCGATAAGCGCCGTTGTTGTAATGATTCCCATCCCAGATCCTGTATCATTTCTTTATCGCTGTCTCTCCTGTATCGTGACAATACAAAACGAGCTGCCCTTCTTTGGACTCCATCAAACCCACCTGATAAGGATCCCACAATGGGCAACGATACTTTGGACGGACAAGAGTAGTGTATACAGTTTCTTTAGTAGTTCTGTTGCAACTTTTAAGGGTTCTGCCAATAAAACGCAGTCTCTATTCGCCTTTCCCACGACATTAGCTATGCGTTCTTTCCAGTTTAAGTTTGAAGTAATAGCAATTCCTAGGTATTTGGTGGAGTTTACGGCCTTCACGTTTGATTGACTTCTCTTGTAAACCAAGTTTAACGTATTTCTTTTCGTACGCATATGGAAAACTTCACACTTCTCATTATTTAGACTCAATTGCCAATTTTTACACCAAAGTGATATCTTATTTAGATCGTTCCGCAGTTGGTTTTGATCTTCAGATGATTTTACTAGACGGTAAATAACGTCGTCATCTGCAAACAACCTAAGAGAGCTGCTTAGATATTCTTCCAAATCGTTTATGTAAATAAGGAACAGCAGAGTACCAATAACACTACCTTGTGGAACGTCCGAAATCACCTCTGTTCTAGTCGATGCTGAACCATCGATTACTACAAACTGTGTCCTCTTTGACAGGAAATCCCTTATCAAATCACAAATTTGTGGGGATATACCACAACTACACAATTTGATTAAAAGCCGTTTGTGAGGTACGCTGTCAAAGGCCTTCTGGAAATCAAGAAATACGGAATCATTTGAGATCCCTTGTCGATAGCACTCATCACTTCGTGTGAGTAAAGAGCTACTTGTGTTTCGCATGGACGATATTTTCTAAATCCGTGTTGACATTGGGTCAAGAGATCATTCTGTTCGAAATAATTCATAAAATTTGAATACAGGATATGTTACAAAAACCGGCTGCAAATGTCAATGAAATAGGCCTGTAGTTTAGTGGGTTACTCCTACTGTCTTTCTTGAATATTGGTGTGACCTTTGCAACTTTCCAGTCTTTTGGTACAGATCCTTCTTTGAGCGAGCGGTTGTATATGGCTGTTAAGTAACGAGCTATCGCTTCAGCATAATCGAATAGAAATCTAATGGGTGTACAGTCCGGACCAGAAGACTTGTTCTTGTTAAGTGATTTCAGTTGCTTCACTACTCCGAGAATATCTACTTCAACGTTACTCATTCTGGCGTCTGTTTGTAACATTGATTTCGTCTTCTTTGGTGAATTGGTTTCCAAAAGCTGTGTTTAGTAACTCTGCTTTAGCAGAGCTATCGTCGGCAAGATCGCCATTACTGTCACGTAGTAAGGGTATTGTTTGTGTTTTGGCCCTAGTATGTTTAACATATGACCAAATCTCTTTGGGTTTTGAGATAGACTTCTAGAAAGAGTTTCGTTGTGGAATGTTGTAGTCATTTCGCATTGAAATTCTTGCTAATTTTCGAGCTTCTGTGTAGGATCGCCAATACTGGTGAATTTGTGTTCGTTTAAATTTAGCATGCATTTTCCTTTGTTTTTGCAACAGTAACGTAAATGCCATAAATAGCCCAGGCTACAAAATTACCAGAAAACTTCATGATATACTTAAGAGAAATTACACTTTTGGAAATAGCTTTTCAAACAAAAAATAGCCTTGAGCTCATCAACAGCATTAAAGATCTATTAATACCAAACAGCTATATTCGTGTCTCATGATTTAGTTAACCTTTACACCGACATCCCCTGGAAAGAGACTCTTTTAATAATACAAAAGAACTTAATTTAACATCAAAAGCTAAGTATAGCTGTAATTCATGAAATCTTAACATTGCTCGAACTAATCCTGTCACATAACTATTTTTCATTCAATGGAAAGTTTTACATGCAAAACAATGGTTAGGCAATGGACAGCAGCCTAGCAGCCTTACTAGCTGACATATTTATACACAACCTAGAACAAAATTTATTCTTCACTTATCCTCAATTCACTGAGAAAATAATATATTATGTGTAGATGACACATTAATAAATTTTAATGTCCCAAAAGAATAGCTTAATCACATGATGAAATGAATAAAATGCACCCAAACATTAAATTCACAGTTGAACACCAAACAACTCAAGGAATTAATTTCCTTGATTTGACTATTTCTTGTCAAAATAAGAAACATTCCTTCCAAATATACAGGAAAGCCACTGCCGCCGATGTTTCAATTAATAATTCTTCATGCCATACCAACCAACATAAGATTGCCTTCTTCAGGTCATCTGTGAATCAAATGCTCCGGATCCCCATTAATGAAGCAACTGTATGAAAAGATATTGAAATACTCAAACATATAGCCTATAACAATGGATACAGCCCTACCCTCATATACGCCCTAGCCCAAAACACAAAAAGTAAACTAAACTACCCATCATCAACATTAAAACCTGTGAAGGAAAGTCCCAAATTTGCTAGTCTTCCATACCTCGCCCAAGTATCATATAAACTTATGCCATATAACATAAAAATCTCCTTCTACACAGGTAATAAATTAGAAAATAAAGTTGTCCATAACAACAAACCCACTAGTGAATTGCACCAAAAATCAGGCATATATAAACTGACATGCTCCTGCTCTTGCTTTTATGTTGGACAAACAGGAAGACCTTTTTCAACCCGTTAAAAAGGTAAAGCAGTCAACAATCCGAAGATTGGTTTGAACACCACAGTGCTTTACTAGGTATGGTCCTAATGGAGGTGGTATGCCGTTGCCTTCCTCCGACCTTCGAACTGACTTACCCAGCCAGTTATAGGGGGACCTACAGTTTAACGTGGGTTCCGAACCACGGTGCTACTCGGTATTTTTCACATGAGCAATACTGCCAGAGGTGAAAGTGACAGATAAAAATCCCAGGACCTGGCGGGGATCGAACCCGGACCTTTGGATTTGTAGTCTGGCACTCTACCACTGTGCAACCGAGGCGCGAACATATGCATGCCCTTAGACTAAAAAACTTAAGCAAATCCAGCTTTACATCACACATAGTTTATTAAGAACACCCAATTGGTAATATCAATGACTATCTTTCGATACTACATATCGCTGGATATCCTTGAACAATTGGAGATTTTCATGCATAAACTAAAATTACCCCACAAAATCCTGAACGAACAAACAGAGTCAGCACACAACTATTTCTTTCAATACTTCCAAGAGATTCTAGCACCTAGACAGTAAAACAAATCTGCCCATATCCATGCATAGATCATCCTCTATTAGTAATGTCTGTCAGCAAAATATTAAATGTCCTGTTATTGTTCGATATGTTTATATTAGCATAGACACATTAGTTATTCTCCAACCATTCAGTAAATATTTCATCCTTTCATATTTATTTTACATTTGTTAATGTATCTCATTACTAATGTAACTGTATACTAGCAAAATTCAATATGATGTGTAAAATATATTTTTAGTCCCTTACATACTTTTTAAGCGTACACAATGTCTCAAACCAAAGAACATTAATTAGTGAAGTGCAACATCTACCTCAGTCATCCTCTTTGCACCACATTCAATGTTTATATTTTGTAAATGCGTAATGCTAAGTGTAGCAAAAATGCTGTCATGTGTAAAAAAACGTCAATGACCAATACATAACTTGGTTACACAGTAAGTACATAAAATTACAATACGCTTAATTTCAATTTATTCTGTTATCGATTACTAAAGTTCAGTTATGTTACTAGAATCACCATGACAGCGTAAACCTACTCTTAGCGAAAGATAAATGTTCCTGTAAAGTAGCCACTGAAGATGAGCCTGCAGTGGTTCGAAAAATAGTTCTGGATAAATAAATCATCCCTAAAGGTAGCTGGTTGCATATCTTTGAACGAAAATAAAACGTCAATTTACGCTACTGCTGCAGTTCGTATCCGACATGGATATTTTGAAACTTACGTTTAGTGTTTGGGACGAGTGGAAACTATATTTCAAGAAGCAATGTATTTTATTTCTATTTCCTTTCCTGAACAAATATACTTTTCGTCTATTTTTGGTAACTTTGGGACTTTCGACATTCGGTCTCGCTACGACAGCTCTGTGTTCACTAATACCTGTATCCGTTTTGATGCTCGTTATGATCTCAGAATTATTTGTTGCTAAGAGATCGAGTGTGTTTTGACATCTGTTTACTATTCTAGTTGGCTCATGAACTAATTGTTCGAAGTAATTCTCAGTGAAAGTTTTGAGTACAATTTCGCACGATGTCTATCTTGTAAGTCTAGGGTCTGACAACCACTTCAGTTAGGTCCCAAACCTTTACAAACATTTGAAATGTTTGTAAAGCTTATATGACTTAACTGCGGGGTCATCAGTCCCTATACTTACAAACTACTTATGAAATAGCTAATACTAAGGACGGCACAAATATCCATGCCGGAGGGGGGATTTGAACCCCCGAACGTAGTGGCTGTGCAGACTGTGACTGGCGCGCCGCATAACGCTCGGCCACCGCGGCCGGCGCCCCAACATAATACATAAAGGTTGTTACAGGATTTATTTCGAAGCCGAGCTCATTGCTTACTGCACAAAAGAAAATTGAGTTAGAGAGCTTCTCATGTTAGCTACCATGTGTATGAAGTAGTTCAAGCACTGCCACAGATATTTCAGCTTCATGATATTGTTAATTGGAACACCACACAATTAAAATAACTAAAATTGCTTTTAAAACAATAATTGTATGTTAATTGTGGAAAAATGGAATATGATGGAGTGATACCGCGCATTAGGATCTAGCACACTTACAATAACAAGGGAAACCACTGACGTTGATGAGGTTTTTCCATTGTTATCCTGCATAATGAATCTAAAAGAATATTTTTCGATACATAACAGTACTAAATAAAAGTTTATGTTTGCATGATTTGCTATGGATCGGTGTTTGGTGTATTGAGAAAGTAAAATTTATTAGGTCTGGTTAGAGTCTGCTGTCCCTACAATATTGCAATATTGTGAAGTGGGGAACTGTAGATGCTTCGATAACGTCACTAGAACAAGGAAAATTCCAGTTACAGTGAAGAAAGGTTACATGAAGGTGACGAATACTTTATTATCCTCTACCGATCATGATGACAAATAATATCGTTTCGTAATCAGTGGAAATATTACGTTTGTAAACAACGACACAGAAATGTTTCTTGGGAAAATTGTGTTCTCTACTAATTTCTTGAAATTATAATACTTACGTATATCGGGAGCAATTCTACATTTACATTTTGTAATGGATTTACCCCTAAAGAACCCATTTGTCTTTATTAAGGAAGTATTCGATACCCTGTACGTCTACGTATGTAAAAGTAGAAGGTCCCCTAATGTGTAGTTATTTTCTATATACATAGGCTACAAGTAATCAGATCCTTTATTTGTCAGTATTTTCATTCGAAATTTGTCGCAAATATAGATAATAGTAGAGTAATTAAGCAGAATAATTTTCGCAATATTAATGGAGTTAGCATTACGAAACGCATTGTTCAGAGCTAAAAGTCTTTTGACTCTGCATAATTATATTGCAACGCAAATAATATTATAAAAATACTTTGTCACACCTTAAACTTTACCGTCTTGACGATTATTTATCAATTTACTTTTAGTTTAATTACAGTTTATAAAAATCTTGTAATAATTACGACTTTGCTGTCTGGTGATATGATGCAGTTACTCGTTTCACTACATCTACATCGATACTCTGAAAATCACATTTAAGTGCCTGGCAGAGGGTTCATTAACCACTTTCATAACTTTTCTCTACCGTTCCTTCTCTAATAGCGCGCGGGAAGAAAGAACACCTAAATCGTTCCGTTTTCGATCTGATTTCTCTTATTTTATTGGGATGGTCATGTCCCCCTAAGTAGGTGGGTGCTAGCAAAATATTTTCACATTCATAAGTAAAAGTCGGTGATTGAAACTTCGCAAACAGATCACGCCGCAATGAATAACGTCTTTCTTTTAATGATTTCCACCCCAATTCGTGCAACATTTCCGTGACACTTTCCCCCCGTAACGTGATAAAACAAAACGAGCTGCCCTTCTCTGATCCTTCTGAATATCTTCCGTCAGTCCCACCTGGTGAGGGTCCCACAAGGGGCAACAGTACTCCAGGAGAGGACGCACAAGTGTGATGTAGGCAGTCTCTTTGGTGGAGCTGGTGCATCTTCGAAGCGTTCTGCCAATGAAACGTAACCTTTGATTCGCCTTCCCCACAATATTTTCTATGTGTTCTCTCCAGTCAAAGTTGCCCGTAATTGTAACTCCTAGGTATTTGGTAGAATTTACGACCTTAATGTTTGACTGATTTATCGCGTAATTGAAGTTTAGTGGATTTCTTTTAGTGGTCATGTGTATTACTTCACACTTTTCTTTATTTAGTGTCAATTGCCAATTTTCGCGCCATGCAGAAATTTTGTCTAAATCGCTTTGCAGTTGTTTTGATCCTCTGTTGACTTCATTAACCGATAAACGACAGCATCATCCTCGAACAGTCTAAGGGAGCTATTCAGATTGTCTCCTAATTCGTTTATAAACACGAGGAAGAGTAGGGGACCTATAAAGCTTCCCTGTGGAACGCCAGATATCACTTCTGTTTTACTCGATGACTTACCATCAATTACAACGAACTGTGTCCTTTCTGATAGGAAATCGTGAATCCAATCGCACAATTGGGAAGATATTCCATAAGCACGCAATTTCATTAGAAGCCGCTTGTGGGATACAGTATCAAAAGCCTTCCGGAAATCCAGAAATATGGAATCGATTTGAGATCCCTTGTCGATGGCACTTAACACTGATGTGAATAAAGGGCAAGCTGGGTTTCGCAAGAGCGATACTTTCTGAATCCGTGTTGACTATTGGTTAATAGGTCGTTCTCTTCGAGGTAGTTCATAATATTCGAACAAAGTATATGTTCCAAAATCCTACTGCAAATCGACGTCAATGAGATAGGCCTGTAATTTTGGGGATAACTCCTATTGCCTTTCTTGAATATTGGAGTAACTTGGGCAACTTTCCAGTCTTTGGGTACAGATCTTTCGCTGAGTGATCGGTTGTAAATTATAACTAAGTACGGAGCAATTGCATCAGCATACTCTGAGAGGAATCTAGATGGTATACAATCCGGCCCGGAAGATTTGTTTTTGTTTAGTGACTTAAGTTGTTTTACTACTCCAGGAACATCTACTCCTAATTTCGCATGCTGGCATCTGTTCTTGGATCGAATACTGTAGTGTTCACTTTCTTCTTCTTTGGTGAACAAATTTCGGAAAGCTGTGTTTAGTAATTCTGCCTTAGCAGTACTGTCGTCGGTACTATTACCATTGCTATCGCGTAGTGAAGGTATTGTTTGTGTTTTGCCGCTAGTGTACTCCACATATGACCAGAATTTCTTTGGGTTTTCTGCAAGATTACGAGACAGGATTTCGTTGTGGTAACTACTATAGGCTTCTCGCATTGATGTCCGCGCTAGGTTTCGTGTTTCAGTAAAAGATTGCCAGTCTTGTGGATTCTGTGTCTTTTTAAATTTTGCATGCGTTTTTCTTTGTTTCTGCAACAGTGATCTGACCTGTTTTGTGTATCACGGGGGGTCGGCCCCCTCTTTTATTAATTTATTTGGTATAAATCTCTCGATTGCTACTGATATTATGTCTTTGAAAGTAAGCCACAACTGATCTACACTCGCATTTTTAGTTTTGAAAGACTGGAGATTATCTCTCAGGAAAGCGTGAAGCGAATTTTTATCTGCTTTATTGAATAGATATATTTTTCGTTTATTTTTTGTGCATTTGGGAATTTCGACATTTAGTCTCGCTACTACAACTCGATGTTCGCTAATCCCTGTATTTGTTTTGATGCTCTTTACTATTTCCGGATTATTTGTTGCTAGGAGATCAAGGGTATTTTCGCAACCACTTACTATTCTAGTGGGTTCATGAACTAACTGTTCGAAGTAGTTTTCAGAAAAAGCATTCAGAACTAGTTCGGACGATGTTTTATATTTGCCGCCGGTTTTGAATACGTAATTATGCCAACATATCGAGGGTAAATTAAAGTCGCCACCGATTATAACACTATGCTTCGGATACCTATTTGAAATGTGATTCAAGCTTTCTTTGAACATTTCGGCAACCGCATCGTCTGAGTCAGGGGGCCGATAAAAAGATCCAATTATTAATTTATTCCGGTTGTCAGGTATAACCTCTACCCAGACCAACTCACAGGAAGTATCTGTCTCAATTTCGCTGCAGGATAAACCGTTTGTAACAGCAATAAACACACCACCCCCTTTTTTATTTATTCTATCCTTTCTGAAGACCATTTGGCCCTTTGAAAAAATTTCGGCCGAACTTATCTCAGGCGTCAGCCAGCTTTCAGAACCTATAACGATATGTGCCTCAGTACTTTCTATCAGCGCTTGGAGCTCTGGAACTTTCCCGATACAGCTACGACAATTTACAATTGTTACACCAATGGTTTCTAGATCTGCTTTCTTCCTTTGTCTGACCTGCCCCCTTTGAGACTGAAACCCATTTTGTGTATTCCCGAGACCCTCTAACCTAAAAAACAGCCCAGTCCACGCCACACAGCCCCCGCTACCCGTGTAGCCGCTTCCTGAGTGTAGTGCACTCCTGACCTATTTAGCGGAACCCGAAAACCCACCACCCTTTGGCGCAAGGCGAGGAATCTGCAGCCCACCCGGTCGCAGAACCGCCTGAGCCTCTGATTCAGACCCTCCACTCGGCTCTGAACCAAAGGTCCGCAGTCAGTCCTGTCGACAATGCTGCAGATGGTGAGCTCCGCTTTCATCTTGGAAGCAAGACTGGCAGTCTTTACCAGTTCTGATAGTCGCTCAAAACCAGAGAGGATCTCTTCCGATCCAAAGCGACACACATCATTGGTGCCAACATGAGCCACCACCTGCAGCTGGCTGCACCCTGTGCTCTTCCTGGCATCCGGAAGGACCCGTTCCACATCTGGAATGACTCCCCCCGGTATGCACACGGAGTGCACATTGGAATTCTTCCCCTCCATAGTAGCCATTTTCCTAAGGGTCTCCATTACCCGCCTAACGTTGGAGCTCCCAACTACCAACAAACCCACCCTCTGTGAGTGCCCGGATCTTGAAGGCAAAGGGGCGAGTACAGGACAAGCGACACCATCTGCGTCAGGAACATCCCTGCAACAGACAGTGCTTCGAATCTGTTGGCAAGACTAACCGGGGAGGCCTCCACTTTAGTCCTCCGGGAAGTCTTACGCCTCCTGACACGCGCTGAGGAAACCTCCCAATCCGCCACGGATTGGGGGGCGTCCTCCTCGCGGGCAGTGTGCGGGCTGGCCACAACCGCAGGCCGATCGGAGGGCACAACAGACGCACAGGGCGTCTGCTGCACCCCCGCGAGCGGCCCACAACAGCGGCGCCCACCCACCGCAGTCTCAAGCGTTGCCAGCGAAGCCAACGCCGCCTGAAGCTGCGAGCGAAGAGTCACCAACTCTGCCTCCATCCGTTCGCAGCAGTCACAGTTTCTAGCCATTCTAAAAACCTATGTTTCTTTCAAGTACGTACGTCTGAGGACACAGAAGTTTGATAAACAGTGAGCTTTGAAAAATATAAACCTAACGCTGAACTGTTTATTTACGGCGAATCTGAAAAATATATACGCGAGCTGATAAATCAAAAAATCAACAACTGAACTGACAACTAAATGCGATTCTTAATAAATAAACACGCGAGCACACTAAAGTATAAAGAGCTGCAAAAGAAAGCACACACGAAATGAAAATAAGTCGCTTCTATTAAGAAGCAGGTCACCGTAAAATCTAGAGCTGCTGCTGGTCACGTGTGCACTGGCTTCCGGTTACTGAGCAACTACAAGAATATTATTTCTACCATTTCCTTAAGTTATGTAATGTATCCTAAACAGTTTGTAACGAAACTCTACGGCTGTTTAATTGTTTAACAATTCCAGTTATGTAAACAAGATAACACTGCACTATTAATAATTTGCATATATGTCTGGAATATAATTTTATTCGATCTATAAATGTTTGTAAAATTGTCTGCTGTTTGCCTTGATTATCCCGATGTTTATTTTATTAGTGAAAAACGCCTAATTTAATTACGGAAACGTAATTCAGAAATATGAATGAAGAAAATTTATTCCGGAAATCTCTAGGACCTAGCATTATCTATAAATACGAATGCGACGCATCGCAGTCAGTTATTAGTTTGGCTCAGACTCATTATAGATTATAACAGCATGCTGTAGTGTCTGCTTTTTCATTACCGCGGCATTTATATTTTTGGAAGATAATCAAAATAAGTAAAACATGCAGCATTTGCTACGAAAAACCCAAGATGCAAAATTAAATAATTTCAGGACCACATTAGATACAGCGAAGAAGCTGGGGAACACAGCAATTTTGTCTACATCAGCGAGGTAAGTGATGAAATTTAACACATTATAACTATTAGATCTTATGTTTGGGATATGGTGGTCCTGTTCTGATAGGTTCGTCACGATATACACCTATATAATGTACTGGCAGAGGATTTATCGAACCGCTTTCATAACATTTAGCGTTCTAGTACCTAATAGCGCATGGGAAAAAGAAACACCAAAATCTTGATGTTTTCGATCTTATTTCTCTTATGTTATTATGATGATTACGTCTCCCTACGTACGTGGATGGAAAAAGTTGGGGAAGAAAATTTCGCAAATAGATCTCTCCCCAACGAATACTGCCTTTCTTTGATTGATTTCCACCCCAACTCGTGCATCATTTCCATGACACTCTCTCCCCCGTATCTCCCTGTCCTGAGTCATATACCAGCCCTAAAAGTGCGACGCGATGCAGCCTACATCAGGAAATACAGCAAGATTGAAGAAAACCCTAAACTACCGGCACATTGTGACATACCTGCTATCAGAATTAACAGCCTTCGCTCTAGGTATCCTGTTCTTGAACATGCAGGTAGCCTCACTGTCGTTATTATCGACTCCTGGAGAAAAGAATGGCTCCAAAACGCCCCAGCAACCTGCTACCAGATGACTTGTGTTACTGGATTGACCAGCCCTGCAAGATACGGTCAACAGGGCATGGAAGTTGTGCGGACTCATTCATTAAATAGCAAATGCTGACATCGCCAGCATGTGACTACGATGCGCGAAAGCAGACCATCCAAAATAATAACAGAAGGAAAGCAGCATCAGAGCATACGAATGGGATTATGAAGAATTCCTTATGGTAACCCAAATCTGTTGAATACATTTAAGGACTAGATGTTTGTTTATGATTATATGTAATGTTATGAAACGTATATGTAACTGAAAAAGTAAGATACTTGGTAAATCATAGAATTAACCGGTCAAATCTAGGATTTACCATCGCGGTGTGGTAAAAGTCCGAACTTTCTCACTATATCCACAGATTTCGAACTTTTACCAAGAGACATTAGTAAATCTTAGGTAAAAGCTGGAGCGAAATCTCCTACCTTCGTCGTGCAGGTTCAAACAAGTTTCATTGCTGTAATATTTGTGTTCAGATAAGTTTCTTTGTTGGCAATTGAGAGTTCTGTCAGCTCACCGGTGCGTAGTTTCAGTGGCGATCATCGTCCGTACTGTGATCTTTGGGACTCGTTTTAGTGCAAATCAGAGCTCGAACGGAGAGATTCAGGTGTTCTTTCGTCCCGCGCGCTATTCGAGAATGGAATGGGAGATAAATGGTATAATTAATGGTGGTTCGATGAACTCTCTGCCAGGCACTTAAATGTGATTTGCAGAGTATATCCCATGTAGATGTAGAATGAGTAATGTTATGCGTAACAGATTTTACGAACTTTTAAGTGAATCAGTCAATAAGAAGAATGACAACAGTTTTTATGTAACTGCTGGGCAATATAATATTCTCTTAAATGAAGTGAAAAGTGCAAACGTCGTTTCCAATAAAAAAATCTGTTCACTACAGACGTTTGAAACGATGTGATTTTCTCAACGTTGGAGGCGAAGAGAAATTTATAGCACCGGTGTCTGCTGGAAAAAAAAAAAAAAAAAAAAAAAAAAAAAAAAAAAAAAAAAAAAATTCGTTATTATGTTCGTTATGATGAACTGTTTGACGTACTACATGAAACATTCATTGCTATAGGCCAAGGCGGTCGAACACAGATGATTGTGGAATTGAATCATAAGTACAATAGTGTGACTGTTGAACCAATCGTTACTTATTTGAGATTATGTGAACCATTTCAGAAAAAAAAGTCAAATTGACTTAATTGACATGCAGGCAAACCCAGACAATAAATAAGACGAAGTTCATACTTATGTACCAAGATCATTTGACAAAATTCGTTATCCTCCGCGCACTAACTTAAAAAAGTGCTGATGAAGTAGCATGTCATCTTTTGGACATTTTTACCACATTTGGTGCCACAAGTATCCTTTATTCTGATAATGGTAGAGAGTTTTGTAATCAAGTCATTCAAAGTTTTTGTAGGTTATGGAGTGATAGAAAAGGAGTCCATGGGAAGCCGAGGCACGGTCAGTCTCAGGGATCAGGCGAAAGAGCAAATCAAGATATCCAAAATATGTTATCAACTTGGATGGAAACAAATGAAACTTCAAAATGGTCTGAATGGCAGAAGTTTGTGCAAGAACTGAAAAATAGGGATTATATGAAGGGATCAGATGTTCACCATACGATGTTCACCTAATAAAAAATATAAACACTGAAGAAAACTTGGAAACAATGTTAAACATCACTTCCACTGACTTACAGGAAATTGAAAATGACCCCCCTAGGAACTGATGCCACTGAAACAGAAGGCTCGGAGGTAGAAAGTGCGGCTGCAGCAGGTGAAGAAGCACCAGAGACACAGGATTTGACGACAGTTGATGGTTGTGAAGAGACGCTGACAACTTCCAATAGTGTTCATCAAGTGAAACGGATTCGAGAAGCTGCCAAAGAGGGTCTTCAATTGAAGGCAAAGAAAACGAAAGTAGCCTCATGTAACAAAATTTCAAAACCTTCAGTTGGGCAGAATGTGAGAATTAAAGTACCGGATGTAGACATGGAAAAAATTGATGCAATATCTGTAATAGCAGTAGTGATCAATATTCGGGATGACGAATTTTATCGACTTGGCACCAAGGCTGGTAAACTGAAGTAGTTGCACACTAGGAACCAATTTACATTGTATAAAGAAAATTTTATCAACGTTGAAGAAACAGGAAGAGAAGAAATTACTCTACGGGAAGTGGTTGCCAAACAATCTTTTGTTGGAGGACTAAGGTTCAAAATAACAATTGCTTAAAAAGTAGGGTTACCAGATGTCTGTCTTCAGGAAAGAGGACATTTCTAGAGTCATAAAAGAATCGTCTCTCTCTCTCTCTCTCTCTCTGTCTCTATCTCTTTCTCGTATTGACAACTCAAGTACTAGTGATGTCTCTACTGTATTATCAGAAACTTGTTTGTAATACATCTCACGCATTTTACGAAATTTGTTCATCTTCTTACAAATTAAGAAACATGAAATGTTGAGACCCGTAGAACGAATTACATGACTACATAGCACTGAAGACATAATATTTCATCACTTCACCACTTGTAATTATCGTCTTAAGTGCTGAACATTTTTTCCATACTTATAAGATACCTTGCCTATCACCCCCCCCCCCCTCCCCCACCACCGTTTTACCAAATACTTTTTACGATGCATTGTTTGCGGAAACCATAGTACTGTTGACTGTAAAATCGTGACGAATAAAGTTACTGTAAAAATTATTTAAGCGTTCCTTGACATAGCTATGCTCCCATTTCGGATCAGACCGACATGACTATATACCTGATTAACATCTAGATTCTAGTGAGTGAATGGAATATGTAAGGACTAGGTGAAGAAAGCAATGAATAAAACAAACTTTTTATTTGCCGTACAGAGGCTCGCAATTAATTATTTAAACATACTCAGTTTTTTGGAAAAAAGCTTTAACTCTATTTTTTCAAAACACTGTTTATGTATTTACGTCACTTTCGCCCTAACCAGACGAATGGTGACTGTGGCATGTGACCTTATTTGTATGAAGTTTTGATCAAGGTTTCAACTTACGTATAACTAACAATGCACTGGCTTTTGATCTTAAAGTCATAAGTGTCCTTGACAGACAACACACAGAACTGCCGAGTCGTAGCTCGACAGACTGAACGTCTTATTTTTGGGTGCGGCACAACACTTGGACCAGAGAAAGGGGGGAGAGTTTCATATTGCACTGTGTGTATTGCACTGTGTCTTGCATTATTGCAGACGTATGGTTTTAATTGGTCGCCTCGAAGCTCGTATTCCGCGACAATTGTCACGCCAATTATTTCAGTACTTCCGAAGTAGCTTGACGTCAGAGCAGCGACGGCACAGAATCGAGAAAATTAAAAACATTGTTTCAAGAAAGGTTAAATTCTCTAGAGTTAGTGACTGTGACAGTTCAGAGAGTTGTATTTACGCACTTTCAAGATGAAGCAGTTGCACATCGCAGAAAAGAGGACATTTTCCCATTTTGTTAAAAACCCGGCCGGACCATTTTCAGGGTCCAAAAAAGAGGACATGTCCGGGTAAAAGAGGACGTCTGGTAACCCTATTAAAAAGGTCTTCAACTAAAAACTGTTCATGTAAATCGTCTTCCATATTATGTAATTCGAAATGCCACAATAGTGAGCTTTGTTGTAACAAAAATTAACGTTCAGAAGGTAACATTTTATACAACCCTTTTGTGTAACTATAATGTTTTTCACTAATGTGGAATATTGCTTGCTATAATGCAATAATTTTTAAAATACATAAATTTACAATAAACACAAACTTTCAGTAAAGTTGATATTTTTAATAGATACGGTTTTACCAGTTGGTATGGGTAAATCCTAAGATTTACTGATGTCTCTTGGTAAAAGCTCGAAATCTATGCATATAATGAGAAATTTCGGACTTTTACCACACCGCAGTGGTAAATCTTAGGTTTGAACGGTTAATCCTAGGATTTACCAATTATTTTACTTTTACAGTAACATATATATTGCAATGTAGAGTAACATGATCTAATTTTGAAATGTGCTTAAATACAACAGGAACACGTAAATAAATAATAAGTACTTAAAACTTTGATTTGTTAAAGCGTCTCTGAAGTCGAAGGATATAACAAAATTCACTGACTGTTGCGTGGGTTCTTGACAGAATATTTTATTCATTTTGAATGAAACACAGGAGATAACTGTGTAATTTCAAATTTATAGTTTTTACAAATCGGTTTTTGGCTGTTACGCCATCATCATGTGAGTGTTTATCTGATGATGGTGTAACAGCCAGAACCCATATTGTAAAAACAATAAATTTGAAGGATATTGCACAGTTATCTCGTCCAATTCAAATTGGATATATCAGTGTTTACTTTGTACTCAGTTATATAATTGTCTCATAGGATGGCACATTTCCGACGTAAGGTATCGTATATTTTTGTTTATAATCAGTACAGAGAATGATTTTTTTAAAGGTTATGTGTACATCACAAGGCACTATTGGCTATATCGGTTTCAATGACTGATAATTATGACCAGCTCATGAACACAGACGTAGGCTGCGTCAAACCGATCACGGACCATTGGTAATGAAATCGAAGATTGCCTGAAAAAAGCTACATACTTAAAAATAATATGCACACAGGTGGTGCTTGCCGATAACTTGCAAATATGAAGGAACGACGCATTGTTTCAGAAAGACAGAGAGCTGTGTTCGTGGTTCTGCATTCCGACAAAAGCTTTTGTTCATTTCACGAACAGCTGTACCTTTCCACGAAGATGCCAGACTTGTCGAAGGCTGCGTTCCAGGAACTGCAAACCGGTCCGTGGGCTCGGCGAAGGAAGTTGTATATGCAAGGTCTGAGCGCTGACTTCCGGAATGCATTCGGTACAGTTCCGTATTGTCATCTAGTGAACAAAATACGAGATTACCGGCAGTCGGTCCAGATTTGTGAATGGATTTAGGACAGCCAGTTGAGACGAAATCAGCATATTTAAAGGTAATTTATCGGGTAACACAAAGGAGTGATTAATGGCCGTACGCACACACCTATAAGAAAATACTCGAAACATTGATCGCTTATGGTTGAGGTGGTTAAGAGTTTAATAAACAGCTTCTCTGTCGCAACATAGTACGGGGAAGAGGTAGTTCTAGTGCTGTTATAAAATTCAAATGTTCAAATGTTTGCAGTTCTATGGGACCAAACTACGTTGGTCACCAGTCCCTAGTCTTACAAACTACTTAAACCAAGTTAAACTAACCCAAAGACAACACACACAACCACGCCCAAGGGAGGATTCGAACTTCGACGCGGGAGACAGCGCGATACGCAACGTGGCGCTCCAGACCGCTCGGCTACTCCAGCGTGGCCCGCTGTTTACACAGGCTGTTTGGTTAAAGCATTTGCCTCTCTAACTCACGTAATAATAGGTGACCACAAAAGTGTTAGAAACGATACACTTTCTGTGATGAGTGTTACTTTTCAGAGAGTTATAGCAAGGAGATACAATTATTAAATAAAATAATACTTTTTCTATAATGAACTTGAATTACTCAAACCAGGTACAACAGAAACCAACTCATATTTAGTTTGGGAGCTAAAACCGTTCCAAGTTACAGGGGCGGTTACCACGCGCTCTACGTAATACGAGATGGTATTGTGATGGAGGTTCTGACAGCGGAATGTTGATTTAAATGGCTTTTAATCAAATTGCGTGGTTATGGTGTACCGCCTCAAATTTGCGATTGGATAGGGGATTTCATGTCAGAGAGGACACAGTTCGTAGTAATAGACGGTAAGGCATCGACTAAAACAGAGGTGATATCGGGAGTTCCACAGGGTATTGTTATTGGTCCTCTGCTGTTCCTTATTTACATAAACGATTTAGGAGAAAAGCTAAGTAGCTCTCTTAGGTTGCTTGCAGATGACGCCGTCATTTACCGTCTAGTAAAATCATCTGAAGATCAAAACCAACTGCAGAACGATCTGAATAAGATGTCACTATGGTGTAAAAATTGGCAATTGTCTCTAAATAATGAGAAGTGTGAAGTCGTCCACATGAGTACGAAAAGAAATCCATTTAACTTTGATTACCAGATAAATAAATCAAAAGTAAAGGCCGTCAACTCCATATATAAATACCTAGGAATTACTATTGCTTCAGAAATAAATTGGAAAGAACACGCAGATAATGTAGTGGGAAAGGCGAACCAGAGGCTGCGTTTTATTGGCGGAACCCTTAAAAGATACAACAGGACTACTAAAGAAACTGCATACACTATGCTTGTCCGTCCGTTTCTGGAGTATTGCTGTCCAGTGTGGGATCCTTATCAGGTGGGTTTGACGGAGGACATCGAAAGAGTCCAAAGAAGGGCAGCTCGTTTCGTATTGTCACGATACAGAGGAGACAGCGTTACGTAAGTGATACAGGATCTGGGATGGGAATCATTACAAAAAATGTTCAAATGTTTGTAGAGCTTAAGGGACTTAACTACGGGGTCATCAGTCCCTAAACTTACAGACTACTTATGTACTAGCTTATATTAAAGACGGCACAAATATCCATGCCCGAGGGGGGATTCGAACCCCCGGCCGCAGTGGCCGTGCAGACCGTGATTGTAGCGCCTCAGTCCCCTCGGCCACCGCGGCCGGCGGGAATCATTACAACAACGGCACTTATCGCTGCGGCGTGGGCTACTTACGAAATTCCAATCGCCAACATTCTCCTCCGAATGCGAAAATATATTGTTGACTCCCACTCACATAGGTATCATCATCAGAATAAAATATGAGAAATCAGAGCTCGAACGGAGAGATTCAGGTGTTCTTTCTTCCCGCGCGTTATTCGAGAATGAAATGGGAGATAAATAGTATAATGGTGGTTCCATGAACCCTCTGCCAGGCACTTAAATGTGATTTGCAGAATATCCCATGTAGATGTAGAGGTGGTATTCAAATGTGTGTCCGTGTTCGTGAAAGCAGATCGCGTTGCGCATTGCGAAGGATCTGCGGCCGAGATGTAACGTCGCCTTGTCAGGAAGATACAAGCTTCCTCGATGCGCCATATTACATGCTCAATACAGTTAGGCGATCAGGTGAGATGAGATATCACGTTCAATGTGTCAGGAGACTGATTTGCTGCAGCTCTCCACCCTACTCCGTCCCGAGCAAGCCTCTTCATCTCCTTTTTCTTTTTTCTTCAGTTGGAGCTAAGTTTCACGGTCGCTGTTTCAGTTTGTTCTTGTTTGTTCGTTGTATATTTGGCCCAGGTTTTTTAATTTTTTTTATTACAGAGGGCGTTTAGCCCCCTGACCGGGCGCGCTGAGCTACGGCGCCCGGCGTCTCCTCGTAAGAACGGCAACCCACATCCATTCGAGTCTGCTAACTATACTCATCTCTTAGTATCCCTCTGCGATTTTTTCTCACACACTTCCCTCCTATGCTAAACTGATGATTCTTTGTTTGGTGTCGAATAATGTGTTCTACGAATCGATCCCTTCTTTTAGTCAAGGTAAGCCAAAAACTCCTTTTTTCTCCAATTCTGTTCAGCACCCCTTCATTAGTTGCGCGATGTACTCACCTAATATTCAGCATTCTTCTGTAGCACTAGATTTCAAAAGCTTCTATTCTCTTCCTGTCTGAACTATTTATCGTCCATGTTTCACTTCCGTACAAGACAACACTCCATACAAATGCCTCCAGAAAAGACTTTCTTACACTTAATATTCGACACTCACAATATACATGTATTTTATTCAGATATTGGTTACAATTGTAATTTGTGTGTGATACAGTACGATATTTTGCTTTCTCAATTCTTTACTTCCGGTTTACATGGCGTTTACGTAGAGCGAGGCACCATGGGGCTACTATAATACTGAAAAAGTAATTCCTGTTTCCCTCTAATACTGTGAGTGATCACCTCGGACAGCCTGTACAGTTGCACTTCTGAGTGGTGTGGGCAATATATGTTATCAGTCAGGTCGTGAGGGATATTTGGCCATTCTTCGGTGAGTGAAATATTCAGCTCTGCAATCGTTATGAGACGTACTGGTCTGGCTGCAATGCGTCTGCCAAATGCATGCTCAATCGTGTTTAAGTCCGGTGAACAAGCTAGCCACACCATTCGTTCAATTCCCTCAGCAGCATGCATGTTGTCCACGATTGCAATTATTTGGGGACTAGCTTAATCGTCCACCAGAAGAACGAAGAAATGTTATCGGCAGAATGTTGCTGCACTTTACCGATAGAACTACACAAGCATTTGCGTTATGAAAGGGTATTGAGCAGGTATGCAGTGTAACAACAATGTGACTTAACCGAAGCCATAAAGAGGATGGAGACGTTAAAAGAACGCAAGGCCAAGGTCGTCCACGGATGACATCACTAAGGGATGACCGTTATCTCCGGTTAACAGCCACTCGAGACAGGAGCCTGAATGCAACTCAGCTGAAATAAAACCTCCAGGCAGCAACAGGACGCGCAATGTCATTACAAACAGTCTGAAATCGCTTTCGGGAATGTGACTTCTATGCAAGGAGGTCTGTGGTGTGTATCCCGTTAAAACCACGACTCCGTTTAGCCCTCAGAAACTGGGAAGAGGAACATCAGGATTGGTGTCGTAACGGATGGCGTCTGGTTATGTACACAGATGAGTCAAGCTTTTGTGTTGTGCCGGACGATCGTCGTTCCCTCATCTGGAGAAAACGTGGAACTCGGAACTGTGGTGTCGCACAAGTATGAAGTGCGCGCCACGTACTTAAGCCGCGCGCCGCCTTGCACGCACGGCGCGGCGTTCTTACGACGTCAATCACGAGCGCCCTCTGCTGGAACTCCGCTCGTGGCCACAACGGAACTGCATCGTTCACTTGGGACTGAGATAGGCACCAGTTAAGACTTGGCTATCGGATAGGCACTAGGACTCATCAGTAGGCAGGCCTCTAGCTAAATTATGTATCAGCATTCTGCAGTCAAGAACTATGTATAAGTTAAGTATTACTAAGTCTCTATGAAATATATACCTCGTTCTAATTTACTCTATTGTTTCTAGTTTCTGCTGTCCCACTGGCTGGGCACCTCCGTACCTGCACACGCGTGCATCCTTTATTCCTGTGTCGGTCTCTCTCTACTCGGCCACCGACACCAGGACAACCGGCGGCGGAAACTAGACACAAAAGTGGCGACGAGGCTGGGACACAAAAGGAACAATCATTCCTATGTGCAGGAAACGTCACGATATCACGGTGGTGGACGAATGGCGTAGGCAGGAGTCAGTATTGACAGACGTACGGACCTCTATACCGTTCAGAATGACGCTTTGACTGCTCAGAGGTATAGAGACGAGATCCGAGGACCTTCTGTTGTGACATACACTGGTTGACAATAACTCTCGGCCTCATAGAGCTGCACTGGTGGACAACGTGCTTGAAGCTGAGAAATGAACGAAAGGATTGGCCATCTTGTTTACCGGACTTAAATCCGAATGAGCATGTCTGGGATGCACTTGGCAGACGCATTGCAGCCAAACCAGCACCTCCCACAACAATTGCAGAGCTGGATATTGCACTCATGGAAGAATGGCCAAATATCCCTTAAGAGCTGATTGATAACCTCATAATTTCCATGCAACACATGTGTGCAATTGTACTGGCTGTACGAGGTAGTCACACAACATATTAGAGGACATCGAGAATGTCTTTTTGACTATTATGGTAGCCTTGCTCTAAGTAAACGCCATGTAAACGTCAAGTAAAGAGTTGATACAGCAAAGTACCGTATTGTATCATACAATTTTAACCAGTATCTGAATAAAATACGTTACCATATGAATATCGTGTATCATATCTCACCTGGTTACCTAATTGTTTTGAGCAGTGTATATTATTATTCACTCATTAAAGAAAAGCAACAGTTAAGTTCTATCACTTCTTTATTTAAAATGCTAATGTTTTAATACTAAAGATGGTTGTTTATGCAAGACTATTACTTAAAACTATTTGTTATTTTTTTAGCATCTATTCAATAATTCCTGGAAATCCTTATTAATTTTTACAGAGAAGAAATTCTTTCGTTCTTAGAGTACAAACATAAAAAAAAACTTTCATCGTCTGAGAAAGATTATCTGATATATCTACCGTTGATTTATCCGCCTTTTGTAGTGCTCAGAAAGGAGCATTTTTCATTCTGTCGAAGAGTTAGGCAGGATTACGGAAGATGGGCCTGTTTGGAGGCGGGATGGTTTAGTCGGTGCGAGACCGTTACGGGAGCAGCCCGCAAACTGTTACGGATGACGCTATACGAGAGGTGGAATGTATCACCGAGGGGATCGCTATTGAATTCCGACAGCTTATGTTCGGAGAAGGGTCCGACATGCGAGGAGTTAGTTTCAGTCTGCGTAAATTAGTGAGTATAGAAGTAAAATATCCTGTAGCTGCAATCGTTCCCGTATTTAAACTATAGTTGATACACAGTTTGTCTGAAGGCATTTGATATCTCTCTTAGAAAAGTTTAAGTTATTTATCATATTATTGTACAGATATTATGGATTCAGCTTTGGATGCGATACTTCTTCTCATATTTTTTAAAAGTATACAAATTACACTTCATGTACAAATAATACACAATTCTAATAAATTATCCGATGTTTACTGCACATGAATTTAGGCGACTTGTTTATCAATCAAAAATTTAGATCCTAACTTTTCTTTGTCTTATTTATATAAATTCTCTAGTGGAAGTTCGAGAATGGGAATTAGTTCAGTTCATGCATACTTATTTTGATTGGCTTGTCAGGTCGTACTATATTAACAATTATTATAAATAAGGACTGTAATACTTGCTAGTACTACAGAAATTTTGTTTAAAAATCAGTCATCATAAACAAGTTTAATAGTGTTATTGTCTCCATCTTCACGAACTTCTTGGACGTTATTACCCTATAGAAAACGGTTTGGTTAAATTCATAGCCCACAGGAAAAGGTAATAAAGCCAAGTAATTTTTATTCGGATGTCGACCATGAGAGTTATTTTGTGAATCTTTTACTTGAGAATAAATATAATCACTCCATTACTGATAGTGTTGTGTATGTACAATGGTGTTAGTGCACATGCAGTAAGATGACCGACAAGTGCTGATGTATGGAAAATCCCGAGGCATTTAGCTTAACTAACTTGAAATGCTTTTGATTTCTAAAATGATGTTTAACTGAATTCTTGCCAATTGACACAGAAAAAATAGAAATTCTCTGAGTAGACTGTCCCTACGTTCTCAGAAACGCTATCATACCAGTGTGGCACCATTACACCATGAAGTTTCTTTTGCATAATACCAGAGAATCTATCTGCAGGTATGTTTGAATGACTTCATACAGCGAAGAACTTCTAAATCTGAGATCATATTGTGATGCAACCACATAGAACACAAATTATATAAAATTTTTAGAGATACATAAGTGTCAGAAAACAATAATATTTTCTGAATTTTCTTTACATTGCAGTATGTTTACAGATCCGTGCAAGAGGATTTGGTACTTTTTCACATGTAACTACAAAGGGTTTTAAGTGCTTTCCAATTCACGGTAAAATGAAATATTGCTCAATAAAAACAGTCTTGGTTGTAAGCAAGACTGTTTTGATTCAGTAAATACTCAAAAGAATTTTCTATATTTTGGTGTATAATGCTGGATTTCACGACCTGTGCGTAAGAGATTTGGTACTTATTCCGAAAAAATATTTAGATCTAGCTAGCTATTAGGGACTGCCATATCTAAGAATTTTTTGGAAATTTCTGTATTTGGTACCACTTGGAAACAGGCTCCTCATTGGCTTGATCGTCCACTATTGAGAACATAGTGACTAAAAGGCATAATTTCTCATAAATTTCGTAATTTTTTGTTGTATAAATTCTAACTCTAGTATAACTCCTAGGCCAGTGTTTAAAAGTATGGAATGTTTAAATCATATGATTTTAAATTTAAAAATTTAAGAAGATTTATTCCGATAAGCTTTACAAAAGTAAAAAAAATTGATGCATATCCGCATGCACAAATGTACAACTGTAGAAAGCAGTTGTGACCTGTTGTTACAGAGAGATGGCGCTTCCCTTGGCACACTGCAGGAGCATGTCAGCTTTGCACCTGGTAGTCTTGAATCTTGGAGCAGCTTTATGTCGACCGAAGCATAGCAAATGGTCCACAGAAACGTATCGGACATCCTGTATGGGTTCCACTTCGTTTCTATGCGTTCATCAACATCAGATATATCACTGTCTTTCAGAGTTTCTATAATTACATCTACACTGACATTTTCTCTATAATTCCTGCTCATCCAAAATGTTCAAATGTTTGTATAGTCTATGGGACTTAACTACGGGGTCATCAGTCCCTAAACTTACAAACTACTTATGAACTACTTACGAACTAGGACGGCACAAATATCCCTTCCCGAGGGGGGATTCGAACCCCCGACTGTAGTGGCCGTGCAGACCGTGACTGAAGCGCATCAGTCCCCTCGGCCACCACAGCCGGCTCCTGCTCATCGCTGAAAAGCTTGAAAAGCTTTACGTAAATATAAAGAACAAGCGAACATAAATGTAAGAGATAGAGAATATCACACGAACAAAATATGGACTAAATGGAAGGATAGATGCCAAGATCGCAATTTTTAATTTTATTTATACCTACATGAAGGTGCCCAACCAGACATGTGCACCACGGAGGCTATTATTTTATATATATTTTACTGTTTTAATTTTGATCAGCCTTCTATTTTATTTCTGACTACCCACCGGCACATGATTTTATATCAATCAGTACACCTACCAGATTTTATGTGGAGCACTATTACAAGCAATTTTACGTCACTGAGACCGGATGATGATACCATAGGGTGTCGAAACCGATCGTCTTGAATATATTAAAAAAAAATTGCGATCTTGACATCTATCCTTCCATTTATATAAGATCGCTCCCTAAGATGAGTACGTAAATTATAAAATATGGGGGAAAGCAAATACGAGGATGGCTATCGATAGTTCCACTGTTGTGGACGTTTTTTTCGAAACTTCGCTTTGTCAACAATTATTGTGATAACTTATGATTATAGCTTGTTTTCAAGTCATAGAAGTCTCAATGAACATGTGAAAGGGGTGGGGGTGGGGAAGTGCTAGTATATATAGAACGAACTGGATAGAATTCAGAAAGGTAAGTAGCTGCAATCAACCATTATCTATGCAGGAGCGACAGTTTTGAAATGCTTTGGAAATTCGAGCATTGGTCAACAAATGCCAATAAAAGATGCTACCGCTTCGCTGAATATACAGGGTGTTACAAAAAGGTACGGCCAAACTTTCATTAAACATTCCTCACACACAAAGAAAGAAAATATGTTATGTGGACATGTGTCCGGAAACGCTTAATTTCCATGTTAGAGCTCATTTTAGTATTTCTCTTTAAATGTAAATTGAAATAATTCGTGTAGACAATTGTCAAGATACTCAATTGTTTCGTTAGTATGTACTTCCTCGATTCACCGCCAGTTGGCCCTATTGAAGGAAGGTAATGTTCACTTCAGTGCTTGTGTTGACATGCGACTGTTCTTTCACCTACGCTCACTGGAGCACGTTATCATGATTTCATACGGGATACTCTACCTGTGCTGCTAGAACATGTGCCTTTACAATTACGACACAACATTTGGTTCATGCACAACGGAGCTCCTGCACATTTCAGTCGACGTGTTCGTACGCTTCTCAACAACAGATTCGGTGACCAATGAATTGTTAGAGGCGGACCAATTCCATGGCCTCCACGCTCTCCTGACCTCAACCCTCTTGACTTTTGTTTATGGGGGCATTTGAAAGCTCTTGTTTACGCAACCCCGGTACCAAATGTAGAGACTCTTCGTCTTCGTATTGTGGACGGCTGTGATACAGTACGCCGTTCTCCAGGGCTGCAGCAGCGCATCAGGGATTCCATGCGACGGAGGGTGGATGCATGTATCCTCGCTAACGGAGGACATTTTGAACATTTCCTGTAACAAAGTGTTTGAAGTCACGCTGGTACGTTCTGTTGCCGTGTGTTTCCATTCCATGATTAATGTTATTTGAAGAGAAGTAATAAAATAAGCTCTAACATGGTAATTAAGCGTTTCCGGACACATGTCCACATAACATATTTTCTTTCTTTGTGTGTGAGGAATGTTTCCTGAAAGTTTGGCAGTACCTTTTTGTAACACCTTGTATAAAACGAATTGTATAGAATTCAGAAAGGTAAACAGCTGTAATACCATAATCTAAGCGAGTGCGACGGTTGAGATGCTTTAAAAATTCTAGCATTGGTCAAGAAATGCACACTCGTAGATGAGAATGTACACTACAGTGCACGCCATGCCCAGTGACTTCCAAAGCTCTCGGATAACGTCTAGCCACTAAAAACGTACACTATGGGTGGACAAATGAAGTGAAAGAATTAAGGCTTTCGTGTGTTGCTGCTTAACATGTGGGCACGTATTCTTTTTCGTCCGCGCATCGATCAGAGGAAGCGGGGAAAGTGGTAGCGACGCCGGAGGCACTGTGCCCCCCACACACAGTGTCAGATGTGCGGCAGAGGCGGCGTGAGCGCCAGCGGGTACTCACGAGATGTACTTCTGTCGGAGCAGCAGCGCCTGGTCCCTGGTGAGGCTGTCCCCGTCGGGGCAGCCGCCGCTGCGCGCGTCCATCGCTGGCTCGGTGTGGGCGCGCGCCTGTCTACTAGCCAGCCACCAGCTGCCCTGCCACAACACAGCCGGCAGGCGCCAAGCCTGGACCGCCGCCAGGCCGAGCTGCAGCCGCCGCCGACAGATGGCGCAGCCGACACGCGGTTCGCCGCGCCGCCGCCCCGCGGCAGCACCGTCTGACCGCAGGCTTGGCACCGACAACTGTCGATTCCCCGAGGCCAACGGATTCCCCGATGTGACGTAAAGTTGTGCGAGATCTTTGTGCGCACAATGGAAACTTTTACAAGTTGAAACAATGCTAATAGGGCCAAGGGCGTAGCTGGGTAACCAAGCGCCCCGGGGCAAAAATGAAATTGTGGACCTATTTGAACCGATGCGGCGGATTAACGAAATTTTGCGGATGTGTAGTGGTTGGCAACAAGAAAAGAAGTTGCGGGGGTCTTCCCCTTGAAACCTAAGGAAAAAACTTCAACAAATACTATTTTAAACATGTTTCACACTTGAAAAATCATATAATGTAAATATCCAGCATTATACACCAAAATATACAAAATTCTTTTGAATTGCTTACAACCAAGACTGTTTTTATTGAGCAATATTTCATTTTAACGTGAATTGGAAAGCACTTTCAATTCATTTGTAGTTACATGTGAAAAAGTACAAAATCCTTTGCACTGATCTGTAAACGTACTGCAATGTAAAGAAAATTCAGAAAATGTGATTGTTTTCTGACACTTATCTATCTCTAAAAAATTTATATAATATCTGATCTATGTGGCTGCATCACAATATGATCTCAGTGTACTTTGTTTTACCATTATAAAATCCATCTGGTACCTTTCGGTGTCTCCTGGTCTCTTCCACATATACAACCTTCTGTCGTGATTTTTAAACCAGGTGTTTGTTATGATTAAATTCTGTTTTGTGCAAAATTCTAACAGGCGGCTTCTCCTTTCATTCCTTTTTCGCAGTCCATATTCACTTATTTTTCCTTCCGTTTCTGATTATTATTTTGAAAGTACAGGCCGCAGTGGGTTAGTCGTGCGCGCTGGAGAGCCGTGCTGCGTAGACATTGGGGGTTCGATTCCTTCTTCGAGCATGGATGTTTGTGTTGTCCTTAGGTTAGTTTACCTTAGATTAAGTAGATTGTAAGCTACGTACTGATGACCACGTAGTTAAGTCCAATAGATAAAAAAAAAAAAATAATAATAAAAAAAACTGTTTGAACGTTTTTTTTTTATTTTTTTTATCTATTGGACTTAACTACGTGGTCATCAGTACGTAGCTTACAATCTACTTAATCTAAGGTAAACTAACCTAAGGACAACACAAACATCCATGCTCGAAGAAGGAATCGAACCCCCAATGTCTACGCAGCACGGCTCTCCAGCGCGCACGACTAACCCACTGCGGCCTGTACTTTCAAAATAATAATCAGAAACGGAAGGAAAAATAAGTGAATATGGACTGCGAAAAAGGAATGAAAGGAGAAGCCGCCTGTTAGAATTTTGCACAAAACAGAATTTAATCATAACAAACACCTGGTTTAAAAATCACGACAGAAGGTTGTATATGTGGAAGAGACCAGGAGACACCGAAAGGTACCAGATGGATTTTATAATGGTAAAACAAAGATTTCGGAACCAGATTTTAAACTGTAAGACATACCCAGGGGCAGACATAGACTCTGACCACATCTGATTGGCCATGAACTGTAGGCTGAAACTGAAAAAACTGCAGACAGTTAGGAAAATAAGATGAGACCTGGATAAATTGAAAGAACCTGAAGTTCTTGAGAATTTCAGAGGGAGCTTTAGGCAACAATTGACAGAAAACAGTGGAAGAGGAATGAAATAGTTAAGGCAGCAGAGGACAAAATAGGTAGGCGAGACCTACAAAAAATCCTTGGATATCACAGGAAATACTATATTTAATTCATGAAAGGAGAAAATATAAAAATACAGTAAATGAAACTGGCAAAATGGAATACAGATGACTAAGAAATGAGATTGACAGGTAGAGCAAAACAACTAAGCAGGAGTGGATAGAAGGCAAATACAAGTCTATGGAAGAATGTATGTATAGTGGAAAAAATAGATACCGCCTACAGGAAAATAAAAGTGACATTTGGAGACAAGAAAAGCAGCTGTAGGAATATAAAGAACTCAGGTGGAAAACCAGTTATCAGCAAAGAAGGGAAAGCCTAAAGATGGAAAGAGTTTATAGAGAGGCTCTACAAAGTAAATGAGACAATATTGTAGGAAGGAATGTGAAATTAGACGAAGATGAAATAGGAGATACTATACTGAGAGAAGAATCTGACACAACACTGAAAGACCTGTCGAAACAAGGCCCCTGGAGTGGTCAACATTCCTTCAAAACTACTTAAGTCTCTGGGAGAGCGAGCAATGAAAAAACTATTTCACCTGGTGCGTAAGACGTATGAGACAGGGGAAATACCCTCCGACTTTAAGAAAAAGTAATAATCACAATTCCAAAGAACGTAGGTGTAGATAGATGTGAAAATTACAGAACCAACAGTTTAATAAGTCATGGTTGTAAAATTTTGAGACGAATTTTTTTATAGAAGGATGGAAAATCTGGTAGAAGCAGTTTTGGATTCAGGAGAAATGTAGGAACACGGGAGGCAATACTCACCTTACAACTCTTGTTAGAAAATAGATTAAGGAAAAGCAAATCTACATTTCTAGGTGTTATATATTTAGAAAAAGGTTTTGACAACGTTGAGTGGAATACACTCTTTCAGCTTCTGAAATCAGAAGGAGTAAAATATAGGAAACGGAAGGTTATTTACAACTTGTACAAAAACCAGACAGTAGTTATCAGAGATGAAGGCCATGAAAGGGATGCAGAGGTTGGGAAGGGAGTAAGGGTTGTAGCCTTGCACATTGAGCAAGCTATAAAGGAAAACAAGGATAATTCGGAGAAGGAATTAAAGTTCAGGGCGAAGAATTAAAAACATTGCGTTTTGCCGATGACACTGTAATTCTGTCAGAGACAGCAAAGGACCTGGAGGAGCAGCTGAACGGAATGGACAGTGTTGAAAGGAGCATATTATATGAACACTAACAAGAGCAAAACTAGGGTAATGCAGTGTAAGAAAATCAATTTATGCTGAATATTATGAACTACCTCGAAGAGAACGACCTATTAACCAATAGTCAACACGGATTCAGAAAGTATCGCTCTTGCGAAACCCAGCTTGCCCTTCATTCACATGAAGTGTTAAGTGCCATCGACAAGGGATCTCAAATCGATTCCATATTTCTGGATTTCCGGAAGGCTTTTGATACTGTACCCCACAAGCGGCTTCTAATGTAATTGCGTGCTTATGGAATATCTTCCCAATTGTGCGATTGGATTCACGATTTCCTATCAGAAAGGACACAGTTCGTTGTAATTGACGTAAGTCATCGAGTAAAACAGAAGTGATATCTAGCGTTCCACAGGGAAGCGTTATAGGTCCCCTACTCTGCCTCGTGTTTATAAACGATTTAGGAGAGAATCTGAATAGCTCCCTTAGACTGTTCCCGGATGATGCTGTCGTTTATCGGTTAGTGAAGTCAACAGAGGATCAAAAGCAACTGCAAAGCGATTTAGACAAAATTTCTACTTGGTGCGAAAATTGGCAATTGACACTAAATAATGAAAAGTGTGAAGTAATACACATGGCCACTAAAAGAAATCCACTGAACTTCAATTACACGATAAATCAGTCAAACCTTAAGGTCGTAAATTCTACCAAATACCTAGGAGTTACGAACAACTTTGACTGGAGAGAACACATAGAAAATATTGTGGGGTAGGCGAATCAAAGGTTACGTTTCATTGGCAGTACGCTTCGAAGATGCACCAGCTTCACCAAAGAGACTGCCTACATCACACTTGTGCGTCCTCTCCTGGAGTACTGTTGCCCCTTGTGGGACCCTCACTAGGTGGGACTGACGGAAGATATTGAGAACGTTCAGAGAAGGGCAGTTCGTTTTGTTTTATCACGTTACGGGGGGGAAAGCGTCACGGAGATGTTGCACGAATTGGGGTGGATCGAAAACGGAACGATTTAGGTGTTCTTTCTTCCCGCGCGCTATTAGAGAATGGAACGGTAGAGAAAAGTTATGAAAGTGGTTAATGAACCCTCTGCCAGGCACTTAAATGTGATTTGCAGAGTATCTATCTAGATGTAGATGTAGAAGGAATTGGATTAGGTAACGAAACAATAAAGGTGGTAGATGAGTTTTGTTACTTGGGCAGTAAAGTAACATGGTTGCAGTACATAGGATAAAAGATGCAGAATTGCAATGGGAAGAAAAGCGTGTTTGGAAAAGATAAATTTGTTGACATCGAATATTAATTTACGTGTAAGCAAGTCCTTTCTGAAGGCATTTGTGTGGAGTGTTGCCTTGTATGGGAGTGAAACATGGACGATATACAGTGCGGACAGGAAGAGGATAAAGGCTTTTGAAATGTGGTGCTACAGAAGAATGCTGAACATTAGGTGGGTGGATCACGTAAATAATGAGAAGTTTCTGAACAGAATTGGGGAGAAAAGGAATTTCTGTCGTATCTCGACTAAAAGACGGGATCGTTTGATAGGACACATTATTAGACATAAAGGAATCGTTAATTTAACGTTGAAGGGAAGTTTGTGGGGTAAAAATCGAAGAGGGAGACCGAGGGACTAATACAGTAAGCAGATTCAAATGGATGTAGGTTGGCGTTCTTACGAGGAGGAGGCTTGCTCAGGGTAGAGTAGGGTGGAGAGATGCATCAAACCGGTCTCCTGACTGAAGACCATAACAGCAACAACAAAGAGTTTCAATTATCTTGAAATGTGTGACATTCACAGTCTTTCTCCAGGTATACCACAAGTTCTATAAGCTTCTAAGCACGTCACTAGCTAATAAATTAAAATCGGAAAATACTATACATACACATAATTTACATTTTAATAATGATTATATATATATATATATATATATATATATATATATATATATAAATCTTTAAATAGATACATTTCTAGTTTTATTCAATACTATGTAAAATGATACTCATTTAGAAAGAAACATTGGAAATTAAATTGCAATACCCAAGTGAATTCTATGGATTTAAGACAAATACCACGAGGGAAGTAGAATGTAAACAGTGGGGGTATTACACCATTACAGTAACTTGAAAGCTGGCTTAACGTGCAAGAACTTTAACTTCGAATGTAATACTGAACATTTTTTACTCTAAGTTTAAACTCTGACATAGAAAATCCCGTTCACAACTTTTCTACTAATACAGTATACTTTTGGCACGCTTCATGTGTATTATAAGCTGATTTTCAGTTTCTCGATTTTTATATAAAATTTAGAGAGTAATTTAAATGATCGAATGCTAATGTTAATGGTTAATGTTAAGAGGTAATATCTGACTGAGCACATCAGCAAGGCGAAGGGGGGAGACTTACGATGAATTCTCCTTTACTGATCGTATAAAAGAAGGGCCCTAGCTGTTACACTAGAGGTATCATCTGAAAAACGTGAGCAGTGAGATATTTCCTCGAGCCGTGACACGACTTTTAATGGTATTTGGAAGGGATATGCCTTTCTACTCATCTTGTTTCATGTATAACGACTAGCTAACTCCTTGCATGCTTTATGAGTATAGGATTTCTTTTTGTTGAAGATGTGAAAAAGGGACGACCTCTTTAACGATCCCAGTTGTGTTTCTCACCAATGGCACACCAGGGCAATTTAGAAATACTCAAGTTTAAGGAATGATCAAAATGAGGTACTAGTTCAACATTGTTACATTCTTTCTTCTATTGTAGTGTTGTAGTGACTGCTCCCACAACTTCGGAACTCATGACAGAGCATCCATATGTTAGAGTGCAATTACGATGGAGATTAAGACTTTCATTCCGTTTTACACAATAACACCTAAGATTTCTACCGTCATTCGGGAATCTTAATTTTCTTCATCTGTTTTGATCACTGACACTTTCAGAAGTTGATGAAAAATCTTTGTTTTCCCCAAGGCTCCTGTGGATTCACAAAACCTAATTGTGTCTTGATAAACGTATTGAGAAAGCACGTTCTAAAGCTGATTCATGATTAGTGGCGGTGCGTCCTATGTGTTTACTGGTTCAGTGAAACACCGGAAAAAAGCTCGTCGTGAAACAAAAGTAAGTAATATATTTTTGACGAATTACAGCGTTCAAATGAATGAAATAAATCGCAATTTGCGATGTTATGGCATCAATGTATTAGGTTTAGATAGAATACCAAACTGCGGCGAATGAAAGTTTGTGCCCGGCGGGGAGTCGAACCCGAGATCTCCTGCTTACTAGGCAGACGCTTTGACCACTCCGCCACCGAGGACACAGTGACCAAGCCGACTGCAGAGGACTCTTCCCTGCACGTCTCCCGCCACACACAAATCTCCATTCGCCACGCTGTCTCTTTCCTATATGACAGTCTATTTATTCTATAATGCTCGCAGCCACAAGCAGCATTAGCCGTAAAATCTTTTGCTTTATTTAGGCAAATCGATTTCGGTTTTCCAAGAAACCATCTTCAGTGCTGTCAGCAAGATCAAAACAGCATATTAGTAAAATGTATAGTGACATTTACGTCTAACAAATCCATTGACATAGTTAGATACATGTGATACTATCTGGTGTCCATGCTGTATCTTTCCTATACCACAGTCTATTTATTCTATAATGCTCGCAGCCACAATACTGTATTCCCGCATCAGGGAAAGAGACAGCATGGCGAATGGAGATTTGTGTGGCGGGAGACGTGCAGGGAAGAGTCCTCTGCAGTTAAGCTGGTCACTGTGTCCTCGGAGGCGGAATGGTCAACGCGTCTGCCTAGTAAGCAGGAGATCTCAGGTTCGAATCCCGGCTGGCCACAAATTTTCATTCGCCACAGTTTGGTATTCCATCTAAACCTAGTACAGTGATGCCATAACATCGCAAATTGCGATTTATTTAATTCAAAAGTAAATAAATAAAATAAAAAGTTTTCACCTGTCATTCTTCGTTTCATTCTTTTATCAGATCATTTTATATGCAAAATATTTTATCATATGAGAAACGCTTTAAGTCACGGAGACAGCACATATAAGAGACGTTGCGCGGCCTCCTAAAAAAGGCCGTCTTCACTCTGGCCGCCGAGCCGAGCCGAGCCGAGCCGAGCCGAGCCGAGCCGAGCCGAGCCGAGCCGAGAGATTAAACACACAGATTCCAATTGCATTGTTCACACTACCGGCCGGGCCGAGAGGACTCCGCTTCAGCTGGCTCACGCCGAGCTGACATTCGGAATGTTAAATATATCCGGCGCGAGCCGGCGCCGGCGCGAGCCGATTGGGCTACGGTGTTTCTTATGCAGCACAAGTATCTCACGTCTCCAGCCTCTTTTCAATACAAGTCTTTCTGCATGATAGCTTTTTAAAAAAATAACACCTGTAAAAATATGTTTTGTTTATTTTTTCTATTACTATTAATTCTGTAAAAAGAATACAAAATTCAGAATTTTTTTAGCTGTTCTCATAAGGAAAAAGTATCCTAAATGTCAGTCGAAATTCATGGGACGAGTCCATTACCACCTGTTTCGTATGTGCTTAAAATTCGATGAGTCACTACAGTGTGGGGACAATAGTATTAAAATAACAAAATAAATTAACTGTTAGCTGGCTCGAAGTAGGCGGAAATGAACATGTTTTGATCACCCCTGTGTTTCCTTCGATCTTCTGCTGAAAGTGTGTGGGGATTTCTTGTTGCTGGGGAGAAGCCCCCCAAGAAGGAAAAAGAAATAAAAAAATTGCACTGACGTGTTTTACGGTCCACTTTAGATTTGTAGTGTTATAAGTTTTTGCAAACGTTTTGGACCAAAATAATAATCTAAATAATAATAAATTAATTAATAACATTGTCTGAAATCCTTATAGGAAAAAAATTAGTTACTGGCGGGTTCCGAACCACCGACCTTTTCGGAACGCTATGCTCTTCTAGAGACCTACGATACACCACTGTAAGAAGGGGGGCCAGTTCCTTCACGTACTCTGTGTAAAAACGAACTGGTATCCCATCGGGTCATGCGGCCTTCCCTCTTTTGAGCGATTTAATGGTTTTTCTATCCCTCTGTCAATTATTTCGATATCTGCCATTTTGTAATCTGTGCGGCAATCTAGGGAAGGAACTACAGTGCAATCTTTCTCTGTGAAACAGCTTTGGAGAAAGACATTTAGTAATTCCGCCTTTAGAGTGTCATCCTCTGTTTCAGTGCCATTTACGTCACAGAGTGTCTGGACACTTTGTTTTGATCCACCTACCGTTTTGACATAAGACCAAAATTTCTTAGGATTCTCAGCCAAGTCAATACAAAGAACTCTACTTTCGAATTCGTTGAACGCCTCTCGCATAGCCCTCCTCACGCTACATTTCGCTTTGTGTAATTTTTGTTTGTTCAAATGTTCAAATGTTTGTTAAGCTTAAGGGACTCAACTACGGGATCATCAGTCCCTAAACTTACAAACTACTTATGAACTACCTACAACTAAGGACGGCACAAATATCCATGCCCGAGAGGGGATTCGAACCCCCGACCGTAGTGGGCGTGCAGACCGTGACTGAAGCGCCTCAGTCCCCTCGGCCACCGCGGCCGGCTTTTTGTTTGTCTACAAGGCTTTGGCTACGTTTATGTTTGCAGTGAAGTTCCCTTTGCTTCCGTAGCAGCTTCCTAATTCGGTTATTGTACCACGGTGGCTCCTTTCCATCTCTTAAGACCTTGCTAGGTACATACACATCTAATGCATATTGTACGATGGCTTTGAACTTAGACCACTGTTCCTCAACACCATCTGTACTTAAGATAAAACTTCTGTGCTGAGCCGTCAAGTACTCTGAAATCCCCTTTTTCTCACTTTTTCCGAACAGAAAAATCTTCCTACCTTTTTTAATATTTCTATTTACGGCTAAAATTACCGATGCTGTAACTGCTTTATGATCGCTGATTCCCTGTTCTGCATTAACTGTTCCGAATAGTTCGGGTCTGTTTGTCACCAGAAGGTCTAATATGTTGTCACCACGAGTTGGTTCTCTGTTTAACTGCTCAAGGTAGTTTTCAGATAATGCACTCAAATTAATTTCACTGGATTCTTTGTACCTGCCATCTGTAATAAACGCATATCCCATTCTATATCGGGTAAATTAAAATCTTCTCCCAAAACTATAACATCATCGGGAAATCTACTCGAAATATTTTCCAAATTATCCTTCAGGTGTTCTGCCACAACAGCTGCTGAGCCAGGAGCCCTATAGAAACATCCAGTTACCATGTTCGAGCCTGCTTTAACTGTGACCTTCACGCAAATTATTTCACACTTCGGATCTCCGTCTATTTCCTCCCCCTTCACTGTCCACCCTATGTCTGCGGTAAACATTCCAGTCTGAGTTTAAAATTTCATTACTGTTTACATCTGGTTTCAGCCAACTTTCCGTCCCTAGCACTATGTGGACATTGTGATCGTGTATTACTGAGAGCAATTCTGGGACCTCTCTATAGAAGCTCCTGCAGTTAACTATTACTACATTGATCATTTCCTTCCCTGTTGTGTTCTGCCTACTGCTAACTTGTCGCGGCTCAGGAGGCATCTCGTGGGGCCTAGGGAGGGAATTCTCTAACCTAAAACACCCCCATGTGCACTCCACACGTACTCCGCTACCCTTGTAGCCGCTTCCTACGTGTAGAGTACGCTTGACCTATTCAGGGGAACCCTACATTTCTCCACCCGATAGCGGAGGATAATTAACACATCACGAGGGACCTACACACGTGACCAGCAATTCAAATTTTTCGGCACTGCAGTGCTTCACGCTGCACTCAACACCCGCCGAGTTCGTAGGCTTGCAATCGCGGCACTGACGCCGCTCAGGTAACTCCCAATCACTTGTGAAAAGAGGTAGATATCGGTGCGACTATTCACTGTAATGTACGGCCTAAAATGCATGGAACCGTAAGCTGTCCACTATCCAACTTTTTCAACACACGATTTGTAAATCAAGTTACGAATTACAGAAAGGTGAATGGTTTATTCCGAAGCTAAGACGTTGTCCTACCATGTGTCAAAAATCAGATTTTTTAACCGCTTACTTTCGTCAAAATCGACTGAGGAGCGTTACGAAACTGAAAACTCTCAGGGAATGAAGACTTTTTATGTTTTCACAGACAAGGAAAAAATAAGGTGATAAAACGATGCCATATGGTTTTATGTACCGTCAAAATCTTTTACAAATTGAAAATAGGAAAAGTTGATTTTCCCACCTTTTTTTCTTCTCGGCTCGACCCGGCATGCAGTGTGAAGACCCATACTGTCGGCGTGTCCCTGCTAGGCGCCACCCGGCTCGGAACGTCCCGGCTCGGCTCGGCCCGGCCGGCAGTGTGAAGGCACCCTTGATATAGGCGGCAGTGGCTGCAGCATTGCAATGCGCATGTGCGGCTGAGGTTCAAATTGTCTTCTGAACCCCCTGGGCCGGCCGAGGTCGCCGAGGGGACTGCGGCGCGCCAGTTACGGTCTGCATGGCCACTACAGTTGGGGGTTCGAATCCCCCCTTGGGCATGGATATTTGTGACGTCCTTAGTGTTAGCTAGTTCATAAGTAGTTTGTAAGTTTGAGGACTGATGACCCTGTAGTTAAGTCCCATTAGCTATACAAACATTAGAACATTTTTGAACCACCTGGAGGAAGCATATGGACGCTGCCGCGGCAGCGAGGGGTGAGGGAAAACGCCGCTTTTAACTTTGTTGTTGGAGCTGGTGGAGATGCCAGCTCCTGGCTACCCGAAGTCTGGCAGTTATGCACGAATGGACCCTAAGCAAAAACAATGGGCCTACTGCGCACCTCGCCTTTGCGCACAAGCAAATCCGCCATGAAGACCACTATCAGTGCTAATGATGTAGGTTGCCGTTCGTATTCTCAGACGAATAGGATTGCACAGGACAAGGTAGCATGGAGAACTGCATCAAACCAGTCTGCGGACTGAAGACCACAACAACAGACCTAAATGCATCCCTCTCAAGTTCATCTGAAACAAACGATTCGTAAGTGGGGGCTGGAGATGGTGATATTGGACCAGCGAAACCGATAGCTTAATGCAGTAAATCTTAAAATACAGCTGTTGGACATTATTACTCACTAATGTGACCGTCTGACTTCCCACCACTCATCTCGGCGACAGGATCAATTGGTACTAGTTGTATGATTTGGTGGAAACCTTGGATACGGTTCTCAGTGTTTCGGCCGTTGAGGAGCAGTAAAGTAATAGTAGTACAAACATTTAAATAAATAAATACTTCATGTAAATGAAGCCAAAGTCACAGTCACTTAACCTATTTTGATTCACATTACTTGTTTTGAAAGAGGAAGCTGTTATTTTCAAATGTCAAATTTATCCTATAGTGAATCCTATAGATGTAATTATGGTATCAACCTCTATCAGCAAGCATGTTAACATTTTTCATTGTAAGTTAACGATTTTTTCAATCATAAAAAAATCATAAAGTTTCACGGCTGCAGTTGTCTTCAGGTAAAATTTACGGGCTGATGGGCCGTGGTCCAGATGTAAAACTTTCTCCCGAAGTTTCGTCTCCAACTGCGGGAGACATCTTCAATGGTCTTCCGGCTACTGCCACTCTGAGCCGAGGGGCTTTCGCATTTATAGAGAGCATAGAGGGCACCACCATACGCCACCTCATGCTGACTTTGTAGCTATCTCTGGATGACGTCGTCATTCTCGATTAAAAATCATTAAATAAAATTTAACAAGACGAGCGTTTTAGCTAGGACATCTCATTACCATGCACGCATATATAGAGAAGCAATAGAGATCCTAAAACACCAGAATAATTTTAATAGGAAAGAAGAAGGTCTGAAGTTAGATAAAATATAGATGTTGACACTGCACCAACAAAACGACAATCGATTATTTTTAATCGAGAAAGACGATGTCATCCAGAGATAGCTACAGTCAGCATCACGTGACGTATGGTGGTGCCCTCTATGCCCTCTATAAATGCGAGAGCCCCTCGGCTCACAGTGGCAGTAGCCGGAAGACCCTTGAAGATGTCTCCCGCAGTTGGAGACGAAACGTCGGGAGGAAGTTTTACATCTGGACCACGGCCCATCAGCCCGGAAATTTTATCGGAAGATTTTTTCAATATAGCATAGACCGCAGACTGGTTTGATGCAGTCCTCCATGCTACCCTGTCCCTATGCAAGCCTCTTTATCTGAGAATACGAAAGGGAACCTACCTCCTTTTGAACCTGCTTACTGTATTCTTCCCATGGTCTCCCTCTTCGATTTTTACCCCACACACTTCCTTCTAATGCTAAGTTGACGATTATTGATGTCACAGAATGTGTCCCACCAACCTAACCCTTCTCTTAGTCAGTATATGCCAGAAACTCCTTTTCTCCCCACTTCTGCTGACTACATCCTCATTAGTTTACGTGAGATACCCATCTAATCTTCATCATTCGTCTGCAGCTCCTAATCGTCTAGGTTTCACTCGCATACAATGCTTCACTCCTGACAAATGCTTTCAGAAAGGACTTCCTAACATTTAAACTAATATTGGATGTAAACAAATTTCGCTTCTTCAGAAACGCTTTTCTTCCCATAGCCATTCAGCATTTTATATCTTCTTCACTTGGGCCATCAGAAGTTCCCTTACTACCCAAATAACAAAACTCTTTTACTACTTTTATTGTCTCATTGCCTAATCTAATTCCTTGAGCATCGCATGAGCGTTTAGGTACCACATGCCTACTGAAGAATTCGAAGGTAGCCGGTTATTACAGTGGCCCTATTGAATCACGATTGCTCATCTGGAACTATCAGCTCGCGTGAAGACGGTGCTATTGCACCGAAACCGGTAGCTTAAGAGTGAATTTAAAAAGTGTTCGTCGGCCGCGGTGGCCGAGCGCTCTGCGGCGAGCCAGTCACGGTCCACACGGTCGGGGGTTTGAATCCACCCCCCCCCCCCCCCCCGGGCCTGGATATTTGTGTCGTCCTTAGTCTTAGCTAGTTCATAAGTTGTTTGTAAGTTTAGGGACTGATGACCTCGTAGTTAAGTCCCATAAGCTATACAAACATTTGAACATTTGAAACAAAAAGTGTTCAAATGTTTGAAACTGTGGGGACATCAGTCCTTAAGCTTACAAACTACTTATGAGCTACCTTATACTAAAGACGACACAAATATTCATGCCCAAGGGGGGATTCGAACCTCCGACAGCGGACTGCCGCGCGCACAGCAACATGGCGCTCCAGCACGCGCGGATAAATTGCCGCGGCAAGAGTGGATTGAAGGTTTAATATGTACGAAAGAACGTATACCAAGATATTTGTCGCAATTTGATTTTTTCGAGGTGGTTTTTAAAACTAATTTACACCCAGGTCTACGAGTACACGTACTTGTACATCTACACCCATACACCGGAAATCGGCTCACGGTATGTGGCGAAAGTTACTGTGTATTCACTGTCACTTGCTTTTCCTCCTGTTCTATTCTCGTATGCTTCGCGGGAAAAAACGACTGCCGGTAACTCTTCACGTGGGCTAAAAACACACACACACACACACATATATATATATATATATATATATATATATAGAGGAGGACTCGAACCTCCGACGGGGAACAGCCTTGCACACCGCAACAAGGCGACTTAGCTTGCACGGCCATTCCTGCACGGTGCAGGAGGAACCAAGCTATTGGTTGACTCTTCTGGAAACATATGCACTCGGAACTATGAAAGCAGTCCATACCGTGATGGGAAACGTCTTTCTTGTTGCACCGAGAAAGATGGCGCACTGGATTCGCATTCGGGAGGACGGTGGTTCAAATCTATCTTCGGCCATCCTGATGTTGGTTTTCCGTGATTTCCCTAAATCAGGTAAATACCGGGATGGTTCCTTTCAATGGACACTGACGATTTACTTCCCCATCATTACCCAAAAAATCCGTCTCTAATGACCACACTGTCGACGGGACGGTAGACCCTTAATTTCCTGCACTCCTTTCGTTTGCCACTGGAGATGGCACTGGGTACTGATTCCTCAGGATCTATGCACCTAAATTGCGTGAAAATATATTTGTCCAATTAATACCTGTTTATCATGTGCATTTCTCGGTGTAGCAATTTTAATGGCCAGTAGTGTATCTTCGTATACACACATGCAGATATTTTATGGTAGTAGTTTTTCTTCAATCGTGTCACGTTAAAAAAAAAGTCTTTTTATGTATTCGCAGTGCGGTTTTTGGGGTTGGGGGTTAATTGCCTAACTCTGCTCCAAGCGTCGATGCGCTACAAATCATCCTGCATGTCGCTAGAGTTTTCGGACGTTGTCAGTTCTCACTACATTATATACGTTCATACGTAAAAAGAAGCATGGAACTTCAGACGTTTACTTACATTTGTATGCGAGAGTAAGTCATATCCGCAAAGTAATTTTAAAATTTTATTGTGATCAAATAGGTAACTTACAAGAACATCATTTTTCGACTTAGTATCCTTGCGTTTCAACGCACTTGGTCCATCGCTGTACAAGCTTCCTGATGCCCTAATGAAAGAAGGATCTCGGTTGAGCTGCGAGCAAGGAATGTACCGCTTCTTTCACTACTTCGTCCGAGGCAAATCGGCGGTAAAACCTAAACCAAAATATTTCATTTAGATAATTTAATTGCTATAGACATCTGCGTTCAGTCAATAATATGACTGGGATATTCTTGTAGCACATTAGTTACCCTGTGATGAACCTACACGATCTCGCAAATGTTTAAACTAGAGCACGCGTTTTCTGATGCCCTCCTTTCGCTCGTTCGTGAGCATAACTTTGTGTCCCTGCTACTCCTGCCCGACAGGTACTCAGAGGGAGAGGCCCAGTTCCGCCGTCGTAAAAAGCTTGAAGGGCAGTGCGTGAGGTGCGTAGCAGGTCCACCGCGACTTTACGGCGGAGTGCAGGGCGCTATAAGCAGATCGCCACGCCGGCTGCCGCATTCGACCGGCCTGCGTCCCCAGAGTTGTCGCCAGGATGGATGCGGCTACGGGACTGCGCCTAGTTCTGGTCCTGCTCACAGCGGCGCTGCTGTCGCCGATGGAGTCTGCAGGGGAATCCCCCTCCTTGCAACAGCCGCTGCCACTGGTGGGTAGTGTTGCCAATTTAATGTTTTTAGCACCGGATCGGGTGTTTTTTAAGTTCGTCTAGTGCTAGAAATTCTCATTTAGCGCCATAGCGAAATACTGGTGTTATTTCAAAAAATCCAGTGCCAAATCTGGTGCTTAACCCGCGAGAACTCGCGCCTTTAAAATTTACGCGATCGATCGTGTGTATAGCATTTTTCTGACAGTCAAAGAAAAGTTTGTAATGTACTTAATATGTGTAAATAAGTATTTCTAATTGCGTTTATAAGAAAACACAAATATTTGACTATTTAAAATTGGTAAAATGCCGATTGTTTTAAAATTACTGTGAGCAAAAAGCTCATGCGCGAGTCTTCGCGGGTTGACGGATTCTTTCCATTAAATTATCTCCTATGAGTAATAAGTAACTCTTGAAATGCATTTAATAATTTTAATAACGCTACACAAGCGAAGTTCAGCCTTACACGAGTCTAGGTCAACACTCAAGCAGAGGGAAGTCGCTGAAATTGTCATTCTCGTGCATAACTTAAGCGCAGCGTGCGGGGTTCAGTGCAAGCGCACTTGTTCAAAGAGCCCTTTGTTTTCTTCCCAGCTCCCAGGCGATTTGCCAGTTAAGAATAGTCCCTCTTTTCACCTTTTGAATGCCTAAAGCCAATCAACCCATCTATTGTTGAAATAACACAGCTGTTTCTGCAGGGACCAGGTGTTATTACAGCGGTAGACAACGATGGAAAAATGTGCATCTCATTAAATGGGTTGAAGTATTAAACACACTAAAATTTTAGTCAGAAGTGGCATCATATAGAGATGCAGGTGGAGAAAACCCCTTTGCAAACATTGTAAACACAGCTATTTGTGTACTTTCGCTCCCCCACTCTAATGCAGACCTAAGGAGAATGTTCAGCTAAGTTGTTAGTAAAAACGAAGCTTAGAAATCGAAAGAATGTTCAAAGATTGCATACCATTTTATGTGTGCGATTTGGACTGAAAATAGAGGGGAATGCTGTCACAACTATGAACTTCCGAAGCATATAGTCGCCAAAATTGGAAGTGTGAAGAGCTGCAGCCCTACTTCACTTTCCTGCTCTAAAAATGTAGTAGCGGCAACTCGCTCCTCAAGGGAAGAAGGTTTTTAACGAAAGAAATGTAAGTAATAAAAATTCAATTGTAAAAAATAGAGATCGTTTAACTTACCCAAAGCACAGGCTTGTTGACAGATACAAAAAACACAAATAAAAACTCACACATAGCCTACACAAAGACTCAAGCTTTCCCCACCGTTGGCCGCTTCATCAGGAAAAGAGGAAGGAAGAAGGAGATAAAGGGAAGGGTACGGGTTTTAAGGTACTGGATGAGGAGTCATTCCAATGAATGAGCAATGATTTTTCTCGTGACAATGAGTGTCAATTTTATTTTGTAGTAGTAGATAAGATTGTCTTTGAAATGTATTAATAACACATTCAATCCCAGTCCAGTCCCGATCAATGATTTTGAAAGATTTCCTTACTTTGTGCGCCATATACTGGAACTGATAATGCGATAACAGTTATTATAATTTCCTCATGTATTTAAAATGAAATATTGTTTTGCTAAGATCGGTTTCTGCACACAGAAGTACTATCCATCGTGTGGTCACTGATAAGATGTGGCATCCATATTTTTGCTGAAGAGTTCGACATTATGAATGATGAGTTTATTAATAGTAAGTTAAAAGTCTTAGAAATATATACATTGACTATATTATGTTGTGTGACCATCTTCTGCAGCTGCTGTAAGAGTTAACTAAAAGAAGTTTTCCGTCTTGTGCTGACTGCAATTAAGGCAATTATTTCACAACAGACGCGTTTCGCTTTTTATTTGTAAAGCATCTTCTGTGCTGTAAATGATACATACAATTGCACCAGCTCCACCAAAGAGACTGCCTACATCACACTTGTACGTCCTCTCCTGGAGTATTGTTGCCCCTTGTGGGACCTTCACCAGGTGGGACTGACGAAAGACATTGAGAAGGTTCAAAGAAGGGCAGCTCGTTTTGTTTTATCACGTTACGTTGGGGGGGGGGGGGAGAAGCGTCACGGAAATGTTGCACGAATTGGGGTGGAAATCATTAAAAAGAAGACTTATTCATTGCGGCGTGATCTGTTTGCGAAGTTTCAGTCACCCACTTTTACTTCTGAATGTGAAAATATTTTGCTAGCACCCACCTACTTAGGGAGACATGACCATCCATATAAAATAAGAGAAATCAGATCGAAAACGGAACGATTTAGGCGTTATTTCTTCCCGCGCGCTATTAGAGAATGGAACGTTAGAGAAAAGTCATGAAAGTGGTTAATGAATCCTCTGCCAGGCACATGAATGTGATTTGCAGAGTATCTATGTAGATGTAGATGTAGATTTCGTATATACAGATTAAAACAATCTTTTTTTCTACTTTTTATGCAGGTTATGTGTTTTTAAATTAATGTTTAATCTGCTTTTCCTCAACTTCCACTGCTGCTTTTTCCGTCTTGTTGGCTGGGGGTGGGGCGGCCTGTGATGAGAGGTTTTTGTTTTTTTATTGTACACGGAAAATTTCGCCTCTTTTCGTCTAGTTATGTAATTGTTGCCCTGTATCTATATGTAGATGCAGATCTTCAGTTGGACAAGAGAATCCCCGCTGTCGCCCTAGTGTGCCGCACCATTGTTGTCCTTCAACTTAAGTACTGGCTTACTCGGCAATTTCAGGAAACCTACTGTTTTTTTGAGGACGCTGAAGCACAGAAAAATATACCATTTCCACAATAATAACCAAATGATGTTCAAATGTTTGTCGAACTTATGGGACTTAACTACGGGGTCATCAGTCCCGAAGCTTACAAACTACTTATGAACTAGCTAAGACTAAAGACGGCACAAATATCCATGCCCGAGGGGGGATTCGAACTCCCGACCGTAGTGGCCGCGCAGATCGTGACTGTAGCGCCTCAGTCCTCAGTCCTGAAAAAAGTAATGAATGACAGCTTTAAAAAAAAGTAGGATTAATTGCGAATCGAATGGGAGGTGGTTAAATCAGCAGTGTGCCTTGGTGGCCGTCGTAAGGGCCTAATTGCGACTACAAAGGTCTCTGATTGGTTATTTGGTTACCCGCAGGATTTTTCTTCGTTCACCTCTACCAATGATTGTAATTGTGAAGAATGCTGAATACTGAAAAGCTTTCGGGCGAGGCAGTGAAAGTACCATCGACTAGACAAAACAATCGGAAAAGGCCGAATGCAGCGGATGGATGAAATCGATTTTTTGCTAGTGATGTCAATTTTTGCTAGTGATATCGGCCTTAGAAGTGTAATTCGGCATGTGTAATTTGCAGTAAATTTTAACATGCAGTGGCCCAGGAAGTTTTTCTATTCTAAAGAACCCATCGATTTTACAAGTGGAGATATTCAATATGCTCGGTCATTTTATATAAACTTTTAGCATTAAACATGTCATTTGTCTTTCACGACAAAGACCCAGATGATAGACAAACTCTCACATAATGTTACAGTCTAGGAGCTACCTGTTCCATTGCTCTTGTTCTGTGTCAGGAGAAACTGCTTTTGTCAGGAGAAACTGATATACTTCAAAGAAAAAAAAAAATCACATACTGTGAAATCAGGCGGCCTGGAGGCCAATAGTGCGATGGAAGACCGTACGCCCCCGATGTATGAACCATCACTTAAAAAAAATATTATTGGCCTTTGAGTTGCCCCATACAGACATGCACATAAACAATCATAATGACATCATCTGGTACAGTTACGAAAGCAAGTTGTCAAAAGCAAAAAGATATGGCAGAAAACAAAGAGCAATTTGAAATAACGTACTTTGATTAAGCATGGTTTTATCTTTTACATATCTGTTCATAACTCTTTCTTGGCCGTCGTTAGAAAGGAGATAAGTTCTCTGCACACTGCAAAGACTGTGGTTGCAGACACAGAGCCGCGGTGGAGTAGCCGAGCGGTCTAAAAGCGTCTCGCTGCGGAGCGCGCGGTTGCTCGCCGTGGAGGTTCGAGTCCTCCCTGGGGCTTGGGTGTGTGTGTTGTCCTTAGTGTAGTTTACCTAGGTTTAAGTAGTTCGTAAGCTACGGACTGAAGACCACGCAGTTTGGTCCGATAGATTTACAAACAAACAAACAAGCAGACACAGATGTCGGCTACTGGTAGTTCCTGCGAACCACATAGCAACTTTGATGTGAGCTCCCACCTGTACATGTATAAAAAAAAAAAAGAACCTTAATTTGTATCTTCCGTTTCGCCGCAGTCTTAAAGTGGAGTTGTCACTATGCCAATGCGATGTAGGTGCTGCGCAGTTCGACAGTCGTTGAATTTCAGCCTCGCTATGGTTAACTGCAAGCTTCTCTGAACACATTACGTTCATTGTTGATTGTTGAGCAAGCGCTCTTTAAAACGCAGATGCCAGGGCGGAAGTGTTCCATCATGTTGAAAAATAATTTCGGCGTATCTTCGCAACGGTGAAAATAGCCAAATCTCAACATAACTACTTTGATTATTCTCCTAGCCATATTACTGGTAATTTTTATTCTGGGAAACGTTGCGAAACAAATGACGCTCTCTTACTCAATTTGTTTCCGTTGGTCTCAAGTTGTGGTGGTACACTTTTCCACAGCGTGAAATGTGATTTTAAAATCTCTGTTGCAGCATTATATAACACATTTTGAAGTTTTATAGTGTATGCAGCTCTCATCCACGTGTACTACATTCTTTTGTGATTCTTGATGTACTAGTGATGATTAAGCTGAGCTTTTACAGAACTGTATCAACCGGTTTCCTTTTCGTTCCTTTCTCCCATTTTATCTTTTCCTACCATATTTCCAACGCCTACTATCGAATTCCACACCCGTCACAATTAAACTTGTCCTTAAAGAGGCATGTGAATTTTATCTTCTGTCTCGTCATACATTCTTCCCACATCTGCATCATCTGTACATTTAGTTGCCTTATAAATTTATGCTACTGTTGGTTGTCGACTTCGTATCTTTGTCGAGAACGATAATGTGTTCGCCACTATGCTACAACTATATCAACATATATACTCCGAAATCCACCGTAAGGTGCCTGGCGGAGGGTACACTGTACCACTACTAGGCATTTCCTTCACTATTCCACTTCCAAACTGAACGAGGGAAAAAAGAATGTATGCCTCTGTATGAGCCCTAATTTCTCTATCTTTACGCGAAATGTTAGTAGGTGGCAACAAGAGCGTTCTGCAGTCAGCTTAAAATTCCGGTCCTATTAATTTCCTCAACAGAATTTATCGAAAAGAACGTTGTCTTTCCTCCAGTGATTCCCATTTGCGTCCCAGGAGCATTTCTGTGACATTCGTGCATTGCTCGTACCTACCAGTGACGAACCTAGCTGCTCGCCTCTGAACTGCTCCCATGTCTTCCCTTAAATTGATCTGCTGACGGTCCCAAATACTTGAGAAATACTCAAGACGTGGTCGTACAAGCGTTTTATACGCTCATAGTAGCTTACCCCAATTACTGTTCCTGCTTTCTTTCTATTTGTTTTGTATTTATAAGCAATTAGAAGACCTTTTCATCCTGCCACTGAACTTCACTAATACCCACCACATCTATCAATTCAATATTTCGAATTCGTATCCATTCCCACTTAAGGGATCTAACGTTCCAATTTTCCGATCGGTAGAATGTGTTTTGGTTTTTCTGATGACATCCTCCTCAGTAGTCATCACCATCATCATTATTTTCCATCTCCAGTTTCCTGGGCGTGGCTAATAAGCGCCCTCCATCTCTTCCGATCTTGATTTGGACTTGTACATCATCGCAGTTGAAACCGTTCTTCTCTATGTCTGGTTGTAACGCCTTCTATCCATCATCTTCTTCCACTCATGTCCATTCTGAAGTATTTCTTAGTTGTTCTGGTGCTATCCATTCTCATTACATGGCCATACCACTGCAGTCTTCCTTTTCCCAAGATTCTGGCAATACGAACCCTGATACCATCGGTTTCTCTATGTACCTCATTTCTGATCTTTTTCTCTCCTGGTACTTTGTGTCACAGTGCTGATAAACTTCATTTTTGTTGCTTGGATTCTGCTGTAATCCTTTTTTAAGAACGTACAAGTGGGGAGCCCTCTTTCTCCCCTAGTGGCTAATTTGTTTATGGAGGATTTTGAAGAAAAAGCCCTCAATTTAGCAGAATTAAGACCGACGGTCTTCTGGAGATATGTGGCCGACACATTCATAGTGTGGCCCCACGGGGAGGATAAATTGACAGAGTTTTTAGAACATCTTAACTCCATTCATGAAAACAGCAAGTTCACTATGGAGCGGGAGAAGAATGGCTGTTTACCGTTCCTGGATGTTCTGGTTCAACGCAAAGATGATGAATTCCTAGGTCATTGCGTATATCGCAAGCTGACCTACACATACATTTTTGCAGGCGTATAGCTGCCACCATCCTTCGCAAACTATGAGGGTTCTGAAAACGTTGGTTCACAAGGCTCAGGTATTGTCTGATGCTGACAGCCTGCAGGACGAACTCCTACACCTGGAGGCAGTTTTCAAGAAAAATGGTTGTTCGCAGATTAAGAAAACGTTGCAAATAAAACCACCAGAAAAACACAGGAGAAAGATGAAGAGGAAAGGGAAGTGAAATCTACCGCCTTTCACCCATACGTGGGTAATGTTTCTTCAAAAATAGCCAGAATCATGAAGAAACATACAGTGTATGTGATCTTCTGCCCACCAGCTAAGGCTTCAGCTTTTTCGGATCCGTCAAAGATGATCTGTTATTGTGAAAAGCGGGGATTTATGAAATCCCTTGTGAGTGTGACAAACGTAACATAGGTCAAACCACGCGCACTGTACAGGAACGATGCATTGAACACCAGCGGTATACACGCCTTCTTAAGTCCAATAAGTCTGCAGTAGCCAAGCACTGCATTTCTACTGGCCACTCCAAGGATTACAAAGAAGTAAAGATTTTAACCACAGCTTCTACTTTCTGGGACTCTGTTGTAAAGGAAGCTGTATACACACAACTGGTGGACAACCTGTTAAAACGTGACGAAGGATTTCATCTTGACAACGCATGGAAGCCACTTATATTACACCTTCACCACTTTCAGTCATTAATTATTCATTTGTCAGCACTGTGGATTCGTAACAGCTCATTTATGTATGCACTCAGCGCTCACAGGTTTATCTTTATATGTTCATCTATGACTTGCACAGTAGTTACGAATGTGACATCTTCCAGCATGCACAGTCTAATCCTCAGTAGCTTTGCATCACGTGATTTACCGCATAAACAGGCACGCGCAGACGCTGAGAACTCAGTCTTGGACTCGCCTTGAAGATGGCTGTAAGGTTTACAGCCGAAATATCGGACGAAGAATTGTCGCTGTCCTGGGTGCACTCGCGTAAGATGATGGAATATTATGTCCGCCGGAAAAACTTCAAGAATCACAACAGTGATCTCGACTCATTTGCAGTTTCCTTAATTCCTCGTCGAGGCACTTACCTCATTGAGGGAAACAAGCCACTCCAGTTCAACAGTGTCCTTGGTTCTTGTGATTTTCATTTACAGGGTTCATTTTTATGCAAGATGGTGCACTTCTGCCCATTGCAAATCCAGTTAAGCAGCTGCTGAAGTGCCATTTCGGAAATGATAGGATTATCAGCTGCCGTTTCTCTACAGCCTGTTAATCCGTGTGACTTCTGGCTGTGGGGCTATCTTAAGGATGTTATGTTTCGTGTTCCGATTGCGTATTTAGCTGCACTGAAGGAACGCACTGCGCAACACATTCTTAACATGAACCGTAAACACTTCGCTCAGCTGTGAAACGTGCTGGTTGTCGATTTCAACCTGTTGTAGAAAAGGTTGGACAGCATACTGAACATGTTTTGCGCCTGTCAAGCGGAAATTAAAAGTCCGACTGGATTTTGAGTGGTGCTTTTTATGCTGTTTCTGGCCTCAGGACAGTTAAAAACCGACATGATGGATGCTTCTTATGCGGTTTATGCCTCATGACAATTAAAAACCGACGCGATTGATTTTCTATTAAGAACAACTAATGGTTAGTAAACAACAGAAGACTTGAACCTTTGCAGAAAGACGTAATTTTGTACTCAGAAACGTCACGTTACTTCAAAATTCCAGTCAAATCAGTAAGTGTAGAACCTACATTATATACTTACATTATTTAATGTACCAGAACAGCCACCACAGTTATAGCTGAAGAAAAAACTTACAAAATTGACAATAAAACATCGAAGGAACCAAACGAGTAAACAAAAGGACTCTGCTTCCCAGCAAAGCAGATACCAGTCCAAAATTCTTACTACATTTGAACCACAACCAGCGAGAATCTTTAATACATTCATTTTATAAGCAAATGTAATTCCACCCAAAAGACACGAAAGACAACTGAAGTGTAAAAATATTCAAATTCAAAAGTTCAAATGTTTGTAAATCTATCGGACCAAACTGCGTGGTCATCGGTCCGTAGCTTACAAACTACTTAAACCTAGGTAAACTAACCTAAGGACAACACATACACCCATGCCCCAGGGAGGACTCGAACCTCCACGGCGAGCAACCGCGCGCTCCGCAGCGAGGCGCTTTAGACCGCTCGGCAATGTTCAAATCGTTAGTCTTCATACTGAATTGTTATGCGTCAAAGAAAGCGGCTTTCATGTAAGAGCAGACTGTAACAGGAACTTACGTTTCTCGTATGTTTATATTCTATAACTTTCAACGGAATAATTTGCATTTATACACATTTTCATAATTATTGCATTATAAATAAGTTAGTGCGCCTCGGTTGCACAGTGGTAGAGTGTCAGACTACAAATCCAAAGATCGCGGGTTCGATCCCCGCCAGGTCCTAGGATTTTTATCTGTCACTTTCCACTTCTTTCACCTCTGGCAGTATTGTTCATGTGAAAAATACCGAGTAGCACTGTTGTTCGGAACCCACTTTAAACTGTAGGTCCCCCTATAACTGGCTGGGTAAGTCAGTTCGAAGGTCGGAGGAAGGCAACGGCATACCACCTCCAAACAGGACCATGCCTAGTAAACCACTGAGGTGTTCAAACCAATCTTCGTATTGTTGACTGCTTTACCTTTTTTAAATAAGTTACGCACTGGAAGGCTCCCAGCTACCTGCCAGCTCCTCAACATCATTGGAGTCAAAATTCCTGAAGATGATCTAAATAAGACTGAAACTAGTTGAATGAAATAAATTATTGCATTATAAACTGTTCTTTATTCATGAATTTAAATAAGAGTGCTGTTGACCCAAACAAGTGAAACGAAAATGTTTCCAAAAATATGAAATAAGTTATTGTTTATATCACTGAAGCAGTGAAATTTTGCAGTTTTTTTTATTTATTTTACGATTATTTATGTCTCTCAAGATTTGACTAATGCTTGGAAAGCAAAAAGTACAGAAACTATTTGATTAATTACGTAGAAAGTAATGAAAAGCAAACATTACTCTTACGGTGCATTGTCTTGCAACTGGCGGTTGTTCAAATGTTTGTAAATCTATGGGACTTAACTGCTTGGTTATTAGTCCCTAGCTTACAGATGACTTAAACTAAGTTAAACTACCCTAAGGACAACACATACACACATGCCCTAGGGGGGACTCGGACCCCCGACGGCGAACGGCTGAGAGCACCGCAGCATGGCGACTCAGTGCGCACGGCTATTCCGCTGCGGCACTGTCGGTTGGTAACAACTTTCAAAGCAGTGAGTGTCGCGACTGTGTTTGTTAGACTGTGCTATAACCATAGACTTACTGAAGGTAACTAGACCCCTCACTGGTGCTAGTGTAGCACTCCCACTTTGAAAGCCTCATCTGCAGGGAAAAGGGGTGCTTGCGTTGTTAGTAAATCATGTCAAATATCTTATTAAACGTTGAGTACACAATGTCTTGATCGATACAATTAAGTTTTGCAAGGACTCTGTATTCTTGTACTTGGAAAAAGTGTATCTAGTAGGTATTCGTCCCAGCAAATGACGGGTTTCATCAGTACTTTCTATCCGATGAGGTTAAAACATCTGGAGGTGCCCTAACATTGAAAAAGTGAAGCCAGCAAACTGTGCACTCCGGCATTTGCTTATGTCCAAAAGATTTGTCGTAGTGCGCGCGCGCGCGCGCGCGCGCGCGCGCGTGTGTGTGTTGTTGTCCTTAGCATAAGTCAGTCTAAGTAGTTTCTAAGTGGGACATAACAGCAGCATTCACGTCCCTTAGATTTACAAATATTTAAGTTGTGAACCTAATAGACAGTAATGATTTTCACACATCCAAGACCATACAATATATAGAAAACAGTCTTGATCGCAGAGATTGACAGTTTTAATTAAACAGTTTCAACCTGATGTAGGTCATCTTCAGAATTATAAAGATCCTGCGAGGATTAATGGAAATAATTACAAAACGCCTAAGTATGACATTAGATATAACATAAAATATACAAAGTAATGTTTGTTGCGTTTACCCATGTGGCCAGTGCTGTATTCGGCTGGGCTGGGCTGTCCTGGGCTGTTCTGCTGCCAGTAGGTCACTATTGACTAGTTGCCATACAGCCGCTGGTTAAATAGTGTATGATTTTGGCGCCAAGACAGCAGCAGCCAATGGGAAAAGGCTTACAAAGAGTACGTTCTGAGTAATGTATAAATGAATACATAGTTTGATAATTAAAATATATAAATAGAATTAAGAAATATAAATAAATAAAGATATAATATAGAAAATTGTATTAAAAATGCATAACGAATATAATCAGCAAGTCAGATTTAATCAATGGTGTCTGCGAATGAAAGGCTATTGTAATCAATGTATATGTTAAAGTGGCTAAACATATGCAGACCTAATCTTATTATATTAAAATACTGCACAATTATAGTTTAAGTTATATTTTTATGGTGCAATGCCATCTAGTGGGTCATTAGGTATGACGCTGTTACTAGGATAACGGGAAGGTCAAGGATGTTAGCAATTGGTGACGCCATTCTTCACGCAGTGCTGCACTGAGGAGAGGTATCGATGTAGGTCGGTGCGGCCTGGCACGAATTTGACGTTCCAAAACAACCCAAATGTGTTTTATACGATTGAAATCAAGTCTCTGTACAGGTTAGTATATTACAGGGATGTTATTGCTGTGTAAGCACTCCGCCACAGTCCGTACATTATGAACAGGTGCTCAGTCGTGTTGAAAGTTGCAATCGCCATCCCAAATTTCTCTTCAACAGTGGGATGTAAGAAGGTGTATAAAACATCAATTTAGGTCGGTGCTGTGATAGTGTCACGCAAAACAAGGGGTACAAGCCACCGCCATGAAAAACACAAACACACGATAACAACAGCGCCTCAAAAATTTACTGTTGTCGCTACACATGTTGGCAGTTGACGCTCACCGGGCATTCGCCATACCCTCACTCTGTCATCAGATCGTCACTCCACACAACGCTTTTCCATTGTTCAAGCGACCAATGTTTACGTTCCGTACAGCAAGTGATGTGTCGATTGGCATTGACCAGTGTGGTGTGTGGCTTATGGGCAGCAGTTCGACTATGTAATCCAAGTTTTCTTACCCCCTCCTAACTGGCACAGTACTTGGAGTGGATACTGAAGCAGTCTGTAATTCCTGTGTGATGGTCTGGATAGATGCCTCCCTATTACACTGCACTACTCTCTTAAACTGCCGGCGGTCACTATCAGTCAACATACGGGGTCGGCCTGTATGCTTTCGTGCTGTACGAGTAGAAATATAATTCTCACATGTTTTCTCTAATGATTATCGATCTAATTATTCCTCCCAAAGCCTGACTGATGAGTATGCTATAACTTGGACGTTACCACTTCACTAACTCACAAGAAACAATTGACCGAGGGATATTTAATGGAAATCTTCTGTATTGACGTCTGACACAAGTGACTCCGAATCACCTGAGCTCGTTCGAAGTCCGTGAGTTCCGCGGAGCGCCCCATTCTGCTCTCTCACGATTCATGACTACTGAGGTCGCTGATATGGAGAACCTGACAGTAAATGTTTGTAAACCTATCGGACTCTACTGCGTGGTCATTAGTCCGTACTACTTACACTAAGGTAAACTAACCTAGGGACAACACAAACACCCATGCCCGAGGGGGGACACGGACCCCCCACAGCGAACGGCCGCGCGCACCGCAGCACGGCACCCCAGTGCGCACGGCTAATTCAAAAAAATGTTCAAATGTTTGTAAATCTATCGGACCAAACTGCGTGGCTGTCAGTCCGTAGCTTACGCACTACTTAAACCTAGGTAAACTAACCTAAGGACAACACACACACCCATGCTCCAGGGAGGACTCGAACCTCCACGGCGAGCAACCGCGCGCTCCGCAGCGAGACGCTTTAGACCGCTCGGCTATTCCACCGCGGCAAAATGTTCAAATGCTTGTAAATCTATCGGACCAAACTTCGTGGTCATCAGTCTGTAGCTTACAAACTACTTAAACTAAAGTAAACTAACCTAAGTAAACTAACCTAAGTAAACTAACACACACACACACACACACACACACACACACACACACACACACACACACACACCCATGTCCCAGGGAGGACTCGAACCTCCGACGGCGAGCAACCGCACGCCCCGCAGCGAGGCGCCATAGACCGCTCGGCTACTCCACCGCGGCCACGGATAATTCGCCGCGGCTACCTAAGAAAATCACGTAATGCTGAAGGAATTAGATTAGGTAACGGAACAGTAAAGGACGTTATGTATTTCACTGTAATGTTTTTAAAGGAAACGCCTTTTGCTACTGCGAATGAAGGGTTTTATTTTTATAAGTCACTTATACGCGTTTCGCCTTTGTCACAAGGCATCATCAGTGGGTGTCCTGAAATATTTACATGCTTCTGTTTACACATAAAGGTTAGGTTTCTTACATATGTACAAAACATTTCGTTTCTGATTTAAAACAGTTCGTTGTTTGCTATAAAATGGTGTACTTACAGCACTTGCTATTCCACGTCAGTCTCTTTCTGGCAACCAGGTCGAAACGTTACACTGTTTTCTGAAACACATTGCAGTTTTCTGGTTCCACTGTCACCTGCTGCCATACTGTGTCCACTGTTGTTGGTTTTGTAGTGTTGCCAACATTAGCTTATTTGAAATTCAATTGTTTCATTGAAAGTGTGTTGAAGGTATCTTTGTGTGTGTGTGTGTGTGTGTGTGTGTGTGTGTGTGTGTGTGCGTGTGTATGCGTGTTTGTAATTTTTCTTTCTTTATTTATTTTTTATCTCTGTTTGTCTATGTGTGTGTGTGTGTGGAGAGGGGGGGGGGGTGATTATGTGTTGGGATTTGTGTCTGTCATATGGTCAATCAGTGAGAACAATGATTGATTGGTCCGGTTTATTTGGTTATTTAGTAGCAACTGTTTCTCAGATTTTGTTTTATATATGTGGTAATTTTCTTGTAATGTTAGGAGATGCTTTTCATTATTTATTCCAATTACCTTCATGTCTTTTTCTATTGTGATGGGTTTGTGGTTACATTCTTTCAGATGTTCTGCAAAAGTGGAGTGGTTTGTCCCATATTTCCATGGCCTGATGTGTTCCTTGTATTGGGTGTTGAATGTTCTGCTGGTTTGTCCTACATACCTTCCATCACATGAGCTGCATTTTAGTTGGTATATTCCAGCTCTTTGGTAGATATCTGTGTCTTTTTATTTTTATTTTTGGGATATATTTTTGGATTGGGTTATCTGTTTTGAGAGCTATTTTTATGCCTTGTTTTTTGTTATTTTATTATTATTACTATTGTATTGCGAGGGTGAAAGATCGGGGTGAGAGATTAAATAAGGAAAATTTAATTTTTAAAACTCACAACCACCAACTACGAACTAAATTCCTAAACATGCAAAAACACTGGAACTGTGATTGCTACTGTTTGACTCGTTTTCTAGGGGATGATATCACACGTTCGCAGCTTTCCTTCCCTGCATATGATTAACAAAAGAATTCATAATAAAGTAAGTTCATGAGAGAAAAGGGTGTACTAACTACTATTTTTGAAAACACATGAAAGTTCACTTTATGTTGTTTATTACACCATATTAAAACCCCGTGGCTGATGCGTCTGTACGTCGACACATTTATCAAATATAGTTATAGCTCGTGAGCCCCCAGACAAAATGAATATTTGTCACAACTTTTTTTCACACCATGTGCCTGTCTCAAACACCGTTTATGTTCATGCCTATGCGACGACACGTGTTACATTAACAAAATACAGTCACTTTAATTCAGTGCGATGCACACTTTGTTCCACCGCCTAAATATTCACAACACACAGTAGCACTCGATTCAACTTGGTGCAGTCTACGACGAGCAACCACACCTGGCAATTGCCACACAAAAATCTATAGTCTCCACCTGGAGATCCACATGCCGACCGTGCAGAGCGACGCCGCGCCCGGCCAGCTACACCACTCGCTCCCGACACCTGACTGGCTCCCTGGGCCGCGCGCGCGTGCCAAAAGCCCAACTGCCGGGTTTTTCCCTACGTCATCAACTTCCGCTGAGTTGTTCTAACCGACTTGCCAACGTACAGCGCTCAGCCAATACATTTCTAAAACTTTACTTAAAATCAAAGTAATTACACTACACATTAAACAAATGTCTTCCTAAGTTTTTATATTGGTGTAAACATCCTTATTATAATCGTGCAATTTCTTATATCACAGATAAGTGATTTAACTGAATATTTCAAGATAAAATACACAAGATTAATTGAAAATAAAATGAGAAATAGTTAATATATTATTTTTATAAACAATACATTGCCATGATAGTTGTGTAACTGTCTTGTATTCATTGGTAATTTATTACTTTTCATTGTCAATTAAACATATTACGCCAGATGTGACTATATCAGCTAATGTATTGTTTATTTATCAACAGGCTATTTTGTAATGAGGACCTTAAAGGTTCCTAACTGCATTGTATTACTTCAAGTGCAAGTAGTATTAGAATATTTTATTTCACGCTGTGCACTGCACTGCGCCTGGCACTCGCCATTGTCCCTCTCTCCCCTCACCGGAAACGAAACTGGAAAATCCTAAGCTGGAACAAGCCACCAACGCCGGCCTGCTCGCTGCCTCCCCTCAGCTACAAGCACACAGCAAATCTCAACGTGGAGAATTTCTACCTATGGCTTAACTATAAATGTTGTCACCCAACTGCGTATATACATTGCTACTATAATTATTAAGATTAAAATTGTGTAACATTTGGTGCATTGGCATGGTCAATGTTTGCAGTGAACTTCATACTGTTTAATTACAAATGCTATTAATTACCAATATTTCTAATGGGCGGTAATCTGACAGTGTCCATTGTTTGTTGCTATTTGTGTGATGATGTCTGCAGGGGGCGCCGGAGGCACGGGGCAAGTGGCTGTGCACGCTGGCGTGCAGGTGGGGCAAGCCGCTGCTGTGCCAGTTCTGCATTGACAAGGGCAAGGCCACCAGCCCAGCCACAACCACAACCACAGCCAGAACAACCACCGCCAAGGCAACTATGAAGGCTGGTTGACGGTAGAGCAACCAGAGGTTTGTAAGCTCTGGGCTTACCTGTGGACGGGAATTAAATTACACTGAAGAGCCAAAGAAACTGGAATAGCTCATGCAAGAAGTGGCCCGTTAGCCCAGTCAAATGGTGGTTTTTCAAGTCAAATGTTCAAATGTTTGTAAAGCTTATGGGACTTAACTACGGGGTCATCAGTCCATAAACTTACAAACTACTTATGAACTAGCCTATACTAAAGACGACACAAACATCCATGCCCGAGGGAGGATTCGAACCCCCGACCGTAGTGGCCGTGCAGACCGTGACTGAAGCGCCTCAGTCTCCTCGGCCACCGCGGCCGGCGGTGGTTTTTCCGTAACAAAATTCCTAAAGTATTTTTTCTCAACGGTTCTGTATGTTTCTGGGGGTGCTAAATTCGAATTTCAAGTTTGATGCCTTGTAGGAGGTCCGCTTCACAACGAAAAACTCAAAAAAACCTCAAAATTTTCGCCCGTTTTTCAGTTTCTTGCTTATATCTCGAAAAGTATGCGTTTCTCGAAGATGTTCATTTTAAGCAAAATTAAAGTAGACAAAATTTCCTACAAAATGAACTACTCATGTTTGAGTTTATGATGAGCAGTATAAGCGCTAGAACTGAATGAAAAAGAGCAAATTTTTTACCCTTCTGCGAAAACGTCAAAAACGCACACTTGCACTCCCTACAACTCGAGAAATATACATGTTATCAACAAAATCCCTACACCACGCGAAAGTATATTAAATTTCGTACAAGGGTCGTCTATAATATTCCATTTTATCGTAATGGGGGGAAGCACCTAAAAGAAAATTACGAGCAATGCTTTCTGCGCCCTATAGTGTAACGCCCCCTCCCATCTGCCTATCTCTCGCCGGCGCTATATTTTCGATGTGTTGCACTGTAAAGTGATGTTTTGAATGGATTAGAGAAAGTATGTTTGAAAAAAAACATTATCAAATTATATTTCATTTAGTGCATTTTGTAGGAAATTTTGTCTACTTTAATTTTGCATACACTGGAAATCTTTGAGAAACGCATAGTTTTCGAGATATAATCAGAAAACTGAAAAACGAGCGATCTTTTTTTTTCGTTGTGAACCCGACCTCCTACAAGGCAGCAAACTTTAAATTCGAATTCAGCGGCCTCAAAAACATACAGAACGGTTGAGAAAAAAACTTTCGGAATTTTGTTACGAAACAGGCTGTTTTGAGCACCAATTGACTGGACTTGTGCCCCGGGCGAATACATTCCTTTGCTTCTGAGGGGCGGCCGGCTCAGTTGCACGTTATCTGCCGGACAGTCAACTGCGTCCCGCAACTGAGGCGGCCGCCCCTCCAAAACGAAGAAATGGACTCTTCCAGCGCCCAAGTTGAAAAGGCAGGGGCCGCGACTTCTTGCAGGAACTATACGGGCACGCGTTGCCATACATAGAGATACGTAAGCACTCAAAGGACAGCGATGCTGTCGTCAACGCCTACATTATAACCCGGGCCGCTGAAACTTTGCACTTGACGTTTACAAATAACAAATGAAGAACAAGAAGCGCGAGGCGCTAGTCGCTAGGAACGATCCAATCACAGCGCAATAAACACTTCCAGTGATCACGTGCCGTGACGTCAACGTTCCCGCGTTGCCGGCTTTGTTCAGTGCTAACGTAAACAAAGTTGTGTATCGTGTTTACTGCGTGTTTATGTTGTGTGTGCTTTTGTCGATGAGATTTGTTTTACTGCGAGTGGTTTAACTTGAGTTTCCGAGTTCAAATAATTTGATGTTTTTGTATCCCATCCTTTGTGTCTCGTTTCCGCCAGTTGTAGATGTCGGTGGCCTAGTAGAAAGGGACCGACACAGGAATAAAGGGTGCACGCTTGTGCAGGTACGAAGGTGAGCAGCCAGTGGGAACGGCAGAAACTAGAAACACTAGAGTAAATTAGAACGAGATATATATTTCGTGGAGTCTTGGTAATACTTAACTTTTACGTAGTTCTTGACTGCAGAATGCTGATACATAGTTTTGATAGAGGCCTGCCTACTGATGATTTCTAGTGCCTATCCGATAGCCAAGTCTTAACTGGTGCCTATCTGATTCCCAAGTGTTAACTGGTTCCTATCTCAGTCCCAAGTGAACGATGCAGCAGTCTATCTCAGTTCCAAGTGAACGATGCAGCATTCGTGGCCACGAGCGGAGTTGCAGCAGAGAGCGCTCGTGGCTGACGTAAGAACGCCGCGCCGTGCGTGCCTCTCGCACGTCAGAGGGTAGCGTGGAGGGGAGGCTGAGGGGAGAGCTCATGCCACGTGCCACAAGGCCACGGCTGTGTCCGCCTTGCTGGCGTTTGAGGGGAGGTGGTGGTGGGGGCAGCCGCTACCTGCTGCCTGCTCTGGCCAGTTTAAAGGGCTGCTTCTGACCGCAGCGCCATCATGGGACATCTTACGGAACTGCTGGAAACCCTCCCTCCCCGCACCCCTGAGCGTGGGACCGGGCCCTTACGGAGGTTTCCCGTCTGTATATATTTGTCTGTGACTGACCTCAAGAATCCCCGGCCTCTGGATGTCAGGGGGGCACTGTTCAAGCTGTTGGAGGCTTGTGCAGCGTGTGCAGTAGGGGTGATACGGGACCCCTAGGCACCTCTCTGACAGGTGACACGTATGTATGCATTCTGGCTGTTCACCTGCTTCCATCCATTAATTTTGACAACATTGTCATAGGAGAAAAACAGCGATCTGTTTGGTATGATCAATATACAAAAAACAGTCTTGATCGCAGAAATTAACAGTTTCAATTAACCGGTTTCAATCTGACGTAGGTCATCTTCAGAATTAAATTACAAACAGCCCATCTGGCCAGTGCTGCACTCGGCTGGGCTGGGCTGTCCTGGGCTGTTCTACTGCCAGCTGGTAACAGTGACCTACTGGCAGCAGAACAGCCCAGGACAGCCCAGCCCAGCCCAGCCGAGTGCAGCACTGGCCACATGGGCCGTTTGTAATTTAATTCTGAAGATGACCTACGTCAGGTTGAAACCGGTTAATTGAAAATGTTAATTTCTGCGATCAAGACTGTTTTTGTACATCGCTTCCATTCAGTCGATGTAGCTCCATACAGTCGTGGAGTGTGACTAAAATATTTATTATATATACAAAATGCTGTAAATTTGGAATGAACCTTATTTTCATTTTATTTCGCTACCGGTTTAGATACTCCATTGGTATCATATTCAGGTCACACAAACGAAGTCCATCCAGTTACATGCACTGTCAATATGCTCGTATTTATCGGAAATCGTAGTTCCTGGATGTTCATTTGTGCTTTTCTCACATGTTACAGTATATTTAACTGCATATACATCGTTGGTGTGGTCTGATGATGAACCCAATGAGGTATCAAACCGGTAACGAACTAAAATAAAAATAAAGTTCATTCAAAATTTACGGCTGTTGGGCGTATTATATAAAAAATATTTTTGAATCACAATTGCATCCATTCATGTCCACTGTGCATTCCGACGGACTCGGACAATTCCTGCCGAACAATGCGACACCCCACACGCTCTAAATGCTACATACTGGCTCCAGGAACACTCTTATGAGTTTTAAACACCGCCACTGGCAAGCAAATTCCCCACACATGGGCATTACTGAGCATATCTCATAAGAGGAAAGGCCGCAGCAACACATGGGATACCAGTTCGTTTTTACACAGAGTACGCGAAGGAACTTGCCTCCCTTCTTGCAGTGGTGTACCGTAGGTTTCCTGAAGAGCGTAGCGTCCAGAAAGATTGGAAAATGGCGCAGGTCATCCCCGTTTTTAAGAAGGGACGTCGAACAGATGTTCAGAACTATAGGCCTATATCTCTAACGTCGGTCAGTTGTAGAATTTTGGAACATGTATTATGTTCGAGTATAATGACATTTCTGGAGACTAGTAATCTGATCTGTAGGAATCAGCATGGGTTTCGAAAAAGGCCCTTTTGAGAAGAAGTTTAATGTTCAAGGAGATGTGTTGGTGTATTATCATAATTGAATAAAGAGATCCTTTCCTTTTATCCTGTGATATTTTTTTTAAGTAATTAAAAACACTAATCGGGCACTTCGTGTCATTATGTGGTGTTTGTAATGCTACAGCATTGCATTCATGCACTTTGTACATTTAGTTCTGACTTTCTCCGCCTGGCGCGCCGCTGTCGTGGTCGAGTGGAATATCTTTGGGTCGAGTGGAATATCTGCCGCGCCCGCTATTCGTCCGCGCTATTCGTCCACGAGACTCACAAGGAAAGTACTTGGGCTCGAACAAACAAATCACATATACACCAAAATCGTATGAGAGATAATATAAAGGTCCCTTATTGCACTAGTGATACTCCCGCATGTGCAAAACTCTGCATTCGTACGTTAGAGGCCTCTGTGTGTGCTTTGCCACATTTGACCTGTCGGTTCGTCATTAGGGACGGTGTAGTGTACTTCCGAAGTCGCGTTTTGTGACATTATTTGTGTGATGAAGCGTTAGATGGGGCGGCGATTGGCAATCAATCCTGCTAATGCATTGCGATTGGTTGAGATGAAGTTACGAAGAACTCTTCTTCGTGAAGATGGTATTGGTGTAGAAAATGAATTATTCGCATGCTTTCTCGTATCTGTCATGGTACAGAAATGAGCATGTTAGATACTGTTGTAACACTAACACATAATGATGATAATAGGGATGATAATGACGAACAACTCATTGCAAGCGGTAGTGCTACTGTAAGTGCGGGAGGAGGCGATGGAAGCAGTGGCAGTGAATACCAACAGTCTTCTGAGAAGAAGGTTAAAGTTGCAACTATTATCACGGCTTTTGATGACAATACGCTAGAGAACATGTATGATGATTATTACAAGATATCTGCATTACGTATGACTTCTACAATTACATCTACAGTGTTATCTAGAGCATGATTGCAAAGTTTTGCATAAAATCGACACCCACCAGCACACTGAGGTGTACGTAGAGATCCTGTAAGCAAACGTTCATACAGATATGTTTGTTCGAACCCTTGTACTTTCCTTGTCAGATGGCCATAGAGGCATAGACACGGGTTCTCAGGTAGATGCTGCGTTTCTTGACTTCCGAAAGGCGTTTGATACAGTTCCCCACTGACGTTTAATGAACAAAGTAAGAGCATATGGTCTGTGTGATTGGATTGAGAGTGATTTCAGGTGTGCCACAGGGGAGTGTCGTGGGTCCGTTGCTGTTCACGATATATATCAATGACCTTGCGGATAACATCGGAAGCTTACTGAGGCTTTTTGCAGATGATGCTGTAATAATAGAGAGGTTGTAACAATGGAAAACTGTATTGAAATGCTGGAGGCTCTGTATCGAATTGACGTATGGTGCAGGGAATAACAATTGAATCTCATTGTAGACAAGTGTAATGTGCTGCGAATACATATAGAAATCCGGTATCATTTAGCTACACTATAGCAGGTCAGCAACTGGAAGAAGTTAATTCCATAAATTATCTGGGAGTAGGCATTAGTACTGTTTTAAAATGGAACGACCATGTAAAATCAATCGTCGGTAAATCAGATGCCAGTCTTAGATTTATTGGAAGAATCCTAAGGAAATGCAGTCCGAAAACAAATGAAGTAGGTTACAGTACACTTGTTCGCCCACAGCTCGAATACTGCTCACCGGTGTGGGATCCGTACCAAGTGGGGCTGATAGAGGAAGTAGAAAAGATCCAACGGAGAGCAGCGCGCTTAGTTACAGGATCATTTGGTAATCGCGAAAGCGTCACGGAGATGATCGGAAAACTCCAGTGGAAGACTCTGCAGGAGAGACGCTATGTCGCTCGATACGGGCTTTTGTCGAGAACATACTTTTACCTAGGAGTCTACCAGTATATTGCTCTCTCCTACGTATATCTCGCGAAGAGATGATGAGGATAAAATCAGAGAGATTAGAGCCCAAACAGAGGCATACCGACAATCTTTCTTTCCGCGAACAATACGTGACTGGAATAGGAGGGAGAACCGATAGTGGCACTCAAGGTACCTTCCGCAACACACCTATCTGGTGGCTTGCGGAGTATGCATGTAGATGCCTTGCACCGTGCAGTACAGAGGAGCTCTCCACCCACTCTTAATCTTACAGGTTTATGGACAGCCCTGCATAGCGAATGGTGTCAGATGGCTCCAGCACTATTTCAGACATTAGTAGAGTCCATGTCACGCCGTTTTGTGGCACTTCTGTTGCTCGCGGGTCTTACACGGTATTAGGCGGGAGTACCATTTTCTTTGGCTCTTCAGTGTACAATAATTTATCAAATAAACGATGCCCAGAGACATATTTTGTCTCAATACCTGTTAAAGATAGTAAACTGAATTAGAGGCATTGTATTAAAATTTATGCCTAGTTACCAGGAAGTCCCAGGTTCGATTTCCGGCCGCGGCATGAATTTTAATTAAATGCCTCTAATTCAGTTTAATATGTACAATAATTTTTAATATGTACAATAATTTGTTTTTAAAATAGAAAAGTAATTATCTGATTCTGTGCTTAATTTGGATCTTATTTTCTATCTATATAAATGATCTGATGGACAGAGTAAGTTGTACTTTGCGGCTGTTTGCTGATGATGCTGTGGAGTATGGGAGGGTGTCGTCTGTAACTGACTGTAATAGCATACAGGATGACTTAGACAAAATTTCTAGTTGGTGCGAAGAATGGCAGCTAGCTCTCAATGTAGAAAAATGTAAGGTGATGCGCATGAGTAGAAGAAGCAATCCCATAATGTTCGAATATAGCATTAGTAATGAGCTTCTTGATGCTGTCGCGTTGTTCAAATATCTAGGCGTAACATTGCAGAGCGATATGAAATGGAGCGAGCATGTAAGGACAGTTGTAAGGCGGACAGCGGACTTCGGTTTATTGGGAGAATTTTGGAAAGATGTGCTTCATCTGTAAAGGAGACCGCGTATAAAACGCTTGTACGACCACGTCTTGAGTATTGCTCAAGTGTTTGGGACCCGCAGCAGATCAGTTGAAAAGAAGACATAGAGGCGGTTCAGAGGGGAGCAGCTAGATTTGTTACCGGTAGGTTCGACCAATGCGCGAGTGTCACGGAAATACTCCGGCAACTCAATTGCGGATCGCTGGAAGAAAGACGACGTTCTTTTCGTGAATTTCTGTTAAGTAAATTTAGAGGACCGGAATTTGAAGCTGAGTGTAGTACGATCTTAATGCCTCCTACTTACATTTCGCGTAAAGATCACAAAGACAAGATAAGAGACATTAGGGCTCGTACGGAAGCATATAGGCATTTTTTTTCCTCGTTCAATTTGGGAGTAGAATAGGAAATGAAATGCCTAGTAGTGGTACAGTGTACCCTCCGCCACGCACTTTACGGTAAATTGCGGAGTGTGTATGTAGATGTAGATGTAGAAATCGCCAGGAGGCAGCAACAAAGCATGTTTGCAAACTCGACATTCTAACACGCGTCGCATTGTTTCGTTCACTCTTGGAGACGTAATTTGTTCTGCTGAAAACTACAGAGAACTGACGTTTACAAGCACTTCCAGTACACTGGGGTATTCTGTTAACAATTTTATGGGGTTACGATAGTTTTGAAGACAGTACATTTCCAGTCAAAGAAACACAAAGTGTGCTAGTTATGAAGGTGGTGCAATATTTTTTGTTGTTGTTTGACGACGACTATGGGAACATACTTTACGAATTTCATAGCGACGGAATTTCATTTTTGAGCACTCTAATGCTCTCAGTCGTCGTGAGATTAAATTGAGAGTAGTATAAAGAGTTCCAGTTGTGGCATCGGCTTTTGTGGCATATTACTACTAGTGGAACACAGAAAGATATTCTTGGGCACAAATTTCTTCTATGAATAAATGCGTCAGAGTATTATGTTACACTGGAAGAAAACAGTGCTCATTGTGCAACTTTGAATCGTACAAAGATGAAATCTTGAAATGTAATAATTTAGGAATGTAAGGAATACTAAGATCTAGATTTTTCTGTGCTCAGGGATGATAGTTACTATTATGGCAAAAGTAAATGAATCTAATTGAGTCATACTACGATTATTTTTACACATGCTCATATTTAATACGAGACATTTGGTAAAAAATAGCCTGAAAATGTGACAGATTTGAGGTTGAGATCAGCCGAACAAGCCTCTCATGGGAGCAACAGCGTTATCCTTTATATTTCAATACATCTTCCGACAATTATTCCCAAAGTTTTATCTTATACTTCGACACATACTATGTCGTTCTTTTTCCGTTAGATTGATAGAGAATATTTTTCTCACAGTGGAAGTGATTGATGTTTCCCGCTAGAGTTTTTAATTAAAAAATGAAATTGGTTTTTAACTATAGGAGTCAGTTTTTCTGTGATACGTAGCCCTCGATCTGTTGACATAACTGGCATAAAACACTGAAGTTTTTCTTTATGCAAACGGGAATGCATAGGCAGAGAAAAGCTACTTTGATGGGGAAGAAAGCTCCAAATAACGATGAGTAGGAGTAGCGCATTTTTCGTTATGAAAATACAGTGGTGTCCAAAAGTGAAGCAACAAGCGGAAATTTCTGTAAGTTGCGTTTATTTTGCCACAAAACAGTGTAAACTGGTGATATTATAGTAGAAATAACACAAATAGTACAGAAAGGAAACAACTGCAACTTGCAAATCAGTACACAACATTGACATCACCGTTTTTTCCGTATTCACGGATATGCACTCAAATTCCAACAATTGTTAATCTTCTCAGTTTGTGGTGCAAACAATCTCGCAACAGTACACGTCTTACAACCACGGTGCATCCTGCGAATGATGTCCTCATCCTCATGTTGAGGTAATGGCTCCTATTGGAGAGAGGTTGATAGATGACTTGATGCAAGCAGTCTCTTTACTGGAACCCAGACATGCTGTAAGGGATTCACATGTTCAAATGTTCAAATGTTTGTTAAGCTTAAGGGACTTAACTGCGGGGTCATCAGTCCCTAAACTTACAAACTACTTATGAACTAGCTAATCCTAAGGACGGCACAAATATCCATGCCCGAGGGGGGATTCGAGCCCCCGACCGTAGTGGCCGTGCAGACCGTGACTGGAGCGCCTCGTCCCTTCGGCCACCGCGGCCGGCATCGCGATAGCGAGCAGGCCACACCATGCGTGCGATATATTCCTCCTCCCAGAAATCATCAACCACTTTTGATCTATGAGGTCGAGCATTATCGTCCATCCGAAATCTAGACCCAAAACATCCCGCAAAAACCGTTTATGAGATCCCAAGATTTCGTCACGTTACGGACAGCGATTAAATCTTCCCGATTCAGCCGTACAATTTCATGAAGAGGAGATCCAGCTGTAAACATATTCCATGACACACCAATAGCGATCCTCTTCGATATCGGCCTCTTTGCACAATGTTTGCTAATCCGTCGAGTATCACTGTCCAGAACAAATAGGGTCTCACCCGTGAAAAGGATATCGGCCCACTCAGGGATCGAGACATGGCTGCACGACCCATTACAGTCATGAGGATAAGATGCCTGTAATCTCAACTGCTAGTGATACAAGGCCGTTGGGATCCAGCACGACGTTCTGTATTGCCCTCCTGAACCCACCGATTCCATAGTATGCTAACAGTCATTGGATCACGACCAACGCGAGCAGCAATGTTGCGATACGATAAACCGCAATCCGACCTTTCTCAAAGTCGGAAACGTGATGGTACGCATTTCTCTTCCTTACACGAGGTATCACAACAACGTTTCACCAGGCAACAAATGTCGCCACGTATGAAGGAAGGAACGAACGAAGGAAGGAAGATTAGTGTTTAACGCCCCGTCGACAGCTTGGTCTTTAGAGGCGGAGCTTGCGCTCGGCTTGTTTGCGTAAGGATGGGGAAGGAAATCGGCCGTGCTCTTTGAAAGGAACCATCCCGATATTTGCCTCGAGTGATTTAGGGAAATCGCGGCAAAACTAAATCTGAATGGCCGGAGGTGGATTTGAACCACGTTCCTCCCGAATGCGAGTCCAGTGTGTTACCGCTGCACCGAGCGAGGTGGCGCAGTTGTAAAACACTGGACTCGTATTCGGAAGGATGGTGGTTCAAATCCACCTCCGGCCATCCAGATTCAGGTTTTCCGTGATTTCCCTAAATCACTCCAGGCAAATTCCGGGATGGCTTACTCAAACACCGAGCGTTAGCCCTGTCTCTAATGACCACGTTGTCGACGGGACGTTAAACCCTAAATTTCCTTCCTTCCTGTTACCACTGCGCCACCTCGCTCGGTCGCTACATCTGAGAAACAACAGAACGATTCGCATCAACTCATCGGGCCAAATCAGGTTGTCCTTTGGTGCTTTAATTTTAGATACCAGTGTAGATGGTCTGTCGTAAAAATTTTCTTAAACGAGTCTTGGGCTAAAACTGAGGCCGAAGCAGAAATTTTGATAGTAGATCTGCATTTAGGTGGAGAACAACTGGTTTTTATTTATTTAATTTTTTAATATCAAAACATGAACTTCTGCATAAATGATAGCTGCTTTAGTTTACGAATTCGAAATATGTAAGCATTTCCACCGTTTCAGGGCATTCAAATAAATCCAGTGGCAAAGTTGGTAGTTTTTGCTGCACCGGGATTCGAACCCGGATTTCCCGCTTCGGGCCAGAGATCGCTTTACCATTTTTTTGTGAGATTTTTTTTAAATTTATATTTTACTTGACCTTTTTTTATCACGAATAAAAATAAATTTACTCCAGCTGTTTTTTTTTTTTTTTTCAAATTAATTTCAGATGAGGAAATAATTTCATTTATTTATTTATTTTGATTTCCTTCAGGTAATGACCTGAAGGAAATCAAAATAAATGTCTTTGGAGCATATAAATGAAAATAAAAATAATAAATAGTACGAAACATAATAAACCGAACTTAATATATTATGCTTCTGGAAGGATGACAGAAGAGTGACGTCCTCTGCAGGTATCAGAAATAAACATTCTTCGGGTCCGACTCTCTGCAACGGGGACCCGGGTATATCTTCGCGTAAATAATTCTTCCTCCGTGTTCTATTTTGGTTCGAATTAGTGTTCGCTTTAATTGTCATCTCTTACCCGTGTCGACCCAGCTACGGGGGGCACCTTGATGTGTTGCGTAAGTACTGTATTTCGCAAGGTCTGTTGATTGGTCCTATTCTCCGCTCGCTTCATTGATTTGATCGTGTTGCTTTGTACGTCGTGACAAGAGTGATAGAAACACTACTTGGTTCGGAATAGGAATATGTTAAATAGCTTCTAGATGCGTATAGGACGCTGGGCTCCGCACCTTTTAGCTCCTATCTCCAGGGAGGTTCCAACTGCGGGGTGGGTTGGTAAAAATGCTTTCTAAGTAGTTTTGCAAAGACAGACCGGTACTTCGCGTGCCGTCTCATAATGTCGTGTCGTGTTAGTAAGAACGTCCAGAAATCTATCACGTCTTTGGGTCCAGCTCACAAAAGGTGGCCATGCCCTTTATCCAAGTGACTGCATGCATCTTCGGTCGTGGGAAATACGTCGCATCTTGGTGGTAATCATGTTTGTTGGTACCCGGAGATAAAGGGCTAATATCTGTTGGACTAGGTGCCATACAGCCGCCGCCTCGCCGCAGAGCAGGCGGTGTTCATCGGTGTCGTCTTCGTTGCACCTCAGTCTGAGCGGGGAGTCCACCAGGGAGATGGTGCGGAGTCTGTGACGCGTCGCATTTTTACCGTTGACGAAGGTAGCGTGCTGTTAGTTGAGAATTTGTGTACCACGGGAAGCATGCCCGGAAGGCGACCGCTGGCCGAAGCGGGAAATCTGGGTTCGAAACCCGGTCGGTACAGCACAAATTTTTAACATGCCGTTAGGTTTATTTCAATGCCCTGAAACGGTCGAAATGTTTATACATATTTCAAATCCGTAAAAAAATTACGGCCTTTAATGTTATCAAATGGTATCTGTTCTATTTGACATGTCCAAAAAGAACCTACACCATATCAATAATTACTTTACTGTACCTGTGAATAAAACACTAATCGATTGATTTATGTTTTTCTAGATATAACTTCACCAGCACCGATAGCCATTCGGACTCACAAGAGGGCGTCTTGACTGTACTGAGCCAACTTCCTGATGTGTTTTCACTGTTCTACGTCAGCACTGTTACGCCAAAGCGAAAATTAAGCATCTCTACTCAGCCTACAACTTCCGCGTTTCGTTTACGAAGAAATCTATGTATTCCATCAACTGAAATTCTTCATCAGATATTAACATGAAAACACTTCTTGTAGGCCACCATTGTCGAAATACGCTTGTGATGTTTCACAGTTTGTTGAAGTTACCGCGCCAGTTTATACTTGTATTTATTTTTGATGTTTTCTTTCGTCTTCTGCTGAGGCATTTGCATTGCAGAACACTATTTTTATGTTTGAGATTTCATAAGCACAAATACAGTCAACAGAAGACCAATATAAAATAAACGAAGACATAAATAGAAACTCACGCAGTGGCTACCATAGACAATGACGCAGTACTAGAATCTACCCCCTATGATGACACACAAAATGACGGTTTCCAATTTATCGAATAATGACTTTTAACTAACCCGGGCATGCTTTGCTGTGGCTCAAGCTGATATGAAATGAATGACAAAATAAGCGACTGAATCCTTGTAAACGTAGACACACCGAGAAGTACAAACCAAAGTAAACCCTGAGTTGCGTTTCTGTGTTTATAAAGAAAATGTAAAAAAAACCTGTCTCATTAGAAAATTATTTACTGAAAAGCCAGTGAATTTACTAATATTTTGTCCTTTGTATGCGTAAACATAAAAAATTAGGATGTTCAGCGACTCATGGCATGCCCTTTAGACATTCTGTTCCCTCTCCATTCCCCCCTCCGTCAATCTCGTCCTTCACTACCTCTCTACCTTTCCTCCCAGCTATCCTTTTGCTCATGTCCCGTGTCTGTCCATCACTTCCTTCCCCTCTTTCTGACCATCTCCTTCTTCCTCTCTCTGCTCATTTACTCTTTTCCTCGTCATAGGTATTAAAAATTATGAACTTAATTCAGATTTTGGTTACAAGTGACAAGTGACCAGAAAGTAACTCTTACAGTAAGGGAAATAACAAAGCCAATAAGCAATGTTATTTAAAGTGTTATTTGGTGTTTTGATTTCCACTGCTGACAACAGTATACACCTAGCATATGTGCCATTGGAGGCGTATGGTATGCGTGGCTTATTGCAAAATCACAAATATCCGTTGAATGGGATTTCACGAAACTTTCTTACTTTTCTGTCATTCTTGACATAATACCTGATTGGGTACACCGGTCAGAAGTTGACAGCACTTCAGTTTTCGATGTTCACATGTTATTACTGTAAATTTCAAGGCGTGATAGGGAAGATAACATTAGCGTTATTGATATGAAAGTGTCTACTTCCTTTTATCACATTTAACGGCTAGTTACACACTTGATTTTTATTTTTCGCACACCTATGACAAGTTACATTTTGAGTTATGTAAGTTTCATGATTCCTTTTATAAACAATATTAAAATAGTTACTCCAGTTTTCGTGTTTACTTCTATAATGATTATTATCCAAGAGATTACTTAAGACAGGTTTCTCCGAAATCGAGACCCGTTAGCTGTAGGCTGAGTAAGATGCCTCGTGTTTATTTATGTTTTCACTGTGGATTTATGTTGTGAATGAATACATTTTGTAATAAAATGAATGTTATTTTAAAAAAGGACTGAGGTATGTGTTGTATCTTATAAATTTCTTCTACGATTCCTTTTACTAAGTATGGGACAAGGCAAAAATTGATCTGCAGAGAAATGTCGTTTAGAAGATTATTGATGAAAAATGTCTAATCTGTAAACTGCAGCCGGCCGCGGTGGCCGAGGGGACTAAGGCGCTCCAGTCACGGTCCGCACGGCCACTACGGTCGGGGGTTCGAATCCCCCCTCGGGCATGGATATTTGTGCCGTCCTAGTTCGTAAGTAGTTCATAAGTAGTTTGTAAGTTTAGGGACTGATAGCCCCGTAGTTAAGTCCCATAGACTTTACAAACATTTGATTTGTAAACTGCAATTCAAGAAAATTGTGTAAAGGTTTATGAAGACTCTGCTCCATCGTTTCTATAATTTCAGTGGGTGATAAAAAATAAAATGTATCCGTATTTGGATCGTCATCTACTTTCAGAATATCAAGGATTAGAAAAGGTGCTTGAGTAGGTAACTTTACACGAAGAACTGAGCATGAGTAACTTTAAATGAATGTTAATTGTACTTAGTCAAACGTTAATGTGTGACAGTATTAAAAAGTAATACTTCTTATTGATTTTCTGGATACGGCGAAAGAATAACTGGCGATTACTTGTCAACTCTTGTAGGCTAGAGGAAGAAAAAAACATTCATCAGAGAATTCATCTGTTCTCGAAAATGTGTCCATACTGAGTGTGGTGTCGCACAAGTACAAAGTGCGCGCCACCTACTTTCGCCGCGCGCCGCCTTACACGCACGGCGCGGCGTTCTTACGACGACAGCCACGAGCGCCCTCTGCGACAACTCCGCTCGTGGCCACCACTGAACGACATCGTTCACTTGGGACTGAGATAGCAACCAGTTAGGACCTTCGGAATCAGATAGGCACCAGTGAAGACTTGGCTATCGGACAGGCACTAGGCAGGCCTCTAACAACTATGTATCAGCCTTCTGCAGTACTATGTAAAAGTTAAGTATTGTATAAATTCTGTGCAATATATATCTCATTCTAATTTACTCTAGTGTTTCTAGTTCTGGCTGCTCCCCTCCGTACCTGCACCAGCGTGCTATCTTTATTTCTGTGTCGGTCTCATTCCACTCGGCCACCGACACCTACAACGGAACGAGACACAAAAGTGGCGACGAGGCTGGGACACAAAAGTGGCGACGAGAAGTGATAGAACCTTGGACCAGCCCGCAAGCAGCAGCCAGACAGCAGCAGTCGGAGCACGCAGAAATTGCTCCCGCCCACCCACCTTTATTATAAGATTTTTGGGGGAAGATATTTTGTTACGTGTTTTGTGGACTTTTTGTTGCAGAGCGTCCTCTTTCATATTGCATTTGTGTTTTGTTATAATTTACTTGTATGCGCGGCGCCTAATCGGTCAGCATGGCCACTACCCCGAACCCAAACTTAATGGAAATTATTCAGTTACAGACGGCGCAAATAACACAACTTCTCCAGGCGGTGGCGCAGTTGACAACTCAACAACAGCCGTCGCATCAGCAGCCCACACCTGCCGCCGCAACGCTTCCTACGTTCCGCCAGTACAACGAACGTGAGGAAGAATGGAGCGACTATTTCGCACAGTTTCAAGAACTCGTCGCGGCTCATCAAATTACAGGTCAGACTGTTAAGCATCTTTTATTGTCCGTGGTGGGCCCCAAAACCTTCGTATTACTGCAAAAACTATTCCCGCAAGCAACTCCTCGTGATGTAGACTTTGAACAAATAGTAGAGGCACTAAATGCTCATTATGAGAGAAAAGTTCTCGTAGCTGCGGTACGGTACCGATTTTTCAGACTTAAAAAATTACCGCAGCAGTCACACCAAGAGTGGATTACGGAACTGAAGGGCTTAACCCGCCAATGTAAATTTATTTGCTCTTGTGGACTTTCGTATAGTGACGTTATGTTGAGGGATGCAATTACGCAGAACATTCAGGACCCCAGAATTAGAGCAGCAATTCTAAAACAATCTGACCCTTCATTAGACAGTGTACTGCAGCTTATAGAAGCACATGATACTTTTGACTTAGCAGATGTAGAAATGCAAAGCCACAGTGTAAATTCAGTGCGCCGCAACGGACGCTTTCCTAGCCGTAGTTCGCATTCTAGCCCTAGTGATTCTTATTTTTCTGCCGGTCGTGCTGAACAGACAGTGAACAGTAGCCGGTGTAAAAGTGTGACACAAAGATCGCCCCGTCGGGTTAGAAACAGTAATGTGAATAACGGGCGCCAACGCTCATTTCAGAAAAATGTTCGTAAGTCTTGCCCTCAGTGTGTATCTCACCACAAACGTGCTCATTGCCCTAGTCGCAACGCGACCTGTTATCAATGTGGCAAATCGGGACATGTACAGTCAGTGTGTATGCAGAATGTAAATTCAAAACACAGTAACGTTAGGAATAGTGCTTCGCAAAGTGCGAGAACAGTGCATGCAGTAAATGTCATACACGCTGTAGACTTGTTTTGTGTCCCGACTTCGTCGCCGCTTTTGTGTCCCAGCCTCGTCGTAGGTGTCGGTGGAGGGGAGCAGCCAGAAACTATAAACACTCGAGTAAATTAGAAAGATATATATATTGCACAGAATGTAACAATACTTAACTTTTACAGAGTACGGCAGAATGTTGATACATAGTTGTTAGAGGCCTGCCTAGTGCCTGTACGATAGCAAAGTCTTCAATGGTGCCTATCTGATTAAGAAGGTCCTAACTCGTTGCTATCTCAGTCCGAAGTGCGAAGTGGCCGATGTCCTTCAGTGGTGGCCACGAGCGGCGTTGTACCAGAGGGCGCTCGTGGCTGTCGTCGGAAGAACGCCGCGCCGTGCATGCATGGCGGCGCGCGGCGAAAGTAGGTGGCGCGCACTTTGTACTTGTGCGACACCACACCCCTCCCCCCCCAAACCGCCGCGCCGTCGTGGCGTAGGGCTGAGGGCCACGGCGACGGCACTGGGAGGAGGGCCTGGGCGGGGGCGTTACTGGTGGGACGGGCGTCGTAGCGGAGGCCGGGATCGAGACGCCGTCCGCGCCCCGGCATCCGCCTTGCGATCCTCCAGGGAACCCGCCGAAACCTGGGGAAGGGCGCCCGCCCCCGCCCAGAGGGAGCAGGTCTTCTTCTGAGGTGCGTGGCCCAAGCTGGGGGGGCCCCGCACGGTCCCGGAGTCCCTCTCGGTGACGCTGTCACCTGCGGCGGCGACAGCGGCGGCGACGACTGCGTCGGATGTACGTCGACGTCCATAGGGATCTCGTAGTCCGGGGACGAACGATGTGTTTGTGCTCCCTGGCGCAGAACTGGGTCTGGAATCAAGAAACCGGAGACAGGATCGCGCGGTCTGTGCAGGCGCAATTGGTTTGCGTGGCGCCGCAGCTCCGACCCTGTGGAAGAACGTACAATAAACATATTGCGACCAAGCACGCGCTGAATGGTGCCCGGCAACCATGTCTTCTTGTTTCCAGCAAACACCCTGTACAGCACCGGCGTGGAAACCTGAAAACGCGTAGCGCCATACGAACCGACTCGGTGCGTGGGAGGCTGCAGCAGGTGAAGGAGAGTGCGGTGACGGCGGCCGTGTAGCAGCTCGGCAGGAGACGGGCCGTCACGTGGCATGCACCGATACGTAGACAGGAAAATTTGAAGAGCTTGCTGCCTGGAGTGCTGACCTTTCATCTTCTCCATGTGAGACTTGAATGTTCGAACGAAACGTTCTGCTTCACCATTGGACTGAGGGTGAAAAGGTGCGGTGGTGATATGCTGAATGCCATTCACACGACAAAACTGTTGAAATTCCGCACTAACAAACTGAGGTCCATTGTCACTGACGATAGTTTCAGGCAAACCTTCGATGCAAAACACTGATGTTAAGGCACTGATTGTACTAGACGCCGTCGTTGAGTTCATAGCAATCACAAAAGGAAACTTGCTGAAAGCGTCGACAACAATTAACCATCGCGTATTCCAGAAAGGTCCGGCAAAGTCAATGTGTAAACGTTGCCATGGTCCCTTGGGGCGTGGCCAGTCTGAAAAACGTTGCGGAGGAGCCGCCTGATGCTCCGCACAAACAGTACACTGTGACGTCATGTTCTCTATCTGAGCGTCCATACCAACCCAGGTACAATGACGTCTGGCCAGTTGCTTTGTCCTAACAATACCCCAATGTCCTTGATGCAGGAGGCGTAACACTTCTCGTTGCAGGGAACGAGGAACAACCACTCTTGCTTGGTCGTTGTCGGTATGCAACAACAGTACACCCTGACTTAAAGATAATGCATGACGTTGTGCAAAATAACGTCGAACCAGAGGCCGATCAATGTCTTTGGCTCTGGCAGGCCACCCTGAGCGAACAAAACGTGCTACCACACTTAGGTCTGCATCCGCAGCTGTTTCCTGTGCAACCCGACGAGAGTTCAAAGGAAAGTCTGCGACAGCGGAAGCATCTCTGGAGTCTATCTGACAACATGCCATTTCTGAAGAATCAAATGATACATCCTGGCCAACCGGAAGTCGGGAAAGTGTGTCCGCGTTGGCATGTTTAGTGGTAGGTCGGTACAAAATCTCATACTGATAATTAGACAATATCAAGGACCATCTCTGAAGCTTTTGTGCCGTACGTGGCGGAATTGGCTTTGTGGGTGAGAACAACGACGTGAGAGGCTTGTGGTCTGTCAACAAATAGAATTTTCTGCCATACAGATAATGATGAAACTTTGTGACGCCGTAAATGATTGCTAAGGCCTCCTTTTCTATCTGACTGTAATTCTGTTGCGTCGGCGTCAGTAGCTTGGATGCAAAGGCAATAGGACGATCGTGACATCCAATACGATGTGAGATTACAGCGCCTAGGCCGTACGATGAGGCGTCAACTGCTAACACTACAGGCTTCTGGGGGTCAAAGGGAATCAAACATGCATCACTGAGTAGTGCAGACTTTAGTTTGTCAAAGGCAACCTGGCAATCTTTGGACCAAACAAAAGGAACATTCTTCCTACGTAAGTGATGCAGTGGAGCTGCAATCTGAGAGGCATTGGGAATAAATCTGAAATAATAGTTAAGCTTTCCCATTACTGCTTGCAATTCATGCACATTCTTAGGAGGAGGCAAGTCTTTGATTGCTCGAAGATGTGACTGTAAGGGATGAATTCCTTGGGCATTAATCACATGGCCTAGGTACTCTATTTCAGTTTGAAAAAACGAACACTTTGCTTTATTGCAACGTAGACCTGCTGCAGTCAACACTTTGAAAAGGCACTCCAGGTTTGCTAAATGTTCTTCAACTGTACGTCCGGATACCACAATATCATCTAAATAGTTCGAACAACACGGTACAGAAACTGTCAGCTGTTCCAAAAAACGCTGAAAAATAGCGGGAGCGGAAGAACTGCCAAAGGGTAGGCGTTGAAATTGAAAAAGGCCCATGTGAGTATTAATGACGAAAAACTTTTTTGACTCGTCATCAAGTGGAATCTGTAAGTATGCCTCTGCTAAATCAATCTTAGAAAAGAAGCGAGACTGTCCTAATTTGTCCATTAGTTCGTCAGGTCTGGGCAGGGGATAAGTGTCGACAATTGTTTGACTGTTCACTGTTGATTTGAAGTCTGCACAGAGACGAAGTTTTCCCGACGGCTTGGGTATAATTACTATAGGCGAGGCCCACTGACTCGCAGAAACAGGAGAAATCACCCCACTATCTTGCCAACGTTTAAGTTCTTCGGCAACTGTATCACGCAATGCGATAGGCACTGGTCTAGCTTTACGAAATTTTGGAACTGCAGATTCTTTTAAAGTCACATGTGCCACGAAGTCTTTTGCACAACCTAGTTCCGGCGAAAACAAGTCACTGTATTTGTCACACAATGCATTGATTTTATCCTGAGGCACTATTGACGAAATTTGAAGCACATCTCTTTGAATTGATAAACCAAACAAGTCAAAAGCATCTAGTCCAAAAATGTTCTGCGTAGATTTGGCCTGAAGAACAACAAAAGCAACCGTTTTTGTTACACCTTGGAAAGAGGCAGGCAGGCTACATGTTCCTAGCACGGGAATATTTTCACCTGTGTACGCTGTTAACACTTGCTGTGACGGCGACAATTTTGGCGAACCCAGAAGTCCATAAGTATCTTTATTGATTAATGTAACAGCGGAACCAGTATCAAGCTGAAATTGCACAGTCTTATTTTCTATAGAGAGAGTAACAAACAGCTTGTGCTTCTGGCGCACGACCGGTGCGCGAATGTGGGCAACGTCTAATACATATTGTTTTCTGCGCTTGCGCGGGTTGCGTGCGGTAGGAAGCGGCGCATACTCGGCACACAGCGGATTAACCACACTGTCACTAGATGACACTACCGCCGGATCGGCGTCCGCGCAATGCGAGGCTACTGCACTAAAATTACTTTGAGTAGCTACACCAATTCTACTGTCACTAGCTACACAGTACTGGGCACTATTACAATTAGAAGTTGCAGAAGGCACTATTTTCACTACAGGAATGCACTGTTCATAGTCATTTTGCGTGTCCCGAACCCGTTTCCGTTGCACTGTTTTACGCGCTCGTCGGCGCTTGCTACGTGGCGCACTATATAGTTTTGCCATAGGCGCAGAAGAACTTTCTTGCAATTGAGAACCAAGCAAAGCACTGTTCAAGTCCACAGCGTCTATAACATTTACTGCATGCACTGTTCTCGCACTTTGCGAAGCAATGTTCCGAAAGGCACCGTTCTTTGAGTTTTTAATTTGCATACACACAGACTGTACATGTCCCGATTTGCCACATTGATAACAGGTTGCGTTGCGACTTGGGCACTGTGCACGTTTGTGGCGAGATACACACTGGGGGCAAGATTTACGTACATTTTTCTGAAATAAGCGTTGGCGCCGTTTATTCAAAGCACTGTTTCTAACACGACGGGGCGACCTTTGTGTCGCACTTTTACACTGGCTACTGTTCACTGTCTGTTCAGCACGGCCTGTACTATTGTAAGAATCAGTAGTGCTACACTGAGAACTACGGCTAGGAAAGCGTCCGTTACGGCGCACTGAATTTACACTGTGGCTTTGCATTTCTACATCTGCTAAATCAAAAGTATCATGCGCGTCTATAAGCTGCAGTACACTGTCTAATGAGGGGTCAGACTGCTTCAGAATTGCTGCTCTAATTCTGGGGTCCTGAATGTTCTGCGTAATTGCATCCCTCAACATAACGTCACTATACGAAAGTCCACAAGAGCAAGTAAATTTACATTGGCGGGTTAAGCCCTTCAATTCCGTAATCCACTCTTGGTGTGACTGCTGCGGTAACTTTTTAAGTCTGAAAAATCGGTATCGTGCAGCGGCTACAAGAACTTTTCTCTCATAATGAGCATTTAGTGCCTCTACTATTTGTTCAAAGTCTACATCACGAGGAGATGCGTGCGGGAATAGTTTTTGCAGTAACACGAAAGTTTTGGGGCCCACCACAGACAATAAAAGATGCTTAACAGTCTGACCTGTAAGTTGATGAGCCGCGACGAGTTCTTGAAACTGCGCCAGATAATCACTCCATTCTTCCTCACGTTCGTTGTATTGGCGAAACGTAGGAAGTGTTGCGGCGGCAGGTGTGGGCTGCTGAAGCGGCGGCTGTTGTTGTTGGTTGGCTGCTTGCGCTGTGAGCTGGGCCACCGCCTGTAGTAGCTGGGTAATTTGCGCCGTCTGTAACTGAATAATTTCCATTAAGTTTGGGTTCGGGGTAGTGGCCATGCTGACCGATTAGGCGCCGCGTATACAAATAAATTATAACAAAACACAAATGCAATATGAAAGAGGACGCTCTGCAACAAAAAAGTCCACAAACATGTAACAAAATATCTTCCCCCAAAAATCTTATAATAAGGGTGGGTGGGCGGGAGCAATTTTTGCGTGCTCCGACTGCTGCTGTCTGGCTGCTGTAAGCGGGCTGGTCCAAGGTTCTATCACTCCTCGTCGCCACTTTTGTATCCCATCCTCGTCGCCACTTTTGTGTCCCGACTTCGTCGCCGCTTTTGTGTCCCAGCCTCGTCGTAGGTGTCGGTGGAGGGGAGCAGCCAGAAACTATAAACACTCGAGTAAATTAGAAAGATATATATATTGCACAGAATGTAACAATACTTAACTTTTACAGAGTACGGCAGAATGTTGATACATAGTTGTTAGAGGCCTGCCTAGTGCCTGTACGATAGCAAAGTCTTCAATGGTGCCTATCTGATTAAGAAGGTCCTAACTCGTTGCTATCTCAGTCCGAAGTGCGAAGTGGCCGATGTCCTTCAGTGGTGGCCACGAGCGGCGTTGTACCAGAGGGCGCTCGTGGCTGTCGTCGGAAGAACGCCGCGCCGTGCATGCATGGCGGCGCGCGGCGAAAGTAGGTGGCGCGCACTTTGTACTTGTGCGACACCACAACTTGAACTGTGCTTCTGTTGGTTTTCAAATGCAAGAACAATTTTCTCCGCCTACGGCGAAACCATATAGTGAGCCACGTCGCAAGCGCCGACGAGCGCGTAAAACAGTGAAACGGAAACGGGTTCGGGACAAGCAAAATGACTATGAACAGTGCATTCCTGTAGTGAAAATAGTGCCTTCTGCAACTGCTCCTTGTAATAGTGCCCAGTAGTGTAGCTAGTGACAGTAGACATCAAGTAGCTACTCAAAAGTGTCGTGCAGTAGTTAGTAAATCTGGAGTAGCTTCGCATGCTTGCGCGGACGCCGATCTGGCGGTAGTGCCATCTAGTGACAGTGTTGTTAATCCGCTGCGTGCCGAGTCTGCGCCGCTTACTTCACTACGCGGCCCGCGCAAGCGCAGTAAACAAACCGTAGCAGACGTTGCCCACATTCGCGCACCTATCGAGCGCCGCAAGCAAAAACTGTTTGTGACTCTCTTCATAGAAAATAAGACGGTGCAATTTCAGCTTGATACTGGTTCCGCTGTCACATTAATAAATAAAGATACTTATGAACTTCTGGGTTCGCCAAAATTGTCGCCGTCACAGCAAGTGTTAACAGCTTATACAGGTCAAAATATTCCCGTGCTAGGAACGTGTAGCCTGCCTGCCTCTTTTCAAGGTGTAACAAAAACAGTTGCTTTTGTAGTTCTTCAGGCCGAATCTACACAGAACATTTTTGGATTAGATGTTTTTGACTTGTTTGGTTTATCAATTCAAAGAGATGTGCTTCAAATTTCGTCAATAGTGCCTCAGGATAAAATCAATGCATTGTGTGACAAATATAGTGACTTGTTTTCGCCGGAACTAGGTTGTGCAAAAGACTTCATTGCACATGTAACTTTAAAAGAATCTGCAGTTCCAAAATTTCGTAAAGCTAGACCAGTGCCTATCGCTATGCGTGATACAGTTGCCGAAGAACTTAAACGTTGGCAAGATAGTGGGGTAATTTCTCCTGTTTCTGCGAGTCAGTGGGCCTCGCCTATAGTAATTATACCCAAGCCGTCAGGAAAACTCCGTCTCTGTGCGGACTTTAAATCAACAGTGAATAGTCAAACAATTGTGGACACTTATCCCCTGCCCAGACCTGAGGAACTGATGGAGAAATTAGGACAGTCTCGCTTCTTTTCTAAGATTGATTTAGCAGAGGCATACTTACAAATTCCGCTTGATGACGAGTCAAAAAAATTTTTCGTCATTAATACTCACATGGGCCTTTTTCAATTTCAACGCCTACCCTTTGGCAGTTCTTCCGCCCCCGCTATTTTTCAGCGCTTTTTGGAACAGCTGACAGTTTCTGTACCGTGTTGCTCGAACTATTTAGATGATATTGTGGTATCCGGACGTACAGTTGAAGAACATTTATCAAACCTGGAGTGCCTTTTCAAAGTGTTGACTGCAGCAGGTCTACGTTGCAATAAAGCAAAGTGTTCGTTTTTTTCAAACTGAAATAGAGTACCTAGGCCATGTGATTAATGCGCAAGGAATCCATCCCTTACAGTCAGATAGAAAAGGAGGCCTTAGCAATAATTTACGGCGTCACAAAGTTTCATCATTATCTCTATGGCAGAAAATTCTATTTGTTGACAGACCACAAGCCTCTCACGTCGTTGTTCTCGCCCACAAAGCCAATTCCGCCACGAACGGCACAAAAGCTTCAGAGATGGTCCTTGATATTGTCTAATTATCAGTATGAGATTTTGTACCGGTCTACCACTAAACATGCCAACGCGGACACACTTTCCCGACTTCCGGTTGGCCAGGATGTGTCGTTTGATTCTTCGGAAATGGCATGTTGTCAGATAGACTCCAGAGATGCTTCCGCTGTCGCAGACTTTCCTTTGAACTCTCGTCAGGTTGCACAGGAAACAGCTGCGGATGCAGACCTAAGTGTGGTAGCACGTTTTGTTCGCTCAGGGTGGCCTGCCAGAGCCAAAGACATTGATCGGCCTCTGGTGCGACGTTATTTTGCACAACATCATGCATTATCTTTAAGTCAGGGTGTACTGTTGTTGCATACCGACAACGACCAAGCAAGAGTGATTGTTCTTCGTTCCCTGCAACGAGAAGTGTTACGCCTCCTGCATCAAGGACATTGGGGCATTGTTAGGACAAAGCAACTGGCCAGACGTCATTGTACCTGGGTTGGTATGGACGCTCAGATAGAGAGCATGACATCACAGTGTACAGTTTGTGCGGAGCATCAGGCGGCTCCTCCACAGCGTTTCTCTGACTGGCCACGCCCCAAGGGACCATGGCAACGTTTACATATTGACTTTGCCGGACCTTTCTGGAATACGCGCTTTCAGCAAGTTTCCTTTTGTGATTGCCATGAACTCAACGACAGCTTCTAGTACAATCAGTGCCTTAACATCAGTGTTTTGCATCGAAGGCTTGCCTGAAACTATCGTCAGTGACAATGGACCTCAGTTTGTTAGTGCGGAATTTCAACAGTTTTGTCGTGTGAATGGCATTCAGCATATCACCACCGCGCCTTTTCACCCTCAGTCCAATGGTGAAGCAGAACGTTTCGTTCGAACATTCAAGTCTCACATGGAAAAGATGAAAGGTCAGCACTCCAGGCAGCAAGCTCTTCAAATTTTCCTGTCTACGTATCGGTGCATGCCACGTGACGGCCCGTCTCCTGCCGAGCTGCTACACGGCCGCCGTCACCGCACTCTCCTTCACCTGCTGCAGCCTCCCACGCACCGAGTCGGTTCGTATGGCGCTACGCGTTTTCAGGTTTCTACGCCGGTGCTGTACAGGGTGTTTGCTGGTATGAAGAAGACATGGTTGCCAGGCACCATTCAGCGCGGGCTCGGTCGCAATATGTATGTTGTACGTTCCTCCACAGGGTCGGAGCTGCGGCGCCACGCAAACCAATTGCGCTTGCACAGGCCGCGCGATCCTGTCTCCGGTTTCTTGATTCCAGACCCAGTTCACCGCCAGGGAGCACAGCCACATCGCTCGCCGCCGGGCCCAGCTTCCCCGGGCTACGAGCTCCCGATGGATGTCGACGCGCCTCCTACGCAGTCGGCCACTCCGCCTCCGTCGCCGCCGCAGATGACAGCGTCACCGAGAGGGACTCCGGGACCGTGCGCCCCCCCCCCCCCCCAGCTTGGGCCACGCACCTCAGAAGATGACCTGCTCCCTCTGGGCGGGGGTGTGCGCCCTTCCTCAGGTTTCGCCGGGTTTCCTGGAGGATCGCAAGGCGGATGCCGGGGCGCGGACGGCGTCTCGATCCCAGCCTCAGCTACGACGCCCGTCCCACCAGTAACGCCCCCGCCCAGGCCCTCCTCCCAGTGCCGTCGCCGTGGCCCTCAGCCCTACGCCACGACGGCGCGGCGGTTTGAGGGGGAGGGGTGTGGTGTCGCACAAGTACAAAGTGCGCGCCACCTACTTTCGCCGCGCGCCGCCATACACGCACGGCGCGGCGTTCTTACGACGACAGCCACGAGCGCCCTCTGCGACAACTCCGCTCGTGGCCACCACTGAACGACATCGTTCACTTGGGACTGAGATAGCAACCAGTTAGGACCTTCGGAATCAGATAGGCACCAGTGAAGACTTGGCTATTGTACAGGCACTAGGCAGGCCTCTAACAACTATGTATCAGCCTTCTGCAGTACTATGTAAAAGTTAAGTATTGTTTAAATTCTGTGCAATATATATCTCATTCTAATTTACTCTAGTGTTTCTAGTTCTGGCTGCTCCCCTCCGTACCTGCACCAGCGTGCTATCTTTATTTCTGTGTCGGTCTCATTCCACTCGGCCACCGACACCTACAACGGAACGAGACACAAAAGCGGCGACGAGGCTGGGACACAAAACTGAGAAAATTTAACGATGTCAAATAAAATTGTTGAGACTTTTTATCGAGTGAAAAGATTACGAGAACCGAAGAACATTACTTCGCAGAGCTTCCGATATCACAATTCAAGGCTGGGATCCACTTTCTGCGAAAAAGTTTGACACTGTGCATGTTTATTGAAAGCGAACTATATCGAGAGATAAGTGCATAAATGACGTAAAATGCTCTTTCACTGTCAGATAAATAGTTTTTCCTTGCCGTCTTATTGACTGCCACGTTCGCGTAACGCTTACCTCTAGACTGAATGTCGGCGAAGCATAAAAGTCATACAAATTATTTTTCTCGAGTAAAACCGCTGAATGAACTTATCTCGCAGAGAGTGAGCCGATTATTTGCAGTTTGTAAATTATTATTACTGAGAAGGCAACCTTCCAAACGCATTACCCCTCAGTTTTAGTGCTTAGTTTGCATAGTGCGTAGACCATAAAAAATGATCACAGATGTAGCATGAAAAGTGAAAAATCTATACGGGACTGCGAAAACAAGAAGAAACAGTGAACAGTCGAAGCGCAGGCGAAAAATATGGAACATTCAGGAAATAGGAACAACGACGAGTTCGTGGTTGTATGGTCAAGGCTTTGGAGCACAACGTGCGTGGACCATGTTTAAATCTTCTTCGTCCTATGAATTTTTGATTTGTGTTTTTCACAGAATTGTGAACTTTAAATTCGCTTATTGGCGTGTGTTTTCGTGGTATTCAGACTGCGTCTGCTCTGTGCTCTGTTAGCAGTAGGGAGGAAGTGACTCTCCAATGGGAGTCGCAAAGTGTGATGACAGGGCGAAAAGTCATCCGAATGCTCCACTGGAAAACACGTGAATCTTATACGACATTAGTTACGATATGTGCGTCAAACGATAGGAATCTCATAATACACCACACTCGTATGCCTGGTGCTCGTATGTATGTGAATTTGATTGTCACATAAGCTGCAATAAATGAACAGAAGTTACACAATCAACAGTTTTCCCTGTGCTCTGACAAAAAATATAAAACGCTCAAAACAATTAGGGGATCACGTGACATATCGTACACAATATACACATGGTAACGTATTTTATTCATATACTAGCTGAAAACCCGGCGTGACCTGGGTATTTATTTATTTATTCCTGACATTTTTCAGATATGTATTCATTTGTATAAAGGCTGTATATATGTAAAATCTCTTGGAAATATAATTAGTAGTAAAGAAGTAATAGATTAAACTTGGTGCGTGATGGGACGGTTTTCCATGAACGTTACTATTTATGTGCTAATATCTCGTGAACTACGTGTCCTACTGTGATAAAATTTAGAAGGTACACTCAACTATATATGTGTATACTGTCTGTAAAATTTCCTGTCGCTACAATTTGTAGTGTTCAAATTATAAATTGTAACGTCATACCGAGAGCCGTAGTTTTACTCCATAAACAGCGGAAAAGTAGTAAGCGAGAAACTTTTTTCCTTTCATTATTTTACTATGGTTGCCAGCGAGAAAAGGTTTAATAAAGGTTTGCAATTATGTTTAAAGTTTGTTGCAAGTCGCTAAGTACTGTCATTCTCATACAGTGTATTTCAAAAGTCTCGCCGCATTATATGGCATTTTTTGTGATTTCTATTGGTTATGACGTAATATCTTTTGAACCATGTGCCGTATGTGATTCTTAACCATGCAGCAATTGTTACCTCACGCGGTAAGGAATGTGTGTACCAATTTTGGTTGAAATCGGTCCAATGGTTTAGGAGAAAATGACCAGCATTGTAGCAAAATGCAGCAGTTTTTCGCGCATCTCATTGTTTATGACGTCATATCTCGTGAACTATATATCGTATGTGATTCTTACACTTACGGCGACCGTCGTAATGGATTGAAGCTTACGTGTACAAAATTTAATAAAGATTGGAACAAAACTGTAGATTTGTATGCAACACGTACAAACATACGGACACTCTGCTTTATATTCACATATTGGTTACAATTATAATATGTGTGTCATACAGTACGAAATTTGCTGTCTCAACCCTTTAATTGTGGCTAACATGGCCTTTACTTAGAGCGAGGCACCATAATAGTGATAAAGTCATTCTCGTTGCCCTCTAATATGGTGGGTGACCATTTCAGACGGCCACTACAGACGCAGATATGCGTGGCATAGACAGTATGCGCTTATCCGTAATCTCTTGAGGGATATTTGGCCTTTCTTTATCAGCGCAACATCCAGCTCTGCAACCGTTGTGGGACGTGCTGGTCAGGTTGCAATGCATCTGCCAAGTACATCCCAGACTTGCTCAATAGGATTTGTTCGGTGAGCAAGCTGGCCACTCCATTCGTTTAATGCCTTCAGCTTCAAGCACGTTGTCCACCAGTGTATCTCTATGAGGCCGAGAGTTATTGTCATCCAGAAGGAACCCATGTCCTACGTAACCAGTGTATTAACACAACAAAAGGTCGAAGGATCTCGTCTCTATACCTCTGAGCAGTCAAAGCGCCATTCTGAATGACTTAGAAGTCCGTTCGTCCGCCAATACTGACTTCTGCCCACACCATGATGTGGTGATGTTTTCTGTACATAAGCAGGATTGTTCCAGGTTCTCCCCGGATGAGGGAACGACGATTGTCCGACTGAAGACAAAATCTTATCTGAAGAGACAACCCTGCGTCATTAGTCATTAGGACTCCACTCCTGAGGTTCCTCCGACCAGTTTCTGCAGGGTAAACGGCGTCATAAGTCTCCGTGTGTAGAGGCCACATTTCTGAAGGAGATTTCGGACATTGTGTGGATATTGTGCGCCTTGTTGTTACCTGGAGGGTGCGTTGCAGCTGAGTTGCATTCAGCCTCCTCGTCTCGACGCACTGTTACCCGGAGATAACGGTCATCTCTTGCTACCTTTACCCATATACGACCCTGGAGATTACACTTTGGGACAGTCAAATAGCTGCCCACCTCCTCTGTGTGTGTCCCGCTTCCAACCTTCCTATGTTCTCCATGCAAAGATTCAGGTAAATAACGTTGTTCTTGCATTGCACTGATCGCTCACTACGCTGTGTAATTCGTTTCGTAGAGGAAACACAACATCAATGCCCTCTCCAGCTACTTTCTCTTCTTACCACTATCTCGGTAGCCCCTATGTTACTGACTCCAATCTGTTCAACCGAGAGAAAGACATCGAACTATTTAGTTCATTCTGTCGATCACAATACTTCAGAACGTAGATATCTCAACTGATCCCCTAATTGATTTAGCCAGTTTATTTTTAACGTTTTTGAAGTTTTTCACATGTACGCAATTAAATTTCCGCTGATGCCGAAGGAAATCTGAACATGTTCAAATGTTTGTAGAGCTTAAGGGACTTAACTGCGGGGTCATCAGTCCCAAAAACTTACAAACTACTTATGAACTACCTTATACTAAAGACGACAGGACAGCCGGACAGCCGCGCGCACAGCAACACGGCGGTCCAGCACGCGCTCTGAACATGTCCTGGAATTTAGGAGACCGAAGGTGGTTAAGTGTGACAGTTTGATTAACCTAGTTCACAGTCATTTATTTGTTATTTTCATTACTGTGAGAGGTCCATGAGACATATTACCTGCACTCGATATTTATCATATTTACTTGCGACGATTACACCCTCTTACCACATGACTCACAGTCTACAACTAATGTATAGAATTACAATTAACGAGGCTACAAAATGGGAACAGAGACGCCAGTAACCACACGTTAAGTTCATAATTTATAAAAAATATATATAGTAAGAGGGAAATCTGAACTCGGATATCGCGCGCCGAAGTTCCACACGATAGCACAAAACCAAGACACCATGCTACGCACCTTTTCTTCGATGTTGCACCTTTTGTACTTGGACCGTTTACTGTTTCTAATTTCTTTCTTTTTTCACAGTTCCGGCAACAGCTTCCCGTTTTCGTGCTTGATATGTTTACTTTTGACGGGCTTGCCACTGCGTCATCTTATCACAAAATCTGAGAGTCTTGCGATGGAGAGTTACCCTCGTCAGAGGCATAAAGTATTTATTCAAACGCCGACCGCGGTGGCCGAGGTGACTGAGGCGCTCCAGTCACGGTCAGCACGGCCACTACGGTCGGGGGTTCGAATCTCCCCTCGGGCGTGGATATTTGTGCCGTCCTTAGTTCATAAGTAGTTCATAAGTAGTTTGTAAGTTTAGGGACTGATGACCCCGTAGTTAAGTCCCATAAGCTTTACAAACATTTGAACATTTGATTTATTCAAACAATTTGTTATCTTTATTGTCAGCCAACAGTTGCGTGCGTTTCTTTCCAATCGCATGTTTCAATATTTTGGATTATTTTCAGAAGCTAAAAAAAAAAAAAAAAAAAAAAAAAAAAAAAAAAAAAAAAAACTAATTTACGTTATTGTTTTACACATTACAACGCAATCTTTTAATTATATATTTGATTATTATTGTTTATACAATGTGATCCATTGAACTAGAGGTGGGCAATGATCGAGCCGCGCTCACGGAGCCGCCTGCCTGAGCAGGAGCAGAGCCGCGAGCAGCCAACGCGCTAACGTAGCCGCAGAAATGCACCTGCCTGAGTGCGTTACAAAAAACTTATAATAGTGCAAACACTTTAGTATCCAACTCGAATGAACAGATTCCACTGCTAGGGGTATCTCCTGAAAAATGCTATTATGCTTATAAGTAAGTGTAGATGGTGAAATGCGACTTAATCTTCTTAACAATCTACGTGAGGAAGGAAGTAAAGTAGAGGTATGTATTATAATGCTGTACCTACTTACGAGATAACTTAATCACAGTTTTTTGTTTAATAACCAATTTTCCTTTGAAAAGACAATTTGTTACACAGGAATGTGATGCCTGATCCTCCGATGCAGCTGTTCGTGCTAGTTACAGAATATCTTTGCTGAAAGCCCGTACTTCCCGAACATTTTGTGACAGTGAATTTGTGAAGAAGAGTTTGGAAGTCATAGCAGACAAACTATGTCCACAGTTATCACGTTCTTTCGCAAGTTTGAGTCTTTCGCGATGTACTATAACTAGCCGTATCGAACGTTTGTTAAGTACGCCAGTAAGCATGCTGACCTCTAGCGGCAACCAGGATAACTACCGGCAGAGCCGGAGCGCTGCTCATTAAGCTGATTTGAGCCCACCTCTGCATTAAAAGGTCCTCACTTTTAACAGTCTAACAGAAACATTTTTATGTAACTCATTTTTTGCAAGTTCCGTGCCGGCCGCGATGGCCGAGGTGACTGAGGCGCTCCAGTCACGGTCAGCACGGACACTACGGTCGGGGGTTCGAATCCCCCCTCGGGCATGGATATTTGTGCCGTCCTAGTTCGTAAGTAGTTCATAAGTAGTTTGTAAGTTTAGGGACTGATGACCCCGTAGTTAAGTCCCATAAGCTTAACAAACATTTGAACATTTTGCAAGTTCCGTTAACGCCATGTTTTCTTATACCCGCCTCATCCAACACCACGTAGACGCAGGGCCTCACAACAGCCCATGCTACGTCACACTGGGGCACGCCCCCTGCCTCGTAGCGGGCGGCCATGCAGCTGGCGGCCGCGGCCTGGTCAGTGTGACGTACCACGCCATGTTGTGAGGCCTTGTCTTCTAGGTGGTGTTGCCTCATCCCACACAGCTTCTTTCATCTCCCTCTCGCAGACGTTCTCCCTTCTCTGCCACCCCTACTTCCCTTTTCTCCCGTCCCCTCCCTATCCCCCTCCCAACCGCTCTCTCATAGAAGGATCTGTACCAAAAGATTGGAAAGTTGCACAAATCATACCTATATTCAAGAAAGGCACTAGGAGTAACCCACTAAACTACAGGCCTATTTCATTGACGTCAATTTGCAGCAGGGTTTTTGGAACACATCCTGTATTCAAATATTATGAATTATCTCGAACAGAACGATCTATTGACCCAAGGTCAACACGGATTTAGAAAATATCGTTCATGCGAAATACAACTAGCTCTTTATTCACACGAAGTGATGGGTGCTATCGACAAGGGTTCGCAAATCGATTCCGTATTTCTGATTTCCAGAAGGCTTTTGTCACCGTACATCGCAAACGGCTTTTAATCAATTTGCGTGGTTATGGTATATCGCCCCCAATTTGCGATTGGATAGGGGATTTCCTGTCAGAGAGGACACAGTTCATAGTAATCGATGGTAAGGCATCGACTGAAACAGAGGTGATATCGGGCGTTCCACAGGGTATTGTTATTGGTCCTCTGCTGTTCCTTATTTACATAAACGATTTAGGGTAAAATCTAAGTAGCTCTCTTAGGTTGTTTGCAGATGACGTCGTCATTTACCGTCTAGTAAAATCATCTGAAGATCAAAACCAACTGCAGAACGATCTGAATAAGATATCAGTATGGTGTAAAAATTGGCAATTGACTGTAAATAATGAGAAGTGTGAAGTCGTCCACATGAGTACGAAAAGAAATGCGTTAAACTTTGTTTACAAGAGAAGTCAATCAAAAGTGAAGGCCGTAAACTCCACTAAATACTTAGGAATTACTATTACTTCAGACTTAAATTGGAAAGAACACATAGATAATGTCGTGGGAAAGGCGAACCAGAGACTGCGTTTTATTGGCAGAACCCTTAGAAGATGCAACAGAACTACAGAAGAAACTGCATACACTATGCTTGTCCGTCCATTCCTGGAGTATTGCTGCCCAGTGTGGGATCCTTATCAGGTGGGTTTGACGGAGGACATCGAAAGAGTCCAAAGAAGGGCAGCTCGTTTCGAATTGTCACAATACAGGGAGACAGTGTTACGGAAATGATACAGGATCTGGGATGGGAATCATTACAACAACGGCGCTTATCGCTGCGGCATGGGCTACTTACGAATCTCCAATCGCCAACATTCTCCTCCGAATGCGAAAATATATTGTTGACTCCAACTTACATAGGTAGAAATGATCATCAGAATAAAATACGAGAAATCAAGAGCTCGAACGGAGAGATTCAGGTGTTCTTTCTTCCCGCGCGCTATTGGATAATGGAATGGGAGGTAAACAGTATAATGGTGGTTCGATGAACCCTCTGCCAGGCACTTAAATGTGATTTGCAAAGTATTCCATGTAGGTGTAGATTCCTGTCCCCCGCCTTATTTATATTATTTTTGAACGCATTCATAGAACACAGAACTTCTCACAACATAGACGGCACGGATAGATGACTCTAATGAAAGGTAAACTTCTTCACTCAGCTACATCGCTGTTAAACGCTAATTTCATTCACTGTACTATCAAATTATTGTAATCTGTCAGGTAGTATATATTGATTTTGTATCTTGTTTAGATTCTGAAGATGATGCGAAAACTTTGAAAAATGCCAATGGAAAAAAAAAAAATCGCTGATAATAATATAATAAATTGTTTTATACATTATTACAGTTGCTGACAATCTTAAGTGGATTATGTCGACTATAGTAAATAGTGATAAAAATTGAAAAGGAAATTGCTCCTAAGTCCAAAAAGAAACTGAGAATTTCATCTTCTAGGAACGAAGACGAGATCAAACGCGCAATACTGCAAGGCCATTCGAATACGAATTAATAGGGCATTATATGAAGATATCTTTTTTCCTTGTTGAAGTTTTTCTTGTAAAGCAATCATAAAGAAAACATGGCCGATTCGACGGTATACACAAGTCGTCATTATGAACTACAGAAGTACTTTGAACTGTGTTATCAGGTAAGTGCAGATATGCCTCTCATTTTAAAACTTCCAGGCAGCAGCCTTATAAAAAGAAACGTTCTTCGAAACCAGAAAATACAATTTGACATCAAGAGCAACAGACATTTCATCTATAATGCCACCTTTCCTGAGTGGAAAATTTCGACAAATCATACTTTTCGAATAACTCAACCAAGACGTCTTGTGTTGACTTACTCCACATGCTAGTATATCTATCAGTACGTGTCGCAATAAAAATGTCCTGAAATGAGAGTAATCGGCGCTCCAAAGAAATTCGTGAAAAAGGACCCACATGGAAGGACAAAATACCCGTGATTTTGTTTACTACATCATTCACCGTTTTACCAAAAACGTAAATACCAGACATACATGTGGTACAATTAGTTAATCGAAGTAATTTAAAGAGCTTTTACAACAGTTAAATGGGCCAACTTTTTAAAAGGTAAAACTGTGTGAGCAAGCAAAGGTCTCCTTTGAGGTAAATATTTTTCAGTCCTTAAAAATACGCTATTTTTTAATATAATACAGAATGAAACATTCGTTAATAATAAGATATGAATAATTGAATGTTCCTCACAGAGGTATCATCTCTTGTTTATTAGGGATAATGAATATAAGCAGACGAATAGTCTTAAAATTAGTTTAAGAACTCAACGAAGGATCTTCAACCAAAGACTGGAAAGCTTTACTGATCACGCCACTTTCAAGAAAGGCAGTACGAGTAATTCAATAAATTACAGGCCTATATAAAAAATCAAATGTTCAAATTGTTGTAGAGCTTATGGGACTAAACTACGCCGGCCGCGGTGGCCGAGGGGACTGAGGCGCGCCAGTCACGGTCTGCACGGCCACTACGGTCGGGGGTTCGAATCCCCCCTCGGGCATGGATGTTTGTGTCGTCTTTAGTATAAGCTAGTTCATAAGTAGTTTGTAAGTTTAGGGACTAATGACCCCGTAGTTAAGCCCCACAAAAAAAAAAAAAAAAAAAAAAATAAATAAATAAATAAATAAATAAATAAAAATAAATAAAAAACCACAACTATGGGGTCATCAGTCCCTAAACTTACAAACTACTTATGGACTAGCTATTACTAAGGACGGCACAAATATCCATGCCCGAGGGGGGATTCGAACCCCCGACCGCCGTGGCCGTGCACACCGTGACTGGCGCGCAGCAGACCGCTTGGTCACCGCGGCCGGCAGGGCCTATATCATTGACGTTGATTTGCAGCAGTTTTTTGGGAAATATCTTGTACTCAAATATTTTGTATCACTTCGAACAGAACGATCTATTGACGCAAGGTTAACATAGATTTAGAAAATAGCGTTCTTCTGAGACTCAACGTTGCGGACTTGCGGTCATGGTTTTTCTGTCTTGTTCAGTTAAAAAAAAAATCTTTTTATTAGAGAGAGAGAGAGAGAGAGAGAGAGAGAGAGAGAGAGAGAGAGAGAGCGGCCTGCTTTATGAGCGAAGGCACTGACCTAGCGTGCCGGCCTGACTAGTCATATGCGCTTACCGACTGCACCGCCAAGGAACAACGGAAAACACGGATGTACTGTACAGAATACCTGAATACGTTTCCGTTCCTAGTGAAAAGTTAGTACGTCAAGATGATGATGATCCCGTGTTGTATTGAAAGGTGGCAACACTGTACTTCGAAATTGTCACTCTCAGGTCAGAGCGGTTGGTTGCCGTGAACTGTGAGTCGGCGGTGCCGTGTAGTAGGCACAAGGAGTCTGAGAGTGGAAGTGGACACACGGAGTCAGGAGTTGGTGAAGAGCAGTGCCGTGGCGCGCCCCGCAGGACCACGACGTGGCGCCGCAGCGCAGCCCTGCGCGCGCCAGCTCAAGAGAGGCACACGCCGCGCACCGGCAAGTCGGTAGCGGCGGACGGTTCGAACCGCGCGCCACGACCCAGTCCCGGCTCCTTCCGGCAGGCGGAACTGCACCGCCCCAAGTCTCCGGGTCCGCTCACCGCGCAGACGGGAACCTCTTCACACCTCGCACGTAGACAGTATGACTGTCACAGCGGCCAATCGGCGATCGCGGCATGCATATAGCGGCGCAAGGACACTAGCAGCCGCGGCCTTAAGTATCCGCACCACGGCGAAGACACCGCGGACCTCGAGGGAGCACCGCCGGAGCCGGACCGTTGCTGAAGCCACGTCTCCACTACGCCTGGCCACCGACTGTCGGACTCTGCCACTGCCGCTTCCTGCCGAGGTCCCGAAGCAGAGGACTCCGAACTTCGAGGAACGTAACACCGGCTAACCTCTACTATGTGGAAGAGTCAGAGTTAGTTATCCAGGAAGACTTGCTTCTAGGGAATTATTATTGTTAACTGGTCTATCCAAAGAAGTTGTTTGTTTTGGTTATTGGTAATTGAAATATTATTTTTCATTGTACTGCGGAAGTGAAGCATAGAATATAATCGGAATTATAAAGAGATACAGATCATCTCGTGTTTCTGTTGAATATAACAAACAGTACACTGAGATAGTTGCTGTAAGCAATTAAGATTGTTTTAATTTGGCTATGCATTTTTATTGTAATACTGATGTTTGAAAAGTAAATAATAATAATAATAATAATAATAATAATAATAATAATAATATCTTTTGTTTAACTTCAAGTTAGATGATAGCTTCATTTCCCCCTTTGTTTAAAGTGAAAGATTTTATTATTGGCAAGCTGTATTAGGCCTTGAGTTTAACAGTAACGATAGAGTGGATACAAGTTTCAACTTTATTTAAATTTTCATTAATTTACTACCAGTGGCTAATCTTTCTCTGCGGAAAAGACATGAGTGAATTTAAATTTATTTTTGATTCGTATTCCGAGTAGGGGGGCAAATTATTGAGTGCTCATTGTATGTGACATTAGTTATCTAAACTTTGATTTTTAATTAATCATACTGTGCACGGCAGAATGAAGGGTAAAGTTTTTTGGATAAATCTTGGCCTAGTGATCATATCAGAAGAGTGGGTATACTGTATATACACACTGACAGTGAGACGACATTGCTGACTATGACGGCTGAAATGGGCAAAAGTATTTATAAAGTTATGCACTAAAAGTGCGGGAATATGTTCGCATGGCAAAATTTTTGGTGAGGAAGTCGGAATGAGGGTTGAGGCAGCTGGTTCCACACTTTTGTGTCAGAGAACATATTAGCCTTTTCTGTGGTCTGGCAGGAGCATTTTTCAGCTGGCTTCCGTCTTTTTCCTGTTACATCTGAGTGTACTGATTGTATGACATGAAATCAATGGTGAGTAAAATTTGGATAGTATTTTATAAAGAGATATTACAAGTGATCTGCAATTAAGAGACATTCTTGACTTTTATTCTAACTATGGCCAGATTATTATGCAAATACTCGAATTATTCGAATGCACATGGAATGCAGGGGAGGTAGCAACGTTCGCTTTTTTGTGAAGAAATAAATTATAATTGATACATACATTTAACGGGGGGGATTTGAGGGGGTAGTTCACCACAAAGAGTTCTTTGTTAGACACAATTTACGGCGATAAGTTATTGATATACCTATCATCGAACTACAAGCTTTTTCAATGCAGTCTCAGCTGACACTAATATGTAACGTGTAACGTCGTAACTGCAGAATGTTTCGACACAGACCCGATTTACGGATATACGTGACGGGAATACTCGTGCAGTGTGAAATTTTTGTCATGCACACACACACTGTACGGCGATCTGTGAGTAATATAACTAAACAAATTACAGATAAAAATTTACGATGATTTGTAACTTTTATAAATGTTATCCGTGTATAAACGGCGACTAGCAACACAGCTTAGAGACCTCCAAACCAAGAACCCTTGCTATACGTTCACTACGTTATTTAAAACCATAATTACATGTTAGACCGGATATTACATGCATATTTGTCATTAATATGTGCGGAAACTTGGAACTACAGCCCTCGGTAATGGATACTATTATCGGAAAAACTTTCAAAGCTTTCCGGAATCATAATATTAGAACGCATCATAAAAATTTCGACGATTTGCCATGAATAGAAGTTGGATCTTTTGATACCAAAAATTATGATTTTTGTAGCGTATCGCGATAACGAATTCACATTTCCAAAAACGGGAAACGGATTTTACAGATAAACACCTAAACAACATACACATAACATTTTAGTCATTTCCTATTCCTCAAGATACGTTACCTCATAGTCAGAAATAGCGTTTTCGAACCTATTTCTGTCGCGTGATTTCATTCACGGACTGATATCTCAAGAACCACATAAGATATCATTCTGCTCTAAACTTTAAATAAAATTTCCATATGTTATCTACATTTCATTCGCAGCTATGTGTAACCTAAAATCAACCATACGAGAAGTCTACATAATGTGTTTCTATCTCTGCAAACTCTTTAAAATATGTTGCAATAGTTCACTAAACCGGATGCTGCATATTAACTGTAAAGTAAACGAAAACAAAAATCACTCCTTCATCGACCGAAAATTTCGATCTTTAAGACGTACAAAAATAAAATTTTTCCGCCGAGTACCTTTTTTCAATTCGCATGGTGAGTTTCAGAGCTGTCCAAACGCCGTCTTTCAGCGCAACACGCACTTTTTCTAGCAAAATATCGCGGTTTTTTTGGCCGTATCTTGCTAACGGACTAAGATTTACGATAACTGAAACATGCCGTTTATAGATAAATGTCTACAGGTAGGCCCACCATAGACTACACGTCATGTAAAAAATTCAACTGATTTGCTCAATTTGGATGGCTCCAGGAAGTGTTAAATTGAAAATGTTGACGTTGTACTGTATGATAGCTACAGTATACCGATTCTTCTAATATGTACACAAATGATCACTAGGCCAAGTTCTATCCAGAACACTTTACTCCTTCACTCTGAGATGAATGGAACCTGAGATTTGACCCCTTAAAAATCGCTAATTCGCACGATAGTTAAACATTCCTGTGTTACTGTGCAACATTATGAAAAATTTGGAACTCTATCGGTGAAGAATTTTTTGAGATTTTGAAACACACACAAACGAACACAACATTTATATACACAGAGAGATTGGCGATAGGATACTGCCTTAGGGTATGCCATTCTTTTGACTTCAGGAGCTATTTCTCCCTTGCAGCGTCAGGACGTTGTTGTATTACAAAATTTAACAAGGAGCCGTTGGCGGTTTACAGTATCATTGGAAGCCGAGAGACGTATAAAAGTGACTGCAGTTACTTGTTTTCTTTCGAAACCGTCCAATATGTGTTGGGTGAGTCTCAGTACTTGGGCGCAACATGATTTAGCAGGTTTAAGTCCTGTTTGTTCAGTTATGATTTTAGTCTCTATTGCATTTAAAACTTTATCAAGGATTATTCTTTCAAGTGCCTTGTGAAGATGACACAGAAGTGACATAGCCCTGCCCTTACAGTACGACGATCTTGGCACACGTCTGTGCTGCTTGGTCGTCCAGATTCTTGTCTACGAGTGAGAGAATGTTCACGTGACCGTTGCAGTCATAATCGTTGCGCAAGTAACGCAGGATGTCGAACTCTATGAGGACCATTCCGCCACGCGGAAGGTCACAGTTTGATTTCTTCAACACTCGCTGAGTTGATTGTAGGAAGTGCGTCTCCGTGGCATGGCGCTTGTTTCACACATTGATATTACACTGATGTTCAAATGTTTGTAATTCTATCGGACCAAACTGCGTGGTCATCAGTCCGTAGCTTACAAACTACTTAAACCTAGGTAAACTAACCTACGGACAAACACACACACCCATGCCCCAGGGAGGACTCGAACCTCCACGGCGAGCAACCGCGCGCTCCGCAGCGAGATGCTTTAGACCGCTCGGCTACTCCACCGCGGCATATTACACTGAGCCCTATGTCTGTGGAACCCACAATGCGCAGCAATACTCCCAACTAGGATGCACAAGTGTAGTGTAGGCAGTTTCTTTAGTAGAACTGTTGCATCTTCTAAGTGTTCTGCAAATGAAATGTAGTCTTCCTTACAATATTTTCTATGAGTTATTTCCAATTTAAGTTGCTCGTAATTGTTATTCTTAGGTATTTAGTTGAACTGACGGTCTGTAGATTTGACTGATTTATCGTGTAACTGATTTCTTTTAGTGGTCATATGGATGACTTCACACTTGTCATTATTAACGGTCACCTGAAACTTTTGCACAATGCAGATATCTTACCTAAATCATTTTGCAGTTACTTTTGATCTTCTGGTGACTTTACTAACCGATAAATGATAGCATCATCCGTGAACAGTTGAAGAAAGCTAGTAAGATTGTCTCCTGAATCGTGTATAAAAATAAGGAACTGTAGGGGCCATATAACAGATTCCTGGGAAACCCCGGATATCACTTCTATTCTAGCCGATGACTTTACATGTACTGTGTCCTTACTGATGAGAAATCACGAATCCAATCTCACAACTGTGACGATATTCCATAAGCACGCAATTTGATTAGAAGGCGCTTGTGAGGTACAGTATCAAAAGCCTTCCTGAAATCTAAGAATACGGAATCTATTTGACATCCCTTGTGGATAGCACTCGTCACATCACGTGAGTAGAGAGCTAGCTGTGTTTCACAAGAACAATACTTCCTGAGCCGCGGTGGAGTAGCCGAGCGGTCTAAAGCACCTCGCTGCGGAGCGCGCGGTTGCTCGCCGTAGAGGTTCGAGTCCTCCCTGCGGCATGGGTATGTGTGTTTGTCCGTAGGTTAGTTTACCTAGGTTTAAGTAGTTTGTAAGCTACGGTCTGATGACCACGCAGTTTGGTCCGATAGATTTACAGACATTTGAACATTTGATTTGATACTTCCTGAATCCTTGTTGACTGTGGGACAATAGGTCGTTCTCTTCCAGGTAGTTCATAAAGAACATGTTCTAAAATCCTGCTGCAAACCGACGTCAGTGACCTAGGCCTGTAATTTTTCTGATCATTCTTATTGACTTTCTTGAATACTACAGCGACCTGTACAACTTTCCAGTCTCTGGCTACGAAGCGTTCGCTAATATCAGCATATCATATGCAAATAATAAAAAGAAAATGTTAATTATCAGGAGCATCCACAGCAAGTTTGCAGAATTCATCTCGATTATTACACGCAGAACCTCCAAGTAGTATTCGTCACAGAAGCATGACGTGAACTGCAAACGAAAACCTAAATGCAGGTTGAGACATACACCGCCGAAAAATAAGAGGACACATTCAAAAACGACGTCGACTTTGATCCGATGACAGCAGGTGCCACCTGGGGGATAGCAGATGGAGTGATAATCGTTTTAACTTCAGCCGCCACCAGACAGTTACAGGAGTCCCCTCTGTGAGTACCTTTAATAGGGACAGACATAAGGGTCAGTGTAAAACAAAAAAACGTGTAAAGCAAACAGGTTACATGTTAAACACACGCACTCCTGCTTACGTGCAACTTACTGAGCTAGTTTGAAAGAGGTCGAATTGTAGCTTTAAGAGTGGCGGGATGGTCCTTTCACGGAACTACCGATTAAATTTCAAATGTTTGTAAATCTACTAGGTTTACGAACTACTTAAACTACCATAAGGACAACAAGAATAACAGCAGCAACAACACACTCACACACGACACATTGCAGAGGGAGGACTCGAAGCTCCGACGGGGAGAAACCGCGCATTCGGCAGCAAGACATCTTGGAGCGCTCGACCATTCCATGGCGGCCACGGTATTGCCACAAAAGGTGGATTCCCTATGCTGTGGCTAATCCATATCTTCCACCATATCTTCCAGGAGTGCTAGTCCTGCAGATTCGCAGTAGATCTTCCATGAAGTTTGGAAAGTAGGAGGCGAGGTACTGGCGCCAGTAAAGTTGTGAGGACGGGCCGTGAAGCTCGCAGGGTTGGATCAGTTGACAGAGCGCTTGCCCGCGAAAGGCAAAGTCCCAGATTCGATTTCGCCACCGTTTGTCTCCTGAGAAGTTTCTTATCAGTGCACTTTGCGCTGCAGAGTGGCAATATCATCCTGGAATTTCTGTATACTCTCTAATTCCGCGAAAAGAAACGAGGACTGCGAAACTACAAATACTGGCACTCTTCCTGAACATTAATGACCTAAACTCACGGACGAAGATGAGGCTTTGCCATGCAACCGGTAGCATCAATTATTCTGTACGGCTCAACATTCTTGGGTGCGTCCAGCGATCCCAATAGTATAAAAGTAGTTTGTAAGCTACGGACTGATGATCACGCAGTTTGGTCCGATAGATTTACAAACATTTGAACATTTTGGAAACAGCCAGTATCATGGTTTCTAACAGACGGCACAAATATAACCAATTTAATGGTTATATATACCTCAGACATGGAAAAGAAAAACAAAACTAAAACAGAAGCTATAAAAGTAGGAACAAGGAGACAATTTAGTTCTTAGCTAACTGAAATAAATAAATAGAAGTGAAGCCTTTTGTCATTATCTTAAATAAGTAAAAATCATGAAACGTGATCAGATTTCGGGAAACAAACGCCAAAAATGAAATAAAATAAAAAGATCGAATGTAATCTTCCACCTTACTTAGCACAGTAATATAGCACTGAAAGCGGAAACTGGGGACCTGAGCAACCAAGGCATGTACCAAATCACCCAACACCGTGAGAAACGTGTTGCATTGAAGGGTGGACAAATAGAGAACTACTTTTCCACATAACTGGCGAAATTTTGTAGGCACTTGTCATAGCGTGCCACAAGTTTTTGCATGCATCCTTCACAGAAGGTTGCCGCCTTTGTATTCAACAATGTGGTAACAGCTCTTTATCATCGTTGAAGTGCTGACCACCAAGGACAGATTTTAGATGCAAGAAGAGATGAAAGTCGCTAGGAGAGAGGTCCGAGCTGTATAGAGGATGATCAAACAGGTCCCATTGAAATTTCCGCAAGAATTGTTTGGTCACATTCGGTGTGTGAGGTTAGGCATTATCGTGAAAAAAAAAAAAAAAATCTTTTGACAGTAATCCTCTTCTTACACCAAAAATCTGTCCTTGGTGGACAACAATTCAACGATGATGACGAGCCGCGGTGGAGTACCCGAGAGGTCTAAAGCACCTCGCTGCGGAGCGCGCGGTTGCTCGCCGTGGAGGTTAGAGTCCTCCCTGGGGCATGGGTGTGTGTGTTTGTCCGTAGGTTAGTTTACCTAGGTTTAAGTAGTTTGTAAGCTACGGACTGATGACCACTCAGTTTGGTCCGATAGATTTACAGACATTTGAATTTTTTTGATGATGACGAGCTGAAAGAAAATGTTACGACATGGTTGAATACACAGGCGGCAACATTCTATGAAAAAGGCACACAAAACCTTGTGCCATGCTATGACAATTGCCTACAAAATTTCGGAAGCTATGTAGAAAAGTAGTTTAACAGTTGTAGATTTTTGTACAATCAATATTTTTTCTGTATCTGTACCCGTTCGTTTTATATAACCAAACGGAACTTACTTTTTGGACGCGCCTCGTATTTATCCATTCTTTTTAATCTAGTTAAATTCCCAATCAAGACATCATTTACAATAACAATAAACAAGGTAAGAAAGAGGACAGAGGGGAAGGAGTATGAATGAACGCCTGGAAAATGGAAAAAAAGGAACACCATAAATTCGTCGAAACAGCAGAGGGGAAATTTTATTGACACATTTAACCCATTTCTTCCCAAAAATAGAAATTGTGAAAAAGTGTTACATTTTGGTTCTCTTTAAAATAATTGAAATAACATTAAAAATATTACAAACTGGTAGTAAGTAATCTTCCACCTTACTTAGCACAATATTATAGCACTGAAAGCAGAAACTGAGCAACCAAGGCCTCTACCAAATCACCCAGCGCTATGACAAACGTGTTGCATTGAAGGGTGAAAAAATAGAGAACAATGTATATCTGAAATGTAGACTTAGCATCCATATATTTTTTTTCTTTCGAAGTGGCGATTCGAACTGTATGACAGAGCACTCTCAGAACTTTTGCGAATACGTGGCGTTCTACATTTACATCTACATATATACTCTGCAAATCACATTTAAGTGCCTGGCAGAGGGTTCATTAACCACTTTCATAAATTTTCTCTACCGTTCCATTCTCTAATAGCGCGCGGGAAGAAAGAACACCTAAATCGTTCCGTTTTCGATCTGATTTCTTTTATTGGGATGGTCATGTGTCCCTAAGTAGGTGGGTGCTAGCAAAATATTTTCACATTCATAAGTAAAAGTCGGTTATTGAAACTTCGCAAACAGATCACGCCGCAATGAATAACGTCTTTCTTTTAATGATTTCCACCCCAATTTGCGCAACATTTCCGTGACGCTTTCCCCCCCCGTGACGTGATAGAACAAAACGAGCTGCCCTTCTCTGAACCTTCTCAATATCTTCCGTCAGTCCCACCTGGTGAGGGTCCCACAAGGGGCAACAGTACTCCAGGAGAGGACGCACAGGTGTGATGTAGGCAGTCTCTTTGTTGGAGCTGGTGCATCTTCGAAGCGTTCTGCCAATGAAACGTAACCTTTGATTCGCCTTCCCCACAATATTTTCTATGTGTTCTTTCCAGTCAACCCGTTGTGTTGCAACCCGATAGTTACGATGTCATGAAAGTATGCAGCCCAGATGATGGAAACAGAAGTATTGGCGGCACGGCGGTGTCGTGAGTGAAGCCCGCGTGCGCTGGCCTCCTTTCTCCCTCGATGAGCCATTACTGTCTGTTCGCGCCGCCGCTGGTGGACAGGCGCTTGACGCGGAGGCCCAGTTCCGCAGCCGTAAAAAGCAGGCGAGGGCAGCGCGTGCGCCGCCGTTCCACGGCTCGTGCTGCGCGCTATAAGGCTGCTGGCTGCTGGCGCACTCGACCCACCTACCTCCCAACAGCAGTAGCTGCGATGGACTCGGCCGAGGGACGGCGTCTCGTTATGATCCTGCTCACCGCAGCGCTGGCGTCGCCGCTGGTGGCTGCTGGGGAATCCCGCTCCTCGCAGCAGCCGCTGCCAGTGGTTGGTAAACCTAGCCTGCTGTCACAAATTGCTTTAATTTTACACCGTGGACCAACTGAGCAGCTAAACAAACTTGCATGCAGTTGAATTCAGTGATTGCGAAACAAATCGAAATTTTTTATCATGGTTGTTGACATAGTCAAGTGTGAAGACAAGGATGTGTCGCAATTTTTTTTATTTTTTTTATTTTTTTTTTTATGCCGCGCCAGAGTGGCCAAGCGCATTGAGGCGCTATGCTGTGATGCGCGACGCTGTTCCCCGTCGGGGGTTCAAATCCCCCCTCGGGCATGGATGTTTGTGTCGTCTTTAGTATAATGAAGTTCATATGTAGTTTCTAAGTTTAGGGATTGATAACCCCGCAGTTAAGTCCCTTAAGCTTAACAAACATTTGAACATTTAATTTTTTACACGAAGGATTAAAATCCTCCGAAGACCGCACCAGTTAAAAAGAAAAGAATTATGTGATGGCTAGTTTCGGCTCCATCGAGTCATCTACAGATAATCGAAAAGCCATTACGGTTTAACACGATTAAAATTGTTAAATTTGTTTCTAAGAGCACGTACACGGACTGCATGCAAAGAAGGTAAAAATGAAGCGGTTTGTGTCAGTTCATAGTAGAGAACTTCACATTTTACCCATTTCTTCCCAAAAATAGTAATTGTGAAAAAGTGTTATATTTAGTCATCAGGTTCTCTTTAAAATAATTGAAATAACATTACAAATATTACAAACTGGCAGTATGTGTTATAATTTGCAGCATCCACAATGTTCCGCTGTTTCCTAGTAAAAAAATAGAATAATTTAGTTTTTGTGATCACATTCTTCTATTTGTTCAAACTGTGCAATATTGTCTATTATATGATAACACTGACTTACATTGATGGTATCACTCATGAAATATTGAAAAACGCTCTGTGTGAAGCTGAACTTGACATTTCTTGTGTATGTAGATCGTCTGACGTTCGTAAATCTTGCATCGTTTTACGAAGTGTTAAGGTAATTGTGAAACTTTAACACATGTAGAGAGAGCTCGTGAATGCCTTTTAACACATGTGTGGTGAGTTTTCGACTGCATTTTGTAAGGCTAAATATTGCGTTGCGTGTACGCAACACTGGGAAGAAATGGGTTAATGTGACATGGAGTGATAATAGTTATCCATTAAATTCGAAAGGAATGCAATATTTAAGAAATAAACAGTATATATGCGTGACCAGTGTCATATATGGGGGTGAGTCGGTAAAAAAAAAAAAAAAAAAAAAAAAGGCTGCGTGTTTGTTCACTAGTACACGTCAGCCTTGATTATCTTGTCGCACTTGTGACATGATCTCATAATTTGCATATCAAACTGTAATGATTATCATAGAAACTGCCCATATCCCATCGAATTTATATTCAAAAGATTCGTCTTGATGAGTAGAATGTGATTGTGAGGTCAGATTATGCAGGAAATGAGAGTGAGGAAAACTTGACTCCTTATACTCTCCACTACGACACATCCGTGTTGTTATGCGGCAGCTTAAGGAACCAAATAAAGTTACAACTCAAGAGCGTCACTTATAGGATGCAAATGCTGCCACAAAAGTTCCAAGCTCCAGGCTTTTAAAACATCGAATGATGCAACAAGTGTTTAAATTAATAGGCGGAGTCAGCTGAAAAGTCTTCAGGCTTGTAAACGCAGTACTGGCGTATCTACATTAGTTTGCGACTTACTTACTGACTCACCCTTGTAAACATCCCATGTTACGATGTTTGTCCATGATGAACTCCGAATCTACTCAACTGATATTAATGAAATTTTGAGAGTTTATGTGATTTGGCTCAAGTTATGATTGTTTTCATCTCGATTGATAACCTCATTGCCGGCCGCGGTGGCCGAGGAGACTGAGGCGCTTCAGTCACGGTCTGCACGGCCACTACGGTCGGGGGTTCGAATCCCCCCTCGGGCATGGATATTTGTGCCGTCCTAGTTCGTAAGTAGTTGATAAGTAGTTTGTAAGTTTAGGGACTGATGACCCCGTAGTTAAGTCCCATAAGCTTTACAAACATTTGAACATTTTTTTTGATAACCTCATTATTCTTTTTATAACAAATTTTATGTTTTTATTAAGGTTGATTAAGTACCCAGTTATGGTCAGTTCCTTCTACTTGAAGTCTGGACGAGCGCTAAAGTTTATACGAAATTTCGAGTGGTTATAAGCTACATAATTCTGTAATCAATACATAAATACGAGGCGCGTCCAGAAAGTAAGTTCCGTTTCAATTTATCTCCGCTGCAGCGCTGCGACTGCATTTCCGCACATGCGCTGTAGACGATGTGTATCAAGGAGAAGAACGTGCGCCATTTGGAGATCGCTGTCAGTTACGTACGCTTTGTTGTGCTTGTTTGAAATGTCGGCGTTGATTGAACATCCCGCCGCCTGTGAAATCATGTCGGTGACTCGGTTTCTGAATGCGAGGAAAGTGAAACCAAGTGAAATTTATCGGCAAATTTGCGATGTTTACGGTCCAAATGCGATGAGTGATTCGATGGTGAGAAGATGGGTCCGACAGTTCAATGGCGAGCGTAGTGATGTGCACGGTGAAGAACGAAGTGGGCGTCCACCTTTGGTTACAGAAGAACTGGTTCACGCGATTGATGACAACATCCAGGTCATCTCAAATCTTTCTTGGCGGTCATCACTTCAGCAATGACGACGAGCTGAAAGAAACTGTTTCCAACTGGTTGAAGACACAGGCGGCAGATTTCTATGAAGAAGGTATACAAAACCTGGTGCCACGCTATGACAAATGCCTGCAAAATTTCGGCAGTTATGTGGAAAAGTAGTCAAAGAGTTGTAGAATTTTGTGCAATAAAAATTTCTTCTGTATCTGTGTACAATTTCATTTTATTACCAAACGAAACTTACTTTCTCGACGCGCCTCGTACATATGTAATGTGTTGAGAAACATATATGCCAAGATCGCTGTTCAGTGTTTTATTTTACCAGTTTCGACAAACTTCGTTGTCTGCTGCTCTACATTTTTTAAAAAATAGAACCTGTCCATACATCATGTACTGATTCACAGTACAACTGTGTTGTTGATTGCTGACTGAACGGTTTGCACGATGTGGCACGGTCTGAGGTAGTCTGGAGGGAACTGACGCCATGAATCCTACAGGACTTACTTGACTTATTTCCTGTATCTCCTAAGTGGAGCATAGGGCATCAACGAATTTCCGCCACCGGACCCGTTCTGCGCCAGTGTCTTGATTTCAGTCCAGGCCTTCCCTCCTTTCTCGGTCCCTTCTGATACTACACTCCTTCTCCACGTATTCATTGGTCTGCCTCTTCTCCTGCTGCCTTGTGGATTCCATTCCTTGTCTTGCCACGATGTCTTTGCCACGCCTTAATAAAAGTCCAATCCACTTCCGTTTCCTACGTCGTATCTCAATATCAATGGGTGTTTGATGAGTTCTTCTCCATAGTTCTTCGTTGGAGATAACTTGTGGCCACCATATCCTCAAGATATTCCTCAAGCTTCTGTTCACAAATATTTGAAGTCTGCTAATCAGCTGTTTGTTGGTTTTCCATGATTCACACCCATAGAGCAGGGCTGTCCGTAAATTCGTAAGAGTGGGAGGGGGTGGAGATGTCTCCTGAACAGCACGTTGTAAGCCATCTCAGAAATGCTCAGTTATGTTGATGTTTGGGGAATTAGGTGGCCACCAGATGTTTAAACTCAGAAGACTGTTCCTGGAGCGGCTCTGTAGCAATTCTGGATGTGTGAGTTATTGCATTGACCTGCTGGAATTGCCTGAGTCCGTCGAAATGCACAATGGACATGCATGGATGCAGATGATCAGCGAGGAGGCGTGCGTACCTTTGTGACGTACCGACATTGGCCCCTTACTTAGCTTGCATTTATCGCGAATCTTTGATACATCGCAAACTACCAAGAGACTGGAAAAAGGCACAGGTAACTCACATGTATAAGAAAGGCAAAAGAACGAAGTTACAAACCTATATCATTAACATCAGTTTGCTGTAGAATTCTTGGACATATTTTCAGTTCTAATATAGAAAATATCCTGGAAACAGAAAAGCTTCTGTCCATGCATCAGCACTGCTTTAGGAAGCATCGATCGTGCGAAACACAGCTTGCCCTTTTCTCTTATGGCAACTTGCATGCTATGGATGAAGGGCAACAGGCAGACTGCATATTTCCCGATTTTCGAAAGGCGTTTGACGCGGTACTGCACTACAGATTGCTAAGGAAGGTACGAGCCTATGGACTACGCACTCAAATATGTGTGTGGCGCGAAGATTACTTACGTAATACAACCCAGTACGTTATCCTCGAAATCAGAAATTACGGTATCGTCATGGGTGTCCCAGAGAAGTCTGACAGGATCTCAATTTTTTTTCTATCTATATAAATGATCTGACGGCCAGAGTAAGCTGCAATCTGCGGCTGTTTGTTAATGATGTTGTGGTGTACAAGAGTATATTGTCATTAAATGGCTGTAGTAGGAAGCAGGATGACGTGGACAACATTTCTAGGTGGTGCGAGGAATGGCAAATAGCGCTAAATGTAGAAATTTTTAAGGTAATGTAGATGGGTAGGAGAAATAATACCGTAATGTTAGATTACAGCATTAGAAGTGTGATTTTTGACAGTCACGTCAATCATATACCTGCTGCACAGCGATACGAAAGAGAACGAGCATATAACAATCGTGGGGAAGACAAATGACCGACTTCAGTTTATTGGGAGAATTTTGGGAACGTGTGATTCGTCTGTAAATGAGACCGTATATAAAATGCTTATACGACCCTGTCTCGAGTATTGCTCAAGTGTTTGGGATTCCCACCAGATCGGTGGACATAGACACAGGTCAGGGGAGGGCGGCGAGGTTTGCAACTGGGAGATTCGATCAACGCGCGAGTGTTACTGAAATGCTTCGGGAACTCGACTGGGGAGTCGCTGTAGGGGAGGCGACATTCTTTTCGAGAAGCACTGTTGAAGAAATTTAGAGGGCCGGAATTCCAGGCGGACTGTGGAACGGTTCTACTGCCGCCAACCAACATTTCGCCAAGAGAGATTAGGGCTCGTACGGATGTATACAAGCATTCGTTATACCCTCATTCGATATGGGAGTGGACCAGGAAAGCAAGTAACTAGTAGTGGCAGTGAGTACCCTCGCATCGCACCTTTGGGTACATTGCGGAGTATTTATGTAGATGTAGATGGATGAATATGATTTGTAACGGTGACCGAAGAATTCTGGAGCGGGATTTTGGCGTTCACTTTACATTCCAAAATTTTGCCAATGTCCTGATAAAAAGAATGCGGAGCAATGGACACTTGCTTTGGGTGAGAAAGTGTCCTTAAAAGGTGTAATAATCCGCAATGATCATCGACGTGAGGGCGCAGAATGCAAACTAAACGACTGAATTAAGAAACATATCTACAATAAATGTGAATTGTAAGTTAAAACAGTATCATGATGGTCTGTCAATTATCAAAAGATTACAGAATAGTTCCTAATTTGAATCTCCAGGAAAGAACTACCATGGGGGAAGAGATCATGAGAAAAAGGTTGAATTAGAAATGAAATAATAACATCCCATCAGGGAGACTAGAAAATCTGTGAAGGGAAATGGAAAGTTTCAATCTAGATATATTAGGAATCGTGAAAACAAATGGAAGGAAGATAAGAATTTCTAGTCAGCAGCAGAAAATGGTATAACAGGAGCAGGTTTTATTGTGCATAGGAAAGTAGGGCTGAAGGTGACTACTCTGGACAGTTCAGCGATAGTGTTGCTCTCATCAGATTCAACAGCAAACCAACACCTCAATGATAGCTTAGGTACACATGGCGATGTCACAAATGGAAGATGAAGATATAGAGAAAGTATATGGTGATAAAGCGTAATTCGGTGTGTAAAGGGAGGTGATTCACAGTTGTAGGCAAGTGACTATGGGCTAGGAAGGTGGAATGTGACAGGACAAATAATAACTCAGTTCTGTAATAAAGAATACTCTTTCCAGAGATTACAAGAAAATAATGTATACCTGGGAAAAATATGGAGACATGAGAAGGTTGCAGCTCTGCATGACATTATCGACATAAATTCCGAAACCACATATTGAATTGTAAGATAGACGCAGTCTACAATTAACCAATGACGAACTGTCTATTAGAACCACTGTGGTAGGAAATAAGATAACAAACTAGTGAGGCACTATGAGACTAAACTGAAGTGTGCTGAAAATACGGATACTGGAATAAGGTTACAAGGGTAGGTTGTTCAGTTTAAATGGAGTGGACATTTCTGAAAAGTGAAAAGAAATATAATGGAAGCAAGACAATAAAGGTGGGAGAACCTTATGGAAGTTAATGTCAAGGGGAAACCACCGCATTAAAGACGCTTGTGCTATCCCTAGTACCACTGGACAAAATCCTTCATGGAATGTCTGTTCCTGTGAAGACATATTCCGGAGTAATATGCCCACAATCGGATCTCCGGGTGAGCAGTATCGCAGGAAAATAGTGTACTGTGAGGTTCCATAGGGGAAAAAAAAGGTGGAAGTATCTGGACTAAGGACTGGAACGTGGAATGTAAGAATATTGAATGAGGAAGGTAAATTAGAAAATGTGGAGACAGAGATGAAAAGATATCAAATAAATGCAATTCCAAAGAATGCAAAGGTTATAGGAAATTGGTTTTATATGCAGTGTTACCAAAGCCGCGAAGGACGGGAAAATCAGAAAATAGAATATCAGTTTGGATTTAGAAAAGGAAGAAGAACCAGAGATGCATTTGGATGTCTGAAGATGTTAGCAGAAAGGTCGAACATTTTCCGTATCCAGAAAGGCCCGTACAGGACCTGCAACATGCGGTCGTGCATTATCCTGCTGAAGTATAGGGTTTCACAGGGATCGATTGGAGGGTAGAGCCACAGGTCGTAACACATCTGAAATGTAACGGCCACTGTTCAAAGGGCCGTCGATGCGAACAAGAGGTGACCGAAACTTGTAACCAATGGCAGCCCATACCATCACGCCGGGTGATACGCCAATATGGCGATGACGAATACACGCTTCCATTGTGCGTTCTCTTGATGTCGCCAAACACGGATGCGACCATCATGAAGCTGTAAACAGAACCGGGATTCATCTGGAAAAATGGCGTTTTGCTATTCGTGCACCCAGGTTCGTCATTGCGTACACCAACGCAGGTGCTCCTGTCTGTGATGCAACGTCATGGGTAACCGCAGCCATGACCTACGAGCTGATAGTCCATGCTGCTGCAAACGTAGTCGAACTGTTCGTGCAGATGGTTGTTATCTTGCAAACGTCTCCATCTGTTGACTCAGGGATCGAGACGTGGCTGCACGATCCGTTACAGCCATGAGGATAAGATGCCTGTCATCTCGACTGCTAGTGGTACGAGGTCGTTGGGATCCAGCTCGGAGTTCCGTATTGCCCTCCCGAACTCACCGATTCCATATTCTGCTAAACAGTCAACGGATCGCGACCAACGTGAGCAGCAATGTCGTGATACGATGAACCGGAATCGCGATAGGCTACAATCCGACCTTTATCAAAGTCGGAATCGTGAATGTACGCATTTATCCTCCTTACACGAGGCATCACAACGTTTCACCAGGCAACGCCGGTCAGCTGCTATTTCTGTATGAGAAATCGGTTGGAAACTTTTCTCATGTCAGCATGTTGTAGGTGTCGCCACCGGCGCCAACTTTGCGTGAATGCTCTGAAAAGCTAATCATTTGCATATCACAGCATCTTCTTCCTGTCGATTATATTTCGCATCTGTTGCGAGTCATCTTCGCAGTGTAGCAATTATAATGGCCAGGAGTGTAATTGAAGCTAACGTCGTCTTCTCGTGTATATTACATACTTATTATGTTGGTGTGCTGTCTGTTCTTTCGAATATGTCCGAAAGAACACATACCACCAACAATATAATTGTTCAAAAATATTCAAATGTTTGTACAGCTTATGGGACTTAACTACGGGGTCATCAGTCCCTAAACTTACAAACTACTTATGAACTGCTTACGAACTAGGACGGCACAAATATCCATGCCCGAGTGGGGATTCGAACCCCCGACCGTACTGGCCGTGCAGACCGTGACTGGAGCGCCTCAGTCCCCGCGGCCAAACAATATAATTATCTTTATTTTTATATATAAAGAAGAGAGTCCTTGTGTGAGTTTGTTTGCATTTTATACAAATATACAGTTTTTTTCGACCCTGATGAAAGTTTGCACACTTGACCTTCAAAGCAAGAGGAAGATCACTGTCTATATCAAATTTCGTGTGGTGCGTGGCGGAAGGTACATTACGTCGACACATATATACAGTTTTATTCAAATCGTAAAAATTATTTTGCACACTTGACAATAAAGAAACGCCAAAGGTTACTGTCTTCATAAAGACAAAAATCTACAATTCTATTTCCATCTTGATGCAATTTTGCACTTTGACCTTCAATAAGAGACGGTGGTCACCGTCTACATAAAATTTCGAGTGGTGCAAGGCGAAATGTCTTTTATTTACATACTTGGTTGGACAGGTACCTACAGTTTAATTCCTTCCTTCAAAAAATTTTGCACCCCTCACCACCAAAAATGAACCATGCATAAATGTTTTCAAGGAGAGGATTTTTATATACCGCAAGTAAACGTACGGTGCATGGAAAATGGGAGGAAGATATGGGCCAACAAGACGGGGGGAGGGGGGTGAGAAGATGAGCAGAAAGATGCGGTAGGAGAAGATGGGCAGAGAGAGAGAGAGAGAGAGAGAGAGAGAGAGAGAGAGAGAGAGAGAGAGAGAGAGAGAGATAGGGAGAGACTGGAGAGCAGATGGATTGCGAGAGTATAATACCCAGATAACGACGGGATATCAGTTAGTCTAAATGCATTAGGCTAGGAAACAGAAAACCATTTAACTTTAAACATTATTAACTTTAACAATGAATATACCTATAGGAAACTAGGAAATGATCGTATGACTTTTCGTGGTCGAAATATCCCCAGAGGCATTCGACCGCCTACTGCAACTCTTTCTATTGACTCCACTTCGGCTACTTGATAACGATGATGATGGTAGTGATGATGTGGACAAACAGTGCCCAATTCCCTGGTGGGAATCGAACCCGTGCCCCTTGCATTGGTAGTCAGCGAGGTTGCCACTGAGCTAGGGAGGGATACGAACACAATGAAATCGCAATTGAAATACAACTCATTTCTTTCCTGGTCATATTCCATTTTTCCGGCACGTTGCAGTAAGTGGCCAGTGCAATGCTTCACGCGAAATTTTAATTTACTATATAATAAATTTATAGTCCCTGAATAATAAATAGCGAGTTGAAGTTTATACTGTTTAGCGAGTGTCAAATTTCCGTCAACAAGTCACAGTATTTCACGCACGAAGTCTGGCCAAAATATTTCTGCCCTCTGTACATATAATGTGTAGCATAAGAGGCGTTGTTAACTGTCTTAGCAAATAGGGTGGGTCGAAAAAAAGTGAATTATTTTTTCTCAGAACACTTTAATATTAAGAAGATAAATGCCATAAAGAAAATTAAACCGGTAATCATCTTCATTGTACTTAACGATAATGGAAAATTTAAAATTCCTATCTGCTTTGGATTTTTTAAAAATTAGTTTAAACTTTCAAAATAAACAGGCGTTAGTGTTTTTATGGTTCAAATAAGCTAAATATATTTAAATCTGCGTAATAATATAATATTTTTACATGCAGACGTTACAGATAGAAAACATTCAGACAAAAGATATTCGATTGAAAAGTTGGTCAGAGGGAAATTAGAAAACGGACGAGTCTGCTTAAAGAAAGAGACTTCATTTACAGGATGAAACAGATTTGGGCTCAAAGCAAGGCCATCAATCAAAAGTGACACACTTCGCGTTATGCTAATACAACAATCTTTATATATTGTGTGTACATATTGCATACAAAACTACAGTTTTCTTCCAATCTTTATCAAATTTTGCAGACGTAAGCTTCTATCTATGAGTATGGTTGCTGTAAGGATCACGAGATATGACATCATGAACAATGAGATGCGCGAAAAACTACGGCATCAAACAACACTTTATCCTTGTAAATCACAGGACCAATTTCAACCAAATTTGGTACACATATTCCTTGCCGTGAGGTAACAAAGCTGTCGGGGTAAGAACCACATATGACACATCGTTCACGAGATATACTGTCACAAACACTAGGAGTTGCAAACAAACTGCCATATAATGCGATATCTTATTCACACACTGTATGAGAATTACAGTGGTTAGCGACTTGTAATTAACTTTAAACATAATTTCGAACCTTTATGAATCTTATCCTGACTGACAAGCACATGAAAATACTGAAAGGAAAAAAGTTTCTTCCTTACTACTTTTCCGCTGTTCATATTGTCACGTTGCAATGGAAGTAGGCTTGACTTCGAAGGCAACTAAACACAGCACTTATACTGAAAGCACGTTTATTACGAACTCAACATACACGCAGCACTGACTGCCTCTCAGGCAGAGTGCTCTGCTATTTATACACAGACAGAATTTACCAGAAATTAGAAGAACAGTTAACATAAGAAACAACTAGAATTTACAAGTGAACATAAGAAAGATGTAGAACCTTCTGGAATTGTCAATTACAAAGAAATAAATTTTTGCCGGTTGGCTGCATTGAACCGGCGACCTTCTGCTCTGCAGTCCGTGAAGTTATCCCCTGCGCCACGCCGGCAGTTGGTGATTGTGGTCTCTCGCGGCAATATAGCAATACTGCGGCATTTGATATAACGTTACAGTTTATAATTTCTACATTACAAATTTTACTCGCAAGACATTTTACAGATAGTGTACCCTCAAACAGCTGAATGTAATTTCGAAATTGTATCACAGTACGACACGACATAAACAGTAACGTTCATAGTAAACCGCCAAATCACGCATTAGGTTTTAATCTATTACTTGTTTACAAGTAACTCTGTTTGCAATGGATTTTACCGACTTACAGCACTTATACAAATGAATATATATCTACACAATTATACAATGTGCAATTCTAATCAATTATTTGTGTGAAAAAAATTCCTGTCCTGGAGTTGAGTTTCATTGTTCTTCTATGGAATTATACTACTAGGAAAATCGGATATATCTATCGCAATCTTCAGCGAATACTCAGTGGCAAAAATTTAATGAAAAAAGCAGAGTACTCTGAAGCAGATAAGGAAAAACAATTATATTGAAGCCAAGGAGCGTGAGGAAGATGCATTCAAATAATGTTCATCAACTGCAAAGCACAACAGCACTGACAGTGATCGGTTCGGTGTTTCTGTTATTGCGTCAAGTGTTCTGCGAGACATTGGGATGGTAACTGACACACATTCTTCCTATGTGGCTAATAATCTAAAATTGTTTTGGTCCTCAGTCGGGAGAATGGTTTGATGCAGCTCTCCACCCTACTCTATCCTGAGCAAGCCTTTTCATCTCCTGATAAGAACGGCAACCCACATCCAACACATCTCTTGGTCTCCCTCTGCGGTTTTTCCCCATACACTACCCTCCAATATTAAATTCACGATTCATTGATCTCTAAGAATGTGTTGTACCAATCGATCCCTTCTTTTAGTTAAGGTATTGCAGAATTTTCATTGCTCCCCAATTCTGTTCAGTACCTCCTCATTAGTTACGCGATCCACCCACGTAATCTTCAGCATTCTTCTGTAGCACCACATTCCAACAGCCTCTTCATCTTTCTATATAAACTATTTATCGCCCAACTGTCACTCCCGTTCAAGGCAACACTCCACACAAATGCCTTCAGAAAAGATTTCCTTACACTTAAATTACTGTTCGATGTTAGCAAATTTCTCTTTTTCAAAAGCGCTTTTTATCTCATTGTCTTTCTGCATTTTATATTGTCTGTACTGCGACCGTCATATGTTATTTTACTACCGAAATAACAAAACTCATCTACCACCTTTATTGTTTCGCTACTTAATCTAATTCCTTCAGCATCTCCGGATTTTCTAAGACTGCATTACGTTATCCTTGTTTTGCTCTTGTTAATGGTCATCTTCTAGACTCCTTTCAACACGCTGTCCATTCCGTTCAATAGCTCTTCCACGTCCTTTGATGTCTCTGACAGAATTTAATTGTCATCAGCAAAACGCAATCCTTTTATTTCTTCACCCTGAACTCTAATATCTTCTCCAAATTTCTGTTTGCTTTCCTCCACAGCTTGCTTAATGTACAAATTGAACAACTTTGGGGAAAGGCTGTCTTAACACCCTTCCCAACCTCTGCATCCCTTTCATGTCCTTCAGCTCTGATAACTGCTGTCTGGATTTTGTAAAAATGGTAAATAACCTTCTGTTCCATATATTTTACTCCTGCTGATTTCAGAATTTGAAAGACTGTATTCATATCTGGTCAAAAGCTTTCTCCCCTACATTTCTCCTGAACCCAAACTGATTATCCAGGAAGTTAGCATCTGTCAGCCTTTCCACCCTTCTGTAAATAATTCCTGTTAAAATTTTGCAATCATGACTTATTAAACTGATGATTCAGAAATTTTGACACACCTATTTGCGCCTGCTTTCATTGGAATTGGAATTATTACATTTTTCTTAAAGTCTGAGGGTATTTCGCTTGTCTCATACATCTTACCTGGTGAAACAGTTTTGTCATGGCTGGTTCTCCCACAGACTTTAGTTGCTCTGCGAATGTCATCTACTCCAAGAGCCTTGTTTCGACTTAGGTCTTTCAGTGCTCTGCCAAATTCATCTCTCAGCATAGTATCTCCTATTTCATCTTTATCTACTTCCTCTTCCCTTCCTATAATATTGTCTGAAAATTGTTTCCTTTTGTAGAGCCCCTCTATATATTCTTTCCACCTTTGAGCTTTCGCTTCTTTACTCTCAAAGGTCTACCATCCGATTTCTTGATATTCAGACAGCTATTTTTCTTGTCTCCAAATGTCTCTTTTATTTCCCTGTAGGTGATATCTATTTTCCATCCAGTTATACATTTGTCTACAGATTTGCATTTGTCTTATAGCCACACCTGCTTAGCCCCTTTACACTTCCATTCAATCTTATTTCGTCTGTACTCCATTCTCCTGCTTCATTTGGTGCAGATTTATATCTTCTCCTTTTATCAATTAAATTTGGTATTTCCTGTGATATCCAAGGATTTTTTTGTACGTCTTGCCTTTCTAGTTGTTTGATCCTTTTCTGCCTTGACTATTTCATCCATTAGAGCTACCCGTTCCTCTTCTGTTTTATTTTCCTGGTCTGCACGGCCACTGCGGTCGGGGGTTCGAATTCTCCCTCGGGCATGGATGTTTGTGCCATCTTTAGTGTAAGGTAGTTCATAAGTAGTCTGTAGGTTTAGCGACTGATGACCGCATATTTAAGTCCCATAAGCTCTACAAACATTTGAACATTTTTTTTTATTTCCCCCGTTTCTGTCAATTGTTGCCTAAAGCTCCATCTGAAATTCTCAAGAACTTCAGGTTCCTTCAGTTTATCCAGTTCCAATCTCCTTACATTCCTACCTTTCTGCAGTTTCTTCAATTTCAGCCTTCAGTTCGTAACCAGTAAGTTGTGGTCAGTCTGGATATGTCTGGATATGTCTTACAGTTAAATACCTGGTTCCTGAATCTATTTCTTATCATTATAAAATCTAACTTCCGGTGTCTCCTGGTCTCTTCTTGTTTGATGATTCTCGAAATAATTGTTTGTTATGATTAGATTATGTTCCGTACAAAATTCTACCAGCCGGCTTCCTCTTTCATTCCTTTTTCCCAGTCTATATTCACCTACTGTTTTTCCTTCCCTTCCTTTTCCTACTACCGAATTCCAGTCTCCCATCATAATGAAGTTTTCCTCTCCATTTCTTCGATCTCCTAGCATCGGCAGAGCTAGTTGGCATATATATATGTGCTTGGTGTTGGCTTCGTATCTATTTTGACTACGACAGTGTGATCACTGCGCTGCTCGTAGTTGTTTCTCCGCATTTTCTTATTCATTATCAGACCTACTCCTGTGATACTTCCAACTGATTTTGTATTTATAATCCTCTACTCACCTGACCAGATATCCTGTTCCTCTTTCCACCGAACTTCACTAATCCCTACTTTACCTAACCTCTACCTATCAGTTTCCTTTTTTAAATTTTCTAACTTCCGTACCCGATTAAGGAATATAACATTTCACGCTCCAATCCGTAGAATGCCAGTGTTGTCTTTCCTGATGACGATATCCTTCTGAGTGATTTCTGCCCGGAGATTCGAATGGGGGACTATTCTACGTCCGGATTATTTTACCCGACAGGACGCCTTCGTCATGTATTCATACAGTAGAGCTGCATGTCCTCGGGAAAAGTAACGGCTGTAGTTTCCCCTTGCTTTCAGCCTTTGTACGGTAACTGTACGGCAAAGCCATATTAGCTGACGTTACAAGGCCAGATCAGTCAATCATCCAGACTGTTGCCCCTACAAATACTGTAAAGGCCGTCGTGTGAGGATGGATTTGATAAGTCAGTTCACACATCCGGAGGAAAAATGGAGTCTTTTCTTCGATGGGCGTCGCAAAATTGAATGACAAGTTATTTCGCAGGTTATGCAACAAGATCTCTCGTCCAGAAACCTGGATCAGCTTGTAATACATACGTCTCTCTCCCCTCGAGTTCAGTAAATGTTTTAAATGAAAGCATTATTTCTCGTTTGTCTGAACTATCAATATCATTAGAAATACCAGGACTAGTATGGTAGGATGGTATTGCAATCAACACTGGATGGAAGAATGGTGTCATTCACCGGTAAGGAAATCATGTAGAACGCCCTGTGCATTGGAGTGCAGGCCTCCTGCATGTTAGTGGGCTCTAGAGGCCGTCAAACGCTGCCTGGCTCCCGCTCGTTCCCGCCAGAGGGAGCGGCTAGCGAGACCGCCGTATCCGGGAGCCGGCCGTGCCGATAATGCAGTCTCGGGAGCGAGAAGACTCGGTACTCCCGGCCGACAGCAGTGCGCATGCGCACAGCCAGCCCTCCTCACGACGCCGTTAATTATTGCGCCCGTCCGGCACACGTCTACGGCGGTGCATTCACACTACCGGCCGGGCCGAGCCGAGAGGGGATGTGCCAAGACGAAAAAGAGGGGGAAAAACAACTTTTTCGATTTTCAAGTTGTAAGAAATTATGACGGTATATAAGACCACATCGCATCGTTTTATCAACTTATTTTTTCCTTACAAGCTTTGCCTTGCCTGTGAAAAAAATAAAAAGTCTGCTTTTCATTCTGCACGAGTTTTCAGTTTCGTAAAGCTCCTCACTCGATTTTGATGAAAGTTTTCGGTTAAAAAAATCTGATTTTTGTACACAGGGTAGTACAACATCTTAGCTTTCCAATAAAACATTCACCTTTTCGACATTCGTAACAATCGTTTTCAAATGATGCTTTTTTGACAGGTATGCGCACTTGATTTACAAATCGTGTATTGAAAAAGTTCGATAGCGGGCAGCTTACTGTACTATGCATTTTAGGCCATACATTACAGCGAGTGAAATTGAGCTAAAAGAACAGAAAAGTTTTTGAAATGGTACTCGCACTGATATCTACCTCCTTTCTCAAGTAATTGTGAGTTATCTGAGCGGCATCATGCCGCAACCACAAGTCTACGAACTCGGCGTGTGTTGAGCGTAGCGTGAAGCACTGCAGCGCCGAAAACATTATTTGCTGGCCACGTATGTTGGACCATCGTGATGTGTTAATAATTCATAACCAGAAAATAGCTATACCCTTTCTTGGGTGGCAACCGATTACAATGGTCAATGATCTGTATGGTTTTAGGTAATACTTCACTTAAGAGGTATGGAAGTAATTTGTTCTCCACACTGCCCAATTGATGGAATACATATTTCGTGTTTCAAACTTCAAGAGAAGAAACAATTACTGTAAACTGCGAATTTGCTGTTGATGGACTGAAATAAAATTTCTGAAATTCTACTCAATGACTTTCAAGTTGAGGATAATAAACGGAAGAAACACAAAAATATACTTACATTTATTGATGCATCTACACCTAAGATTATACTATTTAGCCTTCTCTTAAGACGGCCGCGGTGGCCGAGGGGACTGCGGCGCGCCAGTCACAGTCTGCACGGCCTTTACGGTCGGGAGTTCGAATCCCACCCTGGGGCATGGATATTTGTGTCGTCTTTAGTATAAGGTAGTTCATAAGTAGTTTGTAAGTTTAGGGACTGATGACCCCGCTGTTAAGTCCCTTAAGCTTAACAAACATTTGAACCTTCTCTTAAAATGTTCTACCACATGGTGAAACAATTTATATACAATGTCTCACATAGAAGAGCTATCCCTCAGACCGAGACTAAAGTAGGATTACATAACAGTAAAATTAAAGACACTTAGTTACCTCCTGATAAGGGATGCTGCAACTTATGGTCATGGGGGTTCGTCAGATGTGCCAGATTTATGTGGTACACGCTGTACTATGTTTGAGCTCATCTCCACTTTCAAAGAACTCTACACGGTTCTCAAATTTTTTATTTATTTTATTAGGAAGCTGTCTGATGGTAACTGCTTTTCTATGAACATTTCCTGAATGTTCGGCTCTGTTTTCCTTGTCTCCATGGTACTTTCGTATCGATTTTTATACTTTAAATGAAAGGAAACCGCGCAGATTTAGTTTAGCCTCAGACACTGCAGATCAGTAAAGGATGAGAAGCAGGTGTCATTTGTTTCATGTTGTGATTTGTTTTTTCGTTCTTAGTGACCAGTACTTGTTCACTGCCATGTACTTTGAGCCAGCTAACTGTTAACTGATTTTGTAATTTTATTACTATTGTTTGCACACTGTAGTGATAGAATTATAAACACATTAGAAATATGTGGTATGTACCCATCCCATTAATTTCGACCAACATTTAGGAGAGTTTTTCCTTATGTGAAAAACTAAACATTTCTTAATTTTTTTAATTCATATTACAGAATTAATAGTAATAGAAGGCAAATAAACATAATATCATAAGTATAATTGAAAAAAAAATCATGCAGAGAAGCTTCTGCTGAAAACAGGCTGGAGACTTGTAATACTTGTGCTGCGGAACCAACACCAAACCCCAATCGGTTCGTGGCGGCGCCGACTCGCGCCGGGAATATTAAAGATATCGAATGTTAAAGGAAGGAAATACTCTCCTAAATGTTAGTCTATATGGATGGAACGAGTGCATTACCACCTATTTCTTATGTTCATAAAATTCGACGGTTCACTACAGTGTGAGAACAATAGTAATAAAACTAGGCGACCTGTGCAAATACTTTGCAGCATTAGTGGCTAGTCATGTGAAACGGAAATAAATAAAATTACATATTTACCATTTAAAAATATTTATTATAGATAGTAACAATATACAGAATATTATATAAGCTGGTGTTTTCTTAAATCCACATCAAAACACTTATTTAAAATCATTTATAATTATAAAATAGATTCTTTTAATATATAAGAAAGATAGAGGACCCGTGCGAATACTTCGCACCGTTAGTGGAATGACTAAAACGTTGGGAAAACATGGAAGTAAAGTTGAATGTTCACGCATAGCTTTCTTCTTAATCAATCCGTGGAAGTGTTTAAAAGCGCAAATGAAAGATATTGATCCATTGAGTGTTGTTAGGTCAAAGAGAACTGTGTACTTTATTTAGAACCGAAGATATCCTAAAACAAACCGATTAATATATTCAATGCAAGGACAGAAGGATCCCGCGTTTGAATGAAAGTAAAGGAAGGAGAGACTTAAGTTAATTATGATACTTGATGACAAATCTGCTCATAAATACCTTTCGTTTAAAGTGAAAATGAAGGAAATGGGGCCGATAGAACGTCCTGACCGAATGACTTTAGTTTACAGCCTGGACATCCCCATAAGAAATATACAGAAGGAAATCCCTTTTGAGTGTAGAAAAAGTGGATGAGTACCTTTAGTTTTACACAAAAATGAAGGAAATCAGCCGGGTAGTTTAGTCTGTCCGACTGACTTTAGTTTTCGTAGATTCTTTTAATATATAATAAAATCAATGAACTGTTAGCTGGATTCTTGAAGTGGCCAGCAATCGATCTTCTGCTGACAGTTAGTTGGGATTCCTTATAGCTGGGGACAACCTCTCCCCTTCCCTCGGGAAAAAATTAGAAAAAAGTGACAGACGCTTCTCATCCTTTACTGACCTGTCCTGCAGTGTCTGAGGCTAGAGTAAACCAGCGTATGTTGAAAATTCGAAAGTACCATCTTGCAGACAATGAAAATTGTCTTCAAATGATACAGCAAAATGTTCGTAGAAACGTTGTTCGTCTCAGACATATTACTAAAAGCAACTCAGTTCATTCTTACTTTCATCTCAGACGTGAAAGTATCGCATTTATCTCGGACACACTGCATACAATAATTTTCACCCTGTGGGAACACACAAGCTACAAAAGCGAAAAGGTATATATTGTGGCTTAGGAGTAGATGCATCTGCAACTAGAAAGCCTTTAACTGTAATGTCACAAAATTTTATTTCAGTCCATTAAGAGCAAAGTCGCAATTTACATGACTTTGTTGTTCTCTTCTAGTTCCAAACACGAAGTATAAAATCCATGAATTGTATTAAGTGGAAAAAACCAGATGTATGCTTCTCAAAGTCAAGTATGAACTGCTGTAAAACCGTAGCAGATAGTTGTCCATTGTAATCGGTTGCCACCCAAGAAAAATTAGTTCATTATTATTCTATGATTATGGATCTTTAACACATCACGAGGTACCGACAAACGTAGCCAGCAATTCAGATTTTTCGGCACTGCAGTGCTTCACGCTACGCTAAACACAGGCTGAGTTCGTAGACTTGTGATCGCGGCCCGAGGGCGCTCAGATAACTCGCAATTACTTGTGAAAGGAGGTAGATATCAGTGCGATTACCATTTTAAAAACTTTTTTGTTCTTTTAGCTCCATTTCAATCGCTGTAATATATGGTCTAAAATAATAGAACAGTAACCTGCCCGCTATCTAACTTTTTCAAATGTTCAAATGTTTGTTTAGCTTATGGGACTTAACTACGGGGTCATCAGTCCCTAAGCTTACAAACTACTTCTGAACTACTTACGAACTAGGACGGCACAAATATCCATGCCCGAGGGGGGATTCGAACCCCCGACCGTAGTGGCCGTGCAGACCGTGACTGGAGCGCCTCAGTCCCCTCGGCCACCGCGGCCGGCTAACTTTTTCAATACACGATTTGTAAATCAAGTGCATATACTTGAGAAATAGCGTCATTTGAAAACGACTGTTAGGAATTACGAAAATGTGAATGTCTTATACGAAAGCTAAGATGTTTTACTATAATATGTCCAAAAATCAGATTTTTTAAACGCATAGTTTCATCGAAATCGAGTGAGGAGCGTTACGGAACTAAAAACTCGTGCGGAATGAAAATTAGCCTTTTTATTTTTTCACAGGCAAGGCAAAGCTAGTAAGGAAAAACTAATTTCATAAAACGATGTAGCGTGATCGTCTATATCATCAACAATTTTTACAACTTGAAAATCGAAAAAGTGTATTTTCCCCCTTTTTTTCGTCTCGGGTACGTCCGGCACACGCAGCCGGCCGCGTGCGCCTACTAGGCTGAGGCGTCTCAGCCAAGCTCAGCTCGTCCCGGCGGGCGCGCGTGAACCCGGGAGTATCGTGACTCGTCCTGTCCGAAACGTCTCGCTCTCGCGAGTGTGACGTCATCGCTCCCCCTCTACCAAGCCTTTACCCGCCGTCAGCCGTCGAGAGCGACGCGCGAGTGCTGCGGGAACCGAGCGGGAGTGGCGGCCGTTTTGACGGGCTCTAGTGGGCTCCCTTAAAAATAAAAGTTCAAATGTTTGTACATCTGTCGGACCATCAATAGTCATCAGTCCGTAGCTTACAAACTACTTAAACTGAGGTTGACTAACTTAAGGACAACATACACACCCATGGCCCTGGGAGGACTCGAACCTCCGCAGCGAGGCGCCTTAGACCACTCGGCTAGTCCACCACGGCAAGCTTCCTTTCGCCATTTTTCCACGAAATTGACGATCAAACTGCAGGGCCTGAATCTTTTAGTGGAAGAATCGGACAGCAGCACAATTTCTGTGAAAAAAAGAAAAAAAAATCTCTGTGGCCCATTCTAAACCCATAGTTTGTTCAATTCCTGAGATAAAAAAAAATTGTTGAGTAAAGACAACGGTATCTTTACGACTTTTCAAACGAAAGCACCTTGCGATTTTGTAACGAAGACTTGGCAAATTGGGACCCTGGTCCATTGTCCCATTCCGGGTTGTTAACTGCAGCCAATCGAGTCTTTAGGTTGTATATAAATTAAACATACCCGTCCAAAACTTAAAAGAAATAATTGGCTTTATTTTAAAGTCATTCATGTCTTTGTGGTTTGCCAAAAAGGAACAAAAATTTTACTTACTGACCAAGACATTTCTTTCAAGCATTTTAAGGATAACGATTTTTATCGGGTGAATTACTTTCAGTGGTCGATCGATTAATACAACGAAATGCATTCTTTGTTCACCCAGAAAATGTTCTGTTGGCAGTGATAGTCCATGAAAGGTTACTCGATTACAGAAGGAACTTCAAAGCAAGATATACGGCCCTAATGAAGAAGATGGTTAGAAATTTCGTATCACAGACGATATACTTTCAAGCTTCTGATTACTTTAAAAGTTCTGATTGAAGTTCTTCTGGGGTGTTTCTTTCCCGAAAGCAACGAGAACAGACCGAAGACGATATTAAATAACTCATTACTTCTGACACAAAGCTCATCACAGAAATGCAAACCGAGGAGAGGTGTATGAAACTGATTACAGAGATTTAATGTGAAGTATGTAGACGGAGATGGCTACATCCGAGCATCGCTTAAGTTTTTCTGTTAGGTCTCATTAAAAAAAAAAAAAAAAAAAAAAAGACTGTCAGTAGCGAATATAGAGCAAAAGAAAAACGCCGTAAGCAAGAATCGAATTCTGTGAGGAGCATTCGGAAAATAGGTATGAAACACGAGGTATTAAAGCGCAAAGGTACGAAACGACAGTGTGAGTATAATTGAGTCTTTATTCAAAAGTAATCACCAGAGGCCTGAACACAACTATCTCACTGTTCAAGGAGTCACAGCCGGCCGCGGTGGCCGAGGGGACTGAGGCGCACCAGTCATGGTCTGCACGGCCACTACGGTCGGGGGTTCGAATCCCCCCTCGGGCATGGATATTTGTGCCGTCCTTAGTCTTTGCTAGTTCATAAGTAGTTTGTAACCTTAGGGACTGATGACCCTGTAGTTAAGTTCCATAAGTTCTACAAACATTTGAACATTTGAACAAGGAGTCACAGAATTTCTCTGCCTATGACAGGAGCCAGTTGAAGCGCTTCTCACTGAGATGTTTTTTTTCAGCTGACGAAACAGATGGAAGTCACAAGGCGACATGTCAGGGCTGTAGTGCGGAGCCGGCCGCGGTGGCCGAGGGGACTGAGGCACTCCAGTCACGGTCAGCTCGGCCACTGCGGTCGGGGGTTCGAATCCCCCCTCGGGCATGGATGTTTGTGCCGTCTTTAGTATAATCTAGTTCGTAAGTAGTTTGTTCGTTTAGGGACTGATGACATCGTAGTTAAGTCCCAAAAGCTCTACAAATATTTGAACATTTTCGGACGTCGGGCGAGCATCACCTTGCATTATCTGGGCACAGCCTTGAATTTTTTTAGGGGGAGGTTGTGCCGTTACCTGATCATAGGTCGTAAATTCTTGATGTTCTCGAAGATCCTAGCTTTCAGTAGCGGCTGGCTGAAATCTCATGGGGCGAAAACGAAATCCCTATAAATAACGTAGGCAACACACAGCATTGCAATTGATTGACACTTTTAAGGATTCATAAATGCCCGCTCCGTAGCACAGTGGTAAAGTGACAGACTACAAATCCAAAGGTCGCGGGTTCGATCTCCGCCAGGTCCTAGGATTTTTATCTGTCACTTTCCACTTCTTTCTCCTCTGGCAGTGTTGTTCATGTGAAGAATACCGAGTAGCACCGTGGTTCGGAACTGTAGGTCCCCCCTATAACTGGCTGGGTATGTAAGATCGGAGGAAGGCAACGGCATATCACCTCCAGACAGGGTCATGCCTAGTTAACTGTGGTGTTCAAACCAATCTTCGGATTGTTGACTGCTTTACCTTTTTTAAATCGCCAGTTGTGCCCATTCATGACCAGCCTACAAGTCTCATTAATTACAATTAATGTGACCAGGAATGCACATTCCACACATCAATAATACGGATTTTCACAGTTCACGTGTGAAATAAAAAAGTTCGAGGTGTACATCGTAATGTGGTATAAGTATTAATATTCCACTCATAATACTGGTAGAAACACTTTCCACACTACTAATACGGAAGATATTGTACATAATTGTTCAAAATGAAAGTACCAAACTGGCGTGGATTGTGCCTCAGTCAGCGGACGAAACAATACTTAATTACATGCCGCGAACGCATCCTGTTTATATCTTTCAAACAATGATACTGGAAATTGTGTATCGTTAATTATGTACATTAAATTAATTGTAATGGAAAAGTAAACAATTAAAATTACACGCAACTAGCTATGGTAAAAGCGTAAATAATACTTATTAAATTGATAACCAAATCTCGGTTCAATTAATAGTATTTCATTTGCGTATTTAACAAAATAGGTTTATCAACAATAGTTTCGTAATTAACGGTAATTATACATAAACTAAAGAAGGCAAAATTTTCCTAACATTACTTGTGAAACATATCTACTTTTATATTATGAGATTAGAATTTACTTCGTTTTATCAGAAATGCTAATTACTATATTATCTGAACTTTAAAAATATACCTCTGGCACAAACTAATTAATCTTTAGTAATTAAACACACTTCTTCAACTTGAAATAATAAAAATGACTTCAGCTAGTTACATTATAACAAAGAATAACTTTAGTTTTGAAAAAGAAAATGACAATAGACTAATTACATTCATATTTATTATTATGCAATAGTTGTATCGGCAGATTCCGTAATGCAAGTAGATGGGAATAAATTCCAACATACTTCGTTACAAGGTGACGACGTATGCTTCGTCCCTAGATGTTGCACTATGTTATCCCAAATCGGCATACTCAAACTTCAACCGGTTTTGTTGTTAAGACGTTTCGTACCTTTTCATTTGAACACTCCACGTATAATGTAAACACCACACCTAACAACTGGATGGTCGGTGGGTAGCTTGTGGGTGGAGTTCGATATACAACCATCTCCAACGGTGGTGAGCTCCGGATCGTTCACGAGTGAAGAGTACACACCGAAAATTTCGAAATATTGATAAATTTCTTTCCTTTCCGAGATAGTACACAAACGGAAAATGTTTTATTATCGGTCACAATTTGATTCATTTAGCATATTTACACAAACTGTGTTTATTTTAAAAGTATGAATAAAATGGTTATAATTTCTTAACGCGCACTTTTAGCAATTTTCCATTAGCTTTAATTACGATTCGCGACCGGTAGATGCACGATTTATTAATTTTTTTAATCTCGTATTTCTTCTAATGACAATAGTCAACTTTCCCACACTAAAGAGTTCCGTAAAAATGACTTTTTTTGCAACCCACCCTCCTCTACAGTGGCTCAGTGTTACATGAAGTGTGTCTACCACAGGCGCCGTCTGAGAGGTGGCTGATCGGCACGTTTGCGTGCCAGCTGGCGTGTCGGTGGAAGAAGCCGTGGCTGTGCCAACTCTGCATCTCCAGAGGCAAGGTCACCACCACTACCGCCGCCACCACCACCACCACCACCACCGTCGCCGCCGCAAGCAGCACCAGTGCCGGTGCAGCCCCTGCCACCGATGGTGCAACCCCTACCACCGTCGCTGCAGCCACTACCACCGTCGCTGCAGCCACTACCACCGGCGGTGCAGCCTCCGACACCACTGTCGGAGAAAGCACCCCAAGTACCGACGCCGAAATCGCCACCGAACCCTCATCTGGGGAAGGACGGCGAACCCATAAGTTAATGAAAGGAGTAAGACCCCTAGGAACGTACTGAAGCTTGTAAGTTTTGTAAATATGCAATAATAAGATCTTAAGCTGAAATAATCATACTTCCATAAGGATTACGAATAACACATTAAGAATTATTTACTTCCAAAATTTTAGCACGCATCCATTCCCAACCTACTGGCGTACTATATTTCAGCGCAATTCTCCAACTAACTAGAAATCAATCGTAAATAGAAGAAAAATTAGAATTATGCAATAGGACCAATAAGCTATGAGGCGCGTCCAGAAAGTAAGTTCCGTATCAATTTATCTCCGCTGCAGCGCTGCGATTGCAGTTTCGCACATGCGCTGTAGACGATGTGTATCAAGGAGAAGAACGTGCGCCATTTGGAGATCGCTGTCAGTTACGTACGCTTTGTTGTGCTTGTTTGAAATGTCGGCGTTGATTGAAAATCCCACCGCCTGTGAAATCAGGTCGGTGATTCGGTTTCTCAATGCGAGGAAAGTGAAACCAAGTGAAATTTATCGGCAAATTTGCGATATTTACCGACTACATGCGATGAGTGATTCGATGGTGAGAAGATGGGTCCGACAGTTCAATGGCGGGCGTAGTGATGTCCACGATGGAAAACGAAGTGGGCGTCCACCTTTGGTTACAGAAGAACTGGTTCACGCGATTGATGACAAAATCCAGGAAAACCGTAGGTTTACAGTTAGTGCTCTCGCTATGGACTTCCCAAAATTTCACTGTCTCCAACTGGTTGAAGACACAGGCAGCAGATTTCTATACAGAAGGTATACAAAACCTGGTGCCACGCTATGAAAAATGCCTGAAAAATTTCGGCAGTTATGTGGAAAAGTAGTTTAAAAGTTATAGAATTTTGTGCAATAAAAATTTCTTCTGTATCTGTGTACAGTTTCATTTTATTACCAAACGGAACTCACTTTCTGGACGCGCCTTGTATTTAAACTCACTTATCTCCCAGAATATATGCGTTTAGATTCAAAAGGTGCAGAAAAGGTAAATATAATGTGAAATAGGTTGGAAAAGTAAACAGCCACCAATTGCAAGGTTACAGATTTATTTACAACTGTTTTCGAGCAATTATTGCCCTTCTTCAGATATCTGTACAGAAAACAGTTAAGAATAATATGAAAATATAAATATTACATGAAATTCGCAGTAGAATCATATAATTAAAGGGGCAAGAAGTACACTGTATATAAAGCTTTTTCGAAAAGTGACAAAATGTGAAATATTAATACGCCATTCTGCTGCATATTGATAAAATAAGGAATTGTACAATGTATTAAGTTCAAATAAAAGAAGGATTTTTGGGTACTCACATGAATTGTGCCCTATAGGTTTACACATATCAATCTGTAGTCACACAGTGCGGATATTATGCTAACTAATTAACTAAGTTGTTAATATGTGCATCTTTGGATAAACCAACTTGATTTTCAGTGTGATTACAAAATGCTCCATGTAAACCTAAAGGGCACAATTTATGTAAGTACCTAAAAATTCTTCGTTTATATGAACTTCATACTTGGTAAACTTCCTTAGTTTATCAATATTAGCAAAATAGCGTACTCATATTTCATTTTTTGTCACTTTTCTAGAAAGCTTTATATACAACTAGCTGAAAACCCAGCGTTGCGCAGGCGTTTACTTATTTATTTCTGCAATTTTTCAGGTATATATTCATTTGTATAAGGGCTGTATGTCTCTAAAATCTCTCGGGAATACAATTAGTAGTAATTAGAAGTAATAGATAAAAAATGTTGCGTGATGGGGCGGTTTTCCATGAACGTTACTGTTTATGTGATCATATCTCATGAACCACGTGTCGTAATGTGATACAATTTAGAACGTACATTCAACTATATGTGTTTATACTGTCTGCAAAATTTCCTGCGGCTACAATTTATAGTGCACAAATTATAAATTGTAACGTCATACCGAATGCCGTAGTTTTACTTCATAAACAACGGAAAAGTAGTAAGCGAGAAACTTTTTTTCCTTTCTTCATTTTGGCATGGTTATCAGCAATAAAAAGTTTAATAAAAGTTTGAAATTATGTTTTAAGTTTGTTGCAAGTCGCTAAGTACTCTCATCTTCATATAGCGTATTTGTAAAGTCTCACCGCAGTATGTGGCAGTTCTTTTTGCGATTCCTGTTGTTTATGACGTCATATCTTTTGAAACATGTGTCGCAATGTGATTCTTAACGCTGCAGCAATCGTTACCTCACGGTAAGGAATGTGTGTACCAAATTTTGTTCAAATCGGCCCAGTGGTTTCGGAGAAAATGACTAGCATTGTCGCTAAATGCAACCGTTTTTGCGCACCTCATTGTTTATGACGTCATATCTCGTGAACTATATATCGTATGTGATTCTTACACTTACGGCGACCGTCCTCATGGATTGAAGCTTACGTGTACAAAATTTTATAAAGATTGGAACAAAACTGTAGATTTGTATGCAACACGTACAAACATACGGACACTCTGCTTTATATATTAGATGTACTTCTTGCCCCTTTAATCCTGTGATTCTACTGCGAATTTTATGTAAAAATTGTATTTGTTTATTATTGTTAACTGTTTCCTGTACAGATATATTTGCAGTGCCGCACTGGATACACCGGTTTCCGTCAGATCACGGAGGTTAAGCACTGTCGGACTTGGCTAGCACTTGGATGGGTAACCGTCCGGGTCTGCCGAGCGCTGTTGGCAACCGGGGTGCACTCAGCCCTTGTGAGGACAACTGGGGAGCTACTTGATGCAGAAGTTGCGGCTGCTGTCACGAAGACTGACATAGCGGCCGGGAGTGCGGGGCGCTGACCACGTCCCCCTCCATACCGCATCCGGTGACGCCCTCGGGCAGAGGATGACACGGCGACCGGTCGGTACCCATTGGGCCTCTCGAAGGCTGTCGGACGGAGTTTACAACCATGCAACTGGTAGCTTCTTGCTTTTCCAGCCTATAGAACACAGTTGCTGCAATGGATAAAACATTAAATAATGTGAAAGAAAAATAATTCTATAGCCAAAATAGGCAAGCTGTTTCAAGGTACGTAACTTGAAATTAAATTTGCAAGTGGGTAACATTCAATACCATAATTTTTTTATGTGGGGTGGGTGCACAGTCTTCAGCAGTTATTGAATATAGTCGGCAGACTTACGTCTACTGCAGTTTCTATAAATACACTGCTGGCCAACCGAAATGCAACAGAAAGACAGAGCAGAGGTATCGTAGCCAAATTTATTTGGGAGATAGCACGTTGTATAAAGATCACATGGTTGTAACTGAGTACAGTGAACACGCAAGGGACAAGCACTCGGGAGGACGGCGGTTCAAACCCGCCTCCGGCCATCCAGGTTTAGGTTTTCCCTGATTTCCCCAAATCACTCCATGCAAATGCCAGGATGGTTCTTTCAGAGGGCACCGCCAGTTTCCTTCCCAATTCCTGACAGTAGCTATCTGAGTGTGTGATCCGTCTACAATGACCACGGTGTCGGCAGTACTTTAAACTCTTAATCTTCCTTCCTTCATCATGTAAAGTGAGGCAGGTGATGGAATCAGTACATTCATTTCTGGCTATCAGCTCTGCTACGCGACCCAGCCTGGAATCAAAGACTCTCTAGACTTATATCAGGCAGTGATGCTTCCACGGTCTTCACAGGCCAGCCCCCCCCCCTCCCCCTCTCGCCACACTGATCACACGTTTCGTTTTCGACAGGCGAGAGATCGCGGGACCAGTATGGTGAAGGATGAGCCAACCGTTCAACTGTCTCTGACAACAGTGGTTCCACACTAATCATCGTCGTGGTGTCTGCAGAATTGGTATTCGTCGGTGTAAACATTGTCATTACATTGCATTGTCGGTGTCAGCAGTTCATCGCGTCATTTCCGGAGTCCAAAAGACATAGAATGCTACGCGCAGACACTGCTTGTTATACAACAAACAGAATTTGTTGTCATTGTGATGTGGCAGAACGGTACATGACTGCTTATCGTGCAGAATGCCTATCATTACATGTAATGGTGCAGTCGATCATTCCTGCATACAGCGATCGCAGATCCGCATTAAAGTCGCTTGGTCACGTCCGACACGATCACCGTTTTTTTTATCAACCCCTATCTACATCTACATAGATACCCTGCAAATCACATTTACGTGCCTGGCAGAGGGTTCATTAACCACTTTCATAATCTTTCTCTATCGTTCCATTTTATGATTGCGTGCGGGAAGATAGAACACCAAAATCGTCCCGTTTTCGATCTGATTTCTCTTATTTTATTGGGATGGTCATGTATTCCTATGTAGGTGCGTGCTAGTAAAATATTTTCACATTCAGAAGTAAAAGTTGGTGATTGAAATTTCGTAAATAGATCTCGCCGCAACGAATAACGTCGTTCTTTTAATGATTTCCACCTAAAATCGAGCAATATCCATGACGCTTTCCCCCCTGTAACGTGTTAAAAAAAAAAAAAAAAAAAAAAAAAAAAAAAAAAAAAAAAAAAACGAGCTGCCCGTCTCTGAACCTTCTCAATGTCCTAGGTCAGTCCCACCTGGTGAGGGTCCCACAGTGGGCAACAGTATCCTGAAGAGGACGCACAAGTGTGATATAGGCAGTCTCTTTGGTGGAGCTGGTGTATCTTCGAAGCGTTCTACCAATGAAACGTAACCTTTGGTTCGCCTTCCCCACAATATTTTCCAGTCTAAGTTGTTCGTAATTTTATCTCCTAGGTATTTGGTAGAATTTACGACCAAAAGGTTTGACTGATTTATCGTATAATTGAAGTTCAGCGGATTTCTTTTAGTGCTCATGTGTATTACTTCACACTTTTCATTATTTAGTGTTAATTGCCAATTTGTACACCATGTAGAAATTTTGTCTAAATCGCTTTACAGTTGCTTTTGATCCTCTGTTGACTTCACTAATTGATAAACGACAGCATCATCTGCGAACAGTCTAAGGGAGCTATTCAGATTCTCTCCTAAATCGTTTATAAACAATAGGAACAGTAGAGGACCTATAACGCTTCCCTGGGGAATGCCAGATATCACTTCTCTTTTACTCGATGACTTACCGTCAATTACTACGAACTGTTTCCTTTCTGATAGGAAATCGTGAATCAAATAGCACAATTGGGCGATATTCCATAAGCACTCAATTTAATTAGAAGCCGCTTATGAGGTACAGTGTCAAAAGCCTTCCAGAAAAACTAGAAATATGGAATCGACTTGAGATCCCTTGTCGATGGCACTTATCACTTCATGTGAATAAAGGGCAAGCTGTGATAATTATTTTCCCTATGGCGAACTCCTAACCACAATGACATAAACGTTAACTTAGCTGCGACCACATCACATTGAAGCAGGATATGTCTAGCATTTTATTTATATTGTGACAAGCTAACAATAATGCTGATGATCAGGCACTTAAAAGATTTCCATTGTGATGCGGAACATGTAATGAAAGATCCGATTCATATGGAAATTTAGATAAAACTGGTCATCTTAATGAAGATAACTTGCGATGTTGACTGTTTTACATAATGAACATGTAATATTAGTTGGGTTGACTTTAAGCTTACAAGTATAGACTGGGACATCTGTGGTTTCACTGCAGGTGGTTCGGAAAAGCAGTCTTGAAAGCTATTGAACACGTTTTCCGAAAACTATCTTGAACTTCTAAATTGACAGCCCACATGCAATAGAAATATTTTTGGCATTATAACAGCACACAGGCCTGACCTTATCAACGGTAGCAAGAGTTGGTGATCAAAGTTACCAAAATAAATAAATCAAGAAGGCTAGGAAAGTGTCTTTACTAGAATGAATGGGCATCGTTTAGTCCAGTACGACTATTGTAAAGGGCTTTTGGACAAAATTTAATTGGATTGTAAACCAAGCGATGAAGATGTACATGCCGAATAAATGGATTGAGGATGAAAATGTCCCACCATGATTTAATAATAATAGTTGGAAAATGCTGAGGAAGCAAACACAGTTGCTCTTTAGTATTGCTGATACACAGATCAAGAATGTCTTTTCTTACACACCATTTATCAGCAATGGTTACGAAAGATTGGTACCTCATACTGATAGTCGTAAATAAATCGATATCTTTCCCTTAAACGTCCTCCCATGCTAGGACATCGTTGACATGATTCGAAGAATTTGGTCTTATAAACTGTCATAAATGTGAACAAACTTGCTCCGTCTACACTCAACGTTTCGCAGAATGTAGGTGATGCAGTTCGATACGAATAGGTATGGGGTTATGTAGACATTAAATGGACGTTCTTCACTAGCAAGAAGAATATCGTTTGATCGTACCCGGATTGTTGCTTTATATCAATGACGACATTCATCAAAAGAAGTTGCAAGATGCCTCGGAGTGAAGTGGCAAGGACTTTGAATAGGTATCAAACTTGACAGTAGTGTTCATGACTTGCCCCGTGCCGGCCGCGGTGGCCGAGGGGATTGAGGCGCTCCAGTCACGGTCTGCACGGCCACTACGGTCGGGGGTTCGAATCCCCCCTCGGGCATGGATATTTGTGCCGTCATAGTTCGTAAGTAGTTGATAAGTAGTTTGTAAGTTTAGGGACTAATGACCCCGTAGTTAAGTCCCATAACCTATATAAACATTTGAACTTGCGCCGTACCGGTCGCCATAGGCCAACTGCGGCAGACGACCAGTATTTGCGACTTCCCCTGAAGAAACGTTTACCAGAGTGTCGCCATGATGAACAATGACTATATAATAGCATGGGAGGCAAGAGTACACAATACTCCACAACAGTTCTCTGCATTATAGACTGGCATAGAAAACCCGGTCTCTAAACCCAGGCCGGCCGCGGTGGCCGAGGAGACTGAGGCGCTCCAGTCACGGTCTGCACGGCCACTACGGTCGGGGGTTCGAATCCCCCCTCGGGCATGGATATTTGTGCCGTCCTAGTTTGTAAGTAATTCATAAGTAGTTTGTAAGTTTAGGGAGTGATGACCCCGTAGTTAAGTCCCATAGACTATACAAACATTTGAATTTGAATTTCTAAACCCAGACACCATGCCGCACGACTTCGGTGGGCCCAAAAGCACCAAGGACTATGAATAATTGGGTCAAAGTTCTCTTCATAGATGAGTGCTTGATACCAACTTTATATCAGCTTGGAAACCTGGTATTGATACACGACTGTGGCATATCGCCCATCGAGTACACTAAAGTGATGGTTCAATAATATTCTGTGCGGCGATCATGTGGGGGTTGATACTTTTACAGTGTTCAACAATACACGTACAACATCCTCTAACTAATCGGTGAAGAGTTTTTTCAGCACCTCGGAGAAGAACTTGAGTTTATGGACAATAACTTCAGAGGTCATCGTCCTGGCACAGACAACGATTTCATCAATCGTACCGATATTGCATGATTGGATTGGCCTGCAGGTTCCTCCGATATGAATCCAAATGAACATCCTTGGGATAAATTGAAAAGAGCTGTCCGAGCATGTCCTGAACAAATCTACTAGAATTCATCAATATTGCCATTGAAGAGTGGTATAAATTAGACTATCAATGCTTAAATGAAATCATGGTCAGCATGTCACACAGGGTGCAGGTCGTTCAAGGGGCCGGGCTATTCGCTATTAAACGAAATCGCCACACAATGAGCTTACCTCAATGAAAGTGATTTTAAGTTTTGTCTGATTGTTGCGTTTTGTAAATAAATCGGAAGGTTTTACATTATAAATACTAATTCGCCATAAAAATATTGTTTTGGGATTGATGCAAAAACATTTTTGATGTGTGTAACTTACACTAACCAAATTCCGACAAACTCCACATGTGACTTCAAACTTTACAAAACATTTTTTCTCGCTGACGCCGCCAAAATAATAGTAAAAGAAATGAAGCTTATCGCTTACTTCATTTCTCCCTGTTCATATAATGAATTTTCAGCATCTCCCATGACGTTTTAATTTGCTACGTTTTAACTATTAGCTCTTTTCGCTACATACGGTAAGTGTACCATTAATGGGCACTGCCCGAGTAATCGGCACTTTAGCGATTAAATGCGTTTATTAAATGTGCAACCTTGGAGTGCAGTCATGTACCTGAATTTTCTTGAACCTCCAGTACACATAGTTCGTTCGACGTCCGTACGATGCGTTTTTGTAGAACGCTTTGCATTACGCTGTGTTTAAAAACGAGCGCAAGTGATGTCATAATCTTTGCTCAGTCTGCGTATAAAGAAGCAGGTCTTCAGTGTTTGAAGAATCAGCCTGTTTTGTAATGTAAGTACAGGTGTATCTTGATATATTCTTTTGCAAAAGTATATGCTGTACAGAATATTGGTTAAAAGAAAAACATTTCGGTACCAGGTATCCGCAAATGTGCCGATAACTATAGTTGGAGTCTTCTAGGAGGGCGCTTCCGCGCATAGAGGCGGAGCAATGGGGGAATCTTGGAGGGGAGGAGCTACTGCCAAGAGCGAACAGTTGAGTCTGTATGAGAAACAATGCGTAACTCGCAGCGAGCCATGTGCCTAGAGCAGCGGTTCCCAACCTTTTTTGCTCTGCGGCCCACCCACTGTATAGAAACACCTGTGAGGCCCAGCAACTAAACACGCACGCACACGCACACGCACACACAAACAGAGAGAATAGGCATTATCATACAAATAGGCATTATCATACAAATCTATATCTATAAATGTGAATGTCTGTTCGGTGTACGTTTATCACGTCTGATCTACAAGACATAAAGAGCTAAAAATCGTACAGTTACTAATGTCTACCCGAGGAAGGTTTTAGGTACGGTTTTATGGCGATCGGATAGCTATTTATCTATATATATTGCCGCGAGAGACCACGAACACCGACTGGTGCCTGATGTGCAGCTGGCTTATTGCTGGTTTCGTTTCCATAGTTCGTCTGATGATACGGACTCTTGGAAGGACGTACTCGGTGTATCCCTTATATTCCGGTTCCAGTCCGTGTAAGCGACGGCTTTTACGTTGCCTAATCGGAGCCACGGTGATGCAGCTGTTGCACAGTGTACCCGGCGCCTCCAGCAAACAATGTCGCGTTGCAATGGAAGTAGGCTTGACTTCGAAGTAGAGGTCTACATTATGTCCGATTTTTACCGGCGAGTCCCGCTCGCCCCTCTGTCTCTCGGGAGTGTGCGGCCGAGCGTCCTCTTCTACCGGTCGCGGGCAACCGATCGCCAGCGCTCGGCCGAGCGCGCCGAACGCTCGGCCGGTCGCCAGTAACCGGCGCACTCAGCGACGGGGAGCTGCAAGGCGTCACACTGCTTACATTAATACTTGTTCCGTAGATCATGAATACGACACTTCGTAATGATGTGGAACGTGTCAGGGCAATAAAAGGTGTCTGTACAAGATATTACATTACACAAAATGTTATACGACACAAATATATTTTGTATTATTTTTTACTTTTTCTTTCTATGATTATTTTTTTTTTATTTTTTTTTTTTAGTTTTACTAATTCATATCTAAAAATTCATGCATTGAGTAGAAGGAGTTGCCATTCAGAGATTCTTTTAATTTGTAAATGCTAGTTAGCTATCTGTCAGGTTTTGATGATGTTTGATAGGTGACCGAAGACTTTTGTGGCAGCATAATTCATCCCTTTACGTGCCAAAGTGAGATTTAACCCTGCGTAGTAATATCATCGTTTCTCCTGTTGTTATACCTATGCACACTGCTATCACTTTTGAACTGGGTTTGCCGCGGCGGATTAGCCATGCGCGATGCGCACGGCCGTTCGCCATCTGGGGTTCGGGTCCCCTCTCAGGCATGGATGTCTGTGTTGTCCTTAGGTTAGTTTACCTTAGTTTAAATTGTTTCCAAGCTACGGACTAATAACCAAGCAGTTGAGTCCGATAGATTTACAAACATGTAAACATCTGCGTGAACTGGATTGGAGTATTAACAACAAATTTCATCAGTGAATATATATACTCTGAAGTAACTGTTAGGATATCTAAATCGTTAAATAGGTGTCTCCAGGATGATCTTGGGTCCGCTCCAGCAATTATTCTGATTACAAGATTTTGTGCAATGAATACTTTTTTACTGAATGGTGAATTACCTCAGAATATGATGCCATACGAAAGCAGTAAATGAAAATAGGCGTAGTAAACTAATTTACTGAGATTCTTATCGCCAAACTTTGCAAAAACCCTAATAGGATACGTAGCTGAACCGAAAAGGTTTTTTTCCAGGTAGAAATAAACGTTGGCCAAGCACATTTTTTTTCAGACTTTAGGAAGGACGTACTCTTTTTTTTTTTTTAATTTTTTTTAATTTATGCCGGTGGGCGGGATTTTTTTTTTAACAGCAGTTTTTCCCCCTTTCTTTTCCTGCTCCAATAAGGAATAATAATGTCAAACAGAAAACGAGGAATGACCAGCACAACAAAAGAAAACTACAAAATAACATTCTGCCGGTACGGCTCCTGGCGAAAACACACAATTTTAAAACAGTTGAAATGTTAACTAAAACGGCAGTCTGTGGCCAGCACGCCCTGCCGCGCTGCCCCTGCACCCCCCGCATCGCCGCTACTCGAGCGGCTCCTCTGACAACATTCACGATCTACATGCTTTTTCTTCCACCAAAAATTAATAATAAAGTGAAAAAACGAGAAAAGGAGGAATGACCAGCAAAACAAATGAAAAACTAACAAAACAACATTCCGCTGGTGCGGCTCCTAACGAGACAACACACAGGTTAAAACAATGGAAAAGTGAAATAACTTCTTTCTCAAATGAATAGGAAATACCAAGGCTGTTACCTAATTTTCTATGTTGCGAATTACCATAGTGTTTTTACGTTTTCCATTTCCTTGTTTGATGCTTAGATCAAAACTGTGTGTCCCATCTTAGAGTAAATTGTCAAATGCATACTGAATTGCGACATTCAAAAAGTTTGCGAATGTTGATCGATAGTCTTTGCGTGTTTTGACTCTCTGATGTTCAGACTTCAGATGAAATAAATAGAGATAAACCTGGTCGATTTGTAAATGGAGGATGGCGTATACGGTGTGTGCCACAATCCAGGTTGTGGCCGCCCTCTTGGCGGAGGGAAACGGTGTGAAGTCCGGGACGAGGGCTGTGCGGGCGTCGAACGCGCTGGCGACGCTCCTGTTGACGAGGGCGAGCATGCGCGCCGCGGCGCCCCAGACGGGGCGGTGGCGCGCGCACGCCAACCTGTGCTCCGGCGAGTCCTCCAGGCCGCAGTGGCTGCAGCGGCTGGTCGCGCGCAGCCCTATCCGCTCCATCCGGTCGTGCGTGGGCAGCATCCGGTTGACAGCGCGGTACCACAGGCTGCTGACGTCCGTCTGCAGGAATGGCGCGTGCACGTTGGTCCACACGGCCCTCCACGCAGCCGTCGGGTGACGGGCTTCCATCTTGTTCGCGAGCGGTACACGGTCTTGACTGTCCGCGAGCGGGGCTCCAGGTCTTCGGCGTCCAAGTAACTCTTTTGCACGAAGAACTCCCGGATGTAGCGCAGCCGGGACGGGATGGCGGAAGGGTCTACAGGTGCCGTTTCCGATGACGGCCGAAATCTGCCGAACACGACCGCCGTGGGACCCGACGGGTGTTCCTCGATCGTCCGACTCATCCGATGAATCAGCAGAGCGGCCGCTTTTGTCGCAAAGTGCGTCAGTCCGAGTCCCCCCTTCTCGCGCGGTAGCGTGCAGGTCGCGTACGCAACTTTAAAGATGTGGCCCCGCCACAGCAACCAATACGCAGCCTGCGTAATCGCTCGTCCGAGTTCTTTAGGTAAGTGAAAAACCTGAGCAATATACCAAGCTTTGCTCAGCAAGAACACATTGATGACGGTGACCCGTTGCTTTAAAGATAAGCTGCGTGTGGAATTTAAATGCGACATTGCCCTTATACCGTACAATACCGTGCGCCAGTTCGATACGGACGATTTCATTAAATTGGCTTGCAGTTGAACGCCCAAAATCTTGTGTTCCAGTTTTACAGTAAACCAAGGCCGCCTATAGTTGCGATCGGCATTGTAGATCGGGAGAAAAACGGTTTTGCGGGTGTTGACCGCCGCTCCCGACGCCCGCTCGTACGTGGTGAGACTGTCGCGTATGATGTCCAGGTCGGCCGGCCGAGACACCAGAAGTCCCAGGTCGTCGGCGTATGCGCGACAAACCTGTTTTGTTTGTCCGATTTGTATTCCGACGCAAGACCTGTGCAGTTTACGTAAGAGCGGGTCAAGGGAAATAGCAAATAACGACATCGCCAATGGGCAGCCTTGTTTCACGGAACACCGTATGGGAACACGCTCCGTTAAAGTGCCATTAATACAAACACGGGAGGTCGAACCAATGAACAGATTGTGGATCATTCTGACGAAGTTGATACCGAATCCAAATTTCTGTAACACACGCCGGAAATACAAATGGCTAACCCTATCGAATGCGGTGGCAAAATCTATAGATAAGATTCCGAAAGGTATTTTTTGCACGGTGGTAAATGCAATTACGTCCCTGTATGTTGACACCGCATCATGTATTGTTCTGCGTGGTACCGCGCAAAACTGAAAGTCACTAATAATTTTAGACATAACACATTTTAACCTCGTTGCCACACACTTTGTAAAAAGTTTGTAATCCCCGTTAAGAAGCGTAATAGGGCGCAGACTTGATAATTTACTACTGACTCTGGTCTTCGGGGCAAGGGTAATAACGCCTTCTAAAAAGGATTTCGGGACCGGTACTCCCTGTAAAATGTCATTAAAAATTTCAGCTACAGTCTCTCCAATTATACCCCAAAATTTAAGATAAAATTCCGGTGGCATTCCGTCTGTCCCTGGCGACCTGTGCTTGGCACATGTTTTTAGTACGTCCAGGATTTCTGCTGCGGTGAAGGGGGCATTTAAATGACGTCGGTCAGTGGGTGTTAAGATGTGCGGCACTTCTTGCAAGAGGTCTGCGATAGCGTCTGCGTCCGTGTCCTTCTCGGCGAACAGTTGGGCAAAGTGGCGCTGCGCCTCGGACAGGATGTCGGCCTGCGCGCGCAGCCGGCCGCCGTCGGCTGCCTCCAGCTCCGCTATGTGCCTCCGCGCCGCGCGCCTGCGCTCTCGCAGCAAGTGGAACACGGAGGGCGCCTCGTCCGCCAACTGCCCCACGTCCTGCGCCTGACTCCGAACTACGGACCCGTACAAACGCGACTGCTTCATTTCCAGTAGGCGGCTCTTTATCTGTTTGATTCGCGCCAGTCTAAGCGCTGGGTCGTCTGTTGGCATTTCGATAAAGTCTTGCAAACACTGTTCGTAAAAGGCCACTGTGTTCTTCCTCCAATGTTGGGCGTTAGCACTGAACTCTTTGAGCGTTTTCCGCAGAGCTGGCTTCCCTAACTCCACCCACCATGACAACGCCAAGTCGTACTGGGCGCGCTGGCTCAGAACCCGCCGCCACACGCCAGTGATCGCCGGTTCCAGAGTGCTGTCCTGCAGGTGACGGATATTCAGTTTCCAGTGACACCGCGATCGGGCTCTCGTCTCTAGCAAGGAGTGAAATTTGCAAACGTATGCACAATGGTCAGAGAAAACGATTGGATGGACCTTTGCATCGACTATGCAATTCTTTTTGTCGGAAGAAATATATATCCTGTCTATACGACTACGGCCAGTGGGATAAAAGTATGTAAATCCTGGAGCACGCGGGTACAGGTGTCTCCAGGAATCCGTCACCTTCAACTCCGTCACCAAAGTTTGAAGTTCTAAGCATTTGTTAGGCTGCGGTTCCTGATCCTGAGCTTCCAATACGCAATTAAAATCGCCACCCAGCACAACTGGAAGGTGACGGTCGTACAACAGATGGCAGATATCGCTACTAAAAAATACTCTTCTCAACGGCTTACCTTCACCACCCGACGGGGCATACACGTTAACGTATCTGATGTTGTTAATTGTGCACGCTATACCTCGTCCGTTAGGGATTGTCGCAACATTTGAAATATCATAATCGAGTTTGACTAAAATGGCGGTCCCACGAGAACTTTCAGGGTCGTAATTTAAAATAACTTGATAACCTGGCACAGAACTGATCAAATTCGTCACAACTTCTTGCACAAAGACGATGTCTGCTTTAATACTGTTTACGAATTCGACCAAGGCTATAAATTTTGCATTTGACTCGAATCTATTGATATTTATGGTAGCGACTACTGATGGCAAATGCGCTACCATAATGTCAATTGGAGTGTATACTCTAAATAGGGGTTTGAGTCCCGGCTACGTCTTCATGTTCCCCTGACCTGTCAGTCAACCAGTTCGGGTGTGTAGGCCCTACTTCCGTGTCCATGTGTAAATCCGTCGTCGACGAGGCACGCTCTGTGTGTCCCTCTTGTGACTGCGATTCCGACCGAGAGAACTGGTGCGGCGGGCGAGTGCGCTTCTCGTACGAGTCGTCGGACTTGCGCTTTATCGGCTGCGGCGCCGCCTCGTACCCCGAGGGCGCGTCCCGCGCCATGTCCGCCATCGCCTCGCTCAGCACCTCCTGCAGCTGGCGGCGGACGGCGTCGACCCCGCCCTCCCCCGCAACTCGCCCGGGGTCGCCCTGCCGGTGGCCGGGATCAGAACCCGCAGCCTTCTGCCTCTGCCTGGTCCCGTACTGGTGGCGGGGCGCCAGCGCCCTCTCCAGGGAGGGGCTGCGCTCCCGGCGGCGGCCGTCGCGACTGCCCGAGCTCCCGGAGCTCCTAGACCTGTGCACGTCACTCGTGCCCACGCAGCCGTCCCGCCGCAATTTCGGTTCTAACTCTTGGGGCGCAACTACCTGTGTCGCCTGACGGTCGCTCCATCCGGAGGGTGACGCGACTGCAACTGGGGACACAGCGGACTGTACGACAGTTTCCGATACCGGTTGTGACTCCCTCGCAGTGTCTGAAACCTGCGCGGTCACATCAGACACTAATGGTTCCTCAGCTTGCTGTGTAACTACAGGCAGGGACTCTTCCATATGTACTGCTGGCCTGTCACAGACAGGTGGCGCGGGTTCTAATCCTGCGCTACCTTCTATCTCGGGTATAGACTGTGTAACTTTCGCAGTTGCGGCAGGTTGCATGGCTACAGTTTCGTCTACGACTTCCTCGTACCAAGGGGTCGATATGGCGATAGTGTCAGATGCCACAGGGACTTCGACGTTCGAGGCAGACAGACGGTCAACTAAAGTCTCTGTTTCTGAATCACGAACGGTTTCAAGGACATTTCCTGATACAGGGTCTTCTGATACGTCTGCTTGGGATATGGCTGGAGTAGTATCCATAACGTCTACGGGCGCGGCCACCAAAGTGTCTGCTCCGCGACGCGCGGGAACCAAACGTGACGCCACCGTGGCGTACGACGACGCAGCGGCCTCGCCGCCTCCCTGCCTCTCTGCCGGCAGTTGCGCGGGGCGCCTGCGCCGCGGACACTGTTGTCTCAAGTGGTCGGTCGAATGACAAAGTGAACATGTCTGCGGCTGGCCGTCGTATGTAATAAAAGCACGGTGCCCAGCAATTATCATGAATGAAGGAATATGTTTATGTACTACCATTTTAACAGACCTGATACCATTATCTACTTGGTAACGGTACGCGGATGACCACTTCTCCTTTGTAATTTGTATCACTTTTCCGTATGGTTTCAAATACCGACTGATAGTTTCTAGCCGAGTTTCAAATGGCAAGTTAAATATCCTAACAGTACGGAGACCAAAGCCTGCGTGAGATAAATAAACGTCACTGATTTGACCGTTTAAATGTCTAAATTTACGGGTACCGTCATTCATTTCCACCAAAGTATTACATAATTCCGGGGTTCTGATTTTCAAAAACAAGCAGTTCATGATCGTGTCCAGTTGAACGCCTAAAACTTCATTTTCCGGCAGATTCAAATCCTCCTCTAACCATCGATGGATCTCAAAAGCATATGGTCGTGGGAAATTCTTGTTAAAGTCGACCTGAACATTATTCTCCCTTTCTTCCCTATCGTTAAATTCAGCCATAACTTACAGTTTCCTAAACAGCGATTAATAAGGAAGCAGCCGCCGCTAGCGAAGCTCGCGAAGAAGCACTTGCTTGCACTGCCCGGAGAGCGACGTGCTCAGGCGGGCAGCCAGACAAGGATTCAACATACATGCAGCACTGACTGCCTCTCAGGCAGAGTGCGCTGCTATTTATACACAGACAGAATTAACCAGAAATTTGAAGAACAGTTAACATGTGAACATAAGAAAGAGGTAGAACCTTCTGGAATTGTTAACTACAAAGAAATAAATTTTTGCCAGTGGGCGGGATTGAACCTGCGACCTTCCGCACCGCAGTCCATGACGCTATCCCCTGCGCCACGCCGGCAGTCGGTGTTCGTCGTCTCTCGCGGCAATATGGAAGCAATGGCTGGCCGTATCCCTTTTGCTAGAGCAGCGAAAACAGTACGGAGTGCCCAAATCAACAATCCAGAATAAACTAAGCGACAGAACTGCTTCTTCCAGGTAAATGGGATCCTCATAGATTCTTGGTGACGATGAGGAGGTAAAACATTGTGATATTACATGGCGAAGCTGATTGTTTCCATGTGAAAGGCGGGTTTTGCCAGGCTGTTGGGTTCCCCAGCCAGTTTGAATCTAGTGAATGGACTGATAGTCAGGGTTTACATAAAGTGCTAGAAAACCGGAAACCACGCTCTTGGCTGAGTGAGGGAGGCTATTCCAGATTGCAACTGAAATACAATATAGCCACATACATTACTCTAAAATCCATATAAAATCAGAGAATGATCATACGCCAAGATAATTATATGAATGGATTCAGGAGACTTGGGAGAATCAAACGCCGTAATTACAATTTAAATATCCCTTACAGATAAAAAGCGGATAAATTTCAGTACTATAATAATTATGAGACTTATATTTACAATTATTAATTATTAGTGTTTATCAGTAACAATTTATGAGGCAAATGGGCATCATTGCACCACGCTACCTATCTAAAAAGACGTACCACCTTATTTCCGCATTATTTCAATAAACTTTATTTTACTTTCTTCTTCTGCTTTTCGTTGAGGTAATAATATTCTTGTGTCATAACATAGATTCCACCTCAAACACAAAACATGAACCCAGCAATATGCATTACATTTATATATGTATTTTATTAAATTTAATATTATTCTTAGTAACATTCTTTTTTTATGTTGTAGACTGCCACTTAAATATTTCATGCCCAACTAAAAATAGTATATATGCAGTGGATAATTTATGTAGGAACAACTATAAGTATTTGTGGACAAGAACTGAATATATTTGTATAAAAAGCCATTATAAATTAAATATTAATTGTGTATTAGGTTTAGATGGAATACCAAACTGTGGAGAATGAAAATTTGTGCCTGGCCGGGATTCGAACCCGGGATCTATGCTTAGTAGGCAGACGCGTTGACCACTCCGCCACTGCCACTGCCTCTTAGGTCAAGGACTTCCGCCGTTCGGCAACCAAGGAGGTTGGGAGACGCCAGGACGGCGTCGGGGGGTGGTGGGAGCTGTGCGCTTGTTTGCTCGATGTGTATTGTCTTTCCGTTGCCATTGAGAACCGAGGTATTAAACGTCTTTGCACATTGCTCCCTCGCTGCAGTATTGCCTTGAGAATGGCAGGGTGTACTCCTGACGAAATATCGGCCGACGCCGACTTTTATACCTGGCTGCATTCTCCTAAGTTTTTTTAAATACGTCCGGAAACGGTTTGTGGGACGATCGGTAGCCGTACGTTTCCCTGTCACGTGGAGCGAGGCACTGGTCGATCCCCGGTCGATTGCCACATGAGCCTCGGCGTATCGTTTTCCTACTGGCTTAAGACCCGACACGCACCTATACACTGCTCCGAACGTCAAAGTGTGGTGTCCAACCGTCGGCAGTTTTCACGTACGGATTGGGCCCTTGTTTAACTGGCCTAACTCGTTTACCTGACACCCTGTATCCATTCCTCTAGTCTGGATGTGATTGCCACCTGTATGACTCGTCCACTCTGCTCTGCCAAACTACAGCGCACTTACCACTTATATGGGCATGCGCATTAGCACCTACGGTAGACCAATTTCATATACAATATCGCAGTTTTTATTGGTAAAGTTTAAAGTTTGCATTTTTCTTCCCTCTGTGTGCGTTTTTGTTGTGGTCCTGAGTGTATTACATAAAAACGTAACTTTTGTTCTACAGAGGAGCAGGAACTGCTCCTGGTTTTTGCTCTTTACGTGGGCTGTCAGTCTTCGCTATGCGACTAAAGCCGGTAGATTCCTTGACAGGTGCTTTTCAAGTAAGATTTACGACAGTTCTGCAGCGCTTGTCAGGATCGTGAAGGTTTCCCAGCAATCGCTGTCTTTTAGTACCTGGAGCGGCAATGTACCAAACTGACACGAAAATATAAGAAGAGACTTCCAACTAGTTAGGACAGCGTAACCGATGCTGGGAACTGCGACTCGACACTGACGGCGCCTCCCTCGTTGTTTCGGTCTTCGGCCCTGCGGGTGGCGACTGTGCTGGCGCTCCTGGTGATCTCTGTGGAATCTCTTCAAGACTCGCAGGATCAGGCGGTGAGTACAGCCATACTAAGGTATGACGTGATTGACAAGCACTGGAATAATTGTGATGATATCGATAAAACTGCAGTGGTGTGAAAGTATATCAGATCAAATAGCTGATATGCTCAATCTCATCTGGCAAAATTGTATGATTGTAGAATCATTCAAATTAGAAAAAGACAGCTGTTTCTCTTCGGAGTCATTTACTGTTCATGTTAATAAAGAAATTCGCTAAATGACCCAAATAAGACAAGGGCACAATGTGATCAAAAGTATTTGACAGATGCTGAAATTGACTTAACAAAGTTCGTGGTGTCCTTCATCGGAAATGCTGGAGATCAATACGGTGTTGGCCCACCCTTAGCCTTGATGACAGCTTCCACTCTTGCAGACATATTTTACATCTGGCGCTGTGAGGTTTCCTGCAGAATGGCAGCCCATTCTTCACGGACTGCTGCACTGAGGAGAGTATCGATGTAGGTCGGCGTTCCAAAACATCCAACGCTCCTTACACCACGCGAGGCGTCGTTTTACACTGACCTGCGTGGTGTGTGGCTTTTATGCAGCCGCTGACCATCAAGTTTTCTCACCTCCCGCCTAACTGCCCTGATGCAGTTTGGAATTCCTGTGTGATGGTCTGGATAGATGCCAACCTATTACACTGTAGGACTGTCGGTGGTCGTCTGTACGCTTTCCTGCTGTACTAGTCCCTTCACGTTTCCACTTCACTATCACGTGAGAAACGTGGTCCTAGGGATCTTTAGGAGGGGAACTCTCGCGCACAGACTTCTGGCACAAGTGACATCCAATCACCTGACCACACGTCCGTAAGTTCCGCTGAGCGACAAATTCTGCTCTCTCACGATGTCTAATGGCTACTGAGTTCACTGATATGGAGTACCTGCCACAGGTGGCAGCTCAATGCACCTAACATTAGAAACGTACAGGGTGTCCAGAAAAGGGCTCCCTGATTTCAAAATTAAATATCTCGAAAACAAACGGAATGTTTATTGTGAAAGCTGTAAGAAGTTTATACAGCAGTTTGAAATAATAGTTACAAAAGCTGGCGCTGTAATCGCCATACGTAATGCCTAGTATAAATAGTGATCCGAAACCCAGAGCGATCAGTTCCACTATTGAAACGTGAAGGGAGGTTACCGTACCGAAGGAAGAAATTAAAACCATGTACTCCATTGAACAACGCGTTTTTCTGGTGCCAGAGTACCACAGGTTAGAAGAGAGTCCTAGGGCAACAAGGCGAAGTTTTGAAGCACGATGTAATGTTCCAAAAGGACCCGATGCGAAAACCATTCGTACGCTCTTCGCAAAATTTCAACGAACAGGCAGCGTAACTGATAGTCTAGTGGGGCATGTTGGCAGCAAGCAAACCGCAGTTCCGCCTGAAAATATCTACACAGTTTCTGGAATTATTCAGCGAAATTCATTGTCATCCGTCCGTAGAATAGCATCTCAGACTGGTCTGAAGCGGTCCAGCACGCAGAAAATACTGAGAAAGAGCCTACACATGTTACATTTGAAAATTCAAACGCACCAGGCCATACCAGTACGAGCTGTGCAACAAAGGGTTGCCTTTGCTAATCAGATGCTCACAATGATTGATAGTGAAGGATTTGATGTTGGCTGCATCTGGTTTACAGATGAAGCACACTTCTACCTGAATGGATACGTGAATAAGCAGAACTGTCGATTTTGGGGGTTCCGAAAATGCCATATTGGTGTGAAGCGAAACCCCTGTATTCTCCTAAAGTTACTGTGTGGGCTGCAGTATGCAGCAGAGGCATTATTAGCCCTTTTTTCATTCGTGAAACGGTCACTAGTGCACGTTACGTTGCAATTTTAGAACAATTTGTCGCCACACAGCAAGCCTTAGAGGATCGACCAGGTACTGAATGATTTATGCAAGATGGAGCCCGACCACATCGGACAGAACAAGTGTTTCGCTTTCTTGAGGAATACTTCGGGAATCGAGTCATTATCTTGGAATATCCCAAATTACTGGTGTAGCTATGCATTGGCCTATATATCGCCGGATTTGTCTCCCTGTGACTTTTTCTTTGTTTGGCAGAGTGAAAGACATGATCTATCCGAAGCATCCACGCTGGACGAGCTTGAATCGGCGATCTCTGTGGCATGTGAATCCATTTCGGTTGAGACACTACGAAATGTATTTTTTTTCTTTCATGAGTTTATCAATTGTTTTAAAAATTGATTGTACGACTTTATATAGTAAAAGAAACATTATTTTGAAAACTGACTTAAAAATGTCCTCTCATAAAACAATCAATCGCAGTTGATGTCATATATTCTGTGAATGTTAAATTCTAGAGCCGTGTCAGCTGTTTTTATTGAGATCCTTTTATATACTGGTTCACTACTGGTTTCGCGTCAATAGAGACGCATTTTCAGGTGTTAAACTTATTTCTCTCGTCATAATTCATTACTGAGTCCCAACATTCTAGTTGCTTTCATCCGTCAATTGATTAAAAATTCAATAGGGCCGAATACATGGGTCCTAGTCCAATATCAAATCGGTGTCTTTCAGGACTACATGTATTTACTCAGCTGCGGATGCCCCAATTATAAAATAACTTGTACTACGAAATGTGATGGCGAATTTCATTCTTCGTTTGCGCCAACTCTGTAGTGCCGATGGTGAACATTTTGAAAACATTGTGTTGTGATAGTTTGAAAAGAGTGTTTTCATACGATTATTTCACTTATGTATGCTGATATGAGCTGTACAGCGTACAGCGCCATCTGTTAGCAGCTTTTGTAACTATTATTTCAAACTGCTGTATAAACGTCTTACAGCTTTCACAATAAACATACCGTTTACTGCATTCTTCTATCGATCTTTGTTTTCGAGATATTTGATTTTGAAATCTGGGAGCCCTTTTCTGTACACCCTGTATGTTTTTGTGGGTGTCTGGATATTTTTGATCTCATAGTGCAGCTGAAATGTACTGCCATGATGAATGTATTATTGCTATCTGCGTAACGAGTACTATCGAAGTTATTGCCTCTCTTACGAAAAATGTAAGAGGCTCACCACAATTCTTTTCATGTTGTATGGTGAGAAACTCGCCCATGTACCAGCGTTAGGTCTAAACCTATCAGGGCACCAATCAAATGTTTCGATATTACCGTGGAAAACACCAGCCTGTGCATCTCAACTATTTGGGTACAATGATTAGTTTCTTCTTGAGCTTGAATGATTCAGATTGCGTCTTTATTGGCTTCAGTCAAATAGCGAAATACTTGCGAAGGAGCGGTTGCTCTCCTTCATTCCACAAAAATCTCATTGCAATTTGGAGTAAAGTTTTCACGAGAATGTTGGCCATCTACGCTAAACGCCTCATTAAGAGAAGGCCTGAGCTAAGTGGTCTTAGCTCTGAGAATATATTTTCCCTGTCGTGTACTATTGGTGGCAGAGGTTTCTGGGCTACAGTGTACGGTTGTTCTAATATCTGTTGTCGTTGCCAGTTCCGTCTTATTGTTTTTTTGATAAGCTGTTTTATCTGGCTGCACCAAACATCTTCATTAAGTTTGCGTGTAGAATGTCTGCTCCAGAGTAGTAACGGTATATACTCGTATTATTTTGTTCCTCTCCGCAAGCCGCCACACAATTATTAATAAGTTTATACAGCACGCCAATAGCATTTTATATTTGCATTATTTACGAGAGAAACACCTGCCTTGCCACTTGCAGGAGTATTGAAACATCGAAAGATTTATGAGTAATGCACACAATTCTAAGAGACTGTATATAATCGACAACGGGATGATTTACATTGTTATATGCTGTGAAATATAAATGACAAGATCGCTGTTCAATACTTTATTGAAATTTTTCGATTTAAGCAAGACTTTGTTGTCATTTTCGGATCTGAAATTTTACATTCCAAAATACAGCACCTCTCGATACTGCGTAATTGTTAATGATATATGGAGAGATTCTGTATTTTGAAATGTAAAATTTCAGATCCGAAAATGACAACAAAGTTTCGTCGAAACCGGTAATCTTCAATAAAGTATTGAACAACATAGAATTCTACAATTCTCACAATCAAACGAGTCGATCATAAAAAATAACAGTCGGGGATGTTATGTGATTTAAAGTGTACCGGAACCAGGATTCGAGCCCGGGACCTTCGCCTTGCGCGGGCAAATTACCAGCTGAGCTATCCAGGCAAGCTTCACGGACCGCACTCACAGCTTTACTTCTACCAGCACCTCGCCTACTGCTTACCAAATCGTGAAGCATGACGGGATTTCTCAGTCGCTTTCCCGCGAAAGGCAAGGGTCCGAGGTTCGAATACAGATTACGGCACATAGTTTCAATCTTTCAGTTATCAAACAGTGCTATTAGGGCCACTGTAGAAATATTAATGCCACAGGTGGTGATGCAGCTTTTCATTTGATTATAAGCTTTTCATTTATTTAGTTTCAAAGTAATCATCAGAATCTAGACCTGGGGTAAAGTTTAATACTAATGGTATATAGTCATGCCCCCCCCCCCCCCCCTGAACTATACTCAGCACTGTTTAATAACTGAAACTCATAAATGGACCCATACCTCAACAAAGATGTCTGGAATTTAGTATTAATATGCCAGGAAGTTTCTAATGTGATTTTTTGGTTCCCTGAATCTCTAAGAGCGAATTAATATTTCTAACAAGTGTTCCATGTACTGTTGAAAAATATATGACTTTTATTCAAATTTCACTTAACACCAGTGTTTGACATAAGAGAAAAAATTGTTTTGATGGTCCCCAGTATTAGTTCTTGTTACGAAAATGTGTAAGAAGATAACACAACACGGAATTCATTGCCTAAGTTGCTCGAGGTAACGACGGGAAATGGAGGAAGTCCTTGTGGCTCCAAAAAAAAAAAAAAAAAAAAAAAAAAAAAAAAACAAATAAATAATAATAATAATAATAATAATCCGATTTTACTTATACAAGCCCTACAGGGTGATGACAATCACAAATGTACGAGAAACATTATCAAATGGCAGCTGTAAATGTACCTCTGAAAAGTCCACTACAGAAAAGTACTTTCTCCCGGCCAGTTTGGACAGAAGTTCGTTCAGGCGGGGGATAGCCAATTGATTGTGAATTAGATGTCCCCTGTCACTACAAATACAAAGCTTGCCAGCCGATTTCTTGATAATGATTTATAGGGAATCGCATTGTCTGCATGATATATTTTCCATGATGCAGCCGGCCGCGGTGGCCGAGGGGATTCGATAGGGTGGACCATAATTACCTTCTCAAAACTATGTCCGCGATGGAGATTCCCCATAATTTTGTCAACGTCGTTGAAAGGATTTTGCGAAATAGCACGTCCCGGATTATGATCAATGGACAAATGACGAAACCGTTGGACTTCACACGTTCAGTCAGACAAGGGTGTCCACTGTCCATGGCTTTGTTCGCCATTGCCATTGAGCCCCTCCTAGCCAGTCTACAGCAACGACTGCAAGGATTGTGCATCCATGGTCAATCTATTGTCTGCAAGGCATACGCCGATGATGTAGGTCTTGTTATCACGAGTGCAAATGACATCGAGAAGACACTTCATGTGCTCACTAACTACGAACTTGCTTCGGGTGCGAAACTCAACAAAACGAAATCCAGCATCATGAGCATAGGGGCTGGAATGTCGTTGCAGGGCATAGAAGACTTCAATGTGGTCACCAACAAACGAATACTGGGCATCGATTACAGGTCCACCATACAGCATACCATAGCTGCCAACTCTACGAAACTACTCGCAAGTGTGCGAGCATGCGTCAAGGAACAACGTGTAAGAAAGCTTGATGACATTCAAAAGGCAGCCTTTGCTAACATGTATATAGTTTCGAAACTACACTACGTGGCACAAGTTTTACCTTTACCCGGTGAAACAACAGCTAGAATCATGTCTGCTCTGGGCCATTTCGTAAGTAAAGGAAGTATCTTTAAGGTCAAGTTTGACACTCTTACTCTCTCCGCGGATAAGGGAGGACTTAAACTTATTGATGTTGCTCTGAAATCCCGAGCTCTATTCGTGTGCACCACATATAAACTGTGGCGGAAGACGCAACACAGTTTAACGTCCCATCTACTAGAGGAAATAGCCCCTGGGCAATGGATCCACCAATTGATGTGCGCCACGTTCCTATTGGCTTTCACCATTTTAAACAGTTTTTAATTGAACTTAGCTACATTCGGACCAGAGTCTGTACCACGAACTTAACCAAAGTGAAGGCAGTGTATGAGAAATTAATAGAAACCAAGAGTAGAAACGTGGTAGAAGAAAAGTACCCTCAATATGACTGGCGAATAATATGGCAGAATATCAGCACCCGTCATTTACCGACCAATGTGAGAACTACATGGTACAAAGCTGTGAACAGAAAACTTGCCACCAAGACCAAACTTCTCGCCATCCATTTAGTGGACTCGCCGCTATGTGGAAACTGTAGCATACCAGACACTGACGAACATAGATTTGTCTGCAATAACGTGGCAGCAGTCTGCCTACTCGCTAGGCAAATGATAGCCACAATCACCCGAACCGTACCAGACACAATCAGGCCTGCAGATTTTTTGACTCCCGACAGTGTGCCTTATCCATATACAAAACGGAACGCCGTCAATTGGTTAAAAGATCAAACAGTCCACTATATCCTCACTGAAGCAAATAAAAGCAAAGAGGATTTTCTATTATACCTTCAGCTGCAGCACCATATCCTAATGACATCGCGGCACTATAAGAAAAATTTCGCCAATTTTCTGAAAATTCTATTGTTTGACACAGGAAGAAGGACTTGAATCATAATTGTTCCCACTACAAGACCCAGATTGTGACACCTGAAGAATTAGAACACGCCGAGTTTTTCATCTGTGCTTTAAACAAAAATTCTTTTTTGCTCCTTGTGGTGTTTTCCTTTTAGTGCTGTTTTCAACCTTCTGACGTCTGCGAGATGCATCAGAAGTGCTTTCCGTTTCGTATGGGAAAAATGTCCCCCGACAGAATCTGTCGTCTTATTTCACATTGAAAATTTCTTTTCGGAGTTCCTATGCCAGAAGGAGCGATTACACCGTTTCATGTGTCCCTTGGCGAAACCTTGCTGAAACGACGCCCACGGCACGAGATAAGCGCAGAGTTAAGAGACGAGGAAAAATAAACAAATAAAATTAAATGTAAAGTTGTGAGAAACCAAAAATGTAAAGTGGAAAAACACAAATTCCAGAAAACGGAAGCACGGATCGATCAAGAACGGAGTGGTGGAAACACCTCCTAAACAAATATTACGTGAAGCCGAACTCTGCAGCTGTCAATGCGCTGGGATGTTGAAGTGAAGTTTTTCCCCAGGAGCAGATATGTAAGAGAAAGACACTTATTTATTTATTCCTTTTCATTTTTTAATATTATTTTTTTTTTACTTATCTTTCTTTGGGACGAAATTCCATGTCAACAGGAACGAATGGCATTGAAGCCAGGCCGAGAAGGCAAATCATTGGCGTGCGGAAGGACGGGCTGTCAAAAAAAAAAAAAAAAAAAAAAAGGGGGACTGAGGCGCTTCAGTCACGGTCAGCATGGCCACTACGGTCGGGGGTTCGAATCCCCCCTCGGGCATGGATATTTGTGCCGTCCTAGTTCGTAAGTAGTTCATAAGTAGTTTGTAAGTCTAGGGACTGATGACCCGTAGTTAAGTCCCATAAGCTTTACAAACATTTGAACATTTCCATGATGGATAAATTTTTAGACATCTAGTTCTTCCTTTACTTGATCACAAAGTTCAAGTGTTACAGGTCTGATCAGAAAAAAAAAGTGAAACTGCACCACGAATTTAAGAGTTGTATGTGCCAAGCATTTTGTGCCTTTCCTGACTCCTAGTGAGAAAAGGGTAGAATATCCCGGACACGAGCATCCAGCTGACAGATGTGACACAAGGTCAGAGGCCTGGTGTGTCAATGAGGAGACCTAGGGATGGATAAGAAAGCTTGCTAGAAAGCCGCGGCGGATTAGCCGCGCATACTGGAGCGCCGTTTTGCCGTCCACCGTCGGGGGTTCGAATTCCCCTTCGGGCATGGATGTTCGTGTCGTCTTTAGTATAAGATAGTTCCTAAGTAGTTTGTAAGTTTAGGGACTCATGACCCCGCAGTTAAGTCCCTTAGGCATTACAAACATTTTACATCTTGCTAGAAAAATTAGGGAAATACGCATAGTTTTATGATGCAAATTAATCCAAGAATTAGATTATATACCTAATGGGACTTTTCACATATGAAACGAACGTTATTAAAAATTGGTTTTCGTAGTTTTGTTCTATCGAAGAACTCTGTCTCGTCCCGAAAATCAAGAGTAAAGATTACCCCATGTTCAAGGTGTGAGTAAAAGTGCGTTATTCTTGCAGTGCAACACGTTATTTGTTCTTGCTAAGGGCTAGTTTCGAAAATCATCTCTCATCTTCGCGATCAACGATTGCTATTCACAGGAAAATCCGGTAAACAATCATCACATACAGAAAAAAAATCACAACGATCTTTTTGAACATTAATTCATGTAATTCTACTGGAGAAAGGTTAGAATCGTTTTACCTGAGGCAACACCTTCAGTATTTCCTAAAACGAAGGATTTCGGAAAGAAAACTAAGAAAACCGCAGTACTTTTCCTAGAGTACTGAAGTTTACATTAAAGAGTTCAGTAGCCTCTTGCTTCACTTCATTGCTGAAGGTTGCAAAAGATCGAGGACTTCACAACAATTTTTCCTCTCGTTTTCCTAGTTCTGCTTAGAGTTTATAAATAACTTTATTAAGTACCACGCAAAATACATCGTGTCCACTCAATTATTATGATTTCTTTTTGTCCATCAGACACATAAACTATTACGATTTTACGAGAGGCTTAATTTTTCTGCTGGATTAGAACTGGGTATTCTGTAATTATATGAGAACACTTCTATTCAACAAAATATGAATCAATAATCTCAGTCTGTAAATTCCACCTCTTTTTTTCTAATTAACTAACGTAACTGAGACTTTGCTCAGAGTGGCGACTCGTCGTGGGCCTGCTACTGTCCTGGCCTTCAGAGTGCGGCGTGCGCCTGCGGGTGCGCTTCCTGCCGCACCAGGCTGCTGTAGGGGTTGCGGTCGCTAGGCTCACACTGTGTGATGGCAGTTGTCTGCTTCCAGCTTGTGTGGAGAAGGGAACTTTTTCTCTTCTGCTTTTTCTGTAGCAAAGCCGGATTACTCGCCGTACTGAGCTGGTATCTTGCTTCCTGACTGTTCACGTACTCTACCATCTTGATCTCCTTGAATCTAGGAGTATGAGCCAGAATCCTAGTTTTATCATAATCCATGATATGTTCAAATTGCATGCAGTGTTCTACTACTGTTGATTTAGTAGCCTATCATAGCTTGGTTTTCATTGCATCTAATGTTAACTGATCTGATGGTTTGACCGATGTATGACATTCCGCATTCACATGGTGTATAGTAGATACCAGGTTTTCTAACCCTAGATCATGCCAGACTACTCCTGGGGTGCTCTAGTTTTATTTGGCGAGTAAAACTCACGTTCTACTTTGGCCATTGCGGTGTCTCGAGATCAGATGGTGCAGGAACTCATCTAGTCTTATAAACAGACCAACACACACCCAGCGGTTAATATCGTTGGTCTGTGCATGAAACTCCCTGGCAGATTAAAATTCAGAGCAGGAACCGGGATTCGAACCTGGGACATTTGCCTTTCGCGGGGAAGCGCTCTACCGTCTGAGCTCTTCCAGAACGCTGCAGTACTTTACTTCTGCCAGCACCTCGCCTACTACTTTCCAAACTTCGCAGAAGTTCTCCTCGGAACCTTGCAAGAAAGAATATGGTAGAGACATGGCTTAGCCACAGCCTCAGGGATGTTTCCAGAATGAAACTTTCACTCTGCAGCGGAGTGTGAGCTGAGATGAAACTTCCTGGCATGTTAAAACTGTGTGCACACAATTCACAAAATGTTCAGAACAAACCATTAATCGGCATCATGAACACGGAATGAAAACTGGCGTGTCACAGTCATCAACAACACTTACACCATCAGGATCGAAGGCTAACTCCTACAGCTACAGTTAGAGCTAGGTAACTTGTGCATACAGAATCATAGTGATGTAACGAGATGATGAGAAATGGAGAGATGAGGTGGCTACCTGAATGTAATTGTACTTCCCAAGTAGTTCAAGCATCACTTTGGTGCTCCATCTTTCATTTAGTTTTCGTTGTGCAAATTTGATGTCGAAGGTGCCCGATTTGTAATGCTATACATACAAACCATCTGCACCACCTGTTGCTCGTGGTTATTCATTAGCAGTCCTCTCGTAATGACTATAATACACTTTCACATGAGCCTTACTACAGATTAAACTTGCGATCTCAAAGGTTTCCTTTCCAGAAGAGTTTCGGTGTAAGTACAGCATCTCTGGTGAGATGACACTTTGTATTAGTTTCACCACCATAGAAGCCCAGCATCCTGAGAGATGGTACGGGGCATCAAGGAGTAATTACGCGTTCACCTCTACACTGCTCAAAACAAGGGAACAGTTCTGATATCTAGTTCCTGAAGTTTTGTCATCGGCAGAATGAACTAAGTGATTCGACGTATTTCTCTCGGTCCTGTCGGTCCTGTGGAGTGAAGAGAACAACATTACGGCAACCGACATAGTAGTAATAACAGAAAGTTGCGGCAGAGGGGATTGGTGTTTTGTTTACTCTACCAAACGAATTACTCAAGCAGTTGGGTTCAGGTAGTGTAGTGACCAGGAAGCGTGATACGACAGCAACAACGTGATTTACCCGAAGCTATGGCATAGGAAGATTGGAAGCGGGACAGACACAGAGGGAGGTGGCTGCAGCTGTTGGAGTGTCCCAAAGTGTAATCTCCAGGTCCTGGACGCGTTTTCAGGCAACAGGAACCGTTAAAGGAAGGCAAGGTCACGGTTGTCCACGGATAACATGAGGAAGAGAAGACCGTTATCTCCGGTTAACAGTCCGTCGAGACAGGAGGCTGAATGAAACTCAGCTGCAACGCACCCTCTAGGCAGCAACAGGACGCGCAATATCAACAAAAAAGTACAAAATCACCTTGGGGAATGTGGCCTCTATTCATGGAGGTCTATGATGTATATCCCATCGAAACCATGACAGCGATTAGCCTGCAAAAAAATGGGCGGAGTAAAATCAGGATTGAACGAATGGCGCAGTGTTCTGTTCAAAGAAGAGTCAAAATTTTGAGTTCAGTCGTCGTTCCTTCATCTGAAAAGAACGTGGAATAATCCTGAATATGTACAGGGAACATCACCACATCATGGTGGTGGACGAATGGTGAGGCCAGGAGTCACTATTGGCGGACGTACGGACCTCTATGTCGTTCAGAATGGCTCTTTGACTGCTCAAAGGTGTAGAAACGAGATCCTTTGACGTTTTATTGTGCTATTGGCTGGTACCATAGAAGATGGGGTCCTTCTGGTAGAAGATTTCGCTCGTTCCTACAGAGCTGCACGGGTTGAAAACATGCCTGAAGCTGAGGGAATCGGAGGAATAGAGTGGGCAGCTTGTTCACTGAACTTAAACCTTTTTGAGCATGTCTGGGATGCACTTGGCGGACTCACTGCAGCCAGGTCAGCACCTCCCACAACGGTTGCAGAGCCGCATATTGGAGGAGCGGCCAAATATCACTCAAGAGCCGACTGATAACCTCGTGCTGTCCATGCCACGCAGGCCGTTCGCGGTGTTCTCACGTCATATTAGAGAATGACCTTTTCGTAGCGTCATGGTGCATCGCTCTAAGTAAATCTCAAGGAAAAAGTAAATTCCACTACATCTTCATGTTTTCATTTTTAACTGATGTCGGTATCGCGGAGTCTTTGCAACAATGGAATAGCACTGAGCGAATTGGGGCTAATGCTTCATTTACCTCATCCCGAAGGTAATCGAGTAAATGCATATTCCTGACACACCTAAATCTGTGTAGAAAACTATCGATCCCGTTGGTCCCGTTTCGTACATTGCTGGTCCAGTGTTGGACAGCGTCGGCAATGTTGATAGACGATAAAAAACGGCAGGTTGAGGTAGAATTAGAGATTGTATTGAGGAGGAAGACTTGTTACAATAGTCCGTGCACCAACCTTTGCCGTTGTGCTGTGGTGGCGTTGTCGGTGCAGCATTTACCGTCTACTGAGCGGAAACACGGGTTCTAATACTGGCGTCTGTACGTATTCCAATTCAATGTTTCAGACAACATTTATTCTCGTTGATAAAATTGGGACTGGATCTGTCTCAGGAACAGGTTTTTTGTGTGTGTGTTATTTTTAAAAATTTCCCTTGAATAAATCAACAATTTTTTTTCTGAAATTGCAATCATTTGTCTGTATCTAGAATCTAAGAGTTTCCGTGCCAAAAGGACAATTCCTTCATGTTGCGACCTTTTTTGTGTTAGTGTGCTTTTGTGTACTGTTTGTTCACTATTTAAAGGGCCATGGCGGAGCATCTGTTGAGTATCGATATTTAGATGTCAGTTCAGAGACTAAATATACGTTCGCAAAAATAATCGCTCGTTTACTGTGGTTGTTGTTGTGGTCTTGAGTCCACCTTGTCCTGTGCAAGCCACGTCATCTCTGAATAACAACAGCACCCTACCTCCTTTTCAACCTGCTTACTGTATTCGTCCCTCAGCCTCCTTCTGCGATGTTTACTCCACACACTTTCCTCCAATACTAAACTGAAACCTACTATTCCTTGATGTCTCAGAATGTGACGCACCAATCGATTCCTTCTTTTACTCAAGATATGCCAGAATTTTACTTTCTCCGCAATTATTCTATTAAGTACCTCGTCATTATTTACGCGATCATCTGTTTGTCCTTAAACTCCACATTTCACTTCCCTACAATGATATACTATGATGGTTACCAACAACAACTAATTTGACATTCTATTAGCCACGATGTTTCACTGTACCGCTGTTTTGAGGTACTTCGCTGATTTGTGATTTGACATTTGATATTTAGTTTGTTCCTTGTAAAATGAGTCAATGTTAGCTGCTTTAAAATTATTAAAAGTAATTTAAATCTATATTTGTAACCACTAATTAATTTACAATCAGACGACGTTTCCAAATATAAGCCGAATCAACCAAAAATGGAACCGTTACCCGCATTTTTAAGAGTAAAACGAAACGTGTAACGTAAAAATGTAAGCATTTACTGTAGTAGTAATGTTGCCTGTAACTACGTTTATACATTTTAGTTATGCAGTAACTACTACTTATTACATAACAAACAGTAGTTTCAGACAACGTATCATGAAATTTAAAAAAAATCATACTGACTGTCAGTAGCGAGCCAGAGTGTGAATCGGACATCCAAAAGTGCCACGATCCCCCTTGAGAATGTCCTCCGCAGTCGGGGACGAAACGTTGGGTTTTAATAATAAATCCACTAGACCACGGCATAACAGCCCGGAAATTTTTAGTAATTTTGCTGCTACAGTACACAAGTGGCAGAGACGTCAGGAACTCCAGAGTGTCGCGCGCTGCGACAGATCTGCCTCGCGTCGCTGCTGTCAAATGCGCCGCCAGGTGAGCGGTACCTCTCCTGCTTGCTGCCAATCTGTGTTCTGAAGGGTTGTTGCTTGGTGCGAACGTCAGGGCGGTGAAATGTGAAAGGGGATCAAAGAGGCGAAGACGACGTTGTCTGATTAACCGCCTACAAATACCGCGCTCAACACTCGTTGTCAACAAACTGGGATTTTGCAGAAAAGCTCATTTCAGACATACGTTGTGAAAGATCGACTCATAAAACCGTGGCGATCGACTGGTCGATCGCGGTCGACGGGTTGAGCACGCCTGCCTTAGACCATTGACCGAAACCTTCAGACGCACCTTGCACAGGGTGATCAGTCCTCAGCGCAACCGCCTGGCGCAGATTCTTTATGCCGGCCTGCGGCCGTACTTTTTTTCTCTGCTCCACTGCGAGGCCTTTTTTGCGTCGCATTCTTGTGAAAATAGAACGTGTTTCTCAGCCGACGCAGTACTGTGTGTTGTGTGGCAGTGTTTATAGGGAAATTGTGAAAATCACTTATTCTATTCGCCAAAGATATTCATCTACGATACGTATGTGCGCGCAGAAACAGCGCGTGAGGTACAGAGATTTCGTGACGAATTTCCTAATCTTCGTGTTCCTAATTGGAGTACGATTCATCGATTGGTGGCTAAATTATGCGTGTTCTAGACAGGAAACAAACAACCACGTCCAGTCATCATAGAAGAAACATTGGATAACGTTGGACAAGTTCTGGAAAGGTCTCCTAGAAAATTAATACCTTTCCTAGAAAAACAATTCTATGCCTTTCTCAGCAGATGGAATTTCCTATGGCTCTGCTCAGACGGCTACGATGCTACTGAAGGTTACAACCGTATAAAATAACCACAGTACAAGAACTTAAACCGGGTGACGCTGCGGAAAGGTTGCGGTTTTGTGAATCGATTCTGAAAAAGGTGCAAGACGGAGAAATTGACCCAAACTTAACTTTCTTTTCGGACGAATTATGTTTCCACCTAAGTGGAATAATCATTACTGGAGTTCAGAAAAGGCCCTATATTTCTTCAGGAAACAATTAATAGTGACAGATATGTTGAAAACATAGTGCGGCCAGTTTTTCATGCCCAATTAAGTGAAAGAGGAAGAGCTTTCGCGACATTTCAGGGAGACTGCACGGCACATACAGCCAACTTATCATTATGGGAAATTGGTGATGTGTTCGGTAAAAGAATTGTCACTAACAACATTTGGCTCCCTCGTTCTCCCGATTGAACGCCGTGCGAGTTTCATCTGTGGGGAGCATTAAAAGAGAAAGTGTACAAATCAAATCCCCACACTTTAGATGAACTAAAAGAGGGAACTCAGAAGGTGTCAGAAATGCTTGAACAACGACGAGAGGCAGTTACAGCACCTCCTTGCGTAATACAGGTGAGGTATAAACTTGTCTTTCTAAGTGTTTGTGTTATGTATGTCAGAAATAACTTCCGCGCCAACCCTTCAGGAGACGGTGCGCTAAGCGGGCACCGCAGCTCCCATCGCCGGCCAGTCGTACACCTCAAAGGCGGTTGCACTCAGGATTGATCACCTTGTATTACGTTGTGCGCGGCTTCCCTAGACAGGTTTACACGGGCCGCCTTCTGATGGGAGTGGTGTGACGCGTGTTGCAGGGACCGCTAGACTAGCGCTTCAGCGAGGTGCTGGCGTGCCGCTGGAACAAGCCGGTGCTGTGCAGGCTCTGCGTGGAGGCCGGCATCGTCACCACCACAGCCAGGCCCCAGGAGGCGCCCTAGCGCGCAAGGCCACGGCGCTCTCCTCTGACGTCACACACAGTAGCTGACTGCCTGGCCGCTACGGCACAGTGGACTGTCCCCTGGTGGCCAGCCGGGGACTACTCTGCGTGACGTCACACGAGAGTGGCGCGGCCTTCCCTTCCGGTAGTGTTGGCTAGGTGCAGACGCCGCTGTCAAGAGTTGGGGCAGTGACGTCAGTTCTGGAGCTATAGCTGAGCTTTATTATTGACCATTTCTTCTTGTGGCTTCTGTGTGGAATTACAATAAATGTATGTCTGAAATAAACTTCGCTGCAGTGAATGTATTCCTAACTGATTATTCCACCACCTGCCAAACCTTACACAATATATCAGAAGTAAAGGATAAAAATCTGATGCATCTTGCTCAGCCTAAAATGAGAGTTGTACAACAGGCTTTTTAACTCTGAAGGAACTGAGGTAGCAAGAGCCGTAAGTAAATGAAATATTTATTCTACTACAACCAGTTTCGGCATTTCACTATGCCATCTTCAGGTTGCTGTTGTTGTTTCCAACTAAGAGACGAAATCCACGAATCCAGATTAGTATCCCTACTTTTGGATATCATGCTCCGAGGTAGGGACCTGAAGATGGCATAGTGAAATGCCGAAACTGGTTGTAGTAGAATAAATATTTGATTTACTTACGGCTGTTGGTACCTCAGTTCCTTCGGACTCTTGAACAGCCGTTGTCCCGTTCCACCACCGATGATGGATTCAATAAGGCTTTTTAACTTGTTATACTGTAGTGCCCTTATTGTAAGCAACAATGTACGAGTTGTGTTAGAAAAGTAATGAGACTGGCAACACTGTGGGCGATCTGTTTATCCCTTCCACATCCTCAGTCCGAGTTACAACTCCGTACAGCTAGCTTAGTAGTTCTGACTGTGCCATAAGTGAAGTTGGCTGCATCATGACATCCCCCGCATCACATCGCCCTTTTCATCACTGAATTTTTGAATTCAAAACGCATTACTGTTGTTCCTTAACTCCCTGTTCACCTGATTTGAGACCTTGTGACTTTCTTTTCCCCAAAATTGAAAAATGTCCTAAAATGACGTCATTTTGGAACTCTGGAGAACATTCAAAAGACTGTCGCTAACCTGTTAAGAGCCATAGCAGTTTAATTCCAGCATTGCAACCAATACTGGGAACAACGATTCCGCCAGTGTTTGTTGCTCAAAAGGAGTAATTGGAATAGAATAATATTTTTGTTCGGAAAAGAAACTAAAAATTTTGGTAAGTACAAACTCAGTATGAGAACGAAGTCTTTCGCGACGGCACTCTTGCATAAAACATTCTCGGACTTCTTGCCGCGTCAGATCTTGATAAAACTTCAAGCTTTCGGCGATTACCTCCATCGCCTTCATCAGGAGCAACTGACCGCTTGTGTAGTGCTGCGATCCACGGGATATAAGGACAGCGTTTGGCAAGAAGAGGAAAAGTAGAAATGTTGAAGATTCTCGTAATGAGCAACCGACTGCTTTCCTTCCTTTCTGTGGTGCTACTTCTAGCAAAATAGGATCAGTCCTAGGGAGCCAGGGTACTAAATCGATCTTCCAACCTCCTAGGAAAATCAAGGAGATGCTACGCCCTGTAAAGGACAGCCTCGGCCTCAGGATCCCTGGTATTTACAGTATACCATGTGAGTGTGGAAGCTACTACATCGGTCAGTCCATCCGTACAGTCGCCGGCCGTTGCACAGAATACCAAAAACACATCCGAAATAGAGAACTGTAGAAATCGGCAGTCGCTGAGCACAGCCTCAAAAACAAACATAAAATCTTCTTTGATGAAACAACAGTTTTCTCCCAGGCCTGCACAAACTGGGATTCTGTAATTAAAGACGCTATAGAAATAAGAATGTGCGAGGACAGTTTTAACCGAGACAGCGGGTACAATCTTAGTGCTGCATGGAAGCGAGCGTTTGGTACAGAGAATCGGCAAAGACATCCTGTACAGTGTCTCGATACTACAGGGGGAAGTGGCACCATCAGCGCAGACGTCGATACCGTCTGTGACGTCATTACGTAGCCGCCAGCCAATGAGAAGCTTATTAATTTTGACAACATTGTCATAGGAAAAAAAAGCGATCTCTTTGGTATGATCAATATACAAAAAACGGTCTTGATCGCAGAAATTAACAGTTTCAATTAACCGGTTTCGACCTGATGTAGGTCATCTTCGGAATTACAAACAGCCAATGTGGTCATTGCTGCACTCGGCTGGGCTGGGCTGTGTTGGGCTGTGTTGGGCTGTTCTGCTGCATAACAGCCCAGCACAGCCCAGCCCAGCCGAGTGCAACACTGGCCACATGGGCTGTTTGTAATTCCGAAGATGACCTACATCAGGTTGAAACCGGTTAATTGAAACTGTTAATTTCTGCGATCAAGACTGTTTTTTGTATATTGATCAATGAGAAGCTGATCAATCACAAGCCATCTCGTTGCTATTTAAGACCACCGTAGCACTACACAACCAGTCAGTTGCTCCTGACGAAGGCGATGGAGGTAATCGCCGAAAGCTTGAAGTTTTATCAAGATTTGACGCGGCAAGAAGTCCGAGAATGTTTTATACACAAATTCAGTATCATTAATTTCCCAACAAATGACAAACTTTAATGACAAAAGGTACTTTGGCATTGCATTCACATGTTTATAAATGTAAGATACAAAACTGCTAAGGTTATCTTTCCCTAGACTTACAAACTACTTAAATTTTAAATAACGCTATGGACAACACACACGTGTGGTTGAGAGAGAACTCGAACTTCTAGCGTGACAGACCGCACAATCCAGGAAGTGTAGCCTTAGTCAACAAGGCCCTTCCCGCACGGCTAAGTGGGATTTACTTGTGTTTCCTATTGCTGGATTATTCGTGCAAGGCGCGGCGCATCGTCGGATCAGAGCAACACCCCCCGAAAGAGAAGACTGCACCACTCACAGTAGGTGGCGATCGCGTAGATTACTGGCTGGTTGCTAGGGCCTAGTGGGCTGTAGCCCACCAGCCAGCCACTCAGCTACGCGATCGCCACCTCCTCTGCCTGACGTCACACGAGAGCGCTGCAGTCTTCTCTTTCGGGGGTGTTGATTGGAGCGAGGGCTGCAGTGTGTGTCTAGAAACTATGTAGGAATGTCGAAGACCGTCGTGACTCCAGCGCAAGCCCACAATGCATAAAGAACAGAATAATCATAGATTCAACAATGTTAATTTTTAGGGAACTCTCGTCTTAAGTAGCATTAAGAAACACAGTTAATCCCTATATCAGATTACTTTCCATGTGAAACAAAGTAACAAAAGTCTAATGTTCCAAGTCTAAGAAAGAGAATAAGGAAAATTTGAATTTGGTTGAGATGAAGTGTGCAGAAAATTCCGAGAAGTTATTGAGCAGTAGCGATAAATGCAACTATGTGTGTACCAAATTTTGTGAATCTGAGGCGGCGGATGTAAGTGGTGAATTTTGTGAAGGCATCGTAACTAAGAGCTTACTAGCTGGTAGCAATGAGGTAAATCGGCGGATGTGAGTAAAGCTGAGGGGGAAAATGTCGTAGCATTAGACTTGGCTTCTAAATGAGTGTGCTGCAAAATTTACAGTAACTATTCGAACATAATTTTACTAAACCGGACGAAAAAACTGTAGCTTTAGTTCTTATCCCGGACGAGAAAACCCCATTATAAGACTTATATGTACAATTATTGATACATCATGTTTATCAGTAACAATTTAAGAAGCAAATGGGCAGCAATGCACAATGCTACCTATCTTAAAAGACGTAACACGTTATTTCTGTATTCTTTCAATAAACTTTATTTTACTCTCTTGTCCTGCTTTTCGTTGAGGTAGTAATATTCTTGTGTCAGAACATAGATGCCACCACAGAAACACAAAACATGAACCCAGCAACACGCATTACATTTATATATGTATTTTATTATTTTTAATGTTGTTCTTAGTAACGTTCGTTTTTTATGTTGTAGACTGCCACCTAAATATTTGATGGCCGACTAAAAATAGTAGATAAGCAGCAGATAATTTACATATAAACAATTATAAGTATTTGTGGACAAGAACTGAATATATTTGTATAAAAAGCCATGATAAATAAAATATTAATTGTGTAACTACATTTCGATGGCGGCAGTGTATTTGAGGAGTGAGACGCCACGCTTAATGGCTATCTGAGGAAAGAGCTTCAGTCTCAACAGTTTTTTAGTATTGTTAAATATATATTTGTTTGTTAAATGTAAACAAGATTTGTAGGGAGGTGATCAAAGAATTTAATTCTGTGATATTCAAATGTATAATATTTTGGAAGGGAAATTGTATTTTAAAGTTGAGGCGTTAGGAGGCGCGGGAGGATACAATTTTGGGAGCAGGTAGAGCACGCTTTTGAACGCATGGGGACTCGTAGCTTGGACGCGGTGGTGAAAGGTTATGACGCTGGGCGGTCTGAAGCCGCATTTCGAACTTGTGATTTGAAGAGATAGGAATATGTGGACTTAGATAATTTATGGGACTGTGACTGAAGAGCTTAGTCTCTCGTGAAAAGTGATAACAAATACTAATCGCAGATTAATCTGGAACTATTACTCTCGAATGCGTGTGATATTTATTGATCAATAGTTGGGGAATATTCAGTTATTTACCGGCGTATGAAGTAGGACCACTTCCGCATTTTGATGTCCAGAAAGAGAAATAAACTCTATTTATAAAGAATTACTTCGTGAGTGAACCACTTCTTTATCTTAGAATACACTTTGTTGATTATTCAGAAGTTTAATTTATGTTTGTTTAAATATATTTTCACGTCATCAAATGCAGATTAATAGACTGGCTAAACTACAAATAAAGTATTGATCTTGTTTTTAACAGATTGGATAGCTGTTTAGGGCATAGAAGCTGACATACCTAACTCACGAGCCATAAGCTCGTAAATGTGAGGGGAGGATTCCAAATCCTTCTGAATTAATGGCGTGTCTTAAGCAGCAACCATAACAGTGTAATTTACTGTAAAAGGAAACTTGCACTCGAACAAGTTGCTTTGAAATAATTACACTTCATCTAGATTTCAGCACCATCTACGTGTGTGTTCATCAGAAGAATAAAAAATGTACAATGAGACGTAAGCAGTTACAGTATTTTATGATCATGTATAAAATGACATTACGTTCGTTAATGAAAATACATGCTAGGCAAATACTAGCGACATGAGCACAATATGCTATAAGTGCTTCTTGCGTCTCATGTCACAGTTTTATTCTTCTGACGAAGACACTCCTTAGATGGTGTTAAAGTCTACATAAAGTCTACTTCATAGCAACTTGTGGGGATGCGTGTTTTCTTTTACAGTAAAAAACTTGTTTAACGTTTCTCAATACACAATGAATCCAGAGTCTTATGTTATACCAGTAGATATTCTGGGAATTTCTGAATTGGTGCATACCGGTTAATATTCAGAGAATTGATGAACTCATGCGTTTACATCATATTCAGAGAATTGGGAGACGCAATATTACAGAAGTGCTATGTTCCCCAGCCAATAGGATGCAAGGGTTGATTACCGACGGCTTTGCAGCCCCAGCCCCTACTTAACTGTGTAAATTCGTGTATGGCTGGCCTGCCCTCACTACCCACCCTATGAGAATTTGGGCAGATTAAAGTACATTAAACGATGGCTATACAGGGTTCCCATTCATCTTAACCACCCAAAATAACTCTGGAGCAATAACTACTGTAAAATGACTTTTACCGGTGTCTATGTAAGGCAGAGGCTCATGAATGTAAATATTTTGAAACATTCTAAAACGAAATCATATGTGTATTTTAACACAAACTTATGTGTTTTTAAATGGACACCCTATATTAATTCATTACCAATCTACAACATGACAAATCACATAAAAATGGCGCATCGCAATACACCAATTACATCCTCAATATATTGCGAACCACCCCCATGAACCACTGACATTGCCGAGGTGGGGGCCTTTTGTACCTCAACGATGCAGATAGCTACACCGTAAATGCAACTACAGCGGAGGGGTATCAGTGAAGAGGCCAGACAAACGTGTGGTTCCTGAAAAATGGCAGCAGGCTTTTCATTAGTTCCATGGGCAACAGTCTGGATGATTGAGCTGGCCTTGTAACATCAGCTAACATGGCTTTGCCACGCAGTTACTGCGAACGGCTGGAAGCAAGGGGAAACTACAGTCGTTACTTTTCCCGGGGCCATAATTACTGACTAATCACTTCAGCTGATAAACGCGTAGTGCTGAAGCGAATTTTGTAGGTTAAAGTACACAGATTTTTAGGAAACTAAATGGAAACCGTAAAAGAATTTATCTTTCTTACACGTGATCCAAGAGCCGAGGATTTCGTATGTGCTGTTAAACACATCGTCCCATTTGTGCCAAGCTATGAATATATGCTCCTCACTTGTTTTGCGACACAGAACGATTGATTCGCTAGTAATGGCGTGAGGACAAGTAGCATTTCTAACTGACTGTGCCCTATTGTGTGTATCGTTCAACAAGTAAGAAGTGCTGTCTTGATTTAGTAGTTTGAATGAAATCAAAATTCTGCCAGTTTTTTTAGCTAGAATAGTTGGCCAAAATATACTCTTAGGGCGTTTAACGCAGCTAGTAGATCGCAATTTACAGCCACCACATTTGAGTCACAAACGTGTGGTTCCTGAAGAGGGGCAGCAGCCTTTTCAGTAGTTACAGGGGCAACAGTCTGGATGATTGACTGATCTGGCCTTGTAACATCAGCTAATGTGGCTTTGCCACACGGTTACTGCGAACGGCTGAAAGCAAGGGGAAACTACAGCCGCTACCTTTCCCGAGGACATGCAGCTCTACTGTCTGACTATATGATGATGACATTCTTGGGTAAAATATTACGGAGGTAAAATAGTCCCCCATTCGGATCTCCGGGCGGGGACTACTTAAAAGGATGTCGTCATCAAGAAAACCAAAACAGGCATTCTACGGGTCGGAGCGTGGAATGTTCTAACCCTTAATCGCTTACGCAAGTTAGAAAATTTGAAAAGAGAAATGGATAGGGATATTAGAAAATCTAAAAGTGGGATTGGATAGACTAAAGTTAGATATAGTGGGGTTTAGAGAAGTTCAGTGGAAAGAGGAAAAGGATTTCTGGTCAGCCGAGTACAGCACTGTGAAGATGAGATAGGAAATATGATACTGCGAGAAGAATTTGACAGAGTGCTGAAGGATTTGAGTCGAAACAAGGCCCCTGGAGTAGATGATATTCCGTCTGAACTGCTGAATTCGTCGGGAGAGCCAGTCATAAAAAATTGTTCTACCTGGTATGCAACATATATGAGACAGGGGAAATACCCACCGACTTCAAGAAGAATATAGTAATTCCAATTCCAAAGAAAGCAAGTGCAGACAAATCTGATAATTACAGAATTTTAATAAGTCTTGCTTGAAAAATACTAACACGAATTATTCACAGGCGAATGGAAAAACTGGTGGAATCCGACCTTAGGGAAGATCAGTTTGGATTTAGGAAAAATGTAGGAACACGCGAGGCAATACATTACGACTTATCTTAGGTTAAAGAAAGGGAAACTTACCTTTTTAGCATTTGCGGATCTGGAGAAAGCCTTTGACAATGTTGACTGAAATACACTTTTCAGAATGGAAAAACTTGTGGAATCTGACCTCGGGGATGATCAGTTTGGATTTAAGAGAAATGTAGGAACACGGAAGACAATACTTTTCGACTTATCTTAGAAGATAGGCTAAGAAAAGACAAACCTACGTTTTTAGAATTTGTAGATTTGGAGAAAGCTTTCGACAATGTCGACTGGAATACACTCTTCAAGATTCTAAAGGTTGTTGTTGTTGTGGTTGTGGTTGTGGTTGTGCTTGTCCGCAGACTGGTTTGATTCAGCCGTCTGCGCTACCCTGTCCTGTGCAAGTACCTTCATCTGAGAATACGTTCGGCTACCTACATCCTTTTGAATCTGCTATCTGTATTTGTCCCACGGTCTCCCTCTACGATTTGTACCTCACACCCTTCCTTCTAATGCTAACTTGACGATTCCTTGATGTCTCAGAATGTGTCCCACCAATCTATCCCTTCTCTGTCAGGATATGCCAGAAACTCCTTTTCTCCCCAATTCGGTTAAGTACCTCCTCATTTGTTACGTAATCTCCCCATCTTATTTTCATCATTCGTCTGTAGCACCACATTTCGAACGCTTCTATCATCTTTTTGTCTGAACTCCTTAGGGTCCACGTTTCACTCCCATACAATGCTATACTCCAGACAAATGCTTTCAGAAAGGACTTCCTAACATTTAAATTAATATTGGATGTTAACAAGTTTCGCTTCTTTAGTAATACTTTTTTTCCCATAGCCATTCTGCATTTCATATCTTCTCTACTTCGGCCATCAGAAGTTATTCTGCTACCCAAATAACAAAACTCATCTACAACTTTTATTGCCTCATTGCCTAATCTAACTCCTTCAGCATCGCCTGATTTTCTAATATTACATTCCATTACCTTCGTTTTACTCTTGTTAATCTTCATCTTATATCTTCCCTTCAAGACACTGTCCACTCCATTCAATTGCTCTTTCATATCCTTTGCAGTCTCTGACAAAATTACTATGTCGTCGGCAAACCGCAAACTTTTTATTTCTTCTCCCTGAACCTTAATTCCCTCTCCAAATTTCTCCTTCCATTCTTTCACTGCTTGCTCAATGAATTGATTGAACAACGTTGGGGAAAGGCTACAACCTTGTCTTACTCCCTTCCCAACCTCTGCGTCCCTTTCTTACCCTTCGACTCTAATAACCGCTGTCTGGTTTTTGTACAGGTTGAATATAATCCTTCGCTCCCTATATTTTACACCTACTACCTTCAGAATTTGGAAGAGTGTATTCCAGTCGACATTGTCAAAAGCTTTTTCCAAATCTACAAATGCTAAAAATGTAGGTTTGCCTTTCCTTAGTCTATCTTCTAAGATAAGTCGTAATGTGAGTATTGCCTCCCGTGTTCCTACATTTCTCCTAAATCCGGACTGATCTTCCCCGAGGTCAGATTCCACAAGTTTTTCCATTCGTCTATAAATAATTCATGTTAGTATTTTGCAGCCATGACTTATTAAACTGAAGAGTCTGTAATTTCCACACTTGTCTGCTCTTGCTTTCTTTGGAATTGGAATTATGATTCTTAAGGTAGCAAAGGTAAAATATAGGGAGCGAAGAGATATTCAACCTATACAAAAACCAAACAGCAGTTATTATAGTCGAAGAGCAAGATAGGGATGCTGTGGTTGGAAAGGGAGTAAGACAGGTTTGTAGCCTTTCCCCCACGTTGTTCAATCTGTACATTGAGCAATCACTGAATGAATGCAAGGAGAATTTGGAGTGGGAGTTAAAGTTCAGGGAGAAGAAATAAAAACTTTCGGTTTGCCGATAACATAGTAATTTTGTCAGAAACTGCAAAGGATCTGAAAGAGCAATTGAACGGAATGGACGGTGTCTTGAAAGGATGAAATAAGATGAACATTAACAAGAGTGAAATGAGGTTGATGGAATGTAATGTCAGAAAATTAGGCGATGCTGAAGGAATTAGATTAGGTAATGAGATAATAAAAGGAGTAGATGAGTTTTATTTGGGTAGCAAAATAGCTTCTGATGGCTGAAGTAGAGAAGATAAGAAATGCAGAATGGCTATGGGGAGAAAGGCGTTTCTGAAGGAGCGAAGCTTGTTGACAGCCAATATTAATTTAAATGTTAGGAAGACCTTTCCGAAATCATTTGTCTGGAGTGTAGCATTGTATGAAACGTGGACGATGAGGAGTTCAGACAAAAAGATGATAGAAGCGTTCGAAATGTGGTGCTACAGACGAATGATGAAAATTAGATGGGGGGATCACGTAACTAATGAGGTGCTTAACCGAAAGTTTCTGGCATATCATAAGAGAAGGGATAGATTGGTAGGACACATTCTGAGACATCAAGCAATTGTTAACTTAGCATTAGAAGGAAGTGTGCGTGGTAAAAATCGTAGAGGGAGACCGAGGGACGAATACAGTAATCAGAATCAAAAGAATGTAGGTTGCCGAACGTATTCTCAGATGAAGAAACTTGCATAGGACAGGGAGGTGTGGAGAGCTGCATGAAACCAGTATGCGGACTGAACACCACCACAACAACAACAACAACATATTGCGAATCGAAGTTGAAGCTTGAAATACGCGATACGCGCCGCTAGCACACGTCGTGAAACTCAGGCGAGAATCTTATTCTGCTCAGCGTACTTCAAGCGTCCGCTCGCAATATCTCGGGATGTAATCGTCTCATTGCGATGCGCCATTGTTTATATGTGATTTGTCATGCTATAGATTGATAATAAAGTAATATAGTGTGTCCCTTTAAAAACACATATGTTTGTGTTAAAAACACATATGCTTTCTTTTTAGAATGTTTCAAAATATTTACATTCATGAGCCCGTGTCTTACATTGCTACTCGTGAAAGTCGTTTTATAATAGCTGTAGTTTTAGAGATATTTTGGGTGGGCAAGATAAATGGACACCCTGTATAACAGACCATACAGAATATTGCAGTGAGCTAATTAACAGCTGAACTATCTTCAAAATATGCTGAAAATAAATTGTTGCATTAAAAACAGAATATGAAAGCCGAATGTCGTCTTCAAGAGACAGCGGCACTCGCATGGAATGAAATTAATGCAACAGATTAGTTTAAAAAATCGTAATGCCTATAAGTCAATACAGAAAGTTGTCTGATGTCATTTTCTTGCTGAATAACAGTTAAAATGCAGTAAATTCGTTGTCACGAAAATTGTGTGATTTCCGAGCTACATAATGTAGTTGATGTCAGCGCTGGCTTCGTATTGAAAAATCTTCTGTCAATCTTAATCGGTGCTTTAACAGATAGCAGCACTGGCTAAGTTGTAAAAAATTATCGTATTTTGTTCTCTTTGCAGACTGCGTGGATTACTGAATTATTTTACACATTTTTGACGTTACAAAAATGCCACTATAGTATGCCACTAGTTTCCTGACTCTTTTTCACCACCTGGCCTAAAAAACCACGAACAATATAAGATAAATGTACCATTGTTTTATATTTACATACTTTTTCCTGCATGATTTTAGACACCAAATTAAGATGTTCCTTCCAACCAAATTTCATTACAGTACAGAAAGTATGCTGAAAAAGTGATATTTATGTTAAAAAATTGAAAATATACAAGTTGTCATGTTACATCAATTATCGCAAAGTAATCGTACATTTTATCCCTAACATTCCTAAAGTAAGCAAACCCTAGGTATATCCAGGCCTAATAACAATTAAATGTTTTTGTAAAAGGGGTGTGTGTAAAATTATACATTTTCATAGTGGTGTGAACTAGACTTTGGTTATATCGATTATCACAATGTATCGGTTAGCAACGTAAACCTAGTACCTAAAATCCGTATATACAATGTCCACAACCTAATTCTAGACCTAACTACGGATGAAATTGCTGTAAACCGCAGTGAATAACAAACATTTTGATGAGAATATTGCCTAACTTTAATATGACAGTAACTACGCTAAAGATACGCTAATAGGCATAAAATAAGGCATTAAATTAAGTATTTTACACAGCAGTGAGTTAGGCATAACAATGTAAAGGAGACTATTGCCTAATGGTAGTACCACAAGTGAAGCAAATACACAATTTGAGACTTTTATGTACGAAACACTGTTCTTGTAGGACCTATATTAATTACGTGTTGCAGCAAAAATGCTGGAAGCGGGCTTAAGAAACATTGTCTTCTATTCGAAACATTGTAATACTGTCGTAATCTGTCGAACATCCTTAAAGCAAGTACCACAATAAATTTTTCTTAAAAATAATACAACCTAACATATATTGGTTTGCAACTACACAAAGCACACGCTATGTAGTCACTGCAAAAGTCATGGAGGTCCATAAAAACTAATGAAATTGGGGGCTATGTGATATGAAATTCACAGCCGGCCGCGGTGGCCGAGAGGACTAAGGCGCTCCAGTCACGGTCTGCACGGCCACTACGGTCGGGGGTTCGAATCCCCCCTCGGGCATGGATATTTGTGCCGTCCTAGTTCGTAAGTTGTTCATAAGTAGTTTGTAAGTTTAGGGACTGATAACCACGTAGTTAAGTCCCATAGACTTTACAAACATTTGAACATTTTTTGAAATTCAAAATGTAACGTCGTTAATGCATTTTTACGACAGAAATCAGTGAAAGTATACCTTGAACATTTTAAATAGAAGATACTACTTAACGAATTGTCTCTTTGTAATTTACCAGAAGGAAGAAAATAATTTACTATTTGTTGAAATTGATATTCCCATTTTTCAGTTACTTTGGTGGAGAAATCCGACGTCAGATGATTGCATGTGATGTGGATTTTTATTTTGTTCTCCCATCCTCTGCAATTTCTTTCAATAGATTTCGTTTTACTCGTTCGGAAAGCAAGAAACCTGCACCGTTTTAATTAACAATAAGTTTGAAGTAAGAAGTTCATTCATATGTGAGGAGAGTGAGCATCAACAACTACAAGACATATTGCGGATGACACAGAGGCACTACCCACAATAATATAATTACGTCTAGTCAGGTATTTAGCGTATAGGATATGGAATATTACATATCAATGCATATCAGCATATGGCTAGATACTGTAATAACATGCGACGTCTGTTAAAAAAAAATCGGAACATTCGTTCAAATTGAAAAGTTTTAAATCTAAGGGACTTAACTGCCGCGGTTATCAGTCCCTAGGCGCGCAAAGTACTTAAACTAACTTATGGTAAGAACAGCACAAATGTTTGTAGAACTTAAGAGACTTAACTACGGGGTCATCAGTCCCTAAGCTTACAAACTACTTATGAACTAGCTAAGACGAAGGATGACACAAATATCCATGCCCGAGGGGGGATTCAAACCCCCCACAGTAGTGGCCGTGCAGACCGTGACTGAAGCGCCTCAGTCCCCTCGGTCACCGCGGCCGGCCTAAGAACAGCACACACACCTATGCCCGAGAGAGGACTCGAACCTCCGACGACGAGAAACGGCGCCTTTGAGCGCTCGGCCACTTCACCGCGCTAATGGAGTGTCAGATTGAAATGAATTTGGCATCCCTCCAAACGCCCGTGTTGATGTGCAACTGCCAAATGTGAAACTCAAGAAAACACTAATAGAGACACAGCAAAGGACGCACAAAGCCTAAGGGGATGATAATTAAACCAAAATTGGCGTTGCGAATAGTTCATGCGTTTTTAAAATGGCCAGACGGAGGTTAAGGATGACCCTCTTGCAGGACGCCCTTCGACGTCTACAGGTAACGTTCATGTCGGGAACGACAACAAAAATGTACGTGCCAATAGAAGACTGACTGTCCAACTGATTGCAGAAGAATATCAGATTCCAGCTGGATCATGCGAGGAGGAAACTGTCTGAATAGTGGTGAAACAGTTCATAGCTTTTGCATCAAGCACCCGCGCGTCACCCGCACAATCAACCCTGCGTGGTAGATGAGTACCACAGAAAAAACTAAATGACTGTGTTCTCTCACTTCCGTGCTCTCCACACCTGCTCCTGCAACCTTTTTTTTTTTTTTTTTTTTTTTTTTTTTTTTTTTTTTTTTTTTTTAATATAAAAAGTTGAAAACCTCCTACTAAGATTTGAAATAACTACAAAGATTTCTATGCTGTCTCTTCGATGGTGCCTTACGTAACAGGTTCTTTCTGATGAAAGATAATGCTCATCCCCACAGAGTTTCACCGTTGGACAATATGCTTGAAGCTGGGGGAATTGAAGGACTGGAGTGGTTACTTTTTCCAACTGACTACATCCTGATTGAGAATGTCTGCGATGCACTTAGCAGACGAATTGCAGGCAGACCAACACCCTCCACAACGGTTGCGGAGCTGGATATTACACTAATGGAATAATGGGCAAATATCCGGGTCAGTAATAGAAGAAAACAAACGGAAAACTGAAGTTCTAAATTTAAGCTTTAATAAATCTTTCCCGCAGGAGGACCGGACAAATGTACTATCATTTGATCCACGTACTAATTCCGAAATGGAGGACAGAGCTAAATACGCAAAAGTCTGCTGTCCGGATGGAATACCAGTTCAGTTTTACAAAAAGTATTCTGCTTGCATTTATAGCGAATCTTTAATTCAGCGCAAAGTTCCTAGTGATTGGAAAAAAGCGCAGGTAACTCCCGTTTATGAGAAAGGAAAGAGAACTGACGCACACAATTACAGGCCAATATCGTTGACATCAGTTTCATGTAGAATTTTGGAGCATATTATCAGTTCAAATATAGTAAATTTCCTTGAAACGGAAAACCTTCTTTCTATGAATTAGCATGTGAAACTCAGCTTGCCCTTTTCTTGCGAGCCATGGATGAAGGGCAACAGGTGGTTTTGTTTTTATCGACTTCAAAAAGGCGTTCGACGCAGTGCCACACTGCAGACTGCTAACGGAGATACGAGCTTATGGAATAGGTTCACAGATTTGTGACTGGCTGGAAGACTTCCTAAGTAATAGAACGCAGTACGTTGTTCTCGACGGCGAGTGTTCATCAGAGACGAGTGTATCGTCAAGCGTGCCCCAGGGGAGTGTGATAGGACCGCTATTATTTTCTATCTATATAAATGATCTGATGGGCAGAGTAAGTTGTAATTTGCGGCTGTTTGGTGATGATGCTGTGGTGTATGGGAGGGTGCGTCATTCAAATATCTAGGCGTAACATTGCAGAGCGATATGAAATGGAACGAAGATGGAAGGACAGTTGTAAGGCGGACAGCCGATTTCGGTTTATTGGGAGAATTTTGGGGAGATGTACTTCATCTGTAAAGGAGACCGCGTATAAAACGCTTGTACGACTACGTCTTGAGTATTGCTCAAGTGTTTGGGATCCGCAGCAGATCAGTTTAAAGGAAGACATAGAGGCAGTTCAGAGGCGAGCAGCTAGGTTTGTTACTGGTAGGATCGACCAATGCGCGAGCGTCACGGAAATGCTCCGGTAACTCAATTGGGGATCGCTGGATGAAAGACGGCGTTCTTTTCGTGAATTTCTGTGGAGGAAATTTAGGGGGCCGTAATTTGAAGCTGAGTGTAGTACGATCTTGCTGCCGGCTACTTATATTTTGCGTAGTGATCACAAAGACAAGATAAGGGAAATTAGGGCTCATACGGAGGTATATAGGCATTCTTTTTTTCTCGTTCTATTTGGGAGTGGAATAGGAAAGGAAATGCCTAGTAGTGGTGCAGTGTACCCTCCGCCACGCACCTTACGGTGAATTGCGGATTATGTATGTAGATGTAGATGTAGAGCTGCTTGATAACATCATACTGTCCATGCTAAGCAGGTGTGCAACTGTACTGGTTGTCTGAGTTGATGAGACACGTTACTAGAGGGCAAAAATAATGTCTTTTTCGTTATTATGGTAGCTCCATGGTGCCTCGCTCTAAGTAAACGCTATGTAACTCTCAAGTAAAGAGATAACAAACAAAGTATCTCTCGCGAATTACAATTGAAACAAATACTTTATTGCAAAATGTAAACTTTCGCGGCCGGAATGGTCAAAATTACTAAAAATTTCCGGGCTATTATGCCGTGGTCTAGTGGATTTATTGTCGAAACCCAACTTTTCGTCCCCGACTGCGGAGGACATTTCAATAGGATGGAGGAGGGTGTGAAACTAAATGAAATCTGGATTCCGGTTTTGAAGAAGAAATGTAACAGTCTTCCACCATGGGACGATATTAACGGACGGCGGCAATCGACAACGACGAATTGCGCGCTCATGTCAAACATCTGACGTCACACCTCTGCGCGCGAGCCCTCATAAACGGAGTTTGGCTTCAGTCAGTAGCGAGCCACGATCCCCCTTGAGAATGTCCTCCTCAGTCGCGGACGAAACGTTGGGTTTCGACAATAAATCCACTAGACCACGGCATAATAGCCCGGAAATTTTTAGTAATTTTGATCAAGTACTTTACATACGAGTATGTATATTGTGCATGATATCTCACCTGATCCCATAATTGTTTTGAGAAGTGTAGATATACACGATAATATTAGGAAATGCTTCGCGAAGCAACAGCAAATGTGGGGGAGTCGACTGCAAGGTTAGCGAAAGTGGTGGCGGCGATTCTGTGAGTGTTGGCTCATTGTGTGGGGAGCCTGCGCAACGGCGGTGCTTTGTGTCGCGGGGCGCGCGTGCGTCGCCATAATGAGCGGCCGCTATATAGCCGGCAGCGGCGGCGCCACAGCCACAGCCCAGGGCCCCATGCGCACAGCCGAGATGATGCTGATCACGATGCTGGTCGCCTTCTGCGCATGCGCGGCAGCCGTGTCCGCGCCGTCGTCCGCGCCTGCGCCGCAGCCCATCTTCGACGACCTGGTGAGTGCCGCCGTGTGGTCGCCCTGTGTGCCGGGAAGGCTATTAGCTAGCTATTTCGTTAGTAGGGTAAGGTGGTACAAATTCGATATAGCTACAATTCCGATCAACGTAAGTTTTCTCGCCATTTGTCAGTCTCGTAGTGTCACTTTGTGTGGCATTGTAGCGTAGCAGGTTTCTAGAGCTCCTTCTGTCTTTTCTAAGATTACACCACTTTGTGCTAAGAAGATATATTTTTTTCCTGTTAAGAGGTAAACGAAGCTACTTAGTCTAACGCGCTCTTGTAAATTTTATAGTTAAGGGTGACTGGATTCACTGACAAAAATTCAATGTTTGGTATCACGACGTATGCGTTGGTGCCTGACGGAAAAAGTGCTTTTTATGTGGAAGATGCCAGTAATCAAAATTGTACAAGGAAGTGATCACAATTGTAGCTAGTGTGGTACATTTTCGATCGATTATTCTCAATTCGGTAAACTTCTTTTGTATTTATACCAATATTTGTAATTGTCTAATCCTCAAACGTCCAAGAAATTATTTTTTTCCCAACATATTTCCAGTTTCAATAACATTTGTCCGAAATGATCGAAATTGTACCACCTTACTCTGTACGGTGAACAACCTGCATCCGTATTCCAGAAGCTACTTCAAAGTGTGTGCTGGAGGGTACTAGGCGCAGCATTGTCACTTCCTCCTACTGCAGTCGCTGATACTGCATACACCGTGCGTATGTCTGACCCGTCACGTGACACGAGGATGGATTTTTATCGATAGCTGGTAGTTATTCTTACTGTTCTGGCCGATCAGTTTCTGAAATTGTTTCCCTTACATACCCTTTTGTATAAGTTCGTAGGCTTCCACAGTCGGTGTCATTTTGAATAAAACAATTTTTTAAACATTTAGGATATGAAATGCCGACGTATCGACCACTCTGTACAGTGGTCCTCTTCAGGGTGGTTAACTTTCGGATGCAGCTGAATGTATACCCTTATGTGCTGCGAATTTTTCCGGTTATCTAATACCGACGTCATACATGTAAGATAGTGACTGGTTGGCAGTACCGTATCAGTAGGGTCTTACGTTCGCTACCATGGTAAGTGATTGGTAGGCAGAACCTTGTATCTGATTGGAAGGCAATAGCCAATCTGCAACTTGCACCCAGGGGATGGTATTTCCTGCTGCGAACGTTCAGGCCGCACGTCAGTTGTACTGTGGCCACTGGCCGCCCTGGCAGAACCCGGATCAAGTGGAGCCGTTGGCTGGCTCACACACGCTGTCCGCTGGGCCAACTCCGCCTAGAAGACAAGGCCTCACAGCTGGCCGCGCCTACGTCACACGTAAAGTATCCGGCCGCCAGCTCGTTGGCCGGCCACTACGCTGCGGTGGGCGTGCCCCAGCGGGCAGCCAGTGAGCTGGTGGCTGCGGCCTCTAAGTGTGACGTAGGCACGGCCAGCTGTGAGGCCTTGTCTTCTAGGTGGAGTTGGCTGGGCAGCAAGCCTGTAGCCACGTCGAAGGTAACTTGTAGCCATCCTCCCTGTTCATGTTGTTAGGTCGTTTAATTATTTCGATGGCTTCTCTTATTTTGCGTTGCTGCATCCATGGTTCCCAGGCAAGCACGCGAGGTTCTCCGAAGTTAATAGTACCGCCACGTTCCTTCTGGTGTTCTGCCAGAGCTGACTTGTTGACTTGTCCCAATCGTATGTAACGTTCATGTTCCGAAAGGGATCCGGTTTCACCAACATAAACTTGTTTTATTCTAAATACATTTTTGTGTTTACAAAATGTTTTTATAGTACACTAGCTAAAAAGGCGGCGCCGCTCGGGTTCTTATTTATTCCAGTCTTAAGTCCATCTCTTCCATCTTCTCTTCCGTCTCTCTGTATCCATCTCCTCCTTTTCCTTTCCTGTCTGTTCAGCTCCTCACCTCTCCTTTTATCTCCTCCTACCTCTTTCTCTGCCCATTTCCACCATCCCCTTTCTATGCCGATCACCTCCTCACCTCGCCTCTCTGACGACCTCTTCCTACACTACACACTCCATTACCACACACATATGCGAAAAATTATTTGTTAAGTTTCATGGTGATGAGCGAAGTAGTGTCTAAATTTATTGCAAGGTACCCTCTGCCATGCACCGCAAGATATCTTAGGTAGACGGTGATATTTCTCTTATTTTGAAGGTTAAGTGTCCATATTTCATCATGATCGAAAAAAAACCTGTAGATTTTGTCGACGTTTGTAGGTAACGTGCAATCTACCATGCACTGTACTGTGGCTTCCTAATGCTGGCCCGTGCGTTAATTCAAGGTTAAGCTATCTGCATTCTTTATTTCATTCACATCCCTCCAGCTGTTTCAGCGTGAAGAGAAACACACGGCCGGCCGAGGGGACTGAGGCGTTCCAGTCACGGTCTGCACGGCCACTACGGTCGGGGGTTAGAATCCCCCCCCCCTCAGGCATGGATATTTGTGTCGTCAGTGTTAGTTAGTTCATAAGTAGTTTGTAACTTTAGGGACTGATGACCCAGTAGTTAAGTCCCATAAGCTATGCAAACATTTGATTTGATTTTTAGAAACACACGTATTAACACATTGTAAGGTACATCCACCACGCACCATTCGGAGACTTACGAATGGTAGCCAATGTATTAATCAGGGTATAAGCTACCTCTGTTTCAAATTTCATTCATATCCGTCCAGCCTTTTCAGCGTAATGGCGAAAGAAACGAATTAATTTTTTCCTGTACATACTTTTTTGTGTTTACAAAATTCCTGAGTGAGAATTTCCAGTCTTTCGAAACTAACAATGTGTGTGTATCAGATGGGGATTACATTCAAAGAAATAATATCGACAACCATTGACAGATCCATACCAAACAAATTAACAATAGAGGGGGATGACCCTCCGTGATGCACAAAACAAGTTAGATCACATTTACAGAAGCAAAGAAAAAAACATACTGTTACAACCCGACTGGTGTAAACAACAACCAGTTTATTCCTCTAGTCGGTACAGTCTGAAACAAGTAATATAACTGTCACAACGTGTGGCAGCACAAGTCTAAGGCCACAACTTACAAACACTTCTTATCGTGTGTGAGAGCACGATCCTCCGAGACGACCGCTAATGAGACTGCCGCTGGTGAGTCTGCGCTAGCCTTATATTAGGGTCAGCTGGTTCCTCCAACTAGCACGGAGGGCGCTTGTTCCAGGCCACGCCCAGGATCGCAGTAGTGGAGCCCCCTGTTCGAGAACTTCGAGCTATCGCAGTGTTGCTGTCTCTGGATGTTTTGCTGTTACGGCGCCCGGCTCCTACGGGGCTGGCAACCCGTAACTTTGTGCTGTTGGAGGGGTAGTCACAGCTGCAGGCGTCAAGTAACACGGTCGTAGCACCCCTTCCCCTCCCTCTAATGGAAGCACGCCAAGACCTGCGGGTCCGGATGCACCGTTGAGATGTCGATTTGATCGTCAGCATCCGCCTGTGCCTCGGCTCGAAGGAGGCGCCCGAGCCCAGCCGTAGTGGAGTAAAGCGGTGGTTCCCGGTTTCGCTTGGCAGGCGGACCGCGACGCTTTTGACGCTGTTGAGGCGATGGCGGGATGTGGAGGCTGAGGATCCATCGTCAGGTGTCTCTGAGGGCTGGAGCCGAGAAGGTACAGTTGGCGCCAGCTCAGAGCTTGGCACATGGTGTGGCCGGGGCAGTGTCCCCATTGGCGGGACCTGCTGGTGCAGGTCGTCCAGACGGTTACCTGGGCCGGAAGAAGAACCACCATCAGTCGCTGGTACTTGTGGGGCATTTCCGGGGAACGCGAAGGACAAGGCAAGAGGTGGAGGTGGAGGACTGGGTAGCGTGGGTGGGGATGGTATCTGCCGAGAGCGAATCTGCTTCAGGTGCCGAACTACTTCTCGGTCCGAAAGTTGACGTCTAATAGTTGCCGGAACCCATGGTGCTTGGCAGCCAAACCCGCGGGCCCAAACGGGGATGCCGGGGCGAAACGAGGGAGACTCGGAAGTGGTAGAGGAAGCGGGGCCGGGATTAGGAGCTGCAGCCAGGTGCGCGGTTGGCGCCCGTGCAGGAGTTCTGCTGGTGACTTGTCGCCAATAGGTGCGGAAGTTAGAAAGAGTCTGAGCATCGTCGGTTGTTTTGTCCTGAAGGTGTTTTAGCATTTCGGTTTTTAATAAATTACTGTATGCTGACGTATTACAGTGATTATTATATAATCAATATTCACTCGCAATAGCGAATTTCTTTTAGCGTCACTGTATAAGGTATGGGTGTTCTACCAAATAGTGACATATGAAAATTTGTGCCGGGCCTGGACTCGAACCCGCGTTTCTCGCTTTTCGCGAGCGGTCGCCTTAACCACTAGACTACCTGAACACGACTCCAGGACCGACCCAAACTTCCATATGCAACACTGACTGCACATATGTCCGGCCGCGGTGGGCGAGGGGACTGAGGCGCTCCAGTCACGGTCTGCACGGCTACTACGATCGGGGGTTCGAATCCTCCCTCGAGCATGAATATTTGTGCCGTCCTTAGGATAAGCTAGTTAAGTAGTTTTTAAGTTTAGGGACTCATGACCCCGTAGTTAAGTCCCATAAGCTATACAAACATTTGAACATTTGTTTATCTGGACGAGGCGTTCTGCTTCGCCGTTTGATTGAGGATGGAAGGGAGGGGTGGGAAGGTGCTGGATACCGTTCATTTGACAATAATGACGGAATTCACCACTCCGAAATTAGGAGCCATTGTTGGTGACGATTGTTTGAGGGGGGCCGTCAATTGCAAAATTTTGGAAAGGGCTTTGATAGTATCTGCTGCAGTAGTGGAACTGCAATGAACGATGTAGGGGTAACGGGAATAGGCGTCAGTGGCCACAAGCCATTGGGTCTTGAGGAACGGGCCGGCAAAACCCAAATGGACGCGTTCCCAGTGAGAGGTGGCTGCAGGCCAGGATGAGAATGTTTGGCGACTGGCTGGAAGATGCGAGATGCCCTGCGTGCATGCCCGAATGAGGTGCTCAACGTCTCTGTCATACCTGGCCAGTACACATGCCGGCGAGCCAGGGCCTTTGTTCTGGAGACGCCCCACTGGCCGGTGTGGAGCAAGGTGAGGATGTGTGATTGGAGGGAAGCTGGCACGACGACCAGGGGTTGCGCCTGCTGGTCCACTTGGAGAAGCACTCCGTCCACAAGTTGAAGCTCTTGGCGAATGTGGAAGAAGGGGCGGAGGCGACCGTCGGCGGATGCTGACAGTCGCTGAGCCCAACCCTGGAGGGCGTAGTCACGAACAGTGTCGGCGGCGGTGGCATTTGCAACCCAGGAACTGGTGACTGGAAATGCATGCAGGGCCTCGTCGATGGCCTCATCAACCTGAAACACAAGCAGTTCTTGAGCGTCGAACGCAGGGTCTGGGCCAGGCGGCAACTGGGAGAGGGCATCTGCATTGAAGTGCTTTGCTGATGCTTTATAATGGATGGAGAAGTTGAAACTGGAGAGAAACAGTGCCCAGCGTTGAAGGCGGTGCGATGTTTTAGCCGGAATAGGAGAAGCTGGGTGAAATAAGGCCACCAGCGGTTAATGATCGGTTATTAAGTGAAACTTGACACCCTAAAGGAAGACCTGAAAGTTAGTCTGGACGGAAACGATCGCCAAAGCTTCTTTTTCAATTTGTGAATACCTGTACTGTGCAGGAGTAAGGGTTCTTGATGCATAAGTCAAGGGCTGCTCTGTGCCGTCCGGTTTCCGGTGAGCGAGGACAGCTCTGACCCCACGGGCGGAGGCATCAGCTGATACGACGAGAGTTTATCTTTACAGAGTGTGTCTTTACACTTAAAGAACTGCATTTCACATTCAGTTTTGCATCAAACCCATTGTTTATGATATTATTTCTCCTCAAATACACAGCGATCAAATGCCATACTAACAGCTGGACACCGAGGGCTGACACCACTACTGCGAATTGTTAGATGTGTGTGGAGGAAAGTGTGTCTGTACATAAAAGACACTTTCCTTCTATATAGAGATCTCATTGTTTTGATGTTAAATTTCCTATTGTGTGTATACAGTGAACACACTCCACTTCTAACAGCAGGCGACTGAGGATTATCTACAGCAGACTCGCGAGTGGGTGGTCGAGAAAAATGTATGGTTTACGTAAACACTCTTACTTTTGTATATAACGTAACGGGTATATCTGTGGATATTTCTATGGTGACTCATTACAGAATACTGGACAATATTACGTGTTATTTACATTTGCAGACCTATAATTAAAGCTATCCTAAGTCGAATGCTTTTAGGTAGCACGTCCGTGTAGCACAATAAACCCATTATTGCAATTTTCCTCAAGATCGAGGGAGGCGCTATTTAATAGGGTAAAATACTGTGTTAAGAGCTACGATAATGGGATCTGAGTTCAGTCACAGGCAACCAGCAAGAAATGGGGGAATCTGTCAGGGCACCAATAAGCGTTACTTGTCGTAAACGTATTCTTAGTGTCAATAACTATCATTTAACATTTAAAACCACAAACAGGTGCAAAACTGAGTACCGAAATATAAAACCGATAAACTAAATATTTGAAGTTATGCTATATTGCCAGTACTTACGTTCAAAAATTGATTTTAGTGTGCATGACATTGATGAATTATACAAAACAAACGGAAAATTGGATGACATAGTACGTAACACAGAATATTAATATCCAAAATAAAATAATATATCAAATTTTGGGAACCATAAGATGATGACCGAGCGAGGTGGCGCAGTGGTAACACACTGGACTCGCATTCGGAAGGATGGTGGTTCAAATCCACCTCCGGCCATCCAGATTTAGGTTTTCCGTGATTTCCCTAAATCACTCCAGGCAAATGCCGGGATGGTTCCTTTCAAAGGGCACGGCCGATTTCCTTCCACATCCTTACCAAAATACTCCGAGCGTAAGCTCCGTCTCTAATGACCACCCTCTCGACGGGACGTTAAACTCCAAGCTTCCTTCTTTTTCATAAGATAATGAGAACATATGTTCAGACTTATGAGTTTCCACAAGAGAATAACGGCCATGATATCTAGCACTGCTTCAAGCAAACATGCACGGAAGGCTTGTGAATGATGATACCAAAATATTCTGACCACTTCCCACACTGTAGGGTCAGCTCTGATGGTTGTGACAACCTTTTGGTGTTTTCTGCGTAGTGTCTGCTTCATTTTCGATGACGTCTCTGTATACTACTGCAGTCACATGGAGGCAGGGCGGGTGGTATATACTGACAGGCGTACTTCACTTCGTCGAACAGCTACGACTGTGCAATATTTATGGCGAGATTTGCAGTTTTGTTTTTGGTATGTGTAGCTGCAGTCGATCCAGAAAAATGGTGGTACTTACTACAGCTTCCTGTGAACTCGTTCTCAACGAAATGAGACCAGTCAGCAGCGGCATGGCAGATGGTGCAATTCGGTAAGTTAGATGTGGCGCAAAAACAATATCAATCCTTCGCTGATACTTCCACGTATAGACTATCCGATTGAGAGCAATCTACACCGCCGCAATATTAACACAGCACAAAGTGTATCACTTTCAAGACGATTTTATGAAACTGAAATTAAACGTAGAACAAAGTAGATAAAATAATTTCCTTTAACTTAATCAATTAATGCTTGGTAAGATTGTATATGAACAAAGTAAATCCTGACCAAATAAACAGTCAATAAGTTACTTGAATGGCAGCGTAATGTGCGCTGATATCGATCCCGGGCTGACACACAGTTTCAGTTTGCCAGGAAGTTTCAACAAATTTCTTATTTGCTACGAGAGCAGCATTCTGCAATTGATTTGCATTCGATGAGTTACAAAGTATTAATTTGTTACTTTATTATTGGTTGTTCTTCGTTGTCACGTCATCCATTAATCGTATAACAGGAAAAAATCCTGCAGTCCGTCTCAAAATAAAGAAGGTAACAATTGCGTAGAGTAAAATAAAGGATACAACTTTGAAAGAGTAGATAGCTGACACTTTACAAAACAGTAATGAAACCAGTTCTTATGTGTGGCAGTGAGGCATGGGTAGTGACGGAGGTTTTGGAGAATAAGCTAACTATACAGAAAAGGAAAGTGTTGAGGAAATTATTTGGTCCTGTAACAGAAGACGAAATATGAAGAATTAGGACTAATGAATAAATAAGGGGCCTGTACAAAGAACCTGATTTGGTAACTTCAATCAAAATGGGAAGACTAAGATGGTTATGTGTCCACTGGATGACAGAAGAAAGACTCCCAAAGAAGATGGTGATGGGGCATCCTGGCAGTAGAAGGAGAGGACGAGCGCGTGTGAGATGGCTGGAATATGTGGAAGCCGATCCGAGCAATGGGAATGAGGCGAGCTCAAGACCGAGGCGACTGGAAATCTATGACTGAGGAGGCCGAGGTTCTCGGACATCCGTAGTGCCATGCAGTGAGTGAGTGAGTAATGAAAATAAAATAAGTTATATCTATAAGTAGTTTATTTTCCGTCATTACATGCAGATATCATTGTTTCTATGTGGGTGTAATAAATAAGAAGGCGTCGTGGCAGTGATAGTGTCGCAGCACGGTTCTTCGGAGTGGACCAATGACCATGTAACAACAACAACAACGGTTCTTCGGCACGGAGTCTCTTTCGGCACTGGCACTGTACACACCAGTGCCAGAAGAGGCACTGGTAATTTCATCACTATTTGTGAGCAAACGTGAAAGTTTATTCTTTGTGGTTATTTCTTAATGTTTTTGGTAGTCCAGGTACACCAGTAGTATTGCGGACATATAGATGTAATCTCTTGAAATAGGAGGCAATTACAGGATTTGGAAAAGAGACCCTACGGTTTTTTTGCACAGTATAAAAGGGAATGTCTTGACTGATTCATCCACCGACACATGACTTATCTCAAACCGCGAAGAGTAGATCAGTTTGGAGATGGTAGTGATATTGTACATTAGGAAGGGATTTTTATAAATTCCACTAAAAGGACAGTGAAATTGAGGGGTTAAAGTTGTTTTGAAAATATCACTTGTATTATAAATATTTTGAATCTAATTGTATGCAAACCGTATGTTCTTCGCTATCGAGCTAGAATAAGATACAGCACGAGGAATCGCAGTGAGAAGTGAATTGAATCACTGGATGAGGTCATTGTAGAATGTGAAGTATTATCTGTGCTGGCATCAGAAATAAGTACGCCTAATAGTAACAAGAATAAGGTTTCCGTGCTGAAGTGACTTTCATCGACGGTTCTCTGGACACAATACCTCCCTTGAAAACCCTTACAGCCTCTTCGTCACTATTGCTCCAATGCTTAGGCTGCACCTCGTAGGTGTCTTAAAACGGAGCCCATTAGAGCTGTTATTTTGTTGTTTCCTTTCATACGAGGAGGCATCCAAAGCACCGATGACTTTGCACAATAGAAGTACAGAGTAGATAGCTGCGCTTGGGCACAAACCGTTACGACAGGGGGAAGAAAAAATATGGTTATTTATGGAGACATTCCAACCCCAAACAAACCGAACCAAGTAGTCAGTATTTAGTGTAAGATTACAAAACAAAAAACATATAAAATTAAAATGTTTAGAATTAAGAAAAAATTTACATGTAAGAAATATGAAAAACAGGATTGTAACTAAAACTGAAATACCATGTGTGAATGTTGAGAGTCAAGTAAATTTTGTTAGTTGAAAGAAATATGAAAATAAAGACTGTAAAATATAAAATATTGTCTCCCAAAGACCCAATAGAACAAACATCTCTCGAATGGCCTCCCATCCCTTCAGGACTGGGAATGAAAAGTGAAAAATAAATAAATAGATAAAAACGAGACAGAGAGGGTAGGTAGTTTGAAAGCCTCTCAAAAATAATTTCTTCTTTCCTGTGTCATCAAAACTTTTTTTTCTTAAATAGGCCTGCAGCGGTGAGTATATCGTAATATGACATTTTTAATAAGTATAATATCGTTTACTGCTGCTTATTAGCTTTATTTATTTGTACACTACAGCTGTTTCGCCGTATTTGGCATTGTCAAGTGGTCTGCAATAGTTGAAATAAATTTTGTGAAAATATTTTTTCGAAACAAATAGAGAGTACATTATACAGTTATAAATATATAACTTACATTCCATTTGTTAGTAACACACACACACAGCATCTGTACCTCTATATGATTTTTATTTTCAATTTAATGAAAAATATACAACTAAGCAGATAGTGTAGCGATGGGAAGTTCAATAGCGGGAATCTTGGCAGATATATTTTTAAATCAATTAGAAACAAAAATTTTTAGTACTATCATTTAACAAATAAGATAATGTATTACTTCCGTTATGTTGATGATACATTGATGCTGATATAAGGAACAGATAATGAAATTAATGAAATACACTGTTTACTTAACAAATTACATCCAAAAATTAAATTTACGAAAGAATTAGAAACGAATGGCTCAATCAATTTCCTCGATTTAAAAATTAGTAAATAACAATTTTCATTCCTTTGAAATTTACCGAAAACCAACAGCAATAGACAACATAATAAATGCCAATTCATGCCCCCCTTCATCACAAAAATATGCCTACTTTCATCCATTGATAAAAATAATTAACAACCTGCCCTAGAAAAAGAAAGTATTAACAAAGAAATCAAAATTTTAAATTATATAGCTTATACGAACGATTACAATCCTAATATAGTTCATAAAATTTATGAAAAGAACCTAAAAATAAATTTTCTTTACAAACAAAAATAAAACTTATAAAAGAAGAACCAGAACATAAAAAATCAAATATATTCCTACAACCTTCATACGTAATAAATCAAACAAAATCAACGCACTATTCAAACAAACACAAATAAAATTTGCATTCCGTACAAACAACAACCTACAAACAAAACTCCATAAACCCATAGCAACCACAACCAACTTTAACTGTTCAGGAATTTATAAAATAACTTGCGTTAATTGCAACAAATTTTATATAGGTCAGACGGGACGAACTTTTAGAACGAGGTTCAGCGAACATACAAGAATGACAGACGCAAATCCATCTGCTTTCTACCAGCATTTGAAAATTGAAAACCACACCACCACAAACATCGAGAGAGCTTTAAAAATATTACACAACATTTCAAAAGGCACTGAAATGCACGTTCTCCAAGAATTAGAAATATACATACACATGAAAGCTTCACCTAACGATTCTCAATGAACACACATATTTTAAACACAAAATTTATTTACAAAATTTTATCGATCTAATTAGGCTTGACAACGGCTAAATTCAGAGATGTAATGTTCCACAGTCAAGGATAACGCTAAATTTCGTTTAACATACAATATCTCAGACACCAGAGAAACGCATTTTCGTACTCAAATATCTTACAAAATTCCAAATGGCAAGCAATACCTCAGAGACCAAAGAGACACACTATTTCATAATCAGAGACACTAGAAAATCCAGAGTATAAAACATTTGTAAATACCAACGAGCTAGAATTTCATAGAGTGGCGATAGGCCCGCCAGGTAGAAGGCAAATTGAACTGGCGTCCGCCAAGTTATTTGTGGTATCGGCTGACAGCTGGTATGCCACACCCACTCGGGAATTGTACATATTTACAGTTCCACGTTTTAAATAAAGATTGACTGTTGAATACAGATGTGGATCAAGTTCCGTCAGACTTTTTCGAAGCTGCGAATTGACGAGCCCGGTAGTAAATTTCCTAAAAATGCGGTACTAAATTATCGCGAACCTGTCAGTAATACAGTTCCAGTTCTAAGTATAACAGTTATCTCGGGTTTGCAATAACAACAAAAGTGTCGCTGCGAAAATATTTGTGTTGTTTTTAATGCACGTACATGGCCTGAACGAGCTGCGAAACGTACAGTGAACAGTAATTGCTATGACGAACAACCATGACCATGAATTTGCATCTGCTTTCATAAAGTCTAGCAAAGACTTATCTTGTGTTTACTAAACCTAGTAAGCCTACAAACTTGTAAAATTGCTGTTAAAAGGTTTGGTGGTAAATTTCGGTGGACGAAATTTGGGTAGAAAGACGAAAGTGACAACAAAATACTGCAGTTAGAAATACGCCTAGGTCATCTGCTACAGAAGCAATCCACGTCGGAATAATGTGTCGTTAATAACTTTCCTTGTTGCCATGCTGAAACAAGTAATAAGTAATGTTTGGTATGCGAAATTTGAGTACAAAGACGAAAGTGACCACAGAATATTGCAATAAAAATACGCCTGGGTCAGCTGTCACAAAAACATTCCACACCAAAATAAAGCATCATTAATAACTTTCGTTGTTTCCATGCTAAAATAAGTGCATATTTGGTCCAAAGAACACAGAAATGTAAAAGTGAAAAAAATTCTGGCTGTCACTAGTGCTTCAACACTTGGCACTGGTTACATGTCAACCATGCTCGATCAAGTATCGTCGACAACAAGTGAAAATATTTTTAAAGAAGGTGTAAACAATCAAAAGTGTGGTTTGATCAACCACAGGAGCAGCAGTGGAAGAAGTATCTCAAAAACACATCAACACTAGGTAGAAAACTGAGCATTATTTTTATGGTGTATACTTCACAGGAACTGCAGGATAGGTCGTCTGAAGTTCCACTCTTGGGGCAGCTAAGTACCATCAGTCAGGAACTTTGTTTAAGAATAGACAGACTGAGTTCAAACAAGGCAAAACATTTGGTATTCTTGCATTAATTACTTATCCTTTTATCACTTCGATTTGCGCATTTAAATGCTGAACACACTTTAGGCATATTTCAGCAGAAAAAAATTGTACGGACAGCACACCCTACATCCAATATTCACTAACTACAGCACTTCAAGCTCAACAACAACATACGATAGACAGACTCCTCTCAAGTATGTTGACCACCGAAAACATGGCGCGCGAGTTTACAGAGGTTGCCGAAAAGAGCGCTGTAGCTCGTGTGTTCGCCACTCTATGAAATTTAAGCTCGTTGGTAAATACATTAACATTCAAAGATATCACAAAATTCGAAATTAATCATCTCAGAGAAGCTAGATCATTTCCAAAGATGTAATGTAATATAAGATCTTTGTAAACACATAGCATCAAAACAGCTGTCAAATAAGAAAGTCATTACATTAAAAATTATTAAAAAAGACTTTCTAAGAAATGTACCTATAAAAATCATGTAGAGGTACAGATGCTGTGTGTGTATAACAAACAAATTGAATGTAAGTAATAAATTTAAAACTGTGTAATTACTCCCTATTTGTTTCGAAAAAATATTTTCACAAAATTTATTTCAACTATTGCAGACCACTTGACAATGCCAAATAAGGCGAAACAGTTATAGTGTGCAAATAAATAAAGCTACTAGGCATGTTACAATGGACTTCAAGAACTGAATTTCGATGCAACCAATGTGCAGTACTTGTGATGTGCCTAGTTGCTTTCATGCCCAGAGTGAAATGCAGTCTCTAAATAAAATGTTCACCAACCAAGTTGTATTCTCAGCACAGAAGGCGGCATGCAAACACATACTACAAATCCCACCTGATTGAATTTTGAGAGTCCTGCAGGGCATATTTATTTGCATTTAGGGTAATGTAAATAAGTTCGTAACACTTCCTTAAAATATTATTAGATGGCAAGGTGGGTGAAAATTCATACTAGGAAAATTTAATATCTGTTTCGAAGTGACTACTCGGTTTACACTGTTTGCCATCCTGGTATGTTAATTTTTTACAACTATAGGTTCACCGATGGTTGAAACATGCATAATTTCCTGCAGAATTTATTTACAGATAATACTTCAAATGTTCAAATGTTTGTAGAGCTTATGGGATTTAACTGCGGGGTCATCAGTCCCTAAACTTACAAACTACTTATGAACTAGCTAATACTAAGGACGGTACAAATATCCATGCCCGAGGGGGGATTCGAACCCGACCGTAGTGGCCGTGCAGACCGTGACTGGCGCGCCGTAGACCGCTCGGCCACCGCGGCCGGCAGATAACACTTCGGTCAGAATTATGTCTTCCCGTTTGTGTGAGTTTCTATTTCAGTTTTAGTGAAACACAGCTAGCTCTTTACTCACATGAAGTGATGCTATCGACCAGGGGTCTAAGATCGATTCCAGGAAGACATTTCACACTACCCCTCATAAGCGCGTTCTAATCAAATTGCGTGCTTATCGAATATTATCACAGTTGTGCGCTTGTGTTCGCAGTTTTCCGTCAGGAAGGACACGGTACGTTGTACCTGAAGAAAAGTCGTCGAATAAAAGAGAAGTCATACCTGGCATTCCTGAGGGAAGTGTTTCAGAATCCCTAAAGTTATTTATCTCTATAAAAGATTTAGGAGAAAATCTGAGCAACTCTCTTAGGCTGTTCGCGGATGAAGCTGTCATTTATCGATCAGTAAAGTCACCAGAAGATCAAAAGCAAGTGCAAAATGATTTACTTAAGATATCAGTATGGTACTAAGCGATTAATTAACAGTAAATAATGGTAAGTGTGAAGTCATCCATATGAGCACTAAAACAAACCCGTTAAACTTCACGTACACGATCAATCAGTCAGGTTAGCAGGCTTAAATTTAACTAAGCACCTTTATATGACAATTAGGAACACCATGAATTGGAAAGAACACATTAAATGTCGTAAGGAAGGCGAACCAAAGAGGACATTTCATTGTGAGAACGCTTAGAAGATGCACCAGTTCTACTAAAGAAACTGTATACACTACACTTGTGAGTCCTATTTTGGAGCATTGCTTCGAATTATGGGATCCAAACCAGGTGCGACTGACGGACAATTTAGAGTAAGTTCAGAGAAGGGCAGTTCATTTTGTATTATCGCGATATTGGGGCGTGAGTATCACGGAAATGATGCACGAGATGGGGTGGGCATCATTAGAGGAAAGCTTAATTCGTTGCGTCGGGATTTATTTGCGAAATTTCTTTCACGAACTTTCTCTTCGGAAACATTTTGTTAGCACACACCTACATAGACATGTCATCTTAATAAATAAGAAAAATCACCTCTAAAATTAAAAGATTTAGGTGTTCCTTTTTCCCTCGCGCTATTAGAGTATAGAGACATATCATAAAGACGATTGGATGAACCATGCACTTCAATATGAGTTCCAGAGTGTTTATGTAGATGTAGTCTAGGTGTAGACCTTGTTAGTGTGATTTTTACATTATAATTCAATATTATTTCATCGTTAATTCTGTGAATAAGGAATACACTGTTATTGATGATCTGAATATACACATGATGAATTACGATAACTTCTTTGCAGGTTTATGAATGAAGACAAGTGGTAAAAGAAAGTATACAATACATTAGCCTCTACTGAAATAAATGTCATTTCCAACTGTGAATGCTGTTACTTGTTGCCTAGCCCAGTCCTACCACTTAACAATGCACTGAGCTGCCGAAGGGTTTGCTACACCATGGTATGGTTAACCTTTTTAATCCCAAATTTTATTAATTTACGAATTAAAATATTTCTTTGCATATTTCAATACTGTATGATTGGGACGATTCTACATGACACCATTGGACAGGATATGTTTCCTTTACTGTAACGAACATCTTTGTCACTGTTTACTACTAATTTAGACATTTAATAACAATTTATTAATGAAATTTTCAAATTTGTCTCCTTTACCATGATATAATAATTTGAAATCCTTGCTGCATGTACTCAGACAACAATATACAGGGTGTTACAAAAAGGTACGGCCAAACTTTCAGGAAACATTCCTCACACAAAAAGAAAGAAAATATATTATGTGGACATGTGTCCGGAAACGCTTAATTTCCATGTTAGAGCTAATTTTATTACTTCTCTTCAAATCGTATTAATCATGGAATGGAAACACACAGCAACAGAACGCACCAGCGTGACATAACGACTTTGTTACAGGAAATGTTCAAAATGTCCTCCGTTAGCGATGATACATGCATCCACGCTCCGTCGCATGGAATCCCTGATGCACTGATGCAGCCCTAGAGAATGACGTATTGTATCACAGCCGTCCACAATACGAGCACGTAGAGTCTCTACATTTGGTACCGGGGTGGCGTAGACAAGAGCTTTCAAATGCCCCCATAAATGAAACTCAAGAGGGTTGAGGTCAGGAGAGCGTGGAGGCCATGGAATTGGTCCGCCTCTACCAATCCATCGATCACCGAATCTGTTGTTGAGAAGCGTACGAACACGTCGACTGAAATGTGCAGGAGCTCCAACGTGCATGAAGCACATGTTGTGTCGTACTTGTAAAGGGACATGTTCTAGCAGCACAGGTAGAGTATCCAGTATGAAATCATGATAACGTGCTACAGTGAGCGTAGGTGGGAGAACATGAGGCCCAATCAAGACATCACCAACAATTCCTGCCCAATCCATACATGAAATGGGCATCTGCCAACTCCGCATTTGTAAACCTTGCACTGACTGCAAAACCGCGTTCGTGATGAACAATAACCAGCTGATGTTACGCGCTGATGTGGTTGATGCTAGTACTGTAGAGCAATGAGTCGCATGTCAACACAAGCACTGAAGTCAACATTACCTTCCTTCAATTGGGCCAACTGGTGGTGAATCGAGAAAGTACAGTACATACTAACGAAACAATTGGGTATTTTGACAATTGTCTGCACGAATTATTTCAATTTACATTTAAAGATAAATACTAAAATGAGCTCTAACATGGAAATTAAGCGTTTCCGGACACATGTCCACATAACATATTTTCTTTCTTTCTGTGTGAGGAATGTTTCCTGAAGGTTTGGCTGTACCTTTTTGTAACACCCTGTATATTGTGTCAGTGCATTGTAGTCTAATGCTCTCTGCTTCCTCGAAGTAATAGTAGCCAGAGCAGTCACAATGAATTTTGGAAAGTCATGCAGTGTTGTATACAATATTTGGACAATTAGTTATCCCTGGAAGAACAGATAAAGATGGCATTGCCAAATGGCAACACAGGGAGGGAAAGGGTTAACGTTCTAACAGAATGCAACATTAGATTTTATACTATATCAGTGATGACGTATGTTTTGAATTGCTGAATGAATTTAATTTTTTTAAGAACATGAATGTTTTCAGCATAACAATTATAATTTTCAGCTGGGTGAGAACTGTTTTTAAAAGAAATATGTTGCCAGCTGTGGTGTTTGTGCCGTGTTGGCAGGAGGAGGTGCGGTCGGGCGTGACGTGGCTGTGCCGGCACGTGTGCAAGGGCCGCGTCTTCTGCGCGCTCTGCCCCGCCACCACCGCCGCCACGCCCACCACCAGGTGCGTCTCCAATACACACCTCACTTACTACTGGCTGTCTGCAACTCTACACTTGTTGTTGTCGTCTTCAGTCCGCAGGCTCGTTTCATGCAGCTCTCCACGCTACCCTCTCCTGTGCAAATCTCATCATCTGACAATACGTTCGTCAACCTACATCCTTTTGAATCTGCTTACTATATTCGTCCTTCGATCTCCATCTACGATTTTTACCCCACACGCTTCCTTCTAATGCTAGATTGACGATTCCTTGATGTTTCAGAATGTGTCCTTCCAATCTATCCCTTCTCTTAGTCAGGATATGCCAGAAACTCCTTTTCTCCCCAATTCGGTTAAGCACCTCCTCGTTAGTTACGTGATCTACCCATCTAATTTTCATCATTTGTCTGTAGCACCACATTTCGAACGCTTCTATCATCTTTTTATCTGAACTCCTTATCGTCCACGTTTCACTCCCATACAATGCTACACTCCAGACAAACACTTTCCGAAAGGACTTCCTAACATTTAAATTAATATTGGACGTTAAGAAGTTTCGCATCTTTAGAAACGCTTTTCTTTCCAAAGCCATTCTGCATTTAATGTCTTCTTAACTTCGACCACCAGAAGTTATCTTGCTGCCCAAATAACAAAATTCATCTATTACTTTTATTGTCTCATTACCTAATCTAATTCCTTCAGCATCGCCTGATTTTCTGACATTGCATTCCATCAACCTCATTTTACTCTTGTTAATGTTCATCTTATATCTTCCTTTCAAGACACTGTCAATCCCATTCAATTGCTCTTCCAGATCTTTTGCGGTCTCTGACAGAATTACTATGTCATCGGCAAACCGCAATTTCTTTATTTCTTCTCCCTGCACTTTAATGCCATCTCCAAATTTCTCCTTCCATTCCTTCACTGCCTGCTCAATGTACAAATTGAATAATATTGGGGAAAGGCTACAACCCTGTCTTACTCCCTTCCCAAACTCTGCGTCCCTTCTTGCCCTTGGACTCTAATAACCCCTACATTTTACCCTGCTACCTTCAGAATTTGGAAGAGTGTATTCCAGTCTACATTGTCAAAAGCTTTCTCCAAATCGACGAACGCTAAAAACGTAGGTTTCCCTTTTGTTAGCCGTACTTCTAAGATAAGTCGTAATGTGAGTATTGCCTCCCGTGTTCCTACATTTCTCCTAAGCCCAAACTGAACTTCCTCGAGGTCGGATTACAGTATAGCTAGCCACTGGTTTTTCAACCGTGTTTCGTCTGCGACCACTTTAATGATGGCTCACAATTTCGGTCTGTAGGAAACCTAGCCGGCCGCGGTGGCCGAGGTGACTGAGGCGCTTCAGTCACGGTCAGCACGGCCACTACGGTCGGGGGTTCGAATCCCCCCTCGGGCATGGATATTTGTGCCGTCTTTAGTCTTAGCTAGTTCATAAGTAGTTTGTAAGCTTAGGGACTGATAACCCCGTAGTTAAGTCCCATAAGTTGTACAAACATTTGAACATTTTTTTTTGAAACCTATCGCATATTTCAGTCAATAAACAGTCAAATGAAACCTGAGTAGTCCGACGGATGTCGGCAACTTGTACATATGTGTTCTGAGTTGCTTGAAAAATACAGTGAAAATTATCAATAAAAGTTCTTAAACTAATAAATGAAATAGCACTACTTAAGTGATTTCTGCAATATGTAACATGTACTACAATCCCATTATAAATTTAAATCACAAGTATTATACTTACCAATTAACTAAATGTATATACAGCCTGGTTCCACATCTGCATCTACTGTCCACAAACCTCCTTACCGTGTGAGACGGAGCCTACATCGTGTGGAGTGCGCAAAATATTACTTGGCCGTTAGTTCCGTAGATGTCACAGTAGAGTTGGGACAAGCGCAGTGACTTCCCAGCTGACAGGACAGCGCTGTTTACGAGAAGCAGTGACTGTATGCCACCGAGGTGCCTCCCCTCCTTGGCCAATGACTCACCCCTCACCACCAAACTGCGACCAACCGCCCCCCCCCCCCCCAACCACGCCCTGCATCCCTATTTTGTTACCTAATAAAATGGTTTTGCCATTTAATATTAAAATCAAATATCTTTTATTATCACGTTTTGTAAATTGTTTTATAAAGCCTCCCCCATCCCCAAGGCTGTCCCCCCCCCTGAAATTTAAATGACGCAATTTTCGTCATCATGACCCTCACTACCTGTGGGCACCTCTGGTATGCCTCATCCAATAACTCTAGAACGAAATGGGACATCGTCTTAGTTTCAATCTATAAATATCATAAAAAATCTGTGTATGTATGTTTGTTCCACACTTACTCATAAACTACTGAAACGATTTGAGCCAGACTTGGTACACATATTAATTACAACCAGTCAACAATTGGTGTGGGAGTATAATAACTAGGACAGATAGCTCAGGAGATATATCCTCATAAAGTAAGGTGTGGCTTTAAGTGGTAGAGTGCTAGACTATCAATCAAAAGGTTGCGGATTCGATCCCCGCCAGGTGCTACAATTTTTACCTGTAATTTTCCACTTCTTTTCCATTTGGCAATGTTACTGATGTGAAAAATATTGAGTAGCACTGTGGTTCGGAATCCACGTTAAACTGTAGGTTCCGTTGTAACTGGCTGGATAAGTCAGTTCGAAGGTCGGAGGAAGGCAACGGCATACCGCCTGCAAACAGGACCATGCCTAGTGAAGCACTGTAGTGTTCAAACAAATCTGCTTTTAAACAAAAAAATTCGCGGAAATTGCCACATCTTATGACAATATCCCACGTAACATCCTAAATGTACTTATTTCAACCTACTTAGTACTTATTCTTTACCATCAGAAAACAATTGATGGGGTGCACCTTTCCTACAGCTGAACTGTTCACCAAACGTCTCTTCAGTTTTCTTTTCCATTCTTCTCCGTATTACTCTCAGTGGATTTAATTTATTAGGCGTTATGATTGTGCATCAATTCTCATACTTATCTCCTCTCCTTATCTTCGGAATTGTTTCAATGGTATTTTTTCTAAGTGAATTTCTGTTGGAACGTCTCCCTCACAGATTCCACTTACTAAACAGTTAAGTGTTTTTTTTTTTTTTTTTTTTTTTTTTTTTTTTTTTTTTTTTTTTCTTATTTCATTCGAAGTCTTCCAGAATTGTTTTAAATTCTGACTGTCTCACCTTGTGCGTTGGCGCATTGGTCAGCACACTAGACTTGCATTCAGGAGGAAGGCGGTCATATAGATGTAGGTTTTCTGTAATTCCTCTAAATCGTTCCAGGACAATTCCGTGACGGTTTCTTTGAAAGGGTAGAGATGATTTCCTTCCCCATCCACATAAAAATAATCCGTGCCTTGTCCCTTATGACCACTCTGACATTAAACCCTAATTTTCTACTAAGTCTTTCATATCAAGACCATTCTCTTCTTCCAACTTCGTCAGACTAGTATGACCCCTCATAAAGAGCTTCAACGTACTCTTTTTACCTATGCGTTGTCTCCTTTTGGTTTAACAGTTGAATTACCATTACACTATTAATATTATCATCCTATCTTTTAATTCCATCGATGGTTTTTCTTAAACTTTCTGTATGCCAAGTCAGCCCGATCATTTCTATTGCTTCGCGTTTTTCCTGCAGCCATTTCGTCGTGGCTGCCGAATTCCTCTGAACCAGAGTCCGACCGAAAAATGTTTTGTGGCCGAAACCTATAATGGAACTGCCATAAGGATTGGAATTAGTCCAAGGTTCAGCTTTTTATTCCGATTTAATTTCGTAAAAGTTTCCTAAGTCTTGATTGGGTATCAAAGGTATAATTTCGTTAAAATTATCTCACTGAGAGAAAACGCGACTGTAGGTTCTAACATGCTGATTAATTTTGAATGAGAATGGGTTTGTTTGAAAGTTACTAAAGTTGGCAACAATCACTGCTCGGATGTTAGACAGCCGTAATGGCGTCCAAACCCACGGCACAACTTAACCGTGCCGAATTACTTCGTCAGATATCAATTCCATGGACTGAAATTAGAAATGCTCGTCAAATTAAATTTTGGAAGCATTTCTTACGGTTTATCTTACAAATGATCACACTATACTCACATAGATAAAACCCAGGAGCCGACACAGATACGTGTAAACACTTCGGAAGATAGATACAGATAGATGAAGTGGAATGCTGTTCTTTCTCTCGTGTTCAGAAAAACAAGGGAATACTGATCAGGCTACAGGACCCACTCGGTTAGCGGTGTGGTCTAACGCAACGGCGGTGGCCGAGGTGACTGAGGCGCTCCAGTCACGGTCAGCACGGCCACTACGGTCGGGGGTTCGAATCCCCCCTCGGACATGGATATTTGCGCCGTCCTAGTTCGTAAGAAGTTCATAAGTAGTTTGTAAGTTTAGGGACTGATGACCCCGTAGTTAAGTCCCATAAGCTTAACAAACATGTGATCTAACGCAACGCTTTCCGAGACGGGGAGGCGTACCAGCCCCGGTTCCAATCCGCCCGGCGGATTAACGAAGGGAGTCGTAGTGTCGACCAGCTTGGATGTGGTTTTTAGGCGGTTTTCCACATCCCCTAGGTGAATACCGGGCTGGTCCCCAAGTCCCGCCTCAGTTACACGATTCGCAAACATTTCGTAACACTTTACCCTTTCACAGCTATAACACTATATGCGAACATTTGGGGTACACATTTTCTCCTGTGGGGACGTGGGGTGGCGGCAGAAAGGGCATCCAGCCACTCCGTAATTCAATACCTGCCAATCCGAATTTAACAAGGCGGGAACATGGCCAAAGAGAAATAAGAAGAATGTTCAGGGTCCAGAGATATACGAGAGAAAAAAAAACGCTCCGGGATAATATATATCTTCGTTTTTTTTTTTTTTTTTTAATTGCATCGCTTCAAACCGAAACCCTAGCCGAATATTTGGTTCCTCTTCTATTTCGGCCGAAAACGAACTTACGTATTTAAGTTAAAATTTCGGTAAGTTTAAGTTACACCGCAAATCAGTAGTTTCCCCACATTTTGGGAGATCCCTTCGCTATATTAAGCCATCTTGAGTATGTGTAAACGTAACCAGTAGTCCGTAGAAGATGAAAGATGACAAACGAGGTGTAGAGATGCACTGGCTTAAACTTTCCACTAGGCAATATTAAGCCAGCCACTTCTGAGACAGCGCTTACGAATACCTCGTATCTTGTATTACGTCGTTTCGCTATCAGTTCTTGTAGCGCTTTGCATTTATAAAGAAAGTTCAGAGAGGAATAGTTGATAATATACTAACAATGGGAACACCAGAAGTCGCCGCCTTCGATTTTGATGGATCTCAAATATGTTGTTGGGGGACTTCTCCTGAGTATCTTGTTGAAGTGCTAAATCGCACTTGGCCCTAGTTTTCGAGATTATTATTATTTAATTTTCGTCGTGAGCTAGATAAGGAAATAAAAGTGGATTAGGAACACATCTACCCCGTTCGAGCTTCCGAGTTAGATTACCACCCATTCCCTTTTTTTTTCTTCACGAACCTTACAAATATCTTCCTTTTCGTGAGAAATTGTTGAAAAATTATTTTCGTGATCATAAAACATTTATTCTGTAAGCAGAAAATGACCCTCATAAAAATCTTTCGAAACCAGTTTTTATTGTCACAATACTTTCATTTTATGAATAGCAAAAGTACTTTATTAGGTTTATTAACGTTAATGAGGTGCTATATAATCAAACTACATGACATTGTGACATGATATTTCTATTAATTAAGTCATTATCATTGATCGGTATGCTAGGACATTTTTCCGGATGGAACTCTCGAAGAAAGGCCGGAAACATGAATGATATGGATGTGCATGCGTATTGTTCTTTCAATAATGAAAGGGGGTTGATTCATGTTGAAAAATGATGCCCCTTCCGCTTTATCCATCAAATCAGAAGCGATCCAGGCGTATTCGAGCATGGGAGCGAAGGCAGGAGCGCTTAACTGGTGCAGAACCAGGGAGTGTATCTTTATGCAGTCGTCCCATGAAATTATTTCCGTATCTCTCTGTAATTCGGGAGCATTCTGAACTTTTTTAATGAATATCTTCAACTGCCGATAAAAGCATACCTTGAATTTGCAGACTGGAGTAGAATTCGGTGGTATGATCTTCAGAGTGCAGGTGAATGAATAAATGATATAATGAATAAACGATATAAACGTATTTGTTTCGTACTACGTGTTGGCGGGCAGCAGAGGTTAAAAATTCTTTATTGTGTATTTCCACGATTTTGTACAGGTTATATTTGTCTGGACTGTAGCAGTGAATGAGAGTGAAACGGGGACGATAAGGAGTTCAGACAAAAAGATGATAGAAGCTTTCAAAATGTTCAAATGTTTGTAGAGATTATGGGACTTAACTATGGGGTCATGAGTCCCTAAACTTACAAACATGAAGTATCTTATATTAAGGACGGCACAAATATCCACTCTTGACGGGGGATTCGAACACCTGACCGTAGTGGCCGTGCAGACAGTGACGTATGATTCTCCCAAGTCTCCTGAATCCATTCATATAATTATGTTTGCCGTATGATCATTCCCTGATTTTTTTTGGATTTTTAGAATAATGTTTGTGGCTACATTGTATTTCATTTGCAATCTGGGAGAGCCGCCCTCGCTCAGGCAAGAACGTTATCGGTTTCCGAGCACACTAGGAAAACCCTGACTACCTGAATCCTATTCACTAGGACCAAACTGTTAGCTGGCCGGCTGGGGGACCCAACAGCCTGGCAAAACCCTTCTTTCACATGGAAACAACCAGCTTCCTCCTGTATCTGTAATGTCACAACTGTTTATCAAACTTCTGTATGCTCCTGTGTATATTTATTTAGATTCGCGATCTACTAATCAGTTCAGTGTATCCATCTGCTGTGTAAATCCGCCACTCTCTGGCACTGTTTTGTTTTGATCGTAATTGCGGTTGGAAATCCTACACTTCAGTTGCTCCTGTGGCTCTGTGGACTGCCGTCAGACGCCGTGAAGGTGAGTCTGTAACTCACTGGCACCCTTCTGGACTCAGCTGACGCCAAATCGTTTGCAGAGCGACAGCCAGTTCCAGCCTGTTAGTGGAGCTAGGATCCATTGACCGAATATTTTAAGGTGTTACCATAATCATCTCCTCGTCTCCCTCTGCGATTTTTACCATGCGCACTTGCCTTCAATGCTAAAATCACGATTTCTTGATGTCTAACAAAGTGTTCTAGCAACCGATCCCTTCTTTCTGTCAATGTCAGCCAGAAATTTCTTTTATCTCCAATTCTGTCGTGTGCCTCCTCCTTTAGTTACGCGATCTACCCACATAATCTTCACATTCTTCTGTAGCACCACATTCTCAAAGTCTCTATGCTCTGTTTGAGCTATTTATCGTTCATGTTTCACTCCCATACAAAGGAATACTCTTTATAAATGACTTCAGAAAAGAAGTTGTTATACGTAAATTAATATTCGACGTTTAAAAATTTTTATTTTTCAAAAACGCTTTTTAACATTGCATTTCTGCACAAGTAACAGATCTTATCTACCACGTTTTCTGTTTAGTTACCTAAACTAATTCCCTCAGCATCATCTGATTATCTGATTTTCTTAGACTTCATACCATTACCCTTCTTTTGCTCTTGTTAATCTTATACGCTCCTTTCCACACAGACCATTTCGTTCAATTGCTCTTCCAGGTCCTTTGTTTTCTCTTACAGAATTAAATGCCATCAGTAAAAGGCAATGTTTTTAATTCTTCATCCGGAAATTTAATTCCTTCGCCAAATTTCTTCTTCTTTCCTTCTCAGTTTGGTCAATCTACAAACGTAATAACGTTGGACAACAGCTACAACCCTGCCTTACTCCCTTCCCAACCAGCGCTTTCCTTTCACGCTTTTCCATTCTAACAGCTGTTGTCTGGTTTTTGTACAAGTTATAAATAACCTTCCGTTCCCTGTATTTTACCCCTGCTGACTTTAGAATTTGAAAGATTGTATTCTTATCAAAAGGTTTCTACTAATCTACAAAAGCTAGAAATGTAGATTTGCCTTTCCTTACACTTCTAAAATAAGTCGCAAGGTATTTCCTTGCGTGTTGTTACATTTCTCCTAAATCAAAACTGATCTTCTAAATGTTCAAATGTTTGTAAATCTGACGAGGGTTGGGGTGGGGGGTTTAAATGTCCTCAACATCGAGTTATCAGCAATTTGTAAATCTATCGAACTAGGTTATTAGTCCGTAATTACAGACTACTTAAAGTAAGGTAAACTAACCTAAGGACAACACAGTCACCAATGCCCGAGGGCGTTACTCGAAACCCCGACGGTGAACGGCCACACGCACCGTAGCACGGCGCCCCAGAGCGCACGTTTAATCCACTGTGGCAGGTCAGCTTCTACCACACTTTCCATTCTTCTGTAAATGACTCGAGTTCCAAAAGCATACCTGAGTAATTTGTGCCACATTTGTCTGACATCTGCTAAGTCATTGTGTTACTTTCCATTCTTCTGTAAATGACTCGAGTTCCAAAAGCATACCTGAGTAATTTGTGCCACATTTGTCTGACATCTGCTAAGTCATTGTGTTACTTCCTGCTATTTTGAGTTTTTTTTTTCCTTTCTCAAAATTCTGCGTACCAAATGGGAAAGTTTTGTCATGGGTGATTCTACAGAGAACCATAATAATTGTTTCTCCAAGGATAATAACAATTATCAAGGGAAATCGTTCACTTCAAATACATTATGTTGACTTAGTTAGCAATCGAGAAGCATTCTTAGTACTGAAAGAAACTAGCTCTGTATTTGTTTTAGAGTCCTAAATAAGAAATTTTTGATAGTTGTTGATTTTCTAGTGCAACCCTAGTTATGAAAATGAAAACTTATTTGTCTTACGTGCATTTCTTTCAAACGAGTATGAAAAGAAGCTGAAACCCGGAAACGTTTGTGTCTCGCCATTTCGGTCGCACATCCTCTGTCTCGCGCCGACAGTTACGTGACACCAAGCGGAAGCGCATCAGCATACTGGCCTGCATCCATGATTCGGCCAGCCCACAAATAAAATCTTTGCATATGCACTTCATTCTTAAAATACACCTCTCGTTTGGTTTCTCCGGTAGCTTACATCCCTATACATTGTTTTTAAATGTACTTTCTTCCGCTTACTTTTACATAATTAAGTTATGCAGGGTGCATTGACTCCGTTCGAGAAGTTAATGTGTTTCTTAAATAGCGTAGCAGCAACAACGGCCTCTGAGGGCAGTAGAACCTGCGTCAGACACGTGAGCAGCTCTTTATGGGTGTCGAGCGATCACATGTAGAATGTGAATGTTCGTACAATTCCAGAAATGTTTTGAAAAATATGGAGAGATCAGAGTGACTGCAACTCGGGCCCGGATCATTGCTATTTGAGGTTAAAGCTCTTACCGAGAACTATCGTGGTACGATAGGCGGCAGGCTCTCAAAAATTTATTTGTTGCCATTATCTTTCTCAGCCTTTCCCAGATCTCCCAGAAGTTCTCCTCTTCATCTAAGGAGCTAACATTCCTGGAATAAACGATAAAAATGGTAAAGCAGTCAATAATCCGAAGATTGGTTTGAACACTAAAGTGCTTTACTAGGCATAGTCCAGTTTGGAGGTGGTATGCCGTTGCCTTCAAGTGTTCAAATGTTTGTTAAACTTAAGGGACTTAACTGCGTGGTCATCAGTCCCTAAACTTACATACTTATGAACTTCCTTATATTAAAGACGGCACAATGATCCATGCCCGAGGGAGTATTCGAACCCTCGACGGGGAACGGCCTCACGCATCTTAGCCTAGCGCCTCAATGCGCTCGGCTGCTCCGCCGCGGCCCGTTGCCTTCCTCCGACCTTCGAACTGAGTTACCCAGCCAGTTACAGGGGGACCTACAGTTTAACGTGAAATCCGAACCACAATGCTACTCGATATTTTTCACATCAACAACACTGCCATATGTGAAAGAAGTGGAAAGTGACAGACAAAAATCGTAGGACCTGGCGGGGATCGAACCTTTGACCTTCGGATTCACAGTGTTGCACTCTACCACTATGCTACCCAGCCGAAAAAATGAGTTAGTGCCGACTTAATTGTCCCCAGAATGATTTTTTCACTGCTGGAAAGTCGATCGAAAATGGAATGTGATGTTTAATCTACAAACTACATTTCCACCCCAGCAAACACATATAATACACAGAAGACGGCACTGAAGACGGAATAATGTTTGAAAGATTCAAACTTTTGACGTGACTAGGCCCATTTTCTTCGTTAGAAGCGTTAAATTACAGAGGAAGTACAAGTATTGTATATAACAGCAGCGGGAATAGATGAGGACTGGAACTTAAATAATGGCAACTATTTATTCTCAACCGATACAAAAGCCTTACATGTTTTCACCTGTTAATTGTGCTCAAAAGTAGTCACCAACGTTGTGTAGAACCCGTTGTCATTGATGTGGAAGGCGTAGTATACCGTTAGCAGAGCATCTTCTGTTGATGGTGCGAATAGAGCGGTCTATTGCCTGTGAATCTCTGCTCTAAACCGAATGCTACGAAGAGGTCCCTTCATATTTGAAATCAAATCAAAGTCAAAAGTCCGGGGAGTATGGTGGTTGGTACAGTACTTCCCAGTCCCATCGACCGAACAGAGCGGCCACAGCTTGTGCTGTATGCGCCCCCTGCATTGTCGTGCAAAATGATGGGTGGATTGAGCACGAAGTGTTGCCGCTTCTCTCGCAAAGCTGGTCGCAGGCGATACTGTAAAAACGACCGGCAATATTGTGCACTAACATTAGGATAACACCATCACAGTCGTAAATAATGATACCGTTAGGTTAGACCGCTCGTTCACAAGTGACTGTTTCCCTCGATTGTGCGCACGCCGGTGACGTGGGGCGGGCGAGTCCATTTGCTCAGAGGTAAGGTAGGTGTGCTACTTACAAGAGAAAGCTGCGCAAAGGTATACTTCGATTTTTGTCACCTTTGACTAATTTTTTTAATCGATCCCACACAATCGATAAGGGGTAAAAAAAACTATTTGAATAATATTGCATTTACTGTTTGTAAATGAATACCGTTGAAACTGCAACGTGTGCTATCAGCGACAAATGTGTAGCATAGTGTCTTCACACCAGTGTTGCCACTATTTAAGTTCCAACCTTCGTATGTGAATGGAAAATATTGATTGTTGTATCATTGAGCTATAGCGCTTACAAGGAGAGGACGCATACTCATCATCGCCGAATTCGTCCAAATTTATGGTACATGTAGGCCGTGGTGAGACACTAAAGTCCTCCAAGTGGGAACTCCAGAGACCAAGCGTTTAGAAATTAAAAGGCAGTTTGATACGGATCTATCACCACATGCATCTTATCGATTGTCCCTGTGACGGCGTGTTTAGGAAGCCGTGTTTGACGCAGCGGTAAAAGATCGGATTTATCTTGCGAAGGTCTCGGCTTCAGCTCCACCCAGAGGCAAATTTTTTTCTGCTCCTTGCAGTGCATACACCTACATATTGTTACTGTAGGGATAGTGAGGACAAGATTAGATTAATTACAGCACGCACGGAGGCATTTAAACAATCATTCTTCCCACGCTCAATACGCGAATGGAAAAACTGGTACAGTGTGGCGTACCCTCTGCCATGTACTTCATGCAGTGCGCCTGCTTGTAACTAAATCTGAAGGGGATGCGATGGTGAGTTTCCCTTGTCAGTTGTCTTCCCTGGTCGATGGATCGGACGAGGAGGTCCAGCTGCATGATCTGTTCACCGGATCTCAACCCGTGCGATTTCTGGTCACGGGGCCATCTCAAGTACCGTGTATTTGAGTTCATTACAGACACGAGGACAATGGAGCAGCTTATTCATGCAGCGTTGTCACCTCTGCGGTTTTAGTTATCGTGTATCAAATGCAGTATAAATACGAATTCACTGAGGCCCGTGGAAACCATTTTGATCACACACTGTATTTGTGGTACAGCGCGTATTGCACTGCAGTCGGGCTAACAAATTTAATCTATAATTTCAGACACTACACATTTGACATTTTGCTCATTCTGAGAAAGCTAAAAAAACCTGTTTCAGTGCTTGACATTGTTTTTAACAGACCTATTTTTTATGATTGATATATGTATTAAATGACATTTTTGTCAATATACTGATATGCTATTTTAACCACAAGTCTTTCACATATAAAAATAAATGACCTTTACGAACGTGAATACTGTTTATTTCCACTGAGTACCCAATAAATAAATTGCACTTTACTTCTAAAAAAAAAAAAACAGCTTTCATTTAACGTTTAATTATTGTAATACTTTAACGAAATCTTGATTAAAGAAATACCTGATATCTTGTATATTAAAAGAATATATGAAAACTAGTCAGTCGGCCAGACCAAATAACCCGGCCGATTTCCTACAGTTTTGTTTTAAACGAAAGCTATTCATCCACAGATTTGTCATCAAGTACCAGAATTTACATAACTCTCACCTTCCTTTTTCTATACTCAAATGCGATTTCCATCTGTGTATTTCTTAGGGAGATGTTCTTGTTGTAAACTAAAGTCAGTCATTCAGGCCGTTATACAGATCGATTTCCTTCATTTTTGCTTTAAACGAAAGGTATTCATTCGCAGATTTGTTGTCAACAAGTATCAGAATTAACTTATGTCTCTCCAACCTTTATTTTTATTCAAACGCGGCAGCCTTCTGTCCTTGCATTAAATATTTTAATTGGTTTGTTTTACTTTGTCTTCGGTTCTAATTAAGGTACGCAGTTCTTCTTGACTTAACAACCCCCAGTGGATCAAGCTTTTTCATTTGCACTTTTAAACGCTTACATTGGTTGATTCTGAAGAAAGCTATGCGTGAACACCATTTTATAGCAAACAACGAACTATTTTAAATCAGAAATGAAATGTTTTGTACACATGCAAGAAAGCTAACCTATATGTGTAAACAGAAACATGTAAATATTTCAGGACACCCACTGATGGCGAAACGCGTATGGGTGACTTAAAAATGTAAAAATAAAACCCTTAATTCGCAGTAACAAAGGCGTTTACTTTAAAAACATTACAGTGAAATATACCTTTTTTGTTTAGTATCCTCTCCTTGATAAACCCCTTGGCTTATACACGGTAGAAATAACGTTTTGCAGAAGCGCGAACACGCGTGTGAGGTGTCTGAGTATGGCCTGTTTGCCGCGGTGGAGTAGCCGAGCGGTCTAAAGCGTCTCTCTGCGGAGGGCGCGGTTGCTCGTCGTGGAGGTTCCAGTCCTCCCTAGGGCATAGGTGTGTGTGTGTTAGTTTAATGTTTGTAAATCTATCGGACCAAACTACGTGGTCATCAGTCCGTAGCTTACAAACTACTTAAACCTAGGTAAACTAATCTAAGGACAAACGCACACACCCATGCCCCAGGGAGGACTCGAACCTCCACGACGAGCAACCGCGCGCTCCACAGCGAGAGGCTTTAGACCGCTCGGCTACTCCACCGCGGCTTAGGTTAGGTTACCTAGATTTAAGTAGTTTGTAAGCTACGGACTGATGACCACGCAGATTTTCAGACATTTGAACATTTGTGTCCTGTCTGTTCCGCAGCGCCAGCTCCGCGACGAGCGCAGCGCCGCCGTCGAGTGCAGCCCCTGGGGCCGCCGCCCCCGCCGCCCCCGCTGCCCCCGCCGCCCCCGCAGCGGGCGCCGCCCCCGCCGCCGGCAACGCCACCAACGCGGGAAAGTGATCTGCGACTTCTCGCAGTACCCTCCAGTCGGCTGCTCCCTCTTTATAACGTTTGAAGGCGTCATTAAAGAAATAGCACCGTAACCTGTTGTCTCTTTGCTGACCGTCTCCCACAACTAGGTAAATTACTGGGTTATTCTAATTGATTTCAAATCATCGCATTTATTCCACTTTTCAATCCAAAATAAACAAGATTTACACCAATGAAAAGAGGAAGTTTCAAAGTGTTTTTCCCACAGTGCTTGATATCAATTTAATAAATTTTGACTGCCGGCCATGTAAACCATTCCATCCCTTAGGGTGCCAGACATTCTGTTTGCAGGAGAAACCCGAGCTGCACTTAGTTTCTTTATCTTCAGTCTGGCGTAAAGAATTGTCTGATCTTTGAAATAAATCCAGAACTGAACACGGAGCATCTAAATCACATACAACTCCGACGCCAAGGGCCCCACTAAAAACGTCTGTCTTAGTCTGTATCAGTCCACCACTCTGTAGAGTCACCAATATATGTTGCTGTGTCACCCCTCCGTCATAGTCACCTCTTAGTGCTTTCAAAAATGTTCAAATGTTTGTTAAGCTTATGGGACGTAACTACGAGGTCATCAGTCCCTAAACTTACAAACTACTTATGAACTACCTTACACTAAAGACGGCACAAATATCCATGCCCGAGGGGGGATTCGAACCCCCGACCGTAGTGGCTAGTGCTTTCGGGGAGAGTATTTTCCGTGAAGCCATATCCGTTGATTTACCTACTGAGTGAGCGGACAACACTTTCTACCTGCCTCGTTTCATACAATGAACGCGACCTGTCGACCGATTTAGAAACTAAATTTACAACATTTATAGGCTAGTTTAGACACTAGGTTTACCAAGTAAGGTATTTAAGGGTAGATCTAGCCCGTCAATAAACTTGATTCTGTTCTTAAAAGATCGAAAACAAAGGTCACGTCAAATGACGTGATTGGCATTCTACAGAAATTTCCGTATCCCGTCAATTGACGTGATTGGCACTCGGAGTGTTAATACTTTCTAATAATTATTTACAAACTAGATGACCCGGTGAACTTCGTATCACTTACCTCTTAATATAAACCACATTAATGTAAATCATATGTATTTTAGACCCAATAGCTTTATAAAGGCTTCGTCAGATAGTCTAATTATCGGCTCGATAGTGGGTAAATCACGGACACATGTCCAGAATAATGTTCGTGTCACTCTTGCTTTGAACATCAAATACGCAAAATTTTATCCCAATCAGACGAATGATATTGATATCCGATTGTAAAAAAAGGTCTTTCAGTATCTCACGAATTTTCAAATTTTCTGGGAAATTTTCCCAAATTTTTAGTTCATAAGAACGTTCATCCTTCGTTCAACGTAAAATGATCGAACTTTTATCGCAATCGGATGAACGGTTCTCAACTTATAGTGTTGAGAACATTTAAAAACACATTTAAAAAGGAAATTGGTTCGAATTACGTGACTTTCCTTTTCAACTGTCCCTATTTTTTTTCTCAAAAATTTTCCAAATCGATAATATATATATATATATATATATATATATATATATATATATATATATATATATATATATATATATATAAACTTTCCGTCGTGCGAATAGACAGTTATAGTGCTGAATTCAATCAAAAACGCACATTCAGTTTTTCTCAAATTTTCCAATTTTCTGGTAGATTTTCCAAAAAATTTATTTCATATAATGCTTGTACTGTCAAGCCGTGAAAAAATTGCTTTTAGTTTTTCCTAAATTTTCCTACTTTCCGGGCGACATTTTCAAATTTTTATTTGATGCGAACCTTCCTCTTGCTTTTAACATGAAATTTACAATTTTTTTTAAAAATTGGACGAACGGTATTGTTAGCTCACTGCAAAAAGCTGTTTCAGTTTTTCCTGATTTTCCTCTTTTCCAGGCAACTTTTGCATATTTTATCATCGTTTAAACCTTCCCTGGACTTACACGAATATTTATAATTAGCCAAATCGGTTCAGCCGTTCTCGAGTTTTAGCGAGACTAACGAACAGCAATATATATATATATATATATTAGAAATGTGATAACTGTTAAATTTAGTCAAACTCGGCCCACACATGCGATAGCGTATCTGTCGTTGTCGCGGGGTTTGGAATCAGTAGATTTCGGTGAAATGCAGTCAGGTACTCAACTCCCTTGCGACCGATCCAGCGTTGAGGGAGTCATTGAAAAAGCCTCGTACATCACGGTGCTAATCGGGAGCAACTCCAGCCTGTTGGAAAATCAAGTCCTGCGAAGCTTCCATAACTTGAGGGAACAGCCATTGTTCCAACAGGTGTGTGATTCCCGTTATAGTTCTTGTCGCAAAGAAAGATGTTCCATAACCTTTTGTACGGGATATGTCTCAGAACACGTGTATCTTCGGTGAGTTCCGTTTGTGCTGCAATGATAAATGTGTATTTTACAAATACCATATGCGAACATTGGGTCCAGTAATGTGGAACGTCGCTTCATTGCTAAAAATTACACACTGTAGAAACGCGTCACTCTCCATCTTTACTAGCACATAATCACAAAATGCGAGACGCTTCTCTATGTGACTTGGGTTGAGAACAGCACAATTTGCAACCTGTAGGGCTTTTACAGCAAACTCCGACTAGTAACTTTTCATTGAGTTGGTTAGGGTACTCCAAGTTCTTCACTGGCTCTGTTGGTAGACCTACTGCAGTGTTTTTCAATGTTGTCGAATATGCGAGCCCCTTCCAGGTAAAAGCTTTTGGCGAACCCGTCACAAAGAAAAATATTCTGGTGACGACCCCCCCCCCTCACCTCAATCGTTAGGAACCGTTGGACACTGTAGATCGACAGTACACCCGTAGATATTTTGATTATCCAATACGCCGGGAGAAACTCAAGAATCACAAATTGAATCTTCTTTATTTTGCTGCATCTTTCTTTTAAATTATTGGATGACCTTCTTGTATTTGTTTTTCAGAATGGAACATATCCCATTTTTACATGATTCGCAACATAAATGTATATTTTGCTTAACGAGTGTTTGACGTTACATCCAAGATTCAAAATCGGGTCCCACTTTATAGAAAATTTGTAAACAAGTAAATCTTTATTTTAGAATTTTTCAGAATTAATTATTGTATCATGTTCGTCTACTTATCGGTTGATTCCTGAAAAAGGGTTTCAGGCTTTGTACTTGTACATTGTATTATAAAGCAATATATGGCCTAATCAATTCACAATGAATGTTACAAAGGAACTCCGCAATTTCAACATTAAATACATTTCACTTAGGCATTCGTTTTTGTATTACTACCCCCCTAGTTGTTTTATGGTGAAAGTACTTCCTGCTGTGACGGCGACCCCCCCCCCCCCCCCCGAGTAAGACTTTGCGACCCACAAATTGAAAAACTGACTTACTGGGAACTGCGCACGAAATCCGTCGGACATCATTCTCAGACACACGCAGCGGGCCAGTGGGTTTTCCTTCACACACACTTCCAGTCTGTTTAAAGTACTTAAACCAACGGCTAATGCTTTCGCGGGTTCGTGGTTGAACGTCTAATTTGGTACGGAATGCCTGCTACCCTACAATTTGTCACTTTTTCCGATCTCAAGACCGCATAAAAGCTCATGCTCCATCCCACTCACAACTGACAGTGAAACGGAATGACGGCCCTATTACTGCGACAACTCTACCGTACCGGTCGCTTCTGAAATCATCGCCACCAACAGCCAACAACTCTGAAACTTCCTCTGTTCATTGGTATAAAGGTTGTTCATTATGAAATTCTATCTAAATACATACGAATTTTTGAAAATGGGTCCATCATTTAGAATAACCCTATATATAATTTTCTCAAACTTTGTTCTTTGGGCAATTCTGTTATCTATAATGGTGTAATGTCTACAAAAATGTACACAAATGTTCAGTAACATCTCGATACGAATGCTAAAAAGTGCAAATAGTGGTAAGTTACTTTAAATAAGCGGCTTCCAAACTCTTTCTTTGACCAGGGAACACTTTGGACCGCAGAGAGCTTCAAGAAAAACAAACTGTGTCAATCCACGAATAACCTTTCAGTAAAACTCATAACATATTTGATAAATTTAAGGTAGTATCAATTAACACTTCTGTTATAAGAGAAAACAATTTTTTTGTATTTCTTGAAGTTTCGTAATCCTGGGGTAATACTGTTGCTCAAAGTCACATGCATACCATCACTTCCATCAGTCTTTTTTTTTTTTGCTTTTCAATCTTTTACGAAGTAGAAAACCCTTGTTCACATGAATAAGCTGTGTAGAAAACCTTAAAATAGCGCAAGGCCATTACTTCAATGTTATTTTATAAAATTGCTTTTCTTATAACAAAACTTCTGAAGAAAATGTATTGAAATCTGCAGTCCCACGATTTGTATCACTCAGGATCTAATTAGCGTTGACTGCAATCGGCGAAAATGAAACACTGCCGATTTTATGCGCTGCTGGAGCAACAATTAAATCGTCTAATTATCGTGGCTACAAACCAGAATTGAATGATACCGTAACTTGTTATTAATTATCGAAAACAAAAGTTTGTCTGCAGACCATATTGTGGCTATTGCGGACCATTTATTGAAATCCAATGCTACAGATGTACACCTCCAGAGAATGGAAGCGCGAGGCTGTAGGCGCCATGTCAGAAACTGCACCGGAGGTTCGGTTCCTCCCTCTGCCATGGATGTCTGTTTTCTCCTTAGGATAGGATGAGTAGTTTGTAAGTTTGTGGACTGATGATCACAGTAGTATAGTATGTACAGAACTATAAAATTACATCCTTCATCAAAAATAAAATCCTACGGTTAGAATGTCAATGAGTCACAATTTGAATCATCAATTTCATAAGAAAACGCTGGGTGTATAATGTTGTGTACGTATGTGAAAAGAAACATATGCAGGTGGCTCATGCATAATTAAAGCAGATACATATATGACTGCATTTGTAGTATACTGGTTACACTACTATCACAGTACACACTTTTTAAAAAAACGCTCGTCCGTCCCATCCAGGAAGATTGCTCAAATGTGTGCCGCCAGTAGCATATAACGGAAGATGTTATTCGTATACAAGGAGAGACACGACGACTTTTCACAGGTTTATTTAATCCCAAATGAATGCCTCGGAGATGCTGAAAATACTCCGTGATAAGCTACTTAGTGTCAAGAAACAGCTTTAAGTGTGGAATACAGGAAAGTAATACAAATCCCTACGGCTTTATTTTTATGAAAGGCCTGCTATCTCCAGGTAACGTAAATTATAAAACACAAAAGCATGTTAATTTTCTTCCATTCTTCTCTCGATCCGTACGGTAATGGAAGAACAAGAAGTCTTAATACCTGGTGTAAATGGTAAGTACCCTGTCACATTTTCTTCGCAGTGATTTGCAGAGTGTAAATGTGGAAGAAGGTAATTGTGGATGTGGGCAAGTTTAAGTTTACACAATAGGTCCTTCATCTACAACACTTCAGTGAACCACGCTACGGGCCCAAACAAGCCCACAAGTTTTCCAGCGGGAGATTTCTACACAATTATCTGATACTCTTCATTCACACAGCATTCCTACACTCAGCCGTTTCCAGCTGATTTAGCTATGCGTGCCACCTAAATTAGTGAAAGAAAGTATAGAGAGCCAGCAACGAAATATGCAAGAAAAAATACAAAGACACACAAATAGACGCTATATCGTCAGGCTATTTCAACCCTTGTTTCTTTCCTCGCTGATCTTGCCGACTGATAAGTGAAAGCCGAAAAGCCTCCGACAATTTTGATCTTGCGTTAACTCTCAAACAGCGTCCGCGGCTCAGTACCTGTCTGCTCGGAACCCACTGGTGTGTGCCCACCCCCCCCCCCCCCCGCCCCCATGGGTTCGGAACGGATGAATTAAAAGAGCTCACTACTGTATAAACGTTTAAGATTTCTTTTTTCCTAATGCAATAACCTTTGCACCTCTATATAACACACACACACACACACACACACACACGACATATGTATATCTTCCAGGCTCTAATATGAATAAATTCTTTGGTGACCCCGCCCCTGACATGAAGATGCCAAATCCATTACGAAGTATTTAATAGATTGCCCTGTAATTTATTAATCGTAATAAACTGCAATCTGTTGATGGTATATTTGTTCGATATAATGGGTATTCGTTGGGTGTAATCTGTTTCATTCTGTTCCTTTCCATGTAGCTCTATGGAAGTAAACTGCTTTCGCTTTCAGCCGGATGGAGCAATTTTCCATGAACGTTACTGTTTACGTGCTCATATCTCATGGACTACGAGTCGGAATGTGATACAATTTAGAAGCTACATTCACCTATATACGTGTATACTGTTTGTAAAATTTTCTGTCGCTACAATTTGTAGTGTACAAATTATAAATTGTAACGTCATACCGAGAGCCGTAGTTTTACTCCATAAACAGCGGAAAAGTAGTAAGCGAGAAACTTCTTTCCTTTCATCATTTTAATATTGTTACCAGCGAGAAAAAGTTTAATAAAGGTTTGAAATTATGTTTAAAGTTTGTTGCAAGTCGCTAAGTACTGTCATTCTCATACAGTGTATTTCGAAAGTCTCGCCGCATTATATGGCATTTTTTGCTATTTCTATTGGTTATGACGTAATATCTTTTGAACCATGAGTCGTATGTGATTCTTAACCCTGCAGCAATTGTTACCTCACGGTAAGGAATGTATGTACCAAATTTGGTTGAATTCGGTCCAATGGCTTAGGAGAAAATGAGCAGCATTGTCGCAAAATGCAGCAGTTTTCCGCGTATCTCATTGTTTATGACGTCATATCTCGTGAACTATATATCGTATGTGATTCTTACACTTACGGCGACTGTCCTCATGGATTGAAGCTTACGTGTTCAAAATTTCATAAAGATTGGAACAAAACTGTAGATTTGTGTGCAACACGTACAAACATATGGACACTGCTTTATATAATACGATATACGTTTCTGTATGTTCAACAGTAACATTAAGCACTAACGAATGAGCAATGCACAATGAAACCATTTACAGCTTTATAGTAACTCAAATCTTTGAGGATGATATGTTTAATGTCTTCATCATTATTGCGGTAAATGGTACACGAACAGATATTGCAGAAGAAATCCATCGCTGGTCAAATGCAATGGGACAACCACACAGGCCTATCATTCGTCCATAAATTTCACATACAATTTATTATCTTTCATTGCACAATATATATATATATATATATATATATATATATATATATATATATATATATATATATATATATATATATATAACACCGCTGCCACTGTTAAATATTCTTTAATAAGAACTCAAGACGGCTTTCTTGAATTAAATTTGCATCATCAGGTGCTTATTTCTTTCAGATCTTAACCATACGTTACTTTGACTCTAAACTAGCTGATCCCCAGTATTTTTCTGTAGGTAAGCAAGGCTATCAATCTGCAAGTGATTATGCGAAAAATATATTTAAACAAACAAATTAAAGCTCTAAATAATCAACAAAATGGCTTCTAAGATAATGTTTAGAAGGGAGACATTCAAGAAGTAATTTTTATAAATGGAGTTTATTACTCTTTTTGGACATGAAAATGTGGAGATGGTCCAACTTTATACATTGGTAAATAACTAACTGAATATTTCCCCAATTATTTTTCATGAGAGCCACAATAAGTATCTCATGGACTTGAGGGTAAGAGTTCCAAATTACCACTCATAAATTAATGAAGGCCACCGAGAAATGCAGTTCCAAATTAATCCGCGATTAATTACAGTATCTAATATATAAAGCAGTGTGTCCGTATGGTTGTACGTGATGCATACAAATTTACAGTTTTGATCCAATTTTCTTCAAATTTTGTACATGTAATCTTCAGTTCATGAGGACGGTCGCCGTAAGTGTAAGAATAAAGTACGATATATAGTTCACGAGATATGACGTTATGACCATGCGCGAAATACTGCTGCATTTAGCGACAATGCTGCTCATATTCTCCTCAACCACTGGACCGATTTCAACCAAATTTGGTACACACTTTGCTTACCGTGAAATAACAATTGCTGTAGAGTTAAGAATCGCATACGACACATGGTTCAGAAGATATGGCGTCATAAACAATAGGAATCGCAAATAAACTGCGACATTAAACGGCGAGACTTTATATGAGAATGAGAGTACTTAGCGACTTGCAAAAAACTTTAAACATAATTTCAAACCTTTATTAAACTTCTCCTCGCTGACAACCATAGAACAATAATGAAAGGAAAAACGTTTCTCGCTTACTACTTTTTCGCTGCTTATGGAGTAAAACTACAGCATCCTGTAGGACGTTACAATTTAAAATTTCTACACTACATATTACAGCCACAGGACATTTTACAGACAGTATACGCACATATAGTTAGATGTACCTTCTAAATTGTATGACAGTACGATAGGTAGTTCATGAGATATGAGCACAAACGGTAACGTTCCGCTATTCAGGGACTAAAACAGCGGCTTTGGGTATGACGTTACAATTTATAATTTCTACACTACACATTGTAGCTGCAGGAAATTTTACAGCCAGTATACACACATATAGCTGAATGTGACTTGGAAATTTAATCACAGTACGTCATGTTTTCCATGAGATATGAAGATATAAACCGCAACGTTCATGGAAAACCGCCCCATCACACACCAGGTTTTAATCTATTACTTCTTTACTACTAACTGAATTCGAAACAGATTTTAACAACATGCAGAACTTGCACAAATTAATATATACCTACAAAATTGTACAATTTTACCACATATAATTCAATAAATACGAGATCGTATATAATGCGATGCGTAATAACCTTTCATATCTATAAAGCTACAGGGAATGGAAGAGAATGAAAGAGTGTACATCCACCGAATACAAGTTATTTCCAGCAGATGTAAGTTTTAATGGGAAGAGTCTGTAGTTTTCAGTGAGACTTCCATTTTCTATTACGATTAATAAATCACAGGGCAACCTATTAAATACTGCAGTGTCGTTTTGACATCTCTATGTTTCTCACACAAACTACATGTCGCTTGCTCAGGGGTGGTTTCCCCAAAGAATTATTTCATATTAGATTTTTGACAAGTAACCAAAAACATTGTTTATAATAAAGTTTTTCCGGCCGCGGTGGCCGAGGGGACTGCGGCGCACGGCCTGCACGGTCTGCACGGCCACTACGGTCGGGGGTTCGAATCTCCCCTCGGGCATGGATATTTGTGCTGTCCTTAATGTTAGCTAGGTCATACGTAGTTTGTAAGTTTAGGGACTGATGACACCGTAGTTAAGTCCCATAAGCTATACAAACATTTATAATCAAGTTTTGAATTAAATGAATTATTAAGGCAACGTATAATTGCTTCTTGATGTCAATTTTATTTATTTATTTATACTGCAGTTATTATTATGTACATTATATAAGACAGCCTTATTTCTTGAATACCCTCCCCATAAATATGACATGTTATTAAAAAAAAGGAGCTGGACAGAGAGAGAAGGGATATGAGAAGAAATAATTCAAATCTTGAATCTATAAATAAATACCCGGGCAACGCCGGGTATTCAGCTAGTCTAATATATAAAACAGAGTATCCGTATGTTTGTGTGTACGTGTTGCATAGAATTCTACAGTTTTGTTTCAATCTTTATGAAATTTTGCACACGTAAGCTTCAATCCACGAGAACGTTCGCCGTAAGTGTAAGAATCACGTACGATACATAGTTCACGAGATATGACGTCATAAACAATGAGATGCGTGGAAAACTGCTGCATTTAGCAACAATACTGCTCATTTCCTCCTAAACCACTGGACCGATTTCAAACAAATTTGGTACACACATGAGGTTACAATTGCTGCATGGTTAAGAATCACATACGGCACATGGTTCAAAAGATACTACGTCATAACCAATAGAAATCGCAAAAAATGCTACATAATGCGGCGAGACTTTTGAAATACACTGTATGAGAATGACAGTACTTAGCGACTTGCAACAAACTTTAAACATAATTGCAAACCTTTATTAAACCCTTTCTCGCTGGCAACCATAGTAAAATGATGAAAGGAAAAAAGTTTCTCGCTTACTACTTTTTGCTATTTATGGGGTAAAACTACGGCTCTCGGTATGACGTTAAAATTTATAATTTGAACACAACAAATTGTAGCGACAGCAAAATTTACAGACAGTACACACACGTATAGTTTTATGTAGCTTCTAAATTGTATCACATTCCGACACGTAGTTCATAAGATATGAGCACATAAACAGTAGCGTTCCGCTGTTCATGGAATAAAACTACGGCTGTCGGTATGACGTTACAATTTATAATTTTTCACTAAAAATTGTAGCTGCAGGAAATTTTACTGTCAGTATACAAGCATATAGTTGAGTGTACCTTCTAAATTGTATCAAAGTTCGAGACGTAATTAATGAGATATGTGCACATAAACAGTAACTTTCACGGAAAACTGCCCCATCACGCACCAAGTTTTAGTATACTACTTCTTTACTACTAATTGTATCCTCAAGAGATTTTGCAGTTATACAGCCCTTATACAAATGAATATATACCTGACAATTGGCAGGAATAAATAGATAAATACCCGGGCAAGGCCTGGTTTTCAGCTAGTTTATTATAAAAGACAGTTTTTCATCACACGAGTACTCGATTGCTGAATTATCACAGTTCCACAGCCTTACTACCATCCATAGTTTATCACTCTTCAACCAGAGATTAAATTCTGCGGTCACAGTCCCGTAAATTTTCTAAGTCCACACATGTCTATCTCAGGAGTTCGTAACGTGGCTTGAGACCACCCAGCATCACAACCTTTCACCACGCGTATAAGTTACGAGTCCCCTCCTAATCCTTCTGCGCATCCTAACGTCTCATCTTTAAAATACAATTTCCCTTCCAAAATATTATACATTTGAATATCACAGAATTAAATACTTTGATCACCTCCCTACAAATGTTGTTTACATTTCACAAACAAATATATATTCAACAATACTAAAATCGGTTGAGACTGAAGCTCTTTGCTCAGATAGCCATTAAGCGTGGCGTCTCACTGTTCAAATATACTGCCGCCGCCGAAATATAGTTACACAATTAAAATTTCATTTACTATGACTTTCTATGCAAATGTTTTCAGTTCTTGTCTACAAATACATATAATTGTTTATGAATAAAATATCTGCTGCATATCTACTGTTTTTAGTCGGCCATGAGATATTTAAGAGGCAGTCTACAACGTAAAAAGGAAGGTTACTAAAATGTGTGTTTGTAAAGTCTATGGGACTCAATTAGGGGGCTATCAGTCCCTAAACCTACAAACTACTTATGAACTACTTACGAACTAGGACGGCACAAATATCCATGTCCGAGGGGGGATTCGAACCCCCAACTGTAGTGGCCGTGCAGACCGTGACTGAAGCGCCTCAATCTCCTCGGCCTCCGCGGCCGGCACGAACATTACTAAGAATAAAGTTAAATATAATAAAATACATATATAAATGTAATGCGCTTTGCTGAGTTCATGTTTTGTGTTTCTGTGATGGAATCTATGTTCTGATAGAAGAATACTACCTAAACGAAAAGCAGAACAAGAGAGTAAACCAAAGTTTATTGAAAGAATACGGAAATAGCGTGGTACGTCTTGAAGATACGTACCATGGTGCAATGCTGCCCATTTGCTTACTGATAAACACTACATATCAATAATTGTAAATATAAGTCTTATAATACTATTGTTATAGTACTGAAATTTATTGGCTTTTTATCTGTAAGGGATATTGAAATTAGTATTACGGCGTTTGATTCTCCCAAGTCTCCTGAATCCACTCATATAATTATATTTGCCGTATAATCATTACCTGATTTTATATGGATTTTTGTAATAATGTGTGTGGCTATATTTTATTTCAGTTGCAATGTGGGATAGCCGCCCTCGCTCAGCCAAGAACGTTTCCTGTTTCCTAACGACCTGTATTCCTTTCACTAGGTCCAAACTGTTAGCCGGCGACTGGGAAACCCAACAGCTTGCCAAAACTAGCGTTTCACATGGAAACAATCAGCTTCCCCCTTTATCTGCGATGTCACAATGTTTATAAACATTTGAAGTTAAAGCACCGACTCGACTGTGATCCCGAGAAGATTTCATCAACAGAATAAGGATAACTGGAACATCGATGTAGAGAGTAAAGTGCTTGATAAATGTTTGACTTCTATTCATTCATGTTAATCAGTTTTCAATGGGAATTCAGTTTAATTATATATGCACAAAGCCCCTTCAGCAATGTATCGAATTTTCAATTCACTCGCCTTTGGTGTAGACGATTAGTGTTTGTTCAGCTAATTGCTTTGGTAGTACTCACTGACAGCGAGGATAAATTATTGTCCAATCTCAAAAAAGAGCCTTACAAAACGAATAATTAGTACTCCAGGTAGCATCGGATAAACAATCTCAATATCGTCTACGGAGCTTCGAGAGTGCCTGTTATAAACTGGAAGTATCAAGAATGTGTCACCCTAAGCAGTTCAGATAAACCGTGGCAGTTTTCAGAGATGAAGAGGAAGCTGCGTGCTAGGAGTTTATCGACTTGACCCGTTACAGTGTCGACATGGAGTTCTACATTACTTGATAGGTCAAAAAAATTGTATTCGACAAGCAAGTGTCAAAGCGATAAACAACTGTGTTGCTCTTGAGTCCAATCTACTTAATTTACAAGTAATTACTAGAAGTTCTAGATAACAGCGAGTGTAACATAAACTTCTACAAATAGTCCGCGCGTGCGTCTAAAAATATAATTACTGACTAATCACTTCAGCTGATAAACGCGTAGTGCTGAAGCGAATTTTGTAGGTTAAAGTACACAGATTTTTAGGAAACGAAATGGAAACCGTAAAAGAATTTATCTTTCTTACACGTGATCCAAGAGCCGAGGATTTCGTATGTGCTGTTAAACACATCGTCACATTTGTGCCAAACTGTCAATATGTGCTCTTCACTTGTTTTGCGACACAGAACGATTGATTCTCTGGTAATGGCGTGAGGACAAGTAGCCTTTCTAACTGACTGTGCCCTATTGTGTGTATCGTTCAACAAGTAAGAAGTGCTGTCTTGATTTAGTAGTTCGAATGAAATCAAAATTCTGCCCAGTTTTTTCAGCGAGAATAGTTGGCCAAAATATCCTCTTAGGGCGTTTAACGCAGCTAGTATATCGCAATTTACAGCCACCACATTTGAGTCAGTAGATGTTGGAAGCTATCCGTCGTGCAATTTTTAAATGTGTAGCATTAAATAATTTCACTTGTGAAATTTTTTCCTCAGGTTTCAAGAGAGATGGCGACTTTTAAGTATCCGTACATTTCTGAAAAATGTTAAGTGTTTCATTTTCCTTATTCTCTACTCAACTGAGAACGCTTCCAAGTTTTTAGTCATAATACACTACTCACCAGGAAAGCACGGTACAAAGCATGTAGTCTTATGCCTAACAATACTTTCAAACTACCTTATTAGTCAATATAATGTACTGACCTGTGATCTAGGAGTTGTCTTTCTATTGGCAATTCAAGCGTCATGGGTCTCGGATTCAGGTCCGGAATGTGCTTAAATAATTATTAAGGTTGTATGAAGATCGACGGTATAAGATGTCATATTCGTCAAAAACGGTCATAACAAAGTGGGCAGAAGAATGGGGAAAGTACAAAGCAAACCTTTACCCATGGGATGTGAAACTGCGCCTTACTGGTGAACAAATCAGCAATGATGATCGGCATGACGACGTAGTAAGAGCCACTGAATTATAGACTCAATTAAAGACACACAATGTTGAAATTGTCTAAAAAATGTGGTGCAAACTATCTCTTCAGAAAACACAAAATACAGTGTCAAGGTGAAAGTTAAAAGGTCATCAAATAATGAAAGGTATGAAAGGGATTTTAACGTCTGACAGAAATGAACACTGAAGACATATAACTAGCTATAGTTCATTGAGAACAATAGACATACTGACACAGTCGTTCCTTCTGATTGGTCTTAACCAAAAAATATATTGCCGCGAGACTGCACGTTAACCAACTGCCGGCGGGGCGCAAGGGATAGTGTCACCGATTGTGGTGCTGAAAGTCGCCGGTTCAATCCCGTCCACCGGCATAAATTTATTTCTTTGTAATTAACATATCCAGAATGTTCTACATGTTTCTTATGTTCACTTGTAATTTCTACTTGTTACTTATGTTAACTATTCTTCTAATTTCTGGTACGTACTGTCTGTGTATAAATAGCAGAGCACTCTGCCCGAGAGGCAGTCAGTGCTGCGTATACGTTTCAGTTCGCAATAAACCTGCTTTCCGTGTAAGTGCTGTATTCAGTCGAGAACCCTGCCTCCGAAGTCAAGCCTGCTTCTATTTCAACGCGACAATATTTGTATAGTTATCTACACGCCAGTATTTTCTTAAAATTTCTTATCTGTACTGATACATATGTGTTTCTTTGCAAAATAATTAATTAAAAATGAGCTCTTGTGCGTTCCTCTAGCATTGAATAACACATATCCTCAATTACAAATAATAAAAAAATGGTTTACCTTAAAGGTTAAAAGTATTTGTCTCTGTCCACAGAAAGACACGGTACCATCTCTCCCTGAAAACGTTTACAAAATTCACTGAAATAAATACTCCTTCCAGTATAGGGACGCTTTCATCTTTCATAATTGCTTCTCACCATCCCAACCACACACTTCCACTACTACTACTAATGCTACTGCTACTACTACTACTACTACTTTCTGCGCAACAAATGTAAAGTTAAGCATCTATGATTTATAGTGGTTAATTTTTTGACACGAGTACCAACTGATATGTAGTGCAGATATATTGATTTTCCCACAGATGCCTGCTAATAAACCAATATTAGAAACGAGTGCCAACGAAGCAGAATGAAAACCCGAATAGATAGAACCTTTCAATGTGGTTTCACAGGATACGTGGACTGTAAGTGAAAACGTGTCAGAATGATACCTTCAGTGTCAAAAGAGGTAGTGCAAAAGGGAGGGAGTAAACCATAAAAAAGGACTGAAAATCAGCTAATGTTAACATGCTATGAGAGTGGAATGTGGAAAGTTTGAACTTGGTAAGAGAGTTAGAAAAGGGGAATACGATGCTTAGAATAGGTAGCTATAGGTCAGAGAAGTGAAATCGAATGAAGATTTATAAAACTGATAAGGCTTTCCTGGTATTTGTTGACACATTATGTGCTGGCATCTGTCCGGTTCTTCGACCGAAGTTTATTTATTTTTCTTACATTTCGGCAGCAAGAATGGTTGGCGCAGTCAAAAATTGATAGAGCAGTGGGGCGTGAATATGTAACAATATTGTCCACTATTGCTGGCTGAAGTTCGGGAAAATCATCAAACAAACTTTAGTCGCAGAATCAGAGATACAAGCTAACAGGCCGTGTGTCACGAAAATTAACTGAGTATAACCGGAATGTGATACGCTATGAACAGGAAAGTGGCACAGATAATAAGGTATTGTGAAGATTTTAAGTTGAGACTAAATCCAAATAATGTGCTCATAAGCCGCCGTCACAGTTTCACTAGCTTACTTAAATTGCATAATCAGGTTCGGTGAACTGTATTCTATTCTCAAAAGCATGGAAGTGACGTAACTTTTGAACCATACACAGCAAGAATTCAAAGGTGAATGTGTATGCTTTGTGTTTATGGCACCACAATCGAACTTCCCTGAGTGCTTCAGGTTCGGAATGCTGCACCTCTTCTTCGTACTAAGTAGAACCGTGTCTGTTGGAAAACCAAAACATGTGCTCTCCCTGTACATCTCCGCAGTCCTCTCACGGTGTGTGGCGGAGGGTGCCTCGTGCACCATTCTCACTTCCTCCGCTCCTTTTCCGGTCGCGTTTACTAAAGAAAACGACCGGCTGCAAGCCTCCATGTGCGCGACAATTTCTCTAATTTTATCCTCGTGGTCGTTGCAGCAGACATATACTGGTTGACACTTCCTGAGGAAGTAACTGTGCCCCATGATTGTCAAGAAATCTTGTAATCCTATAGTAGAGGTTCTATCTTACGATTTATCCGCAATATATTACATTTGTTAGAGGATCATGTGCCGTCCTTGCACCAAGCGTCGGTAAGTTCCAAATTTTACTGCATTTCACTACATTTTCCAGCGTGCGATTCCTCTGTATACTACAGCATCATTAGTGAACAGCCTCATGGAACTTCCGACGATATATACTAATATGTATAGAGGGTGTTCCATTTTAATCTACTGCGAGCGGTATTTCTGGAGTGGCACAGTTCTGCAAAGAATGTCTCTCATGAAAGTTGTAATAGAATGGTTACCTCGATGGACCTTGAACCCTGTTTTCAAAGTCAATCCAAGGTCAAGTTCATTTTTATTCCATATTGGTATTCTATATAAAAAATACGCATTTTTAGTAGGGAACCTTTTCTTTCAAAAACCAATCGTTTGTCACCAAATGGCACTTCATTGTAACTTTCCCAGGTCAGCAGTACCTCGAGAATGAAGCAAGATCGGGAACATATTCAATGGAAAACTTGTATGGATTCTGAACTCTGTCCACTAGTGAAATTTTCGTGAACTTGAAATGACCTTAAAATTCTTCAGTACGGATTAACCTGAAAGTAAATACCGTCAGCATTAGCGTAACCCATTGCGCACTACTTGTAGGGTGTCGAATTAGAGACCAGCATCGTGCTTATGCCAAACATTCAGAGAAGAGTGGAGCTTCGAGGCTAGCTAATAAGCGTCGTGGTCGGGGACTTTGAAATCATGACTGGAGGTCAAAGAAATTTTATCTTTGGAGACTTTGAAAATTTCTCGGCTGTGCTCAGTTGGAAAGGTTCTTGACTGGTGTGACTATGATAAATCTTTCTCTTTTGGACTTAGAAACCAACTGGAGGTTGCCCCGCGGACTTCGCATATCGTTACCAGAGAAGGACTGATTAACATGGTTGTCACTGGAAATTAAAATCTCAGGTGTTCGATCAACTGCCCATTTTGTCTAATGCACATTTACAATCTCTGGCGGAAACTGGTCTCATTCAAGGTCTGATGGCTGATTGTCTGAAACGCCGCCTCAATCCTTTCTGTAATATCTTCTGGCGTCGTAGGGTGAGTGGAGTACACAGCTACCCATAAAAAAGTCCAATGGTCCTAAGTTTGGCGATATTGGCGAGAATTGACGAATTGCACAGCCGATACCAGTATATCGATTTGGGTAAGTTGCATTAAGGTACCTTCTGCCAAGGAGAGGTCCGATGTGTAGGGTCATCGTCATGTTGATACCACATACGTGCTCGTATGTCCACAGGGATATTTTCTAGTAAAGGAGGTACCAGATTCTCAAGAATATGAAGATAGCCAACGCCGTTCAACGTTTTGCCATAAAATACAGGACCTATCGCGCAAACTATGCCCGTCCAGACATTGATTGACCATTGTCTCTGTGTTCGGTGATCTCCTTGCCAGCGAGGATTTGATTCCGCCCAGTAGTGTGCGTTATGGAGATTGACTCCTCCCATATTGTTGAACGTTGCCTCGTCTGTGAAGAGAGTGCATGCGATGAAATCGGGATCACGACGTATTTGGGTACCGGCCCATCGACAAAATGCCAGACGTCTCTCAGGATCCCCAGACTCGATTGGTTGGGTGATATGTAAGCAATTTGGGTGGAATTTAAAGTATGTTAAAACACGAGATACCGTTGAACGAGGCACATCCGCTGAAACTGACGAGTTGAAAGGTGTGGATCTTCAGCGACGATAGCACGAACTCCCAGCGCAATCGCCTCTCTCTGGCCCGTCTTTCGTCTCTGTCTTTTCAAAATACCTTTTTCAGCTCGTCTTACCAGAGACCTAATTGTTTCCCTCGTGGGATGACGGACATCGGGATACCTTTCGCCATACAATCTTTACGCGGCTGCATAATTATCGCGACTTTCGACAACAATTTTTACCATTCTCACTATTTCGAATGGCATGTAATCAGCCATTTCGGACATACGTATTAGAGTCGAAAAATAAATTGTATTGATCACTATTCTTGGTTTCAGCGAACCATCCGGCAAGCGTTTTGCAGGACAACTGACTTATTACAGTGTACACGACCAGTTTTTTTACACATGCTTGCCGTAGTTTCGACTACAACGTGAAGCCGAACCACACAATATTCAAGTGCGCTCTTTTAGAAAATTACCTAAGTGTCTAACAGATATGTGTCTTTCAGGACGGCATCTTTACATATCTCGATATCTACATCTAAATAAATACTTTGCAAGTCAGATTGAAATGCATGGCAGAGGGTTCATCGAAGCGCTAAGGAAGTATTGACATAAATGATAAAACAATAAAATACCCTATGGTAATATGGTAATCCATCCTTTTCAAATATGTACGGAAGGCAGAAATGACAGACGTGCTCGAGAAAGTCGATTCTGAGACATAGCAACTCAGCTGCATTTTACCTTTGTTGAGAAAACTTTTGCTTGTACGGATTTGGAGTCCCATGAGGCGAAACTGATAAGTTGGAAAGGCGGATTTAAAAAAAAAATGAAAAAAAAATAAAATAAAATATATATATTACAGTCACGCCAGTCAAGAATCATTGCAAATGAACCCCCACTCATGATTTTTGATTTTATATTGTACGACAATTATGTTTATTAGTTAGTCTTCTCTGAATTTGTTGGCATAAGCACAATGCTGGTCTTTGATTCGGCACCCTCCAAGTGATGCACTTTGGGTTACGCTAATGCTGACGGTATTTACTGTCAGGTTAATGCGTACTGAACGTCTGGACTTATGGTACTATTCTTCACATGTAGGCTTTCACGGCCGACGTCTTCATTAATTTAATCTTCCGGGCTAAGATTCTGTGCTCCATCTATAAAACTTCTTACTCCCGACGTATCGTTGCTTACTGCGGGCAACACCTTCAGAGGTGAGTCCACTCACATCTGAAGATGTTGCCCGCAGTAGACAATGAAACGTCGGAAGTTTTAGAGACGGACCATGGCATCTTAGCCCGGAAGTTTTAATTAATGAGTTCTACCCTTAAAGCAGAGGATGACAAGTGTACCTATGAAATCTTCTTGTAGAATTATATAACACCAATTTTATTATCATCTTTCCCACTGTCCTTCAAATTATGTAGGCTGGTCAAAAAATTAGGGAATCAGTTGAGAGATCTAGGTTCCGAAGTATTGTCATCGGCACTGGCCGGCCGCGGTGGCCGAGGGGACTGAGACGCTCCAGTCACGGTCTGCACGAGCACTACGGTCGGGGTTTCTAATCCCCCTCGGGCATGGATATTTGTGCAGTCCTTAGTATTAGTTAGTTCATAAGTAGTTTGTATATTTAGGGGTTGATGACCCCGCAGTTAAGTCCCATAAGCTATAAAAACAAAAATCATCGGCACTAAAAATGTTCAAATGTTTGTAGAGTCTATGGGACTTAACTACGGGGTCATCAGTCCCTAAACTTACAAACTACTTATGAACTACTTACAACGAAGGACGGCACAAATATCCATGCCCGAGGGGGGATTCGAACCCCCGACTGTAGTGGCCGTGCAGACCGTGACTGAAGCGCCTCAGTCCCCTCGGCCACCGCGGCCGGCATCATCGGCACTGAAAAGGTTCGTCGTCTTTCCGTCGGTTCTGATCCCCTAATTGTTTTGAGCAGTTTAGTTTGAGATAGTTGGGAACAAGAAACGTGGACAATAGGTCAAGCGTGTGTGTGGAAGTTGTGTGACTGTATTAACTTTTGCTACGTCTGAAGGCCAAACTACGCAGAAACAGGCCTCCTGCGGTTTGTCTAAAATAGCTCAAGGGCGGCGGGTGCGATATGGGCGGGCTGCCGCCTTCGCGCAGCTCGTTATACAGCTGGTGAGGCGGCCGCGCACCGCGCCTTTTTCTGCGCTCTGGCCAGAGATATGGAGGCGCCAGGCCGGCCGGCAGCGCATGCATGATGCAAGCCGCCTCTGCGCTGCACCGCATAATGCCGCGCCCTCATTTATGCTGGCGCTGGATCTGCCGCGAGGCGTGAAATATGGCCGCGATGTGGGCGTGACGCCGCGCCGCCGTGACCCGGGTTCAGCCGCTGATCGACGTCTGCCCGCAGCATTTTCTTATGCAGATTCGTAATCGTTCGACACGCCGAGGCTAGAATTCTCAAGGAGCCCCTACCGGTTATGCAAACGCGAGACGCAGATGTTTTATTCTTCCTCCATTACCGATTGCAATATAACAGATTTAATAATACATCAGTCTAACATATTCAGTCGCGACACTCATTGCTGTGAAGCTTGATACCTACTGACAGTTGTAACGACCTTGCGCTCCTAGTTGTAGACAAGCCCCAAAAAGAGTGCCGTTTTATTATAAAAATTACTAAAAATTCCCGGGCTATTATGCCGTGGTCTAGTGTGTGGTGTCGCACAAGTCTAAAGTGCGCGCCACCTACTTTCGCCGCGCGCCGCCATGCACGCACGGCGCGGCGTTCTTACGACGTCAGCCACGAGCGCCCTCTGCTGCTATCCCGCTCGTAGCCACCACTGAACGACATCGTTCACTTGGTACGGAGATAGGAACCAGTTAACACTTGGGAATCAGATAAGCACCAGTGGGGACTTGGCTATCGGATAGGCACTAGGCAGGCCTCTAGCTCAACTATGTATCACCATTCTGCAGTACTGAGCTATGTAAAAGTGAAGTATTACTAAGTCTCTAAGAAATATATATCTCATTCTAATTTACTCTAGTGTTTCTAGTTTCTGCTGTCCCACTGGCTGGTCACCTCCTACCTGCACAAGCGTGCATCCTTTATTCCTGTGTCGGTCTTTCTACTCGGCCACCGACATCTACGACGGAAACGAGACACAAAAGCGGCGACGAGGCTGGGACACAAAATAGTGGATTTATTATTAAAACCCAACGTTTCGTCCCCGACTTGCGGAGGACATTCTCAAGGGGGATCGTGGCACTTTTGGATGTCCGATTCACACCATGGCTCGCTACTGACTGAAGCCAAATTCCGTTTACGTGGGCTCGCGCGCAGTGGTGTGACGTCAGATGTTTTCGACGTGCGCGCGCAATTCGTCGTTGCTGATTGCCTCCGTCCGTTAATGTCGTCCCATGGTGGAAGACTGTTACATTTCTTCTTCAAAACTGGAATCCAGATATCATTTAGTTTCACGCCCTCCTCCATCCTATTGAAATTATTTGGGTGTTTTACAATTTCTGTAGCCTCTCTAAACAGTCTTTCGTGGTATCCATTTGTGGCTGCTAAAACTTGAGTCTTATCAAATTGAATAAGATTGTCCCCTGGTTGAAAAACATGTTCAGCAACAGCTCATCTGTCAATCTCTCCCCTTCTACAGTTTCCCTTGTGCTCATCTAGTCGTTTTTTGACTGTTCTTTTTTGTGGTACCCACGTATACGTCCCCACAGCTACACGGAATCCTATAAATTCCTGTTTTTTCTAGCGGTTTGCGAGCATCCTTTGCCGATTTCAGGTGATCCTGTATCTTCCGAGTAGGTTTGTAAATGACGGCAACATTCCGTTTCGTCAAAATTTTACCGATGCGGTCGGTGACGTCCTTAATAAAAGGTAGGAAGACTTTAGATTTCACAGGAACCCTTTCATCGTTTTCAACTCTACGGGTCGGTCTCATAGCTCTCCTTATCGGAATTACTCGACGCGGAATTGAAACACCTGAGTAATGCTTTACTAAAGAATGGCTATTCGCCTACGTCGAAAACATCTGACGTCTCACCACTGCGCGCGAGCCCTTGTAAACGAAATTTGGCTTCAGTCAGTAGCGAGCCAGGGTGTAAATCGGACACCCAAAAGTGCCACGATCCCCCTTGAGAATGTCCTCCGCAGTCGGGGACGAAACGTTGGGTTTTAATAATAAATCCAGTAGACCACGGCATAATAGCCCGGAAATTTTTAGTAATTTTGACCATTCCGGGCGTGAAAGTTTACATTTTACAATGTTTGATTATAATTACTAGTATTTCCTTTGGTCAAAAATGTCGACCAATTGTGTTTACAATGGTCAGTGGGGGTAAAATTTTACGTATCATGTCGGCGACCTCGCGTGATTATGTTGGCAACATCAAAAACACGATAGAAAATCTTTGCCCAATTGTTCGAACCGCATAGAATGACTCGATTAGTGTATCGTACAGACCATGAAGTAAACAAATAATGCTGTTCCTGCTTTATGGTTGACAGGTTCTTATGTGTACCCTCGTCCACTCAGTAAAAATAATTGCCCTCGTAAAGCGAAGATTCCATGAGAAAACATCACGTTGTCAAGCGTTTGGCTAAAATGAAGACTCACAGGATTCTCACTATTCAGCATCTGTTGCCAACATTATCATATGAGGCCGCTGGGATATTTCGTAAAATTTAACCGGCACTGGGAGGTATGAAACGGTATCTTTTACGTGTTAAGGATAATGCCTGACACAATAACAACAAATAAAAACGGAAGTATATACTTCTGATGCCATTTTCGAATTATATAACTTTCATTAGCCTAATATTTGAAATGGAACTACAATTTCGGTGTTCGTATATTCATACAAAGCCAAGAAATAATGTTATTTCGATACTGCGATATTCAGAATTCCAGAGCTGACAACATGTCGACTTCATAGTTCCACCCGTGCACCGCTACATGCCTCTCCCGGCGCATCATCATTTATATCGGCATTCTCGTCTTCGTAGTTCCACCCGAGCCCCGTTAGATGCCTCTCCCAGCGCATCATCCTTTATATCGGCATTCATATGAAAACATGCAATTCCTTTAACCACTCTTGATCACTGCGAAAATGAAGCATTTGAACAGCACAAGAAAGTGAGTTGGGAGCACTCCATGTTTCGATATTCACTTATTTTAATACTGCAGATGCGCTGCATTACAGCGTCTTTGATCGAGGCGAATAGCCAATCAGTGAGCTGATTGTTGGAGAATGTAGAACTTGATCCAAGCTGTAGATATGAAAATTTCTACTTCCTTTTACCACTTTTAATGGCTAAATGAACACATAATATTTATATTCGTGAAATCTACGACAAACAATCTTTCGAATTATGAAACTTTCATTGGCCTTTTGTACGAATAAATTAGTAATCTGTAACACAATTTTCGTGTTAGCATATTTATATAATGATTTTTCTAAATAATTAACGAAATATTTACTGTAAGTTTTACGTTACAAGCATCGCTGACAATTTAAGTAAAAGAGACGAATACTCTGATTCATTAGTGTATAGAATTACTTATTCATGAAGAGATACTTACTAATATGCGTATATTTTCAGCTTACTCCGCGTGAAATTAGAAGATAAACATAAGAGAAACATTAATTTCTATGTCTGTTCTTACTATGACAGGCAGGTTTTTGAAGCGCATCAATTCGGTATGCAGTCTAACGATTGACACATTTTTTACATTTAACTTATCTTTCTTAGACGTGCATATGCTTTTGGTGTAATTAAATTTGTTTAAAAATCCAATGTCTTGAAGATTCTTGCCGTTTGTGATTCAGCTGTAGCAACAATTGCAGAATAGGGTATTTGACTGTTTTTTGGAAATCGTTTAAATTGTTAATTACGTCATATTATGTTCCAAACATGCTTTTTTACCAATTTAATATCAATACTTTTAAAAGAAAAACGAAAAGAAATTGAAATAATTTGAAAGCCCGCTAAAACGCTACATCTGAGTCACGTGATGCCTGTGACGTCACAAATCACGATGCTCCTGCTGCTCTCGTAAGATACACAAATAGTGTTGTAATGTTTGGGCATACACGTTCGCAAAATGACCTACAAATATTGCGTAGTTCCGCATTGTAGCAATATATTTATAAAGACACCAGAAAAATTGTTTTTGCGAGTTCCAAAAACTGAGAAGATGCGCAAAATGTGGTTGACACTCACTCAAAGAGGTTCAAATGAAATAGCGGCCACTTCATATTTATTTCTGTGAGGATCATTTTGATGTAAGCGAACACTTAATATTATTCAATTAGTTCATTGTTAAGTATCAGTCTCTTCTACTGCAAAGGTGTAAACTAGTGTTATGTGTAGGTTAATGAGCTAATGTTTACTTTTGGGAAGTATAACTTCGTGATGTTCACACCTACGATTTATATGTAATTAAAATCGTTATCTAATATATTTGGTGAAAGTACAACACGGTTATTGTTTTAGCCCACTATAAAGTATAGCACTGATTATTTATCTCCAGTAAGTGCACTTTCTATCACCAGTAGGTATTATTCAAACAACCATTTCAATAATGGGTAATCGTTTTATACATCGACAACGCCCTACTTTACTACAACAGACCTTATCTTAAAATACGTATATGGGAGAGGTCTTTAATGACCGATTCATTTAGCCTTTAAACTTTCGTAATATGCAAGTTTAAATACTATTAAAAGTGTTACCGAAAACTGCGTTTATTGAAGCAAAAATCATCATAATGTCATGTTGTGAAGTTTATTTCGCAAACATTAATCACTACCCAATTCAGAATACAACGTTTGTTAGTTATTAGATCATCAAGAACCAAGAGATTAGACAACAAATTCTGTGGTGTACTGTCACTTGTAACTGAAACTGGCAGAAATTGACACACAATCGCAAAAATTCACTCGCAAAAACAACAAACCAGAAAATCTCTTTAATTCCGGCACTATAAATTTATTGCCTACCCCCATCAACCGCAGACATTGCCGAGGTGGGGTGGCTTGCGTGCCTCAACGATGCAGATAGCCGTACCGTAGGTGCAACCACAGCGAAGAGGTATCTGTGGAGAGGCCAGACAAACGTTTGGTTCTTGAAGAGGGGCAGCAGCCTTTTCAGTAGTTACAGGGGCAATAGTCTGGATGATTGACTGAGCTGGCCTTGTAACATCAGCTAATGTGGCTTTGTCAAGCAGTTACTGCGAACGGCTGAAAGCAAGGGGAAACTACAGCCGTTACCTTTCCCGAGGACATGCAGCTCTGCTGTATGAACATATGATGATGGCATCCTCTCGGGTAAAATATTCCGGAGGTAAAATAGTCCCCCATTCGGATCTCCGGGCGAGGACTACTCAGGAGGATGTGATCATCAGGAAAGACAATACTGGCATTCTACGGATCGGAGCGTGGAATGTTAGATCCCTTAATCGGGTAGGAAAATTAGAAAATTTAAAAAGGGAAATGGATAGGTTGAAGTTAGATATAGTGGGGATTAGTGAAGTTCGGTGGCAGGATGAACAGGATTTTTGGTCAGGTGCGTACAGGATTATAAACACAAAATCAGTTGAGGGTATCACAAGAGTAGGACTGATAATGAATAAGAAAATACGAATGCGGGTAAACTACTATGAGCAGCACAGTGATCGCATTATCATTGTCAAGATAGATACGAAGCCAACACTGACAACAGTAGTACAGGTTTATATGCCAACTAGCTCTGCCGATGATGAGGAGATCGAAGAAATATATGAGGAGCTAAAGGAAATTATTCAGACAGTTAAGGGAGAGGAAAACTTAATCATGATGGGAGACTGGAATTCGGTAGTAGGAAAAGGAAGAGAAGGAAAAATAGTAGGTGAATATGGACTGGGCAGAAGGAATGAAAGAAGAAGTCGCCTTGTAGAATTTTGCACGGAACATAATGTAATTGTAACAAACACGTGGTTTAAGTAGCACAAAAGAAGGTTGTATACGTGGAAGAGACCAGAAGACACCGGAAGGTATCAGATAGATTTTATAATGGTAAAACGTAGATTCCGGAACCAGGTGATAAACTGTAAGACATACCAAGGGGCAGATATAGACTCTGACCATAACTTGTTAGTAATGAACTGTAGGCTGAAACTGAAAAAAAAAACTGCAGAAAGGTAGGAAAATAAGGAGATGGGACTTAGATAAATTGAAAGAACGTGAAGTTCTGGAGAAATTCAGAGGGAGATTTAGGCATCAATTGACAGAAACTGGGGGATATAAAACAGTAGAAGAGGAATGGGTAGCATTGAGAGAAGAAATAGTGAAGGCAGCAGAGGACAACATAGGTAGAAAGACAAGGCCTACAAAAGTCCTTGAATATCACAGGAAATACTAAATTGAATTGATGAAAGCAGAAATAAAAATGCAGTAAATGAAACAGGCAAAACGGTGTACAGACGACTAAGAAATGAGATTGACAGGAAGTGCAAAATGGCTAAGCAGGAGTGGCTAGAAGCCGAATGCAAATCTGTAGAAGAATGTATAAGGAGGGGAAAAGTAGATAACGCCTATAGGAAAATAAAAGAGACATTTGGGGACAAGCAACTCTACAAATATCAAGAACTCAGATGGGGAACCAGTTCTCGGCAAAGAAGGGAAAGCTGAAAGGTAGAAAGAGTACATAGAGCAGCTCTACAAAGGAAATGAACTTAGAGGCGATGTTGTAGGAAGGGAAGAGGAAGTAGATCAAGATGAAATAGGAGATACTATACTGAGAGGTGAATTTGACAGAGCGCTGAAAGACCTAGGTCGGAACAAGGCCCCAGGAGTAGATGACATAACCTCAGAGCTATTAAAGTCTCTGGGAACTGGTGTGTAGGATGTATGAGACAGGCGAAATACCTTCAGACTTTAAGAAAAATGTAATAATCCCCATTCCAAAGAAAGCAGGCGCAGACAGGTGTGAAAATTACAGAACCATCAGTTTGATAAGTCATGGTTGCAAAATTTTAACACGAATTATCTACAGGAGAATGGAAAAGCTGGTAGAAGCTGACCTCGGGGAAGATCAGTTTGAATTCAGGAGGAACGTAGGAAGCCGGGAGGCAATACTCACTTTACTTCTTATCTTAGAAGATAGATTAAGGAAAGGTAAACCTACATTTTTAGCTTTTGTAGATTTGGAGAAAGCTTTTGACAATGTTGACTGGAATACACTCTTTCAAATTCTGAAGTCAGCGGGGGTAAGATACAGGGAAAGGAGAGCTATTTACAACTTGTACAAAAGCCAGACCGCAGTTATCAGACTCGAAGGGCATGAAAGGGAAGCATCAGTTGGGAAGGGAGTAAGACAGGGTTGTAGCCTTTCTCCGATGCTATTCAATTTGTACATCGAGCAGGTGGTGAAGGAAAGCAAGGAAAAATTTGGAATAGGGATTAAAGTTCAGGGGGGAGAAATAAAAACATTGAGTTTTGCTGATGACATTGTAATTCTGTCAGAGACAGCATAGGACTTGGAAGAGCAGTTGAATGGAATGGGCAGTATGTTGAAGAGAGCGTATAAAATGTACATTAACAAGAGCAAAACAACAATAATGGAATGCGGTCTTAGAAAATCAGGCGATGCTGAGGGAATTAGATTAGGTAACGAAACAATGAAGGTGGTGGATGAGTTTTGTTACTTGGGTAGTAAAATAACATGCGATGGTCGCAGTACAGAGGATATAAAAGGCAGAATGGAAATGGAAAGAAAAGCATTTTTGAAAAAGAGAAATTTGCTAACATCGAATATTAATTTAAGTGTAAGGAAGTCTTTTCGGAAGGCATTTGTGTGGAGTGTTACCTTGTACGGGAGTGAAACATGGATGATAAGCAGTGCGGACAGGAAGAGGATAGAGGCTTTTGAAATGTGGTGCTACAGAAGAATGCTGAAAATTAGGTGGGTAGATCACATAACTAATGAAGAGGTACTGAACAGAATTGGCGAGAAAAGGAATTTTTGGCATACCCTGACTAAAAGAAGTGATCGCTTGGTAGGACACATTCTTAGACATCGAGGAATCGTAAATTTAGCATTGGAGGGAAGTGTGTGGGGTAAAAATCGCAGAGGGAGACCAAGGGACGCGCATTATAAGCAGATTCAAGTGGATGTGGGTTGTCGTTCTTATGAGGAAATGAAAAGGCTTGCTCAGAAGAGAGTTGGGTGGAGAGCTGCATCAAACCAGTCTCCGGACTGAAGACCATAACAAAAACAAATTTATTCCACCGTTTCTCTACGTGACATGCCTTTGGCTACGCGAAATGTCCGTTGCCAACCTACGAGCGATATGAAAACTCCGCCGACGCTTCGCAGTCCCGGTTCTAGACTTTAAGAGATATTGTATAAATATACCAAGACGGCATTTTGCTGCATTTTACAGATTTTGATGTTGCACCATAGTACAATTATTGAATTAGTTAAAAATGAAATTACTCCCTTAACTACGTGCTTAACTGGGTTAAATTTTACCAACTATCCTGGCGACATCCTGTGATAATGTTGGCAACAGATGGTGAATAGCGAGAATCATGTGACCTTGCCATTAGCCAATCGCGCGACAACGCAAATGTTTTGTCATGACACCTTGGCTTTACAAGGGAAATTAGTTTTACTGACCGGACAAGGGTACATACAAGAACCTGTCAATCACAGAGCAGGAGCAGCATTATTAATTTACTTCCTTGCCTGTACGATACACTCTTCGAGTCGTTCTATGTGGTCCGAACATCTTGGCATAGATTTTCTATCGTGCTGTTGATGTTGCCAACATAATCACTCGATGCCGCCTGGATAGAAAGTAAAATTTCACCCTTTGCTGCATAATATGGTGACTTCAGAGTAAGTCTCCTGACATCAACAATTAGCGTACTTTTTCTCAATGTCATAAAATATCTCTAGCAACAATTACCTTTAAACTGTAGGTATGCGTTACCTACAATGCAGTTTGCACATTTCTCCTATCTGGCACGTAAAAATTTGGATTCTTTTTGAAGAATGAAGATACCATAAATGCATCAACTGACGGGAGGTTTGGCCGCCAGCCTTCACATAATTGTTTACCATCTTTCCATAAAAGCTGTAAACGCGTTTACATCACGAAAAACTAAACTTTACGCTGAGAAATTAAGGAAACGATAATAACGATACCTTTCCGCCTACTAGTTGCCGCCTCGTAGTGTCTGTGACGTCAGCAGTACTTCAGCCAATAACAGAGCGTTTTCGATCACGTGATGTAATCGTGAAATTAAATTATTTTTAACCTTTAATTACGTAAAAATAAGAGATGTTTTGTAAGAATAATGAGCGAAAGTGCTATCCGAATGTTATAATATTTCATAATAACAACAATTCGAACCATATTTTTAATAAAGGAAAATACCCTATTGCTTCCTTCTTTGTTAGGAAACATTTTGATTGCTTTTGTCGTTTTATTATCAAAGCTGTTCCGATTTCCTTCAGCTGCAGCTGTGGTGGCTCATTTGCTACGCCCTACGTTAAATGCTGTAGTTACTAAATTCTATATACTTTTACTACGATCACCTTCACCGACTTTAGTAGAATTGTAGGGATGAAACCTGAAGTCCCTGAGTACAAAAGCGTCCTCTTTCCGTCAAAGGGCACGTCTTCTGGTGTTTCCTAGCCATTTTTTAGTATTAATAGAAGGTAGAATTCTTGAGTAAAACTTGTAGGTCACAATTGTATATAAACTGTCCTGTAATGTAAGGTTTGACAGCTTCCCACGATCTTAGGAAATACTTATAGTCAAAAGCAGATTAAAATCAATAAAACTATACTATTTATAATAATCAAATACCGCATTCATAAATGTGTCGGTCGCTTGTTGCGCTGGTGTCACAGTGTATAACAACAATCAGTCGGAGTTCGTGACTGTATATATGTTAGACGGTTGTAATACTGTTGCCATATATTCTTTAACTGTTCTTTGTTTTCTTTCGGCCTCTTTTTTCCGCAATTTGTGAGCTCCCTCTTATTATGCTACGCATAAGCCAATGTAGGAATCACAGTATCCCAGGCTTTTAGAGTTTGTGGTTTCAACTTAATGCTTCAACAAGCGCAACCTGTGGATCTACATTTGTAAACTATTTCACTTTCTATAAAGGTGGTTTAAACTTAAATAACGTTTGTCTTCATTACTCATCCCGATGATTTGCATTGTATACAGTCTCCAGACAAAACCTTGGCATTGCCTAGCAAAATTCTAACATTTGCTAAACAATTCGTAAATGATAAAGTTCACCTCATTTAAGGTTTTAAATTAAAGATCACGCTCAAGTAATTTTTTTGTGTGGTTCCTATACTCGAAAACACTGCATCTAAATATTTTGTACAGTTAATTTGCTGTGCAAACAGTACGATCAAGTATTTACACACGTCAGTTGATTTATTCAAAGATAAAGCTATGTAAGTGACGTACAAACGCGAAACTTTTGTTGTACCCGTCAAGAATGTTCGCATTCACTTTTAAATATAATGATATGATGACATAGTCCCTAATATTCAAGAAAAGTTCGGCTTGGTTCTAAAATGCAGTTTTCATGGTTATTTAAGTTAATTCCAATGCTTATACCGACACACTCATTCAACTGCAGTTACATATCGACTGTACTGTACAGAAATGTCTGAGTTTTATATTATTAGTACCAATCACAAACTGTTCCGCGGCACTAAATCTTAAGTATAATTTTCAATAATTAAATATATCTACGCGTATCATATACATTTCACCGATGTGTTCGTCAAAAACACGAAAATGTACTTGACAATGGGGACATTTTGCTTTATTTGGCCGCATGGAACAAATATATACGATCTCCATGCTGATACTCGCGTAATCACTTTGACCTACTGATAATTAAATATTCATAATAATTTGAATTCTAAATTTCCCTTTACGAAAGTTAGCTACAACTCCCAAGACAATTTAAAATGTTAACTACAATACAAACGAGGTGTTACAAGTTATACGGCTTATATAGAGGGATTAACGGTTTTTCTAAACTGTAAATAATAGTGTAATTAAGAGCAGACGAGATCTTCAGTGGGGGTTTTCTTCCACGTCCTTCTCCTCATTTTTCATATTTTTCTGGTAAATTATTACTAGCACTAACACTGTCAATGACTATTTTAGATTATTCTGATTCTAGAAACAGCCAACAACTCGCCATTTCGTGTGATCTCGTTTGACGTTAAAAACAGAACTTGCGAAATGGCGAGTTTCTGGCGCTTGACACCCGAATTTACTTTTAAATAAAGCGAAATGCGTCTGGTACTAATTAACGTTACAAAAGACAGCTAATCACCATTAAAAGTGACACGTGAAAGTGTTACGTCGAAACTTCTTATTGGAAGCTTGGGTGAAATAACGTGACTGAAAATCTTGAAAGAATCATGTAGGAATTCGAAAAAATGACGTGAAATCAATTGAAGGTTGTACAAACAATGCAAGAGAGAAAATGCTTCTGATAAAAAATTAACCTCACTTTTCTGTATAGCGATCTGACTGCGTGTTACAAGAAGGTTTATGCTAGTCTGGAAAAAAAAAAAAAAAAAAAAAAAAGGAGTTCACTGAATTCAAAACAGTTACTGTATTTTTAATTACATCTACTGTTACACTTGACTCTAAAAATCAAACAAACTCATGTGACTGACCTAATAAAATTACGCAACAATGCTAATATGAAATTACAAAAATATTTTCACTTATCCTGAGCCTAAATACTGAACTAATAAACTTTTGCAAAAAAGTGAAATTTCTGATACTTTTTATCTTCAATTGAAAATCGTCTGAGGCACTGAAAATATTCTGTGGCTTATCTGTATGCAAAAATCATAAGTATTCGTTGGGAACACATATATTACTAGACTGGCAAACCTGCCTGTGTGTTGAAGCCTGATGCCGCCACCTTGCTTCACCTCGCGTAAGAAAGTTTCCGTACAGCACTGTTATGATTTACTGACAGGATATGACGTTTGCTTTACGAGTTCGCTTGAACAAGATTTACATTTGAGCTAATACTTCCGAAATGAATTTAACACGTAGGCCTACATTGCGAGTCGTGTTATGAAAATAACGTGTTACGTACGGTAAAATTATACTTACCGTCCTGGCGGCTTTGCGTGATTATGTCAATCGTGTGACGTTGACATTAACCAATCGCGTGACAATGCAAATATTTCGTCAAGAAATCTTCGTTTTAGGAAGGCAAAAACATTTGCTGAGTAAACGAGGGTACATACAAGAACCTGTCAACCATAGAGTAGGCACATAATTATTCATTTACATAATCTTCTGTACGAAATACTAATCAAGTCACACTATGGTGATTTCTAAGAATATCAACATCTTGGTGAGGGCTTTCTAATGTTTTGTTGATATTGCCAACATTATCATACGAGTCCGTCAGGAGGTAAGTAAAATTTTATCGTTACGTACCGGTACAGTTAAAGCAGACTTAGTTATCGAAAAAATACTAAGAATAATACCGATTGTGTTGTCCACGACAAATAGCACGTTTATAACGTCATACTATTAAAAGAAAATCCGAAGCTGATTTAATCTGGTAACAGATTAATAAGAACAGAAAACGCGGCGCGATTCATTAGTTTGTGTCAAAGATCACGTAAGAACTCTGAAAAGAGTAAGGATACGGGTTATCCACGATAAACAACACTTTTATAAATATCACACTATTGAAACAAAATCTGAAGTGAAATGAAATGGGTAATAATAACAGCAAATCCGCGCAACTCATAACTGTATGTGTCGAAGCTTACTCCAGCTGAATAATTTACAGCCCTATACAACGCATATCAAAACGCCACAGACAGCGAAGTTACGTCAGTTCATCCGTATTTTACGACTGTTTTCTGTAATAACACACACGACTGCTTACATGCTTAAGGGCCCCACACATGAGCGACGGATCGCAGCAATCCGTCGCATGGGCGACCGATAGCTTCGTAGATCGCACGTGTGTGGATAAATCGCAGTGATCGGTCGACGATCGCTGATCGCATGGAAATCCCAAGCAATCTGGAAGATCGCAAGCGATTCGTGGATGCAATATGGCTGCCTGGTTGCTTACTCGTAGCAGCAATGTGTGCCAATATGTCTGATTCGCGTCTCTAGTTATATACCGTGTTTGTGATTCGTTTCACTATTCCACGTTCAATAATAACTTTACGTTACAGTGAATAATTATTCAGCGGATCACGAACTACTCTGAGCAATTGAGGCTTATATTAAGAAGTAATACAAAGTGCACCGTAGAATTTCTGCAGTGATCAACGTTTTGATGCTTGTGCTCATAACACTAGAATTGATAGGGAGTTGACAGTAACAACGAAGAAACACATCTGATGATTTTGATTTATTTATTAAACAATTGCAGATTTTATTAAAATTTTTAACTTCGAAACAGAATGATTTATATGTACCATAATATTACAAGGGTATTTAATTGTTCAGGGCAAATCAACAAAGCTGTAGTGAAGACCCTAATCGTTTCATACAAACTAGCTCTCATTTTCACAATTTGTAGTCATGTGCGGCTATTTACAACATTTCTGTAGACACATTGAGAATGAAAGACGAATTGTGTACCGTAGATACTTGAAATTAAACTATAACATGAACCAACTCAATTGTGACTGCGTTTAAAAATAAAAGAGCCTTTTCCATTCCAGAATTTGCCTACACATATGCGTAATTCTCATAGAAATTGCTTGACAAATCGCTTGTGTGTGGCGAGGTGGAGGTGAGCGACGGATTGCAGTGATATCGCATGCGACGGATTGCTGCGATTCGTCGCTCGTGTGTGGGGGCCTAATAGTATAGAAATATGGCGGCGAGACTTCACTGACACCAATGATACTGTATATGGCATTGCCTGTCAAGTAGTATATGTCTGTGGTTAGGAACAGTGATCTCTCTACAACTCTGCTGTAGAACTGCAGCGTGGCTACCAAGGAGGTTAGAATCTCTGGAGATGCCCTAACACTGAAAAAGTGAAGCCAGCAAAATGTGCATTCCGCCATTTGTTTGTGCCCAAAACAATGGTCGTACTGTAGGGTAAAGTAATTCTAGTCGTTGAAATGTATGTCATATGTAAGTAAATACTCCGATGTGACTATCAATGTAGTGGTTTTATGTAAAGAGGGCAATATTCAGACAGTATTATAAGCGAAAAATCCTTGTTATGGGCACAAAAGCATGGCACCCTGGCTTCAACCAATCCCTGCTCTCAGCATAGATAAGGCGACCTCCCTTTATTCTAACCTCCTTGGTGGCTACACAATCATATATTTTTCCACACGATTTCGCATTTTCAGCTATGTTTAAATTTGTCAAACTATTTTTCAACAGTTTTAACGTGTCAGAGAAATGTTTGCTTACATCTTCATTTGGAATTTAAGTCAATATGCAATTTAATAGGCTGATATGGGAGCGGATCGAAACGCATTTTCTTCTCGATTTGTTGTACTACTTCAAAGCAGCCATATTTTATTTGGCAAGAAACTAAATATGAATATTATAGGTGGCAGGCTCAGATAGCTGAAGTTCAAATCCAGATAGTGTAGAGTTCAGTGGATAGGAGAATAATATGTTAACTGTGGATAGGATAGTACTGGAATGTTCGTCTGCGACATTCTCTGATTTTGTCATCGCTGGCGTGGCTCAGCTAAACGAGGAAGACAAGTCAATAAAGTAGTAGCGAAGTGTGTATCTGAAATGATATGACACAGGACGTTATTAACGTGAAACAGCAGATATTCGGAGGAGAAATTTTTAATATTTAGCTTAAAGGAATTTACACATGCTAATACGATTTCATGAAAGGATTTGATATGAAGAGGATTTTGGGCAGAGTGGAAAGAAAGCTACTTTATTACATTTGTGCTGCGCCTGTAGTTTTCTCTCAGATAGCCGTTGTTTAAACATTGAGTGGGTTCACAATGATACTTCGATAGTGGGACAATAACTGAATTCTAAGAGTATTTACTAAAATACTGATCAGCTTCAAAGAGATTTCAAATTTGGTTCTGCTTGAAAATTATTTCCTGTTGTTCAAACAATTAAATTTAAGACTAAAAGAACAGACATATATTTCTAATTTCAGTAAAAGTCAGGGTTACAATTTTAATCTCTATGTTGTGAACCGAATTAAATTTGTGTAAGGATAAATGATATCCGAATTTTTTATGCCAACCCCTCACGTTAGAAAATATAAATGGTTAGTAAAATTTAAACATCACTTGTCGACTTCCTCGTTTCTACCTGTCATGTTAATTTCTTTACTAAATCCAACGGTTGAAAGAACGTAGATGATAGTTAGAAATTAGTAATCAAAATTATTTGCAGCTTGAATAATTGCATTATTAAAGTAGTACCGCAACGTGCACTTATGTGTAGCAAATTCGTCAAAGTACTCAGGTTTGCTCAGTTGAAGTCAGATTAAGATACGATCAAAATAGTCTTGTGTTCAGTTTTGTGGAGAGTAAATCTACGTTCTCTATAACAGTCACTCAGTATCTGAGCTGCATCAGTTTGATTAAAAAAAATTGATCTTTTCAGTAACTGACAATACAATGAAGTGTCAGTGAAATGTGCTACAGGTATTAATCAGTCATATTTGAAATTAGTTACATTATTCTTCTCAGATGTAACTACAGAAATACGACACACACACACGTTTCCGACACATCAACGCGTGACAGAACTGTAGAGGCTCTTAATGGTATTACCAGAACAGGATTAATTTATAGCTTTCAATTTGTTCACGCAACCACACACACACACACACACACACACACACACACACACACACACACACACATACGTGCAGATACCAGCTTAAACAATTTTATTAGATAACTTGCACATTGTTCTCCATTTACTGAAAAAGTGTCTGCTTGTTTAGAACAAATTTGTAATACAAAATTGACGATGCGGAAGTCGCGCCATATTTCAGTCACAGGTCAGACAATTACTTTAGTGCGCGTCTCGCGAAGTGCAATGCGGGGCTGTGATTGCAGAATGACCAGCGAAAACTTTCATCAAAAATATTGTAATACAAATATTTGACCCGTTTTTCCTTAAATGATAATGCATCTCTTTGAAATAAATCTTAACTTTATTAGTGCGCCAAAACAATTATAAAAAGCTATTACATTACCGTAATAATTTTCGAATTTTATAGAAACTTCTTATTTTGTGTTATTGAAGTATGTATTATAACTTAATATGCACATGTCCAAAAAAAAAAAAAAAATAAAAAAAAAAAAATAAAAAAAAATAAAAAAAAAATAAATAAATAAATAAATCAAGTTACTGATCACATAATGAATCATTCATTACCTACATAATGCGTTTATAAAGCGTAATTATTATGAGTACTAATGCAATCAAAACTCTTTCTTGTCTTCCTTACACAAAACATTTCACTTCATCTACTTAGTGTTTGATAGAAAAAATATTAAGTCGCATATTACGTTCAAAACGTTTCTCACATTCCAAAAATCTTCTCAAAACAGCATCCTTACCTGTACAGTCTTCTCCGTAAGAGTTCAGCAAATACAATCTTACTCACACTCGCACAACTAAATAAAATACACGTATCTTACGTTATCTCTGATTTATAAGACTTAGTAATAGACACCCGAAGAAAAATAATTATCTCAGGCCAAAACATGCCGAGTATTGTAATTAAAATGTTACACATCCCGTTGACAGTCTGTATATCTGGAACCCCAAGAATTAGTAGTGAGAGGTTAGGTGATTAATGTTCGTTCACACGTTGTTAATACTGTTGCAACCGAGCGTAGGTATCGTGAAAGTTCATTCAGTGTCAGTCGGTGGTTACGTAAACCGTTTGAGACAAAAACTATTCTCCGTAAAGAGGCTCGCTGAGCTGCTGACAGGCACGAAAAATAGACAATCACATTCACACAACTTAATTTTCGGCCGTGGCCTTCGTCAGAAAAAGATTGCGTGAATGTATGTGTTTCTTTTTCTGATGAGGGCCATGCCCGAAAATTTAAGTTGTGTGATTGTGATTTTGTGATTGTCTATTTTTCGTGCCTGTCAGCAACTCAGGGGCCCTCTTTCCGGTGATTTGTTGTCTATCCTCCATTACTGACATCCCAATCGGATTTTTCATTAAAAAAAGCTTGCATTTGCTGAAGCCACCTCGGGAACGGCGAATTCTTCGCGCAGAACGCTTGTTGAAGATGGCGCAGTAGGCAGACTACTATCTTACCGCTCACAACCCTGTACAGGTGGGAACGCCTGGGGTGCACATGACAAGACGCACAGCTGGGCAACATGTCAGCCGAGACAACCGTCCTGACGACAGATTGCCTATTCTGGTTGATGACAAAAAATTGTATACTGACTTGAAGCTGGAACCCGTATAACATGCGTATGTGGCAAATATGCTACATACTGTCGGTTGGATTAGCGATCAGTAAAATTAGAAAATAAGTATTTTCTTTAGTCTATAGTCGTACTGTTCTTATGTCTAAAGAGTGCCTTTTTCGGTATGATACGAACCATCGGCAGGCCATCCTACATTCAAAAACTTGCAGTACGTATAAGAAATATTACTTAAGGGAAGAGTCCTCTGCAGTCGGGATGGTCCCTGTGTCCTCGGTGGTGGAGAGTTCAACGCGTCTGCCTAGTAAGCCGGAGATCCCGGGTTCGAATCCCGGCCGGATACAAATTTTCATTTGCCGCACTTTGGTATTCCATGTAATTCTAATACAGTGATGCCATAAGTGATCGCAAATTGCGATTTATTTTATTAAAATGAACGCTGTACCGTCGTCGAATATATATAATTTTACAAAACGTTTTTCTTAGTTAATGTATGAAAACTCATCTACAAGATGCGTCCGAAAAGTTCAGAGAACAGTCCCATATTTTACAAGCCGCGCTGAAGAGAATGAGATGTGGCCGCGCATCCACATTGAGGGAATTATCACCAAGCGTCCCTAGCCTGAAAAGAAATGCAGCGAAGCTGTGGTAAGCGCTGCGACCCAGCTGACAGGGTGAGTGTGAGAGCTTCTCTCACTGCAACCAAGTGCGAAATGTAGCAACGCATTAACATCAAGTTTCATTTCAAATTAGGCAATTCGGCGACGAAGACCTTTGGGATGTTATTATGCTGTCAAAAATGTTCAAACGTTTGTATAGCTTATGGGACTTAACCACGGGGTTATCAGTCCCTTAACTTACAAACTACTTACGAACTAGCTAACACTAAGGACGGTACAAATATCCATGCCCGAGGGGGGATTCGAACCCCCGATCATAGTGCCCATGCAGACCGTGACTGGATCGCCTCAGTCCCCTCGGCCACCCCGGCCGGCTATTATGCTGTCTTTGCGAATGATAACAGACGTGTTTCGCTTAGCAGCAGTTGTGGAGGTCCAACAACGCGTGTCCTCAGTGCTTCGACGATTCCACAAGAAGCGTTTGCAGACAACTTCCAACCGCTGTAAAACCGACGTCAGAAGTGTTTTGTAGCCAATGGCGATTACTTTGAAGGCCAGTGAAGGGATTTCGCTTGTAACTCTTGTTTCCTGTACTTCCTGAGACCATTCACCGAACTTTAAAGACGCTCCTTGTATATGCCTCTGGAATGATTTTCATCTCAGTGTATGGGATAAAATGTAGCCTCCAAATAGCCCGGCACATTGGTGCACAGTCGTCAAACTCGATTACTACATTAGGTTTGTCATACAGGGTGTTTCCATAATTTAACAGAGTGTAGAGGATCTCCACTGCACAATTCGAGGCAGCGGATCTAGGGTCGAAGAAGACAGCCTGAGAAGGTAATGCCAGCAAGAACAGAATGACTTTACTGTGTTCGTTCTTATTTAGATCAGTTGCTGTCTACTGCAAATACCGACACAATGAAAGTTCAATTTGCACTGCATATTACAAAATGAACTGAAACTGATGGTCATCAATCACAATGCAAGCATGATACCAGTGAACAGGGTTCCGACACACCCTGACAAATATTCCTTGTGTATTTCGAATAACATCACAAGCAGCTACAAATCTGCCATCTCCGTATTCACTGGTGTCTCATACTGCAATTATACCCGTAGGAAACAATCAAGTAGTTTCAGGTCAGGTGAAATCGCTGCCTTGGAATAGGACCTCCCTCCAATCCACCGACCAGAAAATGCAGCATTCATATGGTTACGAACATTAAAATTTGGCGGGTACACCGTCGTAATCTAACCACATACTGTCACCAACAGCTAAGGATACAGCTTTCAACAACTCGGTTACTGTTGGACACTTAAAGTAAGCAAAACGTGCAGCAAGACTTCTTGGAAATGAGCCTCGATGTCCTTTGTTTCCTTGAAGGTCATAAACAGCACTATATGTGAGATAAATGTAAAAACCGCATAAAATATGGATTGACAACAGCCCATTTTTCTTTCATTCTTGAAGTTTCATTATCTTCTTTCATACCGTACATTTCATCTTGCAACATGTATAGTCTGCAGTAAACAGACATGTAACCTTTTGCGCCACATCGAAAATGATGATGTTAATAGTAGCGCTTGTCAAAGATAGATAACTTGTTTTGCAATCAGTTTTCTTATTATATTTTAATTTTTTTAAATTATTTTTCTCTATATATAAGAAATCTCCAATGATAAATATAGAGAAAAGCACAGAATTAGCAGTTCGAACAATATTTCTATAATCATGTTTGGTGCCAAGAAAAGAAATGACAAAGAAATGTACCATTATAGTTTACATTCCAGCAATGTCCATAGACTTATACAAACTAACTTATGCTATGGACAACACACACACACACACACACACACACACACACACACGCCCGAGGGACGAATCAAACTTCCAGCGGGAACGGCCGCGAAATCAGTGACATGGTACCTCAAACCGCGCGGCTGTCTTTACGTGGTAATTCGGTAGCAAAAGCTATGATTTTTCAGAATTAAAATGTATGCATTGTTTGAGTAGATCTTCCTTTCCAGTCAATTCGCTTTATCTAATGTACCACTAGTAAGTAAATTACAACCATAAATTATCGTCCTTCAACGACTGATCTGGACAATGTAACGTCCCGTGGTGAAATATCAATACAGGCGCCTTATTGAATCATATTCACATACACCTGTTACATGTAGTGGTGCCAGAGATGACAGTTTTAAACGAAGGATAATAATAATTATTACTAAGAATTTATAATATCCTGATAAATGTTACGTTAGCCCTTTATTACAGTTATCAGGTATGTTACATTCATGTACAGTAATTAGAGGCCGTCAAACGCGGCCTGGCTCCCGCTCGTTCCCGCCAGCGGGACCGCCTGGCGAGACCGCCGTACCCGGGAGCCGGCCTTGCCGATAATGCAGTCTCGGGAGCGAGAAGACTCAGTACTCCCGGCTGGCATGTAGAACAGCCGACAGCAGTGCGCATGCGCACGGCCAGTCCCCCTCACGACGCTGTTAATTATTGCGCCCGTCCGGCACACGTCTACGACGGTGCGTTCACACTGCCGGCCGGGCCGAGCCGAGAGGGGATGTGCCAAGACGAAAAAGAGGGGGAAAACAACTTTTTCGATTTTCAAGTTGTAAGAAATTTTGACGGTATATAAGACCACATCGCATCGTTTTATCAACTTATTTTTTCCTTACAAGCTTTGCCTTGCCTGTGAAAAAATAAAATGTCTGCTTTTCATTCCACACGAGTTTTCAGTTTCGTAAAGCTCCTCACTCGATTTTGATGAAAGTATTCGGTTAAAAAATCTGATTTTTGGACACAGGGTAGTACAACATCTTTGCTTTCCAATAAAACATTCACCTTTTCGAAATTTGTAACAATCGTCTTTAAATGATGCTTTTTGTCAGGTATGCGCAGTTGATTTAAAAATCGTGTATTGAAAAAGTTCTATAGCGGGCAGCTTACTGTACTATGCATTTTAAGCCATACATTACAGCGAGTGAAATTGAGCGAAAAGAACAGAAAAGTTTTTGAAATGGTAGTCGCACTGATATCTACCTCCTTTCACAAGTAATTGTGAGTTATCTGAGCGGCATCATGCCGCGACCACAAGCCCACGAACTCGGCGTGTGTTGAACGAGGCGTGAAGCACTGCAGTGCCGAAAAAATTATTTGCTGGCCACGTATGTTGGTCCCTCGTGATGTGTTAATAATTCATAACCAGAAAATAGCTAGACCCTAATTTTTCTTGGGTGGCAACCGATTACAATGGACAATGATCTGCTATGGTTTTATGTAAGGTAATACTTCACTTAAGAGGTATACAAGTAGTTTGTTGTCCACATTGTACAATTGATGGAATACATATTTCGTGTTTCAAACTACAAGACAAGAAACAATTAATGTAAACTGCGAATTTGCTGTTGATGGACTGAAATAAAATTTCTGAAATTCTACTCAATGACTTTCTAGTTGAGGATAATAAAGGGAAGAAACCCAAAAATATACTTACATTTATTGATGCATCTACACCTAAGATTACACTATTTAGCCTCGTCTTAAGCCAGCCGAGGGGACTGCGGCGCGCCAGTCACAGTCTGCAAGGCCGCTACGGTCGGGAGATCGAATCCCCCCCTAGGGTATGGATATTTGTGTCGTCTTTAGTATAAGGTAATTCGTAAGTAGTTTGTAAGTTTAGGGACTGATGACCCCGCTGTTAAGTCCCTTAAGCTTAACAAACGTTTGAACCTTCTCTTAATTTTCGCTTTTGTAACTCCCAGAAAATGTTCTACCACAAGGTGAAACAATTTATATACAGTGTCTCACATAAAAGCGCTATCCCTCAGACCGAGACTAAAGTAGGTTTACATAACAGTAAAATTAAAAACATTTAGTTACCTCCTGATAAGGGATGCTGCAACTTATGGCCATGGGGGTACGTCAGGTGTGCCAGATTTATGTGGTACACGCTGTACTATGTTTCAGCTCATCTCCACTTTCAAAGAACTCTACATAGTTCTCAGAATTTTTATTTATTTTGTTAGGAAGCTCTCTGATGGGAAGTGCTTTTCTATGAACATTTCCTGAATCTCACAATTTTCCTTGTCTCCATGGTACTTTCATATAGATTTTTATACTTTAAATCAAAGGAAAACTAGCAGATTTAGTTTAGCCTCAGACACTGCAGATCAGTAAAGGATGAGAAGCAGGTGTCATTTGTTTCATGTTGATTTGTTTTTTCGTTATTAGTGGGCTTGTGGCCAGCAACAAGAGATCGTCACCCACTATCAGTGGAAGATCGAAGGAAACAGAGGCGTGACTAGTACTTGTTCACTGCCATCTACTTTGAGCCAGCTAACTGTTAATTGATTTTGTAATTTTATTACTGTTGTTTGCACACTGTAGTGATTCATAGTATTATAAACACATTAGAAATATGTGGTATGGACCCATCACATTAATTTCGACTAACATTTAGGAGAGTTTTTCCTTATGTGAAAAACTAAACATTTCTTAATTTTTTAATTCATATTAGAGAATTAATAGTAATAGAAGAAAAATAAACATATTATCATAAGTGTAATTGAAAAAAAATCATGCAGAGAAGCTTCTGCTGAAAACAGGCTGGAGACTTGTGATACTTGTGCTGCAGAAGCAACACCATACCCCAATCGGTTCGTGCCGGCGCCGACTCGCGCCGGGAATATTAAAGATATCGAATGTTAAAGGAAGGAAATACTCTCCTAAATGTTAGTCTATATGGATGGAATGTGTGCATTACCACCTACTTCTTATTTTCATAAAATTCGACGGTTCACTACAGTGTGAGAACAATAGTAATAAAACTAGGCGACCTGTGCAAATACTTGGCAGCATTAGTGGCCAGTCATGTGAAATGGAAATAAGTAAAATTAAATATTTATCATTTAAAAATATTTTTATAGATAGTAAGAGTATACAGAATATTACATAAGATTGTGTTTTATTACATTCATATCAAAACACTTATTTAAAATCATTTATAATTCTAAATTAGATTCTTTTAATATATAGGAAAGATAGAGGACCCGTGCGAATAAGACCCGTGCGAATACTTCGCACTGTTAGTGGAATGGCTAAAACGTTGGGAAGACATGGAAGTTGAATGTTCACGCATAGTTTTCTTCAGAATCAATCCGTGCAAGTGTTTAAAAGCACAAATGAAAGATCTTGATCCGTTGAGTGTTGTTAGGTCAAAGAGAACTGTATACTTTATTTAGAACCGCAGATATCCTAAAACAAACCGATTAAAATATTCAATGCAAGGACAGAAGGATCCCGCGTTTGAATGAAAGTAAAGGAAGGAGGGACTTAAGTTAATTATGATACTTGATGACAAATCTGAGAATAAATACCTTTCGTTTAAAGCGAAAATGAAGGAAATGGGTCGGATAGAACGGCCTGACCGAATGACTTTAGTTTACAGCCAGGACATCCCTATAAGAAATATACAGAAGGAAATCCCGTTTGAGTGAAGAAAAAGTGGATGAATACCTTTAGTTTTACACAAAAATGAAGGAAATCAGCCGGGTAGTTTAGTCTGTCCGACTGAGTTTAGTTTTCGTAGATTCTTTTAATATATAATATAATAAAATCAATGAACTATTAGCTGGATTCTTGAAGTGGCCAGCAGTCGATCTTCTACTGACAGTTGGTTGGGATTCCTTATAGCTGGGGACAAGCTCTTCCCTTCCCACGGAAAAAAAGGAAATAGAAAAGAGTGACAGACGCTTCTCATCCTTTACTGACCTGTCCTCCAGTGTCTGAGGCTAAAGTAAAGTACCATCTTGCAGACAAAGAAAATTGTCTTCAAATGATACAGCAAACGTTCGTAGGAACGTTGTTCGTCTCAGACAGGTTACTAAAAGCAGATCAGTTCATTCTCACTTTCATCTCAGACGTGAAAGAACCGCATTTATGTCGGACACACTGTATACAATAATTTTCACCCTGTGGGAACACATTTTCCGAAAGCTACAAAAGCGAAATGGTATATATTGTGTCTTAGGAGTAGATGCATCACTAAATATAAATATCTTTTGACTTTCTCTTTCGTCTGCAACTAGAAAGCCGTTAACTGCATTGTCACAAAATTTTATTTCAGTCCATTAAGAGCAAAATCGCAGTTTACATTACTTTGTTCTTCTTTACTAGTTCCAAACACGAAATATAAAGTCCATGAATTGTATTATGTCGAAAAAACCAGATGTATGCCTCTCAAAGTCAAGTATGATCTGCTGTAAAACCGTAGCAGATAGTTGTCCATTGTAATCGGTTCATTATTGTTCTCTGATTATGGATCTTTAACAAATCACGAGGGCCCGACAAACGTAGCCAGCAATTCAGATTTTTCTGCACTGCAGTGCTTCACGCTACGCTCAACACAGGCTGAGTTCGTAAACTTGTGATCGCGGCCCGAGGGCGCTCAGATAACTCGCAATTACTTGTGAAAGGAGGTAAATATCAGCGCGATTACCATTTCAAAAACTTTTTTGTTCTTTTAGCTCCATTTCACTCGCTGTAATATACGGTCTAAATATCACAGAACCGTAACCTGCCCGCTATCTAACTTTTTCAATACACGATTTGTAAATCAAGTGCATATACTTGAGAAATAGCGTCATTTGAAAACGACTGTTAGGAATTACGAAAAGATGAATGTCTTATACGAAAGCTAAGATGTTTTACTATAATGGGTCCAAAAATCAGATTTTTTAAACGCATACTTTTATCAAAATCGAGTGAGGAGCGTTACGGAACTAAAAATTCGTGCGGAATGAAAATTAGCCTTTTCATTTTTTTCACAGGCAAGGCAAAGCTAGTAAGGAAAAACTAATTTCATAAAACGATGTAGGGTGATTGTGTATACCATCAACAATTTTTACAACGTGAAAATCGAAAAAGTGTATTTTCCTACTTTTTTCGTCTCGGGTACGTCGAGCGCGTTGTGTGATCACGCAGTCGGCGGCGTGCGCCGACTAGGCTGAGCCGGCTCAGCCAAGCTCAGCTCGGCCCGGCGGGCGCGACGAGAACCCGGGAGTATCGTGACTCGTCCTGCCCGAAACGTCTCGCTCTCGCGAGTGTGACGTCATCGCTCCCCCTCTACCAACCCTTTACCCGCCGTCAGCCGTCGAGAGCGAAGCGCGAGCGCTGCGGGAACCGAGCGGGAGTGGCGGCCGTTTTGACCGGCTCTAACAGTAATGTCTCAGTTTTCTTTTTTCAAATAGAATTATTAATTATATCATGTTCTTCACAGTAGAATAGCACCTAGACCGGATATTTTAAGCATTTTTCACTAATTCAGCTCCAGGAGCAGCATCTCCAACACAGTTGCAGACGCCAACCTCCATTTCGGGGTCAATTCAAACATTATTATTTAATAATCCAGAGGCGAGTTGCCAAACAATAGGGCATTAACCATTTAATTTTCATCGTAAGGTAGGGACCTGGATGGAGATTGAATTAATTTGTAAGTTGATTTAAATTAGGTATATGTAGCAAGGTTCACTGCCTACACAGACAAAGTGGCTAACCTACGAGTCATTTTGTGCGAACATTCTAATTCTGTAATTACGTAATTCTTGTGGCGAAATATTAGAAGTGTGGAATATTGTGACATAAAATTTATCTTGGGTACGCAACAGTCAAAGAACTGATAATATATTTCTTAGTGTAAATTTAGGCAACATTCAATCACGAAATATTTCACGATAAACTACAGTATTATATTTTTATTGAGATTAGGTTCTTTGCTTATGTTGGTAATATCACATTTAAAATATATCATACATTTGCACATCATTTCGGCTCAGTGATTACAAAACAGGTAATGAAGTATTTGACACCACAGAGCAAAAGATCCTTCCAGTACCCAATGTATAAGAAGATATATTTTGACACTGCTAAATATACACTCCTGGCCATTAAAATTGCTACACCACGAAGATGACGTGCTACAGACGCGAAATTCAACCGACAAGAAGAAGATGCTGTGATATGCAAATGAGTAGCTTTTCAGGGCATTCACACAAGGTTGGCGCCGGTGGCGAAGCCTACAACGTCCTGACATGAGGAAAGTTTCCAACCGATATCTCAAACACAAACAGCAGTTGACCGGCGTTCCCTGGTGAAACGTTGTTGCGATACCTCGTGTAAGGAGGAGAAATGTATACTATCACGTTTCCGACTTAGATAAAGGTCGGATTGTAGTCTATCACGACTGCGGTTTATCGTATCGAGACATTTCTGCTCGCGTGGGTCGCGATGCAATGACTGTTAGAAGAATATGGAATCGGTGGGTTCTAGAGGGCAATACGGAACGCCGTGCTGCATACCAACGGCCTCGTATCACTAGCAGTCGAGATGACAGGCATCTTATCCGCATGGCTGTAACGGATCGTGCAGCTACGTTTCGATCCCTGAGTCAACACATGGGGACGTTTGCAAGACAACAACCATCTGCACGAACAGTTCGACGACGTTTGAAGCAACATAGACTATCAGATCGGAGACCATGGCTGCGGTTACCCTTGACGCTACATCACAGACAGGAGCGCCTGCGATGGGGTACGCAGCGACGAACCTGGGTGCCCCAATGGCAAAACGTAATTTTTTTCGGATGAATCCAGGTTCTGTTTACAGCATCATGATGGCCGCATCCGTGTTTGGCGACATCGCGGTGAACCCACATTGGAAGCGTGTATTCGTCATCGCCATACTGGCGTATCACCCGGCGTGATGGTATGGGGTGCCATTGGTTACACGTCTTGTTCGCATCGACGGGATTTTGAACAGTGGTCGTTACATTTTAGATGTGTTATGACCCGTGGATCTAACCTTCATTTGATCCCTGCGAAACCGTACATTTCAGCAGAATAATGCACGACCACATGTTGCAGGTCCTGTACGGGCCTTTTTGGATACAGAAAATGTTGGAATGCTGCTCTGACCAGCACATTCTCCAGATCTCTCACTAACTGAAAACGTCTGGTCAATGGTGGCCGAGCAACTGGCTCGTCTTCATGAACTAGGACATGACTACAGGAACCCACAGCATTATATATATATATATATATATATATATATATATATATATATATATGTGTGTGTGTGTGTGTGTGTGTGTGTGTGTGTACTACTGCTACTGAACATTAAAATTGCCACCCAAGAAGAAATGCAGATGATAAACGGGTATTCATTGGACAAATATGTTAGAACTGGCCAGTGATTACATTTTCACTCATATTTGGGTTCATAGATCCTGGGAAATCAGTACCCAGAACAACCACCTCTGGCCGTAATATTGGCCTCGATACGCTTATGCATTGAGTCAAACAGAGCTTGGATGGCGTGTAGAGGTGCAGATGTCCATGCACCTTCAACACGATACTAAAGTTCATCAAGACTGGCGTATTCTGATGAGCCAGTTGCTCGGCCACCATTGACCAGACGTTTTCACTAAAAGCTGTGTGTGTGTTGTGGATGTTGAACCTATCGTTAAATCAGACAACAAATTGTTCATTAACACAGCAATTTGATTTAAATATGGCCCTGATATTGATGTATATATTATTAAATAAGAAACAGTGCATTAAACTAATTATGTGCGCAAAGGATCTTTTAACAAAACAACTGTGGCAAGTACCATATGAAACGGACACTGACTCAAAATATTTGACTGCGAGAAAGATAATAAAAAACCACAAACCACTTTCTTAATGTTTGACTGCGGGAATTTTATGCAGATCAGTACCTGATTATCAAAATTCAGTATCCTAATCAACTGACTGCAGTGTTGCATAACAATCATTTACTATAGCACAAATAACGAAATCTATTTAACAAGATTACCAAAATCAATGCTGCACTTTAAATCCACTAATAACTAATTATCAAATGAAGGAAGTAGGTTAATCTTCTAACTACGTAAATGAAACAGGAAAGAAAGGTCAACTTTGTTACTTATTATTAATAATCACCATTACATTACCTACATAATACAACTTTTTCCTAATGACATCAAATGCAATTACCTCCATTCCAGCGGTGATAGTAATAAAAAATACTATATATATTCCAAATACAATCAAATCAACTTGCTGGCACAGCAGCCTCTGCTCTACATCGGAGCCATACACACAACTCAACCGCTCTCTAAGCGAGCTAAACCACAAGTCCCACTCACTGTCTCTGTGCGAGCTACAATGCTGTGCAATACATGATCTTTGCCAAAGATGAAACTTCACAGACTTAAGTACACATATCGATACACACAGTAGAAGCGATATTATACATTTTCTTGCAAGCAAGTTACTCGACACAAAACAGGAGGCACAATATTAGACATTTTCTTACAAAAATATTTTTTATGGACACGTTCACCCCTCTCCCACCTATTAAAAATTTTGTAGGGTGGGTGATGCCAATGGCATTGCCTAGCCAGCAAAATTACTGAATTTCAAGTCCAAAAATCCATTAATGACATCTCAAATATTACATGAAAAATATGAAAACCTGATAAAATTTTTTATACAAGATATTCAAGATTAAAACAACAGATGGAGTACATAGAAAAATTCAAAAATATGACAGTCTTAAATAAATGCAATATTACAAAACAGTACCAACAAAAGTCATGCATGGAGTGTACAGGATGTGACAGGCATAAGCAAATATCAAAATTTACAGAACATCAGCAATAAATGGAATACATGACAAATATACATAATGTTAAACATGTATAGAATTTTACAAATAGTTTGACAAATGACATAGTGGAGAAAATGAGATAGCTAGAAGTAATACACAAATGGAAAAAATACAATAATAAACATGAGCATATACACAGTTTTACAAAAGATAGTTTAACTAATCTCATCATACTTTTGAGAAAATGAGGGAATTACAAGTAATACACAGAGTAGTGTAAGTCCCATACGTCTAAATTTTGTAACAGAGATCAGTATTTTTTTTTTTTTTTTGGAACATTCAATGAACATTTGTATCTTGTGCATAATGTAGTCTATGTAAATTTTAGTGTACTTACTACAAGATAAAGTGTAAGTTTTGCATTCTGTGATGCATTTCAGATGCCATACTTTCATGGATGCTAGAACATACATGTAAACATTTTTGACTACATAGGTTTCTGAACATGTACAAAATAATGTCACTGTTTCAGCATAATAGCATTTCAACGTAGCTTTTGTCAATCGAATTGGCGCAATGACATTTCAGACTAAAGGGTATTGACTCATTATAGTTCTGAAAGCATATGTATCTATCAATAGCAAAAATCTTATTTTGGTTAGTGAATGTAAAAGAACCATGAAACATATCTAAACACCGGTAATGAATCTGTGGACAACGTTTGCAATGGGAGGCACTGAATAGTACAAGCACACGAATAGCACATTACTCCTAACATTCATTTTAGGTCTGCACACGAACACAAAACACTGTAAGATTACACCACACTGTAGGCGAGCTGGCTGGTTGCATTGAAGTGGAAGTCATGGGGAAAAGGTTCTGACGTATTCCTCCATGCAATTCACAACCAAGTGTGCTCCAACCAACGGAGCTATTAGCAGACTGCATCAGCACAGCCAAAATTAGAGCAAAATAGTGGTGGTTGGCCAAGGCTGCAATGGACAGTACTATGTGGCCAAACATCATCCAACCAACATCTTCATTAAAAGGCATAAATCAGTGGTGTATAATGACACGTCCATTGTTCTGTGTGCATTCTGGAATCTCGTGTGCGAAATCGCCAGTTCCCATGCGTGTCCAAAAGTACATGAAATAAAGCATTTTACACACAAACTAGTAACATAGTCATGATATTTCAGTTTAGACTGGAAGAAAAGTCATTGATTAGTAAATATCTACAGAAAAGCTTTGCCCCAAATTCAAGTGGTACAAATGGGGTCATGGTATTAAACCATATTTTTACATTACAAGTAGGGTCTTGAAGACGGATACATTTGAATACTAATGAGTAATTTAGTTCTTATACTAGAGTATCTACAAAATTAGTGTCATTTCATATAGGTATAAGGCTTTACATACTATGTACACATTATTTTACAAACACATAATCGTATGAAATACATCCAGGGTACTTGTCATCAATTTGGGATTAGGTCATACAAAGTAAATTTCACATCTCTTTAAATTGACATATGTCGCTATGGTGGGGATTCCATTACCACCAAATTATAACAATTAAATTACATAGATTGCCATGGCCAGGCTTTTGTCTCAACTGAGTTACACATTTCATTGCCTTAAGGTATAACACATCAGGGTAGATTCGTGAGAATATCAAAAGAGGTTCAAGTCATCAGGTCATGTCTGTGTCTGAGTCAACAGTAGGGTTAGACAAAACAATTAAGGCAAGTTTTGGCACATTAATAGCTGTGTATCACAGTAAATCATCCAATAACGTAAACATAGACATAACTACTTGTTAGACATAGCTGCAGAATTTCATCAATAAAATTTTGAAGATAGCAGTAAGCAAAAGCAAAGTATTTCTGTGCATTATCTTATCTTTCTAGACTTAACTAGGCGCAATTTATGGAATAGCTGCAAGTTTGCATGAGAGATGGCTGTGTGCAACGTATAAGCATAACCATACTTTGTCATTAAGCTTAATTATGAAATTAATGAGCATAGTGGAAGGACTTAGCTATATAATTAGTGAGCATAGCGATAAGCTTTGATTACAAGAGCAATAAGCACAGCTGCAAGCATAATTAGAAATATTCATTACACATTATTGTAGAGCATCAGAAGGATATGATTCTCACCAATCACACATGGCATTGAAGGCACAATGCATCAGCATACAAAATGATGCACATAAGCACAAAGAGAAAACACAAATTGCAGTGCGAGTAAGCACATAAGAAAATAACAGAGCATTGCATCATTAGCAACAGGGTGATTCTCCTGATAATTGCTTCATAATCATTGTATACTCTCGTCCACATAATCACATTTATCGAACATCTTCGACTGTTACCAATACCTTCCTTACCATCATTTTATCCATAAACATTAATGCATTATAAAGACCACCATGACATATTGTGTATTGCCTTACTCATCATCCTTCAACATGTCCCTTTTTACTGCTTAATTGGCTTACAAAATGCTTATATCAACTCAAAAATCTTCGTCGCTTGCTCTGAACTTCGTAAGTTATGCAGTTAGTAACACAAGAGAAAAATGAGATACTTTCTGAAACATAAGAACTTAATTAGTTAATTCAATCAAAAATTTCCATTAACATTATTTGCCTTGCACATCCATAGAGTTCGTTATATGCAGATCGCAAGATGGTCATAGTTTCGTAAGACAGTATTCACAGTTAGAGAAAAGTAACAGCGAGACAAAGAGGTAGGTAGAGCGCACTAAGGAAAAGCGGAAGAATAGTGACACTCAGCTCGAGAACGGGGCTCCAATCGCCACTTGGTGTGTTCAAAACAGATTAATGGACTCTCTACCCCAATTTTATGCGTTGAAAATCTTTTTTGACAAATTATAGCGTGGATTAGCAGGTCTGATTTCAATGTTTTGCTCTTGTCTTTCCGGGGTACGCGATCTGCTTTGGGCCCGGTTTGTGTTTTGGTGTCGTGGACGGCGATCACGAGAATTATCGCGTGTGCCCTCCCGACTACGCTTCTCAGCGTTACTGTTGTTATTTTCAGTCTCGCGATCACTATCAGTATTGTGTCTTTCACACCAATTAGTTTCATTTGAGGTATTGCTGTTATGATAATAATTATTGTGGCATCCTCTGCGACCAAAGCCACCACCTCGATTACGGCCACGGAAACTGTGGAAGTTTCCGTTATTCTCACGTTCTTGAAAATCACCGTTATCATTGTCACGACTTTGTTTGTAATTTTCATTAGTGAAAGAATAATTTTTGTTTTATCCTCGTACTCTTCATAACGTTTGGAACGCGGCGGCCTTCGTTGCGACCGGTGATCATATCTATTTCTTTCAAAATATCGACTGCGCGAGGAATTTTCCTCGTCTTCTTCCTCTTAAGTCTTGTAAGAGGTTTCTAAAGGCTTCAATATCATTCTTGCATCGTGCCGCAATGGCAATTTGACGCAAGTGTAGATGCAGTTTGTTCAAACGAATTCTAATTACTTCGGCAGGGCAGTAAGGGGCCGATAAAAATTGATTTTTGTGTACTAAATGTTGGAAATATTCCACCGGGCTCGAGAAATTTGATCGCTCAAAAGTTTTGAACGTCGCAATACTGTTTTTAACGCGGTCTTGTGCCGCTTCCGACCAGTATGCGGATAGAAATGAGCGTCGGAACTGTTTCTCACTACGGCACTCTTGAGCGATAGCTCTCATTCTGGTGGCTGGCTCGCCTTCCAGATAACCACATATAAATTCTAATCTGTGCTCAAGTGGCCAATTCGGGGGAAGACAATATTCGAATTGTTGCAACCACTCTTTAAGGTGCAAGTCGTTCGGAGAGTTTTTGAATATTTTGAATTTACATACAGTCAAGAAATGCTTGTAGTCAAAGGCTTCCCTTCGCCTGTGCGGTGTAAGTGGGCGTAAACTACGCACCGTGTCTTCATTGTTGTTACTATAAGGAACACATCGTTTACGTACCAAGGCACCTACTTGAGTCGAATCATTCTCATTGTCAGTTTCGTTCGAATTTTCTTCTACGTCCTTGTGTGGTTTTCCACAAGTGTGGTCAAATTTCCTCTCTATTCGCGCCACGCGATCATCTAATTTCCTGACCTCAGCCTTGTGTTGCTGATTAATGGTTATTTGACCTTGTTTGAAACGGTCAAGGGCGAGATATTCATTAGTTTCATTAAATGGGGTAGGATGCGTTACATCAGAACTTTTGTCACTGTTATCACTGATTTGGGTCATCTTAACAGTAATATCCTCAACCTGTTTATTAATTTTATTGATCTGTTCAGTCGTGACTGACTGGAAGTTCTGCAACCTTTCATCAAATAGATTACTCTGCTGCTTCAATTGAGCGAGTTCAGTGGTTTCTATATTTTCGACTCGTGACGCAAAACTTTCCATATTTTCGACTCGTGACGCAATCCGGGCGATGGTACTGGGAAGGACTGTACCATCAACCATACTCTCAGGACTTAAGTCCTTGTGAATTTTATTTGATTCGAAAGTTGAAGAAACCACTTCGTCGCATTTGCTTCAGAACTGTTCCAGAGATTCGACAGACTAACGGTATACTGAGCCGGGAAACGGTTTTTATACAAAGCTGGTGACCACTTTGAAGTAGAGTAACGCTTTTGTATCGATTGTACAGTGTCTTTCAAATTTATTGACTTGAAAGACAGAATAACACAACTAGCTGTACCCAGTTAGGTGTTACTGTGGCTTCATTAAAATAATATAGAAAAGCTAGAAAAGAGAAAGCAGACATTTCTAATGTGTGTAATGCTCTGTGCATGGGAATTGGCTATACATCCTATACTCGCTGCTCTCCTTATCTCTGTCCCCTCGCCGGCCGCGGTGGCCGAGGAGACTGAGGCGCGGCAGTCACGGTCTGCACGGCCACTACTGTTGGGGGTTAGAATCCCCCCTCGGGCATGGATATTTGTGCCGTCCTTAGTCTTAGCTAGTTCATAAGTACTTCGTAAGTTTAGGGACTGATGACCCATAGTTAAGTCCCATAAGCTTAATAAACATTTGAACATTTTTATCTGTCCCTTCCTCGCTCACTCTCTTTGCAGCTTCTCCTTCCTCCTCTCCATTTGTCCATTTGTCTCTCCCTCCTCCCCATCACCTTCCCCATCCCTGTGACCATCATCTCCCCATTCCTACTTTACATCGCCATCTCCACCTTCTCCATCTCATCATCACGTTCATCTCCTCTTCCCCCTCCTCTTCGCCCTCTTCTATCTTCTGTTAAACTCTAATCTAGAACCTTGTTTATTGTTACATTCACGGAGTTATATAGGCCGAAGTTCTTCACAGAAAGTTTTGAAATTTCAACTCAAGATTGCATTGTTATACGTGCGTGTTTATATCTACCTTATTTTTATGTCATATATTTAATATGTATAAATTTTATGATGGTTGGTTGGTTGGGATAGAGGAACCAAACTGCTAAGGTCCCCAGTTCCCCGGTGGGGGGAGGAAGGAGTGAGTATAGGAAAGGAGGGGAAGGGAAAGGAAATCCAGTATAGGGAGGAAAGAAGGAAGAAAGAAAGTGTTAGCTTATGTCCCATGCTCACCATGCATGTAGTCACGAAAGAACCGCGAGCCCCCTGGGGGGATTTTATGATGGGGAAATGTTACAAAAAGTCAAAAGTTACATATACTGGGTGAAGCAAAATTCGCGAATCTGAGCTTCACAGCGCGATTCCTCACATGCCAGAAATGGTCTGGTACAAAATTTCGTCCTGTGCATATTTCAGGCACTAAATGGACGTCGAAGACTGAGATGAATGTGTGTTCCATACGTCAGTGTATTTCAGAATTACGCAATTACACCAGTAGACTTTCAAGGGATGTAGAAGACATCTTAAAGAACAAAATGAGCACAGAAACCCATCCCGAAACGTCGTCCAACGACGCTACAAACGTCGAAGTTACTGGACACGATGTCCAGGGGTAGGCGCCGGTGCCTGAAACTTAGGCTTTTTGTAACGTCGTTGAATGATGTTTCCGAGCACGGCTTTGTATACTCATTTTGTTCCTAAGGTTGCCTTCTACATCACCTAGTAGTTTGTTGGTGTAATTGTGTAACTCTGAAACACAATGGTGGAGGGAAGTGCACTCATCTCAGACTTTGACCTCCATTTACTGCTGGAAATAAGCGCAGGGCGAAATTTTGAGAGAGAATTTTTTTTATTGCTGGCATTCAGCGCTGCGAGGCCCGAGTGCACGAAATTTGCTTCATCCTATATATATATATATATATATATATATATATATATATATATATATATATATATATATATATATATATATATATATTGTACGTCAGATGTTAAAGAAATGGGTATCTAGAACCCTTCTTGTATTTGAATGCAAGATTGTGTCAAAATTTCAAAGAAATACGTCAAAACTTTCGGAGAGTAATGGTTTTGCACAAAGCTTTATATTTTTATTGTCACTACTGCGTTCGCTGCTACTGTTTACACCTCAGCGGTTTCGCCTCTGGGTGCTGAGCAATAGGTTTTTACTGTGTTCCGTGTTTTTCTGTTACCTCTCAGTCAGAAACAGGGGACTGACGTTTCGAGAATGTAATGGGCGATAAATAGTATAAAGGTGGTTCAATGAACCCTCTGTCAGGCACTTAAATGTGATTTTGAGAGTATCACATGTAGATATAGATATAGTCCCTGTGACGTTAGCATCCAGATGTGTATTTCAAATATGTATTAAGTTTTAAATGTATGTAGGTTCTGTTACAGCTGTTACCATAACTGATGTATATTGTAGCTTTGTTTATGTGAAGTTATGTAATTTATTATTTATGTATCTGGGTAATCGCCGATAGGGAAACATCTTTGGTGTGTGTGGTATGTGGTCTTTGGAACAACAGAGAGGGAGAAGTAGTACTAGCTGTGGAGTCGGAGAGAGGAGTCGAGCTGTGTCGTTTGAACGGTTCGTATGCTAGCAAGTGCGCGGGAGCGTGCAGCGCCACGCTCTTTGCAGTTATCAGGCCTTGTTGGCGGAGTTCCATAATTAGCGCAGATGTTTCCAATATGAGCGGGGGCACACGGCAGTTCATCAGAATATGTCAAGATTTCGCCCTCAAATTGATCATTGGACTGGATCTGTGTCTGTATTGTGACCTGCAGCATTGTCGGAGTCGGCGCATCCTGCTCTTCAACAACGAGGACGCAGCGTAAGATCGCTCCAATAATTTCCGACCACCCAGAGTTTAGACATTTTGTAAGGCATTACCCAGTTTTTGTGCTTGGGAAACTATTTTTCTTAATAATAACCAAAATTTCAAAGAACTTCTACCGCGTCATTGTCCTGAGACATTGTTATCAACTAGGGTCCTAACCTTTCCAGACGTTTCCCAAGTGTCGATGAAAAGTGAAAAGAACATTAAATTCACTGCCAAACTATAAAAATTAAATAATTAAAGTTTGAATTTTAAAGCTAATTTCAACATATTACAATTTTTGACACAAAGAATTGCTTTCTTTAAAACAAGGTTGGCACAATCAAATAACTAAACAAAATTATATATTAATTCTAAATTAATTGGTTCATTACTATTTAATATTTCATTAGTGTAAAATTTATATGTAAAGTTGATTTGCTATGTTGGTTCGTATTTCGGCGTTGTCCATCTGTGATCTAGTTGCCAGTTATTTTGAGTAATTTCTTCCTGGTAATGTTGTTGTTATGGTCTTCAGTCCGGAGACTGGTTTGATGCAGCTCTCCACCCTACTCTATCCTGAGCAAGCCTTTTCATCTCCTCATAAGAACGGCAAGCCACATCCACTTGAATCTGCTTACTATACGCGTCTCTTGGTCTCCCTCTGCGATTTTTACACCACACACTTCCCTCAAATGCTAAATTTACGATTCCTCGATGTCTAAGAATGTGTCCTACACAGCGATCCCTTCTTTTAGTCAGGGTATGCCAAAAATTCCTTTTCTCACCAATTCTGTTCAGTACCTCTTCATTAGTTATGCGATCTACCCACCTAATCTTCAGCATTCTTCTGTAGCATCACATTTCAAAAGCCTCTATTCTCTTTTTGTCCGCATGGCTTATCGTCCATGTTTCACTCCCGTACAAGGTAACACTCCACACAAATGCCTTCAGAAAAGACTTCCTTACACTTACATTAATATTCGATGTTAGCAAATTTCTCTTTTTCAAAATTGCTTTTCTTCCCATTGCCATTCTGCATTTTATATCCTCTGTACTGCGACCATCACATGTTATTTTACTACCCAAGTAACAAAACTCATCTACCACCTTCATTGTTTCGTTACCTAATCTAATTCCTTCAGCATCGCCTGATTTTCTAAGACCGCATTCCATTATTTTTGTTTTACTCTTGTTAATGTTCATTTTATACGCTTTCTTCAACACACTGTCCATTCTATTCAACTGCTCTTCCAGGTCCTTTGCTGTCTCTGACAGAATTACAATGTCATCAGCAAAACGCAATGTTTTTATTTCTTCCCCCTGAACTTTAATCCCTATTCCAAATGTTTCCTTGCTTTCCTTCACCGCCTGCTCGATGTACAAATTGAATAACATCGGAGAAAGGCTACAACCCTGTCTTACTCCCTTCCCAACTGATGCTTCCCTTTCATGCCCTTCGAGTCTAATAACTGCGGTCTGGCTTTTGTACAAGTTGTAAATAGCTCTCCTTTCCCTATATTTTACCCCTGCTGACTTCAGACTTTGAAAGAGTGTATTCCAGTCAACATTGTCAAATGCTTTCTCCAAATCTACAAAAGCTAAAAATGTAGGTTTTTCCTTTCCTTAATCTATCTTCTAATATAAGACGTAAAGTGAGTATTGCCTCCCGGGTTCCTACGTTCCTCCTGAATCCAAACTGATCTTCCCCGAGGTCAGCTCCTACCAGCTTTTCCATTCTCCTGTAGTTATTAACATTAATTATTCTTGCAACCGAGTGTTTTGCTGCCTACTGTGTAATTCTCGTGCAGGTGAGAGTTAGTGAAGGGACGTTGATAACTGAGTGCAATATTGGTCTCGATCCAACACTGTTTCCGAACTAATACAATTTAATCAAATAATAATTACGTGGTTTATTTTCTTTCTTGTTAGAAACTGATAAAACCAAAGCTTCATTTTTCGTAAAAGTTATTCGATTGCAAAAGTGTTTAACAACATTCTTTTGTGCAACACTAACGTGTGTGATTACCCATTCATAATTGTCGTGGTTAGTTACAACACACCCTGAGTGCCCCATTGGGCTGGCGAACGTGTTAATTTATTGAGGTTTTTTACTGTTTCATTGTTTGTTACTTCCTATAATTTGCAATGCATACGTGTGTGAGTGAGATTGTTCAATAATTAAATCAGTTCAATTAGTAATTAGTAGAGTAGGAGGAACGGGCTATCTGGTGTGGTAGTTTGTAGTGGCAGCATTCCCTCACTAGTTGGTTTTCGTTTGCACAATAATTTTTCGGTAAAGCTAGCCTTGTCCAACTTTATTTTGCAGGCAATAAACTGGTCAATTTTAACATTAATCTGTCACAGGATTAATCAACCAATTAGTGAGTGAAGTGTTACATCCCCTTAAAAATCCCAAGAAAAAGCGACATTTTATTAATATAGATTGTGTTAGCAAATCGCATAATCAAAAGTCTCAGTACTCACGCTATTCAGCGAAATCAATATGATGAGAAAAATACAACCTCTGATAATAAAGTTCGATGAATGAAGTCATAACGGTCGATCGGGCAACACAGGCGAATCACAGCGCTGCTCCTGCGTAGCGGCCGGTATTGCCAACCTGCCGCAACCCTAGTTCAGTTGAGCATCGAGCTATGTGTGTTCCGTGTGAGACCTGTTTAGTGCATTGATTCTGAACTGAGAACAGGACCCAGAAGTTACGGAAAAGCAAAACGTGTTGTCTTGTGCCACATCACTTGACTGACGATCAGAAGCAGGCGCGTTTTAGAGGCTTCATAGGATTTCGTCAAGACGGCGGATGCGACCCCCAATTTCTTGAACCGTATTGTCACTGAAAATGAAATCTAGTGTCTCCGGTACGACCCTGAAACGAAACGGTATGGTATGGAATGGCGTTCTCCGACGTCACGTTACCGGAAAAGAGTCACAGCCGAAAAATTACGCATCAAAACGATGCTAATCATTTAAAGATAAATCTGAAGCATTGAATTAAAATTTGTGATGCGACTGGAAATCGAACCCGGGCCTCCATGCTTACTAGGCAGACGTCTTACCGCTAGACCCCCAAATCACTAGCAAATAAGGCGCGTAGTAATAGCTTAAGTACGATTTCCTTCACATTACAAACTTTAATTCTCAGCGACTGTATATTTCTATTTACATCGATATTTATATCACCTAAGACAGGAATGTTCAAACATGTCCATTGCCAAGGTGCTATTCCGCTGCATGGAGAGCCTTGGCAGTAGTGGCAATATTGTATGGAACACAGAAGCAGAATTAGTGTTTGTAATGTGAAGGAAATCGTGCTTAGGCTATTCAGAGGCGCCGTAGTTGTTAGGGATCATCACAAATTTTAATTCAATGCTTCAGATTTATCTTTAAATGACTTTGAGATATTCGAGACGAAAAACCGTCTCAGGGACCGTATATTTCAATTATATCAATGCTAATCACTTTTCGATAAGCATTATAAAAAATGTTCAAATGTTTGTAAATCTATCGGACTTAACTTCTAGGTTATTAGTCCGTAGCTTACAAACTACTTAAACTAAGCTAAGGACAACACAAACAGCCATGCCCTAGGGGGGACTCGAAACTGCGATGGCGAACGGCCGCGCGCACCGCAGCACGGCGCCTCAGAACATACGGCTAATCCGCCGCGGCTAAGCATTATCCACATGGAATTTCTACCTGAGGGAAGGACGGTGAACGCTGCAACCTACTTTGAAAGTACGACCCGTTTCGTGCAACGTCTACGCAAGGTACGACCCCGGTACCCACAACAAGTTTCCTGGTCTCTTGTTGACGACAACGCTCGCCCAAGCACAGCCAGTATCGTCAAACAGTTCCTGCCAAAAAAGGCGGTAATGTTAAACATCCAGCATGACGGATCTCGATCCTGAAGACTTCTTCCTGTTCCCTTAACCCATACTCGCTTTGAAAGGAAAGAGATTTGATGATATTCCTGACATACAACGAAATGTGACGAGGGTTTTGAGCACCATACCAAAGGAAGAGTTTGTGTAAAGTTTTCAGGACATGTATCGCAGAGCTCAGCGGTGCAGAGTTATGGTAGGTGACTATTTCGACGGACAGTAAGACAACTGAAGTTCATAGTTCATTTACGTTAATGATACAAGACTATTCACCGAACTTTATTGTCAGAGGTTGTAAAATTGCTCGTATCTCCTATCTGTGTCATTCATCTCAGTCTCTTAATGGTGTGTATACGCAACGTTTAGTTATGTAATAACGTCTGCACAGGACACGGTCCATCTGGAACGAGGAATGAAAAATGTAACAGTTTTTTGTTGAGCATATCCTGAGCTAAACACTGCACAATATAGAGGTCAGTTTTTAATGTACCGTATCCCAGGTCGAGGATTAAATATTGATGGGTTTTTATAGCTTCCTCTGACAACAGGCTTTTGTGAAAGAACTTCATGGACTTCCGCTTAATGGCGACGACCGCTGAATGTGTTGCGGAAATGCTCAATCACTCGCCTTCTTATAGCTCGCGCCCTGCATCATTTTTAAATGTTTTTCGAATAATGAGGAATTCATTATGGCAATTGATGCCGACTTATACATTTACGCGAGCAGGTGCTGGTGAAATGGTCAAACGCAGGTGCTGAGGATAAAATTGCAAGATAACGCACAATGAAAAGAAAAAAAATGGGGTCACCACTTCAAAAATTATAAACAGCATCATGAAGCTGTTTTTAATCGTCACGTACAAGTTGTGTCGTAATTAACAGCGAAGGACGATACGATTGTGTATAAAAAATATGGATAACTGAGATTCTGTGGCTTCAAGACGCCACTGACTTCAGTACAAAATATTTGGTACAAATGAATTGAGCATAATTTAATGGAGAATAAACATGACCTTCTTTTCCATTAAAAAAAACGTCTAGATCGCTAAAATCACATTTATTGATTACAACGTTCGGCATCTGCCATTATCAGGTTTAAAAACGTCAGATCTTGCACGGTAAAGTTCAGCGTCAATAATAAAATATCTACCTAGTAGGTACGTCTACGTCAACTCAATTGCGTATCTACTAGATAGATATTTTATTATTGACACTGAAATTTACTGTGCAAGTTCAGACGTTTTTAGACCTGATAATGGCAGATGCCGAAACGTCGTAATCAATAAATGTAATTTTAGCGATCTAAACGGTTTTTATTCTTATTGAAAAAATGAAGATCGCAGATTCGTTCAGGAAATTCGTTTCCTTTATACAAAATAAATGTGATCAGCGGATCCCTTAACAAGAGATACAGTACTGCTTCAGCACGTTACACGTTGTATATTCTTGACATCGATAAATCCGGAAAGCGATCTAATATCTTATAGTGGGAAACTGCGTAATCAGAGAAGGCTTGTCTCCGCCTTCCATCCTGTGACACTTTTCTTCACTCTTCTGTTTCTTCGTGCTGCTTCCTTGTGCTCTATGTATTCTTCTAAGCCTCGTATTTTTAACCATCAGTAATGTAGTTGGCGTTCGTGTGGATACATTTCTCTCCTAACCCGTCCGCGTCTCCAGTTTTTCACTGTCATCATTGTTTTATGTCCCTGACCATCGCCCATTAGACATATCTAGGAAGCTGTACGAACCGTTTACGTGTGAATAATTTCCATATATGAACTGTAGTACATCGTCTAAAAAAGCTGAGTATACAATATGAAATCAGCTATTGAGAGTGCAATCCGCCGAGCGCATTGGAGCGGCGTGCTGCGGTGCGCGCTGCCGACCGCCGTCGGGGGTTCGAATCCCCCCTCGGGCATGAATGTTTGTGTTGTCATTAGGTTAGTTTACCTTAGTTTAAGTAGTTTGTAAGCTATGAACTGATGACCACGCATTCAAGTCCGATAGATTTACAAACATTTGAATTTGAAGTGCAAGTCCGTTTAAAGCGACCATTAAACACTCGAATGTTTCTTGGTAAATTCGTGAAGTGCGCTACTACTAGAGCAAGCGAAGCTCAAATGAAAATTCTCCTCCCTACATTTCCTAAGTATTAAACGTGTTGTCAGGATTAAAATACGTCTCACTTCCTATTGGTGGATACTAATTCATTTTAAGTCAGTGAACTTCCAGAGATATGAACCCTTTTCTTTTTCTTGGGTAGGCAATACCCACCGTACAACCGCGTTTGGTTGCGTTTATTCCAGGGGGACGCAAACACTGACACTATTTTCACTCGTCGATTGTTTTACCTTCATTGTATGCCGCCAACGAATTATTACCATCACTAAACACCCGAAAACATCACGTTAAATTCTTTATTTCCACCACTGTTGTAGTAAATAAAACAGAACTAAAATTATCTTCCATAAGTCGATGTCCATAAAAATTGATAGGGTGAATTACCAAGGCCAAAGTTCCTATCGACTCATTTACATAGCAGAAAAAAATTGTACATTCCCCCGTATCCCGGAAAAAGGTTTGCATTTTAGATGATGCTCAATGTTTTGTATTCGTTAACATTCTAATATCCGAGAAAGAAATTCCAAAACTGACCAAGACATCTGCTTCTCCAATTTTCGATTTCATTATCCATTTCTTTCGATGCTGAACTTCCTGTTGCCAAATGAACCTAACTGTCTTCCTTAAATCACTGCCCCGCAAGCCTGGTGCTCTTCCTCTTAGTCTTTTTTGGAAATTGGGTTCCAGTCTAGAACTTTTTTGACCATATTTTGTTCGAGCAACATGATCAGCCCGATGCAGTTTCAATGTATTTACTCATTCAGTTATATGGATGACCTTTGTTGTCCACCAGATCTCTACTGCTCTTTCTTTCTTTCTTTGTGAAACCCAACATTGCTCTTTCCATTCCTCTTTGGGTTACTTTTACTTCCCCAAAAACGAACTCATTTAATGACAATGTCTCTCAGCCATAAGTTATTACTGGAAGTATACTTTGGTCAATACTGTTTTCTCCAGTTCAGCAGTTAGATTTCTAAACTGAAGACTGTCTCCTGTCGAAATATATCTGTAAATTTTGATTGGGACTTTAGAATCTCAGCTGCACGTAGATGCTGTAACCGACATCACGGACATATGAAAATTTATACTGTAGTCGGGATTCAAAGTCGGGACTTCCTGCTTATAAGGCAATTGGACCAAGACTCTGCGACACCCCATCTCGTCTGTATGGTGACAAGTACACACCACAGTTCTTGTCATAACATAGACAAGACTTGTTGCGGATGCAACTACGAGATTCTGAGGATCATCCAGAAGAATTGAAACATGCCGATAGAAAAAAAAGAGAAAAAAAAAGAAAGGAAAAGCATTCGCAACAATAAGATAATAAATTGTTTTAAATCCCATTTCATTATTGCTTGTTCATCTTATGCCTCATGCAAGAAAGAGAAATGTCTTATCTTTTGACAACTCCTCGAAAGTGGGATCCGCTAAAAGAATTCTGAAGTAACGGAATAATGACACACAAGTATTATTTTTATATCAAGATTACCACATAACTATTACTAATCTTCTTCTTCTGCTATTCAAGGCACTTGTGGCTGTTCTTTCTTCGCGTTACATTACAGTTTCAAATCATTCTGGGTCATCCATCTTCCCTTCTTCCCTTCATGGCCTGAAATGTTTTTCTGTCTGCATTCATTCTTTTTAGCTGATGTTTCCGTTATATTTTATTTCCATCACTTTTTTTATTCTTAAGTGTCCATGACTCACTTCCACACACAATACATAGCCGTGTTTCCTTTTTTAAAATTATTTTTTCCCTTCGTTGTTTGCTCTGTAATCTTTTGTTTATCATTCCGCATATCCCTGCTGACGGGACATCTTCGCGTGTACCGCACGCGGTTGAGCCACCCTCTCCGCAAGGGGTGTGGCGGGTTCAAAGGCGTTCGCGTCGCTCTGGGCGGAGGGTCAATGTGGAGGCTGGCCGTGCGGCGTCGCCCGCTCTGCCTCAGTGGACATGTGGCCGCTCCTTCAGCAAAGTCCAGCAGGCGCACGGAGCGAGGGGTTTTTTAGTGAATGGGAGCTCCAATGTTAGGCGGGTGATGGAGCCCCTTAGGGAAACAACGGAAAGGTCAGGGAAGAAGGGCAGTGTGCGCTCTGTTTGGTTGCCAGGTTTCTCATCCGAGATGTGGAGGAGACCCTTCCGGCGGCTATAGAGAGCACTGGGTGCACCCGACTGCAAATTGTTGCTCATGTCGGCACCAATGACTCCTGCCGGCTGGGTTCAGAGGTCATCCTCAGTTCATACGGGCGATTGTCGGAGTTGGTGAAGGCTGAAAGCCTCGCTCGCGGGGTGGAATCTTAGCTAAGTATTTCTACTGTCGTTCCCAGATACGATCGCGGTCCTCTTGTTTGGAGCCGAGTGGAAGGCTTAAACCAGAAGCTCAGGCGATTCTGCGGAGATCTGGGGTGCAAATTTCTCGACCTCCGCTATCGTGTGGAGAAATGTAGGAGCCCCCTGATTAGGTCAGGCGTGCACTACACGCAGGAAGCGGCTACATGTAAGTGTGGAGTGCACATGTGGGTGATTTAGGTTAGAGAATTGTCGTAGCTGTGTCGGGAAAGTACCAGAATTCCAAGCGTTAATAGAAAGCACCGAATCACACATCATTGCAGGCTGTGAAAGTTGGCTCAAGCCGGAATTAAGTTCAGCAGAAGTATTTCCAAAAGACCTAACTGTGTTCATAAAGAATAGATTAAACAAAATAGGTGGAGGCGTGTTTGTCGCCGTCAAAAGTAGTCTTTCCTGTAGCGAAGTTGAACTTGATACTACCTGTGAGCTATTATGGCTAGAGGTTACACCTGAAAATCGTAAGAAGTTAATAATTGGGTCCTTTCATCGCCCTGCTGACTCTGAAGATACAATAGCAGAAAGGTTCAAAGAAGACCTGAGTCTAATTACAAAAACGTACCCGACTCACAAGATAATAGTAGGCGGTGATTTTATTTTACCCTCAATCTGTTGGCGAAATTATATTTTTAAATCAGGAGATACGCATAAAACATCGTGTGAAATTGTACTCAACGCGTTCTCTGGGGATTACTTCGACAATTATTTCATGAGCAACTAGACTTGTAAATGGATGTGCCGGCCCCGGTGGCCGAGGGGACTGCGCGCTCCAGTCACGGTCTGCACGGCCACTACGGTCGTAGGTTTGAATCCCCCCTCGGGCATGGATATTTGTGCCGTCCTAGTTCGTAAGTAGTTCATAAGTAGTTTGTAAGTTTAGGGACTGATGACCCCGTAGTTAAGTCCCATAAGCTTAACAAACATTTGAACATAAATCGATGTCAAAACACATTTGATCTCTTAGCAACAAATAATCCTGACCTCATTATGAGAATCAAAACGGATACAGGTATTAGTGAACACAGAGCTGTCGTAGCGAGATTGAATATCGTAAGTCCCAAAGTTACCAAAAATATACGAAAGTATATTTGTTCAAAAATGCAGATAGAAATAAAATACATTGCTATTTGAAAGACAGCTTCCACTCGTTTGTAACACTAAACGTAGTAGTAGACCAGATGTGGCTCAAGTGATATCGACAGCAATTGACAGTTTTGGTACACAAAACAGGTCAGGACACTGATGCAAAAGCAACGGAAAAGGCATGCTGAATTTAAACGAACAAAACTCCCCAGGATTGGCGATCCTACACAGAGACTTGAAATTTAGCGAGGACTTCAATGAGAGATGCTTACAATACTTAGCAACAACTCGAAATTTGATTGAAAATCCAAAGAGATTTTGGTCATATGTTAAATATACTAGGGGTAAAACGCAAACAACACCCTCACTAAGTGATAGTAATGGCGATCCTGCCGATGACAGCGCTACTAAAGCAGAATTACTAAACATAGCTTTTAGAAACTCATTCAGCAAAGAAGACGAAACCAATATTCCAGATTTCGAATTACGATCAGACGCCGTAATGAGTAAGGTAGAAGTAGAAGCAACCAAAATCACTTAACAAGAACAAGTCTTCTGGTCCGGACTGTATACCCATCAGATTTCTATCTGATTACGCTGAACCGATAGCTCCTTACTTAACAGCCTTATACAACAGCTCTCTCAAAGGATCTGTACCAAAAGATTGGAAAGTAGCACAGGTCACACCTATATTCAAGAAAGGCAGTAGGAGTAACCCACTAAACTACAGGCCTATTTCATTGACGTCAATTTGCAGCAGGGTTTTGGAACATATCCTGATTTCAAATATTGTGAATTATCTCGAACAGAATGATCTATTGACCCAAGGTCACCCCGGATTTAGAAAATGTCGTTCATGCGAAACACAAGTAGCTCTTTACTCACACGAAGTGATGGGTGCTATTGCCAAGGGTTCGCAAATCTATTCCGTATTTTTGATTTCCAGAAGGCTTTTGACACCGTACCTCACAAACGGCTTTTAATCAAATTGCGTGGTTATGGCATATCGCCCCAAATTTGCTACTGGATAGGGGATTTCCTTTCAGAGAGGACACAGTTTGTAGTAATCGATGGTAAGGCATCGACTAAAACAGATGTGTTATCGGTCGTTCCACAGAGTAGTGATATTGGTCCTCTGCTGTTCCTTATTTACATAAACGATTTAGGAGAAAATCTAAGTAGCTCTCTTAGGTTGTTTGCAGATGACGCCGTCATTAACCGTCTAGTAAAATCGTCTGAAGATCAAAACCAACTGCAGAACGATCTGAATATCACTATGATGTAAAAATTGGCAGTTGACTCTAAATAATGAGAAGTGTGAAGTCGTCCACATGAGTACGAAAAGAAATCCGTTAAACTTTGTTTACAAGATAAATCAATCGAATGTGAAGGCCGAAAACTTCACTAAATATCTAGGAATTACTATTACTTCAGACTTAAACTGGAGAGAACACGTAGATAATGTCGTGGGAAAGACGAACTATAGACTGTGCTTTTTGGCATAACCCTTACAAGATGCAACGGACTACTAAAGAAACTGCATACACTACACTTGTCCGTCCTTTTTTGGAGCATTGCTGCCCAGTGTGGGATCCTTATCAGGTGGGTTTGACGGATGACATCGAAAGAGTCCAAAGAAGGGCAGCTCGTTTCGTATTGTCACGATACAGGGGAGACAGCGTTAAGGAAATGATACAGGATTTGGGACAGGAATCATTACAACAATGGCGCTTATCGCTGCGGCGTGGGCTGCTTACGAAACTCCAATCAGACCTCGAACGGAGAGATTCAGGTGTTCTTTCTTCCCGCGCGCTATTCGAGAATGGAATGGGAGATAAATCGTTTAACGGCGGTTCGATGAACCCTATTCCAGGTACTTAAATGTGATATGCAGAGTATCCCATGTAGATTTAGATCCCTAGGCCCGACAAGACGCCGCCGTAGCTGCGACAGGGTAGCAGCAGGCAGAACGCAACAGGGTATAAGATAACTGAACTAATAGTTAACTAGTAGCGTCTATAGAAAGGTCCCAGAACTGCCCTCATTAACAAATGGTCACAATGCCTGCATAGTACTAGGGACGGAAGTTGGCTGAAACCAGATGTAAACAGTAATGAGTTTCTAAACTCAGACTGGAATGTGTACCGCAGAGACAGGCTGCACAGTGAAGTTTATAGCGATAAAAAGTGCAATAGTATCGAAGGAAATTGACCGATACCAGAAATGTGGAATAATTTGGCTGAAGGTCACGGTTAAAGCAGGCTCGAACATGGTAATTGGATCATATTGATTGGTTCTACTGTCGATTATTGGTGAAATATTTCAAATTAAATAATTGAACACTTGTTATTGCGTTGTTTCACAAACTTTATTTTTAGATCGTAGGTTTGTTAGGAGCCCATTTTCAAGTACTTTACTGATTCCAAAGATGCTACACCAGTGAAGACAAACCATTACGTTACTCCAGGTCTCTGTTTATCGATTTTAACATTGAGAGAATATACTGTTACCTTGCAATTTAGGAACTAGTACACTTGCAGTACTTTATTAGAATAACCTTAATTATCTATTGTATTAACATTGTATTTAGTGACGTTAATCTATTCCTGAAATTAATCATTATTGTACCTCGAAAAATTTGCCTCTTGCCGATGGCCACCTCAGATTAGTAATATTGTTATTATCTACTATGTAGAAGTTACTCATAGTCTAAAAGAGGTGAAGAGACGTCGAACAGATGTGCAGAACTATAGAGCTATATCTCTAATGTCAGTCAATTGTAGAATTTTGGAATACGTGCTATGTTCGAGTATAATGACATTTCTGGAGACTAGAAATATGCTCTGTAGGAATCAGCATGGGCGATCATGTGGAACCCAGCTCGCGCTATTCGTCCACGAGACTCAGAGGGCAATAGACACGGGTTCTCGGTTAGATGCCGTGTTTCTTGACTTCCGCAAGACGTTTGATTTAGTTCCCCACAGTCTTTAATGAACAAAGTATGAGCATATGGTCTATCAGACCAATTGAGTGACTGGGTTGAGGAGTTCCTAAATATCAGAACGCAGCATGTCATTCTCAATGGAGAGAAGTCTTTCGAAGTAAGACTGATGTCAGGTGCGCCACAGGGGAGTGTCATGGGACCGTTGCTATTCACAATGTATATAAATGGCTTTGTGGATAACATCGGAAGTTAACTGAGGCTTTTCGCGGATGATGCTGTACTATATCGAGAGGTTGTAACAATGGAAAATTGTATTGAATTTCAGGAGGATCTGCATCGAACTGACGCATGGTACAGGGAATGGCAATTGAATCTCAACGGAGACAAGTGTCACGTGCTACAAATACATAGAAAGAAAGATCCTTTATCATTTAGTTACACTATAGCAGGTCAGCAACTGGAAGCAGTTAATTTTATAAGTTATCTGGGAGTAGGCATTAGGAGTGATTTAAAATGGAACGACAATATAAAATTAATCGTCGGTAAAGCAGATGTCAGACTGAGATTCATTGGAAGAATCCTAAGGAAATGCAGTCCGAAAACAAAGGAAGTAGGTTACAGTACACTTGTTCGCCCACTGCTTGAATACTGCTCACCAGTGTGGGATCATTTAGTAATTGTGAAAGCGTTGCGGAGATGATGGATAAACTCCAGTGAAAGACTCTGCAAGAGAGACGTTCTGTAGCTCGGTACGGGCTTTTGTCAAAGTTTCGAGAACGTAACTTTACCGAGGAGTCAAGCAGTATATTGCTCCCTCCTACGAATATCTCGCGAAGAGATCATGAAGATAAAATCAGAGAGATTAGAAACCACACAGAGGCATACCGACAATCTTTCTTTCCGCGAACAAAACGTGACTGGAACAGGAGGGAGAACCGATAGTGGTACTCAAGGTACCCTCCGCCACACACCCTCAGGTGGCTTGCGGAGTATGGATGTAGATGTAGAAACTATTGGGATCCTAATCTTAACACGACGACTCAAAGAGAGCACTTCACTAAATGATGGCACTAGATGATGATGACGATGATGATGTTGAAACTACATGCGTTACAATTATAGAACCGAATTTTTACTTTAGTCGACATGATTGAGTTACGAGATTCGGCGAACAGCACTAATATTTGAAACGATTCATTACCTTATTGTCAGCCAATGTTGTTGGTTTTTTTTCTCGGTGATATGTTTCAACCATCCTGGATCATCTTCAGAATGTTATAGTTGCGTCCACACCTGCAAGCACTACCCAAGCACACACCCCGTCCAACCAAAACTCTCACATGCCCTCCTACTTCGACCAATGTAAATATTTATTACAGATGCATCATCACTTAGGACCGAAATAACAGATGCTTCAATTCCTAACTGTAATCCACCTTGTCGAGGTTTGATGCTTACTTTGGTTGCGTGGGTGCTTGCGGATGTTGTAAGCTCCTGTGTCAGGGTGGCGCATAAGCTTTTTCCAACTGCCTAGTAAACAGGGAGCAAAGGTTCGAATCGTGGCCTCATTAAGAATTTTTATAACTCCATATTACATGATTACATCTACGAATAGCTGAGAATTAAAAACCCCAGTTAAAATCTATATTCACAAAAACTGCGGAATTAAATAGCGACCTGCCAGCGACATGCCGCAATTATCAAGTGAAATATTTCTGCATTTAAGTATCCTTTCATGTTTATCAGTCGACGCTGGTAAACGTATTGTGTGACCCTTTGCAGTTGCAGCCACGGCGGAGTGGCCAAGCGCATTGAGGCGCTATGCCCCGATGTGCTAGGCTGTTCCGTGTCGGGAGTTCGATTCCTCCCTCGGACATGGCTTTGTGTTGTCTTTAGTATAAAGTAGTTTACAAGTTGTTTGTAAGTTTAGGGACTGTTGACCCTGCTGTTAAGTCCCATAAGCTTAATAATTATTTGAACATTTTGCATTTGCGGACGAGGGGTGTTAAAGAAGTACGAAACGTATTAACAACTAAACCGGTTGAGATTTGACTATGCTGCTTTGGGATGACGTAGTGCGACATCTAGGAACGTGAAGCATGCGTCGTCACCTCCCCCTAAAAAATACAATGCTGTGTCCTCAGCGGGCAAGGTGATGCTCACCGTCTTTTTCGACGTTCGAATCCTTGAACACGATCAAACAGTGACGTAAATAGTGAGACACTCCGAAGCGTATGCAACTTCCTCAAGAGCAAATGGCCTGAGCTGCTCACAGAGCGAGTGATTCTGTTCCATGATACCGCGCTTCTACATGTCTCTCACACAAAGCGTACTGGCCAAGTTCAAGTGGGAACATCTTGAACATCCGCTCTATAGCCCGGACACGTCGCCCTGTGACTTCCATCTGCTTAGTCCGCTAAAAAACATTTCAAAGGGAAGCGCCTCAACTTGGACGACGAACTGAAGAACACAGCCAGAGAAATTCTGGGTACAGGGAATCCTTCGGATTGTTAAACAATGGGATAGTTGCGCTCAGTTCTCTGGTGATTACTTTTGAACAAAGATGTTTGTAAATCTAAGGGACTTAACTACGTTGGTCATCAGTACCTAGTCTTACATACCACTTACACTAACTTAACTTATGATAAGGACATCACAAACACCGATACCCGAGGGAGAACTCGAAATAACCTCCGACAGCGAGCTCTCCGAAGCAAGGCGCCTTAGAACGCTCGACCACTACGTCGCGACTACTATACCCACAGTGTCGTTCCGCATCCTTTCCTTTGAACATCCTTCGTAGTATATTTGATTCCAATTTGCAGTTTCTTCGTGCTATTATAATTTTAATGACCAGCAGTATACATCACTCTCAAAACTTGTTCACATATGATTGTAACGGAAATACCTCGTATGTGATTCTTATTTCATTCCAGTGGTTCATATTAAACTCCGAGGAGTGGAGAGGGCTGTTTGAGATCCGGCCCATAAAGACTAGCAGTTCTTTTCAGCCAATTATCAGATTGATAGTGAGGCAAGGGGGATCCAAATGTTTTTTACACTTTTGTTGGGGGGGGGGAGCGGAGGGGGGGGCACCAACCTCCCCTATAACCCGTCCTAACGCTCATCATTTGAGTATTAACAAAACATAACATCCTCCAACTGAAAGACCCTCACGTCAGAACAAAATAGGAATTCAGGTTTTATGATTGGTTTTAGTAACCTTCTGTAACACAAAGGGTACCATGCCAAAACTTAATAAATTGTTAAGTCCTCGAACATAGTAAACCAAAATCAGAATGACAATTGTTTCTAAGCACCCCAAACCAGCAATGCGAAGAAAAAGAAGAAAAAGAAAACCTGGTAAAGACGAATAAGGACAAACGTGTCACCAAATGCGGCGAAAAGTTAAGGAGTCGCTTCAAGAGAAAGTAAAAAGAAAAGAGAGAGAAAGCAAAGGAAAAGGCATGCCGCCAAAATGATATTTGTGTCAGATGCCGAGGGCCTGTTGGTTCCGGTGAATCAACGTGGCAGTGAGGCAGTGGGATGAAGTAGAAGAAGACGAAAGAAAGAGTGTAAGTGCAAGGAGATTTTTTGGTGTTGTCTGTGTGTGTGTGTGTGTGTGTGTGTGTGTGTGTGTGTAATTGGCGGGGGGGGGGGTTGTGAATGATTGTCTAATTCTTCAATTTTAAAGAGTCTTCAAAATACTGGAAGAATGAGGTATTTGCTAATTCTGTCTGCTCATTAAGAATTGTGTGTGGTGATTTATGTTTGTGGATGAAAATCTCTAATTGTTCAAGGAGATCCATTTTTAGTCCCTTGTCTACAGAGTGTAGTATACTGAGGTTGGTATTTATGCCTGTAATGGAATGTTTGTTTTCTGCAAGGTGGGCAGCAAATGAGGATTTTTGTAAGTTGTTGATTGATAGCATCAGAAACATTACCATACCCAGTTCGGCAAGGTTTACATCCCGTGATATAGTGAACTTATACACCAACATTCCTATAATAGACACACTTCGAATAATAAAAGACAACCTAATGCACCACAAAAAACTAAGTAACATTGAAATATATGAATTAATGGACCTGCTTGAGTTAGTACTATTACACAATTACTTTTGCTTCAACAACAAAATGTATATTCAACGTGAGGGTCTGGCAATGGGGAGCAGCCTAGCTGGTCTTCTTGCTGATATCTACATTAATGATTTTGAAAACAAATTCTTTAAAGCAAACTCAATTGAAAAAGATAAAATCATTTATTATAAAAGGTATGTTGATGACACCTTGTTGTTATATAATGGAACAACCAATGATATTGATGAGTTAGCTGATAAACTGAACAAAGTTCATCCCAAAATACAATTTACAGTGGAGCATGAAACACAATCTGGGATCAATTTTCTTGACCTTTACATAACACATCAAGACAACAAACATAAATTTCAAATATACAGGAAACCTACCACATCAGATGCCATAATAAATAATACATCATGCCACCCAAATCAGCATAAACTAGCCTTCTTCAAATCAGCACTTAACCGAATACATAAAATTCAACCCGATACCATTGCTAAAACTAAAGAAATAAATATTCCAAAAACCATAGCATTGAACAATGCTTATGACCCAACCATTGTAGATAAATTGGATGATAATATTAAATCCAATCAAACAGCAACAACAAACGAATCATCAGAAGCAGAAGAAACCAAATTTATCTGTATGCCATTTCTCGGCAACACCTCATACAAACTGGTTAAGCTGTTTAAACCACACAAGGTCAAAGTAAGCTTTCACACTAAAAACCAAATAAAAGACAAAATAGTTCACAACACTAAAAGAACCACCACACCCTTTCACAAATCCGGTATATATAAATTAACATGCGACAGCTGCTCCTGCTACTACATAGGGCAAACAGGAAGAAGTTTTAATATCCGATACAAAGAACATACAGACGCACTCCGTTTAAACAACTTACAAAAATCCTCATTTGCTGCCCACCTTGCAGAAAACAAACATTCCATTACAGGCATAAATACCAACCTCAATATACTATACTCTGTAGACAAGGGACTAAAAATGGATCTCCTTGAACAATTAGAGATTTTCATCCACAAACATAAATCACCACACACAATTCTTAATGAGCAGACAGAATTAGCAAATACCTCATTCTTCCAGTATTTTGAAGACTCTTTAAAATTGAAGAATTAGACAATCATTCACAAATACCTCCCCCCCCCCAAAATTACACACACACACACACACACACACACACACACACACAACACCAAAAAATCTCCTTGTACTTACACTCTTTCTTTCGTCTTCTTCTACTTCATCCCACTCCACCCCACCCCTTACACCACCACCCACACTACTCCCTACCAAAGCCCAAAATTATTTTGAAATTTTCGAATCAATGAATAACACATAAATTCAAATGTCTTATATGCCACCTAAAACAACACATGTGACGCATGTAAACAGATGTTATAGTAATCACAAAATCAATACTCCTAATATTAACGTAACTATCATTCTGAAATCATATTATATACATATGTTAACTATGAATACAACTTTTGATCTTATGTAATCTAAATTGGCATCATATATATATTCTATAATAAGATAAGCTTTTGTTAGTCTTTGGTTTCACATAGTTCTTATCTTGTGTATAAACATACTCTTTGGTTTGTTTACAAGCTGAAAGTTGTGCTAGTGGCTATAAAGTCGTAATGTGTGTGAAATATTTATTAATTTTACCACTTAAAAGTCGTGGGATCTGTTGTGGCGTGTTGATGGAAAGGAAGTGTTGTGATATCCTATCAATAAGCGGACCAAATATGGACAAACTAAATGTAAGGTGCACAACTGTAAGTAATGTCTTGAAGACAAACTTATATTGTAATTATTAAGTATAACTACCAAAATTAGTGTTTACCATTTTCTCGTTTTCTGCCCTACAACAGATTCAAATGTAACTTGTAATAATTGTATACCATCTGAAGATGAGCTGCTAGGCAGCTTGAAACCGGTGCTGGTCTAAATAAATCTTCATTAAAAAGAAACAAAAGGCGAATGGTTGCAGTAATTTCTGAAACCTAGTTATATAAGAGTCTGAAATTACGAGGGTTATTCCAAAAGTAAGGTCGGATTAGTCGTAAATATTTGAAAGCGGCGCCAAGGAAAAAACACGCATGCGCGCCGACTCCTGTCATACCTTGCGCGTTACACGTTGCCAGTATCGTTGTCACAGTTGCCGTGTGCTGTTGACAGTGTCAGTTCACAATGTTTAAGACAGTCAGCCCGCAGACTGTGAAGTAATGGCAGTGATACGGTTTATGTCTGCAAGAAACATTTCAGTGGCAGAAATCCATCTGCAGATTACTGAAGTGTACGGTCCTAACATAATGAATGACAGTAAAGTGCGCAACTGGGTGCAAGCCTTTAATGAAGGACGGCGAAATGTGCACTATGCACCACGCTGCGTCCATCCGTGATTTCAGACGAGTTGGTTCGTGCGGCTGACGAGAAAATACGTGACGATCGACGATTCACTATTTCAGTTTTAGACGTGCATATCCCAAATGTGAGTAGAAGAATGTTGTACAGAATTGTGTCTGAACATTTGAAGTTCCGAAAAATGTGCCCCCGTTGGGTTCCCAGGCTGTTTACCGCGACCCATAAAATAAAAAGAATGGCTTCTGCTCTTGTATTTTTAGAGTGATATCATGAGGAAGGTGATAGACTTTACGACCATATTATCACACTGGTCGAGACAGGGGTTTCTCACATCACCCCCGAGTCTAAACGTCAGTCAATGGAATGGCGTCACACGTCATCGTCAGGCAAGGTCAATTTAGAGCCGACAATCTCCAAACGCAAGGTTATGGCGACTGTGTTTTGGATGGATGGATGGTTTGATTTTTAAAGGGACTAAACGACTACGGTTATCAGTCCCTTGTTCCAACCGTAGAGAGTAGAATAAAAAGCAAGCACTACAATGCAATAGAAAACGATTTGTTAAAACTCACCAAGCAAAGGGTGTAACACGTCAAGAAATAAAAGAGTCAAAGTAAAAACTAATAAAAGAAGAGAAAGGTGGAAAGACGATACCAGAATGTCCTGGCCAGGTGACTACAGATAAGGTAGAAGGGCATCTGGCCACTGTTGGACATTAAAACCATCTGCCTAAAAGCGGTAGGAAAGCGGAGAACAAATACATAATGAACATTGTAGAAAAAATTAAATAGATCGGTACAACTCACTTACACGAATAAAATTTAAAACAGCGTCAGGTCAGCCATAGAGGCATTGTCAGCTAAAAGAAGTTTTAAATCAAAAGTTTTTGATATGCCGCGTTTTACAGCTCTTAAACATTGTAGAAAAGACTTTTTTTAAATATGCACCAAAGCTGCTTTTATTTGAAATGCTGACTAGTTTCGGGCTTTGCCCATTTTCTAAGCTACATTCATATATATATTTATATTTGGTTACTGTTTAGGTCACGCTGTTTGTTGTAATTCAATTTACAACAAACAGCCTGACCTAAACAGTAACCAAATATAAATATATATATGAATGTGGCCTAGAAAATGGGCAAAGCCCGAAACTAGTCAGCATTTCAAATAAAAGCAGCTTTGGTGCATATTTTAAAAAATGTCTTTTCTACAATATTTAAGAGCTGCCCCACCCATGTAGTATGGTAAGGATGTGATGTCCCCCGGTCTTGTCATAAGCCTTACATAAATCGAAGAAAACTGCCACTAGGTGTTGCCGGCGAGAGAAGACTGTCCGTATAGACTTGTTGTTAGTCGACTATATGGAGAGAGGGACAACGCTCAATAAAGCCGCCTACTGCGCTACCATGACGAACATCGACGTGCATTCCAGAATAAGCGACATGGTCTTTTGTCGTCTGAAGTGTTGTTGTTGCATGACAGTGACAGACCCTATTGTGGTGTCGCACAAGTACAAAGTGCGCGCCACCTACTTTCGCCGCGCGCCGCCATGCACGCACGGCGCGGTGTTATCACGACGACAGCCACGAGCGCCCTCTGCTGCAACCCCGCTCGTGGCCACCACGGAAAGACACCGGTCACTTCGGACTGAGATAGCAACCAGTTAGGACCTTCGTAATCAGATAGGCACCATTGAAGACTTTGCTATCGTACAGGCACTAGGCAGGCCTCTAACAACTATGTATCAACATTCTGCAGTACTATGTAAAAGTTAAGAATTGTTACATTCTGTGCAATATATATCTCTTTCTAATTTACTCTAGTGTTTATAGTTTCTGGCTGCTCCCCTCCGTACCTGCACCAGCGGGCTATCCTTATTCCTGTGTCGGTCTTATTCCACTCGACCACCGACACCTACGACGAGGCTGGGACACAAAAGCGGCGACGAAGTTGGGACACAAAACCCATACTGCGAAGGACATTACAACTCTAATCAAGAAATTTGGATGGGAACAGATGGACCACCCACCGTAGAGATCGGACTTGGCGCTAAGTGTTTTCCCCCTGTTCCGCTACCTAAACGAGTTTCTTTGGCGGCAAGCGCTTCGACACAGATGGTGAAGTGAAAGAAGCAAAACATCTGCGTTGGAAACAAGTTTGATTTTGCAAGTTTTTCTTTTAACCAAACCTTACTTTTGGGATATCGCTCCTAGAAAACAGCTGTGTAATACAGAGGATCAAGACGAGGTGTGGACGAGTAACTGCGCAGTGGGCGGCAGGCCGCGCCCTTGGTCTGCTGCACAAAATGAAGAGCGCCGCCTCCGCCTCCGCCGCCTGCGGCTTGCAGATCACACCGTCGCTTGAAACGCGGCCGTTCATGAAACAAACATCATGTCATGTCGACAGAAATTATACCAAATGGCCGCTATTGTTCATTCATGGACAGCATTAACATCCAGTTTTGCCCTGCTTAGCCAGAACGGGTTCCCGTGAATAAATTCTGTTCTCGCTTCCAGCGTATTCTGCCGTTTTCTTTATGCCACCCCACGGACAATTGTTTTCAAATAAATAAGATTTTACGGAAAGACTGCATACATCACTTAATTGAAACTAACGGTTTTTGGCGAACAACAGTATCACACCTAAAATGTCAATATTCTAGAGGTCAGTTCAGAGATGTATTCTGTGAATGATTAATAGCATCTCTGGAGTTTATTGTACCACCTTTGACACTATTTGTAATCCAAGGAGGTTAGAATACAGGGAGACGCCCTTACAATGAAAAAGTAAAGCCTGCCTCGGCCATATTGCTAAGTTTTGGAGAGGTGTTCGTATTGTAGAACTAATGTTTTTGTCACTTAAAACAGGTACAAAATTTCCGACAGTTTTGCCGTGATCTACAACTGTGTTAAAAGAACGCAAATTAGGCGTTAAAAAGTAAGTTTTCAAATATATTATTATGTATATTTATTACTTTTTATTCAAGAAAGTATATTGTTTGTAAGTACATACTTTTCAGTGACTGTCAGTTCAATGCATTAACAGTAAGAGGTTCGACTTAACGCATAGCTTTAATAGATAAATAGCATTTCAAAACTGACCAAGATGGCGGATAGGCTTCAACTGACGTATGCACTCGGCATAGATAATGCCATCTCCCTTTATTCTAACCTCCTTGTTGTAATCACAGCAAATATGCCATTCCATTCTGATCTTGTGCTTAATGCCTAATGTATCCATCGAGTACTTTGCTGAATTGTAAAATTTTGATGCAGTTGATGTAACAAGAAGAGCTACAAATAAATGCAATATTTTACACGTATCCTCATCAACTATAGTAAGAATAGGGCTTTTGCTGAATATTAATGATGATTTCATATTTTTGATTTGTAATCATAACGCCTAAAATTTGTCCAAATTCGTTGAAACATATAATTTGTAATCATGGCACCTATAATTAGATTAAATTCGTTAAAACTACAAATATCATACTAATTAAAACCATAAAGCTTAAAATTATAACGTCTAAATTCATTATAATTGCTGTTGTAGTGCCTAAAATGCTGTTCTTTAAAATTAATTAAAGTTCTATAAAAATTTTATAATCATAGAGCATAAAATTAGATACAAATCGTTAAAACTACAACTAACGTAGTGCCTAAAACCATAGTGCTTAAAATTTGTAAAAATTCGTTAAAACTACTAGTATAATAGCGCCTAAAATTAAAAATTCATGAAAACTTACAATTTGTAGACATTTTTCATACTAACTTCGAGGCGATCTGTACTACAGAACTATTACATAAAACAACAGCCAAGATCGTTTATTCCTTTATTTTATTATTATTTTAATTGCTATTTGACGAGTATAACGCCTCATCATATAGTGGCAAGATATGGGAAACATATTATTTATGTTTAAATTCCCGTAAAATAACAATTTTACTTCCTAAAAGTTTTACTTGGGGGGGGGGGGGGGGACGTCAAGCTGTTCAATTGATTTATTATGTTAAGCTGCCAAGGACGCTATTTATCGTTACTTAGATGACTGGTTTTGGGTTATTAAACTGACATCATTGGTTCTCTCATTTCTTGTACACTTGACAGCAAAAAAAGTGGATCACCCCTGAATTCCTAAGTGGAGACCGCACCTGACGCTATGCAACCACCATTGCACAGCTGCGTCGCAGGTCGTCAAATCATTGCACAGTACAGTTATTACCTACCCACAATAGGTACTAAGTAAGTCTCCTATTTCTCCTTATGGCATTCAGTCAAGGTACAAACCATTACTTTCGTACAACAAATATTAGAATAAACGTCATTAGAGATGAGACAGTAACACTTGTAAATTAAACTTAGTTGCAATAAGTGAAAAGTCAGATACGTTATCACACTTGTTTAGTGACATGATATGTTTTTGTTCATAATCCGAATCTGAACGCACTGTTAAGCTAAAAACAGTTGTATGCCTGATCGAGATGCGATTACAGGTCACGCACTTTTTCGTGGCCCCTCTCTGATCGGCCGGAAGTCGGCTGAGCTCGTGTGTCAACGGAATGTTTATGCTGTCTACCAACCTTACTTCGTAACAGCACTTTACACCGTAGACCTCGTCAATGTATTGTTGATTTGTGCTTCGTATTGATTATTGTCTTCCACTTTGTTATTTGCTAAAATAAGCCCACATACCCCGACGACTTCTTTTATAAGAAAGAAGGCTGACCTTGAAAGTGGTGTGAAGGATGTTAATTCTGATTTTTATTCTGTTACGATAGTAAAAAGAGGCAGAGAGCGTTGTTACACCCGCTTAATAAGTCCCTTTCAAATATTAACATTTCGTAGATATGCGTTCCACTTTTCTATTACTCAAACATTGAAGTGATACTTAATTTCGTGTTCCACCTGTAACGCCTTAACCCCTTACATGTTGCATCTTTTAAAACCTGTAATATATACGCCGTAAGCTTCCGGCACTGGGAGAAAGAGGCGGGGCTTGTTCTAACAGCCAATCCGCTATGAGCTGAATGCAAGCTTCAGCTCCCAACATTCTCCGCTCAGGGGCCACATTTAAGTGCGCGTGATCTCTAGGCATAAATAGACGTAAAACGTTTTCATTAGCTTCTTAGACCGATGTATGAACCCAGAAATAAATGATAATCTTAGCACTACACCAGGAGTTGCATGAAGCTCCTATTGTTGCTGAGAGGTAACTGCTGAAGATACGTAATATAGTGCAATTCACAGATGTCATACATCATGAAGTTGTGGAATGGAATACAGTGTATTGATGATTTGTTAACTAAGCACAATCAGATGTCACTTATCAAATATGTTCACAAATAGCGTTATACTGGTACCTGAAACAACGATACAATTACCCAGCACAATTTGCTATTGTATAATAGGAAGGAATACTGCTGATATTTATTGTTTCTTCCGGGCACTCCAACCCTGCACAAACCGTCACTCTTGACCTGACACCTTGAGGCGTCAACTACCAAATTGTCGTTCACCAGTAGTTCGGATCACACCGTTCGTAGAGACGTGGAAGGGGTTTGGTATTTTGCGAAAACTTTGTTTAAATTAGTAGCGCATGGGCATGTGCAATTTTGATTTGAAACAAGGCAGAGTCCTGCTTTATTGGAGTTACTGGAGGTGTAGATGATATTTTTGTGGCCGTTAAAAACTGTTACCCCCAGCGGGAATCGGACCCATACCTTAGCTATTACAAGTTAACCTCATCCCGGCCTCCAGCGAATTTCAGATGCGTTGGCATACTGTTTTGTCATAATGGATTACTCATTAGACAGTACGAACAGTCCAAGACCTCAGAGGTGTCTGGCTAAGGAAGACATTCTTGGCCGCACGGGATGGCCACGTAGTGTGAGGCGCCTTATCGCGGATTTTGCATGATATTATACTACATTACAATTTGGTATGGCATTCTGTAATAAGCGTATTTAACTATGAGTTCATTATAATAAAGATTGTTGCCACGATAACTAGAATATTGGAATTTTTATAGTTATGAGGAACGTGGATTATACGTTAAAAAATTTGAAATTCGGAAAGTAACTTCGTTTTGACATTTATTCACCACGTTCAGGAACACAAACAGACTTCGATGAAGGAGGTTTCTGTGATTTACTAGTATGGTCAGTAACAAGGTATTCGAAAACTGGAAAGTGTGTCGAGCAATTATTCTTCACGGTGTGCTTGCCTTCAATAGTCATACTGAGGTTACAAAACAGCAATGTGGATTCTGATACAATGTCGCATCGAAAATGCGATTACATGCGAAGCATAATATTCAACTGGGAAGGATGGGGGAGAACTTTAGTCTCTGCCATTTCAAAGCTTGGATACTGGCATTTCTCGAAATAGATGCCCATTTTAATGGCGACAATAGTGCTTCCACGGTCAGGTTCAGTTGTCCTTTATATCCACGTGCTTTTCGAGTGTCAACGACAGAGAAATAATGAAAGTGATTAAAAAAATCTGCCAAACACAAAATTGTGAAAAGAAGCACGGAGGTGCAGATAAATATTTCAAGGGAGGAGTAGCAGGAGGGAGGGCGGGATCTAGGAATGAACAGGAGTGCAGAACTGGAAAATAAAAGAGTGAAATGCTTGCAAAGTACTCCTTACTTATATATCAAAGTTTGTTTTAGGGCCGAGAGAAAAGGAACAAATGCTTTACAGAACGAAGGATGGATTATCGGAGGTATAAAAGAACACTGCTTCATAGAGAGGACCCATGGACAGTAAAGAAAGCAGACATTAAAAGGGACAGTATTGTTTTAACGGAAACCACAATTTTTTTTACTGCTTTTTGGGGGAATAGACCAAAAGGGCAACTGAGGTTATAATGTAAGGGAGGTGACAGAGAGAAAAAGAGAAATGAGGAAAAATTAACAACGAATAAATACCAGACAAATCGTTTGCATATTTTGTTAAGGACGGAGGGTGTATTAATGGATGGAGGGGAGGAGAGAGACGTATTTGAAATAACAAAAATTACTTTAACAACGTCCATCTAAACTGATCACTCTGTATGCATGGAGTCTAGGTATAAATGACTAAAAATAGGATACTGAGTGAAATGAGAAGCATTGAATTAATATTTGTGAAACGGACGGGAATCGAACGCACACCTCCATACTTTCTTCAATTCAATGCTTTTCCTTTCACTTAATTTCTTTGACATACTGACGTGGAAAACTGTCTCTAGGTATATAAATTTACAATAAAATAGGATAATAAAGGAACTGTATATTTAAAGGCAGCCCAAAGGAAAAAGAAACTAATATCTCATTTTTTCTATAGTCTCACTAAGGAGACTAAAAAAACATTTTAAGTACTAATAATTTATTCAGAATCCCTCATTAAATGTTTCATAATACATCTCAGCATAGAATCTATAACGCCGTCAGACCAGCTTCTCTTCAGTGAGAGCGACGACTCTATCTCGAGTTGATTGCTCGCAGTGAGACGGCCTGATTTGTATTTCGGCTGTCTGCTTTTACTATGATGCCAGGAAGTAAACATTCTGTATTTACGTCAGAGCCCCACTCTGCGCTGTACTGGGGGCTGTTGGGCATCACCGCGACCGCCAGCTTGCTGGCTTCCACCAAGCCTCGCCTTGGCACGAGCTGTGGTTGACCGGCCACCCCATAACTCTCGAGCCACGGCTAATACATGCACAGACCGCAAAACCAGGCTCAAACGTTTCTGTCAACTACCCAAGTGTGTAGTATCAACTACCACAGCTAGAGCTATTTTGCTATAAAATGAGCAGCCACTTTATCTTTTGACATTTCATTCAAATGTTTAACGAAATTAAAGAATAGAATCATGATAAACGCAGCTACCACATAATGTTTTACCTACATAGCAATCATACGACACAGGAAACTATCTTTTCAGCGCTCTGCATTAGATTTAGACACAAGAAATATGTATTCAACGTAGAATACTACTTATGTTTCAAAATTAAACAATTCTGGTGGTAACAACACAAATATATATATATGTAGTATATCATTCACGTTTTTGTGCACTTATAAAGTGTTCTCATTGTCTCTGAAACAATAAGTGCTACGAAACAGAAATACCTTCTGCCGAGACCCTTCATTTACACGATTGTTCTGTTAATCATAGGGAGGGTGTTTCGTAATGAGTTAATAGGATCGCTTTAGTTTCTCGACTGTTCCACGCTTATACAAAGATCGAGAAAAACAAGTGCCAAAAAGGATATATGCGAGTTCTAATTACCATTATATTATTCTTACAATTGAAATCAAATGTTCGAATGTGTGTGGTATGCTAAGTTCAACAGTTCCTAAACTTACTACTTAAACTAACTTATTCTAAGGACAACACACACATACCCATGCCCGAGGGAGGACTCGAACCTCCTACGCGAGCAGCAGCCCGATCCATGTCATGGCACCTTAGAACGCGCGGGTACTCTGCGCTGCCTTCTTAAAATTTTAACATACTTTGTACGCTAATGAGTACAAAAGCTCTTTGCATTTGTAGGAGAAGGTTGGTGATTGAAATCTCATAGAAGAAGCGTGCTACACTGAAAACTGTTGTTTTAATATTTTTGCTTCCCCACCTCATCCCCCTGCCGTCTCCGACCCCTCCCCAACTTAAGCAGTAAAAAAAAAAAAAAAAAAAAAAAAAAAAAAAAAAAAAAAAAAAAAAACGGAAAACATCGGAGACCTTCTTTCCGGTAATTTAGTAGACCGCACAATCTAATATCTTTTTACATCTTTTTCAGTGTCCTCCCACTATACCGTCAGGTAATAATCGCACATTGTTCAGCAATACTGTGGAAGAGGTGGAGCAATTGTAGGGTTTATAGCCTCCTAGGGAGTCGTTTAAATCTTCTAATGGTTGTATCAATAACAGGCGCTTGTCTTATCTTCACCAAAACATGTATATTTCGTAGTTAACGTTGTTTTCAATTGTACCCACCAGAAATTTTGTTAGGTGTATAATCCTTAAATTTGTTTTGTTTATCGATTTCACAAGGACTGACGAAAATTTTCTGGTAATCATGTGGTGAACTATACGCATATTTATGTTTAGGGTCAATTGTCGAATTTGTATCGTGAAGATATAACTTCAATATCATTTTAAAATTGGCTCTGATTTTCTGAGGTGTTTACTAGACAGCATCATAATCTGCCACAACTATTTCTCAATTCGATATAGCACTTTGTAGCTCTGTCAGAGAGTGGGTAAAATGTTACTCTCGCTCCAATTTGTAACTGAGAGCTACTGCCTCTTAATCTTTAAAGAGCGTCGAAATTTTCATGAAGAAAGCGAACAGCTGCAGCGTGAATCGCCTCCTCATTGCCCTTGTGAAGACCGATGCAGATAATTCTGAAAGTAGGGATCGAGAATAGTTGTAGTTGCTACGTGAAATTCATCACCCTTGTCTGTAATCATATATGTGATAAGTAAATGACACACCGAAGTTCAATTTTCAGACATTTTAATTGGAATACCACCAATAAGTGAATCTTGAAAGGTTCTTCTATATAGATAAAAGTGTCGTGACTGTTTTTTCTAAAGAACAGACACCACATATACATAACTAAGGAGAAGACAAAAACAATTCCAGCCTTCACCGCAAATGCACATTACGCCTGAACTCTCGAGGTAATCGGCAAAGTACCACGAGCAGTGAGTGCAAATTGGAAACGGCAACTACGTAAGTAGTGTGACGAAGTTTGAGTCTCGTTGGTGACGAGTGATTTGGGGGGGGGGGGGAAGGGGTGTTGCCCGCGCACCTGCGATGATCGTTGTTTTACCGCTCGTGCAGTGGTTACCGTAACTGCTCAGATAGCAGTAGGAACTGGACCCGAATTCCGGCTGGGCACAACTGTTCAACTTCCCCAATGCTTGCACTCAGTGGCCACAAGCAGTTTGTGTCGGATTATTTCTTTTAATCTAGATTCTTCTGTCATTCCAGGAAGCAGTAGAACTATCACCAGACATGATCCACCATGTTGTCATTTCACTACCATAGTCGTACCAGGAAGATCATTTGTCTACAGGCAATGTCTTTCCCGAGTGGTCCAACACCTTAGGAGAACATCTTGTGCACACATTATGCATGGCTTATTTACTTCTCCTACGACGTGAGGTCGAGCATTGATGTATTTATAGTGAGGGAGACGAATGGAATGTTGCACGGATATATAAAGAAAATAAAAGTAATCCACTGAGTTACAGATCCATTGTATTGATATCGACATGTAGCAGGACGTTTGAACAAATACTTTATGAAATATCTAGAAAAATTAACATCAAACCGGCAAAGGTTTCTAAATCTTTACTCCTGTGAGACTTTGGCGATACTATATTTTCATGATCTACTGAGTACTCTCAAACTAATTTCATATTTATAGAATGCCAAAACGACTTTTGGTATCTTCAACGCCGCAGTGGAGTGGCCAAGCGCATTGAGGTGCTATGCTCCGATGCGCGAGGCCGCTCCTCGTCGGGAGCTCTAATCCCCCCCCCCCCCCTCGGGCATGGATGTTTGTGTCATCTTTAGTATAAGGTAGTTCGTAAGTAGTTTGTAAGTTTAGGCACTGATGACCCCGCAGTTAAGTCCCGTAATCTTAACAACAAAAATCTTCAGCCTTAATCAACTTCGAACCGTATCGCTTTCTTAAGTTGTGCGACTGGACTCGTGATGTCCTATCTGCAAGGTAATAGTTTGCAGTAACAGACGAGGAGTCATCTAGTGAAAAGGACGTGGCGAGTGTAATTCTTCCAGCAAAGTGAAGAAGACTTCTCCTGATTCGAATATATATTCGAAATATTTAATGAGCAATCAGAATATTGCTCTTAGATTTGAGGCAGTTAATGCTGCCCACTACTAAACTCAGAAAAGCAAAGTCAATTGCGAAATTAATTTGAATTTGTATCTTCACGGCGCAAATGGCGACAATTGACCTTAACATCAATATGTATTTCGCTCTGAACATAAGTACTCAGAGTTTCGTCAGCATTCTAGATATCGATAAGCAAAACAAATTTGAAAGTTATACATATAACGAAATTCCTGGGGGTGCAATTAAATACAATGTTAACTGTGGATAACACATGTTTTGGCGAAGGTGAAACAAACGATCTGTTATTGACACTACCATTAGGAGATTTACACGTCTTCTAAGGAGACTGCCAACCCTACAATTGTTGCGCCTCTTATGCAGTATTGCTGAGTAGTGTGCGATAATTACCTGATGGAATAGAGGGAGGACGTCGAGAAAGTTGAAAGAATATACCAGATTATAACTCGCACATACGCTATTTGGCACTTGTATTTATTATTATTATTATTATTATTATTATTATTATTATTATTATTATTGTTAATAATAGTAGTAGTGGTATTTCGAGCTTAGTATAAGTGTGGAACAGATGAGAAACTGAAGCGATTATATGAACCCATTACAAAACACTTCACTGTGAATAACAGAACAATCGTGTAAATGAAGAGCCCCAGCAGAAGGTAATTTCTGTTGTTTAGCACTTATTGTTTACAGTCACATTGAAAACACTTCATTAGTACAGAGCTACGAGAACGGGCAGGCCGGTCAACCACAGATGGTGCCGAGGTGAGGCTTGGCGGAAACCAGCCAGCTGGCGGTCGCGATGGTGGGCAACAGCCCCCAGCACGGCACAAAGCGGGGCTCTGATTTGTTAACTAAGCGCAATCAGAAGTCAGATCTTAAATATGTTCACAAATAGCGTTACACTCGTACCTGAAACGTCGATAAAATTATTTTTTCCCATCAGGAACTCGAACCCGGCACTATTTGCTATTGTATAATAGGAAGGAGTACTGCTGATATTGTTACTTCAGGGGACTCCAACCTGCACACACCGTCACTCTTGACCTGACACGATGAGGCGTCAACTATCACATTGTCCTTCACTAGTAGTTAGGATCATACCGTTTGTAGAGACATGGAAGGGTTTGGTATTTTGCGAAAACTTTGTTTAACTTAGTAGCGCATGGACACGTTCAATGTCGATTTGAAACACGCAAAGTCCTGTCCTTACTGTAGGTGCAGATGGTATTTTTGTGGCCGTTCAAAACTGTTACCCCCCCACGGGAATCGGTTCCATTCCTTAGCCATTACAAGCTAACCTCATCCCGGCCTCCAGCGATTTACAGATGTGTTAGCATAATGTTTTGTCATAATGGAGTACTCATTAGACGGCACGACCAGTCAAAGAGCTCAAAGGTTTCTGGGTAGGTAACATATTCTTGGCCACATAGGAAGGCCACGTAGTCTGAGGCGCCTTATCGCAGATTTTACATTAAATTATATTACTTTTTAGTATACTACATTACGATTTGATATGGCATTTTGCTATAAGCTTATTCAACTGTTTGCTCATTTTAATAAAGAATGTTGGGTAGTTGTTGCCACGATAACGTGAATATTACGCATTTTTTAAGTTATGAGGCGCGTGAATTATGCATTAGAAAAAGGATTCTGAAATTGGGAAAATAACTTCGTTTTGACATCTATTATTCACCACGTTCAGGAACACAAACAGACTTTGACAGAGGAGGTTTCTGTGATTTACTAGTATTGTCAATGACAAGGTATCCGATAACTGGCAAGCGTGTCGAGCAATTATTCTTCACTATGTGGTTGCCTTCAATAGTCATATTGAGGTTAAAAAACAGAATTGTAGATTCTGATACAATGTCGCATCGAAAATGCGATGCTAAGCATAATATCCAATTGGGAATGATGGAGGAGAACTTCAGTCTCTGCCATTTCAAAGGTTGGATTTATCAGAATAGATAGCCATTTCAATAGAGACATCAGTGCTTAGGCTGTCCATTATATCCGCGTGCTTTTCGAGAGCCCGCAAAATTGTGAAAAGAAGCACTTAGAAGCAGATAAATATACCAAGGGAGGGGTAGTAGGAGAGAGGGCGGATCTAAGAATGAACAAGAGTGCAGAACTGGAAAATAAAAGACTGAAATGCTTCCAAAGAACTCCTTACTTAAACATATATCACAGTTTGTTTTAGGGCCGAGAGAAAAGCAACAAATGTTTTACAGAGCGAAGGATGGAATATCAGGGATATAAAAAAACACTGCTTCATAGAGAGGACCAATGAACAGTAAAGGAAGCAGACATTAAAAGAGACAGTATTGTTTTAATGGAAACCAAAATTTTTTTACAGCGTTTTGGGGGAATACACTAAAAGGGCAACTGAGGTTATAATGTAAGGCAGGTGGCAGAGAGAGAGAGAGAGAGAGAGAGAGAGAGAGAGAGAGAGAGAGAGAGAGAGAGAGAGAGAGATTGGAGGAGAAATTGACAACGAAAAAATGCGCTAAATCGTTTGCATATTTTGTGAAGGACGGAGGGTCTATTAATGGATGGAGGGAAGGAAAGACGTATTTGAAAAACATAAATTACTTAATTAGTGTCCATAAAAAAAGAATGTTTATAAATCTATCGGACCAAACTGCGTGGTCATCACTCCGTAGCTTTCAAACTACTTAAACTAAGGTAAACTAACCTACAGACAACACACACACGCATGCCCCAAGGAGGACTCGAACCTCTGACAGCGACCAACCGCAGCGTCCATCTAAACTGATTACTCTGTATGCAGGCTAGGTGTAAATGAAATAAAAATAAGATATTGAGTGAAATGAGAAGCAAAGAATTAAAATTTGTGCCATGGGTGGGAATCGGACCCATTCATCCATACTTAACTTTAATTCAATACTTTTTCTTCCACTCAATATCTTTCACATATTGACACGGAAAACTCTCTCTAGGCATATAAATTTATAATAAAACAGGATAATAAAGGAACTGTATATTTTAAAAAACTTCAATTTAAAAACAGCTCAAAGGAAAAAGAAACTCATATTTTATTTCACTTGCCAAGAGATCTTCCAGAGTCTCTCACTTAGGAGAATTAAAAAAAAAAAAAAATAAATAAAAATAAAAAAAAATAAAAAAAAATAAAAAAAAAATAAAAAAAATAATAATAATAAAAAAAAATAATTAAAGGACGAATAATTTATTCAGAGTACCTCATTATTTGTTTCTTCTATAATGCATCTGTACGTCATCGGACCAGCTTCTCTTCAGTAGCCAGCCGCGATGGCCGCGGGGACTGAGGCGCTCCAGTCATGGTCTGCACGGCCACTACGGTCGGGGGTTAGAATCCCCCCTCGGGCATGGATATTTGTGCCGTCCTAGTTCGTAAGTAGTTCATAAGTAGTTTGTAAGTTTAGGGACTGATGATCCCGTAGTTAAGTCCCATAAGCTTAACACACATTTGAACATTTTTTTTCTCTTCAGTAAATGTGACGACTCTAGCTCGAGTTGATTGCTCGCAGTGAGACGGCCTGATTTGTATTTCTGCTTACCGCTTCTACTATGAAGCAAGGAAGTAAACATTCTGTATTTACGTCAGAGCCCTGCTTTTCGCAGTGCTGGGGGCTGTTGCCCGCCACCGCAACTGCCAGCTGGCTGGTTTCCGCCAAGCCTCGCCTCGGCACCAGCTGTGGTTGCCGTCCTGCTCATAGCTCGCAAGCCAGAGCTATTTTGCAATTAAATGAGTAGTCACATTATCTTTTGACATTTCATTCACATATTTAACGAAGTTAAAGAATAGAAACATAAACGTAGATGCCACATAATGTTTCACCTAGATAGCAATCAACTACACAGTAAACTATTCCCTCTTTTCAGCGCTCTGCATTAGATCTAGACGTAATGAAATATGTACTCATCTTAGAAATGTAAGCATGTTGTAAAATTAAACAGTTCTGGTCGTAACAACACAAATGTATACATGTAGTATATCATTCACGTTTTGTGGACTTATTAAGTGTTCTCAATTGGTCTGAAACAATAAGTGCTACACAACGGAAATTACCTTCTGGTGGGGCCCTTCAATTACACGATTGTTCTGTTATTCACAGTGAAATTTTTCGTAATGGGTTCATATAATCGCTTCAGTTTCTCGAATGATCCACTCTTATACGATCGTGAAAATCAAGTGCCAATAAAAGATATGTGCGAGTTCCAATTACCATTATGTTATTCTTAAAATTCAAATCAAATGTTCGAATGTGATGAAATCGTATGGGACTTAAGTGCTAGGGTCAACAGTCCCTAATCTTACACACTACATAACTAACCCCTTCTCAGAACAACACAAACACTCCCATTCCCGACCTTCCTACGCGAGCAGGAGCCTGATCCATGACATGAAACTTTAGACCGCGCGGCTACTCTGCGCGGCCTCCTTACAATTGTAACATCATAATTTGTATGGTAACGAGTACAAAAGCTCTTTGCACTCGTAGGAGAAGGTTGGTGATTGAAATCTCATAGAAGAAACATGCTACACTGAAAACGAGATTTGATTTTATATTGCGTTCCCACCTAAATAAGAAAACGGAAAACACCCGAGACCTTCTTTCCGCTAATTCACTATACCGCACAATCTGATATCTTTTTTCATCTTTTTTTTAACTTTTTCAACCCTCCCTCTTTACTGTCCGGTAATAATCGCACATTGCTCTGCAATACTGCGGAACAGGTGGAGCAATTGTAGGGTTGGCAGTCTCCTTGGGAGACGTTATAATCTTCTAATGATTGTGTCAAGAACAGACCGCTTGTTTTATCTTCGCCAAAACAGGTATTTTTCCCAGTTAAAGTTGTTTTCAATTCTACCCACCAGAAATTTCGTTAGATGTATAATCCATAACGATTTTTCAAGACCTGACGAACATTTTCTGGTAATCATGTGGTGAACTATACACATATATATGTTCAGGGTCAATTGTCGCAATTAGCGCCGTGAAGATATAACTTCATTATCGTTTTAAAATGGGCTTTGCTTTTCTGAGATGTTTACTAGAGAGCAGCATAATCTGCCACAAATATTTCTCAATTCGATATAGCAGTTTATAGCTCTGACAGAGAGTGGGTAAAATGTTACTCTCTGTTGTAACTGAGAGCTTCTGCCTCTTAATCTTTAAAGAGCGTCGACATTTTCATGTAGGAGGCGAACAGCTGCAGCCTTAATCGCCTCCTCACTGCCCTTGTGAAGGCTGACGCAGATAATACAGAATGTAGGGACCGAATATAGTTGTAGTTGCCCTGCGAAATTCATTACCCTTGTCTCTAATCGTATATTTGATAAGTAAATGACACACCGAAGTTCAATTTCCAGACATTTTAATTGGAATACAACCAATAAGTGAATCTTGAAAGATTATTCTTTATACATATAAGTGTAGTGACCGTTCTTTCGAAAGAACAGACACCACATAAATATACATAATTAAGGAGAAGATGACAACAGATACAGCCTTTAGTGCAAGTGCACACTACGTCTGAACTGTTGAGGTAATTGGCGAAGTAACACGAGCAGTGAGTGCAAATTGCAAACGGCGAGTACGTAAGCAGTGTGAGGAAGTTTGTCTTGGGGGTGACGAGTGATGAGGGGAGGGGGGTAGAGTTGTCCGTGCACCTGCGATGATCGTTGTTTTCCAAAAATGTTCAAATGTTCAAATGTTTGTAGAACTTATGGGACTTAACCACGGGGTCATCAGTCCCTAAGCTTACAAACTACTTATGAACTACTTAAGACTAAGGACGGCACAAATATCCATGCCCGGGGGGGGGGGATGCGAACCCCCGACCGTATTGGCCGTGCAGACCGTGACTGGAGCGGGAGCGCCTCAGTCCCCTCGGCCACCGCGGCCGGCCGTTGTTTTCCCGCCCGTGCAGTGGCTACCGTAACTGCTCAGACAGCAGCAGTAGGAACTGGGCCCGAATTCCGGCTGAGCACAATTGTTCAACTTCCCCAATGCTTGCACTCAGTGGCCACAAGCAGCTTGTGTCGGATTATTTCTTTTAATCTGCATTCTTTTGTCATTCCAGGAAGCAGTACAACTTTCACCAGACATTATCCACCATGTGGTCATTTCACTATCATAGCGCCGCGGTGGAGTAGCCGAGCGGTCTAAAGCGTCTCGCTGCGGAGCGCGCGGTTTCTCGCCGTGGAGGTTCGAGTCCTCCCTGGGGCATGGGTGTGTGTGTGTTTGTCCTTAGGTTAGTTTCCCTAGGTTTAAGTAGTTTGTAAGCTACGGACTGATGACCACGCAGTTTGGTCCGATAGATTGAAAAAAAAAAAAAAAATTCATAGTCGTACCAGAAAGATCATTCGTCTACAGGAAATGTCTTTCTCGAGTGGTCCAACACCTTAGGAGAACATCTTGTGCATGCACGATGCAATGGCTTAATTACTTCTCCTACGACGTGATGTCGATCGTAGAGTATATAGTGCGGGAGACGAATGGATGATGGCCCAATACATAAAGAAAATAAAAGTAATCCACTGAGTTACAGATCCATTGTATTGATATCAACATATAGCAGGAATTTTGAACAAATACTTTTTCTAGCATTATTAAATATCTAGAAATATATCACGTATTAACACCAAACCGGCAAGAATTTCTAAATCTTTACTCTTGTGACACTTTGGCGATACCATATTCGCATTAACTACTGAGTACTCTCCAACTAATTCACTATTTATAGAGTGCCAAAATGATTTTTGGTTTCTGCAGTCGTAATCAACTTCGAACCATATCACTTTCCTAAGGAGAATCGGATCGTTATGTTCTGTCTGCAAGGTTATATTTTGCAGTAACTGATCAGGAGTCATCTAGTGAGAAGGACGTGCCGACTGTAATTCTTCCAGCAAAGTGAAGTAGACTTCTCCTATTTCGAATATATATTCTAAATATTTAATGAGCAATCAGAATATTGCTCTTAGATTTGAGACAGTTAATGCTGCCGACTACTAAACTCACAAAATCAAAGTCAATTGCGAAATGATTTTGAATTTGTATCTTCACGGCGCAAATGGTGACAATTGACCTTAAACATTAATATGCATTTCGCTCTGAACATGGATACTAAAAGAGTTCGTCAGCATTCTAGATATCGATAAGCAAAGCAAATTTGAAGTTTATACATATAACGAAATTCCTAGGGGAGCTATTAAAAAGATTGTTAACTGTGAATTACACATGTTTTGGCGAAGATAAAATAAACAGTCTGTTATTGACACAACTATCAGGAGATTTAAACTTATCCTAAGGAGACTTCTAACCCTACAATTGTTCCACCACTTCTGCAGTATTGCTGAGCAGTGTCCCATTATTATCAGACGGGATAGAGGGAAGACGTCGAAAAATTGAAATAATATATCAAACTCGCACATACGCTATTTGGCACTTGTATTTATTATTATTACCATTTCGAGCTTCGCATAAGCGTGGATTAGTCGAGAAACTGAAGTGATTCTATGAACCCATTAGGAAACACTTCACTGTGAATAACAGAATATTCGTGTAAATGAAGGGCCCCAGCAGAAGGTAATTTCCGTTGTGTAGCACTTATTACTTCAGTCACATTAAGAATACTTTATAAGTACACAAAACGTGAATGATATACTACATGTATATATTTGTGTTGTTGCCACCAGAACTGTTTAATTTTACATGCTTACATTTCTAAGATGATCACATATTTCATTACGTCTAGATCTAATGCAGAGCGCTGGAAAGAGAGAATAGTTTCCTGAGTCGTATGATTGCTATCTACGTGAAACATAATATGGCAGCTACGTTTATCATGATTATATTCTTTAACTTCTTTAAAATATTTGAATGAAATGTCAGAAGATAATGTGACTACTCATTTAATTGCAAAATAGCTCTATCTGTGGTAGTTTATACTACACATTTGGGTAGGTTTGCAGAAACTTTTGATACTTCTAAGGTTGAGTCTGGCTTTGCGACCGGGCCCTGTATTAGCCGTGGCTTGCGAGATACGAGCAGGCCGGTCAACCAAAACTGGTGCCGAGGCGAGGCTTGGCGGAAACCAGCCAGCTGTCGGTCGTGGTGGCAGCCAACAGCCCCCAGCATGGCGTAAAGCGGGGTTCTGACGTAAATACATAATGTTTACTTCCTGGAATCATAGTAACAACGGAAAGCAGGAATACAAATCAGGCTGTCTCGCTGCGAGTAATCAACTCGATATAGAGCCGTACCTCGTACTGAAGAGTAGCTGGCCCGATGCCGTTATAGATTATATGTTGAGATGCATTATGGAAGAAACAAATAATGAGGGATTCTGAATAAATAGTTTGTTTTTTAATCTCTGCTCAATTTTCATATTGCCTAAGTGACATACTATGGAAGATCTCTATCAAATGAAATAAAATATCAGTTTCTTTTTCCTTTGAGCTACCTATAAACTGAATATTTTTTAATATACAGTTCCTTTATTATCCTATTTTTCTTATAAATTTATATACCTGGAGACAGTTCTTCGTGTCAATATGTAAAAGGCATTGAGTGAAACGAAAATTATTTAATTAAAATAAGTATGGAAGTCTGGGTTCGAATTCCCGTCCCCGCCGAGGCGGCGTGGCCGAGCGCATTGTGGCGCTATGTGCGAAGTCATTCCCCATCGTGGGTTCGAATTCCCCCACGGACATGGACGTTTGTGCCGTCTTTAGTATAAGGTAGTTTATAAGTAGTTTGTATGTTTAGGGTCTGATGACCCCGCAGTTAAGTTCAAATCAAATGTTTGTATAGCTTATGGGACTTAACTACGGGGTCATCAGTCCCTAAACTTACAAACTACTTATCAACTAGCTTATCCTAAGGACGACACAAATATCCATGCCCTAAGGGCCGATTCAAACCCCCGACCGTAGTGACCGTGCAGACCGTGACTGGAGCGCCTCAGTCCCCTCGGCCTCCGCGGCCGGCCCGCAGTTAAGTCCTTAAGCTTAACAAACATTTGAACATTTTAGACAAGTGACATGTCACAGTTTGTTTTAGGGCCGAGAGAAATGGAACGGATGTTTTACAGAACGAAGGATGGATTATCGGAGATATAAAAGAACACTGCTTCATGGAGAGGACCGATGGACAGCAAAGAAAGCAGGCATTAATAGATACAGTATGGTTTTAACGGAAACCACAAATTTTTTTACGTCTTGGAGGAACAGACCAGAAGGACGACTGAGGTTATAATGTAAGGGAGGCGATAGAAAAAGAGAGAGAAAGAGAGGGAGAATGGAGGAGAAATTAACAACGAATACATGCAAGACAAATCGTTAGCATTTGTATTCTTTGTGAAGGTCAGAGAGTGTATTAATGGATGGAGGGGAAGAAAGAGGCTCATTTGAAATAACAAAACATGCTTTGAGAGCGCTAATGAAAACCGATTACTATGCATGTATGGAGACAGTGAAGTAAACTTAGATTAATAAACGGACTGTATATTAAAAAAGAACACTCCAATTAAAAAGGCAACTAAAAAGAATAACTAACTCATATTTTATTTCTTTTGCCAAGTGGCTCTTACTTAGGAAGAAAAGAAAAAGAAGACGTAACAAAACATTATAGGGTCTTTAATATTTTATCCAGAATCCCTCATTATGTTCTATCAGGCGTCTTGGCATAGACTCTATAAGTCATTGGACGTAACACCCTGAAGAAGCAACTTCCTCCATGCCTCCAGAACGCAGCCCCTAAGAGCGTCCGGCGTAGTTGGCTGGTTTTGTGGCCAGTTCTCTGTTAACGTCCTGGCGACCTCAGCCCACATATTTTCCATGGGGTTCATGTCAGCCGCCCGCGGAGGCCAATCCATGACATTGACGCCAATCGTGGAGAGCCGCTGTTGGGCGAATGCAGACTTGTGAACAGGAGAATGCTCCTCTTGCAGCATGAAGTCCTCTTCTCCATACAGCATTCTCACTGACGGAAGCGTCACATTTTCCACATCATTGTGCACTAAAAACAATAAGTGCTGTACGACTGATGCCCTTCATTTACATGATTGTTCTGTTAAGTGATCCGTAATGGGTTTATGAAGTCGCTTCAACTTCTCGACTGTTCCACGCTTATACGAAGCTCGAAAAAAGTACGAAAAATCGTATTCCGAAGTTCTATTTACTTTTATGTTATCCATACAGTTGTAGTAACATATTTTGTGCAGGAGTGGGAAAAAATCTTTTTGGATTCGAAGGAGAAGGTTAGTGATTGAAATGTCATGGAAAAATCGGAGCCGGCCGCGGTGGCCAAGCGGTCTGCGACGTGCCAGTCACGGTCTGCACGGCTACTACGGTCGGGGGTTCGAATCCTCCCTCGGGCATGGATATTTGTGCCGTCCTTAGTATTAGCTAGTTCACAAGTAGTTTGTAAGCTCTACAAACATTTGAACATTTGTAAAATCGGATAGCAGTGAAAATGTTCTTGTTTTAATTTTGCGTCCGCACCTCATCCCCTTTCCCTCCCCCAAACCCCCCAATCCAACTAGAAAGGGAAACAAACGGAAAACAACGGAGACCTTGATTCCCATAATTCACTACATTGCACAATCTGATATATTATTACTACTTTTTCGACGTCCTCCCTCTATCCCGTCAGGTAATAATGGGACACTGCTCAGCAATACTGCAGAAGAGGTGGAACAATTATATGGATGGCAGTCTCCCTAGGAGATGTTTAAATCTTCTAATGATTGGGTCAATAAAAGGCCGTTTGTTTCACATTTGCCAAAATAAGTGTTATTCCCAGATAATATTGTTTTTAATTGGAGCCCAGGAATTTCGTCATATGTAAAACCTTCAAATTTATTTTGCTTGTCGATGTCTAGAATGCTGACGGAACTATTTTGGTAATCATGTTCAGAACCAAATACATATTGATGTTTAAGGTCCGTTGTCACCATTTGCGCCGTGAAGATACAAATTCAAAATCATTTCGCAGTTGACTTAGCTTTTCTGAGAAGTTTACTAGTCGCCAGCATTAACTGCCTCCAATCTAGGAGCAATGTTCTGATTGATCTTTAAATATTTCGAATATATATTCGAAACAGAAGAAGTCTACTTCACTTTGCTGGAAGAATTACACATGGCACGTCCTTTTCACTAGTTGACACGTCGTCAGTTACTGCAGACTATTACAGGACATCACGATCCCAATCGTACAACTGTGACTATACTCCTTAGGAAAGTGATATGGTTCGAAATTAATTACGACTGCAGATACCAAAAATCATTTTGGCACTCTATAAATACTGAATTAGTTTGAGAGTACTCAGTACTTCATGTAAATATAGTATTGCTAAAGTCTCACAAGAGTAAAGATTTCAAAATCCATGCTGGTTTGATTTTAGTTAATACGTGACATATTTCTACATATTTCATAACGTTGGGAAAAGTATTTTTTTCAAACGTCCTGCTACAGTAGATATCAATACGATGCATCTGTAACTCAGTGGATTACTTTTATTTTCTTTCTTATGTATCTGTGCAACATTGCATTCTTCTCCCTCACTGTAAATACTTCAATGCTCTACATCACGTCTTAGGAGAAGCAATTCAGTCATTGCATAATGTGTGCAAAAGTTGTTCTTCTATGATGTTGGACCATTCGAGAAAGACGTGGCCTGTAGAAAAATTGACTTTCTGGTACGAATATGGAAGTGAAATGACATCATGGTGGATTATGTCTGGTGATTCTAATAGTTGTGTTGCTTCCTGGAATGAAAGAGAATGGGAGAGTTGTTACCTTGTCGTCCGAGGTCAACGCTGACGATATACGCGGAGTTGGAGTCCCGGCATTACAAAGTTATTTATTGCGCTACTTCAAAATGTTTTGAAATCTATCGGACTCTACTGCTTGGTCATTAGTCCGTACCTTACAAACTACTTAAACTAAGGTAAACTAAGCTAAGGACAACACAAACACCCATGCCCGAAGGGGGGACTCGAACCCCCGACAGCTAAGGACCGCGCGCACCGCAGCACGGCGCCCCAGTGCGCACGACTAATCCGCCGCAGTTTGCGCTACTTGTAGCGGAACATGTGCACATCCCGCAAATGGCGAGAAAACAGTAACTATTTCATCTCTTTGAGAATATATATATATATTTATCGAATATAGCCGGGTTTGAGTCCCTGCCGGGAAAGAAGTCTATTGTATCATCGTTTCAAGTTGAAATATAGCGATGTTTCTGAATTTATTTAATATCTTATGTGTGGTCGTGCTTAGTTAACGATTCATATTGTCACCTTTGAGTTGCACTGTATTATATACCTTTAGTGGTTACCTCTCAGCAACAATTTGAACTTCATGCAGATCCTGATGCAATGCTAAAGTTAACCGTACATTTCTGGGTTCGTACATTGGCCTTGTAAACCGATACCAATGAAAACGTCAATGTTTTACGTCTCTTTATGCCTAATCGAGTCTTGATCAGAAACGGAACTGTTTTTGGTCAACAGTGCGTTCAAATTCAGAGCATGAACAAAAACTCATTGTGTCATTGAATGAGTTTTGTGAGGTATACGATTAGTCACTTATTGTAATGAAATTGAATTTATGTTGCTTTCTCTTCTCTAATAACCTGTACTCTAATGTTTGTGTTGTAGACTGACTGTCATTAAGGAGGAATATTCTCTACTGCTTCTTTGGTACCCATTGTGAATAACCGAACGACTGTACTCTACAGGGGTTTTAAATGTGGAGTACCCGCAACACAGCTACGTTAATTGGGTGTGCATTCAGCAGTGATCCACTTTTTTTGCTGTCAAGTGTACCACATCACAAAATGAGCCTTTTAAAATTGTACTTGTTCATCAACGTTATTGTTGGCAGGTCACAATATAAATAAAATGCCAAAAAGTAATGCTTCAATGGAACATGATCACAGATAAGTGAAGACATTGTAATACGACGTATTTGACTATATATATATATATATATATATATATTTGATGTGGTGCATGAAATGAAATATGGTATGTTGGCAGTTAAAGCTGGCGAAACCGGTTATCTTAATAAATATAAATAGCAATTTGGCTATGTTAGCTGATGTTTATATAATAATTAAAATTAGTAATCATAGTACCTAAAATTAATAGCTGTGTCAAACTATATTTGTTCAAAAATATGTAAAATCTTAAATGATTACCCCCTTAAAATATTTTAATTTCGCTTCACCTAATTATAGGCTATGTTTGACACAGAAATGTTGGTGTTATTGAAAGGAGCATAGGACGATTTTTTATAGTCCTGAAATCATCAGGCAAAGAAAAAAACATATTTTTTATTTTAATTTATGTGAATTAAATTCAATATAAATCAGAGAACATAGAGAAATAGAAGAATGGAAATAAAACTACGCTACTCTTAAGACAACAATCTTATATTGAGGAGGATGATATTCGTTCTGTCCGAGCAACCTGATTTAATTTTAATAGATTTTCCTAAATCTGTCCATGCAAGTGTCGGGATTGTTCCTCCATCAGTTCCTTCGTCGACAATCTATATTGTATAGCTATACATGGAAAGTGTATTTTTCTTGTATCATCATCACAATTCGTATCACAGTATTGCTCGTTAGTCAAAGTGAAATGTTTCCTTACATATGGTTCTGATTCTAAACTGCAACCACAGTAAGTGTACTCGTTGATATCATTTCAGTGTGTAGTGCAGTTGTGCACATTTTCTAAAAGAGCACACTAAATAAGAGCTGAAATTATGATGTAATGACTGACGCAAATTATCTCGAGTTCACTCATTTTATGTGCTTAATAACTGCTGACAACATGACATACGTCAGTGAAGGCAGATAATGGGAGCAAAGATAAATACCGCTGTAGGCCATTGAATAGCTTATTTCTATTACCAATGAAGAAAACTGTTACCTGTCAATGAGCAAGATGGATTACTTGCGTAAGATCAGAGTTGCGCAACAGCTGAGACAGCCCATCAAATGTGTACGGCGTGATTACTTGATAACATTGATTTGATCTTGCTGCACGAATGGAAAAGACAGAGGTTTGCTATTTTCATGTGAACTGTCGGCTTTCACTGTAATTACGTTGCCACATCCCGCTACGTTTATTACCCCCAATATGTTAATTTGAGGCCTCGCCCTCGACATGTATGTAAGCAGTTGTACTCCAAAGCCCAACTTACGGCGAGTGACGAAAGATACATGTAACACAACTGCCTTTCCAATTTCCAAGTTCCATTCGCGAAAATCGCCATGGAAGGAATTTGTATGAGAAGAAATTTCTTTGATATTTTCGTTGTAATCATTTCATGAAAGGCATGTGGGAGGAAGAGTGTATTGAAGTAATATTGTCGGAACGTGATCTCTTGTAATTACACTAGTATACATGCATACTGTGCCTGTGATTTAGCATCAGCTACAAGAGTTTGTGACACATCTCTGTAACGCTCTCACTTCAACTAATTGGTCCCATTGTGGATTGTCTCTCTCTTAATATCGTAGGGAAAGCGAACCAAAGACTATGTTTCGTTGGCAGAACAATTAGAAGATGCAACAGTACTACTAAAGAAACTGCCTACACTTCACTAGTGCGCCCCAATTTGGAGTATTGTTGCGCATTGTGGGAACCCCACCAAGTGGGACTGACAGACGAATTAGAGAAAGTTCAGAGAAGGGTACCTCGTTTTGTACTATCGCGATGTAAGGGAGAGGGTGTCACAGAAATGATGCACAAGTTGGGGTGGAAATCATTAAAAGAAATCAAAGCAAGAATTATGGGTCTCAAGGGAGTTTCTGCGATCGTCATATGCATAAAATTCTTGAATATCAGTCTCCAGATCGCTTTTATTTTCTAAGACATGACCGGTTTCGGGACAGCTGCCCATCTTCAGACTTGTTAAACAAATGTTACAACTGAATGTAAGCTACTATTTACAAAGTATGATATGTAAAAAGTTAATGGAAAAATATTAAAAACGTACCAAATTTATGAAGTTACAGAGTAACCTGTCCTGTGATAAACGAATGTTCACAGTCGTTATTAAAACATAGTAGCTTCCTGAGGCTTTATATAATATACTTAAAATCATCTGGTGGAGATCATTTTTGTTAAAATTATTCTCAATAAGCAATTATTGACTTACATATAAAATCAATTCTGAATTCAAGGTGTAAAATAGTAGTCAAGGTATAAATTAGCAGTTACAAACTAGATACTCAGCCGTCAAACTATAAAAGGACATAGAAATAAGATAACATTGGGTTCTTCAAAAAGGTTTTTATGCATGAAATCTGTCTGCTCATTTAGAAGTTTGCCCGGGTCTTTGTCCTTGTGCGCATATACTTCAAGCTCTTCAATTACATTTAAATGAAAGCTTTTCGGTGCCCTGTGCAGCACTTCCATTTGTTCGCCTATAATGCTAACTTGGTGTTTGTTGTCTGTAGCATGCGCTCCAAATGCTGTGCGATTGCCGTTATTAAAGTGCTCTTTGTATCGGACTTCAAAGTTGCGTCCAGTTTGCCCTATGTAATATTTATCACAGCTGGCGCATTTAATCTTGTATCCCCCAGAGTTGCTATACAACTTCATAAATTAGGTATGTTTTTAATATTTTTCCATTAACTTTTTAGATACTTTGTAAATAATAGTTTACATTCAGTTGTAACATTTGTTTAACAGATCTGAAGATAGGCAGCTGTCCCGAAACCGGTCATGTTTTAGAAAATAAAAGCGATCTGGACACTGATATTCAAGAATTTTATTCATTAAAGGGAAGGCGTCATTTGTTGCGGCGAGACCTAATCGCGAAATTTCTTTCACCAACTTTCTCTTCCGAACGAGAACATGGTTTGTTAGCACCCACCTACATATGAAGGCATGATAATGGAAATTAAATAAGAGAAATCAGATCGCAAACGGAAAGGTGTAGGTGTTCCTTTTCCCCGAGCGCTATTAGAGAATGGAACCGTAGAGAAACATCATAAAAGCTGTTCGAAGAACCCTCTGTCGTGCACTTCAATGTGGCTTGCAAAGTATGTTTGTAGATGTAGATGTACTTGGAACCTCTGTATCCATTTCTCTATCTATTAGAGCGAGTGTTCAGCTCCTAAAGTCTCTTACCTTCCTTTTCATACAAAAATTAAACAAAACCAAATGTTCAAATGTTTGTTGAGCTTATGGGACTTAATTGCAGGGTCATCAGTCCCTAAACTTACAATATACTTATGAACTTATACTAAAGACAACACAGACATCCATACCCGAGGGAGGATTCGAATCTCCGACGCGGGAGGCCGCAGAATCGGCAAGGTGGCGCTCCAGACCGCTCGCTACTCCCGCGCGGCAAAAATTAAACAAAACAACGGAAACTGATTACCAGCGTAATCTCACTGCTGGAATAAACATGCACTACAACGGCGATTTCGTGACAATTACAAAAACATTAGGCATCTGTTGTGAGGAATGGAAATAGTTTATGCAATAGCAGCACGAGAATCTGCAATCTCGTAGAGTGTCTTTCATCGTAGGGAAAAAAGAGACATTTCTATAATTACGCGTAAATAGTCTCACAACACGCAAACTACTTCGTCTGATAAGTATCAGCATCTCTGTTAGGCCGCAGGCCGCTCAGATAGAATGGTGCAGTACCACACACACCTGTAGTTATGATGACAGTCCCACTGACACCATCGCTAGAGATCGCCAGACTACATTGTCAACAGCTCGCTCACAGTGACTCCGATCTGTTCCGTCAGTTTTTGGTGGAATGAAGGTTACCAGATGCCATTGCCAGAGGTCGTTCGAGAAAACTAGCATACAGAGTTGTCGCAGTGGGTCTTCTTTGGCAGGATGAAAATTCTGTTCTGTCATTAAAGTTTAAATCTCTTTGGTCTCTTATTCTGAACATTAAGAAATGATAATGGAATATATTATACGATCACTGAAGAGCAAATGTACAAACGTTCTGCATTATTCAAATAATCATCAATATAAATTCAATTAAATTTGACGTTGAACATATGTGTGAATGATAAATACGACTGCAATGTAGTATTCTCTACTAATAACCGTCTCAAAGATAGGCTTATCCAAAACTTATAATCAAGCCATTCGCCTTTGCAGAACTCAGGCGCTTATAAAACCACCTGTGATACTTGCCCAGCCTATTATATAGGACAGACTACACGAGCCTTTTCTGTCAGATATAAAGAGCATCTTTTAGGGAAAAACGGTACAAACATACATAATTAGTTCTTTGTCGACCATATTTTAATTAGAGACCACAAATCTAAAGAGGTTAATGGCATCGGTTTCTTGCACACAGAAAAGAAAGGTTTCAGACTTGATAGGCCTGAACAGTTGGAAATTTTCAAACACTTTTCCCTTAATGACCATTTCATTCTTATTGAGCAATTCAATTATGAGATAAAAACTTTTTTGATGGCATAAAGCCCTTCCTTAGAAACACATGACATTAAATGTTCACACACTGTTTCCTTTACTATAGACTCAGATATTGTTTTCTCTCACCCTTCTCTTTATATTAAACTCTATCACGTTGTCTCAATTTTTTCAATTTGTTTTTATCGTCTTTGACGTATTGTATCCAACAAGCTATATGCATTCATCAATTTAATTAATTGTCACTTATTTATAGTTAAATTACTACTATTTAATACTAGATGGCGCGATATATCGTGTCCATGACATAGCATCGACAGCGTTTTTGCTTGTCAGTTAGATGCCCTAGCCACATATGCGACTCATAGCGGCACTTTGTAGATACATTAATGTGTTCGTGTTAATCTTGATGCTTGTAACTTTACATTTGTAACTTGAACATGAGCTCTGTTGCTTAAGAACTTTTGTACATTTCATGTAAGTCAAATTTTCTTTGATCAAATCCTAAATTATGGAATTATACGGCTTCCAATAGAATAATCTTATTTATAGGTAACAATTCTTTTTCTTGTGATTCTTGAGTTTATCCCGGCGTATTTGATAATCAAAATATCCACGGGTGTACTGCCGGTCTATAGTGCCCAACGGGCACAATATTTCGGCGATCATACATGTCGCCATCATCAGGTAAACTGACGGACTGAGCTCCTGGAAACGCGGTGGCACGGAGATCCGCACGCTATGGCGGCTCGAAGGGACCTGGGTTCTAGCCCCGTAGCGGGCGATTTAAATACCCTCAGCCCGCGGAGCGACCCCTCCGTGGTACGCGCCCGGCGCCGCGGTCCCGCAGTGGAACCGATTGCAACGGCGTCTGAGATGACGTCGATGTGAAGGCCCTGTCCGCCGTGGTCGTCACTAGTTACGTTTGCTAGATTTACTCTTAATTAACCCAATCGCTGATTCCCAAGCTTTGCTAGGATTATAGCCACAGTCACGGTTTATGAGGTCGTCACTTGTGCGAATTTCAATGGCCTCTCTAACGACGCAGTCCCAGTATCTCGACGTCTGTACCAGAATCCTTGTGCGTTCACACTCCACCGCGTCATTCTCCGCCAAACAATGTTCAGCGACCGCCGAATTGCTTGGATACATCAATTTATGTGCGCCTCTGGTGTTCAACACATCGATCCTTGACGGTATGCATGGTCTGTCCAATATATGACTTGCCACACTGACACGGAATCTGGTACACGCCAATCTTCCTCAAACCGAGATCATCTTTGGCGCTCCCCACCAGTGCACGAATCAGCTCTCCTCTTGACCAAGACGTCAAGGAACGGCAATTTACCCTCCGTTTCAGTCTCCATAGTGAATTTGATGCTGGGGTGTATGGAGTTCAGATGTGTAAGGAAGTCAAGGAGTTTATCCATACCATGTGGCCAGATGACGAAAGTGTCGTCCACGTAACGGAAAAGCAAGTAGGTTTCCATTTTGATGATTCCAGGGCTTCCTCCTCAAAATTCTCCATGTACAATTTTGCGACCACACGGGAGAGTGGGCTACCCATGGCGACTCCCTCCGTTTGTTCGTAGTATTCGCCATTGATTCGTGAGAGAGTGCATTTCACCCGCCTTAGCCTAGAATTAACCTCACTGGAACTATTGAAACTGCATTTGCAACTGGCTAGTCACTTCACTTTTTTTTCCTGGGATTGGATTGATGGTGTTACCTGGGTTGCAGCCGATTCCGCCCATAAGAAGACAATGGGACGTCAAACAGCTCAGTTCTCACGCCTGTGCAAGACTGTCATCAATCTGAGTGGCATGGAGTTATGATGCGGTCTCGGTTTTGAATAACGGTCTCAACTTTGCTCCTACCCCCAAGTTCACATCGGTTGCAGAAATTATTAGTGCTGTTGAACAGGTTGCAGCTCGACTTCCGCCTGTAAAGAGAGGGCGGCCATTCGTGACCTGAGGGAAGCCATGAAATTGTTGTCTTACCGGCTGACAAAGGCAAGGCTACCTTGTTTTCCCCCATAAGGACTACACTGAAAAGATGCAGAGCCTGCTAAATGACGATTCCTACCGGAAGATCAGCGTTGACCCCACAAAGAAGGTGGAGAAAAAGACGAGAGCGCTTCTCAAAGATGCGGATTTACCAGAGGGTGTCGCCAAGAAACTGCTACCTCAAGGTCCGGTACCGCCAAGACTTGGACTCCCTAAGGTTCACAAAGATGGGGTGCCGTTACGTCCCATTGTCAGTAACATCAGAGCACCTACATATTTGTTGGCCAAATACTTGACGGAAATATTAAGTCCTAATGTTGGTAAATGCCCTCATCACACCCGTAATTCCATGGATTTTGTTAAACGCCTTAACAGCTTCAGGCTGGATGAGTCAGATATCATGGTGAGTTTTGACGTCGTTTCGTTGTTAATGAGGATGTCCCTTCGAGAGTCACTAGATTTGATTGGTCAGAAGTTCGACGAGAAGACCACCGAACTTTTTAGGCATGTCTTGACTCCACGTATTTTCTTTTCAATGGCGAATACTACGAACAAACGGAGGGAGTCGCCATGGGTAGCCCACTCTCCCGTGTGGTCGCAAATTTATACATGGAGAATTTTGAGGAGGAAGCCCTGGAATCATCTGAATGGAAACCTACTTGCTTTTTCCGTTACGTGGACGACACTTTCGTCGTCTGGCCACATGGTATGGATAAACTCCTTGACTTCCTTACACATCTGAACTCCATACACTTCAACATCAAATTCAATAATGGGGACTGAAACTGAGGGTAAATTGCCGTTCCTTGACGTCTTGGTCAAGTGAAGAGCTGATGGCACCCTGGATCATGGTGTGTATCGGAAGGCAACGCACACTGATCTGTATACACGCAGACAGCTGTCACCACCCTTCACAGAGGAATGGGGTACTTAAAACTCTAGTACATAGGGCGCGCACTATCTCCGACGCAGAGAGTCTACCCAGGAATTGGAACACCTGAGAACTGTATTCCGAGAAAGTGGGTACTCAAAGTGGCATATTCAGCAGGCTCTCCGCCCAACCACTACTGCACAACCTGTGGAAACGGATGAAAACACGAGGTAGGATGTAGGCACTGCGTTCATTCTATATACCGGCGCACTCTCGGTCAAGGTCGCCCGCATTTTGAAGAAACACTAGTTTGGAACTGTCTTCTGTCCGCTGAATAAAATTCGTGCACTGGTGGGGAGCGCCAAAGATGATCTCGGTTTGAGGAAGGTTGGCGTGTACCAGAATCCGTGTCAGTGTGGCAAGTCATATATTGGACAGACGATACATACCATCGAGGATCGATATGTTGAACACCCGAGGCACACACGATTGATGTATCCGAGCAAGTCGGCGGGCGCTGAACATTGTTTGGCGGAGAATCGCGCGATGGAATATGAATGCACTAAGATTCTGGTACAGACGTCGAGATACTGGGACAGCGTCGTTAGAGAGGCCATTGAAATTCGCATGAGTGACGACCTCATAAACCGTGACTGTGGCTATAATCTTAGCATAGCTTGGAACCAGCGATTGGGTTAATTAAGAGTAAATCTAGCAAACGCAACTTAGTGACGACCACGGCGGACAGAGCCTTCACATCGACACGTCATCTCAGACGCCGTCGCAACCGGTTACACTGCGCGACCGCGGCGCGGGGTGCGTACCACGGAGAAGTCGCTCCGCGGCCGAGGGTATTTAAGTCGCCCGCTACCGGGCTAGAACCCAGTTCCCTTTGAGCCACCGTAGCGTTCGGATCTCCGTGCCGTCGCGTTTCCAGGAGCTCAGTCCGTCCGTTCACCTGATGGTGGCGACATGTATGAACGCCGAAATATTGTGCCCGTTTGTTTTTTGTTTTGTTTCTGATGAAGGATGCTTTACTTGAAGATGAAATCATGGTTAAGTAATTAACCTGTAATTTTGCATTCGATGAGCTGTAATTTTGAAATGTTAACAAATACAAATTTTAGAATAAGATACTTTGCACACATAAATTAGCGAAGAAGCAAACACATACATCACATTCGCTAATCACATCATATTTAGTGTTTAATAACCTTAGAGTAGATAAGTGCTTCCTTTTTTCATTTAAACAATCACGCTTAAATTTGACATGCTACAGAAAACAGCGCCATCGCTGACTAGTCTGCCGCAAATGGCCGCAGTGCGTCCCATTAACCGCAAGTGATGCTGCGTTCAGAGACAGCGATTCCTCTGCAGCGGAGCAACCGCTGTGATTTTGCGGAGGCTCCGCCAGTCACTCACACAGCAGGTGTTTCAGCCGCAGTGACTTTGAGCACCCTGTTCCCACCTGGCGGCCAGATATACGGCCCCATTAGCTGCCGTGTAAGCGGTTTGGAAGTGCAGCCGCTGGTATTTGCTGCCTTATGAGAAACAGCGCACCGCCAAACCGCCGCGATTCCTCCAACACGGAGCAATCCCGGGCTATAAATACAGCCTGAGATTTCGTGGCTCTACATCTACATCTACATCTACATGGGATACTCTGCAAAACACATTTAAGTGCCTGGCAGAGGGTTCATCGAACCACAATTATACTATTTATGTCCCATTCCATTCGCGAATAGCGCGCGGGAAGAAAGAACACCTGAATCTCTCTGTTCGAGCTCTGATTTCTCGTATTTTATTCTGATGATCATTTCTACCTATGTAAGTGGGAGTCAACAATATATTTTCGCATTCGGAGGAGAATGTTGGCGATTGGAATTTCACAAGTAGCCCACGCCGCAGCGATAAGCGCCGTTGTTGTAATGATTCCCATCCCAGATCCTGTATCATTTCCGTAACGCTGTCTCCCCTGTGTCGTGACAATACGAAACGAGCTGCCCTTCTTTGGACTCTTTCGATGTCCTCCGTCAAACCCACCTGATAAGGAACCCACACTGGGCTGCAAGTCCAAAAATGGACGGACAAGCGCAGTGTATGCAGTTTCTTTAGTAGTTCTGTTGCATCTTTTAAGGATTCTGCCAATAAAACGCAGTCTCTGGTTCGCCCTGCCCACGATATTATCTACGTGTTCGTTCCAGTTTAGGTCTGAAGTAATAGTAATTCCTAGGTATTTTGTGGAGTTTACGGCCTTCACATTTGATTGGTTTATGTTATAAACAAAGTTTAACGGATTTCTTTTCGTACTCATGTGGACGACTTCACACTTCTCATTATTTAGAGTCAATTGCCAATTTTTTACACCATACTGATATCTTATTCAGATCGTTCTGCAGTTGGTTTTGATCTTCAGATGATTTTACTAGACGGTAAATGACGGCGTCATCTGCAAACAACCTAAGAGAGCTACTTAGATTTTCCCCTAAATCGTTTATGTAAATAAGGAATAGCAGAGAACCAATAACACTACCCTGTGGAACGCCCGATATCACCTCTGTTTTAGTCGATGCCTTACCATCGATTACTACGAACTGTGTCCTCTCTGACAAGAAATCCCCTATCCAATCGCAAATTTGGGGCGATAGACCATAACCACGCAATTTGATTAAAAGCCGTTTGTGAGGTACGGTGTCAAAAGCTTTCTGGAAATCAAGAAATACGGAATAGATTTGTGAACCTTTGTCGATAGCACCCATCACTTCGTGTGAATAAAGAGCTAGTTGTGTTTCGCATGAACGATATTTTCTAAATCCGAGTTGAGCTTGGGTCAATAGATCGTTCTGTTCGAGATAATTCATAATATTTGAATACAGGATATGTTCCAAAACCCTGCTGCAAATTGATGGGGCCTGTAGTTTAGTGGGTTACTCCTACTGCCTTTCTTGAATATAGGTGTGACCTGTGCTACTTTCCAATCTTTTGGTACAGCTCCTTCTTTGAGAGAGCTGTTGTATAAGGCTGTTAAGTAAGGAGCTATCGCTTCAGCATAATCAGATAGAAATCTGATGGGTATACAATCCGGACCAGAAGACTTTTTCTTGTTAAGTGATTTTAGTTGCTGCACTACTCCGATGATATCTTTTTCTATGTTACTCATTACGGCATCTGTTCGTAATTCGAAATCTGGAATATTGGTTTCGTCTTCTTTGGTGAATGAGTTCCTAAAAACTAAGTTTAGTAACTCTTCTTTAGTAGCGCTGTCATCGGCAGGATCGCCATTACTATCACGTAGTGAAGGTATTGTTTGTGATTTGCCCCGAGTATATTTAACATATGACCAAAATCTCTTTGGGTTTTCAGTCAAATTACGAGAAAGAGTTTCGTTGTGATAAATATTGTAGGCATCTCGCATTGAAATCCTCGCTAAATTTCGAGCTTCTGAGTACGATCGTAAATCCTGGGGATTTCGTGTTCGTTTAAATTTAGTATGCCTTTTCCTTTGCTTTTGCAACAGTGTTCTGACCTGTTTTGTATACCAAGAGGGATCGCCTCCTTCTTTTATTAATTTATTAGGTATAAAACTTTCAATTGCTGTCGATACCACTTCTTTGAATTTGAGCCACATCTGGTCTACACCTACGTTTAGTGTTAGAAACGAGTGGAAGGTGTCTTTCAAGAAGCAATGTATTTTGTTTCTATCTGCTTTCCTGAACAAATATACTTTGCGTTTATTTTTGGTAACTTTGGGACTCAAATTCAAATGTTTGTATAGTCTATGGGACTTAACTACGGGGTCATCAGTCCCTAAACTTACAAACTACTTATGAACTACTTACGAACTACGACGGCACAAATATCCATGCCCGAGGGGGGATTCGAACCCCCGACCGTAGTGGCCGTGCAGACCGTGACTGAAGCGCCTCAGTCTCCTCGGCCACCGCGGCCGGCGATGGTGGTTCAAATCTACCTACGGCAACCATATTTAGGTTTTCCGTGATTCCCCTAAATTACTCCAGGCAAATGCTAGGATGGTTCCTTCAAAGGTCGCCGGCCGCAGTGGCCAGTTGTATTGAGGCGCTCCAGTCACGGTCTGCACGGCCACTACGGTCGGGGGTTCGAATCCCCCCCTCGGGCATGGCTATTTGTGCCGTCCTTAGTCTTAGCTAGTTCATAAGTAGTTTGTAAGCTTAGGGACTGATGACCCCGTAGTTAAGTCCCATAAGTTCTACAAACATTTGAACATTTGAACCTTCAGAGGTCACGGCGGATTTCCTTCCCCGTCCTTACCCAAACAACGTGAGCGTAATTCCTTCCCAAACAACGTGAACGTAAGCTCCGCCTCTAATGACGACGCTGTTGACGCAGCGTTAAACACTAATCTTTCTTCCTTCAAAATTAATTTTGCATTTTAAATTCTGAAATAATGAACTATTTTAGTGCGCGTGCACGTAGGGTGATTATATTTTGTTGAAATTATAAGTGCGCGTTGCTGGGCATGCCGATGGAATCGCAGACACAACCGTGGACGTTCTGGCTTGCATCGAACATAATCGGAAGAACAGGGAGGTGAAGGCCGCAGTGCAGTTCGATGGGCGGCCAAGTCTCACTTTGCGTGGCATGCGTGGACGCACCTTATCCTGGTGCGGTGTGACAGTCGGCCAGCTTCAAAAGAATGGGAGGCTGACACTTCACTGGTGTGACGTTGGCTGGTTACATTGAGTACTAAGAGGGTGCATGAGTGGAATCAGACATCACCCCATAACACTGTGTGCTGGTCCAGTATGGCGATGCATCAGGCAACATTTCGACATTCTCTCACCACGGTGTCCCAAGACCATTGCGGTGAGGCAGCCAGAAAATGTATTCCTCGGTGAAAACGGTGTATTTCCCAGTCTGCCTGCACCACCGCGACGATTGCTTAGGATCTTACTTAGTTAATTCCTTTTGCTCCTATGGGGCATAAGGCATCTATGAGAGCTCGCCATCCACCTTTGTCCTTGGCCATTTGCCTCAGCTCGGCCCAGGTCTGGCAAACTCTCTTTGCTTCCCCTTACACTGCCCTCTTCCATGTGCCCCTAGGTCTTCCTCTCTTCCTTGTTCCCTGTGGATTCCATTCCAGTGTTTTTTTTTTTTGTTTTTTTTTTTTGTTTTTTTTTTTCTTTTTTTTTTTCCAATAACTCCGTCTGGTTTACTCGATGTGTTTCCCAACCATCCCCACTTTCTCTCCGGTATTTGGTCTTCTATAGGTATCTGGTTTGTTATTCGCCAGAGCTCCTCATTATTTAATTTTTTCTGGCCACTAGATATTCATAATGCGTCGGAGGCATCCATTTATGAAGATTTGTAACGGGGATGTTGTATTTTTATCTGCTCTCCAGCTTACACATTTGTATTAAAAATACGTCTTTTTGTTTTATCCACATTGGATACAATTGTATGGAGGTAGCATTAACCTTCTTAATGCAGTTCTTCATATCATCCCCAGCTCCACCATCTTCTACACTACCCAGATGAAGAGTTGACAGCCGGCCGCGGTGGCCGAGGGGACTGAGGCGCTTCAGTCACGGTATGCACGGCCACTACGGTCGGGGTTCGAATCCCCCCTCAGGCATGGATATTTGTGCCGTCTTAGTTCGTAAGTAGTTCATAAGTAGATTGTAAGTCTAGGGTCTGATGACCCCGTAGTTAAGTCCCATAAGCTGTACAAACATTTGAACATTTGAAGAGTTGATAGTCTCCACCTGCTGATCCCCTGTGGCACCATGTTCACCGAGTTCACTCTCATTTCCTTTGTTTTCGCTATATTTATCTTGAGACCAGCAGTCTCTGCTTCTTCTATCAGCAGGCTTAGTTTAGCCAAGCCTTTGTGCTAGTGAAACGATGTCGTCTGCAAAATCCAAATCCTCCAGACGTTCATGGATTTCCCATTTCCTCGTCTCCTGTCTGCAGTAACCCTTCTCATAACTGAGTCTAGGACAAGCAGAAAAAGTGTTGGTGATAAAATGCAACCCTTCAGGTCTCCAGTTGTTACTTCTATGGGCTCTGTCATATTTCCCTTGTGGAACACGCAACATTGTAGTCATCATAAAGATATTTTAAGATCTTCTGTGGTATGCCATACTTCCACAACACCTTCCAGAGCACTTTATGCTTTACGGAATCAAAGGCCTTTTGAAAATCAATGAATGCTAAGTACAGGATTGCCTGGAATTCTTTGTTTTGCGCTAACATGATCCTGATGATGTTAATAAGATCAACAAAATTGCGATGTGCTCTAAAACCAGCCTGTTCTTTACGCAATCGATTTTGCAGAGACGTTTTAATTCTATTTAAAATAAAATAATTCTAGTGACGCACTGGGCACTGACAGCACTGTAAATATCACGCCAGTTGTTGCAATCTTATAAATTTTCTTTTTTGGGAGCTTTACCACCAAACCATTTTTCCAGTCCTTTGGAGATTTCTCTTCAAGCCAAATATTTTTCAGCTAGGGATGAATCATTTTAACATTACCTTCAATATCGGCTTTTATGTTTTCTGGGCCTGGAGCCTTTGCATTCTTTAGGACTTTTCAAAGCGCTCCTAACTTCATCCATTGTGGGACACTGCAGATTTATATCTTGATTTCTTCAGCTTCCTTTGGTACATTTACCTGTTGCTCTTTGTTTTCTTCACAATTTAACAATTCCTTGAAGTGTTCCACCCATCTCTGTAGCTGTGCCTGTTGAGTTGTTAACCTAACCCCATCCTTGTCCTTAAATGGTCCTTCACGTCTGAAGTTCTTCATTGACAACCGTTCGGTTATGTTGTAGACCTCTTTCATATTTCCTTTCCTTCTGCCTCTTCTGCTAACTTTGCTTGCTCATCTATCCACTTCCTTTTATCTCGACATAGCCATAATGTCTCTTATTTGTTTGCCTCCCTGTATTCTTTGTGCGCTTTGCTCTTCTGTGCTCTTGTCTTGCAAATATTTAACTTTACTTTTAGTTCTTTCCTGTGGCTGATTTCATTCCGCGTAGCATCGGAGATCCATTCCTTCCTTTGGCGGGTCTTAAATCCTAAGATTTTTCTCTCACCTAAATAGCTGTCGGTAATTTTTTGCTAATCTGTTTCAATTCCCTCTTCCATAATTTTCAGAAAGGACCTGGAATCTCTCACCACGGTGTCCCAAAACCATTGCGGTGAGACAGCCAGGAAATGGATTCCTCGGTGAAAACGGTGTCTTTCCCATTCTGGCTGCACCACCGCGACGGTTGGTTAGGGGTGGTACTGGATTCCAGTCCCGCACCGCCCCCCTCCCCCCCGCCACCCTTTCACTATCCACTGGCTGTACACTAACATCTCTCAAATGTTCAAATGTTTGTAAAGCTTATGGTACTTAACTACGGGGTCATCAGTCCCTAAACTTACAAACTACTTATGAACTACTTACGAACTAGGACGGCACAAATATCCATGCCCGAGGGGGGATTCGAACCCCCGACCGTAGTGGCCATGCAGACCGTGACTGAAGCGCCTCAGTCCCCTCGGCCACCGCGGCCGGCGGTACATCTCTCAAGTGTTTGTTTTCTTCCCATACCTTCGGAGCTTGCAGACGGCCAATAGCAGCAGGATAACACTGTTCGACAATGTTCATTTTTCTTACATGGAAATACGTGTTTTCAACGGATTTTCGTGTGAGAAATTCAATTTTGAACTCAGAAATTCGCTATCAGGCACAGTATTTTAGTTATTCTAAGACAAATGTCTAATGTAACTGATAAAGAGTTCTATGGTGTTTTGAAAAACATGCTGCAATTAATTAAGTATGAAGACCATAAGTGGAAAATAGGTGGCGACTTGAAAATAGTTGCAGTGATATTGGGAATGCAACAAGGCTACACGAAATATGGATGTTTCCTTCGTGAGTGGAACAGTCAGCTTTAGCCTCAAAGGAGCTGGAAAGTGGGAGAAAAAAATTTACAGAATGATAAATTGGTAGCCAGTGAAGATGTTTTTCTGCCACCCCTTCACGTCAAGCTAGGCGAGGAATCAATCGGGAGAAGGGTTTATGTACCTTTCAAAAACGTTTCCTTGACTTTCTTCAGCCAAAATAAAGGAAGGGGTGTTTGTGGGCCCCCAAAATAGGTAACTTCAAAAAGATCCACATTCTGAAGAATGCCTTTCACCCACAGAAAAAAAATGCATGGATCTCTTTTCAGAATGTAACTGAAAACTTTCTGGAAAGAAAAAGAGCTAACAACTACGAACAGTTGGTTCAAGAAATCATAAATGCATACAGGAATTTAGGATGTAACATAACATTAAAAGTATATTTCCTAGGTTCACATCAAAACTATTTTCCTGAGTGACGTAGCGATGTTTCCGACGAACATGGTGACAGGTTCCATCACGACATAATGTTCTTGGAAAAGCGTTATGAAGGGAAATGGATGCCTGCAATGCTTGTCGACTACTGCTACGTCATTCGAGAGGACACCATGTTCACAAGAGAAAAAAATAAAACCGTAATACATCGCTTTTTATTGTTCACAGCATAGACATACAAATAGAACATAAAACTATGCCTGACACGGAAAAACTAATTACAGTATTGAATTTAGGTATGACACCCCTCCCCCCCCCCCAAAAAAAAAAAAAAAGTTTTTTTCTTTGTAGAACAGTGTAATTCGCGATCACAACTTAGGAAAGATGTGGAAGCAACATTCACAACTATACCCCAGCAATACATGCAGAACTTTCTTGGTTCAATGACGATGCGTGTAGCAGCGGTTATAGCCAGTGATGGTGGCAGTAACAATGCTGGGATCATCATCGTCCTCTCTTTACATAGGGATGTATTTTCAGTTTCATCCTAACGCAACACTCATGATGTCAGTTTCAAAACCGAGTTCCTTTGCGGTATAAGCGAAAGCATCGGGAAACGCGTTCGACATGCGCAAATATTTAGAGAGAAGTACTCCATATCATTTTCAAGGCACAAATGCAACAGACAAAAACGAACACACAAAATAAACACTAGCGCCATCCACAACCAAAGATGAGTGAGGTCAGAGATAATCCACAGGGAAAGTTAACCAACAGATGGGATAGCGATAAATTTATCAATTTGTAAGCAGGAGTCCAGGCACAACTGCAGTAAAAACCTCCGTCCCTATTCATAAGATCTTAAGGATGGAGGCTTTTCCTCAGATTCTGCTTCGAATCTTGAGCCCTTGTCAGAGGAACAGAGTAATTTATACCTCATGCATTCATTATTAAATTGGAATGTCGATTACTTATGACGACAGACGTCTATGATTGATTGATGGCGCTAGAATATGTGCCAGTAAAGACGATTAAGGATGGAAAATATCCACCGTGGTATAACAATAATGTTAGAAAGCTGCTGAGAAAGCAAAGGCTGTTGCACTCTCGATTCAAAAAAGAACACACAAATGATGACAGGCTAAAGTTGGTAGAGATTCGTGCGTCTATAAAAACATCGATGCGCGAAGCATACAATAATTATCACAGCCATACCTTAGCCAAAGATCTTTCCGAGAACCTATGTAAAATCGATAAGCGGATCAAAGCCCGCTGTTCAGTCACTCGTTGATCATTCCGGGGCAGTAATAGAAGAAAGCAAACGGAAAGCTGAAGTTCTAAATTTAACCTTTAAGAAATCTTTCACGCAGGAGGACCCCATAAATGTACCATCATTTGATCAACGTACTAATTCCGTAATGGGGGACATAGCAATAGGTATTTCCGGTGTAGAGAAGCAGCTGAGAGAGCTAAATACGAATAAGTCTGCTGGTCCGGATGGAATACCAGTTTGGTTTTACAAAGACTATTCTGCGGCATTGGCCCCCTACTTATCTTACATTTATCGCGAATCTTTAATTCAGCGCAAAGTTCCTAGTGATTGGAAAAAAGCGCAGGTGACTCCCGTTTATAAGAAAGGAAAGAGAACTGACCCACACAATTATAGGCCAATATCAGTTTCATGTAGAATTTTAGAGCATATTCTCATTTCGAATATAGTAAATTTCCTTGAAACGGAAAAGCTTCTTTCCATGAATCAGCACGGGTTTAGGAAACATCGTTCATGTGAAACTCAGCTTGCCCTTTTCTCACATGACATCTTGCGAGCCATGGACAACAGGGCAACAGGCGGATTGTGTTTTTCTCGACTTCAAAAAGACGTTCGACGCGGAGGCACACTGCAGACTGCTAACGAAGATACGAGCTTATGGAATAGGTTCACAGATTTGTGACTGGCTGGAAGACTTCCTAAGTAATAGAACACAGTACGTTGTTCTCGACGGCGAGTGTTCATCAGAGACGAGTGTATCGTCAGGCGTGCCCCAGGGGAGTGTGATAGGACCGCTATTATTTTCTATTTATATAAAAGATCTGATGGACAGAGTAAGTTGTAATTTGCGGCTGTTTGTTGATGATGCTGTGGTATATGGGAGAGTGTCGTCTGTAACTGACTGTAATAGCATACAGGATGACGTAGACAAAATTTCTAGTTGGTGCGAAGAATGGCAGCTAGCTCTCAATGTAGAAAAATGTAAGGTGATGCGCATGAGTAGAAAAAACAATCCTATAATGTTCGAATACAGCATTAGTAGTGAGCTTATTGATGCTGTCGCGTCGTTCAAATATCTAGGCGTAACATTGCAGAGCGATATGAAATGGAACGAACATGTAAGGACAGTTGTGAGTAAGGCGGACAGCCGACTTCGGTTTATTGAGAGAATTTGGGAATATGTTTCACCTGTAAAGGAGACCGCGTATAAAACGCTTGTACGACCACGTCTTGAGTATTGCTCAAGTGTTTGGGACCCGCAGCAGATCGGTTTGAAGAAAGACATAGAGGCGGTTCAGAGGCGAGCAGCTAGATTTGTTACCGGTAGGTTCGACCAATGCGCGAGTGTCACGGAAATGCTCCGGCAACTCAATTGGGATCGCTGGAAGATAGACGACGTTCTTTTCGTGAATTTCTGTAAAGTAAATGTAGAGGGCCGGAATTTGAAGCTGAGTGTAGTACGATCTTGCTGCCGCCTACTTACATTTCGCGTAAAGATCACAAAGACAAGATAAGAGAAATTAGGGCTCGTACGGAGGCATATAGGCATTCGTTTTTTACTCGTTCTATTTGGGAGTGGAAAAGGAAAGGAAATGGTTAGTAGTGGTACAGTGTACCCTCCGCCACGCACCTTACGGTGAATTGCGGAGTAGGTATGTAGATGTAGAACTCATTTAGATGTAAGTGCATACACGCCACAAAATGTTTATCACCTATTGAAAAAATTGGTCCTGCATTAGTTTGAAATGATTTAAGTAAATTATAGAAAAGTTGATGGCAGTAACAGAAGAAGGTTTAGTAATTTTAGAAAGCATACTGCAGACAAACAACGATCTTGATACAATAGTTTAAATTAAAATTAAAAATAATTCAGAATGCAAAACTGTTGTTTTTATTTCATTACCGGTTTTAGTATATTTTAGATTATCTTCAGATGGATACCACCATGATGGCAGGCGGTGGCGGTGCATAAGGAATGTTCACAATTGTGAACTGCGATTCTGAAATCTGGACCAGTTTTAATTTTAATTTTAAGAACAAGGTTTGACTCCACTTCTGAAAGCGACCTCAGCACCTTACCACCATCTAGATACGCTGAGTGAAACAATATTTGAGAAATAGAATGGGTTCCCGAACAGGGACAAGCATACAGTCTTCTCGTTTTGGATAAGACCCTCAGCCTGCCACACGGAAATGATCACAGTAATCAGCAGCACACGAGAGGTGTCGCAGATACGATAACTGTCTTGTGCGTCATGCCGACAAACCATCCGTCAAAATAAGTGACAAATGAGGTCTCTGTGAATCAGTGACAAAGTCTCTGTGCTGTATATAAGAGTGTTTGCCAGGAACAGCCAGTTGTATTACTTGTCTAACTCAGTCAAAGGAAGGTGGTCAGCTTCGTCGCAATGCATGGGTTGTTATTGGCACTTTTCTTCATAGCACCAACATGTTTCTGTAAGTTTTACTTTGTGTTACCATAACAGTTCTTTAAATCCTACTGGAACTTCATTGAGATCCATTTCTTAGAGTGTAGTATCTCATTACTGAAGAAAGAGGTTAATGCAATGAATTACTTCCTTTTACTTTCCATTTAAGTAAGGATGTTTAAGGATTTTACCATATTTGATCGTTATATTACTTCGCTTATCCAATTCCGATTTTTCTGTACTCCATTGTGTGTACCCACCCGGAACTCGAACCCGGGTCTCCTGCTTTCTAAGCAGTTGCGCTGACCTCTACAACACTGGGGACACAGCGATCACCACATCTGCACGAAAATACTCAAGTATACCTCCCGTCAGATATAAATTATCAACCTTAACCTGCCTACTAGAACTCAAACTCATAGTTATTGTAAACTAATTCCCGCAAGAGTAAGGGCCTAGGAGTGCCCCCACACTGAAGAATGTATCATTACCTGTCATCGGCAAGTCCGAAAGAACAAACGCCATATATATATATATATATATATATATATATATATATATATATATATATATATATCTCTTCTTATCGTCCACACTCCACTCCCAAAAATGCTACACTACAGAAAAATACTTTCAGAAACGACTTCCTAACATTTAATCTACACTACTGGCCATTAAAATTGCCACACCAAGAAGAAATGCAGATGATAAACAGGTATTCATTGGACGAATATATTATACTAGAACTGACATGTGATTACATTTTCACACAATTTGGGTGCATAGATCCTGAGAAATCAGTACCCAGAACAACTACCTCTGACCGTATAATGGCCTTGATACGCCCGGGCATTGAGCTTGGATGACGTGTACAGGTACAGATGCCCATGAAGCTTCAACACGATACCACAGCTCATCAAGAGTAGAGACTGGCGTGTTGTGACGAGCCAGTTGCTCGACCACCATTGACCAGGCGTTTTCAAGTGGTGAGAGAATGTGCTGGCCAGGGCAGCAGTCGAATATTTTCCGTATCCAGAAAGGCCCGTACAGGGCCTGCAACATGCGGTCGTGCATTATCCTGCTGAAATGTACGGTTTCGCAGGGATCGATTGAAGGGTAGAGCCATGGGTCATAACACATCTGAAATGTAACGGCCACTGTTCAAAGTGCCGTCGATGCGAACAAGAGGTGACCGAGACGTGTAACCAATGGCACCCCATACCAACACGCCAGGTGATACGTCAGTATGGCGATGACGAGTACACGCTTCAAATGTGCGTTCACCGCGATGTCGCCAAACATGGATGCGGCCATCATGATGCTGTAAACAGAACCTGGATTCATAAAAAAATGCCTTTTTGCCATTCGTGCATCCAGGTTTGTAGCTGCGTACACCATCGCAGGCGCTTTTTACCCTTGTTCTTCGAGAGAACCAACTGTAATGGAACCCTTGCGGAACAGGAAGTTAACATTAAAAATAATGGAGTTTTACCGCAAAATAATAAACAACTTGATAAGGGCCTGAAAAGAAAACAGCAGTTATGGGATGAAATGGCCCTTCATTTAAAAGAAACCGACGAATAAATGACGAATCTGTCGGTTGTTACTACAGATTATTTGTAACTGCATAGAAAAATAGTTTTTTTCTGTTCAAGTACGGCTGGGCATCGTCTATAGATCTATTGTAATGTGAGTTCTATCGATTGCCCCCAATCGCACCTGGCATCTGATTTCTTCTGAAATTAGCCTCTATTTGTGCCCTTTCTTCGTCATATGTCCGCTTTATGACATTGATCCCTAAACTGCTAACAAATAGGTCACTCTCTCAATGACTCGGTGCAAGGAACTAATACTGATATTGAACGTCTGCTACGTCTCTAAAACTTGCCGCTTCATGGCCAGCAAACCATAAAAATATCAGAATTTGCTGCAGCGGAAGTAATTTACCATTTCCTCCTGCCTGATAATTCTAATAGAATTCCTGAATTTTTTGGGACCGCTCCTATGCCACGTGATGCGATACACAAAAATGTTCCAGGAATTCTGTGTCGCTATATTGCGGTAAAACATGCTCGAAATAGTTCGCACGATGTATCACTTCAAATTCCTCGTCACTCGACAACATATGAGACTCGAATTCACTGGACATCTGGAATAAACGGCAACTCTAAATTCTACATTCGAGCGAATTATATTTCTTTTGCGCTTTTGCAGGCGAAGGTGAGTTTAAAGATATAATTGAAATACTTTCATTCCTAATAACTAAGAAGTGTAAACGAGAAATATCTGATCTCAAATGGGATCAGCAGTGACTTCGAAATAATCGAAAAACCCGCCACAAATACACACGCGTCACGTGATGGCTACCACTCTAACTCAGACCTTTCTGCGCATGCGCGAATCTGGCAGCTTGACCGCGACAGAAATATTTTTCCTTATAGCGTCTGGCTGCTTGCTGCAACTGCTGGAACACCAAACAGCCACACTACAAGCAGCCAGAAGCGGGAGAAGGCGATGCTGGAACACCATTTCAGCGTTGCGCATGCGCATGAAGGAGTCTGGCAGCTGCTGGAACCATCCTAATAATTTCCAGATCACGACAACTTCTCTGGCTTATAAGAATATCGTAGCTGTTTCGTTTCTCCTCGTCCGTCACGGTCGCCATTTCTGTGCTGCAGGTGTCCGGCTGCCCGCTGAAGCTCCGGACTGGCCAAAGGCGTGGCCCAGCGTGCTGCCCTTCCACGGCCGCATCATCGGAGGACAGCCAGCCGATGACGGCGAATACCCCAGCCAGGTGAGTCAAGCTGTGCCGTCCACATTAATATATCCCATTAATTAATTTTGAGAACATCATGGATTAACAGCTATCTTAATTGAGCTAGTTAGAGAGGGGGCTACGCCACATAGGATGAAAAATTGAGTTTCGTTCATTTTCAGTATGCTCTTGCCATCTTTCGTCAAACCTGTAAACTACATCCATGTGACATAGCTCCCGTTCTTTTTGGACCAGTTGTTGTAAATTCCGGAATGCGCCCCTACAATCACTTTGAGTGAGAGGAGGAGCTATGCCACTTAACGATGTTGCTCCCTATTTCAGTTGCTGACGTACCAACACAGTGTTGCAGATTGGTTTATCAGTATAACCGAAGAACACATTGTTCAAAACTGTAATTTTTGCTTCTATATCTCTCTACAAGAAGATAGCCGGCCACGGTGGCCGAGGGGACTGAGGCGCTCCAGTCACGGTCTGCACGGCCACTACGGTCAGGGGTTCGAATCCCCCTTCGGGCATGGATATTTGTGCCATCCTTAGTATTAACTAGTTCATAAGTAGTTTGTAAGTTTAGGGACTGATGACCCCATAGTTAAGTCTCATAGACTCTACAAACATTTGAACTTTTTTTTTTTTTTTCAAGAAGATACCAGATCGTCGCTCCAAAAATAGGAAACAACCCGTGGTTGATCGTCCTTGAGGAAATACCACTGCTCTGTCAACCTTGAAGTTAAAAGATCTCATGACACTTATGCCACATTTTTCTCTGATTTTTCATGGTGTTTACAAAAACTGAAATCCACAGAAACAGTGGACATTGAGGATACTCCAGACGAGATATGAAGTTGTTTGTAGTTGGTGTGTAAGCCTGATAACAAGATTTGCACTTGGGTAACTGTATTTCAACCAGGAAAAAACTTCTTGATATGTGTATAAAATTTGTGTTTTTTTAATATTGTTGTATTAATTAAAGCCTAAAATGTCATAATCATTGCTATTTACAATTAAATTAATATTTTTCCTGTTGCATAATTTACGTAACGAAGAAACGGACCCCTATACTGTACAAATAATGCCTTAATACAACGCTTTAGAAAGCTCGATTTATCTCCATTTCTCCTCAAAGTGGCATAGCTCCCTCTATCACTAGACCCCTCATTTCATGTAAAAGTTAGTCTGGGTCGCAAATATTTTATTTATTTCTTTGGTAACCAGTTTCTGCCACTTAATTGACCATCTTAAGAACGCAATCATAATGATGGCCACCGGTTGTTCTCAGCTGGAGCTACCTAAAAGGTAAGTTAGCTGAAGTAGGTTTCAAGTCTAGGGACCGATGACCACAGCAGTTTGGTCCGTAAGGTTTGCGCTGATTAATTCTCCAGCATACACTCCTGATCTTGCTCCCATCTGGCTTCCATTCTTTTTTACATATGCATACATACTCCAAAGTCCACCAAAAAGTTCGTGCCATAGGGAACTCAGTACCACTAATACTTACTTACTTTCCTGTTCTATGTAGAAAGAGGGGAGGAACGAATACTTGTATGCATCCGTACAAGCTTTAGTTACTCTGATCTTATCCTTGTGGTCTTTGTGCGAAATGTATGTTGGCGGCAGTAGAATCGTTCTGCAGTCTGTCTCAAATTCCAGTCCTGTAAATTTCTTTAACAGTGCTTTTCGGAAAGAACGTCGACTCCCATTTGAGGTTCCGAAGCATTTCAGTAATACTCGTGCGAATCTACCAGTTACGAACCTAGCCACCGCTTTTGTACTACCTCTACGTCCTTCTTTAAACCGATGTGGTGAGGGGCCCAAACGCTTGAACAATCCTAAAGATGGAATGGTACAAGCGTTTTACATGCGGTCTCCTTTACAGACGGATCACTAAAATTCTCCAAATAAAGTGAATTCGACCATTTGCCTTCCCCACGACTGTCCTTATATACTCGTTCCATTTCATATCGCTGTGCAGCGTTACGCCTAGGTATTTAATTGACGGGACTCTTGTCAAGCAGCGCACTACTAATGCTGTATTCGAACATTACGTGATTGTTTCTCCTACTAATTTGCATCACCTCACACCAAGTAATCCTGCGTCCCACTACAGTCATTACATGACAATACCCTCTTGTACACCACAGCTTCAACAGCAAACAGCCCCAAACTGCAACTCACCCGGTCTGTGCTGATGCATGGACAGAAGCTTTTCCGTTTCAAGGAAATTTACTGTCTTAGAACTGAGAGTATGTTCAAGAATTCTACAGCAAACTGATGTTAATGATATAGGTCTGTAATTTCGTGGGTCTGTTCTTTTACCTTTCTTACATACGGGAGTTACCTGTGCCTTTTCCAGTCGCTTGGTACTTTTCACTGGATCAACGATTCGCGATAAATGCAAGCCCACGAAATTTTTGTCCTCCGGGGAGTGTTTTGTCGACAAAGAGCAGAAGATTACTCCCACACACTTGTTCCATTCAAAGGCGACAGACTTCTTCGACAATGGAATACAAATGTTGACGACACGATATGAGAAGTTCCTCTATTCTTTTGGTTTCTGTGTCGATATGTACCTCAAACAATGCTGTACCAATAAAATTTTTCATGTAAGTGTTGTCTTTGTTAAAAAAATCGTATAAAGTATTTAGATTAATTTCAGTTGATTCTCTGTTCCTGACTTACACATTTGAGCCTCCTAGCTGACATCCATAAAGTTAAAATCAACTAATGACGGGGAAATTCACGCGAAATAAATTTCTCTAAAATGCTCCGCCACCACTTCTATAGTGCCTGGGGGCTGTGATAAATCAAACCTCTCCCTGAATAACTGCCACACTGCAGCAAAATTAAATAAAAATACATTCAGTAATTATGGAACTCGGCTGGTAGGGACATTTGATTCAAGGGATTGATTTGATAACATAACAGTTTACACAGAGGGTTACCACATGTAATTTAGTTTTATTTATTGAAAGATTCTATGACAATAACCTCTCAGGGCCGATTTGACTGGGCATGGACACAACTCAGATATGAAAGGGGAAGGGGAGTAATTTCCTATTTCACCAACATCAACGTGATGTTGGCGGTGCAGTGTGGCGGCGCGTCGGAGCAACACCAACTAGGAGACAACTGGTCGAGCCTACGTCACACTTAGAGGTCGCGGCCGCCAGCTCGCTGGCTGTCCGCTGGGGCACGCCCACCGCCGCTTAGCGGGCGACCAGTCAGATGGCGGCCGCGGCCTGTAAGTGTGACGTAGGCTCGGCCACTTGTGAGGCCTCGTCTTCTAGGTGGTGTTGGTCGGAGTCGGCGGCCGCGGCCTCATAGCTCTCGCCCTGCTCTGCACTCTGCGGCTGCGTGGCGCGGCGCGACCCCCGAGCGTAGGCGTCAAAGTCCCTCGTCTGCTAGGGCGGCAGCTGCCGGCATGTCTTCTCCCTTCTCCGGCGTCGTACCAAGTTTCTTATTCGGAGGTTTGTCACCAAGTCCCTCTCGCTCTCCAGCTATAGCTTTTTCTCGAATTTTGCGACTATTACGCTCTGTGATTGGTGCGTTGGTTTTGCAATGCCATCCAATAGCTGATCGCCGTTTTCACGACCACGTCTCTCAGTCGCCGTTGGAAATTTTCTGTGGGCCGAGATGAGACTAGCGAACTGGCGTCTTTCCCACGTTTCAAGCGTGTTGTCTTTATCTTCTACATTCCTTCTTAGTTCTAAAAACAGTTGTTTATGTCAGCTGCGTTAGGCCTGTCTGGTAAGCCATTTATAAAGGTCTTTCTCCCTGGTCAGAAACATTGTTTTGGTGGAACCACTTGATCTATACTGCAGGCCACACTCTTTCCCACTCAAGCACATGTGCACTGTAGGAGTTTGTTCGTCTCTTCCCCTGTGCAGGGGTCCACGTTTTATCTGCGATGACGTCGCTGATTTTTGGAAACGACTCCTCTAGTGTCTGCAGATAAGGACTTTCTCTGCCCTGCCTTCGTTGTTGCCATTTACCTGGACGCTCCTAAAGTCAGGCTGGTTTCGCCATGTACATCCTTATAAGAAAACCACGGCAATTCGCCACCTACAGCAGGACGATGCGGGGCGGAAGCCGGTGGCGAAGTGAAAGTTGGGGTGCCTCCTGTTGGCTCTGTCTAGGGGGACGCTTCAGGTTGGTGGCAGGCGTGGTGTGCCCGAATGCCTTCATCGGCAAAATCACAGAACAAAAGCGTCTCTGGCTGAAATATTACAGGGTCTACAAAGCATTCCATAACTATATTCGACCCACGTTCAACCCTGATCTTCAACCCAAGTTAGTTCATATTCGCAATCGATGGTTAATCTAAATCGCTATTATCGCCTCCTTAGTGGTTCAACGGGGCACTACCACATACGTTCGTTTCTGAGTTTTGAATTTCATTACTGTTGACATTTGGTAGCAGTCAGCTTTCCGGCCGTGTTCTACGTGTATATTGTCGCAGTTAGTATGCGATAACAGTTTTGGGATCTTTACAGAGGCGCTTCTGCAGTCAGCTGTTATTTCCGTTCTGTTATTATGACGGTACACTGCCTTCACCCGGGCCTGGCGTCGATAAGATCATTACGTCAGACAGCTATCATTCTTCTGTGGGTTTCAACAGGTGGAATGTTTCCAATAGTTAGAAACTCGATTGCCCTTCAGTGTTTCTCACGGACCAACGTTGTTACTTTTTACAGCGGCAAGTTAAACACTAAAATTTGGAGCTCTCTATTGGCAGAGGATTGCAACTTGCTTCAGATAAGCCGCAAAGTCAACCATGTAATACGCTTGATATGTGACACCTTAACCTATATACAGAACATAACAAACTTCGGTGACGTTATTTTTTATCCGGCTGTCGTAAAACACAACAGTATATGTTGTTGTATAACTGAATTTTAAATGTTTTATGGGCGGTATTGAAAGATTTCACTGGATCTTATTTTTAAAAGTGTGTAGAAGGTAGGTATTAAATTAAGTAACAAGTACGATTCAAATATGAAAACTCTTCAAAAAGTTTATAAAATAGAAAACGGTGTGTAAGAGGGTGAGCTATGTCTTGATAAACAGAGATTTCCGGGCACAGTCTTCTCGCAATATGTAATCTACTATTTGTATAATGCTTTTGTCTCTTCACCAACAGAGTGAGCAAACAACGAATCTATTTACAGCAGAACCTCATATCATAACTTGCAAATCTCAGCAAACTATTGAAATTTTTGAAACAGATAAAATACGTTACCACAAAATGATAGCATTTCGGAAGGTTCTGCTTTAACTGTGCTGAGTCTTGTTAGGTGATGGCAGAATCATTAGGTGGCTCCGCTCCGAGTTAAGCTGCCAGTCGCCTTGCAGCTGTCATGAGGTACCAGCTTTACTGTAGGCTGCTAACATATTTTTCAGATGTTGTTCCATCATGTGTCGTCTTACTTTTGGAGGGTATTTACGAGGTGCGACAATAAAGTAATGGGGGCTGATGTGGAAAAAATATTGCTTACCGTTTTAGTCAAGTTTAGTGTTGTCTTCTGATTGCACACAGTTTTTCCAGCACTTCTGCCAGTGATAGTTACATTTCTTGAACTCGTCTTCTCTAATATCCTCCAAGACCCTAGTCACAGCTTTCTGGACATCTTGTGTTGTTTGAAAATGGTGTCCTTTGACCACCGTTTTGACTCTTGGAAAAAAAAGTTGCATGGAGCGATATCTGCTGAATAAGGTGGCTGTGGTAGTACTGAAATTGCTTTGAGGTTAAAAATTACTGTACTGACACAGCAGTATGGGATGGCGCATCGAGATGCAGAATCTTCAGTTATTACGTGACGAACCGTTTATCGATTGATGTTCGGTTCTTCTGCAATCATTTTCACGGATAATCTTTGATCAGATCGTACGAGTTCACGCACCCTGGCCAAGTTGACATCCGTCCTTGAGGTTGATGGTTGTACACTGCGGTCTTCATCTTCAACATTAATTCTTCTTTCACCATGCACATTTTATGCCAACGAAAAACTTGAGCTCTTGATATAACCTCTCCAAAAACCCTCTGAAGCTTACCATAAGTCGTCGTCGCGTTATCACCCAATGTAACGCAAAAAAAGGCTAGGCATACCGCTGGGCAATATTATGTGGTTCCATTTCCGTGACGAGAGACACAAACACTTGTTAACTTACAACAGCACAACTCACGACTGAGCAGTTGCATCGATGTGACGCTTGGACTAGAAGCAGCTTATAACCAAGGTCAAAGATATTGAGCCTAAGCAAGCCTTCAGGGATGCCACATCTTCCAAAGAAAATGTCTCAATATTTTCTTGTCGCACCTCGTATAACCTCGACCACTCTGCAAAAAATGTTCTTAGTTCACCCGCTTTTGTCAGTCTTCTCACTGTCAATCGCTCAGATTAAGTTTCAATTGCGTACTCTCAGAAACAGATTCAGAAACATGGTTTTAAACTGTAAGAGAGCTCCAGGGGCAGATATAGACTCTGATCATAACGTATTGGTCATGAACAGCAGATTAAAAGTTAAGAGACTGCAGAAAGGTAGAAAAGTTAGGAGATGAAACCTGGACAAATTGAAGGAACCAGTGGTGATTGAGAGTTTCAGAGGGAGCATTAAGCAAGGATTGGCTCAAACTGGGGAAAGTAATACAGTAGAAGAAGAATCGTAGTTCTGAGAAATAGGGTACTGAAGGTTCCAGAGGATCATATAGACAGAAGGACAAGGCCTAATAGAAATTCCTGGATAATACAGGATATACTGAACTTAACTAATGAGAGGAGAAAATATAAAAATCAGCAAATGAAGTAGGCAAAAGGGAGTACAGACGTCTGAAAAATGAGATTGACAGCACGAGCAGACTGGCTAAGCAAGAATGGCTAGAGGGCAAATGCAGATCCGTAGAAGAATATATAACTAGGGAAAAAATAAAAGAGATATTTGGAGACGAGAAAAGCAGCTGTATGAATATCAAGGACTCACACAGAAAACCAGTACTAAGCAAAGAGCAAAAAGCTGAATAGTGGAAGGAATATAGAGGGCCTATAGAAAGGAAATAAACCTGAAGGCAGTATTCTAGAAATGGAAGACGACGAGGAGGAAGATGAGATAGGAGATATGATACTACGAGAAGAATTTGCCAGAACGCTGAAGGATATGAGTCGAAACAAGGCCCCTGGAGTAGACGATATTCCTTCTGAACTGCTGATATCGTTAGGAGAGCCAGTCATGAATAAATTGTTTCACCTGGTATGCAAGATGTATGATACAGGGGAAATACCCTCCGACTTCAGGAAGAATATTGTTATTCCAATTCCAAAGAAAGCAAGTGCAGAGAGATGTGAAAATTACAGAACTGTCAGTCATGGTCGTAAGTCATGGATGCAAAATACTAACAAGGATTATATACAGACGAATGGAAAATCTTGTAGAATCCGACCTCGGGGAAGATCAGTTTGGATTTAGGAGAAATGTAGGAACACGGGAGACAATACTCACATTATGACTTATCCTAGAAGATAGGGCAAGGAAAGGCAAACCTACGTTTTTAGCGTTTGTAGATCTGGAGAAAGCTTTTGACAATGTCGACTGGAATACACTCTTTCAAATTTTGAAGGTAGCAGGGGTAAAATGTCTGGAGCTAAGAGTTATATCCAACCTATACAAAAACCAGACAGCAGTTATTAGAATCAAAAGCCAAGAAAGGGACCCAGAGGTTGGGAATGGAGTAAGACAGGGTTGTAGCCTTTCAGCAATGTTGTTCAATCTGTACATTGAGCAAGCAGCGGAGGAATGCAAGGAGAAATTTGGAGAGGGCATTAAAGTTGAGGGAGAAGAAATAAAAACTTTGCGGTTTGCAGATGACATAGTAATTTTGTCAGAGACTGTAAAGGATCTGGGAGAGCAGTAGAATGGAATGAACCGTCTCTTGAAAGGAAGATATAAGATGAACATTAACAAGAGTCAAACAAGGGTAACGAATGTAGTATCAGATAATGAGGCGATGCTGAAGGAGTTAGATTAGGTAATGAGACGATAAAAGTAGTAGATGCGTCTTGTTATTTGGGTATCAAGATAACTTCTGATGGCCGAAGTAAAGAAGATATAAAATTCAGAATGACTATGGGAAGAAAAGTGTTTCTGAAGAAGCGACATTTGTTGACATCCAATATTAGTTTAAATTTTAGGAGGTCCTTTCTAAAATCATTTGTTTGACGTCTAGCATTGTATGGGAGTGAAACGTGGACGATAAGGAGTTCAGACAATAGAAGGTTTCGAAACGTGGTGCTATAGACGAATGATGAAAATTAGATGGGTTGATCACGTAACTAATGAGGCGGTGCTTAACCGAACTGGCAACTAGTTTCTGGCATATCCTGACTAAGAGAAGGGATAGATTGGTAGGATACATTCTGAGACATCAATGAATTGTTAACGTCGAATTAGAGGGAAGCGTGTGGGGAAAAATAGTTGAGGGAGACCGAAGAACGAATATAGTAAGCAGATTCAAAAGGCTGTAGGTTGCCGCACGTATTCTCAGATGAAGAGACTGGCACAGGACAGGACAGGGTGGAGAGATGTATCTAACCAGTCTGCAGACTGAAGACCACCACAACAACAACAACTCTCAGAAGTATCTTTCTCAAATTAAGGATATTACAAGGAATGATCCAACTGCATGCTGTCTATTCCGTATGTACTCCTTGCTTCATCCGTAATGCGATGATTTATCCAATATTCCATCTACTACGTAGTCGCCAATGTTGTTGTTACCATTGTCGCCAGCATTTCCTGGAGTCTAATTTCGTACACTCCTCTCTCTACAAGTAACTAAGTATACCTCCTTCAAGACGTCGTGGCCCCTGCCTTCTCAACTTGTGCGCTGGGCGAGTCCACTCCTTTGTTTTGGAGGGAAAAAAGTTCTAATCTTTGTAAAGCGTAAGAGAACTGCGGGGTCATCAGTCCCTAAACTTACAAACTACTTATGAACTACCTTATACTAAAGACGACACAAACATCCATACCCGAGGGGGGACTCGAATCCCCGACCGTAGCGGCCGTGCAGAGTCTGACTGGCGCGCCGCAGACCGCTCGGCCACTGCGGCAGGCTGTTTTGGAGGTGCGGCCGCCTCAGTTGCGTGTTGCCTACTGGTCGCCGGGCGCAGTTGACTGTCGGCTTAACACGCGAAGTGTACGACCCACAGACCTTCTAAGTAAATACTAGACGTCTTGCTGGCGCTAGTGTCGCGTCCCGACATTGAATGTGACAGAAGCCGCCATTTGCAGGGAAACAGTGCGTAAACAAGGGCCTCGCGGGAGTAGCCGAGCGGTGTGGACCGCCACGTCGCAGCTTCGATTCTTCCCTCGATTAAGGATGTGTGTTGTCCTTAGGTTAGTTTAACTTAGTTTAAGTAGTTTTTAAGTCTAGGGACTGATGACGAACGTAGTTTGGTCCTATAGGATTACAAACATTTGACCATTTGAACATTTCGTAAACATGGTTCATTCGTGTGCTGCTTTTAATTGTAACATTGAGAATGTAAGCAAAGATGAAGATGGAAACAATGTTAAATTTCACAAGTCAGTCATTACTTTTATACCGTGTAGTATTTTCATGGAAAAATAATAAATCATTAGCGTCTGCTTTTGTTTAGGATTCCTCTTAACAAATGATTCTCTAAAACAAACAAAAATTGTACTTTGTTGCATGTGAAGTACTTATATTGTATTTGCATATAAATTAATAAAAATACTAACACGATTAATGTACTAGGATGAACTGAATGAAGAACTAGGCATAGGAGAAGTATTCAGACTTTTAATCATATACCATATATATGTATGATGCAGAAGTAGATCGAATAATTGCTTTTAGACACTTAACAGGTGGTGATTGTACTTCGTAAATGGTCAAACATTTGATTGAATGTTGGATACTCGACCACTTTAAGAGGTATTATTTCTGTTAAAAAGTAATTTGCGAATGAAGTATCTATTTAAAGTTATATGGGTTATTACAATTATTCATACCTAAATTCGAGCTATTTGAAAGAAAAATTATATGTTCTATGGAACGGAATGTTGACAAAATTGTGCTATACAAAAATAAGTGTGCTAAACGTACAGAGTAGTCAGCAAACAGTAAACGGGACCTCACAAAAAGTTACGTGAATTAAATAATAATCGCACTCTCTGCTACTTCACAAGTTTCATTCAATTATCTTAGGCAAATAACTCGATGAAAAATCGCTCTTTATTGTCAGAAAAGAGCCTTAAATTATAAAATTTCGGAAGTTAGGAAATTCCAGTCATTTAAAATACTTTTTAAACATTATTCAATACTCAGGATTTTTTAAAACAAACGTGCGTTTATTTTGTGCTTAATTTTGCTCTCGTTGCGTCTCATATACTTCAGATGAAAACCCCAGCACTAGGATTCATCCCCGAAATGGCGGCTACTACTACAAGGAAAATTCATTGAAGCCCAACCCAGCAAAGACCCAGGCGTGTGTCTTACATTTGAAGTCTAAGGAAGCCAGGAGGAAACTACAAATTAAGTGACATGGTTTCTCTATCGAAGCCGGCCGCGGTGGCCGAGGGGACTGAGGCGCTTCAGTCACGGTCTGCACGGTCACTGCGATCGGGGGTTCGAATCCCTCCTCGGGCATGGATATTTGTGCCGTCATAGTTCGTAAGTAGTTCATAAGTAGTTTGTAAGTTTAGGGACTGATGATCCCGTAGTTAAGTCCCATATGCTTTACAAACATTTGAACGTTCTCTACCGAACACACAGCCCAGGCAAAGTACCTTGGGGTAATACTTGACCGGTCTCTAACATACAAGTCTCATTGCAAAAGACCTGATAAAAGACAGCGATCAGGAATCAACTTCTGAAGAAGCTGATAGCAAGTAAATGGGTAGCTAGCCCCCATGTGATCAGAACGACGGTTGATGCGGTGTGTTTTTCCACAGCTGAGTATGCATGCCCAGTGTGGAACAGATCTGCACACGCAAAAGAGGTGAACATCGCTCTCAACGAAACATGTAGACTTATGACTGGCTGTTTGAAGGCAACGCCACTGGTACAACTCTATAAAGCGGCTGGTTGTGAAGCACCTGCAACTCGACGACTTGCTGTAGAACATACTGAAAGATTTAGGCAAGCAGTCGATGATAGACACCCTCTCTTTGAAGCACCAAAGCCAATGAGGTGGCTGAAATCCCGAAGAAGTTTTCTGAGGTCTGTCTCCATGGAACCACCAAATATCCACGAACTCAGAAACCCCCACCAGGCTATCACTTGGACTGGAGAAGCTGGAAGTCTCTGAACCGTCTCAGAACAGTATTCGCCCCTGTAAAGACGAACCTAGGGAAATGGGGAATCATCGACGAAAGCGGCGACAGATGTAGCTGTGGGGAGAGACAGAATATGGAACATCTCCTGACGTGCAAGAACTGCCTAAGGAACTGCTCCCTTGATGATTTATGGAACGCTAGAGACAACGCCCTAGACGTGGCCCGATACTGGGCTGATGTGCTATGACGTGGATTCGGACACGAAAAAGTAAAAGCAAGGCGGCGGCGATCAGCCGCTTCAATTATGGGACAGCTGCCTCGCTTCTCACTACGGCATGGTAGGGGCTTGGTACGACCCAGTATGTAACGTGCAACTGAGCCGGCCGGCCCTCAGAAGCAAAGGAGCGGACGCGCCCTACGCACAACTCGAGAATGGGTTTCTACGCACGGGGCCACAACTTATTGCACCGGCTCTACCTGCGTTTGCAGACACTGAACGTAGTTCTTTGGGAAACAGTGGCTGACGATATATGGCGTGCATAGGGGCTGTCAGGGTGTTCTGTTGTTGCAGGTGTCGCTGCAGCTGGACGGCTCGCACTACTGCGGCGGCTCCGTTCTGAACGACCAGTGGCTCCTCACCGCCGCCCACTGCCTGGAGGGGTACGTCATAACACTCCCACTACCTTAACGCTTTCATTCACACTGATGTTCCTAGACAAGACACTAGAAAAAACTGCTTATGTAGTGTTATGTTATTTTAGATACATAATGGAGAAACAGTGATCTACATATAATGGCTGAAATTGAAAACAGTCCAAATCGCGGATTTGTCGTTTTTATTTTATGACCAGTTTCAGCCTATGTAGACTGTCTTCAGATGAATACCACCATGAAGGCAGGTGGGAGCAGTGGACATAGCAGGCCGCGCTAAAGATCGACTACATTGATTGAAACCGGTAATGAAATAAAAACAGCAATTCTACGATATGGAGGTTTTTAGTTTTACTTTTAAAGTAGCACTAGCTGAGAACCCTGCGTCGCCCAGGTACTTACTTATTCCAAAGTTAGCCCATCTTCCCTTTCCTCTCTCTGTTGGCCTCCACTTTCCTTTCTCTCTAGCTCCTCTTTCTCCCCGTTCATCTCCCCCCCTCTCTCTCTCTGTTCATCGCCTCCTCTCCCCTCCTTCTGGTCATCCCCTTTCACGTGTCTGTCAACATCTCCCATATCACATTCTCCTCTTCTACCCCTCTCTGTCCGTCTCCTCCCACCTCCTCAACCTACTTCTCTCCTATATATGAAAAAATACATATATGCACCACGTTTCATGGTGACTGGTCAAACGGTGCCAAAGTCGCAAGGTACCCTCTCCTCTGCTAAATTCACTGGCTTGCAGATTATAAAAATCTCCTTCATGAAAACATACATTTATGTGCGGTATTTGATGATGACCTCTGCCATGCACCTACGGAGGCTTACGAAAGGTAGTCCATGTATTAATTTGGCGTATAATCTTATTTCATTCATTTCCGTCCAGCCGCTTCAGCGTGGAGAGTAACAAACGTGTTAACCCACTGTAACTTACCCTTTGCCATGCACCGTGCTGTGGCTTACGAAAGGTAGCTCATGCGAAAATTCAGGGTATAAGCTATTTGGATTCCAAATATCACTGAAATCCGTCCAGCTGTTTTAGCATGAAAAGAAGCGAACGTATTAACACATTGTAAGATACCCTCCGCCACGTACCGTACGGTGGCTTACAGAAGGTATCCCATGTATTAATGCGGTATATTCCAAATTTCATTCAGATCTGTCCATCCCTTTCAGCATGAAGGAATAGCAAACATATTAACATATCGTAAGGAACCCTCCGCCACGCACCATGCGGTGGCCTATGAAAGGTAGCCCACGTATTAATCAGGGTATAAGCTACTTATGTTCCTCATTTCATTCTTATCCAGCCAGTCGTTTCACCGCGTAGGCGTAAGAAACGAAATAAATAATTGTAAAGCACCCTCGGCCATGCACGATATGAAGTTAATTTTAGTGGGCCAATAACATTTACCGAGTGCAAGCAATGAGTGGACAAAGTTTTATAGCAATCGGATGTACGGTATTGCCATGCATGTAAAATCAAACAAAAAACATTATTTTTATATTTTTTATATATTTTTATATATATTTTATTTTTATATATTTTTTATATATTAGATTATGTTAAAGTCGCATTGTTCTTAAGGAACAGCAGGCTTCTAGAATGACTTTTTACCATTTGATGGAGTATGTACCCATTTCAGAGGTATTTATCTCTCTGACTTGGAGGTTGTATTACGTTGCTGTCTATACGTGGATGACTGTGGTTCATACTATTTTAGCACTGTACTGTGTTTTCTTTGGCACGATGGTGAAGATTATGGTAGCATTATTGATCTCACAGTGCTAATTACAATAAACTAATGTTCGAAGTAATAAAAAACGTTGATACAAATGTGTTTTGTACATATATTACCTTTTGTGAGTTGGGCCCACGAAAGTGGTCGATTTTTTCACGTTATTCGTAATACTCTACATTATGAGACGACACGACAAATACCTGTCCATCTTTGCTAATTACTAAGGGAGCATTTTTGACAGAGCACCCCGCATTTATAACGTCCCTGCTGAGAGGAGTTGAAAGGTGTAGGTCTTGTGTATAGTCATAGAAGGCTCGGCGTCACATAAGCATCTTGAAGCTACTTTCCCTGTTGCCTATGCTAACCAAGAAGGTGTTCTGTTACTCCTATTAAAGAAACATCATGAAGTAAACAAAACGAGCGGTAGGAACGACAAAATGACTCGGAGAACTTTTCAAACGTTCGCCAGTTTTGACTAATCATTTACGCAATACGCGAAGAATTATCTCTCCCCCAGATGGGTCGATCAGAGTAAGAGACGTCAATTGGCATAGTCACTAATTCCGAATCAAATATATTTGATAGCTTGAAGACGTGCCCGGATCCTCTCTGTGGAGAGTTTGGACGGAAGAACGATTATTTCCTACTACCTCGAGAGGACGTCACTCTTCTGTTGTCCAAATGTTCAAATGTTTGTAAAGTTATGGGAGCTAATGGCAGTGGCCATCGGTCCCTAAACTTACAAACTACTTAACCCAACTTAGCACAATGACAACACACACATACACATGCCCGAGGGAGGACTCGAACCGCCACGTGGAATGTCCGCGCGAACCGTAGCAGGGCGCCCCATGCGCACGGTTATTTCGCCACGGCTTCTGGTGTCCTTCCAGAAGTGTGTATTCACTTTAGTTTTATTATGTTTGGTTCCTTTTACATTTTTCTTTTATTTCATTTACTATAAGCTCTGCAAGGATAGGTTTTGTTTTTGAATTTGTGCTGTAAATTGAGTATGTGTATACGGTACTGAAAAAAAAATGGAGAGGCGGGCGCTAGTTCGAAGCGTAAAATTCTGGTTTGAATCCCGCTCCATTGAAATGATTTCAATGCCATGTGACTATCGAGGTATTTGAATATTCCAAATTCATAATATGTAATACAAAAACAACTTCTGAAAACAATCGGTGAATATTCCTCGTAGATGAACTATGACCTTACTGCCCTTCGAAATAGTCACCTCCCATAACTATGCACCACTGAGCTCTGTGATACATGTCGTGGAAACTTTGCACGAAGTCTGCCTTCGGGATGGTGTTCAAAAGTCTCATCACGTTTCGTTAGATGTCAGTAATATCATAGAATCTCCCTTTGAAAGCGAGTTTGAGTGGAGGGAATAGGAAGAAGTGTAGAGGATTGAGATCCGGCGAGAATGGTGGATGTTCAAGTTGCACCACCCCTCTTTCTTGCCAGGAACTTTTGACGATACTGGCTGTGTGTGGGCGAGCGTAGTAGTGTAACCTGATCATCCACCATCCTCCCCGGATTCAATCCTCCAGACTTCTTCCTGTTCCTTCGAGTCACACTCGCTTCGAAAGGAAACAGATTTGACGACATTCCTGACATCCAACGAAACGTGACGAGACTTTCGTAACCATCCTAAAGGAAGACTTCATGCAAAGTTTGCAAGACTGCATCGCAAATCAAATGTTTGTAAATCTATCGGACCAAACTGCATGGTCATCAGTCAGTAGCTTACAAACTACTTAAACCTAGGTAAACTAACCTAAGGACAAACACACACACCCATGCCCCAGGGAGGACTCGAACCTCCACGGCGAGCAACCGCGCGCTCCGCAGCGCGACGCTTTAGACCGCTCGGCTACTCCACCGCGGCGACTGCATCGCAGAGGTAAGCGGTGCATAGTTATGGGATGTGACTGTTCCGAAGGACAATAAGGTAACTGTAGTTCGTATTTCATCTACGTTAATGTTGTAGGAGTAATCACCAAACTTTATTGTCAGAGGTTGTAGTTTAACGTAGATCATGGACCTGGGAAGGCACGAAATAGAAATACAGTACAAATACGAGGGCTACTTGACCCCAGATTTCGAAACTTCTATCATTGTGCTTAAAATTGGCACAACAGATTTTTTCAGCGACATATTCACCTTATATTATTAAACTATAGTTTATTATGGATACTTTAACGTTCAGTACGCTTTGTTTGTGACAGTAAATATTATTATTTTACTATTTTGAACCCAGACTGTAATTCTCATAGATACTACCATTTGAAGGCAGTTTGGGTCCAAGTAGGAGACGGTTATTTGAATAACATAATTTCTGAACATCCAGTGAACTTCCAAACGTTTATTTTAAGGACAAGTATTAATTTTGAACATCACTTTTGAGGTTTTTTACAAACAATAGAATGTAGAGATATAACAATGTTTAGAGTCCAGTTAAAGCAGAAAAAACGCTTTTTATCAATTTTGGGGGTTCTATTGTCATTACATCTAAAAATTTATATAGCACATCCTTATTTTTTGGCCACCTCCACGCAGGCTCCACGCAGACGACTCTAACACCTTTTGCTTTTATAGTGCGTTTGACTCCTGGTTATTCCTTCTCGTTCCATTTTACTAGAACGAACTTGCCTATTTCTAGGTCATCTTGCGTTACATGCGCCGGTGATGGTGTTGATTTGAATTTGGTCTGGCAAAAACTCATAGACAAGTGTCCTATATGTTCCTCATCACTATTGTGGAGGCTGGTGCTGTCACCTGGTCTCAAACAGAATGCGTTGTCTTCTTCTGATGTGGAGTCTTCCAATTTTTGTTTTCTTTTTCGTACGACACTTGGGCTTAAGTAACCCATATTTGCAGGTAAAGTAACCAGTTGTACTTAACTACATATTGTACAATTAATGAATTATTCATGACATGAACAGTTCTCAGTTGGCTTTGATGATAAAGTAAATCTCTGTCTATATAAAAGCGAAAGGACACTCACTCACTCACTCACTCAATGACTAAACACGAAATCTCGAAAACTACTACTACTTTGAAGCTGAAATTTGGTAGGAATGTTGTTTGTAGTTTGAAGACGTCAACTAAGAAAGGATTTTGAGATAGGGCCCATAATTCAGGAGATATGTCGTTATAAACAATGAAAACTTCTCCGTCTTGCGGCACGTGATAGTGTGACTTTATCAGTCCACTATTTGAGAAGGACAGCACTTAGCGAATTGCAACAAACTTTAAACATAATTTGAAACCTTTAGGAAACTTTTTCTCGCTGACAGCCACAGCAAAATTATGAAAGGAAAAAAGCTTGTCGCTTACTACGTTTTCGGCGTTCATGCAGTAAAATTACGGCATTTGGCATGACGTTAGAATTCATTACACGTACACTATTAATTGCATTCGCGAGGAATGTTACAGACAGTATACACACATACCACTGAACGTACGTTCGAAATTTTATCGTAGTACGACACAAAGCTCATGAGACATAGAGTCATAAGCAATTACGTTAATCAAAAACCGCCTCATCAAGCATGACGTTTTGACTTATTACGCCTTTCCTACTAAATCTATTCGCGACGTATCTTGCAGACATTTTACATATACATCACTGGATGTACCTTCGAATTAATATCGTATTATGACATGTAGTTCAGGTGTGACGTCAAAGACTCTGAAATTCATGAAAATTCATCGTAATAAGCATGAGGTTGTAATTTAATACCAACTCCATTTACAACACATTTCGCAGGCAGTTTCCTAACATTCCGCTCTACGAAGCTGCTAAATAATGTTTTTGTAGGACAGATAATTCAGGAGATGTCTATATATTTATAAGCAAAAGATCACTCACGCAGTTACTCACTCACTGACTTAACACGTAATCTCTAAAACTACTGCGTATATGAAGCTTAAATTTTACCGTAGGTAGGTAGGTTTATGGTAGGAGATGTCAGTTAAGAAATTATTTTGCGATAGGACAGAATTAAGGTGCATGGCGGAGGAAACCATTCCTACAGACTGACGAAATCTACAGTTTCATTACGATCTTCATGAAATTTTATACCCTTGACCTTCAAAACTAGAGGAAGGTCACCGTATACCCTAAGTTTCATACGGTACAAGGGGGTGAGTACCTTGCAACATAAGATGCATCACTAAATACCTTGATCCCGCCATAACTTGAGAAAGGCTTGACAGATTTCAGATCCTTTTTTTGTTGTTATCAGAACAAGGTTTGTATGAAATAAAACTGAAAACTTTGAGAACAAAAATGTGCGTTTTTCAGTTTGACCCTGAGTTTCTGTTGCATACAAATCTACAGTTTTGTTCCAATATTGATGAAATTTTGCACACTTAGCCTTAAAAGCAAGAGGAATGTCATTGTACGTATTAAATTTCTTTCGGTGCATGGTGGAGGATACTTAACTTACGGACTTTGACAAAATGTACAGTTTTGCTCAACTATTGATGAATTTTTGCACTTATGACCTTTAAACGAAGAGGAAGGACACTGGGTACATAAATGCTTGTATGGTACATGAGAGAGGGTACCTTACAAGAAACTTTGCCGAGAGAGGGAAAGGTGGAAACGAACATAAAGCGATGGATGCAGAGAGAGCAGGAAAGAGGAGGTGGACTAGACAGTGTAGAATAAATAAATACCCGTGCAGAGCCGGGTTTACAGCTAGTATGAAATTAATGCACTTACCTCCAGTTTTAGGGTATTCCTTATGTCTAAACAGGCGAAAGTTTGCAAAATAAACGACAGACACGTGTGTAGCTAGCATAAGCATGGATAGTACTAGTGTCGACTTCCCAAACCTCCTAGACTCACGCTATGGTCTGCTAGTTCTGTCGCCTACCAGCGAAGCTGTAAACTACGTCGTTATACTGATGCTGAGAGTGCGCAGAGAACCAAACAACATTTTCCTCTTTTGGGCTCAAGTTAGCCTCCAGGTCTTAAGTAGCCCCAAGTTTACGGTACAGTGTCACTGTAAGACCAAGTTGCAAATGTTGACGACCTTGGAGAATGGTTATACCCAGTTTACACAATGATCGAACGTTAACAAGAAAGATTATGGTCTACTGAAGCGCTCCAAGCGTACTAACTCGGTACTAGTGACGTGTGATCACACAGGCTTGGTTGTGTTTATACGATAAACTCCCGTCGACACGTAGGATTAGTACTGACAGCAGCACCTATGCGAAAATGCGGCTGTACTACTGTTTATATATGAGAATTGTTTACGTTTGTTCATATGTCATAACTGATCTTTTAAGTTTATACACAGACGGCGGTAGTAGGAGCCGTGGTGTTTTTTGAACACAACAGCGAAGAAGAAATAGAAGAGGGATGCATCCTTGGTTGAGAAGAAGACACAAACAATGAGATTTTTTTTTTTTACGAATGAACATGGAGTGAGAGTAAGTTGTAATTTGCGGCTGTTTGCTGATGATGCTGTGGTGTATGGGAGGGTGTCGTCTGTAACTGACTGTAATAGCATACAGGTTGACTTAGACAAAATTTCTAGTTGGTGCAAAGAATGGCAGCTAGCTCTCAATGTAGAAAAATGTAAGGTGATGCGCATGAGTAGAAAAAACAATCCTATAATGTTCGAATACAGCATCAGTAGTGAGCTTATTGATGCGGTCGCGTCGTTCAAATATCTAGGCGTAACATTGCAGAGCGATATGAAATGGAACGAGCATGTAAGGACAGTTGTGAGTAAGGCAGACTGCCGACTCCGGTTTATTGGGAGAATTTTGGGAAGATGTACTTCACCTGTAAAGGAGACCGCGTATAAAACGCTTGTACGACCACGTCTTGAGTATTGCTCAAGTATTTGGGACCCGCAGCAGATCGGTTTGAAGGAAGATATAGAGGCGGTTCAGAGGCGAGCAGCTAGATTTGTTACCGGTAGGTTCGACCAATGCGCGAGTGTCTCGGAAATGCTCCGGCAACTCAATTGGGGATCGCTGGAAGAAAGACGACGTTCTTTTCGTGAATTTCTGTTAAGTAAATTTAGAGGACCGGAATTTGAAGCTGAGTGTAGTACGATCTTGCTGCCGCCTACTTACATTTCGCGTAAAGATCACAAAGACAAGATAATAGAAATTAGGGCTCGTACGGAGGCATATAGGCATTCTTTTTTTCCTCGTTCAATTTGGGAGTGGAATAGGAAAGGAAATGCCTAGTAGTGGTACGGTGTACCCTCCGCCACGCACCTTACGGTGAATTGCGGAGTATGTATGTAGATGTAGATGTAGTGTTTCGCGAAATTGCTTTCATTCGTCCAAGAACAAAAATAAGGTTATAAAGATATTTCGCCATGCTGAAGATATAAAATACTTTTTAAACTATAGTTGCATTCTCAACTTTGTGTAATTTATGCGTCACTTACTACTGTTATTGCTATTTTTTTGCAGGCTCGCTTTAACATAGCGTTTTCGGGCGCCAAGGAATCCTTTAAAAGCCTTTACTTTGCACAAGGAATATATTTACTATTGTAATTGTTGCTGTTGAAATCTGCAAACCAGTTTAAATTTGCGCTCCATAGTAAGACCTCAGAAACTTTTTTTTCTCTATTTATTCATTCACCACGCTCTCAAGGTTTTGTGCAATTTTCTGTCTGGCATGCTACAACATTAAAGACCTTGTATAATATAAAGTACATCGACAAGACTTATTCAAACTTCTTCTTAAATCAACATTTTCCTGTTATTTTCTAGATGAATAACGGTCATTGTACCTTAGTAGAAAATAGTGGATTTTCTGCATTGTCCGTGAATGCCTCAATCAAAACACAGTTCCTGGTCTGTCCCATTCCATTGATGAGAGAGAAACAACCGATTTCGATAAGGACGTGGCTATTTCCGTACATGAACATGAAAGCGGCGCACGCGCGCCCAGATCGCTACAAGCAAATTTAAGCCCGTTTTAAACGATCAACGAACTTGTAATAGATTGATAACAAGTTGCGTTAGTGGCGGCCGTCAGTCGTTTGAACGGCTGCACTAGTATGATCGCGCTAGTATCGAAGCGCGATAATTATAGCGATAAAGAAATAGGGGCCGTTCTAAATTCGGTACTAGTGGGTTCACTGCGCATGCGCGAGCTAGTAGCTGTCAGCTGCAGTCACCGCTCCAGTTAGTCCGCCATTTTCCTTCATATTTACGTATATTTTGCGTTATGTTGAAGTTTATGATCAGAATGTATTACAAAATGTATTTCTAATGACGACATTCACACTTTCCGTCACCAGACCGTCACCTAACGTCAACGTCATGTTAAGCATTCTCGAGAATATTGTTTTGATTGAACGGTCGTCTTCTGCCATCGGAAGTTAACCTATTTTCGTCAGGCGATTTTCATATTGTAGTCGACAATTACACGGTTTGCACGCAAATTTGTCTTATTGATCTTTAGTTTATTATTATACTTTGGTTTAGCGGTAAATTGAAAATGTTTCATGAAGACTTAAATATTTATGTCAATTATTGTCCACGGAAAAGCGAGGTCGTAGGAACCGAAAAATGGTTTATGTTTTGCAATATCGTAACAGAAAAGACTGAAGCCAATTGTTTATTTGAATAAGATTGTACTTTGATGATGCAATTTTCATTAAATAGCATTTTAAATGAAAAAGTCAGTCCAAATGAAAGACAAAAATTCAGTTGTGCATGACGTTATTAACAATGTCAGTGGACAAATCGTAGTAGATAAAGAAGGTCTATTTACGCTCTTATAAATATGGCTTGATGTGTTCATAAGTTTATTTTTTCGCTTGAAATTAGATGTGAATGTTTTGAAATGTTGTTTCACTTCCCAGAACTTTACCACACTAAGTTGACCAAAAACATAGACTGCAAGGTTTTCTTTGGCCGTCAATAACAACATTTAGCGTTGTTTCCTCAATTCCAGTATTAAACTATGACTTCCTACATACAGATCGCCTGTTATAACCTCACTTTCAACATCGGGTATTACTGTTCGATTACGTTTATCGTCTAAACACGCTGCCACAAGATCTTGCTTGAATTTGTAGTTCAGGGCTAGTACGCTAGGAGCGCTTCAATAGACTATTATCTATCTTGTTCACCTTCGTTCATCGTTTAAAAAGGGCTTTAGAACCTGTCCTAGAGCGTACTAGCTAGTATGAAACGCCATCTCGGCTCATGAATTGCTGGTAGTTCTGCGTTTATGTCGCTAGACGGCACTCAATGTGATCCGTTCGTTACTAGCGCGATCATCGTGTAAACTGGGCCTTAGGCTCAGGGACGGTAGCCAGGAGGTGAGGTGGAGGGCCGTCGGTGTGTTGCAGGGTGGAGGCGGCTGCCCTGGAGGTGGTGGCGGGCAGCAACCTGCTGAGCGAGGGCGGCAGCCGCCACCAGGCCGTCACGCTGCTGCCGCACCCCGCCTACAACAGCACCGACAACTACCACAACGACATCGCGCTCGTCCAGGTGAGACGCTCACACCCCATTCTGCGTGCCGTCACCCTACCTAAGGCGACACTGCAAGTCTGCCTGAGTTTGTAGAACGGCTAGATTTTCAAAGGATATATCTTCGGACTTGTATGGCTTTTGCTGAAACAAATTCCACTAGAATACGGATGCCATGACAGAGAAGAGCAAGGCACTGTTAGCTAAAAACATCCTTTTTTTAACTTGTCCGGTTTTTGTAATAAACCCTTTAATTATTTTATGTACATAATTTAATTATATATTAGAATTTCTAAGAATTAACCTTATTTCATAAGTGAAAGGTTAACTCTCGATAAATTTGTATTCCCATGCGGAAGTCAATATTACACTACTATACAGTTTCGTGTATCGTATCATTGGCGTGGTAAGGATATAACTAATAAGAAATTAGGAAAACTTCTTTTGACAGCTAATAAAAATGTTAGCCACTGTCTGGGCTGCTCATCGGATAACAAAAATGACGTTATAATTCAAGACTACGCAATTCATGGTTGAGATCCTGAAAAGGATTTTATGTCAATGAATCTGATTTAAAAGATTGAGCCAATTTTCATTTGGGAACATTTTATGCAGAGACTGTCATTCACTCAGCAAGAGGTTTTTATTTATTTATTTATTTATTTTTATTTTTTATTTATTTATTACTGGGAGAGTCTATCTTTGGTGCATTATGTCTTTAGTATAAGAATTTGCTTCTGTTCGAAGTAAACAAAGATGGTGGCTGTGATTTATTACACATAAGTGAGGTTAAGATCAGGCAAGGAACTTTTGAGCACTGGAGGTATGTTATTTTAGTAGCTAACTTATAACTTCATTTGACTAATTGATGTATTATTTTGTATTTTCTCTTGTAGACAGTGCAACATGTCAACTTAACCTATGCTATTACATCTGATGATGGGGGTTTAAACCTTCGAAACTCGTTGTGAGAACAATAAAACAAAGTGACGTAACAGTAATACCTTACGTTTCAATTAATTTCAAAAAACAGTCACGGTAAAGCCTATACAATATTTTTTCATTTAAAATAAATGATGAATTTCTGACATACCACCTTTTCCGATTTCCTGTTGTGACGTAGGGATGCTGTAGTGTGAGCAGTAGGTTTGGGAGGTGGGCTGTGTCTAGCAATGATGTGAACTACGTCTGTAACTAAAAGAAGTGATTAGTCCTGAAAGGATTTATTGACAGAAGAAATCAAAACTTAACTTTGGTGTGCTTGTGTGGTACAAACTTCTTGTACTATTACATAGTTCTTCTGCACAATAGAAAACGTTTCAGGCTTGTGCATAGACAGAGGCTGGCTCTTCTATGATGAACTTCTGGAGCTGTAGTATTCCTGGGGCTGCCTCGTACTGACTGGAACTTCCGTACTTTCCCGTACTGACTGTCGTCGCTGCGGTGCGCCGGCATATCTAGCTTCTTACTGTTGGCCGGCGCGCGAAGCAGGCAAAGAGGTAACGAGACTGTGGGTGACCCCGGCGGCCGAAGTACTGCAGAGCGACTTATCGCCCTTTCTTGAAATTGTGCGGCGACTTGTGTAGACCGCCTGTGTTGTGACGAATAGCGACGGCACAACATTTTCTTTTGATGCCACAACAACAAATAACAGAGTATTGATTTGGTTGATGTATTTTCTCGGTTAGTGTATGTTGGCAATAACTAACTTTGCCACTCATTTGATATCAAACCACAGTTATGTCTGACCGCTTGTTGCAAGTAATAATAATTGGTTTACATTTGTGCTCGCCAAGCCATTTTAAATAGATTTTCAACATATTGTAATGTGCTGAAATGTGGTCTTTTGGGAAGCTTATGTCTAAAACGTATATCAATATCTACCTGTGGAGTCATGAATAGCGTTAAATTTGCATTTCTATTTTTTGTACAAAACATATGACCAACACTTGAATGATCATTACTTCGTCATAATGTTGTGAAATAGACTGCACAGATCTTGGCACAGGCAAGAAGGAATTATAAAACTATCTTTTGTAGGTAATGCAATTAATTCCCTCTGATTTTTTCAGACTCTTAGATTTCAAGCCCCTCTGTTGGGTATATGTCAACTGAAAATCTATGAATCAAAATAAACACTTCTACCAAAATGAATCCGCGCCTGATGGAGCCTTTTCTAGCGTTTTTATCACTTTTCCAGTGCCTTTGTATGTCACAATTACTCCAAAGTAGCTGTCCTTTTCATGTGACTGTCGTTTAACATATATGACTACGCCACGTTTAGTATTCAGTGAAATATGAATTTTGCATTGCGGTGCAGGTATCTCCGCCGTTTGATTTGGATGGCGTGAAGATTAGTCCAGTCAGCCTCCAGGAGCAAGGGGAAACTACGCCGGACAACGCAAACGCTACTGTCATCGGTTGGGGTCGCATCTATGTGAGTATGGCCGATATTAAGTTTAAGTAACGACAAAATTGATCATTTATATATCCCAAGACCTTATCTCATATCTCTACTAACACAGCTACATAGGTGACTCAAGGATATTCAGTGAATCTATTACTTAGGCTATGTGGTCCTGTTACTGAATAATTTGCCTGCACACATACACGAGGGATATTCCAAAAGTAAGGTCCGGTTAAATCAAAAACATTCAAAATCAAACTTGTTTCCAACACAATTATTTTATTGACATCCCTTCCGTCTTTCTCTATTTTTATACGTTATCTCCATACTTATTTAGACATTTGTCATATCGTTCAACACGTTTTTGAATGCCGTAGAAATCGACCGCCTGCTTCTTTCACTTCATCATCTGTGTCGAGGCGCTTGCCGCCAGAAACTCGTTTACGTAGCGGAACAGGTGGAAATCACTTGGCGCCAAGTCAGGACTGTACGGCGGGTGGTCCATCTGTTACCATCTATAGTTCTTTTTTTGTTATGTTTTTTTGTTTGTTAAGCTTATGGGACTTAACTACGGGGTCATCAGTCCCTAAACTTACAAACTACCTTATTCTAAGGACGACACAAATATCCATGCCCGAGGGGGGATTCGAACCCCCGACCTTAGTGGCCGTGCAGACCTGACTGGAGCGCCTCAGTCCCCTCGGCCACCGCGGCCGGCCCAGTGAGACAGAATGCGTGTACCCTGACCTATTTCAGTTAAGCAGTCAGACAAACTGGACATATAGTTTAATGTGGAATCCGAACCAAATGTTATTTCTAGTGACTCTTCACGCCTTTGAGAAGTAAAGGCTAGGTTAAAACGAAACTGAGAAATCAGTGGTCCAACCGAAATCCGATCCCAGTACATCAAGATTCCTAACCACCAACTCTGGCAATACACCACCACACTGAGCAGGGGTTTATAAGCGAATTTCTAATGTCAAGATATTTGACATAAATTGCAATATCTCTCTATTGCATTGCATCACCAGGGAGTGTGTCCTCAGTATCTGGCATCAACCGCAGCTTGACAACCTAACACTACCAGATGGCAAAGGCCTCGTTCTCACAGTGGAAGAGGACTTCATTCCATCATAACCCAGTCAGTTAGCATGAAGTATTTGTAAACTATACACTCAAAACTGTCTTCTAAATCATCCCACTACTGAAAAACCAGACAATAATGTGTAATACGGTTGGAAATTCACATTTTTCGGAATATTTCCTTTACGCTTACTTTGAAACATGTTTTTTTAACCAAATTTCAGGATTATAGGTCAACGGAAACTATACTATAGGTTTTTTCTATGTGAGTTAATGAGAAACGAAATATGGGACAGATTTACAAGTTTCAATATTTTACTCCCACAAGGTATATTAGATATAAGTGATATAAATTTCAACTTGATATGTCTTCCCGTACTTGAGAGAAAGCGGTATTTGCAGTCGGCACGGAGAGGGTTTCGATTTCATCTATCGTCGAAATGTTCAAATGTCTGTAAATCTATTGTCGAAAACCAAAACTTTTCGAAGGAGCAAAGCGATCAGGTTGCAAACTTACACACGGAACTCCCAAACACAGACTAGGAAAAAACACACTATTCTGTGCAGGGTGACAATTTTATCAGTTATTTATTGCAGTTGGCTCGAGCCCCCAGTAATACAGCACGAATAAAATGAAATAAAAACACAAATAAATCACCCATTCACAGCCTGTGTTTGCTTGGGGCTCCGTGACGTGCGGCTGTATACCCTATTTTATTATGCAAACTGCCTGCGGCGTGTCTATGGGCCAGCCACACCTGCTGCAATGTCCCCAAAATATTTAGCTTTAAATAAATGCAAGCAGGAAAAAAACGCACAAACGACACGTTCCCTTTAAACTAAACTGATGTTTATTTCACCTAATATCTGTCAGTGAATATTTGTTATACCTGACTTCAGAGCAATGCCGAGTTTCTTAAGGCTGCCACACCAAAACTTGGAAACTTGACTAAATAGTTTCTAAATTGCAAAGTCAACAAATAAAACTTAAAGTCTAGCAACAATCCCGAGAAACTCTAAGTTCCACTGTCACAGATATGGTTAGAGTTCACGAAGCATCACTGAAGACTATTTCTATGTCCCACTGACGCAGAATGAAATCAAAGTTCTCGAACCACCACAGAACAAATATTTCTAAATTCCACACTAGAACACTTCGCTGAAGTTTTATAAGTCCTCAAGTGACTCCACAGTCACCGACCATAACGACACAATTGTCTGTCAAATCGACTCCAGCAGACTGCCCCTAACAAGCCAAAATGTCCTCCTTAAGTACCCTCGCTGGCTTACTCTGAAATCAAATCAGTATCTTATTTTCACAAAATTACCCCTTTTACGTAGAATACAAATGAAATAAATAGCCGCGGTGGCCAAGGGGACTGAGGCGCTCCAGTCACGGTCTGCACGGCCACTACAGTCGGGGGTTCGAATCCCCCCTCGGGCATGGATATTTGTGCCGTCCTTAGTCTTAGCTAGTTCATAAGTAGTTTGTAAGCTTAGGGACTGATGACCCCGTAGTTAAATCCTATAAGTTCTACAAACATTTAAAATAAATACATGTGATGATAGTATTAAACGGAAATTTTCTGCTGAAACCAAATATGGCATCACAGACATGGTACATATCGTAGTTTTTGCATGATCAGAAAATTAAACTTTTCTAGATTTGCTTTTTCAGTATTTAAAGATAGGTTATTCACTGTACTACTGATCCTGTGGTTTCATTAATTATTTACTAAAGTCTAGTTTACCGTACTGCCACTAATACTACAGTTATTATTGTTTATTTATTAAAAATACAGCTTTTATACCTGGAAACCATGTTACTGGCCTCTAATTCAAATTTACTGAATTTACACAAAAAATTAAATATACATCTTAGTAGTACTCACTGAGATCTATCATTTGGCACCTTGTATGTAATATTTGGTTAAGTGGTTTTCAAGATATATCATTGACAAAATTGTTATTTTATAATGATTTTTTATTTATTGTAACTCAAAAACTATTACAGTGGCAGGAGAAGAATTTATATCAGCGCAACCGACTAGTCTTTATATTTAAAATATGCCTACGCGCTCCTTTGTATCATGTATCGATCAATATTTATTAATTTTTAAGTGGTTTATTGCATATTTCTCCAAGGTCAAACAGGGCTTCTCCCACCATTCACTGCATAACGGCCTGGATTTTCCAGTCATGTCTATACACAAAGCGAGCGACCAGACGCTCGTTTGACAGATGAGAGGTGCTGCTATCTATTGATTAACCCCTGAATTACTACGACTCATTAGCTGTCACAACATATCACGATTCCCGTGCATGTGCGCGATTTACCACAGAATTGCAGACTTCAAGTGTCCCCACGAAGCTGTTCCCTTACAAGGTTGAAAATCGCAACGCGTAAAATTGAAACTTATCCCGTGATATGGAGAGAGTTCTGTAAGAGGCTTCATCCAGTGATAGATTACAACTGATTATGTCACTGTTGTCAGTTATCTGTCGCGGTTTAACTTGCGTAAATAAGAAGGGAACATTACACTGATGCTTCATAATCCGTTATCAAATATTTAGTGACATCTTGAAGGACACTGTTTCTACCTGATTAGTCTAAATATCTTGGAAAAAAGTACTTCAAATATACTTGCGTCAAATCGACTAGTCTGACTGGTGTTTCATGTTTCCGAGATCACTATTCACCGAGTTTCCAAAATACCTTGACGGTAATTACTCCTACGAAGAGATCAGAGAAGAAGAGATACAGCTTATGTAGTCTTAGCGGTATGTGGTCCTACGTAGAGGTGAGAGAAGAACGGATATATCTGTGTACTCCGTTGTATCGTGGTAATACAAATCGGAGTGCTCTTCTTAGTCCTTTTGCGATGTCTTCCGGCAACCCTTGATGATAATAACTCCACAAGAGAACGGATAAGAGTGGTGCAGGAAGTCTGGATAATAGTTATGTGGCAATTTCTTAACTATTCTGACACTCAAACGCAGTCTTTGGTTCGTCACCCACATAACACATTCAATATGCTCTTTCTAATTTCAGTCGTAAGATTTGATTGGTTTATGTTTTAACGGATTTCTTAGTTTCATTAGTTAGACTCATTTGCCAAAGTTTGTACATATACGTAGGTAAATTTTCGAAATCGTTAGGCAGTTGGTTTAGATCTTCTAATGACTGCTAGAAGATAAATGACAGCATTATTTGCAAACAACCTGACAGTAATGTTCAGATTTTCTCCCAGATAGCTTATATGAACAAGTAACGGCAGAGGACACTACCCTGGGGAACGTCGGATATCACATCTGTTTTGGTCGATGGCTTTTCACCAGTGACTAAGAAACGACAAGAAAATCCCCAAACCAGTCACAAATCTGAGACGTTATTTAGCAATTAGTTTAAAAATACTATGTAATTTACAGTGACAAAAGCGTTCTGAAAACCCCCCAACCATGCCCGCAAGCAGGGGGGGGGGGGAGCGGGGGAGCACAGTTCTAAAACTGTGATCAATGTTCAATATGGCGACTATGGTGGCTAAAGGAATGCACATGATTAGCATAATGATGTAATAAATGTATGCATTCAGAATGACAAAACGCTTGGCGAAAACATCATCTGCACAATAAAACAATTTTTAAAAATAACGACAAATTGCTACAAATCACCTATTTGAAAATAGACCCAAACAATACTGCCAAGCCGTTCTCAAGTAATGATACTTCTACATGCGGGAATTAATTTTTATTTGCATAAATATAATGCAAGTAGGAGAGCCAGATATGAAGTAATTGTTCCACCTGGTATGCAAGATGTATGAGACAGGGGAAATACCCTCGGACTTCAAGGAGAATACACTGATTTCAATACCTAAGAAAGCAAGTGCAGACAAATGTGAAAATTACAGAACTATCAGTTTAATAAATCATGGTTGCAAAATACTAACACAAATTATTTACAGACGAATGGAAAAACTGGTGGAATCCGACCTTGGGGAAGATCAGTTTGGATTTAGGAGAAATGTAGGAACACGCGAGACAATGGCAATACTCACATTACGACTTATCTTAGAAGATAGGTTAAGGAAAGGGAAACCTACAATTTTAGCGTTTGTGGATATGGAGTAATCTTTTGACAATTTTGTCTGGGATACACTGTTTCAGATTCTGTAGGTAGCACGGGTAAAATATAGGGAGCGAAGAGTAATGTTCAACTTGCACAAAAATCAGACAGCAATTATTAGAGTCGAAGGGCATGAATGGATCTCAGTGGTTGGGAAGGGAGTAAGACAGGGTTGTAATCTTTCCCTAATGTTGTTCAATCTGTACATTGATCAATCTGTGAAGGAATTCAAGGAGAAATTTGGAGAGGGAATTAAAGTCCAGGGAGAGGGAATAAATCCTTGCGGTTTGATGACGACATAGTAATTTTGTCAGAGACAGCAAAGGACCTGGAAGAGCAATTAAATGGAATGGACAGTGTGGTGAAAGGAAGATATAAAATGAACATTAACAAGAATAAAACAAGGATAATGGTATGTAGTGTCAGAAAATCTGGTAATGCTGAAGGAATTAGGTTAGGTAATGACAAAATAAAAGTAGTAGATGAATTTTGTTATTTGCGTAGCAAGATACCTTTTGACGCCCGAAGTAAAGAAGATGTAAATGCAGAATGGCTACGAGAAGAAAAGCGTTTCTGAAGAAGCGAAATTTGTTGACATCCAATATTAGTTGAAATATTAGGAAGTCCTTTCGGAAAGCATTTGTCTGGAGTGTAGCATTTTATGGGAGTGAAACAAGGACGATAATGACTAAAGACAAATAGAAGCTTTCGAAATGTGGTACTACAGACGAATGATGAAGATTATCTGGGTAGATCACGTAACTAATGAGGATGTGCCCAACAAAATTTGGGAGAAAAGGAATTTCTGGCAAATTCTGGGACACATTCTGAGGTATTAAAGAATCGTGAACTTAGCATTAGAAGGAAGTGTATGGGGTAAAAATTGTAGAGGGAGACCGAGGGACGAAAACAGTAAGCAGATTGAAAAGGATGTAGGTTGCCGAACGGATTCTCAGATGAAGAGACGTGCACAGGACAGGGTAGCATGGAGAGCTGCAACCAAACTAGTCTGCAGACTGTAGACCACAACAACAACAACAATGTAGATAAGTTGTAACTCGCTGTAAAGACGACTGGAAAGCGGCAGAAAAGCACATAGGAAAGTCAGTCACACACAACTTAGGTTTTGGCCACAGCTTTCATCAGACACGAGTCTCATTCTGAGTGCGGCAGCCGGAGCTGGTAGCCGTGTGTTCCTTAGTTGAACTTGTATGAATGTATGTGTGTCTGTTTCTAATGAAGTTGAATTGTGCGTGTTATTTGTATGCGCCTGTCTGCACATATTGTATTTATATACGAGAGTTGGAACTTAAATAGTGGCAACACAGATGCGGAGACTCTATGCGATGGACTCTACTATTGTCGACGTTGTTGTAATACCTACCTCACCTCCGAGCAAATGGACTCGCCTATCCCACGTCACCGTCGTGCGCACAATCCAGGGAAACCAACACCGTCTGGATATAAGGCCTCACAACAAGGCCGTGTCACGTCACACCGATAGCCTGCCATCGCTAGTTCACTGGCTGGCCGTTGGGGCACAGTCCACTGCCTCGTAGCGCCATCCAGTGAGCATGCGATGTCCGCCTATCGGTGTGATATGACACGGACTTGTTCTGTCTAGATACGACGCTGTTGGGGAAACACAGTCACTTGTGACTGAGCGATCTAACGTAAAGGTGTCACTATGTTTTCGAAACAGGAACAACAGAGTTGGAGCACGACTAAATGTGCCACAGATTGTACAGCACGACAGTGTCATCCAGGTCTTCAAGAGGAGTTCGGGTAATCGGCATTGTGTAAAAGCCATCAACGAAGTCAGCAAATTGTCCATCTCTTTGAATACCTAGAACATATTCGCGTCGTCTACACCAACCGCAAAATAGACTCCCGCAATCCCCTGGTCCACCCCATCCTTACTGACCCCGGGCATCTCCACACCCTCCATATCCTCTCCCAGGGTAATTTGTAACACTCCCCTTGTTTTTACTGGTTAATTATCTGTTAAAGATCGTGAATAGTGTTGCCTACAAAGGATTTGGATAAGGCTATCTTTTCCGAATTATTGTGCTAAAAACCGATAGTAAGGGTGAGTCTCCACAACTCTATTGAAATGAACCAGTTGAAATTTGGATCAATTATCGTCAAACACGTAAGTACTGAAGTACGTAAGAAAATGGAGCACACGGTAACTACACAAATATTGATAATGCAATTAATTTAGAAATTGTTAAATATGGTTGCCAGCCCAATAGGGCACATGAAATAAATGAACTACTAACCTCTTTGTTAGGTGTGAAACGAAAGAAGGTTGTGTCATATAAGTTCCACATTACTCTTTCTACGAAAATAATGAAGTGTGATTGCTGACTTTAAATAAAATGAAAGTAAAATTAAATTTTGAAAAAATGGACCTACTCAGTGATAAATCTTTTTGACTGATTGATTGGGGGTAAGTAATGCACCCAACAATTGACGTCACCTCAGATTAACACTTACTCATCTGTATCATTTTACCATGTTAGCAGGAAAACATTTGAAATAACTTAGATTAACTTGCACTTAAATTAATATTAAACTCCCAAACAATTCGTCAAAGCAAGTGCAATAGAGTCTCTGCACAAGACAAAGCCGAAATACGAACCAACGATCAGGAGGACACACAATCAAAAACATTACAAAATTAATACTAGTAATATCAAGATTTATCTTTAAATTTTCATTAGTGCCAGCCTTCAGTAACAAGAAAGCTGTACTGTTAATCTTTCATTAAATTGTAGCCTATTATTGCATTATCAAATTAAACAGATTGCATCAAGAAAATGAACTTTGAAATTTTAAGTTTTACTGGCTTGGCATTGGAAATAATTATTTTGTTTTAGTAACGACACTCGGTTTTCACTTCACTGGACAGGATAGGACCTTAAACAGGTAATAATGACTTGGGATAATGAATGTCTACTTAACTTCAAAAGATCGTTATTATTTTAGTCACTAGACATAAGAGTTCTGGATAAACGCCTCACAAACTGCCTAAACTTTTCTGTGGTAGAAAATATTGGAACGGTCTTACGGTACGTCCCCGTTGTTGAGAAGTCGGCCGCCCTCTGTCGTCGACAATGCTGAAGTTGAAGGTACGGGCACACTTCCATTCAGTGAGCAATTGCAGGGCAGGCTCTTGGTGTGATGAAAGCCTGTGATATCTGCCCTCACTCATCACAGGATAAACGTGCCACAACTCAGTACTCCGCCAACAGGCCTGGTACCCTGGGACACGGCACTTCTCATTTCCACGCCGTGGCTGTCTTTCTCGCTACAAGCGACAGCACACGACTCCCGTTCTGTTAGCGCACACACGAGCTCACTCGCTCGTCAAAGACCACACTCCACACAATGCAAATCTCTGACAAAGATGTTATCCCTACTTTTCATAACGACGTATACCCACTGCAATTACAATTTTCTTTACTGCAAAATTACTCCTGAATAAATAAAACATTATTACGAAATATACAAATACGTAATTATTAACACATATATAAATTATAAAAAAAGCGTTTACATTAGAAAGTTTTTATCTCGACACATCTGGATTAAAGTGTTACAAATTCATGGAAAGAATACTAAACAGAAGTCGAATCTACATTTGCGACATACCACCTTGACACTTGTGCAGAAAGGTGTACAGTATTCTGCAGCATCAATTTTCAATAAGCTGCCACAAGAACTACAGAATCTTAGCACTAACTCACACGCTTTCAAATCTAAATTGAAGAGTTACCTCATGGCTCACTACTTTTATTCTGTCGAGGAACTCCTAGGAAATTTAAACAATGAAGCTAATTCATTTTTTTTTTCTTTATTGATTCTTTTCACTTAGTCTTAAGACTGTTGTGTGCATAGGACTACTTAAAAATTTTCTTGAGGTTTGATTCAATTTTTTGGAACGGTGTACTGAGCGACCACAAAATAATGAATATAATAAATATAGTATGCAGCATTGCTCGTTTTTTATTCATGTTTTTTGAAGATCGATTTCGATCACATAATGATCATCTTCAACGCACCAGACATCGTAATATCAGCTGTGCACAATCATATGCCATATTAGCTGAATGTAACAGATTCTTTTTTAAACATATGTTAAAAAATCTGTTACATTCAGCTGATATGGCATATGATTATGCATAGCTGATATTACGATGACTGGTGCATTGAGGATGATCATTATGTGATCGCAATCGAACTGCAAAAACATTAATAAAAAACGACCAATGCTGCATACTATATTTATTACTAGCTTAAACCCGCGGCTCCGCTCACGTGTTGGTTGATCATGGTAGATAAGCTAACCTTCAGTAGTGTGCTGTGAGACTGGTTTGATGGATGAAATGAAATACAATATCTGTTTTAGGAACAAACATTTTATTCAACATTCGAATAAAAAATAAAATTATGTGAAGTGCTTAATGATTTACGATAAATAATACATACATTATTCCTTATAGCCTGTGTTGCAATATCTTAACACATATGGTGAGAGTAATGTCCATTTTAATTTCATTTTAGGGCATTCTAGTAAACTACGTTATTTGTAGTATTGTTTGGAGCGTAAATCTAGAGACTTTTTGCGTTGCCCACCCTTGAGCAAGCGACGTATAATTGACCATGTGAAAAACATGAGGGCTGTAAATAGATTCCTGCGATGTTTAATGGTTGTCCTTGAGCTTTATTAATCATCATGGCAAAAGCTAGATGAACTGGAAACTGAAGTCTTTTGAACTGAAATGACATATCTGAAGGGATTAAAGGAAAATCAACAATAATGATTGTAATAATATCACAGATCGATCACTTGATGTAATGCGCGAAACGTCTAATCGATTTCTTTTAAAGAGATGTTTTAAAAGAAATTTCTTTTCTTACTGATTTACTTATTTATTCTCATATTTCCTTACAGAGAAAGAGGTGAACACGTTGTAGCACGCATAGACCAAAGATATGGTCTGTGGCATCACGTTTCGCTGTATGTAACCTCCTTGCTATAGAGTCACAAAAGTCATCGCTGGCCTTCAGTCCGGATTTTTTTATAATTTGACGACTTTCAACCACCCCCTTATAGCTATCGGCATGGAACTGCTACGGTGTACAACAGGAGACTTCGGACAGCAAGTACACACAGACCATTCGTCTGTGTTTCGTAGTTTTCGCTGCAGAGCGAAATATTAACACACACACACACACCTAGGATTTTATATACACCGATAACTTTCCATCTCAATATACTCCACTCTTTTATCATTATCAACCCTCAAGCAACAATGCAATCAATAAAACCATGTTCAAAGAGTAAATATAATTTTCAAAGAGTGATTATTGTTCTGCATTTCAAGTTATGTTCTTGAAATTACTAAATATCTGTCAGATCGCTATAAAATCGTGCCTAAAACCTTCCTCAGTAACTGTAAAAATATTCAAGTTTCCGCGTCTTGTCGTTCGGACGTGATAAGTGTACACCAAACATACATTCACATTATATTCATGTATTGACCATGGAGTCTCACTCTTCAATTGGGTCCTATTGAACAGGAATTGTCTGTATTACCTTTTAGAAATTCTTAACAATGTATTTCAGCAGAGGATGCCCAAATTATAGAATAGTTTGTGTCGTTTTACAATAGCCATTGTTGTTCCATAGATATTTTGGGTGGTCAAGATAAATGGGACACCCCGCATAACGGGACAAGATATGTGTGGACGTCGATTTACTGTTTGATATTTATAACGTGTGTGTTTGGCAGAGCCCCGACGACCCGACGACGTCGGACGCGCTGCTGGAGGTGCAACTCCAGACGGTCAACCTGGAGCGCTGCCGCGAGATCTACGTGACGCTGTGGGGCAACGGCACCGTCCACCAGTCGCAGATCTGCGCCGGCGTGCCGGAGGGCGGCAAGGCCGCCTGCAACGTGAGTCTGCGCCCAGAGTCACAGAATAGCAAGTATACAGCAGGGAAAGCTGGCGGCGAAGCCTTTCATCTGTATGTACCCAGGCGTTGCGCTCGACGCCATATTGAAAGAAAGTAAACGAAGAACCATAGCCACTTACTACTACGGCTGAAAGTAGACTTTTTACGACCTGCAGCTAATCTCACAGACTTTTACGAAAAGGAAAGGAAACGGACGGAAAGGAAAGGAAGGGTCATCAAAAGAGTCGAAAGAAGGGCAGCTCGTTGCGTGTTGTCACGATACAGGGGAGACAGCGTTACGGAAATGATACAGGATCTGGGATGAGAATCAACACAACAATGGCGCTTGTCGCTGCGGCGTGGGCTTCTTACAAAACTCCAGTCGCCAACATTCTCCTCCGAATGCAAAAATATATTGTTGACTCCCACTTACATAGGTAGAAATGATCATCAGAATAAAATACGAGAAATCTGAGTTCGAAGGAAGAGATTCAGGTGTTCTTTCTTCCCGCGCGCTATTCGAGAATGGAATGGGGAATAAAATTGTATAAAGATAGATCGATGAACCCTCTACCTGGCACTTAAATGTGATTTGCAGAGAATCCCATGTAGATGTAGACGTAGAAACGAAAGGAAACGGCTTTTCATTATGCTCTCCACTATTTTGCGCCCGTTCTTTCACCTGTAATCCAACTAAAATAAAATAGCCCTAAATTTTAATACAACTACGAAAATGTATGATGGAATCAATGACCGTTTTATTTCGAGCTTAACTCTAGAAAAATCTAAAATAACGCTAAATTATGTTTGGGAAATTAGTAATAAACATGAAAGTGACTTTACAACTGCAAACGTTCAAATGTTTGTTAGGCTCAAGCGACTTAACTACAGGATCATCAGTCCGTAAACGTACTAACTACTTATGAACTACCTCATACTAAAGACGACATAAACATCCATGCCCGAGGGAGGGATTCGTACCCCCGACGGGGAGCAGCCTCGCGCATCTTAGCATAGCGCCTCAATGCGCTTGGCCACTCCACCGCGGCTCTACAACTGCTAGGTTTTATTTGACACAAATAAATTTGCACAAAACACTGAGTCAGACTTAGCAGTACATTTTGATTACACAGAACTGATAACGTCTGGTCATATATGAAACTGTTAAATTACACACAAATGGACAGGTAGCGGAAACATAAAACTGCATCACAAACTTACTCTGTGGATTGTCATATTGTGGCACACATTGTATCTGTTAGAGCAAAGGGAAAAGTGTTTATCATTTTCCTCCTAGTCTTCCTTGTCAATATGCGTTCACTACAACGTTACACGCCGCGGTGGAGTGACCGAGCGGTCTAAAGCGCCTCGCTGCAGAGCGCACGGTTACTCACCGTGGAAGTTCGAGTCCTCCCTGAGGCATGGGTGTGTGTGTTGTCCTTAGGTTAGTTTACCTAGGTTTAAGTAGTTTGTAAGCTACGGACTGATGCCCACGCAGTTTGGTCCGATAGATTTACAAACATTTGAAGATTTGAACAACATTACACACCATTTGTACCTCACAGATAGGTTACTTTTATCACTTTGTAATTTAGTTTACTGATCGGAGAAGGGCACATAGAAGAACTTGTCAACCATAGAGCATGAACAACATAATATAATTATTCCCCTTATTCTTTTTGTTTGAGTATCCGAAGAGCATTCGTTGCCAACATCAGCACACTACGTCTCTACTGGCTTAAGTAAAATCTAACCTGCCTAAGCAGCGTATAACAAGGGGAGGAGCAGGATGAGTGTCATCGATTTAATTGGTTCAGTTTTACTTATGGCAGTGTAGGAGTACTGTTTTAATGTTGGGAACATAATGTTCGTTCCACGAGGACAATTACTTTACCTACCAGGGAAAGGTAGTTACATTAACCTGCCAACCATAGAGCAATAACAGCACGATTATTCCCCTTATTCTATTTGTTTGAATATCCGAAGAGCATAGATTGAGTCCTGCTACTTACGAAATATTCTTTGACTTTTATTTTATATTATTCCCTGCAACGTTAAACTTAAAATATAAATGTCCTTCAACATTTCGATGCTGTTGAATGGCTACACCAACAGCGAGAGTCATCGTCAAGAGAAGAAGTAAGGCTACTTTTAATGATTATGCAGACATTGCTCTGATTCGAAATTGATAACATACAACTCTTACTAAATATATGGTGACGTTCACTTACCGTTCAACATCTTTTGGGAAGATGAAGAAGCTTATCTGTCCTTATATGTATTAGAATTATTGCGGCAATTAGGTGCTGAACACCACTGGCGGCATTTTCTTTTATTGCTGCTCATAATAAAAATGGAACATATATTGACACATATTTCTATCTTTTCACTGCACTGCATCAAATACTTGTTTACTTTTACGCGCTTCAAAGAATTAAAGTACACAATTAACAACACAAAGCAAACGTATGTATTCTCATCTCGCTTAAAACAGCGCATTACCACGCCACGCCATCTTTGAAGATGGCCGACTCCGCGCATGCGCACTAAATTTTGGACGACAGACTGTAGTGGCAGTTTCCTTTCTGTATACTCCCCATTCTGTGGCCGAGTTACACCGCGAGGCGTGAGGGCCGTTTCTCTCCTCCATCGACTGATGCATGCGCTGCTACATGCTGGTAGCTATCAGCTGTTGGTGTAGTCATAGTTCTTCGTATTTTAGTGTCCCCACTAATAAATATAGATGAAACGAACCTATCACTACACAAATGTAGCCGGATTCTATCCAATAAGAACGTAAAATTCAATCAGTTTGTAACGGGATGCATACTGAGGTGACAAGTCATGGGGTAGCGATATGCAGATACTGGTTTCCGGATGTAGCCATCATGTGTAACCCATCCACGAGAGCCAGGGGGCAGCAGATAAGGGATCCCAGGTACGTGGCGCTTTTCTAAACTTTCGCAAGGCGTTAGTTACCGCTCCGCAGCGTCGCCTGTCGAACAAGGGCGAACATTTGGAATATTAGACCAGCCGAGAGACTGGATTGATGTTTGTTAAAATTTTCTCGGACTTTCATCCGCGTCATGTGGTTTCCTATCCACGACGTTTCGCCCGAGATCTCCACAGCCATTGTCAAGTGTTTGACTGCCATATGATTGCTGCTCTCGTCCTTACATACCTGCACTGCTGGCTGTGACGTCACTGGTGCTCCACGACATGACCATAAAAGGCAATGTTTTGGTCGCGTGCCTGCCGCGCCCGCTTTAACCGTCCGATCGTTTGGTTTCAAGTCGTCATCTCTATTAAGAGTATTGTCAGCTGTATACTCTTAATAGAGACGACAGCTTGCAGCTGAGCACGCCTTGGAACCCAGCAGTCGGAAACTTGAAGTGGGCGTGGCAGGCACGCGACCAAAACATTGCCTTTTATGGTCATGTCGCGGAGCACCAGTGACGTCACAGCCAGCAGTGCAGGTATATAAGGACGGCAGCAGCCATCATTCGACAGTCAACCACTTGACAGTGGCCGAGGACATCTCGGCCGAAACGTCGTGGATAGGAAACCACATGACGCGGATGGAAACCCAAGAAAATTTTATCAACATAACTCGCCGCGAAAGAATGCATAGATATGGATTGACATTTATATTTAACAGAACTCAGTATGTAATTCACAACAGAGAGAAGTCTTCAGAACTGAAAGTGATTTCTGGTGTGTCCGAGGGAAGTGTTGTAGGACCACCTCATAGATTACGAGTTCAATGAGGCTTTTTGCTGATGATGCTGTACTATATGGATATGTCGAAACACTAATAAAAAAGGACAGCGTAACGCAAAAGGATCTACAGCGTATGAACGCAAGAAAGGAAGATCCTTTATTATACAGGGAAGATGCAAGGAATCTGATACATCTGACAAGTATCGTTTAGCCCCCTCCCCTCCCCCCACGCAGAAGAACCGCAACAAGACGTAGCATGAACTTGACTGATGTCTCAAGTTGTTCTGGAGCGAATTGACACCATAAATCCTGCAGAGTTGTCCATAAATACGTAAGAGTAAGAGGGGCTGAAGATCTCTTCTGAACAGCACGTTGCAAGGAGGCGAGGTATTGGCGGAAGTATGTTGCGAGGCGGCATCGTGAGTCGTGTCGGGATAGCTCAGTCGGTAGAGCGCTTGCCCGCGAAAGGCAAAGGTCCTAGGTTCGAGTCCTGGTTCCCAGCACACAATTTTAATCTGCCAGGAAGTTTCATCAATGATATGCTCAATAATGTTCATGTCTGTGGAGAGCGCTGGCCAGAAGAAGTGTTCACAAAAGCGTTCCTGGAGCAACTGTCGAGCAATTTTTTACATGTGGAGTGTCGCAAAGTCCTGCAGGAATTGTCCGATTCCGTCGGAATGCTCAATCGACATGAATGGATGCCGGTGATCAGGATGCGACCGTACGTGTGACCTATCCGAGTCGTATCTAGACGTACCAGGGATCCCATATCACTCCAGCTGCACACGCCCCACACCACAAGGAGCCGTCACGAGCTTGAACAGTCCCCTGCTGACTTGCAGGATCCATCGATTGGTGAGGTTGTCTCCTTATCCCATTATATGTCCATCCACTCGATACAACTGGAAACAAATCTCATCACATGAGTCATCATGTTTCCAGTCATCAAAAGTCCACTGCTGTAGACGGACCAAGGCGTGGCATAAAGTTTTGTGTTGTGCAGTTAGTAAGGATATACGAGTGTGCCTTTGGCTCATAAAGCTCACATCGATGATATTTTTGTTGATGAATCATACATTGAACTTTTTGATGGCCCAGCATTCAGATCCGCAGAAATTTGCGGAAAATTGTATTTCTGTTATGTTGAACGATTCTTTTCAGTCATCGATGGTCCCGTTCTTGCAGGAACTTTCTCCGGCCGCAGCGATGTCGGAATTTGATCTTTTATCAGATTCCCCACATTCACGGTGCACTCGTGAAATGATTGTACGGGAAATTTCCACCTGGTGAAAGTAGCTTATTAAATTTTCTATGAAAGATCTTGGGCAGTAGAGATCTGCAAATGCAAGTTACAACGCTCACTGCTGCTCTAAATTACTTTGCGAGTCGTCACAGTACTTTGCGCAACGGAAATTTCTCTAACTGCTCACTCCTTAAGGGAGCAGCCAACGTTTTAACAAACACAAAATTAATGTGTAAAAAAAGGAATAGATAATTAAACATGGGATGGGGAGCATGAAATTATAAAGCAGAAGTCTGATACTTTAAACTATTATCTATTCAATAAAATAAACAAGCACAAAATGTGGGGAGACCAAATAAGCACAATAAAGCACACACCTTGTACAAAAGTGAATGAAATCATAAAGTTACTGCCTATAATTAAATAATTTCTGCCCTTCATGAATATGCAGGTAACGTGGGCGGAAATTTGCAACTACACAGTGGATAAAGGAAAGCACACTCATTCACTCACAGACACGTGCATAACGCATGTGATACATTACTCAAGCGGGAACACTTCATAGCAGCGGCAAAACGAAGCGTCGACGGCGTTTTGACGAGATGGCGGGTGTCTTCAAGCTCTTAAAATATACTATGCACAAACGTACTCACATGTGGGGAGGCAGCGGCATACTATCCTTAAGTACCACATGGTGTACGACCACAGTGAATTACATAGAATTTAGAAAAATAAATTAATTTAGAATAAACGAGTTCATATAGAAGAAAGCTAGTATCAGTAAAAGCATGGCTGAAGGCTGAAGTAATGACGGTTACGAAAGCGCGTTATCCAATCGGTCATACGAAGACAGGAAAGACGGAATCAAGTCAGAAAATCTGAGAAAAAATTTATACTCGCGGATACAGACACGACGCGAAAACCTTAATTAAAAACAGCAAGGAAATTCAAACATACTAAGTTTACATGAAGGCTGAAAGTCACAGCCGGCCGCGGTGGCCGAGGGGACTAAGGCGCTCCAGTCACGGTCTGCACGGCCACTACGGTCGGGGTTTCGAATGCCCCCTCGGGCATGGATATTTGTGCCGTCCTAGTTCGTAAGTAGTTTGTAAGTTTAGGGACTGATGACCCCGTAGTTAAGTCCCATAGACTATACAAACATTTGAACATTTTTTTGAAAGCCACACACGTGTATTATAACTTAAGAAAATCGGACACAAAATCATCAGCATAATAAAATGCAGATACTAAATTTACACTAAATTACTCAAATTCTGTAAATTAAGAAACAATTCACCTCTATATCGAAAGAATTACTCAGGAAAACTATCACTGATAAACCAAGACTGCCTGATCACAAAGAAAGTAAAGTTCTAACGGCATGTCATCCCCTCAGCATGATTCAATGAAATACTCACTTCGGCGGTCGTGGCAAGAGTGGTGCCTTAGGCCACGCACAGGGGCTTCTCCCTCTCTGTACCAGATGTAGGGCGCACTCAAGGCGATGCAGAGCGTTCAGAGCCTACTGTCTACCAACCCTCGCTACCTGAAGGAGGTAATACCCTCTACTAGAGCTACAGAGAGATCTCCTTTCTCACATCTTTCGTCCATGATTATGTTGGTACTACACTAATAACAGGCCACCTCGCCATCTTGCCAAGTAAGGTTGTCTCTATTCATCCAGCAGACGGCAGTGCAGACGACATACGAAGCCATGCGTTCTTAACTAAAGTAAACGAGGCCTAAAGCGCGAAGCGGCGACTGTAAGCCAATGCGCGGCAGTCAGTCAATATTAAAAGCAACCTTCCACATTCATAAGAGCACACAAGGCCAGTCACACAGTTGGAAACATATATAAACATAGGGCATTGATAATTAATAAAGGAATAAAATAATTGATATACAAATAGACAATATTGACGGTGGAGAAACACTTGAGAGTAATGAATAACTCAAAATGTTACACGATCACATATTCAGTGGACGTGTTTCACTGGTCGCTGCTTCGGAGATGCTATCAGTCGTGCGCGGTCTATAGCAGCACGTTCAAACTCACTTCGACCGTGATAATCTGGCATTGTAGGAGCAGTAAACGATGTAATGCCTGCGGCAGATACCTGTTCTGTTATATAGGCGTGCCTACCGCAGCACCGTCCTCTGAGTGTTTACATATCTGTTGTTTGCTTGCGAATGTCTCTAGTAGTTTCTTTGGTTCTTCAATGTATAACTTCGCAAACACTGGGAAAGGTTACTTCCGTGAAATATCTGGGAGTAGGCATAAGCAACGATTTGAAATGGAACAACCATATAAAATGAGAAGCTAAAGCAGATGGAAGAGGGAAATTCAATGTAAGAATTCTCACGAATTGTAGTCCGTCAACAAAGGAAGTGTGTTACAAAAAATTTGTTCGGCCAACGCTTCAGTCTCGATCATGAATGTGGGATCAGTACGAGGAAGGGTTGATAGAAGACAGAAGATCGAACGGAGAACAGCAGGCTATGTCATGGGATCACTTACTAAGCGCGAAGGCGTTAGTGACATAATTAACTCCAGTGGGAGACGTTGAAGGACAGATGTTCTGTCACAAAGTTCTAAAAAAATACGTTTCTTGAAGAGTAAAGCAAAATGTTATATTTTTGGAAACATTTTTGTTTCACTCATGGGGAACAGCACTCTTATTTAAATTTATATATAAAGAACAGTCTAGAGTGCAAAAAATTTATTTTTTTCGACTAGTTTCCGTCTTATTTTAGACAATCTTCAGGAAATTAAGCTCTGAAATATATCATAGTTACATTTAGAGGACTTTTAGCAATATACATTAGTGTCAAACTTAAACTAAATTAATAAAGAGAAATAAAACGATGTTATACCCATTGATGTTGTGGAGCTGGCAGGAAACTTGGAGCCTTGTATTGCGTCACTGATGGCTGGAGCAAGGTTTACTGCTCTTAAATAGCAGAGGCTCCGCTCCTTTGCCAGCTCCACCCATCTTTGATAGCCAGTGAAAAGACTCCATAGATGAATTTAGCCAAAAAATATAAAATAATTATAATCATATTTCTGATATCAAAATAAAACTTAAAATAGTGACAATAAATTGAATAAAATTCTTATAAATATTTTCAAAGATATTCTAAGAGTGGTACTGCAGCGCTGTACGTAATTTTACTGGATTAAAAAAAATTAACTATAAAATTTATTTAAGATACATGGAAAAACAGGATATGATCCCTTGCAGAAAACTATTTGGTTTATTTGTCATTGAAATTTGTGTAAAGCTATTGTTTTATTGATAACATACAAAGAACGGTCGATTTTACTTTTTACAATGCTATTGTAATAAAGAAAGGCAAATGGAATGTATTTTATATACACATGAAAGGTCCATGACCTACTGTATAAAGCTTTAGGTTGTCATTAAAAATATATGCTGTGTTGTAACATTGTAAAATATTAGCAATGAGATGTCAAAAACAGAACAAGTTACAATTCAAATGGCATCATGGCTTCATGACACACTTCCTTTCCGAATCAGAGCACACGTCGAGGCTAATAAGCGGGCAGTGTCAGAGGGATAAGTTGGCACATTCTGTCAAGTTGTCTAGATCTATTTTAATTACCTAAATAGACTCTGACCATAACTTGTTGGTTATGAACTGTAGGCTGAAACTGAAGCAACTACAAAAAGGTAGGAAAATAAGGAGATGGGACCTGGATAAATTGAAGGAACCTGAAGTTCTTAAGAATTTCAGAGGGAGCTTCAGGCAACAATTGACAGAAACAGGGGAAAATAAAACAGTTGAGGAGGAATGGGTAAAATTAAGAGATGAAATAGTGAAGGCAGCAGAGGACAAAATAGGTAGGAAGGCAAGACCTACAAAGTACCCTTGGATATCATAGGAGATACTAAATTTAATCGATGAAAAGATAAAATATAAAAATGCAGTAAATGAAACAGGCAAAATGGAGTACAGACGACTAAGAAATGAGATTGACAGGAAGTGCAAAATGGCTAAGCAGGAGTGGCTAGAAGCCAAATGCAAGGATGTAGAAGAATGTATAAATAGGGGAAAAATAGATACAGCCTACCGGAAAATAAGAGAAACATTTGGCGATAAGAAAAACAGCTCTATGAATATCAAGGACACTGATGGAAAACCAGTTCTCAGCAAAGAAGGGAAAGCTGAAAGGTGGAAAGAGTATATAGAGGGGCACTACAAAGGAAATGAACTTCGAGACAATATTGTAGGAATAGAAGAGGATGTAGATGAAGATGAAATAGGAGATACTGTACTGAGAGAAGAATTTGACAGAGCCCTGAAAGACCCAAGTCGAAACAAGGCCCCAGGAGTAGATGATATTCCGTCAGAGCTACTGAAGTCTCTGGGAGAACCAGCCATGACAAAATTGTTTCACCTGGTGTGTAAAATGTATGAGACAGGTGAAGTACCCTCAGACTTTAAGAAAAATGTTATAATCCCCATTCCAAAGAAAGCAGGTGCAGACAGGTGTGAAAACTACAGAACCATCAGTTTAATAAGTCATGGTTGCAAAATATTAACACGAATTATATACAGAAGGATGGAAAAGCTGGTAGAAGCCGACCTCGGGGAAGATCAGTTTGGGTTCAGGAGAAATGTAGGAACACGGGAGGCAATACTCACTTTACGGCTTAACCTAGAAGATAGATTAAGAAAAGTCAAACCTTCATTTCTAGCTTTTGTAGATTTGGAGAAGGCTTTTGACAATGTTGATTGGAATAAACTCTTCCAAGTTCTGAAGCAAGCAGGAGTAAAATATACGGAGCGTAAGGTTATTTACAACTTGTACAAAAACCAGACAGCGGTTGTCAGAGTTGAAGGGCATGAAAGGGATGCAGTAGTTGGAAAGGGAGTAAGAGAGGGTTGTAGCCTTTCCCCAATGTTGTTCAATGTGTACATTGAGCAAGCTATAAAGGAAAGCAAGGAGAAATTTGGAGAAGGAATTAAAGTTCAGGGTGAAGAATTATAAACATTGCGTTTTGCCGACGACATAGTAATTCTGTCAGATACAGCAAAGGACCTGGAAGAGCAATTGAACGGAATGGACAGTGTGCTGAAAGGTGCATATAAGATGAACATTAACAAGAGTAAAACTAGGGTAATGGAGAGCAGTGTAAGAAAATCAGGTGATGCTGAAGGAATTAGATTAGGTAACGAAACAATAAAGGAGGTAGATGAGTTTTGTTACTTGGGCACTAAAATAACAAATGATGGTCGCAGTACAGAGGATATAAAATGCAGAATGGCAATGGGTAGAAAGGCGTTCTTGAAAAAGAGAAATTTGTTAACAGCGAATATTGATTTAAGCGTAAGGAAGTCCTTTCTGAAGGCATTTGTATGGAGTGTTGCCTTGTATGGGAGTGAAACATGGACGATAAACAGTGTGGACAGAAAGAGGATAGAGGCTTTTGAAATGTGGTGCTACAGAAGAATGCTGAAGATTAGGTGGGTGGATCGCGTAACTAAGGAGGAGGTACTGAACAGAATTGGGGAGAAAAGAAATTTCAGGCATACCTTGACTAAAAGAAGGGATAGATTGGTAGGACATATTCTTAGACATCAAGGAATTGTGAATTTAGCGTTGGAGGGAAGTGTGTGGGGTAAAAACCGCAGAGGAAGACCAAGAGGTGGATACAGTAAGCAGATTCAGACAGATGTAGGTTGCCGTTCTTATGTGGAGATGAAGGGGCTTGCTCAGGATAGTATATTGTGGAGAGCTGCATCAAACCAGTCTCCGGACTGAAGACCACAACAACAACACAAATAATATTACATATCCTTGTTATATTGACACCAAGACCGCTTATATTGAAACAACTGATTATATTTCCTTACCGGTTTCGGAAGAACTAGCTGCAAACCTCAGATGGTTTCTACAATGTGCACACAACGTAAATAAATAAACCAAACTATATGCTTACAATTAAGTAGAAGGGACACGTTGAAACACGTCCATTGAATGTGTGGTCGAGTTCCACTTTGTGTTATTCATTACTCTAAGTGTTTCCCCGCCATTAACATTGTCTATTTGTATATTTTATTCCCTTATTAATGATCAATGCCCCATGTTTCTATAAGTTTCCACCAATGTGATTGAACTTGTGTGTTCATAAGAACGTGGAATGTTGTTTTTCATATTGACTGACTGCCACACAATGGATTACAGTCGCCACCTCACGCTTTAGATCTTGTTTACTTTAGTTAAGAATGCCTGGCTTTGTATGTCATCTCCACTGCATCTGCTGGGGGCCAGAGACAATCTTACTTGGCAAGATGGCAAATGTAGTACCAACATAATCATGAGCAAAAGAGGTGACAAAAGAGACCTCTCTGGAGCTCTAGTAAAGGGTATTATCTTCCTCAGGTAGACAGGTAGGCTCTGAACACACTCTGCGTGCCCTACATTCAGTGTGTGGAGGGGAAGGCTTTTGGCATGGCATGAGGGTTACTTTTGCTGCAACCGCCGAAGTGAGTATATCGTCGAATCATGCTGAGGGGATGGCATGCTGTTAGAACTTTACTTTGTTCGTTACCAGACAGTTTTGGTTTATCAGTGATAGTTTTCTTTAGTAATTCTTTCGCTATGTGAGGCAAAGTGTTTCTTGGTTTACAGAACTTGAGCAATTTAGTGTCAATTGAGTATTTGTATTTCCAATGGGGTACTGATTTTGTGTCTGGTTTTCTCAAGTTAGAATGCACATGTGTGGCCTTCTTCTTTTGTGTAAACTTAGTATGTTTGAATTTCCCTGCTGTTTTTAACTAACATTTTCACGGCGTGTCTGTATCCACGAGTATGCTAAATTTTTCTCAGATTTTCTGGATTGATTCTGTATTTTCTTTCTTGGTATGACCGATTGCACAAAGTGCTATCATAAAATCATTACTTTGGCCTTCAGCCATGCTTTTACTGATACTAGCTTTCTTCTATGAATTTTTGCATATGCTTTACTCGCTTATTCTAAATTAATTTCTTTGTGTAAATTCTATGTAATTCACCATGGTCTCACACCACGTGGTACTTAAGGATAGCATGCCTCTGCCTCCCTGCACTTGAGTTCGTTTGGTGCATAGTCGATTTTAATTTGTGCTTGAAGACACCTACCATCTCGTTAAAATGCCTCCGAATCTTTGTGTCGCCGCTGCTATCAATATTGCCGCATGAGTAATGTGTCACAAGCATTATGCATGTGTCTGAGAGTGAATGAATGTGCTTTACTTTATCCACTGTGTATTTGCAAATTTCCTTCCATGTTACCTCCATGTTCAAAAGGGAAGAAACCATTTTATTAAGGGCAATAACTTCATGAATTTAATACACTTTTGTACAAGGTGTGTGCTTTATTGTGCTTAATTTGGTCTCCCCACATTTATTTGCTTGTTCATTTTATTGAATAGATGATGATTTAAAGTATCAAACCTCTGCTTTATAATTTCATGCTCCCCGTCCCATTTTTAATTATTTATTCTTTTTTTAACATTAACTTTGTGTTTGCTAAAACGTTCGCTGCTTCCTTAAGGAGTGAGAAGTTAGATAAATTTCTTGTGTGCAAGTACTGTGGCCACTCGCAAAGTAATTGAGAGCAGCAGTGAGTGTTGTAATTTGAATTTACAGATCTCTACTGCCCGATACATTACATAGGAAACTTAACATGCTACTTTCAACGTTCTGTTCATAAATAATACCACTTCATAAAACTAAGTGTTACTGTTGTCACTGAGATTCTCAAGTTTAAAAATACGTTACCATACCGGATAGTCACAATAATAGAATTACTGAAATAAAAATTATGAATACGTCACTGATTCACAAGCACAAACAGTTCCATTATTGTACATATTGCTTCTACGTCGACTTGAGAAGACTGATACACCAGTCAGAGAGAGAGAGAGAGAGAGAGAGAGAGAGAGAGAGAGAGAGAGAGAGCGGTGGGGGGGAGAGAATAGTATTGTTATCCAACATGATTGTAGAGACAGCATTATTATGCATCATACATTATGCAAATAAATTTACGTAAATAGATAGTATGGCAATGTGTTAGCGTGTCACCACCGCCTAGTTGCCGAACTTGTCACTTGTCACACACACACACACACACACACACACACACACACACACACACACACAAACACACACACACACGCACACACTTTGGGAAGCGTATCAATCCTCCCCAGTGGTCAAGGCAGTATGTAAAAGAATGGGACCGTTTGGAATCGTGACTTTAACACTGACGCATTCATCTGAATTTTTAATATTGCGGTGACCCAGTATGGTTACATATTTTATAACTTGAACTCATTCACATTTTTCCTACAGCAATGACACATAGTTTTATTAAGTGGAATGTAGGTATTAATCATATGTAAAACGTGTTGCATCTATGCGGATTTATTTACGTTATCTTACATGGACATCGTAGACAGCTAGTTCTGGCAAAAGTGGTAATGAAATAAAATCATTTGTTTCAACAGAAAGCGGTCTCGGCAGTAACTATAACAAGTCACACAAGATATCCCCAACATTGTATGTCCTCTCAAACCGTGAGATACCATTTTGTCTTCTCTGGCCGCCTCAAGGAATGGCCGCCTGATCTAAAGCATCATGCTACGGACTAGACAGCCGTTACCTCGGGCATAGACGTGTGTGTTGTCTTTATTGTAAGTTAGTTTAAGTAGTTTGTAAGTCTAGGGACTGATCACCAAAGCAGTTTGGACCAATACGCTTACAAACGTATTACATCTACGCCGGCATTAAGTGTATTTGTTTTGTTTTGGCCTGGCGGTGTCACCGTGTTGTTGTTGTTGCAGGGCGACTCAGGAGGCCCGCTGCTGGTGGAGGGTCAGGCGGTGGGCCTGGTGTCCTACGCGTACGGCTGCGCGCGGCGCGGCTACCCCGGCATCTACACCAGGGTCTCCTCCTACATAGACTGGATCTCCGACAACGTCAACTAGGCGCGGCTCTGCGTGACGCAAAGTAACATCGAGTAAACGAAATTACAACATTCCTTAACATTTGTTCAGTAATTTCATTTGTGTTTTCATATTTTATGATAATAAACATCACAATGTTAATAAAGCGCTTTCTTCCCACCTGTTGTTGTTCAAATCTTTGTTTGATCTACGAGAATCTGTTATTCATTAATTCCGGCACTGATGACCATGATATAGACGAGACATTAAACAATAAGTTTCCTTCCTTTTGTTTCTTTTTTTTACCTTTCTTTGTCTCTTGGTCAATGCAAAAGATGACGTGATAGTCGTCTTGAGTGAAGATACGTTCCCAAGATATTACCTGACAAATATGTACGATATATAATAAATGAATGGCTGCCAGAGGAAGGAGGGAGAGGAGAGGGCCAAGAATGACATTATGACTGCCTTAAAAAAATTTTATTTCTAACCGGGTAATTTATATTTTAAAACTATGGCAAAACACAGATTTCATTACGACTTCAACCAGAGCCCACATATTTCTTTTAATTTATCAGTTAAACGTAATCTAAAAACTGTCTAATAGTTGCATCTTTAAGATACATTAATGAAATTATATGTTTTTTTTTTTGCACTGATAGCCACATTACTGAAAATGCGTTTTATATGTTGTGTTGACTTCCTTTATGTTTCTAAACGAACACAAAATTTTTGCCGCATCCAATATATAATATCTACGAAAATGTGCCTTACAGATGGCTCTATGAATTACTTGGACCGTATACTCCTGAATTTAATTCGAACTCAATCAACTTCGCGAACAAAAAAAAAAAAAAATGAAACAAAACACAAAACAAAAAATGAAAGGGGAAGAGAGAGAGGCAGTGTACGGTGCTTCATATAGTGCGCGTTCCAGTTTCTTCTTAAGCTTCACCGCTTGTTACATTCCCCGTCGTCGAAGAAAATCCATAGAGCTGTAATTCATTGTAACTGACTCTTGGAAACATGCATCACGTAAACAAATTCGTTTCTTCAGTTTTCGTCTCGTATGAACGGTTAAGCCGTTATTTTCATTTAAGTTTCGAGCTGTGAAAAGGCGATCGCAAAGGCCCAATTTTGGTGTTACTACCATAACCTAAAGTTGGCAAAAACCGGTATATATGTCCATTTCGAATGTTCGCATGAATGAATGGATAGTATGTCATGGCCTGAAGATGGCACTACTGTGATATCGAAACCGGTTGCGTAGATAAAACAATATTGTGAATGTATCGACCAGCCGCAGTCCCATCTCCATTACAATATGAAGCTACGCAGATATGGGCGGGGTGCGAGGGGCAGTTTCCCTTGTAAGAACCATTGCCCTGCCTTCTGTATGGACAAGAGATCCACAAGAAGCCGCAGTGGAGTAGCCGAGCGGTCTAAGGCGCCTCGCTGCCGAGCGTGCGGTTGCTCGCCGTCGGAGGTTCGAGTCCTCCCTGGGGCATGTATGTGTGTGTTTGGCCTTATGTTAGTTTAACTTTGTAGTTCGTAAGCTACGGACTGATGACCACGCAGATTGGTCCTATAGATTTACAAACATTTGAACATTTTGAACCATACAAAGATCGCCGTAACTTCAGAATAATTTTTGTCTTCCAATAAAAGTTTAATTTTTGTTCGTCTCGTGTGTTTTAGTTCTGGACTGAATCGTTGCAGTTAGTTCTACGTATTATCCAAGGTTCATCGAGCTCTGTTACATTTGGAGTGACACATGGTGTGCAAATTAGTTACGTCCTTAAGTTTTACACGTCAGGTACGTCCGAGTGGCCGAGCGGATTGAAACGGTAAGCTCCGGTGCGCAAGGCCATTTTCCGTCGAGGGTTCGAGTCGCCCCTCGGGCATAGATGTTTGTGCCGTCTTTAGTATAAGCTAGTTCATAAGTAGTTTGTAAGTTTAGGGACTGATGACCCCGCGGTTAAGTTCCATAAGCTTTACAAACATTTGAAAATTTTTTTGGTGTCAGCCAGTAGCAGTGAGCACTCGTGTGTAGCGCAGAGCAAAACAGGACAAACGCGGACACGGCTGTAATGGAGACGTGGCTTGCGTAACGCCCCACCTGGCCACAGACGCCGAAGAGCGTTCAGACCATTGCCGGCCTACCTGCTGCTTTCTAGCAGCGCTTAGATTGATTGATTGATTTTGCCAGGGAAGCCAAAACAGTCTTGGTCCAACCCGGCACTGCCCGCACCGAAACTAAGTTTATTGTGCGGTTTCGCTCCCTGTATATCTAGTAAAGCTAACCAATGCCCTTGAACAGTGCAAGGAGTCTCTTTACCAGTTCTTTATTAGACACAATTTCTTCGCGTCTGGTTGTCCCAAATAGTCTGTGCCTTTTATTCTCCAATGCAATGCATTCGAAGATTAGATGTGATGTAGTTTCATCACCGTCATCACAGATCCTACATTTAGGGTCCTCTTCTGTTATTCCCATTGTATGTAGGTGTTTTTTGAAATTCCCATGGCCTGTCAGCAGTCCAACCATGAGTCTAATCTCTCTCCTGTTCAGGCCCAGGATTGCAGAGCTTCTTTTAAAACATGGCTTAGGCATCATTACCTTGCCATGTTTTTGTTGATGGACTTTGGTCCAATATTCTACGTGTGTCTTCTGAGCCAGTTACGTAGCTCCAATTTGATCATTGCCTTGGTGCTTGTCAGGACAGGTTGCGATCCAATAATTGAAGTCTCTGCTCCCATCCTGGCTAATCTGTCGGCATGTTCGTTGCCACTGATCCCAGAGTGGCCAGGGACCCACAATAGGTTTACTCTATTGTTTTCCCCTAGCTCCACCAGAACCCTGTGACATTCTGCAATAATTTTAGACCTTGTTGCTGGGCTGCCTGGCTGTCTGAATAGATATAGATGCTACGATCTTTGTAGCACCTACGCAAATTCTCCTCCACACAAGCCCTGATGGCAGTGATTTCGGCCTGGAATACTGAGGCCAGTTTCCCTAGAGAGATGACGCCCTACAGTCTTGGCTGCACCCCGTATACACCGGCCCCAACGCCTTGGTCTGATTTTGACCCGTCAGTGAACCAGACAATATCCCCCGTACGGTGTCGAACTATTTTCTCCCACTGCTCCCTACTTCCAATTGTTATACTGAAAGAATTGTTGAAGCAGTGTGGGGTTATAATATAGTCGGCTGGCATTTCCCCAACCTTTCCTATATTTACCTCACTCACTATTTTAGTGTGTGATTCTGGATATCCCAAAGAGTTCCAGTTGTTGCCATTTGAGTCTGTATGCACCAGCCGCTGCCTCCATCTTGACCCAAAGGTGTAATGGGGACAAATCCAGCATGGTTTCCATCCCAGCAGTTGGTGTGCTGCTAATTCCGCCTGTTATGGCTAAGCATGCTAATCTATATTAGCAGCACTTAACTTCGTAATTGGTCTCCTGACACGCTCTTACACAGGTGGGGTCTCTGAGTACTTGTTACCTCACATTTCGCGCCTTTCATTTTATTAGTTAGATTTATTTTCCAAATTTTATTCTTCCGTACGGCCAGCCGTGGCAGGCCACAGCAGATACGGTGCACTTAGCGCGGGCCGGTCCGGGCTAGCACTAGCAAGCGACAGATGGTCGCCCGCACCGTGGGAGCGCTCACCTTCCGGGTACGGCGTATGGCGCGGGGCTCCACCGTCACTGCGAATGGCGGGAATCGGCTTCGTGAAACGTATTTTGTTAACTTTGTGGATTCTTGTTTTGAGCTCCAACATTTCTCAAGGATACAGCTTTGGACGATTAATATTTTGTTTATTTAATAGTGTCTTAAAGTTTAGTATTATTAAGAGTAAGTTGAATGTAGAACGGATGATGTTATTGGACAGAAAGTGTCAGCCAATGGCGTGATAGTATGATGGATTCCCGCTCCAAGACTTTGAGGTGGACACTAGGATTCGGCGCGTGGTGTCCGCTGTGGAACCATGTATTGTGTGTGCGCCGATAGTGCGCTCGGGTAGCTAAGTGAGTAGACTGTCTGTGGATATCAGAGTGTTTATCGTTGGTGTGTGGCGTTCCCGTGTGAAGTCACTTATTGTTTCGATCGCGCTGCGGGCGTGCAGATAATAAAGTTTGGTGTGTGGTGTCCGGTACGGAACCAAGCATTTATTGAGTTGTTTGGCTGCATATGTTAATGCGCACAGTAGTTGCATTTGGCTGCGTTAATTACTATAATTTTGAGAGTGCTGACGGTAGAAGTTAGTGGAGAGTTTATCATTTTTTAGGTGCTCAGTTGACAGAATTTCTTTGTCGCGATTTAAGACAATTTATTGTGTATCTGTCTTCATACTTGACTGCCACAATGATAGAAAGTACATGAACATTTTCAACTTATTTCAAGTAGTTAGAGCAACTTCCTCTATGCTCATTATTCTTGACAGACGCACTGCAATTTGGAAAGCGTTAGAATCTGCGGCCTGAGGAGAAGAACTTCCAACGGGACATTACAGTTGTACTACAGGTAAGAAATCCTGTTAGACTTTATTTTGGAAAGAGTGTGTGACAGAGGGCTCAGGCCTGGTTAATCTGAGCACTGATAGGAACATTGACTACTGTGAGGTGTGTGTCCGCGAGTAACCGAACGAGGCATTTACAGAGTTCTACGTCTCTTATTTCACACTAGCTTATACCCGCGGCTCCGCTCGCGTGTTGGTTGATTATGAGAGATATGCTAACTTTCAGTAGTGTGTTATTTATCTATTCTTATATTTCCTTATTCGTATGCTTATCCTTACAGAGAAAGAGCTCAAGACATTAGAGCATGCATAGACCAAAGATATGGTTTGTGGCATCACGTTTCGCTGTACTGGCCGGCCACGGTGGCCGAGGAGACTGAGGCGCTCCAGTCACGGTCTGCACGGCCACTACGGTCGGGGGTTCGAATCCCCCCTCGGGCATGGATATTTGTGCCGTCCTAGTTCGTAAGTAGTTCATAAGTAGTTTGTAAGTTTAGGGACTGATGACCCCGTAGTTAAGTCCCATAAACTATACAAACATTTGAACATTTTTTTTCGCTGTACTGTATGCAACCTCCTTGCTATAGAGTCGCAAACATCATCGCTGGCATTCAGTCCGAATTATTTTATAATTTGACGACTTTCAACCATCACATCTCACCATCCCCTTATAGATATCGACATGGAACTGCTATGGTGTACAACGGGAGACTTAAGTTCCCAATATACTCCACCCTTTTATCATTATCAAGCGTCAAGCAACATTTTCAAAGAGTAATTATTGTTCCGAATTTCGCGTTATATTCTTCAAATTACTAAATATCTATAAGATCGCTATAAACCGTGCCTAAAACCTTCCTCAGGTATAAATTAGTGACTGTACAAATATTTGAGTCTCTGCGTCTTGTCGTTCTTACGTGATAAGCGTACACCGAACAGACATTCACATTAATATATATATATATATATATATATATATATATATATATATATATATATAGTATTTGTACAAATTTTTAGCTCTTTATGTCTTGTGGTTCAGACGTGATAAACGTACACCGAACAGACATTCACTTGTATAGATATAGATTATTTTGTACGTGTAGCAGCACGGAAAACAGCCCCGCCTCGTCAGGACACGTTACGTACTCCAACAAGTAAAACAAAAAATTAATTTAAAGAAATTTTATTTGGAACTGCACGTTTATCACAGATTATTGTAAACGTTTTTTACGCATTTGAGATACGATTGCAAACAATTTTTGCATACTGAAAATCTGTGATCGTGATAAACATGTTTTCAGCATTTTTCACACACGTTTTTGGACTTCTGGTACGCGTTTCTTGCACACATGTAGCAGCTTGGTTTCCTCGTGTTCCTGGCTCTGAAGATGTTCAGAAAACAGCCGTACCGCCTAGTCTCTCAGATCACGAGAAATAAGTCAGATATCTCGATGTTGTAAATCCATGCCAAGCCTCTGTAGCAATTCTATTCCCTTTAAATCATCAACTTCATCAAGTGTTTTTGGTGCATTGTAATAAAACAGCAATATTGACTCCTAATATGTTTACAATGCCAAAAAAATATAGACATCGGCAATCCGCAAGTTCACTGCGATACCGAATAGTAGGCGCAGTGCATCCTCCACTCCTTTTGTGTCATTGTAATCAATGACCATTTCAGGTTTGCTCGTTTGATCACAAATTTTCTGATCTTGGTGCATACATGAAAGTAACAGAACAGATTGACCTTTCCGAGAAACGTAAGAACAATTTGTCTTTTCTTCGTTATGCCCAAATAATGCAGAATCATTGTGGACGTTTCCTTTTTAGTTTGAATTGTACTGGGATTTGCGGTGCTCTTCTTATGGAATTGTAAAAACGCAGAATCATTCATTATTCTTTCCAAATTATCGGCTGTCAATGACTTCGATGATGCCATTCTGAAAAATAATGCATACACCCCCATATGACTTTAAAATTGTCGTTATCTTTCATGTTTGGCTCTTTCCGAAGTACTCCAAGGCTTCAGTCGCCGTGAGATACTAATTCAGAAAATTAAAAAAAACTTACTTTAATACCCTGATGGGGTATTCTTACTCTTTATCTCACAAAATATCACCGGAAAAACCGCATCGAACAGTCCGCGTTAAACGGCCTCACTTCACTGAGGACTGCCAACATCACAAGCACCATCTGTTGTTCCGTTCAAATACTATGTATTCTATTTGTATCGCCTGGGGTTCTCTAGGACCCCACTATAGCAGTTGAGGATTAACCTAAAGTGGCAACTCCGGCCATCGTACTAATATACCGAGGAATAGTAAATATTTTAACAGGTGGTAATAAATATTCTCGGAGATATTGCAATCTCTCTTCCATAAATTTGTTTCTATCGTTGTTAATCATGCTTCTTGGGTTATGCATATTTAATATTCCTTTATTTTCAGTTGAAGAGCATGAGTTTGGTTCGTGGATGTGAATTTGAGATGAATTACTTTCATCGTGAATAGTCCGTAATAATTAAGGTAGCACAGATTTTCCACAATTCATAGCGCAGTGGTTTGTGCAAACTGCACTACAATTTAGTTTCCCCAAATAAAGCTGCCTAGTAGTAGATAAGAAAGAAACTCTCTGCTTTATACATACAGGGTGAATCACCTAACACTTGCACCGCAAATATTGCGGAAACAGAAAGTGCGATTGATGTGCGGTTTCCACAGAATGGATTGGTAGTCAGGGGCTCGTATTCTTAGCCAACAAACAGACTGTAATATTACTTAAAAAGTGTATTTTTTACGCAAACATATAGCTTTTTTAAAATCGAACAATGCCTGTAGACATTAAAAAAACTAAAAGTAGGGTGCACTCGTAGTATTTGTTGCAGGATTCTAGTGCAAGTCGTTTACGAGATATCGTCTTTGGAAACGTTCCCACACCGACACTTGTACATTACCTGTGGTAACACACACTAAAGAATAACACAAGTGCATACACTAATTAAGTGGATTCCAACCAGTAACGCGACAAATGACAGGTTGTGTCCAAATGGCCACCGGTAGCAGAAATACACGCTGTCAGTCTGATATGGAACGACCGCTGCATACGTGTTAGCATTTTAGCGGATATGTCCGAGCAGGCTGCAGTAATACGTCGTTGCATACCATTGGGTGTCGTTGATATGTCCTTGTAGACAGATTTCTCCACAGGAAAAAGTCTACAGGCGTTAAATTAGGGGAACGGGCGGACCAAGGCACGGGTCCTCTGCGTCCAATCCATCGATTTGGGAACAATTCATGAAGACATGCTGTAGTAATTCGTGCAGTATGGGCTGGACAGCCATCATGTTGGTACCATAAATTCCTCCTCATCTGCTCAAAAATGTTCAAATGTTTGATAAGCTTAAGGGACTTAACTGCGGGGTCATCAGTCTCTAAAGTTACAAACTACTTATGAACAACCTTACACTAAAGACGACACAAGCATCCATGCCCGAGGGGGGATTCGAACTCCCGACTGTAGCGGCCGTGCAGACCGTGACTGGCGCGCTGCAGACCACTCGGCCACTGCGGCCGGCTCCTGGTCTGCAGAGGAACGTCTTCTAGCATCCGTGGAAGATGCTCTGTTAGAAGGCTGCGCGGTGTTCCGTCTATGAAATACGGGCTGTTAGGGGTGAGCGCCCCTCAGTTCAGAGACATACAGGCGCATCGAACATAAACGTACCGATACTGGGCGCCGATAGCGCCATCTGTTGGCAGAGAGTGAGGTAGGTGTGGTCGGACTGTGATGTGTCATGGCGTGAGTGTTTTAAAAAGTGCATTTGCCAGGTGGCGTGTGACGTTTAAATGAGTGAGCTGAATAATTGTTATCATGACTGTAAGACTTGGTCATGAACGTCTGATTATTTAAGTTACATGGAAAATATATGATTTTTCTACCAGTGACACCTAAAGCTAATTCAATCCGAACCAACCTTGGACTATCACGTGTACTGTATTGTTGGACATAAACCGTAAGTACATAAACCTGTCGGAACAGATCCCACAAAATTCCACCGATCGGCTTTGTTCGTTAGGCACGGTCATTACAAAACGAAATATTAGCTGTTTTCGGCAATAGGACATTGTAGCGGGAATGTTTCAGGGCCTATGATCTGCTGGTTCCCTATCCCACACCACACATTTACACTCCATGGACGCTGACGGTTCACCTGTCAAAGCCAAGAGGGATTGTCAGCAGACAATAGTGCACGTTTCTGCGGTTTACCTGGCCATGATTGGTAAATGTGGCTTCATCACTAAACAAGATACATGATACATCTAGAGTATCTTGTAGTAAAGCCCATGTACAGAACCTAACACAATTCTCAAAATCGTTTCCATGCAGCTCTTGATGAAGAGAGATGGGGTAGGTATAAAACCTATATCGATGGAGAATGCATAGGACACTTAGCTGTCTCATGCCACTTCCTCGTGCGATTGCGCGGAAGCTGACATGTGGATCAGCTGCAACAACAGCAAGAACATCATTTTCCCCCTCGTCTGTTGTCACTTTCTTCCTTCTGTTACGTTATCTCGGTGTTACACTACCACTTTCATATAAGTGGTTGAAGAGGCTGATGAATAATTGACGAGTTGGGTGACGTCTATCGGGATACCTTTCAGCATCCACCGGACAAGAACGAACGGCATTCTTCGTACACTCTCCATACACCATGAGCATGTCGGCTTTTTCTGCATTGGTAAAACCCATCGAACACTCAACGACCTACCGCTTGGACAGCTTGACTAGCAAGCCACAGTGCACTCAAGGAACACACAAGCACGTTGTAAGCAAACATAACATCATCGTACCTAGCAACTATGCGGGTTGACTGGCACACGCAAATGTCGGTGTGGGAACGTTTCAAAAGACGATATCTCGTAAATGACTTGCACTAGAATCCTGCAACAAACACTACTAATATTCTAGTGCACCCTACTTTTAGTTTCTTAATGTCTACAGGCATTGATCCATTTAAAAAGCTGTATCTTTGCCTAAAAATACACTTTCTAAGCAATATTACAATATGTTTGTTGGCTAAAAACCAATTCATTATGTGAAAACCGCACATCAATCGCAGCTGGCTCCAAAGAGAACCTAACAGCGGGTCGCTGTTCTTTCAGATAGGGGAGCAATGCCGCGAGACTTTCGACGGAACGCGTGGCGTTGTGGTTAGCATCGCAGATCGCTGTGCTTCCGGTCCCCTGTTCAAATTTCGCCACGGGATTTCTAGAATGTCCTACGTGTTATGTTTGATATACTTGTAAGTTCCAGAAAATTCTTTCTGTGTATAGTGGAGCACTCCAAGCAAGAGTCTGTCTGTACTGAGTGTACGCTTGTGTTAACAATGAACGTGTTCTATTAACAATCAGCTTTCGAATTCCGGTTGACCTGGAGTTTTCAACGTGACAATATTACATAAGCGGAACCATTGTGCGACATCAGATTGCAACCATATGGGAAGTACCGAAAAATCCAAAGACGATAAACTCACCCACTGAGGATGCCTTAAAGAGATGTAACGCGTCTTGGAAAGATACATTGCACTTAGGAAACGGCGTTTTTATTTCCAGAAACGACTAATTCGGCGGTAGTTGCGGAAGATGGCCACACAAACAGCCGGTCAAACATATTTTACTCTTCAACGGTATACCGGAGTAATTTCCGTAGATTTGGAGGCCGGCAGGGCGTGTTCGCACAGCTTTTGTCAGTCCATCCTGATCGTATTCTATTCGATTCCTATAGGGGGAACATGCAGTCCAATCCTATTGTACAGTACTGGAACGATTGATCGAATCGTCGCGGTGGCCGACGGGACTGAGGCTATCCAGTCACGGTCTGCACGGCCACTACGGTCGGGGTTTCGAATCCCCCTTGGGCACGGATATTTGTGCCGTCCTTAGTCTTAGCTAGTTCATAAGTAGTTTGTAAGCTTAGGGACTGATTACCCCGTAGTTAAGTCCCATAAGTTCTACACACATTTGAACATTTGATCGAATCGTTCATGATGCCTACATGATGGACACGGGAATCGGCACACATTAATTAATGCTGATGATGAACAAATTACCGATGTTATCCCTGTACAGCTGATACTTAACTTGCCCTACACGCGTGACAATAGTGTCTTATACCCTCCCCCGCTTGATACCCGCCCATGACATAAATGACGTGCCGCCCCGCTGTACTCGATTGAAGGTACGGCACTACCATGTAGCACTGACAGCTTCTCTCCACACATGTTGTCGACGGTCATCTGCTATCAGGCATATTCGGAATTCATCTGTGAAGAGAACATTGCACCAGTCTTCCATAGACCATTCTTGGTGATTTTGAACCTACGTCTGCCGCGCAGCATGGTGTCTGGATTTAAGGACCGGGTATCTCCGTGGCTGTCTAGTATTCAAAGAGTTGTTGGGCATATGTTCGGAAGAGTGTGGTTTGACTCTCGCCTCCCGGTGGTCCTAACAAAGTCACCGTCTAACATAGTAGCAGTCTGGTCTAGGTCCTTCGAGCGATAAGTTGCATATACCGGTCGGCACAGTAGTCGCTGCCCTTGGGCTAATAGAATGGGACAAGTCATGAACACTATCTGTAGTTTGAAAACGATTCCAGCTCCTTGCTATATCACTCAGACTCACTACTATTCTACTGGCATCTTGTCTCGAAGTACGATGAGATGTTGGAATTCTTCTTCGTGCTTTAGGAGTAGGTGCATACAACGTCTACAAACGTTCCTACACTGTGTATTCATGAACTTTTTTTACATGTGTATTACCCGAGACTGCTCCGACCCAACGGGATGCTCAACACCCTGCCAAGAAGTGTTTGTCGAGGAGTTGTCTAATTTCATCGAGACTGACGTACGGACGTTAAGTGCAGGGACTGTTAAATTTTACGTAAGGTGTCGGCTCTCTTCTTGCCATTGTGTTAACAAGAGGTTTCGACTAGCATTGAGATCATCTACATATTATTATAGTCTTCGACAAGTTGTTAAAATTATTGACTTGATTAGATTAAAATAAATTTTACTTGTTGTTGTTGTGGTCTTCACTCCGCAGACTGGTTTGATGCAGCTCTCCACGCTACCCTGTCCTGTGCAAGTCTCTTCATCTGAGAATACGTTCGGCAACCTACATCCTTTTGAATCTGCTTACTGTATTCGTCCCTCGGTCTCCCTCTACGATTTTTACCCCACACACTTCCTTCTAATGCTAAGTTGACAATTCCTTGATGTCTCAGAATGTGTCCTACCAATCTATCCTTTCTCTTACTCAGGATATGCCAGAAACTCCTTTTCTCCCCAATTCGGTTAAGCACCTCTTCATTAGTCACGTGATCTACCCATCTAGATCTTCGTCTGTAGCACCGCATTTCAAATGCTTCTATAATGTTTTTGTCTGAACTCCTTATAGTCCACGTTTCACTGCCATACAATGCTACACTCCAGACAAATGCTTTCAGAAAGGACTTCCTAACATTTAAATTAATATTGGATGTTAACAAGTTTCGCTTCTTTAGAAACGCTTTTCTCCCCATAGCCATTCTGCATTTTATATCTTCTTTACTTCGGCCATCAGAAGTTATCTTGCTACCCAAATAACAAAATTCATCTACTACTTTTATTGTGTCATTACCTAATCTAACTCCTTCAGCATCGCCTGATTTTCTGACATTGCATTCCATTATCTTCGTTTTACTCTTGTTAATGTTCATCTTATATCTTCCTTTCAAGACACTGTCCATCCCATTCAATTGCCCTTCGGCGCGGTGGAGTAGCCGAACGGTCTAAAGCACCTCACTGCGAAGCGCGCGGTTGCTCGCCGTGGAGATTCGAGTCCTCCCTGGGACGTGGGTGTGTGTGTTTGTCCTTAGGTTAGTTTACCTAGGTTTAAGTAGTTTGTAAGCTACGGACTGATGACCACGCAGTTTGGTCCGATAGATTTACAAACATTTGAACATTTCAATTGCTCTTCCAGATCTTTGGCGGTCTCTTACAGAATTACTATGTCATCGCAATGTTTTCATTTCTTCTCCCTGCACTTTAACGCCCTCTCCAAATTTCTCCTTCCATTCCTTCACTGCCTGCTCAATGTACAGATTGAACAACATTGGGGAAAGACTACAACCCTGTCTTACTCCCTTCCCAACCTCTGCGTTCCTTTCTTGCCCTTAGACTCAAATAACCGCTGTCTGGTTTTTGTAGAGGTTAAAGTGTCAATAATGTTCATTAAAGCAGTCTAGGTTGGCAACAGAATATCACACTGCTCCTTTCTGACCGTCCTCTAAGCGTTGCCACATAAAATTTACTAGCAGTTGGTGGTTAGGCCAATAAGGAAACTATCGACAGTTTATTTCTGTATAGAGCCATTATCGAACTCGACATTCCAGGTTGTAATGTCATAATTGAAATCTCGCTGTACTGAAAATTAATTTGTAGCCTCTCTGACATTGTGTGAAACTTTAGAAAAGGCAAGTATCTTATACACTGATATTTATGCATTTCGTTTGAAAATAGAGGTTACTGGATACGTAAGAAATCACGTTCCAAGGATGTTCGTTGATGTATGAAGTGTTTTCACTACGTAAGTGGAAACTGCAGTACTTTATTTCAAAGTTTTTCTACTTTCCAATATTTTTCACACACGTATTAAGGAAAGAATACTCGTAAATTAATCAGACTCGACTGAAACTATACATAACAACTGCTGACAATGGCTTTTGTACTCGATATGACATAATTACGTGGCAGCTCTATGTTGTGAATGTTTTGCAAGTAACGTTTTCTGATAGAGAATTTTTTATAATGTTGCATATTTAATATTTCTTTTACAGACAAAATATTGTATACAATTTTGCTAAATAATATTGCCGGTACTTTTCCAATGACGTAATTGGCATGGCTGATGCAATTACATTACACAGTGTAGGCAAGAGTGCGCATCTCTGCTTAGTGGTATGAAATAGCTATACCCTTAACGTGTATACATGGCAGTAAATGTAACGATTTTTTACCATGATTCACGTACACTGATATAAAACAAAAAAAGAGATGTTTAAATAAATGAACAACACTTGTTGTCTTGTTACAATAAACTTTATTTATTTTGTAAGACCTACGTTTCCGTTTATGAGTCCATTTTCCAGTACCTGACTGATTCCAAGTACAAGTAAAGACAGATCATTGCATTACTACCGTTCTCTGTTTTTTGACTCCACCACTGGAAGGCATTACTGTTTTATACGTAATTTAGAAACAATTATAATTGCGTGTTACATCATTGGAATACCTTTATGACTATTGCTTAGTACAATTATTGATTAGTAACTAACTTGGTGTAAATTCCGTATTAATTTTTAGTGCTCATGATATGCTGTAAATGTCTAGTGTCTGCTAATTAACTATGGTACCTTCTTTACACAGAATGGTCTCATGTTCCAATTACTGTTATTATCTTCAATGTAGAAGATAATGTCCCTGAAAGAGGGGCACAACAGCATTCTATCTGCTCGTTCAATAGTATATTTGGGGCTTTTCGCATCTGCTTTATAATTTTCATAATTATGCATGTAAGACTTCTACATCTAGTGGATATTTGTGCTCCTGCACTAAGCAATGTCCACCAAAGGCAGAATCGGCTTTTTTAATCTCCACTCCTGTGGTGTTCTCTGACACTATTACAGATTGACCAACATGACTGTCCTACATAGCAAAGGATTTTATACACACCACTTTTCATGATGGCTGGTTGTTTGTCCTTTACCTGATGTATGTGGAACATAGAAAAGTACCGAAAATTCCTTTGCCCTCAAAATGCTACAAATCTTATTGGAAAATTTACCTAATAAAGGCAACCTACACGATTTGCATTTTGAACTGTCAGTAGTGTTTACTGGGTAGAATATGGTTCTCGCTTGAAAATAGGAGCCATAAATTTAAAATCTAACAAATACACACTTTTACTGATACATTCATCCCAGCTTCGTCTCTACATCCATGTGATTATAAACACGCAGTATTCTACAACATGATACACAGACTCCTATCCATTCCCATGACACAAGATTAGTGTAAGCAAGAACTCAGCACATAAAGACTGTGATATTACAGATGGGGGAGGAAGCTGATTGTTTCCATGTGAAAGGCGGGTTTTGCCAGGGTGTTGGGTTCCCCAGCCAGCCGGCTAACAGTTTGGACCTAGTGAATGAAATGCAGGTAGTCAGGGTTTCCCCAATCTGCTCGGAAACCAGAAACACTCTTGGCTGAGCGAGGGCGTCTATTCCAGATTGTAACTGAAATACAATAAAGCCACGAACATTATTCTAAAAATCCATATAAGATCAGGGAATGAGCATACAGCATATATAATTATATTAATGGATTCAGGAGACTTGGGATAATCAAAGGTCGCAGTTACAATTTCAATATCCCTTAGAGATAAGAAGCCGATAAATTTCAGTACTATAATAATAGTATTATAAGACTTATATTAACAATTATTGATATGTACTGTTTATCAGTAACAGCTTAAGAAGCATTGCAACATGCTACCTATCTTAAAATATGCACCACGTTATATCCGTATTCTTTCAATAAATTTTGTTTTACTCTCTTGTTCTGCTTTTCGTTGAGGTAGTATATGTATTTTATTATATTTAACATTATAGTTAGTAACGTTCGTTTTATGTTGTAGACTGCCTCTTAAATATTTTATGGCCGGCTAAAAATAGTAGATATGCAGCAGACAATTATAAGTATTTGTGAACAAGAACTGAATATATTTGTATAAAAGCCATGATAAATATTAATTGTGTAACTATGTGTCGACGGCGGCAGTATATTTGAACAGTGAGACACCACACTTAATGACTGTCTGAACAAAGAGCTTCAGTCTCAACCGTTTTTTAGTATTGTTAAATATATATATTTGTTTGTTAAATGTAAACAAAATTTGTAGGGAGGTGGTTAAAGAATACAATTTTGGGAGCAGGGAGAGCATGCTCTCGAGCGCTTGGGAAAGGACTCGTAACTTGGACGCGGTCTGAATCCACGTTACGAACTTGTAATTTGAAGAGATAGGCATGTGTGGACTGACAAAATTTACGGGACTGAGACTGAAGAACTTAGTCTCTGGTGAAAAGTGGTAAACTATGCACGGTTGCAGGGCTGTGGAACTGTGATAATTCAGTAATCGTGTACTCGTCTGATGACAAACTGTGTTTTATAACAAATACTAAAATAAAAGGCACTTTTGTATATCATCAGTGGCCTGTAAATATGGGTTGTTACGTGTGAATAGTATTTCATTACAGTACAGTTTTGTGTCTCGTTTCCGCCGGTTGTCGTAGGTGTCGGTGGCCGAGTAGAAAAAGACCGACACAGGAATAAAGGATGCACGCTTGTGCAGGTACAGAGTTGACCAGCTAGTGGGGCAGCAGAAACTTGAACACTAGGCTAAATTAGAAGAAGATATATATTTCGTGGAGTCTTGGTAATACTTAACCTTTACATAGTTCTTGACTGTAGAATGCTGATACATAGTTGAAGTAGATAGAGGCCTGCCTACTGATGATTCCTAGTGCCTATCCGATAGCCAAGTCTAAACTGGTGCATATCTAATTCCCAAGTGGCAGATGCAGCAGTCGTGGCCCGAGCGGAGTTGTAGCAGAGGGCGCTCGTGGCTGACGTCGTAAGAACGCCGCGCCGTGCGTGCATGGCGGCGCGCGGCCTAAGTACGTGGCGCGCACTTCATACTTGTGCGACACCACACCATCCCCCCCCCCCCCCCCCCAAACCACCGCGCCGTCGTGGCGTAGGGTTGAGGGCCACGGCGACGGCACGGGGAGGAGAGCCTGGGCGGGAGCGTTACTGGTGGGAAGGGCGTCGTAGCTGAGGCTGGGATCGAAACGCCGTCCGCGCCCCGGTGTCCACCTTGCGATACCCCGGAAAACCCACCAAAACGAGGGGAGGGCGCACACCTCCGCCGAGAGGGAGCAGGTCATCTGAGGTGCGTGGCCCAGGCAGCGGGGACACGCACGGTCCCGGAGTTCCTCTCGGTGACGCTGTCATCAGCGGCGGCGACGAAGGTGGAGAGGCAGACTGCATAGGAGGTGCGTCCACCTCCATGGGTACGATCTGGTAGTCCGGGGACGCTGGACCCGGCAGCGAGCGTTGTGGCTGTGCTCCCTGTCGGTCAACTGGGTCTGGAATCAAGAAACCAGATACAGGATCGCGCAGCCTGTGCAGGCGCAACTGGTTTGCGTGGCGCCGCAGCTCCGATCCTGTGGAAGAACGTACAACATACATATTGCGACCGAGCACGCGCTGAATGGTGCCCGGTATCCATCTCGTACGTCCAGCAACCACCTTGTACAGCACCGGCGTAGCAACCTGAAAACGCGAAGCGCCATATGAACCGACTCGGTGCGTGGGAGGCTGTATCAGGTGAAGGAGATTGCGGTGACGGCGGCCGTGTAGCAGCTCGGCAGGAGACAGGCCGTCACGTGGCATGCACCGATATGTAGACAGGAAAATTTGAAGAGCTTGCTGCCTGGAGTGCTGACCTTTCATCTTTTCCATGTGAGACTTGAATGTTCGAACGAAACTTTCTGCTTCACCAATGGACTGAGGGTGAAAAGGTGTGGTGGTGATATGCTGAATGCCATTCACACAATAAAACTGTTGAAATTCCGCACTAACAAACTGAGGTCCATTGTCACTGACGATAGTTTCAGGCAAGCCTTCAATGCAAAACACTGATGTTAAGGCACTGATTGTACTAGACGCTGTCGTTGAATTCATGGCAATCACGAAAGAAAACTTGCTGAAAGCGTCTACAACAATTAACCAGCGCGTATTCCAGAAAGGTCCGGCAAAGTCAATGTGTAAACGTTGCCATGGTCCCTTGGGGCCTGGCCAGTCTGAGAAACGTTGCGGAGGAGCCGCCTGATGCTTCGCACAAACCGTACACTGTGAAGTCATGCGCTCTATCTGAGCGTCCATACCAACCCAGGTACAATGCCGTTTGGCCAGTTGCTTTGTCCTAACAATACCACAATGTCCTTGATGCAGGAGGCGTAACACTTCTCGTTGCAGGGAACGAGGAACAATCAGTCTTGTTTGGTCGTTGTCGGTATGTAATAACAGAACACCCTTACTTAAAGATAATGCATGACGTTGTGCAAAATAACGTCGAACCAGAGGCCGATCAATGTCTTTGGCTCTGGCAGGCCACCCTGAGCGAACAAAACGTGCTACCACACTTAGGTCTGCATCCGAAGCTGTTTCCTGTGCAACCCGATGAGAGTTCAAAGGGAAGTCTGCGACAACGAAAGCATCTCTGGAGTCTATCTGGCAACATGCCATTTCTGAAGAATCAAACGGCACATCCTGGCCAACTGGAAGTCGGGAAAGTGTGTCCGCGTTGGCGTGTTTAGTGGTAGGTCGGTAGAAAATCTCATACTGATAATTTGACAATATCAAGGACCATCTCTGAAGCTTATGTGCCGTTCGTGGCGGAATTGGTTTTGTGGGTGAGAACAACGACGTGAGAGGCTTGTGGTCTGTCAACAAATAGAATTTTCTGCCATAGAGATAATGATGAAACTTTGTTACGCCGTAAATGATTGCTAAGGCCTTCTTTTCTATGTGACTGTAATTCTGTTGCGCTGGCGTCAGTAGCGTGGATGCAAAGGCAATAGGACGATCGTGAGAACCAATACGATGTGACAATACGACACCTAGACCGTACGACGAGGCATCCACTGCTAACACTACAGGCTTCTGTGGATCAAAGGGAATCAAACATGCATCACTGAGAGGTGCAGACTTCAATTTGGCAAAGGCAGCCTGACAATCTTTAGACATACAAAAGGAACATTCTTCTTACGCAAGCGATGCAGTGGAGCTGCAATCTGAGAGGCATTGGGAATAAACCTGTAATAATAGTTAAGCTTTCGTATGACTGCTTGCAATTCGTGCACATTCTTAGGAGGAGGCAAGTCTTTGATTGCACGAAGATGTGATTGTAAGGGATGGATGCCTTGGGCATTAATCACATAGCCTAGGCACTCTATTTCAGTTTGAAAAACGAACACTTTGCTTTATTGCAACGTAGACCTGCTGAGAAGGCACTCCAGGTTTGATAAATGTTCTTCAACTGTGCGTTTCGAGACCAAAGTCATCTAAATAGTTCGAACAGCACGGCACAGAAACTGTCAGCTGTTTCAAAAAACGCTGAAAAATAGCGGGGGCGGAAGAACTGCCAAAGGGTAGGCATTGAAATTGAAAAAGGCCCATGTGAGTATTAATGACGAAAAACTTTTTTGACTCGTCATCAAGCGGAATCTGTAAGTATGCCTCTGCTAAATCAATCTTGGAAAATAAACGAGACTGTCCTAATTTGTCCATAGGTTCGTCAGGTCGGAGCAGGGGGTAAGTGTCTACAACTGATTGCAGAATACCGATACATAGTTGAAGTAGATAGAGGCCTGCCTACTGATGACCCTAGTGCCTATCCGATAGCCAAGTCTTAACTGGTGCTTATCTGATTCCCAAGTGGCAGATGCAGCAGTCGTGGCCACGAGCGGAGTTGTAGCAGAGGGCGCTCGTGGCTGACGTCGTAAGAACGCCGCGCCGTGCGTGCATGGCGGCGCGCGGCGTAAGTACGTGGGGCGCACTTCATACTTGTGCGACACCACATTCAGTTTAAAATATTATACTGTGTTTCGCAGTATAATAGTTATAAATTTTACTATGTTACAATTCCTTCAGTTCTAATTTACTAAGTTGTTGTTGTTGAGTGTTTAAAGGGGTCTAAACTACTGGGTTATCAGTCCCACTTACTAGGTTAAAAACAATTTTTGTAGCACAATTATTTGCAATTGTATCTTCATCGGGCTGTGTGTGTATCCTCCAGATAGATGGATGTTTTGTCTCTTGACGAAGACATTTATTTCATCATTTCACTGTGTACTGGTTTTGTGCCGGTTTATTTACAATGTTTAGTGTTGCCAACTGTCGTTTTTCAAGCTTCTTTTGTTTGTGTTGCTTGTGTCTCTGAGTGTAACAGCTGTTTTTTGTTTGTGTTGCTCTCTGTGTAGATTTTGTGTGTGTGTGTGTTTTACTATTTGTGTCAGTTTTTGTGTGAGAGTGTTGAGGGGGGAGGGAGGGGAAAGGGAGAAAGAAAGACGGAGGGAGGGCATCTGATCATTAATCACTTCCATATTCATTGCCTGGGCTCTTTTTATATGGAAGTTTTCTGGTGTGTCAGGAATTTTGTGTCTTGATTATTCACTCTGATAATTTTCATATCTTGTCCCATTTTGGATAGTTTACGTCCGTGTTCTATCAGGTATTCTGCAAGGCTGTAATGTCTATTTTCATGCTTCCAGCTTCTTATAATGACGTTCTTTATATTGTTTTGAAACTTCGGCTTGTCATTCTCTGATATACTGATTTATATTCTTGGCTTTATAGCTGGAATGTACCTGCGCCTTCATATTTATCTAGTTGGTCTGTTGTTGTTATGGTCTTCAGTCCGGAGACTGGTTTGATGCAGCTCTCCACCCTACTCTATCCTGAGCAAGCCTTTTCATCTCCTCAGAAGAACGGCAACCCACATCCACTTGAATCTGCTTACTATACGCGTCTCTTGGCCTCCCTCTGCGATTTTTACCCCACACACTTCCCTCCAATGCTAAATTTACGATTCCTCGATGTCTAAGAATGTTTCCTACCAAGCGATCCCTTCTTTTAGTTAGGGTATGCCAAAAATTCCTTTTCTCGCCAATTCTGTTCAGTACCTCTTCATTAGTTATGTGATCTACCGACCTAATCTTCAGCATTCTTCTGTAGCACCACATTTCAAAAGCCTCTATTCTCTTCCTGTCTGCACTGCTTATCATCCATGTTTCACTCCCGTACAAGGCAACACTCCACACAAATGCCTTCAGAAAAGACTTCCTTACCCTTAAATTAATATTCGATGTTAGCAAATTTCTCTTTTTCAAAAATGTTTTTCTTCCCATTGCCATCCTGAATTTTATATCCTCTGTACTGCGACCATCGCATGTTATTTTACTACCCAAATAACAAAACTCATCTACCACCTTCATTGTTTCGTTATCTAATCTAATTCCTTCAGCATCGCCTGATTTTCTAAGACCGCATTCCATTATTTTTGTTTTGCTCTTGTTAATGTTCATTTTGTACGCTCTCTTCAACACACTGTCCATTCCATTCAACTGCTCTTCCAGGTCGTTCGCTGTCTCTGACAGAATTATAATGTCATCAGCAAAACGCAATGGTTTTTATTTCTTCCCCATGAATTTTAATCCCTATTCCAAAATTTTCCTTGCTTTCCTTCATCGCCTGCTCAATGTACAAATTGAATAACATCGGAGAAAGGCTACAACCCTGTCTTACTCCCTTCCCAACAGATGCTTTCCTTTCATGCCCTTCGAGTCTAATAACTGCAGTCTGGCTTTTGTACAAGTTATAGATAACTCTCCTTTCCCTGTATTTTACCCCTGCTGACTTCAGAATTTGAAAGAGTGTAGTCCAGTCAACATTGTCAAACGCTTTCTCCAAATCTACAAAGGCTAAAAATGTAGGTTTGCCTTTCCTTAACCTAAGATAAGACGTAAGGTAAGTATTGCCTCCCGGGTTCCTACGTTCCTCCTGAATCCAAACTGATCTTCCCCTAGGTCAGCTTCTACCAGATTTTCCATTCACCTGTAGATAATTCGTGTTAAAATTTTGCAACCATGACTTATCAAACTGATGGTTCTGTAATTTTCACACCTGTCTGCACCTGATTTCTTTGGAATGGGGATTATTACGTTTTTCTTAAAGTCTGAGGGTATTTCGCCTGTCTCATACATCCTACACACCAGTTCAAATAGTTTTGTCATGGCTGGCTCTCCCAGAGACTTTAGTAGCTCTGAGGGTATGTCATCTACTCCTGGGGCCTTGTTCCGACCTAGGTCTTTCAGGGCTTTGTCAAATTCATCTCTCAGTATAGTATCTCCTATTTCATCTTGATCTACTTCCTCTTCCCTTCCTACAACATCGTCTCTAAGTTCATTTCCTTTGTAGAGCTGCTCTATGTACTCTTTCCACCTTTCAGCTTTCCCTACTTTGCTCAGAACTGGTTTCCCATCTGAGTTCTTGATTTTCGTAGAATTGCTTTTCTTGTCCCCAAATGTCTCTTTGATTTTCCTGTAGGCGGTATCTACTTTTCCCCTTCTTATACATTCTTCTACAGATTTGCATTTGCCTTCTAGCCACTTCTGCTTAGCCATTTTGCACTTCCTATCAATCTCATTTCTTAGTCGTCTGTACTCCATTTTGCCTGTTTCATTTACTGCATTTTTATATTTTCTCCTTTCATCAATTAAATTTAGTATTTCCTGTGTTATCCAAGGATTTTTTGTAGGTCTTGCCTTTCTACTTATTTTGTCCTTTGCTTCCTTCACTATTTCATCTCTCAATGCTACCCATTCCTCTTCTACTGTTTTATTTCCCCAGTTTGTCAATTGTTGCCTAAATCTCCCTCTGAAATTCTCCAGAACTTCCCGTTCCTTCAATTTATCTAAGTCCCATCTCCTTATTTTCCTATCTTTCTGCAGTTTTTTCAGTTTCAGCCTACAGTTCATGACTAACAAGTTATGGTCAGAGTCTATATCTGCCCCTGGGTATGTCTTGCAGTTTATAACCTGGTTCCGAAATCTATGTTTTACCATTATAAAATCTATCTGATACCTTCCGGTGTCTCCTGGTCTCTTCCAAGTATACAACCTTCTTTTGTGATTCTTAAACCACGTGTTTGTTATGATTAAATTATGTTCCGTGCAAAATTCTTCCAGGCGACTTCCTCTTTCATTCCTTCTGCCCAGTCCATATTCACCTACTATTTTTCCATCTCTTCCTTTTCCTACTACCGAATTCCAGTCTCCCATCACAATTAAGTTTTCCTCTCCCTTAACTGTCTGAATAATTTCCTTTAGCTCCTCATATATTTCTTCGATCTCCTCCTCATCGGCAGAGCTAGTTGGCATATAAACCTGTACTACTGTTGTCGGTGTTGGCTTCGTATCTATCTTGACAATGATAATGCGATCACTGTGCTGCTCATAGTAGTTTACCCGCATTCCTATTTTCTTGTTGTTGTTGTTGTTGTTGTGGTCTTCAGTCCGGAGACTGGTTTGATGCAGCTCTCCACAATACCCTATCCTGAGCAAGCCTCTTCATCTCCACATAAGAACGACAACCTACATCTGTCTGAATCTGCTTACTGTATCCATCTCTTGGTCTTCCCCTGCGATTTTTCCCCACACACTTCCCTCCAACGCTAAATTCACAATTCCTTGATGTCTAAGAATGTGTCCTACCAATCTATCCCTTCTTTTAGTCAAGGTATGCCAGAAATTCCTTTTCTCTCCAATTCTGTTCAGTACCTCCTCATTAGTTACGCGATCCACCCACCTAATCTTCAGCATTCTTCTGTAGCACCATATTTCAAAAGCCTCAATCCTCTTCCTGTCCGCACTGTTTATCGTCCATGTCTCACTCCCATACAAGGCAACACTCCATACAAATGCCTTCAGAAAGGACTTCCTTAGGCTTAAATCAATATTCGATGTTAACAAATTTCTCTTTTTCAAGAACGCTTTTCTACCCATTGCCATTCTACATTTTATATCCTCTTTACTGCGACCATCATTTGTTATTTTACTGCCCAAGTAACAAAACTCATCTACATCCTTTATTGCTTCGTTTCCCAATCTAATTCCTTCAGCATCGCCTGATTTTCTTACAATGCACTCCATTACCCTAGTTTTGATCTTGTTAATGTTCATCTTATATCCACCTTTCAGCACACTGTCCATTCCGTTCAATTGCTCTTCCAGGTCCTCTGCTGTATCTGACAGAATTACTATGTCGTCGGCAAAACGCAATGTTTTTAATTATTCACCCTGAACTTTAATTCCTTCTCCAAATTTCTCCTTGCTTTCCTTTACAGCTTGCTCAATGTACAAATTGAACAACAATGGAGAAAGACTACAACCCTGTCTTACTCCCTTTCCAACCACTGCATCCCTTTCATTCCCTTCAACTCTGACAACCGCTGTCTGGTTTTCGTACAAGTTGTAAATAACCTTACGTTCCCTATATTTTACTCCTGCTTGCTTCAGAACTTGAAAGAGTTTATTCCAATCAACATTGTCAAAAGCCTTCTCCAAATCTACAAAAGCTAGAAATGTAGGTTTGCCTTTTCTTAATCTATCTTCTAAGATAAGCCGTAAAGTGAGTATTGCCTCCCGTGTTCCTACATTTCTCCTGAACCCAAACTGATCTTCCCCGAGGTCGGCTTCTACCAGCTTTTCCATCCTTCTGTATATAATTCGCGTTAATATTTTGCAGCCATGACTTATTAAACTGATGGTTCTGTAGTTTTCACACCTGTCTGCTCCTTTTTTCTTAGGGATGGGGATTATAATATTTTTCTTAAAGTCTGAGGGTACTTCACCTGTCTCATACATCTTACACACCAGGTGAAACAATTTTGTCAGCCGGCCGCGGTGGCCGAGGTGACTGAGGCGCTCCAGTCACGGTCAGCACGGCCACTACGGTCGGGGGTTCGAATCCCCCCTCGGGCATGGATATTTGTGCCGTCCTAGTTCGTAAGTATTTCATAAGTAGTTTGTAAGTTTAGGGACTGATGACCCCGTAGTTAAGTCCCATAAGCTTAACAAACATTTGAACATTTTTGAACAATTTTGTCATGGCTGGTTCTCCCAGAGACTTCAGTAGCTCTGAGGGAATATCATCTACTCCAGGAGCCTTGTTTCGACTTAGGTCTTTCAGGGCTCTGTCAAATTCTTCTCTCAGTACAGTATCTCCTATTTCATATTCATCTACATCCTCTTCCCTTCCTACAATATTGTCTCGAAGTTCATTTCCTTTGTAGAGCCCCTCTATATACTCTTTCCACCTTTCAGCTTTCCCTTCTTTGCTGAGAACTGGTTTTCCATCAGTGTCCTTGATATTCATAGAGCTGTTTTTCTTATCTCCAAATGTTTCTTTTATTTTCCTGTAGGCTGTATCTATTTTTCCCCTATTTATACATTCTTCTACATCCTTGCATTTGCCTTCTAGCCACTCCTGCTTAGCCATTTTGCACTTCCTGTCAATCTCATTTCTTAGTCGTCTGTACACCATTTTGCCTGTTTCATATACTGCATTTTTATATTTTCTCCTTTCTCCTTTTCTTATTCATTATTAATCCTACTCCTGTGATACCCCCCACTGATTTTGTATTTATAATCCTGTACTCACCTGACCAGAAATCCTGTACATCCTGCCACCGAACTTCACTAATCCCCACTATATCTAACTTCAACCTATCCATTTGCCTTTTTAAATTTTCTAATTTTCCTACCCGATTAAGGGATCTAACATTCCACGCTCCGATCCGCAGAATGCCAGTATTCTCTTTCCTGATGATCACATCCTCCTGAGTAGTCCCCGCCCGGAGATCCGAATGGGGGACTATTTTACCTCCGGAATATTTTACCCAAGAGGATGCCATCATCATATTTTCATACAGTAGAGCTGCATGTCCTCGGGAAAAGTAACGGCTGTAGTTTCCCCTTGCTTTCAGCCGTTCGCAGTAACTGCATGGCAAAGCCACATTAGCTGATGTTACAAGGCCAGCTCAGTCAATCATCCAGACTGTTGCCCCTGTAACTACTGAAAAGGCTGCTGCCCCTCTTCAGAAACCACACGTTTGTCTGGCCTCTCCACAGATACCCCTCCGTTGTGGTTGCACCTACGGTACGGCTATCTGCATCGTTGAGGCACGCAAGCCACCCCACCTCGGCAATGTCTGTGGTTCATGGGGTGGTTGGTCTATTGTTTGCAAATGTGACAGAACTGAGTTTCTTGTTCTGTAGTAAGTTTATAAACCTTGTTTCTTTAGAATTTTCCTATTTTCTGTCTTGATTTGTGTTTATGTCTTAACAGTGTACTTTTTATTTTTGCTGTTTTGTGTGTCCGTGTGTGTTACCCTGGAATCTTTGGGTGCAAGTGTTTTGCGCTTCTTACAATTTTTCGTTAGTTTTTGTTTTTGTTTGTTTGTTAGTTTCTGCTGTTTGGGTGTTACAGCCTTTGTTTTTAGCTATAAGTTGTATTTTTTAGTTCTTTCTCATAGTTTTCTTTGCTTACTGGGACGTTGTTCAGTCCAAGTAACATGTGGCGTATAGCTGCTAGTTTTTGATTATAGGCGTGGTTAGATGTGGCATATGTGATTGTATCTGTAGCTGTTCGTTTTCTAAAGATGTCTATATTTGTTAAGATATGGGAGCGAACTAAATTGGTCAGAGATCCCTAAAGATACAAACTACTTAAACTAACTTATCCTAAGAACAATAGATACAGTCAAGCCCGAGAGAGAACTCGAACCTCCGACGTGGAACGGCCTTGCGTACCGTAGCAAGGTGCCTTAGTGCGCTCGGCTATTTCGCCGCGGCTTACTGCCTCTTTATTGTTATGTCCAAGAAGTGTATCTGTATGTTTGTTTCATTTTACATTGTTAATTGAATGTTGTGGCGTATACTCTTTATGTCAGTGTGGATCTGTTGTATTCTCTCCGCTCATTCATCTACTATAGAGTTCACAATTCTGTATATTTTCTATGTTCTCTGCAATGAAATACTATACACAAATACAAACATGTATTACACGCCACTGATAACGTTTCACAAATAAAGTAGCGAAACGTATGGCACAACAGACGGAAATAAATCCACGACAAATTTTCTAATCATCTAAGGACGACGGAAAACGAAAATAAGATGATAATATAGCCATGTCAAGCATTTCTCGTCAAGTTATACAACAGTTCCAAGAACATCCTTCTCAGACTCCTCAAGACTATCCAAAACATCAAATTCAATGAAACTTGCAAATGAAGTAATGTAATTCCAAGATACATTAATCTGAAGATCAGAAACAACTCACTTGTAGCACAAAGAGCGAAATCTATGGGAAAAACGTTTCGTTAAAAACGAAATAAAATTGCTTCAAACCAAAAAATTGGAGGTCAACAAAAAGATATATGACATATACTTTTATTTATCTGCATTGATTGATAACTCAACAGTGATGTTTAGCATAATTCAAAAAGTAAAACACTTCACAAAAAAATCACTGAAATATGAAACAATCGCGAAACATGACGACACTTACTAACAAACACAAACAGGACGTAAAACACAACAAAGATAATAACACAAATAAACCCAAATTCCGCCCAAATTTAATAAATCTCACAGCTTCAGAACTAAGAAAAAAAGAAACACAGCTGTTACAGAAAGGACTCAAACACAACATCATCACAAAAGCACACAATAACTACATATAAAAACTAATTGTTGAAACAAGAAAGAGATATAACAGAAGAAGAGAAACGAGAATATACCACTATAAATGTAGGACTAATACTAGAACTAGTGAAGAATGAAATAAATTAATCACTAAGTCAGAGAGAAATTAAAACAGAACACTTCAAACAGAAAACAATAACACCTAGGAATTAAAAGAGAAATTGCGGACTAATAACATCATATCACCATGTCTGAGAAAGGAAATACCACAGCTCTGATCAAAAACAAGTAGAGGAAACCAAAGATTTCATATCCTCCAACAATATCACAAAAATGAAATCTGGTCTAACAGTACGTTTCTCAACGCACATGCAATACAACCTCAGAGTAATCAAACATATATTCATAGATAAACACACACACACACACACACACACACACATATATATATATATATATATATATATATATATATATATAAAAGCACCTACACTCAGAAACCAACCCAAGGAACATAAATAAAAATCTCATACTAAATGGCAAAAACAAATGAACAAATTCCTAATGGAACAAAATAAATACATACACATTCCGCAAAAAGCAACAATCATTGAAGCCAATCATTGAAGCCATTTCACCCTTGCAGAATACCTGACAGAACACGAACGTAAACTATCCAACATGGAACAAGATATGAAAATTATCAGAGTAAATAATCGAGACAGAAAACTCCTGATACATAAGGAAAACTTTCATATAAAAAGAGCCCTGGCAATGAATTAGGAAGTGATTAATGACCAAATGCCCTCCCTGCCTCTTTCTTTCTCCCTTTCCCCTTCCCCCCTCACTCTCACACAAAAACTGACACAAATAGTAAAACACAGACACACACATACAAAATCTACTCAAAGAAAAACACAAACAAAAAACAGCTGATACACTCAGATAATCAAGCAACACAAACAAAAGACAGATGAAAGCGACATTTGGCAACACTACACACTGTAAACAAACCCTCACAAAACGAGTACACAGTGAAGTGATGAAATAAATGTCTTAAGCAAGAAACTAAACATTCATGCATATCGGGAATGCACTCGCACTTCTGGGTTAAATTTTACTTACAGTGGCAGCGGTTTAGTTTGCTATCGTTGGCAACGAACTATTTGCTTTAGGAGGATTAGTAATTTACTCATCAGGACAGCATAAATTATTTATTTCATAGTGAACATAAAGAATTATTTCCCTCATTCTACGTGACTGATTTTTCAAAAAGCATTGAACGGCCGTTGCCAACATCAGCACACTACGCCGATGCCGTAAGTGCAATTGTACATCTTGTTGTAGTGTATTACACCAGTTATGGGAATGAAAAAACGAAGCATCGGCATATGTTAGTTATTTGTTGTGCTATGTAACTAAGATCTCCTCAATTTGTCCTTTCCTGTACTATGCCGTTTTCTACGAAGTCCTAAACATAACGAACTCAAATTCTAATGAGGATTGGCCTACACCGAAATCAGACAGAAAACTATATAAATTCGATTGTCCTTGCAAAGAATTCTTATGCAAATATATTCAAAGAATTCACAAAACTCACATGGAGGTAATTTTGGAACTGGCAATGCAATTTTACTACTTGAGCAGCATATATTTATATATGACTTACGAACTTTCCATAACAGACATACATTAACGTATGTCTACAGTCTGTGTATTGCCTGTGTAGTTAATGTATGTCTGTGTTTCCATTAGAATCTAACTCGATTTAAGAATTATACAGTAACCGTATTTTCACATGTACGATAACCTTCGTAAGACTCGGAGTACGTAGCTTTTCCTAAAAGTATTTGGTACAACTGCATGCGACCGGGCTACTGCTCGCTAGGTGGCGTAAAGACAATTCCTCTCATTCCCTGTGAAACCTTTTGCTGTTCCTGCTCTATGGTTGGCAAGTTCTCGATGTATTCTCGTCTGGTTAGTAAATTAGTAATCTTGTCGTTTCCTGTGAATCGGTACACGCGACGCCACCAAGCGAGCGTTAGGTTCAACCATTTATTTATTGCTCTAGAAAAGCTAAAATAAAGAATACAAACACAGATGTTAATTACTCACCTAACTGAATGGTATTAATGATTCAGTAACGCAATACTGTCCGGTAAACCAAAGTAACCTTTGACTTACGAACTTTCTGGCACTGACATACATTGACGTATGTCTACAGTCTGTGTATTGCAGTTAGCTGAAAGATAATATGGAGATGGTACTATGTATTATGAAACCGTGACGCTCGACGTATAGGCTATCTGTCTCTCTATTCCAGTTGTCAGTATTTTGATCCTAAGCACTACAGTTGCCTTTCCAGTGTTAATATTGAGATCACTGGTGTATTGCCAGTGTAGTTGATGCTCAGTTAATGTATGTCTGTGTTTTGGCTACCAAGTGAAATATACGGACACATGTCCCACGTTCCATTTTTATATTTGTATATTGATTTATCTCGTAGGCACCCTCTCCCCACACACTCCCATTAGAAAACTATTCACATATATGTAACCATTGTATTTGCAAATCAAGATGGTCGACTGTAAATGTTAGTAGCAGTATCGACGCATATGCTGCGATATTTTCGATGTTGTCTGAGTTTTGACTCTCTCACCGATCGCGTCGAGCCACTGCGCTACCGTTAAAAAGGTAAAGCAGTCAACAAACAGAAAACTGGGATGAACACCGACGTACTTAGGCATGATTCTGTTTTGAGTGGTATACCGTTGCCTTCCTCCGACCTTCCAAGTGACTTAACTTACCGAGCCAGTTATACGTGTATCCCGAAACACGGTGCAACTCGGCTGTATTTCTCACATCAACAACGCTACTAGAGGGGTTAGTATTGTAAAGTGACAGCTGAAATCTCTGTTTCATCGGGATCGAACCCGCGGTCTACAGTTTTATAGTCTAGCACTCCACCACTCTGACACTGAGCTATGCCACTGAGCCTCAAAGTGGCTCTGACCAGAAATCGAACGAGCTATTCGAGTACGACAGTTTTAGATAAGGGAACTTGAATTAAGATATGTTTTGTTTCCGTGATCAGGTTTTGATGAAATAAAGACTACATGTTGATCGAAGATACGCTCAAGTTACCAGTGAAAACACCGAAAAAATTCGTCTGGTAATTTCGCAGATTAACGCACTGAAACAAAACAGGCACAACGGTGACAGATAAAATTTTAAGTCAGATATCTTCTTGTTTCACGACCCTATTATACGGAGATAATGCCTGTATGTTGTCCTAAACGACGCTCATGTCACCTTGATAAACCCAAAGGGAATTCGTTGGTTATTTTCGGAGATATGAGTGTTGGTAGAGATTATCGACAGGGACAATTTTTTTTACAGATAATGTTCTATATAATAAGTTTAACACAATTAATACAGTGCTTACTAAAATCCTCAATGTAATATTGCATACTTCCATATTAATTGTACAAATGCTATAGTACTTCCTTCTGTTGCATTTTCACAGCTCAACGATTGAATCGATTTCGATGAAATTTGGTATTAGGTCAGCTTGAATTCTGAAGATGCGAGATTTGCTTCAGGCTGTGCTTTCCTTTTTGCTGCTGCAAAAAACTCTGTGCTCATAGTATCAAATTTTATATATGGATATGTAGCTCGAACCACCAGTATACAGTGTGCAATGAGTAAAATAATTTGTCCAGGCTACACTACGCCTGCATGGGCAAAGTGATGCAGTTGGATTTCTAGATATGTTTTTTGCCTCTCCTCAAGTCCAGGGCTAACTGTTCACTCCTCGCTTTAACGCCCAAGATTATCGTTAAAATATGAAAACACGGATTTATAAAATGTTCGTCTGGGCTCAGTTAATCACCACAGGCAGGATTAACTCAACAAATAACAGACATACTCAGGGACTGTTTACTATTTTTACAATATTTGAGTTTATTCGTCCAATTTCTCTACACAGACGCAAGTCCTGACTAGTATTGACCTAGTTCAGCGAATACGTTATCAATAGCGAGCACTTTCAGCTTAAAATCCAAAATTAAATTCACAGTTTACGTCCTTTGATTGTTTAAATGTCCGTTTCGCGAGAACATAGCAAGTCTGAATGTATCAGGACAAGATCAGTCTTACCAAAACGATTGCGCAAAATTGGCGTGCTCTAACATAATTTAATATGTCACAGTTTCTAAACCACGATAAGCATAAGCATAAGTATTCCTCGGTAAAATTCAACACTCTTCTGGAGGTTGTGTGAAGTTCGCGCCCAAGTAATTAAATCAAAATAATAATCAAGTCTGTAGTGGTTCATACAAAAATTTCTAAGTCCCGTACTTTAACCGCTAGACACGAAAGTTCTTCCAAGTCCACGAAGCGAATCTTGGTGCATTTCACACTGCAAGTCGCGCCGCAAACCGAAGGAGGTGCTACCTGTAGCAGGTTTGGACTCTAACTGACTAAAATCAAGATGGCGGCCCCCTATTTATATGGAAAGATACAGTATTTGCCTAGCACAAGTACCACCTATTTTTCCCCCTCCACATGTACCAGGTCAATATTCCCCCCATCAAAAATCTAGTCTGGACTTTTCAAGTTCTTTGGTGACATTGGAAACCTTCTTGTGGTGCAGTCATTGTTCTTCGCTTACATTGTTTGTGTTATCTCCGAGAAAAATTGTTGCTGTTAATTACTTCCGCGTTTGCTAAAATGTTCAAATGTTTGTACATCTATGGGACTTAACTACTGCGGTCATCAGTTCCTAGGCTTACAAACTACTTAAACCTATGCTAAAGATATCAAATATAAACATGGCCGAGGGAGGACTCGAACCTCTGACGGCGAGCAGCGGCGCGCTCCGCAGCTAGGCGCCTTGGAACGCTCGGCCACTCCACCACGGATCAGGGTTTGAGCTTGCACTACTAGCAGCAATGTGCGCTTAGAAGTAAAAATGAGTGCTATGAAATATAAATGAAATTTGAGGAAAAGAGTGTGTACATGTTAAGTCCCTGAAGCAACTTATTTCCAAAACCCAACCATATCATCTGATTGAAATCGTACCTTCTATTATAAATATTGTATCGTGGTGTGATTGTACTCTCAAAGTAAAAATAGTAGTTTCCGCATTACAAAGAGTGTAAGATTTGACTATTTCGTAGTTTATTTGTGATAAATGAAATGCAACACATAGTTCGTTGACTATTCCATTATGTTACCTACGTTTCGATATGAGAAGTTAATTAAATATGGCGCAAATGAAGACGTCATGCTACCCTATAATTATGATAACGGTGTATTTCGCATTCACAATAACTGGCTTCGTCAGCCCGTAACTTCACAACATAGCCTATTGTTCTGAAACTTACTGCATCTGCTGTAGTTGATCGACGATGTATGCAAATAACATGCATCAAAACACTGGTCGGAAACATCTCCGTTGTCTCACATACGTTTACTGAAATTTACTGTGATATTTTAGTTTTTATGAATAGTGTGTGAAATATTGCTAATATCCCCCCTCCCCCTTCTCATCATTGGGTTCTATGTGACACACTTACCTTACCAAATGAATAAAAAATCATTTAACTGGGATGTATTTGTAGACATTTACTGGGGCTTGTATGTGTTTTATTCAGTTTTATTTCTGATGGGTTTATGAAGTATATGAATACAATTTGTATTTGAAACATTATTGTAAGATGAACAGTTGTGAACCAACGAGGATTTGAGGCAGATACCTGATAATGTAAAATAGTGATCACCCTGAATTCTTACTTTACTGTTTGGAAAACGCCCCACACTCTACTAATATGGGCGATATCATATGAAGAGAAGGAGAGAGATGAGAAGAAATAGGAAGTAGTTTTCCAAGGGAGTATATAGTGGAAGGAAATTTTGTATACATTACTTGTTACCTCACACTATAGTGATCACACTACCAGTTATTGTAATCTGTTCATACTGATATTGTGAAGCAGCTGAAAATACCCTACTGAAACACACATACAAATCTAAAAGGTAAAAAAAGGTAAATCAGCAACATTCCGAAGATTGGTTGAACAACACATTGCTTTACTAGGCATGGTTCTGTTTGGAGGTGGTATGCCGTTGCCTTCCTCCGACCTTCGAACTGATTTACCCAGCCAGTTATAGGGGGACCTAAAGTTTAACGTGGGTTCCGAACCACGGTGCTACTCGGTATTTTTCACATGAACAATACTGCCAGAGGTGAAAGAAGTGGAGAGTGACAGATAAAAATCCTAGGACCTGACGGGGATCGAGCCCGCGACCTTAGGATTTATAATCTGGCACACTACCATTGTGCAACCGAGACGCACACATACAAAACTAACATGGTCGATTTAACATTACATAGTTTTATTATGTTGTCATGTGATACAGTAACCTTGGGCGCATTATTATTGGTGTAATAATTTAATGGCTTGCAAATATTACATAAGACTGATATTTTTATTAATTGTCTGATATTTCACATCTGCTACATTCAGTTATCCTGGCTCAAGAGCTATAAATCTGAATTCTAATCTTTAGTAGTGGATGAAAAACCGGTAAAAAGCTACAAGTTTGAAAATTTTGGAATCTGAAATTTAAACACAAATATCACAAAGTAAGATGACTGTGGCTATGGTTGGAACCCAGCTGTCATACAGCAATGGAACCTGTTCCACTGCAAAATAAAGTAGTTAAGTATAATGTATAAAAGAAGGGTAGGTCTGTGCTCCACACATCAATCTACCATATGTAATGGATTACTTTTTCTTTATTTTGTGTATAGTTTGAATTAAAAATTTATATTATTTGTTGAGGTATGTTTTAACATGCAACGTTGCCCCACTGCCTCCTGCTATACCTCTACTCTTACTTTCTATTACAGACTTGTCACCAGACCGCAATAGAGATAGGCAGGAAAGCAGTGGAAACTTTGTTAATTCTAGTGTATTGATTCTTGAAGTCCTTGCAGAGAACTTGTGATATCTCCTGCTTCCACATCTGTACGGATGCCCCAAATAAGTATATTTCCATGATATCAGTTGACTCACATGATTGTAATGTTTAGTTTCTTTGTAATACAGTTTTCTTGCATACCACTTGACTTCAGATTCGGTCATTATCATTTTGTAAGTGAATTAGCGAAACTGTTGCTGTGGTCTTCAGTCCGCAGACTGTTTTCATGCAGTTCTTCACGCCACCTTTTCCTCTGCAAGCCTCTTCATCTGAGATTAAGAACAGTCATTCGTCTTTTTTATAAACCAGATAGCTTATATGCCCGTGCTTCGCAACGGTTGTTAAAGAGGGACCTGTGTATATCAGGATTTTTTTTGGGTTCCGGACCTAGGTCAGCAATAACAGTATCCTTATTGGATCGCTCTGTCAATAAACGTAGTTTTCCTAGCCTAGGTGTCAAATTTAAGTAGAAGTCATTGTCGAAAACGATGAATGTTCATTAAGTTTTTCATACAAAAAGTGAAATTAATTTAAGTCCGTACTCCGGAACGATCTAAATTCACTGTTAGTTTGTGTTCATAAAGTTTGCGGTGTGTTATTGTCTGTCTGGCATAAACTTCTGAAAACACTTCTATCGTTGAGATGAGAAATAGTAATAATAATAACAGTGCCATGTATTGGTTCTATGGCGTAGTACTAAACTATCTCTCACAGTAAGTGTATGCTGAAGTATTAGAATGTTGCAGTGTTGCACTGAGACAATGTAGTTATTCTGTATGCAGTGCTCCATATTATCGAAAAGTCGACGAATACTGAATGATAATTCAATCAACAGTGCAGTTCATGTCTGTTTAAATAAGACGTCATGGTGGCGTCAATGTCCGACAAAGTAAGTCTTGGTAATCGTTGAAGGAATGGCGTAAGCTGATCGTCTGTATAGAACTTTCCATTAAATATAGTAGTATTTCCAGTGAATTGTCTTGACTGTGTTAGCAGCATTGGCCACTCTTTCAGCTAATACACGTCTTCACGTCCTTAGTGATTACTTCGTAAAGCACGAAGTTGCAATCGATCTTGTGTAATAGAACTATATATTCAGAAGTCGGATTATAACTCTAAGTACAATTGCCTCTGCAAAATAAGACGTCTTTCTCTATCTTAATGTAGTCCGCACCAAAAGTAAGTAATTACAAATTTTAAAAGCAATATTGTATCGAACAGTTATGAAAAGAGGGAGGTTTCTGGTGAGTTTATCGCTCGCGTGTGTATATTATCTCTAGTAGCAGGCACAGAGAAGAAATATCTCTGGAGTGAGCATTCCAATGCGCAGTACAGATTCTCTGTCGTCAACATTAAGGTGGAAGTATCACCTGACATTGGGAAAAAGCTACTAATCGATGACTTCGTCTTGGTCCAAACAGAACGCACTCAAAATATAATGAGGACACACCTAAATCAGAAAGGGAGCTACATAAATTGCAAACAATTCTTATGTAAATTAGAGCATCGATAGACGCAAAGGAATGTCGTTTCGTTTGTTTTGTTTTAAATCAAATGATTCCTATGAAAAGAAGCACTATTTTTTTCTTTTCCATGCATTGCAAGGCATGCGGGATAGAGCTAGTAAAATAATAATAATAATAATAATTTTTTGTGCCTTATCTGGGTTAAATTTTACTTGCAGCGGTTTAGTATGTTAAAGGTGGCAACGAAATATTCGCTTTAGGTGGATCATTAATTAACTGATCGGAACAACATTAATATTTATTATTTGTTTAATTATCAACACTAAGAATTATTCCCCTCACCGTAGGTGACTGATTTTCCAAAAAGGATTCAACGCCCGTTATCAACACTACACTTCTTCAGAGCCAACTAGCTCTGCCGATGATGAGGAGATAGAAGAAATATATGAGGAGCTAAAGGAAATTATTCAGACAGTTAAGGGAGAGGAAAACTTAATTGTGATGGGAGACTGAAATTCGGTAGTAAGAAAAGGAAGAGAAGGAAAAATAGTAGGTGAATATGGACTGGGCAAAAGGAATGAAAGAGGAAGCCGCCTGGTAGAATTTTGCACGGAACATGATTTATTTGTAACAAACACGTGGTTTAAGAATCACAAAAGAAGGTTGTATACTTGGAAGAGTCCAGGAGACACCGGAAGGTATCAGATAGATTTTATAATGGTAATACATAGATTCCGGAACCAAGTAATAAACTGTAAGACAAACCCAGGGGCAGATATAAACTCTGACCATAACTTGTTAGTCATGAACTGTAGGCTGAAACTGAAAATACTGCAGAAAGGTAGGAAAATAAGGAGATGGGACCTTGATAAATTGAAGGAACGGGAAGTTCTGGAGAATTTCAGAGGGAGATTTAAGCAACAATTGACAGAAACAGGTGGAAATAAAACAGTAGAAGAGGAATGGGTAGCATTGAGAGATGAAATAGTGAAGGCAGCAGAGAACAAAATAGGTAGAAAGGCAAGACCTACAAAAAATCCTTGGGTATCACTGGAAGTAGTAAATTTAATCGATGAAAGGAGAAAATATAAAAATGCAGTAAATGAAACAGGCAAAATGGAGTACAGACGACTAGGAAATGAGATTGACAGGAAGTGCAAAATGGCTAAGCGGGAGTGGATAGAAGCCAAATGCAAATCTGTAGAAGAATGTATAAGAAGGGGAAAAGTAGATACCGCCTACAGGAAAATAAAAGAGACATTTGGGGACAGCAAAGGCAACTCTACGAATATCAAGAAGTCAGATGGGAAACCGGTTCTCAGCAAAGAAGGGAAAGCTGAAAGGTGGAAAGAGTACATAGAGCAGCTCTACAAAGGAAATGAACCTAGAGACGATGTTGTAGGAAGGGAAGAGGAAGTAGATCAAGTTGAAATAGGAGATACTATACTGAGAGATGAATTTGACAGAGCCCTGAGAGACCTAGGTCGGAACAAGTCCCCAGGAGAAGATGACATACCCTCAGAGCTACTAAAGTCTCTGGGAGAGCCAGCCATGACGAAACTATTTGAACTGGTGTGTAGGATGTATGAGACAGGCGAAGTACCCTCAGACTTTAAGAAAAATGTTATAATGCCCATTCCAAAGAAATCAGGTGCAGACAGGCGCGAAAATTACAGAACCATCAGTTTGATAAGTCATGGTTGCAAAATTTTAACACGAATTATCTAAAGGGTAATGGAAAAGCTGGTAGAAGCTGACCTCGGGGAAGATCAGTTTGGATTCAGGAGGAACTTAGGAACCCGGGAAGCAATACTCACTTTACGTCTTATCTTAGAAGATAGATTAAGGAAAGGCAAACCTACATTTTTAGCTTTTGTAGATTTGGAGAAAGCGTTTGACAATGTTGACTGGAATTCACTCTTTAAAATTCTGAAGTCAGCAGGGGTAAAATACAGGTAAAGGAGAGTTATTTACAACTTGTACAAAAGCCAGACCGCAGTTATTAGACTCGTAGGGAAGCATCAGTTGGGAAGGGCGTAAGACAGGGTTGTAGCCTTTCTCCGATGTTATTCAATTTGTACATCGAGCAGGCGGTGAAGGAAAGCAAGGAAAAATTTGGAATAGGGATTAAAGTTCAGGGGGAAGAAATAAAAACATTGCGTTTTGCTGATGACATTGTAATTCTGTCAGAGACAGCAAAGGATCTGGAAGAGCAGTTGAATGGAATGGACAGTGTGTTGAAGAGAGCGTATAAAATGAACATTAACAAGAGCAAAACAAAAATAATGGAATGCGGTCTTAGAAAATCAGGCGATGCTGAAGGAATTAGATTAGGTAACGAAACGTTGAAGTTGGTAGATGAGTTTTGTTACTTGGGTAGTAAAATAACATGCGATGGTCGCAGTACAGAGGATATAAAATGCAGAATGGCAATGGGAAGAAAAGCATTTTTGAAAATGAGAAATTTGCTAACATCGATTATTAATTTAAGTGTAAGGAAGTCTTTTATGAAGACATTTGTGTAGATTGTTGCCTTGTACGGGAGTGAAACATGGACGATAAGCAGTGCGGACAGGAAGAGAATAGAGGCTTTTGAAATGTGGTGCTACAGAAGAATGCTGAAGATTAGGTGGGTAGATCACATAACTAATGAAGAGGGACTGAACAGAATTGGATTGGTGAGAAAAGGAATTTCTGGAATACCCTGACCAAAAGAAGGGATCGCTTAGTAGGACACATTCTTAGACATCGAGGAATTGTATATTTAGCATTGGAGGGAAGTGTGTGGGGTAAAAATCGCAGAGGGAGACCAAGAGACGCGTATAGTAAGCAGATTCAAGTGGATGTGGGTTGCCGTTCTTATGAGGATATGAAAAGGCTTGCTCAGGATAGTGTAGGGTGGAGAGCTGCATCAAACCAGTCTCCGGACTGAAGACCATAACAACAACAACTGCTGCCGTAAGGAAAATCATAGCCTTTGTTTCAGGATATTAAACTTTAGTTATGAGAATAAACTGGAGCCCTGTATTGGGAGAGTAGCGCCAACCCTTTATGTTTGGCTTGCCGACAACCGCCGGCTGCTATTGGTCAGTTGAGCGCGGGTGGGGCACGTTCGCCATTTTAGGCCTAAGCAATCAATCGGCGTAAGCATGGGCGTCAGCGCCGGGGGGGACAGGGGGTACGTGCCCCTCCCTCCCCCCAATATTTTTTTTAATTACAGTTTTAATGGTTTTGTTTTAGCTGACAAATAATGACATTGTTGAACGAATATCTCCAAGCTTAACTAATAATACGTGCCGAAAGTTCTTATGCACTATGACTTAGTTATTTACATGCTTTACTAACGTGCTAGTAAAGTAACAGTGAATACAAGCGGCCGCCTGTCAAGAGAGCTGTGAGCCGGCGTGGCTGTGCACGGCCTGGGAACGCGCCTCACTACACGTCACCACAGCCACCAGACCATCTCACTAAATCTCATCGTTGCTTAGTATCGATGCTGTAGACAGTTCTTTCGTCACTACACGTCACCACAGCCACCGGACCGTCTCACTAAATCTCATCGTTGCTTAGTATCGATGCTGTAGACAGTTCCTTCGTCACTACACGTCACCACAGCCACCGGACCGTCTCACTAAATCTCATCGTTGCTTAGTATCGATGCTGTAGACAGTTCTTTCGTCACTACACGTCACCACAGCCACCAGACCGTCTCACTAAATCTCATCGTTGCTTAGTATCGATGCTGCAGACAGTTCTTTCGTCACTACACGTCACCACAGCCACCAGACCGTCTCACTAAATCTCATCATTGCTTAGTAACGATGCTGTAGACAGTTCTTTCGCCACTACACGTCACCACAGCCACCAGACCGTCTCACTAAATCTCATCGTTGCTTAGTATCGATGCTGTAGTCAGTTCTTTCGTCACTACACGTCACCACAGCCACCAGACCGTCTCACTAAATCTCATCGTTGCTTAGTATCGATGCTGTAGACAGTTCTTTCGTCACTACACGTCACCACAGCCACCAGACCGTCTCACTAAATCTCATCGTTGCTTAGTAACGATGCTGTAGACAGTTCTTTCGTCACTACACGTCACCACAGCCACCAGACCGTCTCACTAAATCTCATCGTTGCTTAGTATCGATGCTGTAGACAGTTCTTTCGTCACTACACGTCACCACAGCCACCAGACCGTCTCACTAAATCTCATCGTTGCTTAGTATCGATGCTGTAGACAGTTCTTTCGTCACTACACGTCACCACAGCCACCAGACCGTCTCACTAAATCGCATCGTTGGTTAGTATCGATGCTGTAGACAGTTCTTTCGTCACTACACGTCACCACAGCCACCAGACCGTCTCACTAAATCTCATCGTTGCTTAGTAACGATGCTGTAGACAGTTCTTTCGTCACTACACGTCACCACAGCCACCAGACCGTCTCACTAAATCTCATCGTTGCTTAGTATCGATGCTGTAGACAGTTCTTTCGTCACTACACGTCACCACAGCCACCAGACCGTCTCACTAAATCTCATCGTTGCTTAGTATCGATGCTGTAGACAGTTCTTTCGTCACTACACGTCACCACAGCCACCAGACCGTCTCACTAAATCTCATCGTTGCTTAGTATCGATGCTGTAGACAGTTCTTTCGTCACTACACGTCACCACAGCCACCAGACCGTCTCACTAAATCGCATCGTTGCTTAGTATCGATGCTGTAGACAGTTCTTTCGTCACTACACGTCACCACAGCCACCAGACCGTCTCACTAAATCTCATCGTTGCTTAGTATCGATGCTGTAGACAGTTCTTTCGTCACTACACGTCACCACAGCCACCAGACCGTCTCACTAAATCTCATCGTTGCTTAGTATCGATGCTGTAGACAGTTCTTTCGTCACTACACGTCACCACAGTCACCGGACCGTCTCACTAAATCTCATCGTTGCTTAGTATCGATGCTGTAGACAGTTCCTTCGTCACTACACGTCACCACAGCCACCGGACCGTCTCACTAAATCTCATCGTTGCTTAGTATCGATGCTGTAGACAGTTCTTTCGTCACTACACGTCACCACAGCCACCAGACCGTCTCACTAAATCTCATCGTTGCTTAGTATCGATGCTGTAGACAGTTCTTTCGTCACTACACGTCACCACAGCCACCAGACCGTCTCACTAAATCTCATCGTTGCTTAGTATCGATGCTGTAGACAGTTCTTTTGTCACTACACGTCAGCACAGCCACCCGACCGTCTCACTAAATCTCATCGTTGCTTAGTATCGATGCTGTAGTCAGTTCTTTCGTCACTACACGTCACCACAGCCACCAGACCGTCTCACTAAATCTCATCGTTGCTTAGTATCGATGCTGTAGACAGTTCTTTCGTCACTACACGTCACCACAGCCAACAGACCGTCTCACTAAATCTCATCGTTGCTTAGTAACGATGCTGTAGACAGTTCTTTCGTCACTACACGTCACCACAGCCACCAGACCGTCTCACTAAATCTCATCGTTGCTTAGTATCGATGCTGTAGACAGTTCTTTCGTCACTACACGTCACCACAGCCACCAGACCGTCTCACTAAATCTCATCGTTGCTTAGTATCGATGCTGTAGACAGTTCTTTCGTCACTACACGTCACCACAGCCACCAGACCGTCTCACTAAATCGCATCGTTGCTTAGTATCGATGCTGTAGACAGTTCTTTCGTCACTACACGTCACCACAGCCACCAGACCGTCTCACTAAATCTCATCGTTGCTTAGTAACGATGCTGTAGACAGTTCTTTCGTCACTACACGTCACCACAGCCACCAGACCGTCTCACTAAATCTCATCGTTGCTTAGTATCGATGCTGTAGACAGTTCTTTCGTCACTACACGTCACCACAGCCACCAGACCGTCTCACTAAATCTCATCGTTGCTTAGTATCGATGCTGTAGACAGGTCTTTCGTCACTACACGTCACCACAGCCACCAGACCGTCTCACTAAATCTCATCGTTGCTTAGTATCGATGCTGTAGACAGTTCTTTCGTCACTACACGTCACCACAGCCACCAGACCGTCTCACTAAATCTCATCGTTGCTTAGTATCGATGCTGTAGACAGTTCTTTCGTCATTACACGTCACCACAGCCACCAGACCGTCTCACTAAATCTCATCGTTGCTTAGTATCGATGCTGTAGACAGTTCTTTCGTCACTACACGTCACCACAGCCACCAGACCATCTCACTAAATCTCATCGTTGCTTAGTATCGATGCTGTAGACAGTTCTTTCGTCACTACACGTCACCACAGCCACCAGACCGTCTCACTAAATCTCATCGTTGCTTAGTATCGATGCTGTAGACAGTTCTTTCGTCACTACACGTCACCACATCCACCAGACCGTCTCACTAAATCTCATCGTTGCTTAGTAACGATGCTGTAGACAGTTCTTTCGTCACTACACGTCACCACAGCCACCAGACCGTCTCACTAAATCTCATCGTTGCTTAGTATCGATGCTGTAGACAGTTCTTTCGTCACTACACGTCACCACAGCCACCAGACCGTCTCACTAAATCTCATCGTTGCTTAGTATCGATGCTGTAGACAGTTCTTTCGTCACTACACGTCATCACAGCCACCAGACCGTCTCACTAAATCTCATCGTTGCTTAGTAATGATGCTGTAGTCAGTTCTTTCGTCAATACACGTCACCACAGCCACCAGACAGTCTCACTAAATCTCATCGTTGCTTAGTAACGATGCTGTAGTCAGTTCCTTCGTCACTACACGTCACCACAGCCACCAGACCGTCTCACTAAATCTCATCGTTGCTTAGTATCGATGCTGTAGACAGTTCTTTCGTCACTACACGTCACCACAGCCACCAGACCGTCTCACTAAATCTCATCGTTGCTTAGTAACGATGCTGTAGTCAGTTCTTTCGTCACTACACGTCACCACAGCCACCAGACCGTCTCACTAAATCTCATCGTTGCTTAGTATCGATGCTGTAGACAGTTCTTTCGTCACTACACGACACCACAGCCACCAGACCGTCTCACTAAATCTCATCGTTGCTTAGTATCGATGCTGTAGACAGTTCTTTCGTCACTACACGTCACCACAGCCACCAGACCGTCTCACTAAATCTCATCTTTGCTTAGTATCGATGCTGTAGACAGTTCTTTCGTCACTACACGTCACCACAGCCACCAGACCGTCTCACTAAATCTCATCGTTGCTTAGTAACGATGCTGTAGACAGTTCTTTCGTCACTACACGTCACCACAGCCACCAGACCGTCTCACTAAATCTCATCGTTGCTTAGTATCGATGCTGTAGACAGTTCTTTCGTCACTACACGTCACCACAGCCACCAGACCGTCTCACTAAATCTCATCGTTGCTTAGTATCGATGCTGTAGACAGTTCTTTCGTCACTACACGTCACCACAGCCACCAGACCGTCTCACTAAATCTCATCGTTGCTTAGTATCGATGCTGTAGACAGTTCTTTCGTCACTACACGTCACCACAGCCACCAGACCGTCTCACTAAATCGCATCGTTGCTTAGTATCGATGCTGTAGATAGTTCTTTCGTCACTACACGTCACCACAGCCACCAGACCGTCTCACTAAATCTCATCGTTGCTTAGTATCGATGCTGTAGACAGTTCTTTCGTCACTACACGTCACCAAGCCACCAGACCGTCTCACTAAATCTCATCGTTGCTTAGTATCGATGCTGTAGACAGTTCTTTCGTCACTACACGTCACCACAGCCACCAGACCGTCTCACTAAATCTCATCGTTGCTTAGTATCGATGCTGTAGACAGTTCTTTCGTCACTACATGTCACCACAGCCACCAGACCGTCTCACTAAATCTCATCGTTGCTTAGTATCGATGCTGTAGACAGTTCTTTCGTCACTACACGTCACCACAGCCACCAGACCGTCTCACTAAATCTCATCGTTGCTTAGTAACGATGCTGTAGTCAGTTCTTTCGTCACTACACGTCACCACAGCCACCAGACCGTCTCACTAAATCTCATCGTTGCTTAGTAACGATGATGTAGTCAGTTCCTTCGTCACTACACGTCACCACAGCCACCAGACCGTCTCACTAAATCTGTTGTTGTTGTTGGTTGTTTTAAGGGGACTAAACAGCTAGGTTATCAGTCCCCTGTTCCTAGCTGAGAGTCAACTGTCAATAAAGATAAAACAATGCCCTGAAAATAACACCGCACAAAAGGGCAGGTTAACAATAGACAAGCCACTGACAATACAAGACGAAGACACACAGAATGAGTAAAATAAAGTCACGAATAAAACTGGATAGTAGAGAACCTTGGCTGGCTGATCGCAAAGAAAAAACAGGATGAGCCAGCCACACTGCACACACTAAAAACCCCTAAGGGCTCGAAAATATAAAAAATCTGGGTTGCTGTTGGCCTAAGAGATCAGGCAACAGCACCCACGGTTAGATAGATGCATAAAAACCAGAAGCGCGGATAAAACTTAAAACTGCGTTAGCCATAGAGGCGTCGTCTGCTAAAGCTAATGATAGCGTGTCTGGGATATGAAAAGATCGCCGCAAGTCGGCTAAAAGCGGACAGTCCATTAAAAGATGGGCTACTGTCAACACAGTGCCACATCGACACACGGGTGGAGCCTCGCGCCGAAGGAGATACCCGTGGGTGAGCCACGTATGTCCTATCCGAAGGCGACAGAGGACAACTGACTCTCGGCGGGTCGGCCGCAGTGAAGATTTCCACAAAGCTGTGGAGAGCTTCACTGCCCGAAGCTTATTCGGTGCAGTCGCCGTAGCCCACTCGGTGCTCCAAGCCTCACGTACTTTCCGGTGCAACACCAGCTGAACATCCTGTTCCGTGACACCAATAGTTAGAGGTGGTCCCATAGTACCCTGCTTGGCCAATCGATCAACATGTTCATTCCCTGGTATGCCAACATGACCTGGAGTCCACACAAAGACCACAGAACGGCCTGATTGGCCCAGGGAGTGAACAGTGTCCTGGATCGTACGTACTATTGGGTGCCGAGAGAAACACTGGTCGATCGCTTGTAAGCCACTCAGGGAGTCAGTACAGATGACGAATGACCCCCTGGGGCAGGCTTTGAGATGTTGGAGAGCTCTGAGAATAGCGACCAGCTCGGCGGAGAAGATGCTACTCTCGCAGGGCAGAGAATGCTGTTCTACATGGTTGTGATGTAGAAAGGCATATCCAGCACGGCCATCTACTACGGAACCATCTGTGTAAATGGCGTCTGTGGCACGGAACGGTTCGAGCACTTGTAAAAACTGGTGACGGAGATGTACGGAGGAAACAGAGGCCTTCGACGCATGGGACAGGTCCAGACGGAGCTGCAAACGAGGAATGGACCAAGGAGGAGTGTGAGAGGAATAGTGGAAAATGGTAGGAAGTGGGTAGGATGTGAGAGACGAAAGAAGGATACGAACACGGACCGAGATCGGGTATCCCGACCTTGGCCGTCGTGGAGGGATAGGGAGTGCAGCGTCTGGAAATAGGAGCCGGCGGTTCGGGTGGAAGGGCGAGGCCTGAACACGAGCAACATAAGATGTTAACAGGTGTTGCCTACGGAACCGCAGCGGGAGGACTCCAGCTTCGACAAGGAGGCTTGTCACAGGGCTAGTGCGAAAAGCCCCTGTCGCCAAACGAACACCACAGTGGAGGATTGGGTCTATTGCCTGCAGCGCTGACGGCGCAGCCGAATCGTAGACTATGCTGCCATAGTCTAGGCGCGACTGAATGAGGGCCTTGTAAAGTTGTAATAGCGTTTGGCGCGAGGCTCCCCAAACAGTGTGGCTGAGACAGCGCAGGATGTTGAGGTGTCGCCAGCACTTTTGTTTTAACTGGCGTAGGTGCGGCACCCAGGTTAGACGGTCATCAAACACCATACCTAAGAATCTGTGCGTCTCTTCGACTTGTAGCAGGTCGCCAGCTAAGTAAAGTTCGGGTTCCGGGTGTACTGCCCGACGTCGACAGAAATGCATCACACGGGATTTGGATGCAGAAAATTGAAAACCGTGGGCAAACGCCCACGACTGTGCCTTTCGAATTGCGATCTGCAACCGCCGTTCAGCTACGCCAATGCTGGAGGAGCTGTAATACATGCAGAAGTCATCGGCATACAAGGAAGTAGAAACCGATGACCCCGCAGCCGCAGCAAGACCGTTTATGGCGATTAAGAATAAAGGAACACTAAGAACGGAACCTTGTGGGACTCCGTTCTCTTGACAATGAGGTGAACTGAAACAAGAACCAACACGAACACGGAAAGAACGCAACGCCAGGAAGTTCTTAATGAATGTAGGAAGTGGACCCCGTAAGCCCCAATTGTACAGCGTAGACAGAATATGATAGCGCCAGGTGGTGTCATACGCTTTCCGCAGGTCAAAAAAGACGGCAATCAGGTGTTCACGGCGAGAAAATGCTGTACGAATGGCTGACTCTAGGGACACGAGATTGTCGATTGCGGAGCGGCCTTGACGGAACCCACCCTGTTGATGCGCCAACAGTCCTCGGTCCTCGAGGATCCACATGAGCCTCCGACTCACCAACCGTTCGAGAAGCTTGCATGGAACGTTGGTGAGGCTGATCGGGCGGTAACTATCAGCCACCTGCGGATCTGCCCCAGGCTTAACCACCGGAATGATAATGCTTTCCCGCCACGAGGACGGAAAAACACCCTCAAGCCATACGCGATTAAACAGGGCGAGAAGTTGGCTTTTGGCATCCGCTGATAGGTGTCGGAGGAACTGGCTGTGAATGCGATCGGGTCCAGGGGAGGTATCCGGGCATGCAGCAAGGGCACTTTCCAACTCCCACTCAGTAAATGGGACGTTATATGGTTCATGACGCCGTGTTCGAAATGAAATGTGCTGGCTCTCTGCTCGCTCTTTAATGGCACGAAAATCTGCACTATAGGCAGCAGTCCCCGACGTACGTTCAAAATGATCTGCCAGGTGCTCAGCGACGGCGACAGGGTCAGTACAGAGCGAACCCTGAATGCTGAGACACGGAATTCCCGCCGGTGGGCGGTGCCCAAAGAGGCGTCGAACCTGCGACCACACCTTGGAAGGAGAAGCGCGGGAACCAATGGAGGCGACGTACTTCTCCCAGGAAGCCCTCTTACTTTCCCGTATCAGTCGCCGGGCTCGTGCTCGGAGACGCTTGAAGGCCACGAGATGTTGGACACAAGGGTGGCGTCGGTGGCGCTGTAGTGCTCGCCGACGTTCGCGGATGGCCTCAGCAATCTCCGGTGTCCACCAGGGCACCTATGGGCGATGGAGCGAACCGGATGTGATGGGAACAGAGTTTTCGGCTGCAGAAACGATAGCCTCTGTGACCTGCTGAACGGCGGCATCAACATCTGCTGGAAGCGGAGAGGAAATCACAGCAGCTGAAGAATAAGCTGGCCAGTCAGCCCTACGGAGGGCCCAGCGAGACGGACGGGTGGCAGGCGTACACTGTGGGAGCGACAGGAAGATCGGAAAATGGTCGCTCCCACACAGGTCGTCATGGACCCTCCAGGTGAGATGTGGAAGGAGACTAGGGCTGCAGACAGACAGGTCAATGGCAGAAAACGAACCATGTGCTGTGCTAAAGTGGGTAGGAGCACCGGTGTTAAGAAGGCCGAGATTCTGCTCTGACAGGAGAGACGCAACATCCCTACCCCGGGCCGAGGTCTGTGTGCCACCCCACAGAGGGTGATGGGCGTTGAAATCCCCCATAAGAAGAAAGGGTGGGGGAAGTTGAGCGACCAAGGCTGCGAGGTCTGTGGGAGAGATGGCCTCATCAGGTGGAAGATAGACAGAGCAGACGGTAAAATCTCGTACTACCCGGAGTCGAACAGCGACTGCCTCTAGAGACGTTTGAAGAGGCACAGCAGCACTGGGGACAGAGGCGTGGACATAAACACAGACGCCGCCAGAAACCCTGTCGTAGACGGTTTGGTTTTTAAAATAGCCCCGATACCCTCTGAGGGCTGGGCTCTTCTCGACGGGAAACCACGTTTCCTGCAAAGCAAGACAGATGGCAGGGAAGCGGCAGAGTAATTGCCGCAGCTCAGCCAGGTGGTGGAAAAAACCGCCGCAATTCCACTGCAAGATGTTGTTTGCAGTCTGCTGAATAGCCATAATGTAAGTCGGGAAACGGTCATTCAGCAGGAGCACCTGCTGTCAACTGCGCAGACTCTGCAGGATCCTGAACCATCGGTTCAGGCGTTCCAAGTATGGCGAGATCCTCAGGTGATGCGAGGATCTCTACCTCGTCTTCAGATGCCGAAGAGGTGACAGAGCGGTCCTTCCGAGGCACTGATGATGCCTCCTTCGCATCCTTTTTCTTCGGCTTCCTTTTGCCCTCTCGCTGGCCCTTTGGTGTCAAGGGCCGGGAGGGCTTCCCAGACGTGGCAGCAGAGACCGTCGAAGAGCCAGAAGCCCTTCGACCAGAAGGTTTTGGATCCTTCAGCCAAAGGCTAGGATCCCCTGGCGCACCCTGGGACTCCCCAGAAGGGAGCGTCCCGAAGGACCCCTTCCGAGGGAGAGGTGCCGGAGGAAGCTGTTGCTTCTCCGGCTGGGGGTTGGGGACTGGTGTCCCCGATGGTTGTGGGGAGGTTTCCCCCACAACAGGTGCCTTACCAGCAGATGGAATGCCGCCCCCATCTGATGAGGGCGCTGTGGTAATTTTATGGCCTCTAGGGCCTACAGAAGGAGGCGATATCTTGTCGTGAGTCGTACCCGTGATGCGCGGGGACGACGCTACAGCTGCAAAGGAGGTAGTCATGCTTACCGGATGGAGACGCTCGTACTTCTTTCTTGCCTCATTGTATGATAGCCGGTCCAAGGTCTTAATTTCCATTATCTTACGTTCTTTGTGCAGAACTTTGCAGTCTGGAGAGCACGGTGGATGCAGCTGGTTGCAGTTCACACAGACGGGAGGTGGGGTGCAGGGAGCGTCCGGATGAGATGGACGTCCACATTCCCTGCACACAGGGCTAGAAGTGCACCGGGAGGACATATGCCCGAACTTCCAGCACCTGAAGCACCTCATAGGGGGCGGGACGTACGGTGTAACGTCGCACCGGTAGATCATGACCTTGACCTTCTCAGGCAGTGTATCGCCTTCGAAGGCCAGGATGAATGCACCGGTGGCAACCTTGTTATCTCGTGGTCCCCTATATACACGTCGAACAAGGTGAACACCTCTGCGCTCCAAGTTGGTACGTAGCTCTTCATCAGACTGTGACAATAGGTCGCGATGGTAAATACGGCCTTGGACCATGTTGAGGGTCTTGTGGGGCGTGACACTGACAGGTATATCACCCAGCTTGTCACAGGCCAATAATGCCCTGGACTGGGCTGGGGATGCCGTCTGTATCAGAACAGCCCCACTTCTCATTTTAGAGAAAGACTCCACCTCACCATGTTTGTCCTCGAGATGTTCAACGAAGAACTGCGGCTTGGTGGACAAGAAAGAGTCTCCATCAGTTCGGGAAATAACCAGATATCGCGGTGAGTAGGGATCCGGACAGCGTAAAGCTTGGCGTTCTTCCCATGGCGTTGCCAGGGAAGGGAACGACTTAGGGTCATATACTGTAGCATTAAAGTCAGATCTTCCACGCTTAGAAACGGCGTTTTTGCGACCGCCCACGCTAGTTATTGCTCGTTTCATTTTCGTCCCACGAGCAGCTAGGGAAAAGAGGTCCACCCAGGCAGAGCCCCGCTTGCCTGGGTAAGCCTTGTACAACTGAGGTGCGGCAGGTTCCTCAGAGGTTGCTCGCTAGCGGCTGTTCAACCTCAACAGCCATGCATCTCCTCGGCACGTAGCACACCTTGAGATTGAGGGGTTTTTTAGAGAGGTTTGTACCATCCTCGCGACCCGGGCGATTAAGCCAAGATCCCCGGGCTCTGAAACGTACAACGTTCCACCGTCGCGCCGAACGATGGTCGTTGAAGCACGCACAGAGCTTACGGTGTAGCGGACTGTTGGCGCGACACAGCCCACAGCTCAGGACCCCGGGTTCGCCAAGCCCGTACTCAGCAAACTAATGCCGAGCCCCTGAGGGCTCACGAAATCTCATCGTTGCTTAGTATCGATGCTGTAGACAGTTCTTTCGTCACTACACGTCACCACAGCCACCAGACCGTCTCACTAAATCTCATCGTTGCTTAGTATCGATGCTGTAGACAGTTCTTTCGTCACTACACGTCACCACAGCCACCAGACCGTCTCACTAAATCTCATCGTTGCTTAGTATCGATGCTGTAGACAGTTCTTTCGTCACTACACGTCATCACAGCCACCAGACCGTCTCACTAAATCTCATCGTTGCTTAGTAATGATGCTGTAGTCAGTTCTTTCGTCAATACACGTCACCACAGCCACCAGACCGTCTCACTAAATCTCATCGTTGCTTAGTAACGATGCTGTAGTCAGTTCCTTCGTCACTACACGTCACCACAGCCACCAGACCGTCTCACTAAATCTCATCGTTGCTTAGTATCGATGCTGTAGACAGTTCTTTCGTCACTACACGTCACCACAGCCACCAGACCGTCTCACTAAATCTCATCGTTGCTTAGTAACGATGCTGTAGTCAGTTCTTTCGTCACTACACGTCACCACAGCCACCAGACCGTCTCACTAAATCTCATCGTTGCTTAGTATCGATGCTGTAGACAGTTCTTTCGTCACTACACGACACCACAGCCACCAGACCGTCTCACTAAATCTCATCGTTGCTTAGTATCGATGCTGTAGACAGTTCTTTCGTCACTACACGTCACCACAGCCACCAGACCGTCTCACTAAATCTCATCGTTGCTTAGTATCGATGCTGTAGACAGTTCTTTCGTCACTACACGTCACCACAGCCACCAGACCGTCTCACTAAATCTCATCGTTGCTTAGTAACGATGCTGTAGTCAGTTCTTTCGTCACTACACGTCACCACAGCCACCAGACCGTCTCACTAAATCTCATCGTTGCTTAGTAACGATGATGTAGTCAGTTCCTTCGTCACTACACATCACCACAGCCACCAGACCGTCTCACTAAATCTCATCGCTGCTTAGTATCGATGCTGTAGACAGTTCTTTCGTCACTACACGTCACCACAGCCACCAGACCGTCTCACTAAATCTCATCGTTGCTTAGTATCGATGCTGTAGACAGTTCTTTCGTCACTACACGTCACCACAGCCACCAGACCGTCTCACTAAATCTCATCGTTGCTTAGTAACGATGCTGTAGTCAGTTCTTTCGTCACTACACGTCACCACAGCCACCAGACCGTCTCACTAAATCTCATCGTTGCTTAGTATCGATGCTGTAGACAGTTCTTTCGTCACTACACGACACCACAGCCACCAGACCGTCTCACTAAATCTCATCGTTGCTTAGTATCGATGCTGTAGACAGTTCTTTCGTCACTACACGACACCACAGCCACCAGACCGTCTCACTAAATCTCATCGTTGCTTAGTATCGATGCTGTAGACAGTTCTTTCGTCACTACACGTCACCACAGCCACCAGACCGTCTCACTAAATCTCATCGTTGCTTAGTAACGATGCTGTAGTCAGTTCTTTCGTCACTACACGTCACCACAGCCACCAGACCGTCTCACTAAATCTCATCGTTGCTTAGTAACGATGATGTAGTCAGTTCCTTCGTCACTACACATCACCACAGCCACCAGACCGTCTCACTAAATCTCATCGTTGCTTAGTATCGATGCTGTAGACAGTTCTTTCGTCACTACACGTCACCACAGCCACCAGACCGTCTCACTAAATCCCATCGTTGCTTAGTATCGATGCTGTAGACAGTTCTTTCGTCACTACACGTCACCACAGCCACCAGACCGTCTCACTAAATCTCATCGTTGCTTAGTATCGATGCTGTAGACAGTTCTTTCGTCACTACACGTCATCACAGCCACCAGACCGTCTCACTAAATCTCATCGTTGCTTAGTAATGATGCTGTAGTCAGTTCTTTCGTCAATACACGTCACCACAGCCACCAGACCGTCTCACTAAATCTCATCGTTGCTTAGTAACGATGCTGTAGTCAGTTCCTTCGTCACTACACGTCACCACAGCCACCAGACCGTCTCACTAAATCTCATCGTTGCTTAGTATCGATGCTGTAGACAGTTCTTTCGTCACTACACGTCACCACAGCCACCAGACCGTCTCACTAAATCTCATCGTTGCTTAGTAACGATGCTGTAGTCAGTTCTTTCGTCACTACACGTCACCACAGTCACCAGACCGTCTCACTAAATCTCATCGTTGCTTAGTATCGATGCTGTAGACAGTTCTTTCGTCACTACACGACACCACAGCCACCAGACCGTCTCACTAAATCTCATCGTTGCTTAGTATCGATGCTGTAGACAGTTCTTTCGTCACTACACGTCACCACAGCCACCAGACCGTCTCACTAAATCTCATCTTTGCTTAGTATCGATGCTGTAGACAGTTCTTTCGTCACTACACGTCACCACAGCCACCAGACCGTCTCACTAAATCTCATCGTTGCTTAGTAACGATGCTGTAGACAGTTCTTTCGTCACTACACGTCACCACAGCCACCAGACCGTCTCACTAAATCTCATCGTTGCTTAGTATCGATGCTGTAGACAGTTCTTTCGTCACTACACGTCACCACAGCCACCAGACCGTCTCACTAAATCTCATCGTTGCTTAGTATCGATGCTGTAGACAGTTCTTTCGTCACTACACGTCACCACAGCCACCAGACCGTCTCACTAAATCTCATCGTTGCTTAGTATCGATGCTGTAGACAGTTCTTTCGTCACTACACGTCACCACAGCCACCAGACCGTCTCACTAAATCGCATCGTTGCTTAGTATCGATGCTGTAGACAGTTCTTTCGTCACTACACGTCACCACAGCCACCAGACCGTCTCACTAAATCTCATCGTTGCTTAGTATCGATGCTGTAGACAGTTCTTTCGTCACTACACGTCACCAAGCCACCAGACCGTCTCACTAAATCTCATCGTTGCTTAGTATCGATGCTGTAGACAGTTCTTTCGTCACTACACGTCACCACAGCCACCAGACCGTCTCACTAAATCTCATCGTTGCTTAGTATCGATGCTGTAGACAGTTCTTTCGTCACTACATGTCACCACAGCCACCAGACCGTCTCACTAAATCTCATCGTTGCTTAGTATCGATGCTGTAGACAGTTCTTTCGTCACTACACGTCACCACAGCCACCAGACCGTCTCACTAAATCTCATCGTTGCTTAGTAACGATGCTGTAGTCAGTTCTTTCGTCACTACACGTCACCACAGCCACCAGACCGTCTCACTAAATCTCATCGTTGCTTAGTAACGATGATGTAGTCAGTTCCTTCGTCACTACACGTCACCACAGCCACCAGACCGTCTCACTAAATCTGTTGTTGTTGTTGGTTGTTTTAAGGGGACTAAACAGCTAGGTTATCAGTCCCCTGTTCCTAGCTGAGAGTCAACTGTCAATAAAGATAAAACAATGCCCTGAAAATAACACCGCACAAAAGGGCAGGTTAACAATAGACAAGCCACTGACAATACAAGACGAAGACACACAGAATGAGTAAAATAAAGTCACGAATAAAACTGGATAGTAGAGAACCTTGGCTGGCTGATCGCAAAGAAAATACAGGATGAGCCAGCCACACTGCACACACTAAAAACCCCTAAGGGCTCGAAAATATAAAAAATCTGGGTTGCTGTTGGCCTAAGAGATCAGGCAACAGCACCCACGGTTAGATAGATGCATAAAAACCAGAAGCGCGGATAAAACTTAAAACTGCGTTAGCCATAGAGGCGTCGTCTGCTAAAGCTAATGATAGCGTGTCTGGGATATGAAAAGATCGCCGCAAGTCGGCTAAAAGCGGACAGTCCATTAAAAGATGGGCTACTGTCAACACAGTGCCACATCGACACACGGGTGGAGCCTCGCGCCGAAGGAGATACCCGTGGGTGAGCCACGTATGTCCTATCCGAAGGCGACAGAGGACAACTGACTCTCGGCGGGTCGGCAGCAGTGAAGATTTCCACAAAGCTGTGGAGAGCTTCACTGCCCGAAGCTTATTCGGTGCAGTCGCCGTAGCCCACTCGGTGCTCCAAGCCTCACGTACTTTCCGGTGCAACACCAGCTGAACATCCTGTTCCGTGACACCAATAGTTAGAGGTGGTCCCATAGTACCCTGCTTGGCCAATCGATCAACATGTTCATTCCCTGGTATGCCAACATGACCTGGAGTCCACACAAAGACCACAGAACGGCCTGATTGGCCCAGGGAGTGAACAGTGTCCTGGATCGTACGTACTATTGGGTGCCGAGAGAAACACTGGTCGATCGCTTGTAAGCCACTCAGGGAGTCAGTACAGATGACGAATGACCCCCTGGGGCAGGCTTTGAGATGTTGGAGAGCTCTGAGAATAGCGACCAGCTCGGCGGAGAAGATGCTACTCTCGCAGGGCAGAGAATGCTGTTCTACATGGTTGTGATGTAGAAAGGCATATCCAGCACGGCCATCTACTACGGAACCATCTGTGTAAATGGCGTCTGTGGCACGGAACGGTTCGAGCACTTGTAAAAACTGGTGACGGAGATGTACGGAGGAAACAGAGGCCTTCGACGCATGGGACAGGTCCAGACGGAGCTGCAAACGAGGAATGGACCAAGGAGGAGTGTGAGAGGAATAGTGGAAAATGGTAGGAAGTGGGTAGGATGTGAGAGACGAAAGAAGGATACGAACACGGACCGAGATCGGGTATCCCGACCTTGGCCGTCGTGGAGGGATAGGGAGTGCAGCGTCTGGAAATAGGAGCCGGCGGTTCGGGTGGAAGGGCGAGGCCTGAACACGAGCAACATAAGATGTTAACAGGTGTTGCCTACGGAACCGCAGCGGGAGGACTCCAGCTTCGACAAGGAGGCTTGTCACAGGGCTAGTGCGAAAAGCCCCTGTCGCCAAACGAACACCACAGTGGAGGATTGGGTCTATTGCCTGCAGCGCTGACGGCGCAGCCGAATCGTAGACTATGCTGCCATAGTCTAGGCGCGACTGAATGAGGGCCTTGTAAAGTTGTAATAGCGTTTGGCGCGAGGCTCCCCAAACAGTGTGGCTGAGACAGCGCAGGATGTTGAGGTGTCGCCAGCACTTTTGTTTTAACTGGCGTAGGTGCGGCACCCAGGTTAGACGGTCATCAAACACCATACCTAAGAATCTGTGCGTCTCTTCGACTTGTAGCAGGTCGCCAGCTAAGTAAAGTTCGGGTTCCGGGTGTACTGCCCGACGTCGACAGAAATGCATCACACGGGATTTGGATGCAGAAAATTGAAAACCGTGGGCAAACGCCCACGACTGTGCCTTTCGAATTGCGATCTGCAACCGCCGTTCAGCTACGCCAATGCTGGAGGAGCTGTAATACATGCAGAAGTCATCGGCATACAAGGAAGTAGAAACCGATGACCCCGCAGCCGCAGCAAGACCGTTTATGGCGATTAAGAATAAAGGAACACTAAGAACGGAACTTTGTGGGACTCCGTTCTCTTGACAATGAGGTGAACTGAAACAAGAACCAACACGAACACGGAAAGAACGCAACGCCAGGAAGTTCTTAATGAATGTAGGAAGTGGACCCCGTAAGCCCCAATTGTACAGCGTAGACAGAATATGATAGCGCCAGGTGGTGTCATACGCTTTCCGCAGGTCAAAAAAGACGGCAATCAGGTGTTCACGGCGAGAAAATGCTGTACGAATGGCTGACTCTAGGGACACGAGATTGTCGATTGCGGAGCGGCCTTGACGGAACCCACCCTGTTGATGCGCCAACAGTCCTCGGTCCTCGAGGATCCACATGAGCCTCCGACTCACCAACCGTTCGAGAAGCTTGCATGGAACGTTGGTGAGGCTGATCGGGCGGTAACTATCAGCCACCTGCGGATCTGCCCCAGGCTTAACCACCGGAATGATAATGCTTTCCCGCCACGAGGACGGAAAAGCACCCTCAAGCCATACGCGATTAAACAGGGCGAGAAGTTGGCTTTTGGCATCCGCTGATAGGTGTCGGAGGAACTGGCTGTGAATGCGATCGGGTCCAGGGGAGGTATCCGGGCATGCAGCAAGGGCACTTTCCAACTCCCACTCAGTAAATGGGACGTTATATGGTTCATGACGCCGTGTTCGAAATGAAATGTGCTGGCTCTCTGCTCGCTCTTTAATGGCACGAAAATCTGCACTATAGGCAGCAGTCCCCGACGTACGTTCAAAATGATCTGCCAGGTGCTCAGCGACGGCGACAGGGTCAGTACAGAGCGAACCCTGAATGCTGAGACACGGAATTCCCGCCGGTGGGCGGTGCCCAAAGAGGCGTCGAACCTGCGACCACACCTTGGAAGGAGAAGCGCGGGAACCAATGGAGGCGACGTACTTCTCCCAGGAAGCCCTCTTACTTTCCCGTATCAGTCGCCGGGCTCGTGCTCGGAGACGCTTGAAGGCCACGAGATGTTGGACACAAGGGTGGCGTCGGTGGCGCTGTAGTGCTCGCCGACGTTCGCGGATGGCCTCAGCAATCTCCGGTGTCCACCAGGGCACCTATGGGCGATGGAGCGAACCGGATGTGATGGGAACAGAGTTTTCGGCTGCAGAAACGATAGCCTCTGTGACCTGCTGAACGGCGGCATCAACATCTGCTGGAAGCGGAGAGGAAATCACAGCAGCTGAAGAATAAGCTGGCCAGTCAGCCCTACGGAGGGCCCAGCGAGACGGACGGGTGGCAGGCGTACACTGTGGGAGCGACAGGAAGATCGGAAAATGGTCGCTCCCACACAGGTCGTCATGGACCCTCCAGGTGAGATGTGGAAGGAGACTAGGGCTGCAGACAGACAGGTCAATGGCAGAAAACGAACCATGTGCTGTGCTAAAGTGGGTAGGAGCACCGGTGTTAAGAAGGCCGAGATTCTGCTCTGACAGGAGAGACGCAACATCCCTACCCCGGGCCGAGGTCTGTGTGCCACCCCACAGAGGGTGATGGGCGTTGAAATCCCCCATAAGAAGAAAGGGTGGGGGAAGTTGAGCGACCAAGGCTGCGAGGTCTGTGGGAGAGATGGCCTCATCAGGTGGAAGATAGACAGAGCAGACGGTAAAATCTCGTACTACCCGGAGTCGAACAGCGACTGCCTCTAGAGACGTTTGAAGAGGCACAGCAGCACTGGGGACAGAGGCGTGGACATAAACACAGACGCCGCCAGAAACCCTGTCGTAGACGGTTCGGTTTTTAAAATAGCCCCGATACCCTCTGAGGGCTGGGCTCTTCTCGACGGGAAACCACGTTTCCTGCAAAGCAAGACAGATGGCAGGGAAGCGGCAGAGTAATTGCCGCAGCTCAGCCAGGTGGTGGAAAAAACCGCCGCAATTCCACTGCAAGATGTTGTTTGCAGTCTGCTGAATAGCCATAATGTAAGTCGGGAAACGGTCATTCAGCAGGAGCACCTGCTGTCAACTGCGCAGACTCTGCAGGATCCTGAACCATCGGTTCAGGCGTTCCAAGTATGGCGAGATCCTCAGGTGATGCGAGGATCTCTACCTCGTCTTCAGATGCCGAAGAGGTGACAGAGCGGTCCTTCCGAGGCACTGATGATGCCTCCTTCGCATCCTTTTTCTTCGGCTTCCTTTTGCCCTCTCGCTGGCCCTTTGGTGTCAAGGGCCGGGAGGGCTTCCCAGACGTGGCAGCAGAGACCGTCGAAGAGCCAGAAGCCCTTCGACCAGAAGGTTTTGGATCCTTCAGCCAAAGGCTAGGATCCCCTGGCGCACCCTGGGACTCCCCAGAAGGGAGCGTCCCGAAGGACCCCTTCCGAGGGAGAGGTGCCGGAGGAAGCTGTTGCTTCTCCGGCTGGGGGTTGGGGACTGGTGTCCCCGATGGTTGTGGGGAGGTTTCCCCCACAACAGGTGCCTTACCAGCAGATGGAATGCCGCCCCCATCTGATGAGGGCGCTGTGGTAATTTTATGGCCTCTAGGGCCTACAGAAGGAGGCGATATCTTGTCGTGAGTCGTACCCGTGATGCGCGGGGACGACGCTACAGCTGCAAAGGAGGTAGTCATGCTTACCGGATGGAGACGCTCGTACTTCTTTCTTGCCTCATTGTATGATAGCCGGTCCAAGGTCTTAATTTCCATTATCTTACGTTCTTTGTGCAGAACTTTGCAGTCTGGAGAGCACGGTGGATGCAGCTGGTTGCAGTTCACACAGACGGGAGGTGGGGTGCAGGGAGCGTCCGGATGAGATGGACGTCCACATTCCCTGCACACAGGGCTAGAAGTGCACCGGGAGGACATATGCCCGAACTTCCAGCACCTGAAGCACCTCATAGGGGGCGGGACGTACGGTGTAACGTCGCACCGGTAGATCATGACCTTGACCTTCTCAGGCAGTGTATCGCCTTCGAAGGCCAGGATGAATGCACCGGTGGCAACCTTGTTATCTCGTGGTCCCCTATATACACGTCGAACAAGGTGAACACCTCTGCGCTCCAAGTTGGTACGTAGCTCTTCATCAGACTGTGACAATAGGTCGCGATGGTAAATACGGCCTTGGACCATGTTGAGGGTCTTGTGGGGCGTGACACTGACAGGTATATCACCCAGCTTGTCACAGGCCAATAATGCCCTGGACTGGGCTGGGGATGCCGTCTGTATCAGAACAGCCCCACTTCTCATTTTAGAGAAAGACTCCACCTCACCATGTTTGTCCTCGAGATGTTCAACGAAGAACTGCGGCTTGGTGGACAAGAAAGAGTCTCCATCAGTTCGGGAAATAACCAGATATCGCGGTGAGTAGGGATCCGGACAGCGTAAAGCTTGGCGTTCTTCCCATGGCGTTGCCAGGGAAGGGAACGACTTAGGGTCATATACTGTAGCATTAAAGTCAGATCTTCCACGCTTAGAAACGGCGTTTTTGCGACCGCCCACGCTAGTTATTGCTCGTTTCATTTTCGTCCCACGAGCAGCTAGGGAAAAGAGGTCCACCCAGGCAGAGCCCCACTTGCCTGGGTAAGCCTTGTACAACTGAGGTGCGGCAGGTTCCTCAGAGGTTGCTCGCTAGCGGCTGTTCAACCTCAACAGCCATGCATCTCCTAGGCACGTAGCACACCTTGAGATTGAGGGGTTTTTTAGAGAGGTTTGTACCATCCTCGCGACCCGGGCGATTAAGCCAAGATCCCCGGGCTCTGAAACGTACAACGTTCCACCGTCGCGCCAAACGATGGTCGTTGAAGCACGCACAGAGCTTACGGTGTAGCGGACTGTTGGCGCGACACAGCCCACAGCTCAGGACCCCGGGTTCGCCAAGCCCGTACTCAGCAAACTAATGCCGAGCCCCTGAGGGCTCACTAAATCTCATCGTTGCTTAGTATCGATGCTGTAGACAGTTCTTTCGTCACTACACGTCACCACAGCCACCAGACCGTCTCACTAAATCTCATCGTTGCTTAGTATCGATGCTGTAGACAGTTCTTTCGTCACTACACGTCACCACAGCCACCAGACCGTCTCACTAAATCTCATCGTTGCTTAGTATCGATGCTGTAGACAGTTCTTTCGTCACTACACGTCATCACAGCCACCAGACCGTCTCACTAAATCTCATCGTTGCTTAGTAATGATGCTGTAGTCAGTTCTTTCGTCAATACACGTCACCACAGCCACCAGACCGTCTCACTAAATCTCATCGTTGCTTAGTAACGATGCTGTAGTCAGTTCCTTCGTCACTACACGTCACCACAGCCACCAGACCGTCTCACTAAATCTCATCGTTGCTTAGTATCGATGCTGTAGACAGTTCTTTCGTCACTACACGTCACCACAGCCACCAGACCGTCTCACTAAATCTCATCGTTGCTTAGTAACGATGCTGTAGTTAGTTCTTTCGTCACTACACGTCACCACAGCCACCAGACCGTCTCACTAAATCTCATCGTTGCTTAGTATCGATGCTGTAGACAGTTCTTTCGTCACTACACGACACCACAGCCACCAGACCGTCTCACTAAATCTCATTGTTGCTTAGTATCGATGCTGTAGACAGTTCTTTCGTCACTACACGTCACCACAGCCACCAGACCGTCTCACTAAATCTCATCGTTGCTTAGTATCGATGCTGTAGACAGTTCTTTCGTCACTACACGTCACCACAGCCACCAGACCGTCTCACTAAATCTCATCGTTGCTTAGTAACGATGCTGTAGTCAGTTCTTTCGTCACTACACGTCACCACAGCTACCAGACCGTCTCACTAAATCTCATCGTTGCTTAGTATCGATGCTGTAGACAGTTCTTTCGTCACTACACGTCACCACAGCCACCAGACCGTTTCACTAAATCTCATCGTTGCTTAGTAACGATGCTGTAGTCAGTTCTTTCGTCACTACACGTCACCACAGCCACCAGACCGTCTCACTAAATCTCATCGTTGCTTAGTATCGATGCTGTAGACAGTTCTTTCGTCACTACACGTCACCACAGCCACCAGACCGTCTCACTAAATCTCATCGTTGCTTAGTATCGATGCTGTAGACAGTTCTTTTGTCACTACACGTCACCACAGCCACCAGACCGTCTCACTAAATCTCATCGTTGCTTAGTAACGATGCTGTAGTCAGTTCTTTCGTCACTACACGTCACCACAGCCACCAGACCGTCTCACTAAATCTCATCGTTGCTTAGTATCGATGCTGTAGACAGTTCTTTCGTCACTACACGTCACCACAGCCACCAGACCGTCTCACTAAATCTCATCGTTGCTTAGTAACGATGCTGTAGTCAGTTCTTTCGTCACTACACGTCACCACAGCCACCAGACCGTCTCACTAAATCTCATCGTTGCTTAGTATCGATGCTGTAGACAGTTCTTTCGTCACTACACGTCACCACAGCCACCAGACCGTCTCACTAAATCTCATCGTTGCTTAGTATCGATGCTGTAGACAGTTCTTTCGTCACTACACGTCACCACAGCCACCAGACCATCTCACTAAATCTCATCGTTGCTTAGTATCGATGCTGTAGACAGTTCTTTCGTCACTACACGTCACCACAGCCACCAGACCGTCTCACTAAATCTCATCGTTGCTTAGTAACGATGCTGTAGTCAGTTCCTTCGTCACTACACGTCACCACAGCCACCAGACCGTCTCACTAAATCTCATCGTTGCTTAGTATCGATGCTGTAGACAGTTCTTTCGTCACTACACGTCACCACAGCCACCAGACCGTCTCACTAAATCTCATCGTTGCTTAGTATCGATGCTGTAGACAGTTCTTTCGTCACTACACGTCACCACAGCCACCAGACCGTCTCACTAAATCTCATCGTTGCTTAGTATCGATGCTGTAGACAGTTCTTTTGTCACTACACGTCACCACAGCCACCAGACCGTCTCACTAAATCTCATCGTTGCTTAGTAACGATGCTGTAGTCAGTTCTTTCGTCACTACACGTCACCACCAGACCGTCTCACTAAATCTCATCGTTGCTTAGTAACGATGCTGTAGACAGTTCTTTCGTCACTACACGTCACCACAGCCACCAGACCGTCTCACTAAATCTCATCGTTGCTTAGTATCGATGCTGTAGACAGTTCTTTCGTCACTACACGTCACCACAGCCACCAGACCGTCTCACTAAATCTCATCGTTGCTTAGTATCGATGCTGTAGACAGTTCTTTCGTCACTACACGTCACCACAGCCACCAGAACGTCTCACTAAATCTCATCGTTGCTTAGTATCGATGCTGTAGACAGTTCTTTCGTCACTACACGTCACCACAGCCACCAGACCGTCTCACTAAATCTCATCGTTGCTTAGTATCGATGCTGTAGTCAGTTCTTTCGTCACTACACGTCACCACAGCCACCAGACCGTCTCACTAAATCTCATCGTTGCTTAGTACCGATGCTGTAGACAGTTCTTTCGTCACTACACGTCACCACAGCCACCAGACCGTCTCACTAAATCTCATCGTTGCTTAGTAACGATGCTGTAGTCAGTTCTTTCGTCACTACACGTCACCACAGCCACCAGACCGTCTCACTAAATCTCATCGTTGCTTAGTATCGATGCTGTAGACAGTTCTTTCGTCACTACACGTCACCAAGCCACCAGACCGTCTCACTAAATCTCATCGTTGCTTAGTATCGATGCTGTAGACAGTTCTTTTGTCACTACACGTCACCACAGCCACCAGACCGTCTCACTAAATCTCATCGTTGCTTAGTAACGATGCTGTAGTCAGTTCTTTCGTCACTACACGTCACCACAGCCACCAGACCGTCTCACTAAATCTCATCGTTGCTTAGTATCGATGCTGTAGACAGTTCTTTCGTCACTACACGTCACCACAGCCACCAGACCGTCTCACTAAATCTCATCGTTGCTTAGTAACGATGCTGTAGTCAGTTCTTTCGTCACTACACGTCACCACAGCCACCAGACCGTCTCACTAAATCTCATCGTTGCTTAGTATCGATGCTGTAGACAGTTCTTTCGTCACTACACGTCACCACAGCCACCAGACCGTCTCACTAAATCTCATCGTTGCTTAGTAACGATGCTGTAGTCAGTTCTTTCGTCACTACACGTCACCACAGCCACCAGACCGTCTCACTAAATCTCATCGTTGCTTAGTAACGATGATGTAGTCAGTTCCTTCGTCACTACACGTCACCACAGCCACCAGACCGTCTCACTAAATCTCATCGTTGCTTAGTATCGATGCTGTAGACAGTTCTTTCGTCACTACACGTCACCACAGCCACCAGACCGTCTCACTAAATCTCATCGTTGCTTAGTATCGATGCTGTAGACAGTTCTTTCGTCACTACACGTCACCACAGCCACCAGACCGTCTCACTAAATCTCATCGTTGCTTAGTATCGATGCTGTAGACAGTTCTTTCGTCACTACACGTCACCAAGGCACCAGACCGTCTCACTAAATCTCATCGTTGCTTAGTATCGATGCTGTAGACAGTTCTTTTGTCACTACACGTCACCACAGCCACCAGACCGTCTCACTAAATCTCATCGTTGCTTAGTAACGATGCTGTAGTCAGTTCTTTCGTCACTACACGTCACCACAGCCACCAGACCGTCTCACTAAATCTCATCGTTGCTTAGTATCGATGCTGTTGACAGTTCTTTCGTCACTACACGTCACCACAGCCACCAGACCGTCTCACTAAATCTCATCGTTGCTTAGTATCGATGCTGGAGACATTTCTTTCGTCACTACACGTCACCACAGCCACCAGACCGTCTCACTAAATCTCATCGTTGCTTAGTATCGATGCTGTAGACAGTTCTTTCGTCACTACACGTCACCACAGCCACCAGACCGTCTCACTAAATCTCATCGTTGCTTAGTAACGATGCTGTAGTCAGTTCTTTCGTCAATACACGTCACCACAGCCACCAGACCGTCTCACTAAATCTCATCGTTGCTTAGTAACGATGCTGTAGTCAGTTCCTTCGTCACTACACGTCACCACAGCCACCAGACCGTCTCACTAAATCTCATCGTTGCTTAGTATCGATGCTGTAGACAGTTCTTTTGTCACTACACGTCACCACAGCCACCAGACCGTCTCACTAAATCTCATCGTTGCTTAGTAACGATGCTGTAGTCAGTTCTTTCGTCACTACACGTCACCACAGCCACCAGACCGTCTCACTAAATCTCATCGTTGCTTAGTATCGATGCTGTAGACAGTTCTTTCGTCACTACACGTCACCACAGCCACCAGACCGTCTCACTAAATCTCATCGTTGCTTAGTAACGATGCTGTAGACAGTTCTTTCGTCACTACACGTCACCACAGCCACCAGACCGTCTCACTAAATCTCATCGTTGCTTAGTATCGATGCTGTAGACAGTTCTTTCGTCACTACACGTCACCACAGCCACCAGACCGTCTCACTAAATCTCATCGTTGCTTAGTATCGATGCTGTAGACAGTTCTTTCGTCACTACACGTCACCACAGCCACCAGACCATCTCACTAAATCTCATCGTTGCTTAGTATCGATGCTGTAGACAGTTCTTTCGTCACTACACGTCACCACAGCCACCAGACCGTCTCACTAAATCTCATCGTTGCTTAGTAACGATGCTGTAGTCAGTTCCTTCGTCACTACACGTCACCACAGCCACCAGACCGTCTCACTAAATCTCATCGTTGCTTAGTATCGATGCTGTAGACAGTTCTTTCGTCACTACACGTCACCACAGCCACCAGACCGTCTCACTAAATCTCATCGTTGCTTAGTATCGATGCTGTAGACAGTTCTTTCGTCACTACACGTCACCACAGCCACCAGACCGTCTCACTAAATCTCATCGTTGCTTAGTATCGATGCTGTAGACAGTTCTTTTGTCACTACACGTCACCACAGCCACCAGACCGTCTCACTAAATCTCATCGTTGCTTAGTAACGATGCTGTAGTCAGTTCTTTCGTCACTACACGTCACCACCAGACCGTCTCACTAAATCTCATCGTTGCTTAGTAACGATGCTGTAGACAGTTCTTTCGTCACTACACGTCACCACAGCCACCAGACCGTCTCACTAAATCTCATCGTTGCTTAGTATCGATGCTGTAGACAGTTCTTTCGTCACTACACGTCACCACAGCCACCAGACCGTCTCACTAAATCTCATCGTTGCTTAGTATCGATGCTGTAGACAGTTCTTTCGTCACTACACGTCACCACAGCCACCAGAACGTCTCACTAAATCTCATCGTTGCTTAGTATCGATGCTGTAGACAGTTCTTTCGTCACTACACGTCACCACAGCCACCAGACCGTCTCACTAAATCTCATCGTTGCTTAGTATCGATGCTGTAGTCAGTTCTTTCGTCACTACACGTCACCACAGCCACCAGACCGTCTCACTAAATCTCATCGTTGCTTAGTACCGATGCTGTAGACAGTTCTTTCGTCACTACACGTCACCACAGCCACCAGACCGTCTCACTAAATCTCATCGTTGCTTAGTAACGATGCTGTAGTCAGTTCTTTCGTCACTACACGTCACCACAGCCACCAGACCGTCTCACTAAATCTCATCGTTGCTTAGTATCGATGCTGTAGACAGTTCTTTCGTCACTACACGTCACCAAGCCACCAGACCGTCTCACTAAATCTCATCGTTGCTTAGTATCGATGCTGTAGACAGTTCTTTTGTCACTACACGTCACCACAGCCACCAGACCGTCTCACTAAATCTCATCGTTGCTTAGTAACGATGCTGTAGTCAGTTCTTTCGTCACTACACGTCACCACAGCCACCAGACCGTCTCACTAAATCTCATCGTTGCTTAGTATCGATGCTGTAGACAGTTCTTTCGTCACTACACGTCACCACAGCCACCAGACCGTCTCACTAAATCTCATCGTTGCTTAGTAACGATGCTGTAGTCAGTTCTTTCGTCACTACACGTCACCACAGCCACCAGACCGTCTCACTAAATCTCATCGTTGCTTAGTATCGATGCTGTAGACAGTTCTTTCGTCACTACACGTCACCACAGCCACCAGACCGTCTCACTAAATCTCATCGTTGCTTAGTAACGATGCTGTAGTCAGTTCTTTCGTCACTACACGTCACCACAGCCACCAGACCGTCTCACTAAATCTCATCGTTGCTTAGTAACGATGATGTAGTCAGTTCCTTCGTCACTACACGTCACCACAGCCACCAGACCGTCTAACTAAATCTCATCGTTGCTTAGTATCGATGCTGTAGACAGTTCTTTCGTCACTACACGTCACCACAGCCACCAGACCGTCTCACTAAATCTCATCGTTGCTTAGTATCGATGCTGTAGACAGTTCTTTCGTCACTACACGTCACCACAGCCACCAGACCGTCTCACTAAATCTCATCGTTGCTTAGTATCGATGCTGTAGACAGTTCTTTCGTCACTACACGTCACCAAGGCACCAGACCGTCTCACTAAATCTCATCGTTGCTTAGTATCGATGCTGTAGACAGTTCTTTTGTCACTACACGTCACCACAGCCACCAGACCGTCTCACTAAATCTCATCGTTGCTTAGTAACGATGCTGTAGTCAGTTCTTTCGTCACTACACGTCACCACAGCCACCAGACCGTCTCACTAAATCTCATCGTTGCTTAGTATCGATGCTGTAGACAGTTCTTTCGTCACTACACTTCACCACAGCCACCAGACCGTCTCACTAAATCTCATCGTTGCTTAGTATCGATGCTGGAGACAGTTCTTTCGTCACTACACGTCACCACAGCCACCAGACCGTCTCACTAAATCTCATCGTTGCTTAGTATCGATGCTGTAGACAGTTCTTTCGTCACTACACGTCATCACAGCCACCAGACCGTCTCACTAAATCTCATCGTTGCTTAGTAACGATGCTGTAGTCAGTTCTTTCGTCACTACACGTCACCACAGCCACCAGACCGTCTCACTAAATCTCATCGTTGCTTAGTAACGATGATGTAGTCAGTTCCTTCGTCACTACACGTCACCACAGCCACCAGACTGTCTCACTAAATCTCATCGTTGCTTAGTATCAATGCTGTAGACAGTTCTTTCGTCACTACACGTCACCACAGCCACCAGACCGTCTCACTAAATCTCATCGTTGCTTAGTATCGATGCTGTAGACAGTTCTTTCGTCACTACACGTCACCACAGCCACCAGACCGTCTCACTAAATCTCATCGTTGCTTAGTATCGATGCTGTAGACAGTTCTTTCGTCACTACACGTCATCACAGCCACCAGACCGTCTCACTAAATCTCATCGTTGCTTAGTAATGATGCTGTAGTCAGTTCTTTCGTCACTACACGTCACCACAGCCACCAGACCGTCTCACTATATCTCATCGTTGCTTAGTAACGATGCTGTAGTCAGTTCCTTCGTCACTACACGTCACCACAGCCACCAGACCGTCTCACTAAATCTCATCGTTGCTTAGTATCGATGCTGTAGACAGTTCTTTCGTCACTACACGTCACCACAGCCACCAGACCGTCTCACTAAATCTCATCGTTGCTTTGTATCGATGCTGTAGACAGTTCTTTTGTCACTACACGTCACCACAGCCACCAGACCGTCTCACTAAATCTCATCGTTGCTTAGTATCGATGCTGTAGACAGTTCTTTCGTCACTACACGACACCACAGCCACCAGACCGTCTCACTAAATCTCATCGTTGCTTAGTATCGATGCTGTAGACAGTTCTTTCGTCACTACACGTCACCACAGCCACCAGACCGTCTCACTAAATCTCATCGTTGCTTAGTATCGATGCTGTAGACAGTTCTTTCGTCACTACACGTCACCACAGCCACCAGACCGTCTCACTAAATCTCATCGTTGCTTAGTAACGATGCTGTAGTCAGTTCTTTCGTCACTACACGTCACCACAGCCACCAGACCGTCTCACTAAATCTCATCGTTGCTTAGTATCGATGCTGTAGACAGTTCTTTCGTCACTACACGTCACCACAGCCACCAGACCGTCTCACTAAATCTCATCGTTGCTTAGTAACGATGCTGTAGTCAGTTCTTTCGTCACTACACGTCACCACAGCCACCAGACCGTCTCACTAAATCTCATCGTTGCTTAGTATCGATGCTGTAGACAGTTCTTTCGTCACTACACGTCACCACAGCCACCAGACCGTCTCACTAAATCTCATCGTTGCTTAGTATCGATGCTGTAGACAGTTCTTTTGTCACTACACGTCACCACAGCCACCAGACCGTCTCACTAAATCTCATCGTTGCTTAGTAACGATGCTGTAGTCAGTTCTTTCGTCACTACACGTCACCACAGCCACCAGACCGTCTCACTAAATCTCATCGTTGCTTAGTATCGATGCTGTAGACAGTTCTTTCGTCACTACACGTCACCACAGCCACCAGACCGTCTCACTAAATCTCATCGTTGCTTAGTAACGATGCTGTAGTCAGTTCTTTCGTCACTACACGTCACCATAGCCACCAGACCGTCTCACTAAATCTCATCGTTGCTTAGTATCGATGCTGTAGACAGTTCTTTCGTCACTACACGTCACCACAGCCACCAGACCGTCTCACTAAATCTCATCGTTGCTTAGTATCGATGCTGTAGACAGTTCTTTCGTCACTACACGTCACCACAGCCACCAGACCGTCTCACTAAATCTCATCGTTGCTTAGTATCGATGCTGTAGACAGTTCTTTCGTCACTACACGTCACCACAGCCACCAGACCGTCTCACTAAATCTCATCGTTGCTTAGTAACGATGCTGTAGACAGTTCTTTCGTCACTACACGTCACCACAGCCACCAGACCGTCTCACTAAATCTCATCGTTGCTTAGTAACGATGCTGTAGTCAGTTCTTTCGTCACTACACGTGACCACAGCCACCAGACCGTCTCACTAAATCTCATCGTTGCTTAGTATCGATGCTGTAGACAGTTCTTTCGTCACTACACGTCACCACAGCCACCAGACCGTCTCACTAAATCTCATCGTTGCTTAGTATCGATGCTGTAGACAGTTCTTTCGTCACTACACGTCACCACAGCCACCAGACCATCTCACTAAATCTCATCGTTGCTTAGTATCGATGCTGTAGACAGTTCTTTCGTCACTACACGTCACCACAGCCACCAGACCGTCTCACTAAATCTCATCGTTGCTTAGTAACGATGCTGTAGACAGTTCTTTCGTCACTACACGTCACCACAGCCACCAGACCGTCTCACTAAATCTCATCGTTGCTTAGTATCGATGCTGTAGACAGTTCTTTCGTCACTACACGTCACCACAGCCACCAGACCGTCTCACTAAATCTCATCGTTGCTTAGTATCGATGCTGTAGACAGTTCTTTCGTCACTACACGTCACCAAGGCACCAGACCGTCTCACTAAATCTCATCGTTGCTTAGTATCGATGCTGTAGACAGTTCTTTTGTCACTACACGTCACCACAGCCACCAGACCGTCTCACTAAATCTCATCGTTGCTTAGTAACGATGCTGTAGTCAGTTCTTTCGTCACTACACGTCACCACAGCCACCAGACCGTCTCACTAAATCTCATCGTTGCTTAGTATCGATGCTGTAGACAGTTCTTTCGTCACTACACGTCACCACAGCCACCAGACCGTCTCACTAAATCTCATCGTTGCTTAGTATCGATGCTGTAGACAGTTCTTTCGTCACTACACGTCACCACAGCCACCAGACCGTCTCACTAAATCTCATCGTTGCTTAGTATCGATGCTGTAGACAGTTCTTTCGTCACTACACGTCACCACAGCCACCAGACCGTCTCACTAAATCTCATCGTTGCTTAGTAACGATGCTGTAGTCAGTTCTTTCGTCACTACACGTCACCACAGCCACCAGACCGTCTCACTAAATCTCATCGTTGCTTAGTAACGATGATGTAGTCAGTTCCTTCGTCACTACACGTCACCACAGCCACCAGACCGTCTCACTAAATCTCATCGTTGCTTAGTATCGATGCTGTAGACAGTTCTTTCGTCACTACACGTCACCACAGCCACCAGACCGTCTCACTAAATCTCATCGTTGCTTAGTATCGATGCTGTAGACAGTTCTTTCGTCACTACACGTCACCATAGCCACCAGACCGTCTCACTAAATCTCATCGTTGCTTAGTATCGATGCTGTAGACAGTTCTTTCGTCACTACACGTCACCACAGCCACCAGACCGTCTCACTAAATCTCATCGTTGCTTAGTAATGATGCTGTAGTCAGTTCTTTCGTCACTACACATCACCACAGCCACCAGACCGTCTCACTAAATCTCATCGTTGCTTAGTAACGATGCTGTAGTCAGTTCCTTCGTCACTACACGTCACCACAGCCAACAGACCGTCTCACTAAATCTCATCGTTGCTTAGTATCGATGCTGTAGACAGTTCTTTCGTCACTACACGTCACCACAGCCACCAGACCGTCTCACTAAATCTCATCGTTGCTTAGTAACGATGCTGTAGTCAGTTCTTTCGTCACTACACGTCACCACAGCCACCAGACCGTCTCACTAAATCTCATCGTTGCTTAGTATCGATGCTGTAGACAGTTCTTTCGTCACTACACGTCACCACAGCCACCAGACCGTCTCACTAAATCTCATTGTTGCTTAGTAACGATGCTGTAGTCAGTTCTTTCGTCACTACACGTCACCACAGCCACCAGACCGTCTCACTAAATCTCATCGTTGCTTAGTATCGATGCTGTAGACAGTTCTTTCGTCACTACACGTCACCACAGCCACCAGACCGTCTCACTAAATCTCATCGTTGCTTAGTATCGATGCTGTAGACAGTTCTTTTGTCACTACACGTCACCACAGCCACCAGACCGTCTCACTAAATCTCATCGTTGCTTAGTAACGATGCTGTAGTCAGTTCTTTCGTCACTACACGTCACCACAGCCACCAGACCGTCTCACTAAATCTCATCGTTGCTTAGTATCGATGCTGTAGACAGTTCTTTCGTCACTACACGTCACCACAGCCACCAGACCGTCTCACTAAATCTCATCGTTGCTTAGTAACGATGCTGTAGTCAGTTCTTTCGTCACTACACGTCAACATAGCCACCAGACCATCTCACTAAATCTCATCGTTGCTTAGTATCGATGCTGTAGACAGTTCTTTCGTCACTACACGTCACCACAGCCACCAGACCGTCTCACTAAATCTCATCGTTGCTTAGTATCGATGCTGTAGACAGTTCTTTCGTCACTACACGTCACCACAGCCACCAGACCGTCTCACTAAATCTCATCGTTGCTTAGTATCGATGCTGTAGACAGTTCTTTCGTCACTACACGTCACCACAGCCACCAGACCGTCTCACTAAATCTCATCGTTGCTTAGTAACGATGCTGTAGACAGTTCTTTCGTCACTACACGTCACCACAGCCACCAGACCGTCTCACTAAATCTCATCGTTGCTTAGTATCGATGCTGTAGTCAGTTCTTTCGTCACTACACGTCACCACAGCCACCAGACCGTCTCACTAAATCTCATCGTTGCTTAGTATCGATGCTGTAGACAGTTCTTTCGTCACTACACGTCACCACAGCCACCAGACCGTCTCACTAAATCTCATCGTTGCTTAGTATCGATGCTGTAGACAGTTCTTTCGTCACTACACGTCACCACAGCCACCAGACCATCTCACTAAATCTCATCGTTGCTTAGTATCGATGCTGTAGACAGTTCTTTCGTCACTACACGTCACCACAGCCACCAGACCGTCTCACTAAATCTCATCGTTGCTTAGTAACGATGCTGTAGACAGTTCTTTCGTCACTACACGTCACCACAGCCACCAGACCGTCTCACTAAATCTCATCGTTGCTTAGTATCGATGCTGTAGACAGTTCTTTCGTCACTACACGTCACCACAGCCACCAGACCGTCTCACTAAATCTCATCGTTGCTTAGTATCGATGCTGTAGACAGTTCTTTCGTCACTACACGTCACCACAGCCACCAGACCGTCTCACTAAATCTCATCGTTGCTTAGTATCGATGCTGTAGACAGTTCTTTCGTCACTACACGTCACCACAGCCACCAGACCGTCTCACTAAATCTCATCGTTGCTTAGTATCGATGCTGTAGACAGTTCTTTCGTCACTACACGTCACCACAGCCACCAGACCGTCTCACTAAATCTCATCGTTGCTTAGTATCGATGCTGTAGACAGTTCTTTTGTCACTACACGTCACCACAGCCACCAGACCGTCTCACTAAATCTCATCGTTGCTTAGTATCGATGCTGTAGACAGTTCTTTCGTCACTACACGTCACCACAGCCACCAGACCGTCTCACTAAATCTCATCGTTGCTTAGTAACGATGCTGTAGTCAGTTCTTTCGTCACTACACATCACCACAGCCACCAGACCGTCTCACTAAATCTCATCGTTGCTTAGTATCGATGCTGTAGACAGTTCTTTCGTCACTACACGTCACCACAGCCACCAGACCGTCTCACTAAATCTCATCGTTGCTTAGTATCGATGCTGTAGACAGTTCTTTCGTCACTACACGTCACCACAGCCACCAGAACGTCTCACTAAATCTCATCGTTGCTTAGTATCGATGCTGTAGACAGTTCTTTCGTCACTACACGTCACCACAGCCACCAGACCGTCTCACTAAATCTCATCGTTGCTTAGTATCGATGCTGTAGTCAGTTCTTTCGTCACTACACGTCACCACAGCCACCAGACCATCTCACTAAATCTCATCGTTGCTTAGTACCGATGCTGTAGACAGTTCTTTCGTCACTACACGTCACCACAGCCACCAGACCGTCTCACTAAATCTCATCGTTGCTTAGTAACGATGCTGTAGTCAGTTCTTTCGTCACTACACGTCACCACAGCCACCAGACCGTCTCACTAAATCTCATCGTTGCTTAGTATCGATGCTGTAGACAGTTCTTTCGTCACTACACGTCACCACAGCCACCAGACCGTCTCACTAAATCTCATCGTTGCTTAGTATCGATGCTGTAGACAGTTCTTTCGTCACTACACGTCACCACAGCCACCAGACCGTCTCACTAAATCTCATCGTTGCTTAGTAACGATGCTGTAGTCAGTTCTTTCGTCACTACACGTCACCACAGCCACCAGACCGTCTCACTAAATCTCATCGTTGCTTAGTATCGATGCTGTAGACAGTTCTTTCGTCACTACACGTCACCACAGCCACCAGACCGTCTCACTAAATCTCATCGTTGCTTAGTATCGATGCTGTAGACAGTTCTTTCGTCACTACACGTCACCACAGCCACCAGACCGTCTCACTAAATCTCATCGTTGCTTAGTATCGATGCTGTAGACAGTTCTTTCGTCACTACACGTCATCACAGCCACCAGACCGTCTCACTAAATCTCATCGTTGCTTAGTAACGATGCTGTAGTCAGTTCCTTCGTCACTACACGTCACCACAGCCACCAGACCGTCTCACTAAATCTCATCGTTGCTTAGTATCGATGCTGTAGACAGTTCTTTCGTCACTACACGTCACCACAGCCACCAGACCGTCTCACTAAATCTCATCGTTGCTTAGTATCGATGCTGTAGACAGTTCTTTCGTCACTACACGTCACCACAGCCACCAGACCGTCTCACTAAATCTCATCGTTGCTTTGTATCGATGCTGTAGACAGTTCTTTTGTCACTACACGTCACCACAGCCACCAGACCGTCTCACTAAATCTCATCGTTGCTTAGTAACGATGCTGTAGTCAGTTCTTTCGTCACTACACGTCACCACAGCCACCAGACCGTCTCACTAAATCTCATCGTTGCTTAGTATCGATGCTGTAGACAGTTCTTTCGTCACTACACGTCACCACAGCCACCAGACCGTCTCACTAAATCTCATCGTTGCTTAGTAACGATGCTGTAGTCAGTTCTTTCGTCACTACACGTCACCACAGCCACCAGACCATCTCACTAAATCTCATCGTTGCTTAGTATCGATGCTGTAGACAGTTCTTTCGTCACTACACGTCACCACAGCCACCAGACCGTATCACTAAATCTCATCGTTGCTTAGTAACGATGCTGTAGTCAGTTCTTTCGTCACTACACGTCACCACAGCCACCAGACCGTCTCACTAAATCTCATCGTTGCTTAGTATCGATGCTGTAGACAGTTCTTTCGTCACTACACGTCACCACAGCCACCAGACCGTCTCACTAAATCTCATCGTTGCTTAGTATCGATGCTGTAGACAGTTCTTTCGTCACTACACGTCACCACAGCCACCAGACCGTCTCACTAAATCTCATCGTTGCTTAGTATCGATGCTGTAGACAGTTCTTTCGTCACTACACGTCACCACAGCCACCAGACCGTCTCACTAAATCTCATCGTTGCTTTGTAACGATGCTGTAGTCAGTTCTTTCGTCACTACACGTCACCACAGCCACCAGACCGTCTCAATCTCATCGTTGCTTAGTATCGATGCTGTAGAAAGTTCATTCGTCACTACACGTCACCACAGCCACCAGACCGTCTCAGTAAATCTCATTGTTGCTTAGTAACGATGCTGTAGTCAGTTCTTTCGTCACTACACGTCACCATAGCCACCAGACCGTCTCACTAAATCTCATCGTTGCTTAGTATCGATGCTGTAGACAGTTCTTTCGTCACTACACGTCACCATAGCCACCAGACCGTCTCACTAAATCTCATCGTTGCTTAGTATCGATGCTGTAGACAGTTCTTTCGTCACTACACGTCACCACAGCCACCAGACCGTCTCACTAAATCTCATCGTTGCTTAGTATCGATGCTGTAGACAGTTCTTTTGTCACTACACGTCACCACAGCCACCAGACCGTCTCACTAAATCTCATCGTTGCTTAGTAACGATGCTGTAGTCAGTTCCTTCGTCACTACACGTCACCACAGCCACCAGACCGTCTCACTAAATCTCATCGTTGCTTAGTATCGATGCTGTAGACAGTTCTTTCGTCACTACACGTCACCACAGCCACCAGACCGTCTCACTAAATCTCATCGTTGCTTAGTATCGATGCTGTAGACAGTTCTTTCGTCACTACACGTCACCACAGCCACCAGACCGTCTCACTAAATCTCATCGTTGCTTAGTATCGATGCTGTAGACAGTTCTTTTGTCACTACACGTCACCACAGCCACCAGACCGTCTCACTAAATCTCATTGTTGCTTAGTATCGATGCTGTAGACAGTTCTTTCGTCACTACACGTCACCACAGCCACCAGAACGTCTCACTAAATCTCATCGTTGCTTAGTATCGATGCTGTAGACAGTTCTTTCGTCACTACACGTCACCACAGCCACCAGACCGTCTCACTAAATCTCATCGTTGCTTAGTATCGATGCTGTAGTCAGTTCTTTCGTCACTACACGTCACCACAGCCACCAGACCGTCTCACTAAATCTCATCGTTGCTTAGTACCAATGCTGTAGACAGTTCTTTCGTCACTACACGTCACCACAGCCACCAGACCGTCTCACTAAATCTCATCGTTGCTTAGTAACGATGCTGTAGTCAGTTCTTTCGTCACTACACGTCACCACAGCCACCAGACCGTCTCACTAAATCTCATCGTTGCTTAGTAACGATGCTGTAGTCAGTTCTTTCGTCACTACACGTCACCACAGCCACCAGACCGTCTCACTAAATCTCATCGTTGCTTAGTATCGATGCTGTAGACAGTTCTTTCGTCACTACACGTCACCACAGCCACCAGACCGTCTCACTAAATCTCATCGTTGCTTAGTAACGATGCTGTAGTCAGTTCTTTCGTCACTACACGTCACCACAGCCACCAGACCGTCTCACTAAATCTCATCGTTGCTTAGTATCGATGCTGTAGACAGTTCTTTCGTCACTACACGTCACCACAGCCACCAGACCGTCTCACTAAATCTCATCGTTGCTTAGTATCGATGCTGTAGACAGTTCTTTCGTCACTACACGTCACCACAGCCACCAGACCGTCTCACTAAATCTCATCGTTGCTTAGTATCGATGCTGTAGACAGTTCTTTCGTCACTACACGTCATCACAGCCACCAGACCGTCTCACTAAATCTCATCGTTGCTTAGTAACGATGCTGTAGTCAGTTCCTTCGTCACTACACGTCACCACAGCCACCAGACCGTCTCACTAAATCTCATCGTTGCTTAGTATCGATGCTGTAGACAGTTCTTTCGTCACTACACGTCACCACAGCCACCAGACCGTCTCACTAAATCTCATCGTTGCTTAGTATCGATGCTGTAGACAGTTCTTTCGTCACTACACGTCACCACAGCCACCAGACCGTCTCACTAAATCTCATCGTTGCTTTGTATCGATGCTGTAGACAGTTCTTTTGTCACTACACGTCACCACAGCCACCAGACCGTCTCACTAAATCTCATCGTTGCTTAGTAACGATGCTGTAGTCAGTTCTTTCGTCACTACACGTCACCACAGCCACCAGACCGTCTCACTAAATCTCATCGTTGCTTAGTATCGATGCTGTAGACAGTTCTTTCGTCACTACACGTCACCACAGCCACCAGACCGTCTCACTAAATCTCATCGTTGCTTAGTAACGATGCTGTAGTCAGTTCTTTCGTCACTACACGTCACCACAGCCACCAGACCATCTCACTAAATCTCATCGTTGCTTAGTATCGATGCTGTAGACAGTTCTTTCGTCACTACACGTCACCACAGCCACCAGACCGTCTCACTAAATCTCATCGTTGCTTAGTAACGATGCTGTAGTCAGTTCTTTCGTCACTACACGTCACCACAGCCACCAGACCGTCTCACTAAATCTCATCGTTGCTTAGTATCGATGCTGTAGACAGTTCTTTCGTCACTACACGTCACCACAGCCACCAGACCGTCTCACTAAATCTCATCGTTGCTTAGTATCGATGCTGTAGACAGTTCTTTCGTCACTACACGTCACCACAGCCACCAGACCGTCTCACTAAATCTCATCGTTGCTTAGTACCGATGCTGTAGACAGTTCTTTCGTCACTACACGTCACCACAGCCACCAGACCGTCTCACTAAATCTCATCGTTGCTTAGTAACGATGCTGTAGTCAGTTCTTTCGTCACTACACGTCACCACAGCCACCAGACCGTCTCAATCTCATCGTTGCTTAGTATCGATGCTGTAGACAGTTCTTTCGTCACTACACGTCACCACAGCCACCAGACCGTCTCAGTAAATCTCATCGTTGCTTAGTAACGATGCTGTAGTCAGTTCTTTCGTCACTACACGTCACCACAGCCACCAGACCGTCTCACTAAATCTCATCGTTGCTTAGTATCGATGCTGTAGACAGGTCTTTCGTCACTACACGTCACCACAGCCACCAGACTGTCTCACTAAATCTCATCGTTGCTTAGTAACGATGCTGTAGTCAGTTCTTTCGTCACTACACGTCACCACAGCCACCAGACCGTCTCACTAAATCTCATCGTTGCTTAGTATCGATGCTGTAGACAGTTCTTTCGTCACTACACGTCACCACAGCCACCAGACCGTCTCACTAAATCTCATCGTTGCTTAGTAACGATGCTGTAGTCAGTTCTTTCGTCACTACACGTCACCACAGCCACCAGACCGTCTCACTAAATCTCATCGTTGCTTAGTATCGAAGCTGTAGACAGTTCTTTCGTCACTACACGTCACCACAGCCACCAGACCGTCTCACTAAATCTCATCGTTGCTTAGTAACGATGCTGTAGTCAGTTCTTTCGTCACTACACGTCACCACAGCCACCAGACCGTCTCACTAAATCTCATCGTTGCTTAGTATCGATGCTGGAGACAGTTCTTTCGTCACTACACGTCACCACAGCCACCAGACCGTCTCACTAAATCTCATCGTTGCTTAGTAACGATGCTGTAGTCAGTTCTTTCGTCACTACACGTCACCACAGCCACCAGACCGTCTCACTAAATCTCATCGTTGCTTAGTAACGATGCTGTAGTCAGTTCCTTCGTCACGTGTTGGTGGAAAGTTTCAGTCAGGAATAACTATGAAGAGAGTAAAAGGCAGTTCATCAATATTGTCTTTCTTTAAAAAGAAAAAGAATGACGGTAAGTAAATATTTATTAGAAAACTAGTTTCAGCAACCGGCGCTGCTTGCGTATGTATTTTTTCCGTTGTTTTGTTACACATCTCCTTCTTCTCATTCTGTCCATTGCCTTCTCTCCCGTTCTATTTCACCTGTCTCTGTTGTGGATATTGGTCTCTAGTTTCGTTTCCCACGTCCCAATCCTCATAACGTGATCTCCAGAACAACATACCCTACAACAATAAGATTTTCTTGGTACCTTCATTAGAATATTAGGAAAGTGCCTCCCTAATATGTTGCGAATATACTTAGTAGTAAAGATGTCAGAATTAAAAACCTTGAGCTTGATGGAGCGTTATTTAATGCATCTTTTTGTTGATGATCTCATATCTCATGAGTTCGGCGTCCTAATATCAAATAATGTAGAAACTAAATTTAGTGTAGGTCTATATTTGCGTACCGTATTTCAAAAATGACAAGAATACAGTTTGCAGTATTCAAATAACAAACTGTGACGTCGAGTTGAACGCCATAATTTTATTTCATGATCAGTGGAAAGTTCCTTTGCGATAAGCTTTTTTCCTTTATTACTTTGCAGGCGTTGTCAGCTACAGTTTTTTTTAAACCTTTATCATTTCGTCTAAAATTTGGCACAATAATGTAACCGTATCCTTTCTCAAAATGTGCATGAATACAATATGGTTACTCACGCATCGCGGGCTATTTTGTTTTCACCCACCCGCTGGAAGGTAGTTTGTTTTTACCCCCACAACTTCTATTATTTGAAAGGAAACGACAGTATAAATGTATGTATGCACGCAGTCTGAAATTATAGAACCTCTGTATAGAATCAACGCTTTATAAGTTCTTTTTGTCTGACCGAGCAAGCCTAACCGCAAAGGACCAGTTTCAGTCATGCATTTTTTAAGGACAGAATTGATACTGGTCGATTTCTTCTTGAGCTCCTAACCGTCACAAACGCGGTCTGCATCAACCGGTATTTCTGGACTAATGATTGATAAGATGCTGGCGGCATACGTGTAATTAGTGACAAGGTTTACAATTTCACTGTCCTGCATAATTTAATGCCTGGATCTGCATCGTTGACACTAATTTATTCTTCTACGCCTTCTTTATCTAATTCAAGGTACTTGAGTTCCATAAATTGCTCCAGGTTAATGCCAGGATGGTTCCTTTGCAAGGGCACGGTCGACTACCTTCCCCGTCCTTAACCAAGCGCGAGCTTCGTCTATGCTGCCGACGTGCCAAACTCTTCACCTTCTTTCTTCCTTTTGGTAATTGACTGCTTTTAGAATCTTGATCTTTTCCAACACACAATTCTGTTCATTTCAGTTGGACTTTGAGAACTTCACGCAATACGCAAATTATTATTCCAAGACTTTTTTTATTGTCTTCCATTACACTATCCACGCTAAACAGTCATGCAGGACGCACCTTTCGAATCAGTATTTTCGTTGATTCTTAGCAGGGTATTATGACCTTTCTAACTTACTGTAGTACCGTTTGGATGGTGGTTACGGTATATGGGAAAAAACATCACTTTTATGAATCCATCCTTTTTGTTTGAGATAACACATGACTGATGAGTTACTGTCTTGTTAAGAAGCAGTAATGTTTGAAAAAAAGCAGATTCTTACTTTTATCCATGAGAAAAGGCAAGCTATAGTTTAGTGTAAGTTTCAGCAGTAATAAAATGCCCTTAATTTAGTGCCAGGTCCACAAGAAAGTTTCCGTGTGATAGAGTGCAAGCAGTTACTGTTCCTGATAGCCCAGACAATAGTGATTTAATGAGATAGTTGTGCAGCATATAATTAACGTAAATAGATTATTTTATAAATGATTCTTCATAATGTTACCTCACTGTATATGAGTCTTTCTTTGTGTAAATTAAGTATCAATTTACTTTTTTTGAAGCAGTATACTTCCTATTTTCTTACAACCTTTTGTGACATTATTTCAGGTATTCTTCGCTCAGTACTATAAAGTTAACTCATTACACATTCTGTTAATTCACACCAAATTTTTATAAATTAAATCAAAATCATGCCATTTTCTCATTTATTAGTCATGTGCTTCACACACACGGCTTTAAAACATCGTGCGCAATGAGATTTTGCCTTGATACTCGAAGCGTCTGTTCCAAAGGAACGGCGACTGGCCATGGTACGCAACTATATAATTAAATAATGCATTGATAATTCACAGTTCGTGAAGTCTTGCGACTCATGCTGCACTACTAAAAGTGGCCTGTCAATTTGTAATAAATGCCGATATTTTCAATTGTCACAAGTCGATACACCACTTTTAGTAGTGCGCCTTGAGTCGGAAAATTTCGCAAATTTCTAATCATCAATGCATTATTTTGCTTCTATGTCTTTACTCCGAAGACAAACTGCACAGCTTGCTTTGATTATCTCCTATTTCCACTTGCAATTGTAGATCGTTTTCATCATCTGTTTTCGTGTTCCTGTGACGAGAAAGAACGTCATAACTGTTCATTCTTTTCATCTGCTCTAGACGATTCATCTAATACCTTTTGCAGAAGATTCCGCAGACTTTCTTGTTCTGTTTTGTAAGGATCAATTGCTGAATTAATGCCAACGAATGGAAAAAGACAATCAGCTGCAATGGAATTAACTTTAAGGTTTCTCAGGGCACAGTAATGTAGAGACGCGAGGGTTATTGCTCATTTTCTTGGAACTTTGGTTTCCATTATAGACTGTATTGCTACCCAACGGCCGCACATTACTTCCTATATAGGAATCACAGATTATGAAAGTACACTCATATCAATTATGTAATCATAAATCATTGGGTGTAGTCAACACCCTTAGTAATCACTAAAGGTTTTAAGCAGTCACGCATTTGACCGGCGTTGTAATAATCGTCGCTCTGCTGTATTTGAAAAAAATATGCTTTGGTTATCAAGACATTGACTGAACTAACAGAACAGGGATATGAAGTAGCTATTGGCGTACTTAACGTTTTTGAGTCTGGCAAAGCGTACCTCGGTTTCCTAACGGGGAAAGAAGTAATTGAGCTTGTAGAAATCTTGAACAGGAGTTTCCAAGTAGAAAAAAGAAGGATCTCGGGACTTCATTCTGCAGTTAAAATTATAAATGAAGACCTTAAAAATCTCAGAACAAATGAAACGTTTTCTTCTATGTACGGAGATATCCGAGCTTGGCTTAGAATAGCTACAACTTCCAAGGAAAAAAGTAATTCCCAAGCGATTGTCTGAGGGCATAGATCCACATCAATTTCTATCGCTTGTACTTTACAGTCAGGGATATTTTGAAATCATTGATTCGGCTGTCCAAGGGCTTAGACATAGGATTTTTAACCAACCTGGCATGAAGAAACAGGTTTCCTTGGAAAGTTGTTGTTGGAAAAAAAGGAGACGATGTGGTAGCTCCATGCCCGGAAATAGATGATCAGTCTTTGAAACCAGAACTTGTACTCGTTCATCTACAATACAATGTAAATTATCTGTAAGAGGTAAAATACGTTTTGGTTTCTATGAAAAAAAGTTCGTGGATTATTTTCTAATGTGAAGCGTTGGTCAGATTTTTGCTTGTGTCAAACTGTGAAGCAGGACGTAGTTTTTCAGCTCTATGACGACTGAAGAACTATCTACGTTCGACAATGACGCAGTAGAGGCTCAATCACGGAGCAGTCTGCAATGTGCACAAGTTGCTGCTGAATGAAATAGACTTCAGAAATGTTGTAAGAATATTTATATCCAATTGTGACATCAGAAGAATTGTGTTTGGGTCAGTCTAGGACGAACTTTGTATTTCACCTAATGCTTCTGACACTAGTTAACTATCGTTTCTACTTTGATACTTGCTTGTTTACTCCTGTATATCAATTTGTTCACGTATTTTTAATGAATGAAAAATAAAATGTGTTGCTAATTTTTTTTTTTTTTTTTTTTTTTTTTTGTTAAATTTCCAATCAAAATCAAGCAGAATATCGTTGTAAAACCTATTCAGTTTGCAATAATTCACAGTTGTTTTGAATAATCATTATCATACAGTAAAAAAATTTAAATGTAAGCGTTATGTAACTTTTTTTTAATAACAGGTAACTGCAGAAAACGTAACGGCAGGTACTTGATATTGTGCACGACCCCTTCCGTCCCCCCCCCCATCGGCGTCTGAGGCATCAGAATGTTCGAAAATGTCCCGGTTGAGTCATCCCCCCCCAATAATTTAGTGCTGGTGACGCCTATGTGCGTAAGTGGCATATTTCACCTAACTAGCTGTTATTTTGCGTTTAGAGGTGTTGGAAATCAATATATTAATTGTATATTAAATTAAGAGCTTAAAATAGCATATTCCACTTTTACATGGTGAAGAATGCCGCAGTGTTGTGCAGTGTAATTGTTATACTAAGCCATCCAAGGTAGCAAGCTTTTCCGCGTTCCACAGGGCGAAAGGAATGCGAATAGACGCGAATTGTGGCTACATCACATTGGGAAAAATATGCGTTTCCATACGAGAATGCGAAATTGTCTGAAGTAAATAAAACTTCTATGAATTTCTTAAAACCTGTAATACCCTAATGTCTGAAAAATTATCACTCGTAACAATGTAGCTCAGTTAGTAGTGCCCCTGATCAGCAATCATAAGGTTATGAGTTCTAATTCCTGTGAGAGCATTTTTTTTTTCAATTTACTGTTAGTGTTGGCTTCACTGCATCCATAGTAATATGCATAACTATTACTATTACACAACACCTTTCAATATTAGGCACTAAAATATCTGCTTTGATAAACAACAGTTTATTAGACATAGAAACGTCAGTCCTTAGCTAATGGGTACGCAGGAACGTTACTTATTGCGAAAGCAGTGCATTTGGAAAAGGGTTTAAATTTTACTTACCATCCTTGAAGGGCACATACAAGAACCTGTCAACCACAGAGCAGAAACGGCTTTATTTATTTACGTCATGAACTTTACGAAATCTATCAAGCCATTCTCTTCGGATTTATAAGAATATAAACATCTTGGTAAACATTTTCTAGCGTGTTCTTGATATTGCCAACATAACCACGTGAAGCCGCCCTGGGTGGTAGGTAAAATTTAGTCTGTGTAGGAAATATATTGCCTACTGCCAAGGCATCTGAATAAAAGTTTGATTTTTTCCCCTACAGTTGCTGGCCTCGAATTATACGGTTCTATAGCAATACTTATACATTGACGATGTTAACAATAAACAGGCCGATACTATTACAAAATATACACTGTTTCATGGTTTCGAGACCTCACACTGTACGGTTTCATTTGTTCCGAAACCATCAGATGTTTCAGTTTTTCCATCTCTAACTATTACATTACACTTTCAAGTAGGTTTTCATTTTTAACTTCATTTTACGCCTATTCAGTTTGAGACAAACCGCCAAGGTGGCGTTAACATACTAAAACCTAATGCGGTACACAGTATATTTAGTCATCGTCCTAAAATTAAGGAACGAAAGCCACCAAGAGACAGGGGTGTGCAAAGTGAATCTTACTGCACTTTCACTGCACAGGCAGAACCAGGTACCGTTTACAAATACTGTATGCGTATCTTATTCATTTTACTTAAATTTATCGCAATGTATTTCGACAAAACATTTTAATGCATTTCCAGATGGTGATTAATCCTGCTTGCTTCCTCAAGAAGCTCTGCCGGCCATTGACAGTTCTGATGTCGAATATTGATACAATGACTGCTTCTGTGAAGCGTTTCCTAAATGGTATATTACACGGAGCGAATTTGGTCGCTAGTCGCTGGCGTATTTGGACGCAGCTGCTAAATTCACTCCGTGTAAACAGGGACAGCGAACAAAGTCGCTGCTTCGAAACGCGAGCGTCTAAAGTTGACAGGTGGGCTACTTTAGACGCTGGTCGCTGGCGTTTTTAGTCGCTGGCGTTTTTGGTCGCTCCGTGTCATAAACGGGAGCGTCTAAAGTAGCCACCAATCGAGGAAATTGTAAATGCTGGCGTTGTGTTTCTCGCAACAGTTTAAAAGAACAATTATGGTAATGAACCAAAAGCAAAACGGGAAAGTAAAAAAGAATAAAAGAAAACGGATTAGAAGGTGGACTGCGAGGAGGGATAAATATGGTGTTTCTGCAAATCTTTTGGGTGAATTATCGTGTGAAGGTCCTTCTGCCTACAGAAATATAATTAGGATCACATAAGAAAATTTTGATAAGATTACTATAAATGGTAGAGGATAAAATAAGGAAACAGAAAACCATCATGAGGATGGCGATCTCGCCAAGAATAAAATTTAAATAATCGTTATTTTTAATGTCTCATAATACTATAAAACTTCGATAAGTTTTCAGAAATTTGATTACAATTCCAATTCATATTCTGTTTGGTGGGACACAGAACTTTTAATATCTTTATTTACGTCAACGATCACAAAATTTCTCGCCGTTTTGACGACCGGTTTCGGTCAGGATGACCATTTTCAAGTCTACAGCAAATCAAAATAGAGGGATACATCTAGTATTAGACTACCTTAGAAAACATAAATAAGGCATTAACTTAGTCATCAATACATGTAATATAGCGAGATGGCTTCATCAAAGCATAAGTGTATCATCTTTAAGGAATGTAACTACAGGTATGATGTATAATATTTTAACACGTTTTTTATATTGATGACTGTAATGCCTTATTTATGTTTTATTAGGTACCGTAGTCTATTACTAAATTCGTCCTGTTTCCGATTTCCTGTAGACTTGAAAATGGTCATCACTGACCCAAACCGGTCGTCAAAATATGAGAAATTTTGTGCGCGACGTAAATAAAGATATTAAAAGTAATTACAAAATGGATCACTGATATAAATGTCGCACCTTGGGAAACAGAACTGTTTGGAATCACCTAACCTCCAAAACAATATATCATATGCTACGTCTTGTTTCAATTGTTTTTACGAAGACGCTAGCGTCTGAAGTCGCTGCGTGTCATTGCATCGGCGTATTCATTCTCTACTCGCCCATACGCCGAGCGACAACAGACGCCAGCGACTAGCGACCAAATACGCTCCGTGTAATATACCCTTAAAGATCAGATCTCTGCATTGCAGAAGAAGACAAAATGGTCAGCAGAAACAATTAAGAACGCACTGAAGCTTCGATTATCTTGTGAAAGTAAGATTACCAACTTTTCCTTAATATTCACAGTAGACGTGATGAAACGATTAAAAACTTTCGTTCATTGTTTACTTAACGTACTGTCATACTGCGTCGATATACAGAACGGTTCCCGTAATCATTAATGCTACTTTAACAGCGCCGCCCAAAGCGCTGCTATTGCGACATAGGCCTACAATGGCGGCTCCCGCTCGGTTGGCGGTACTCTCCCAATACAGGGCTCTAGAATAAACAACGCTGCATTGTCATCTATTAGTTATTTGGTATACTATGTCAGCAACAGCGCCTCTATCGGATCTTTGCTATACTACGCTGCAATTCAAGCATTTCATACACCAGAAACTACAAATTACGATTTTGATGAAATGAAGCTTCTATGTCGCGCCAAGGTACTGTCAGTTGACCTATGAAACTCCATGAAAGTTCGTGTACTACTCTTGATTTGCTGTACTACACCATACTTATAAGCATAGTAAACACAAAAACTTCAAATTACGATATCTTTCCTTCCTCTGATCCGATTTTGATGAAACTAAGCCTATGTTACACTACAAACTGCCGGCCGCGGTGGCCGATGGGACTGAGGCGCTCCTGTCACGGTCTGCACGGCCACTACGCTCGGGGGTTCGAATCTCCCCTCGGGCATGGATATTTGTGCCGTCCTAGTTCGTAAGTAGTTCATCAGTAGTTTGTAAGTTTATGGACTGATGACCCCGAAGTTAAGTCCCATAAGCTATACAAACATTTGAACATTGAACTCTCCAAACTATTCTCAATTTATCTGTGGAAACCCACGGAAGTTCGTGTAGTACTTTTGGAGATTACCCTCAACAAATAGACATACACAATGGCTTTTAAGCAAATGGTTAAACTATGATATCTTTATTTTCTGTGATCCGATTTTAATTATTGAAACCTTTATGGAACAGCACGACGTTCTGAAGTCACGTATGGAAACCCTATGAAAATTCGTCAAGTAGTTTTGGAGATAAGAGGTTTTTAATAGTTGAAAAAACCGACACGACGGTTACTGAGAACGCTTAAAATTAAATCTTTTTTCCGTTATACGATTTTGATAAAATTATGCCTATATGTTGAACCGTTTTCTGTGAAAACCGTATGAAGTTTAGTCCAGTAGTTTTAAAGATTGAAGGGAACAGCGACAGGTCTACATTTACAGATTTATTATTAGTATAGATATACCTTTGAGTATAATTACTTTTGATTATAAACCGAATGTCTTGAAGATTCCGCCCGTTTGTGGTTCAGATGTAGTAACAATTGTAGAATTGATTCCTGCTTTGTTGGGAATCTGTGTTTCTGATTTCGACGTTTTATTGTCACTTTTGTGAGGATTTCCCTTCAGCTACAGCTGTAGTGGTTGATCTGGTACATTTAATAATGTAGGTAATTCATTCCATATAAGTTTCTTACGCTCAACACTGATTTGGCTGGATTTGTAGAGAAGAAATACTGACATTTCAGAGTAGAAAACCGACGTCTTTCTTTAGATGGTTGGGTCTTCTGTCGTTTAATAGCAATTTTTACTCTTAATAGAAATTAAATTTCTTGATTAAAGAGTCGTAGATTTCAAGATAATCTTAAATAAACTGACCTGCAAAGTACCGATTCATAGCTTCCAATGGTTCTTAGGAAGCCTCATAAAGATAAATGTGAAGTTATTTTCTGGTTATTGTCTATTTTTATGGCACTACATACCTTCCCCGTTGTTAAAAAGTAGGTTAAAATCAAATGAAACGACTCTATTCAAACTCGTCTGATATCATATTCAGAAATGTACCTCGCCAGGCGCTTGGGCCGCTGCTGTCGTGACGTATAACAGAAATCAGTGGAAGTGTCGTGACTGTATATGTTAGACTGGTAAAACTTCGCGTCAAGGAGCATTGGAACGTTGGTAGCACTTATAAATAAATGAATATCTTTCAACTAGTGCCGATTTTCTCCGCTTCCGGCAGCACCAACAAAATCATCAAGTTATCGTGGCCAAATAAACAATATGCCCATATAAGTAAGACGAGTGAATCAAATCATTAGATTACACACCGAATTGATACGCGTTAAAAAAACCTTGTCATAGCAAGAAGAGACCATAATAGAAATTTATGTTCCTCTTCTATATCCATAAATGTGAATGTCTGTTCGGTTACGTTTATCACGTCTGAACCACAGTACATAAAGAGCTAAACATTTGTGCAGTTACTAACATCAACCCGTGAGAGGCTTTAGGCACGGTTTTTTGGCGATCGGATAGCTATTTATCTATCTATCATATATATTAATGCGAATGTCTGTTTGGTGTACGCTTATCACGTCCGAACGACCAGACGCAGAGACTTGAATATTTTTACAGGTACTAATTTATAGCTGAGGAGGGTCTTAGGCACGGTTTTATAGCGATCTGATAGATATGTAGTAATTTGAAGAATATAACGCGAAATGCGGAACAATAATTACTCTTTGAAAATTATATTTACTCTTTGAAAATGGTTTTACTGGTTGCATTGTTGCTTGAGGGTTGATATCGATAAAAGGGTGGAGTATATTGGGATGGAAAGTTATCGGTGTATGTAAAATTCTACGTGTGTGTGTGTTAATATTTCGCTCCGCAGCGAAAACTACAGAATGCAAACGAATGGTCTGTGTGTGATTGTCCGAAGTCTCCCGTTGTACACCATAGCAGTTCCATACCGATAGCTGTAAGGGGGTGGAAGATATGGTGGTTGGAAGTTGTCACATTATAAAAAATTCTGACTGAAGGCCAGCGATGACGTTTGCGACTCTATAGCAAGGAGGTTACATACCGCGAAACGTGATGTGATGCCACAGACCATATCTTTGGTCTATGCGTCCTACAATGTCTTCAGCTCTTTCTCTGTAAGGAAATATAAGAATAAATAAATAAAGTAGTAAAAAAGAAGTTTCTTTTAATACATCTCTTCAAAAAAAGTCGATTTCACGTTTCCCGCATTACATCAAGTGATTGATCTGTGATATTATTACAATCATTATTGTTGAATTTCCTTTAATCCCTCCAGATAGGCCATTTCAGTTCAAAAGACGACAGTTTCCAGTTCGTCTAGCTTTCGGCATGACAATTAAGAAAGTTCAAGGACAACCATTAAACATCGCAGGAATCCATTTACAGCCCTCATGTTTTTCACGTGGTCAATTATACGTCGCTTGCTCAAGGGTGGGCAACCCACAAAATCTCTACATTTACGCTCCAAACAATACTACAAATAACGTAGTTTACTAGAATGTCCTAAAATGAATTTGGACATTACTCTCACCATACGTGTTCAGACATTGCAACACAAGCTATAAGGAATAATGTATGTATTATTTATTGCAAATGATTAAGCACTTCACATTTTTTTTATTCGAATGTTGATTAAAATCTTTGTTTCTAGAGAAGGTATTGTATTTCATTTCATCCTTCAAAACCAGTCTCATAGCACACTACTGAAAGGTAGCTTATCTATCATAATCAACCAACACGCGAGCGGAGCCGCGGGTTTAAGCTAGTATACTTATATTCTACTTACTTTCAGCGGAATATGCTGCAAATTTACACATATTTGTAAGTATTGGGGCATGACGAAGTTGTTCGTTATACCACTGAATCTGTATCATGTACGTCTCTTGATATTTTACTAATGCCTGTAACGCAAAAATTATATTAACTATTTCCTTAACTATCGTACGCAAATAATTATAAACAAACATCACTCCTTCGGCGGTTTTCCCTCCACTAGGAGCGCTAGTGTCGTTGCAACTGTCAGTTGGTATGTGGTTAGACTGTGGTCCTACTCTTTAGAGAAATGTGCGACTTACATATCTTCAACGTTAAGACCTGTGGTGTAACGAACATTTGTGCAGGCCAGGGGTGGGGCGTAGCATATCATAGTGTGTGGAGGGGGTAAGTGGTCGGGATCTGTGGCGGGAAAAATGCTGTACCTACGGTTCTGCATATTTATAGGATTCTCTGAACTGGACAATTTTACAAATATTTTAAACAGGACTTGTTCAGTACAAGTTTTATATGTTTCATAAGAAATTTTACCAGCGTTCCTGCGATGTAATTAGTATTCTTGTGTATTAAATGGTTTCGCTAATAATTTTATATTTAACTGCAAGGTGATTACTGGCAATTCATAATTTGTTAAATAAATAACACCTTCAACAATGCACCGAAGAGAGGAATGAAACGGGGAAATCGTCAGTTAGCAAGCAAGTGTACTGAAAGTGAATCACATCATAATACATCACAACATGTGATGCAAACCTGTCTGCATCCCAGGCAGGTGGTAATATAATTCACAAGCAGCGCAAGATCAGAAGAAGACAGCCATCCATTGCCCCAACCCCTCACCCCGAGAACCCCAGATACCACCCCTACAAGGAAGAACAACAAAAGTAGCATTAGAATAGTTCATTATATAGTAGTCTAAGCAACTTTTCTGTATGAATAGCGCCCGAAGATAAGCGCAACATGCCCGAAAAGCGTTGCAATATAAAGTAAACAAAAGCAATAAGTGACTGGTAGCAGTAAAAGTGAATATTAACAAAATCGGGAATGTAATTATGTTCAAAACTCACAGTAATTAGGTTCTTCAGACAGTAAATACTTTCTGTAATTCTCCTAATTTTACGCAAATCAGTAACACCTTCTGTAGCAAACAATGGTCTTCCTCGACTTTGAAGCACACACCTTATCATCAGCAGTAAAAGCAGTTTAGCTACTTAGTCATATACAGGTGAACGACAAACATTCATTATTTATAATATTACTACGCACAGTAAATCTAACAGTAGCATTCTCAAAAGTAGATAATATTCAATACCAGAAACGATCTTCACTCTTGAGATCTTGATTTGACATTTTCAAGAATTTTTGACTGAATTGTAGATCAGCTATTGGTATCTTATGGCTTATTACTTACAAGATAAAATTTCGAACACGTGTAGTCACAGTTCAGCAGTGGTCTAATAAAATGGCTGGAGGCCATTGCCCTGCACACTCCTCTTCCACGACTATAATATCCCGATGAAATAGTTAGCCATGTTCATCAGATACTGCTCCGCAATTTCAAGGAATAAGCTGAAGTGAGCACTACCAAACTTTCTTTATCGGTCTGTAAGACCCACGTTGTCTACAACATAACAACAGTTCACTCGCAGATACCTCATAACTGACACTGAATAAATTCCGCTTGTCTGATAATTGGCTGAATAGAACCGCGACTTTTTATGGGCCGGATCTAAAACAGCCCGCTCCACTCCTCGGAGTGGAGATTGAAAAGAATAATATCGCTATAATATATATTCTTTTCAATCTCCACGTCCGAAACGAAAGCGGAACTTTATTAACGCGAGTGAAGTATTCGTTATACAGTTTATTTTTGTGATAAGAAATTACCGATGTCAATATAATCCATGTACGACTGTGAAATACTTATTAACAGATAATGCACAAACGATCGATATTGTAAAATAACCTCTTTGCCTGTTGCAAACAAAGACGAGTGACTATGGACAGACTAAAACTTTGGGCTCCGGCCAATGAGAACTCGCTAGCTGTCAGCCAATGAGAGCGCCCGAATCTCTGGTTAAGAAACACGCAGCATCTCATTGGCTGACAGCTAGCCAGTTCTCATTGGCCGGTGCCAAAAGTTTGGTCTGCTCATAGTCACTCGTGCAACAAAGGTATAGGGCCGTCCATGGTGGCAACACTTATGTTTTTGTCTCGAGCCTGAATAGGATAAAGGTGATATACCGTAAGTCACAGTGCAACTATTAAAATTAACGTAATATCATTTAAATTGTATTATTTTGATAGGAGAGATTCATGCCTTAACATAATATGTTTTCATCTTAAAAACTGAAGAGAATATAATATTATGTAAAAGTATTGCACAAAGACAATACGTTTCTATCGGCATCTATCGCGACCGATTGAAACATTTCGAACTTTCTATAAACATTGATTATTTACTTAGTGTAACACCACCTGTCTGATATTGTCACCACAGAAGTTCGTAGATAACTAATTAGATAAAAAAAGACAAGATGTTGAATAGTTGGTTCCATGAACACTAACTAAAATATCCGACTTGGTTTCCCTCGAGATCTCACGACTTTTTATGTTGGAAGGAATTCGTCGCGAGGCTTGCATTTTTGTACATTTTATGTTTATGATGGGATATGTTTTCTGGGCATTCATTCCATTCAGTAACTTCTATATTAATACAATAAAAGAGTTGCTACATATTTTGGCGCCAAAATTACTGGATGGAGAAAGACAATGATCTCGTAACTAATAATTATTTTTTATTAAAAAAAAGTAAGATACTGAATTGTTACACGTGTTTGTTTCATGATCATTCACGCTCGACCGGAAATTAAGAAAGACGCATTTTCAACCAGTTTCGACTACTCGTACCCGAGAAGAAGCTATAACTGTTTGTATCATGAACTATTTATCCCGCTGCGAACGAAATAGGTAAGGACAATTTCTTTACTATATTCCTATATTCTGTCCGCATGGGGTAGTGCCATAATTTTCAAAATTATTTGCTTTTAGATCAAGCCCGTAAATTGTGTAGCTTAGTGTTGATGGTACAATTTTACTTACGGCATCGACGCCGTAGTATGCTAGTGTTATAAGGATAGTTCAGTCCTCTTTGGAAACCCAGTCACATAAAATGAGGAGAATAATATATTTTGTTGACCATGAAATAAATAATTAATCCACATTCTTGTATGAACCCCACCCGGTCAATATATTAATTATCCTCGTGAAGCGAACAGTCCTTTGCCAACATTAGCTCTCTACGCTGCCACTGCCGTAACTAAAATTAAACGGTGTTGAGTGGATGAATTCTGTAGCTATTACGATTAGTAGTGTGTTGGAAACCGAGCACATTCTTACGTGAATTTTGTTATACACAAGAATACCTGTGGTGCAGCTGATTCGTGACACCGTACGTAAACTTATAGGACGTGTATTCTAACATTCAGTGATTGTGAAAATGCTATCCATTGTTCTTATTTATGCTATGGTAAAGACAAGACATGAAACCGAAATAATGCTAGTGAGCAACAGACCATTTCTAAACTATCTGACAAAACGAATGAAAGTGCTGGTTCGGCTGTTGTAACAGACCCTGCAACAGGAAAAATAACAGTGTCAGGTCCCACAGAGGTAGAAGCTTTACAATCTGTAAGGCAACATATCTCTTCAATTTCTTTAGATAAATTGCTGGAAAGAATGCAATCTCTGTATATTGTTCAAACAAATAATATTACAAATAATCTTGCAGGACGGTCTTAAAAGTAAGTTCAGGACCTTAGAACCGAATTAGTGCAAGACATAGAGACCGAAGTTGCGGAACAGACACAACGACAAATGAAAAGTCTTAAAGCTAAATTACTGCAGGATTTTAAATCTGAGGTAGTATAATAGTTGAAAACTGAGGTATCTCAACAAAGTCTACAGCAATTGACCTGCATAATTTCAATACTGTACCAAAGTACGGTGTAAATCAAATGGCTACCCTTGATAATGAGTTTAGTAATCTGACTATACGCCAGAACACATTACATAAAGACATGGACGACCTAAGCGTTATGTATCACGACATGCCTGTGACGTACAAGATTTGTCTGAAGATGTAGGGACTTAGAAACATACATATTTCAATAAATTAAATCGAAACTACGGCTGAGTGTGTGTTTGTAAATACTAGTGTATGTGTATGGATGCAACAGTGCGTGTTTGGACTGCTACAGAACTGTCAAAATAAAAATCGATCTGAATGTCTAAGATTAAGAATAAATATTATTTTTGCAAATGAATGATAAAGGAGAGGAAGGAAGAAGGATTCCCGGTCTGGCTCACATTTTCACTTGTCGCCACTGTTTCATTTCAATGTTCTAAAGGAGCCTCTGTCAATCCTTTCCTTCCTAATTCTTCTTCCTTCCTCTCCTTTATCATTCATTTGCAAATGAAAGTGAAAATGTCCGAAAGAATACACACCACACCAAAACAATAAATATTATGATTAATCAGCCTGGTATCGACTGATAGCAAGATGTATTGCCCTGTTAATGCGCTTGGTTAACAACTGTCTCTGAATGAAAATGTCACTGAATGACAAGTCCGGTTGTAGCTCAAAGTAGAATTCGTTAAATTGACGATCAAGTAGATCATTAATTAGAGTACCGACAGATGTTTATCACGAATGTGATACTGAATGTAAATGTGATCGTGGGTAGCACAATAGACAATGAATAACTGCCTGATAGCAACAGAATAGCATACGCGGATATAGCACAGAAGGGAATCGTTTAAGTTGACAATCGAGAAATTCGTTAATTGATAAGAGTACAAATAAATGTTTGATTCTGGTATGAGTGCAAATATGAATGTGTACTTAGCTAATAAAACAGGCGATTGATATGTCACAAGGATAAACGTAAGATTGAGGTTTAATGTCACTAACAAATAAATCGCTATGTTGTAATCAAGTGGTGTAATTAATTTTAGTATATCAATCACTTTCTACGATGGCTAAGAAATACTGGTAACGTCCTGACAAACTAGTTGTTACGATTTTTGTATCTGAATGTGAGAGCTTAACAAATGGGGATACTAAATACTTGCAAACAATTAACAGACATCACATTCTGCCTCCCTACTCGAAATTCCAATTATAAATAAATTTAATTTCACTCGCCTTTTTCTGTTGACAGCAGTCACATTTCAAATAGTGCACTAGAAAATTTGGTGTTGTATGTTATCATGTATTATAGTCAGTACAGTCAAAACTTGTTTCTACCCTGCCTTGACTGTTGAAGGTCAGTTGCCTTTCGGCCGTAGGCGCGTGCGGACCTTCTCCGCGCGTAGGTTACTGCCCCGCTATCGGTGTTGTTTACTTCCGCGTCGCGGTATTTGTATTTGTCTCGAGTCTAGTAACTGTGTACGTTATGGCGCACTCTTACCGCCGAGCGACCCTGAAAGTTACATTCCAAGCAGAACATCCACGACCACGAGCTTACGAAATTGAACAATTTATTCGTGAAGAGCTACGACTGAACACACAAGAAGTGATAGGTATCCATTTCTCGATCACCGGCAGTGTCGTTTACATCAAAATGACATCCGAGGCTGCATGTGCTAAAGTCGTACGACAACACGCACAAGGAATGAAATTTAAACACTCGGACGGACATATCGGGGAGGTGACGGTGCACCATGCAGGATTCGGACTGCGAACACTTCGTGTGTTTGAGCTTCCATTCGAGTTACCGCAAGACGTCGTTGTTGAAGCCTTTCGCCCCTACGGCAAAGTTGTGGGACACCTAGCGGAAAAATGGCAGACCTTCACGACGTACAAAGTATTAAACGGCATACGACAGATCAAGATCGAACTGTCAAAACACGTACCGTCCTACCTAATGATTGGTGGTGTGCGTGCCATCGTCATGTACGATGGACAGCCAAGAACTTGTGCAGGTTGTGGACAAGAGGGCCACGTTCGGTCCGAATGTCTCCATCGCCGTTTACTCTTGATTCCGACAGACGAGGCAGCACCAGCTGCAACAGCAACACCTGCATCAGACTTCTATGCCTCAGCCGTGAAAAAACTAGGTGCACCACTTCAGGTTGCGTCCTTTCTCCCGCCAACGCTTCCCCCAGAGGACAACAGCGTGGAAGGGACTTCACATCATCCTCTTCTACCACGCCTGCGACGAGACCGACAAACTTTCAGAACATGACAGACGGCGCGGCCGAAGCGATGGACCTCGACCCAAGAGTGGTGCCCACCGCAGCTTTCATACAAACGGGCACTACGTCTGACGACGGACAGCCGTATTCCGAAACGGAGCAGCACGTTCGGAAGCAGCGGTCGCCCAGGAAACGAAAGAAGAGAAGTCGAACGTCCTCTGACGACATCCCCCTCCCCACAGGAAGAAGACAGGATGTCTGACAGTGTTCTCTCTTCGAGCGTCACAACCACGGAAACCGCCGTGCCCGATGTCCCACCCGAAGAACGTCCTAATCACTGCCTTCTATCTCCCCTCATCATAGCGGACCCTTGGAAGTACCCACATAGGATAACACTGTGGCAGCATCACCATCCCTACCACTCGAATTGAACGAGAATCACTCGACTTTATTATCGGCTCCCTGGAGTGTCGATGTCGAAGATGAGGCAGATCAGAACTTTCGCCCGCCGGATGGGGCGAACCCCACGGTGGCGCCCGACAAAACTTCCGCCTAGTGATTGCAGACACAGTGGCGGCTTCTGACGCCCCACACCCACCGGACATCTACACAGGACCCCCATCGACATCAGCAGGAGCACGTCCGTAACACTACCGCATTGCAACGATGAATCTTGCTACCTACCGAGCTCCTCACAAATTGGCGATGTTCCGTGACACCATTTACGCTGCTGATGTCGGCATCGCCCTTCTCCAAGAAGTGTTCGTCTCTGCCTTCTACGCTCCTACCGGCTACGAAGCGCACATATCTCACGTCTCCGCCAATGGTAGAGGAGTTTCCATCCTCCTCCGCGAAGGGCTCCTGCTGTAGATCTTGTGTAGCTTCCTAATGCAAGGGGAATGGCCCTTACACTTTTCGGTGTGCGTTTTATCAACGTACATGCACCGTCAGGCTCCAACAGACGCAGAGAACGACATGTCTTCTTTGCTGACGAGGTAATGCCGCTTTTTGAAGGTCCATTGGATGATCTGGTGTTTGGTGGGGATTTCAACTGCACACAAGGGCCCACTGATCAACTCCCCACACATTCTCCGCGCGCAGCCCTGTGTGCCATTATCAACCGACTACGACTAATCGATACATAGACGAAACTCTATGGAACACGCGCGGGGTTCACATACTACACAGCACACTCGTCCAGTCGTCTCGACTGCGTTTACCTTACACGCACCCTCGCTGACGCCACACGACATGCTGAAGTGTGGCCTATGGTCTTCTCCAATCATGAAGCCTACATCTGCGACGTCGTCCTCGCCCGACAACGAGTGTGGCACAGTCTCGGTCCATGGAAACTGAACGTTGTCCACCTGACTGCTCCTGACTATCGATGCGTAGTAGAGGACACATGGGCCCTCTGCCGCCGCCGTCGCCCCGCCTACACGTCGACTTTATCATGGTGGTTATCCTGCGCAAAACCAGCACTGCGCAAAGCATTGATGGGATACGGTAAAGATGTCAAGGCCTGGCAAGCACACACCTTAGACTTTCACTACGCGATCCTACGAGAGTGCACTTCGATGCCATTCTCTGCGGCTAGACAGACGATCGTGCATCGTGCTAAAGCACATATCACTCTTTTCACGCGCCGACGTTTAGAAGGCATCATTGTGCGGTCCCGTACTAATGATCGCATACCTCAGGAACCACCGTCGATGTACCACTTACTTGCAGAAAGCAGTCGTTGACGTCGCGCTCTTATACAAGATCTTGTCGATGAGGAAGGACGACGACATACGTCTCAAAAGGCTGTTGGTCATGCTCTCCATTCTCACTTCGCCCGCTTGTACACGGCCGTTCCACATAACCCAACTTTAATCGAGAAGGTTGCGGCACTCATCACCAACACTGTTCCGGAAGACGTGGCGACTGAACTCCAAGAAGATGTGACCACTGACGAAGTCCTGGACGCTATCAGGGCGGGAGCAGCCAATAAATTCCCCGGACCTGATGGTCTCCCCCTCGAATTTTACAAGAGTTTTAGCTACCTGTTTGTACCCACTTGGACAGCTATCTGCCGTGAACTGATGTCCCCAGCAACGACGATCCCTCCCGCCTTCCTCGACGGTGTTATTGTTCCCGTTCCTAAACATCACGGGCGATCACGGATCAGTGACTACCGGCCCATCACCCTTCTTGAAGATATTCACCTGCTTGATAGAAACTCGACTCAAGAAGGCAGCACCGTACGTCACGTCCCACGATCAGACTTCCCTGGGTGGAGTCAACAATGTTCGAACGGCCCTGTTGCCGTTACAGGGACATGATTGCTCTCGCCAAGCTCCAACACCTGCCTGGTGTACGGCTTCGCTTGACTTCAGTCAGGCATTCCATCGTGTAGATCACACTTTTCTGGTGATGGTCCTCCAACACATGGGCTTTCCTGCACAAATAGTAAGTGTGGTAAAGCGCCTTTTGAGTGGCGCCACTTCCAGAGTATTCTACAATGGACTCCTCACTGCACCTCTTAGGATTGCACGGTCTGTTAGACAAGGTAGCCCACTTTCTACTATTCTGTTTGCATTTGTCTTAGAACCCCTGCTCCAAGGACTTCGCCAACGTCAGACGGGCATGTGTTTGCACGGACACCGTTTCTGCTGTGTGGCAAACGCTGACCATCTCATGCTTTTCCTACGCATTGAAGACGACGTTCGTGCTGCTCTGACATGGATAACAACATATGACGAAGCATCGGGCAGTTCTCTCAACGTTTCTAAATCGAATGTTCTCCTCATTGGAGAGGGTCTACCTGCTAGATGCGTTGCCCCACTAAGTGTGGCCACCACGGTCCGTTACTTAGGCACTGACTTTACAAAAGATCGTCGTTCAGCGACCTTAAATGCCAGGCGTCTGCTCCAAACGATCCGGGGAAGCCTCTTTCAACACCAATTTAGATCTCTGGATGTGATTCAACGTGCGCGATACGTGAACGTTTATCACGCCTCTCGCATCCCCCATGTGGCACAAGTGTTCCCGATCCCGATACCCCTTGCCCGTCTCAAGATGATGGCGATGGGATCCTTTGTCTGTACTGGAATGTTATTCAAGATCCAATATGCCTCTCTTTCCCTCCCACGGAATCGTGGTGGGGTCGGTCTATTCCACGTCCCACAAAAAATTACGGCACTGTTTGTTAGCTCCCAACTGAAAATATGGCGACACTGCCCAACGAGCATGGCCGGACTGCTTTTACGCGAATATGCACCGGTCTCTAAAACATCCCCAGTCAAGTTATATGACATTCCAGGCCCTTTTTACTACATCCGAATTTCTTTCTGGAATCAAGCTACATTTACCAATCCGTACCTCTTTGACCAATACTACGGGCAAAGGCTGTCTATGAGGCCCCCCAACTGCATCAGACCCCTAATCCTATTGAACAAATGTTTCCCCAACAAATATGGTCTCGTGCATGGAAAGCAGTAAATGAAGTTTCCCCCGACCAGTCCGCCTGGTTTATCACCGTCAACGGCAAACAAGCCAACCGTTCCCGCCTGCACCGTATCAGACTCGCTGACACATCCCTGTGTATTCACTGTGGGGTGAATGACACCGACGACCACCGGTCTGAATGTGGTCCGTCCTCCGACGTCTGGAGACTCGCACAACGCATTCTGGCTTTCGTCACCCGACGTACACCTGCGCAGCTCTCATTCCAGACGCTGCTATTCCCGGACACGATTTATTACCCGGCCACGAAAACTAACGCTGTGAACTCGATACGCGGCCACACCGTCCGCTACCTTTTCGACCGCGACGAGAAATCAGAACTGGATTACTGGACGTATCTCAATGATCGCCATTGCGCAATCGTTCGTAACTCCAAATACCAACTCTTCTTTTCAAATTTTTTATGTAGCGTCTTTCACGATCCGCCTCCCAGCTGGAACGTTCAAACTATGAGAAGTTAATGTGATGTTCTTGTTGATACGAGTCGTGAACGAAAACGGAACCTCTACAAAAATTATCGATGAGACGAGTTTGGATGTTCCCCACTGAAGGCATGTGAAGAACTGCACAGAGAGAACAAGACATAGAAAACTTAAATAAATAAATAAAACTTAAAAAATTAAAATAAATCAAAATAAATAAATAAATAATAGCAAATACCACCTTCCCATTCCCTATATTTTCCTCCTATCCCTTAGTGTATCTAGGTTAGTTTGATTTGGGATAGGTATAGACAGGAGCCAAGGTCTGAAGAGGTACAGTTATTTTTTTGTTCTTAAGGCAAAAGTGGCGGTGGCACGTAGGCCCTTTATTTTTTATTTTTCTTATTTTTATTTTTATTTTATTTTATTTATTTTATATATATTTTTTTTTTTTGTAAAAAAATTTCCCTGGCCATGGGGAGGAAAAAACAGAAGAGAGAGAGAGAGAGAGAGAGAGAGAGAGAGAGCACATGTGTACCACCAATATGTCGGCGTCTGTAACCAGCTAAAGAATGAAGTAAGGAATATTAGTCACAAATATGTGCAATTTTGCTACAGAGTGATAGAGTTGATGAATTTATTCGACGGAAAAAGACGCCAGTTTGCCACTTTTAATACGAAATTGTTGCAACTGTAACTAGCTGGATCATTTAAAGAGCTAAGTAGTGAACAGCAAAATATTACTTATAACTGGGATAGAAAGAGAAAATTTAGAAAGTTAACAGATTTCTTATGAAAAAGGTTGGCGTATGTGAGAGGTCTTCTTAAATTTTGATAGGCATTTATTCCCATCAGTAACTTCAAAATTAATGCATCAGAAGGGCTTTTTACTGAAACAAGTGGATTATGAGGGCCAACGAAAATACCTGTAATTTTTTATTTATTCGGTCGTGAAAATTTTACTCAAGTCCCTACAGGAATCAGTCCGTGTAATGCTTGCACAAGTTTTCTTGTGTTATACAGAAATCAGCTCAGAAAAAAACTTACGAACCATATAAAATATTACCTTTAGCATCGTATTGAAATTGTATGATGTGAGTCTTGAATAAATTTTATACTATATCGTGGCAATGGTGGGGTATTTGATAAATACGTTAAAACTATGTTTTATCTATTTTGTTTTGTAGTTACGGACCGGACCCCGCAAAACTAAAATCAAAGCTAAGTTTCCTTTCTGACAGCCGCGCGGTCTGAGGCGCCATGTTACGGGTTGTGCGGCCGCTCTCGTTGGAAGTTTTACTCCTCCCTCGGGCATGGGTGTGTGTGTTGTCCACAGAATAAGTTAGTTTAAGTAGTGTGTAAGTTTATGGACCGATAACCTGAGTAGTTTAGTCCAAATTTGAACTAACCTACATCTACAACCTTTTTGATATTCATTTACAGCACAGTCTAAATAATGAGAAATATCTGGTTTTAGGGACTTTACATAATCAATGTTCCATGCCGTTCCAATAACAAGCAGTAAAATGGTGCAAAGGGCGATTTAAGGGAGAAGTACTAGTGGCAACTGGCAAGTAAGCGTGGTAGCTACAGTACTTTAGATTTTTAATAGTTCTGATAAATCAGTGAGAAGTTGGTTCTGTCAGTGGAAGACCATGCAGATCAATAGATCAACTGCACCCAGATTAGCATAAACACTCACGCGCGTACACTCTCACACACATACACACACACACACACACACACACACGCGCGCGCGCGCGCGCGCGCGCCCTCGCTCGTCCTTAAATTAATATCACCAAATCTCGCTTCGGTCACCCTCTCTCCGCATCACGCTACCCTCTTTACTTCCAGCATTCCATCATTTAAGCTAGTAGAAAACATAAGTTCAGTGAACATGTAACTGTGACTTGTAGTTGATCAACTTTAATGAGCTCTTTGAGTCCAAGAGAACTTACACACTCTCCGTCAATGGCTCATAAATCCGTATACTGTAAACGGTTTCGGCCTATTTGCTGACCATCTTCAGATCTGTAAATAGTTACAAAAATACATCGAGTTTTATTGTGAAGTCACATTATGTAAAATGAAATGTAGTTTGATCCAAGGTTCTCGGGAAATGATTTCTTCTTCTTTCCCGATGACGTAAGTGCAGTTTTGAATTTCTTTATTATCTTTTTTTACCTGGCGTTAAAAATATACATCGCACGGTTGTATTAGTGGGGTACAATTTGGGGTAATTACTTTTATACTGCACGGTGGCAGTCCGTCTTCATCCTGGAACAGTTCGTCGTATATTTGTAGATTTGTTTGTCCTCCCCATTAGTAAATCGAAGGAAGACATTTATTATCTTGCATGGAGGGCTTCATCACATCAGTTAAATATTTTTGTAGAAGTCATTTACTGGAATTTGAAGTGGTGATGATAGCATTTGTATATTTTAACCCTTGATCCATAAGAGCCAGTACCCCCTGTAGGCATATGTAAATATGCGGCAATAGTTTTCCTGAAAAGCTCATAGCATAATGTGCTGCAGAGTAGTGCGTTACTCGGTTCATATCCTTTCGTTTCACGCACACCTTCCTGACTCTTGCTGTTCTAGGGTTCGGTCATACTTCGACTAACACTGGCAACCTGGAAAGAGAAGATAAAAATGTTGTGTGCACATGAATTCAAAATAACCCATCTGATATTTCGGTTAATTATAACATCGGTAGTGTACGGATTGCTAAGGAGCACAAAAATATTTGCTCTGGGTTTAGTTTCAACAAGAATCACATCTCTAGCTTTTTTTTATTTTATTTTATTTATTTATTTATTTATTTATAGAGACAGAGCACTCAGTCCTCTCACCGAATGCACTGAACCATTTGATGGAACTGTTCAGCCAAACACCGCTTCCCAAACAAACTATGACAAATGACAGGTACAATTGATTAGGTGCATATGGTGATAGGTCCCTAACAAAATTACTTTTATTTCCTAAACGCTTGGCCATCTGAAGTTCCCACTTGGGTCACTATCATGTTTCAAAAATGTCGAAATATTTGTAAATTTATAAGAGTTAACCAGTCTGGTTATCAGTCCCTAGGCTTACAAACTACTTAAACTAATTTATGCTAAGGACAACAAATACACCCATACCTGAGGGAGGACTCGAGACTCTGACGGCGAGCAGCGGCGCCTTGGAACGCTCGGTCACTCCACCATGACTATCATTTTGCACCACGCTCTACCCGTAGTATAAATTTGGACGATTTAGGCGAAGACGAGCAGGCGTCCTCTCCTTGTAAGTTATAATTAAACACCCATAACAAGTAATGCATTGACCCTTCTGCTGTATGAGGTGGTATTCCTGAATTTGAATTTTGTGGGTAAATGGTTCTAAGTTGATTGCCTAACAAATAGGTAAGTCACATACTTAAATATACAAAACGTGGCGCATCACATCGATTATAGGGGTCCATGACCAGATATATACTTAAACAAAATTTCAGTTCTATTTATCACGCATGAATAAAGAAATTCACAATTGTACGGCAATTACCTAGACATTCTGAATTTATGTTCCAGATTGTAGTATCCATCAATACCCATAATACCCGGTAGAATGTCCTCTTGCACTGATACATGCCTGTATTAGTTGTGGAAAACTGTGCACTAGATCATCAACGGATTGTCGACCCCGATTATCCCACTCCTCATCAGCGATTCAACATAGATCTCTCATTTTGGTTGATGGCACGTCTCGTCCAAAACCAGCCCTTTTGAATGTCTCGAAAGCATGTTCGATAGGGTTCATGCTGGCCGTTCTTACCTTGCATTGTTATTATCATGAATGAACGTATTCAAATGATGTATACGATCAGCGCGAGAATTGTTTAAAACGAATCCCTCACCCAAATGCTGGTTGAAATGTTTGTATATCTTATGGGACTTAACTACAGGGTCATCAGTCCCTAAACTTACAAACTAGTTATGAACTAGTTAATACTAAAGACGGCACAAATATCCATACCCAAGGGAGGATTCGAACCCCAGACCGCAGCGGCCGTGCAGAACGTGATTGGAGCGCCGCAGACTGCTCGGCCACCGCGGCCGGCAGGAACGACGACTTTGCTGCACTAGCTGAATGGTGTGTCAAAGACGTTAAGGCTGACCATTCTGCCAACGAAAGGTCTGCGACTATTGTCTGATTAAAGACAAATGCCGGTCTCATCTGTGAGTAAAACTTGATGCCAGTTCGGACGATTACATTGAGCATGCTGTTGGGCCCACCTATACCGCACTGCTTGGTGTCTACACGTCAACGCTGGACTTCGTCGTGGACGTCGGCAGTGAAGTTGCATGTTATGCCGCCTACGACGTTCAGTTCGAGTAGAAACGCGACGTTCTGTGGCTGCAAGAAAATCATTGTTCAGCATGGTGGCGATCCTCTCAGGGTTCCTCCGAGCTGAAATCCATAAGTAGCGGTCATCAGCTGCTGGGGCCGCCTTTGAGCGGCCAGAGCGAGCCAAGTCATTAACAGCTCCTGCATCTCTCCACCTCCTCCATGCCCTAACAACATTACTTTGGTCGGTCGATTCGTCTGGAAACTTCCCTTGATTAGTCCCTCCTGACACAAAGTAACAATGCGGGTACGAGGCTTGTTTTTAATGTAAGTACCGTTTTACCAAACCGCGGCCACAGCGCTGCGGTCGGCGTTCTGCGCATGCGCACTAGGTTCCTACATATGTTGTCTACGCACTGACGCCATTACAGTCTGATTCTTTCTCGTTTAAGTTGTGTACTGAGTTTTTAAGATGCCTCCGATAATCCGAAGTCCCGCCGATTGTGAAGTATAGATTGTTATAAGATTTCTTAGGGCTAAAGGCCTAAAAACGATCGATATTCATCGTGAGAACTGTGCAGTTTACGAAGAAAACATTATGAGCAGGGCCGGCGCAAGGCACGTGCGAAACGTGCGGCCGCACGGGGCGGCACTTTCCGGGGGCGGCAAACCTGCCGCTCCCCCCCCTCCTTTTTTTCTGTAGTACAAACTCAACATTCATTCCCAAGAGGGGATTCGAAACCAAACCTCGGAAGGAGCGGCTTCGGGAACTGTGGCATGGCGTCTCGACTACATGCCGACCGCCTCTATTGAACAAGGGGAGGGAGGAGGGCTAATTTCTTCCTTGCCACTGTGGCAGCGCCGTCGTGTTTACGCCGGAAGGGAAGCAGTCTGGCGCACACGCCAGTACTCTTATGAGTGGAGCGCTGCCAGCGTGTTATGCGCCGTGCGTTTACTCACAACTAATTTTACAGGAGACGAAATCTAATTTGGAAATTCGAATGCAATGTTCGATATTGCGGTTACATGTTAAGCCTGAAGCAATTTTGCTAAGCCCACCAATGGCAGTTTTTGTTCCCGCGCTATGGAAAAAAAAAATGTTGAACAATACTACAGTCAAACATATTCAACACCTACAATGGCTATGAGTATTCCGAATGGGTAAATACGCTGTGAGTAATTACAAGGGATAAAGACATTGATAATAAGCCTCGCATCGGTTTTTGAAAATGTTTGCTATCCGTTTCTGAGTGATAATCGGACGTTTTGGTTTTTGAGCCCTGAAACACCTGTCCCCGCCTGCATGAACACACTCTGACCAGCACTTTTGTGTGACAATACTACTCACACGCTATCACTTTGCCTACATTTATTTACTGTATAATGCGTGTGAATCCATGTTTCGTCTAAGTAAACAACTGGTCTGATGAAAACCTGACAAAGTATGGTCTTTTAGCAACAATGCTTTCTCGTCCAAGCGAAACAAAACGTTAATTTTGATATCTTGTAAAACGAAAATCAATAGACAGAACATTGCTTATATGGGTTTCCTTGCTAGCTTTGAAGTTCATTTCTATTTGACAAAAGTTGTGCAGTTTTCGTAAAGTTCGTATTTCTTTCTATTGTTCGTAATGCCATAGAAATTGCTGCCTGCTAATACATTTACCCATTTAATCGGTCACATACGTATTGTGAGCTTCTTGCTTCTTCCTCTTGGGCGCTAGTTTAACCGTAGCCTCTCTGTACCTAGTCACGTGACCTAGATCCTGGCACTGCCGCGTCACCACTTCGCCTTTCTCTACAACGAAAACTACAGAAATCGTTTCGATAGTTGGCCGAGAGAGTTAAGATTGGTCAGACGCACTTTCCTTGCGTTTCACAAGAACAGAAGAATTGGTGCGTCCGATTTTCTTGCAACTTGGAATGTAATAGGTACGTGCTTTTCATATAACCTACAATTGGTATTCCGCATGCACGTTACTCATAAGTTAGAACTCTTCTCCACCAAGAATGCAGAATAGGAAAATTTATTTTTCTGATGATCTGTTACTTAAAAATTCGGGAACTCGGCAAATAAGCACGCGTCACCCCAATAGCTAGAATGAAAATAAAGCACAGAAAAGTGACGTGATACGGCGATGACTAATTTTTTAGCCCTTATTCCATAATCAGACACGACAGAACTGACACATGCAAATTACGACAGATGGCGAGTTTCAGTTCTTTGAAATGAATAACCGCAGTGCAGTAATTTAATATATTTCGACTAGCATTAATACCCGTCGATGCCCGGGCGTGTATTTATTGCATTATTATGTTACTCCATCTTCTTGTTCTTCCTCTCTCCATTGTCCTCCGCCCCTCTCTTTGGCAGTTTCAACAGTTTTTATTTTCCATATCTTCATAGATTTCTGGCACAGAGTGGCTATTCTATACCGTCGTGCTGAACGTAACTGTCAACATGACAGTTTAGATGTAAGCACTTATTAAAAGCTTTGAAACTGGCCACTCAGTGGCCGAAACCTAGGTAGATCTGAAAAGTAGAAACAAAAATTGCGATTGATTGCTGACTTTTCCTACAGATTTGTAGAACTGTTTAAATAAAGTTTCACAAAAAAAGAACGGCCTGGGAGAGGGGGGGCGGCAATTTAGCAGCTCGCACGGTGCGGCACATGGGCTTGCGCCGGCCCTGATTATGAGTGATGGAATGGTAAGAATGTGGGTGACAGCATTTAAAGATGGCCGCACAAATGAGCATGATGAACGAAGGAGTGGGCGTCCTTCCGTCGTTAATGAAAATTTGGTGCAGGAAATGGACGCTTTACGATTTCCTCCTTGCGAGATGACTTTCCTAATGTATTTCGTACTGTCAGTAACTTCAAGACGATGACGAAGTCAAAACAGATGTGATGCAATGGTTAACAATATTCTATGAGGAAGATATTCAAAAACAAGTGTCTCAATATTGACGGAAATTATGTAGAAAAGTAGATTCAGATACAGGCTTTCATGTAAAAATAACATTATTGAGCTATCTTAGCACGCCTTTTTTTAATTTCAAAACGGTACTTACTTAAAAAACACGCCTCGTACAATCAAACATTGTCACTCCACATGCGTGGTTGTTTACATTTTTGTGCAGCTTGGGGGATATATATGGATAATACGTAGAGAACCGCGTTCTTGATCCAATATACACATTCAACGTCAATGTTCAGGAGAATTTGGAACCCAGATATTGCAACACTTTGTTGATGTATTTTTTAAATCAATGGGACATGTGTCTGCTTGTCGAGTCCTTTTGTTAATTATCGAAGAGCGTAATTTCTGTGTCGTGTTTCCGTGAGTTATGTGATTTTGCGTTGGTGTCCTGAACAAAGGTTGGATAACTCATGGGAAAACACAACAAAAAATAGCAAATATTGTAACAGCTTTTAAAGATAACGCCTTAAGTCAGATCAAAAAGATGGTATAAGAGTAGGAGGAAACGGGCGAACGACTGATGACCACCGTACAGATCAAATGGCATCGTTCCATAAAGGTTTCGCAAAGTGACGAGATCTGCAAGGCCATAGACGTTTAACGTGACTTCACAATACCTCATGAATCAATTCCGGAACGTATGAACGCATTATGTCAGAAGACGTGAAGGAGAGAATGACTGTAGCTTCGTGCTGAGCGACCTTTACGATGATCATAAGCAGCATCGTCTGGTAGTCTGCAAGAATCGTGAACTGCAACACGATAAAAATTGCCACCAATGTTGAACATGAAACCCTTGTTGAACCGATTATTAATAAATAATTTGTTTCTTCTGAGAGGAACATGTGGTGAAACAGTTTACACAAGCAGCTTTCTAAAAATCTAGTATTCCATAAGCACATCGCATGATCTGAAAGCCCTATACTATTCACTATTTAAAAGAAATTGCAACCAAGGTTATAACTGACCCCACCTCCCGCTCCCACTATAAAATTAGTCCCGTGTAGCTACTTCCTCCAAGATGGAAATAATGTAAACGGACGATATTTTGATGCAATTAAGGGGATTGTATACTATTAGTTCTTGATAAGGTTCTAAACACTGGGCCGCAGTGGAATGGCTGAGTGCACTAATGTGCCTGGCTGCGAAGAGCTCGGTTTTCCGCGTCGGAGGTTCGAGTCCTCTCTCGGTCATAGGTGTGTGTATGTTGCCTTTAGGATAGTTTAAATAGTTTGAAAGACTATGAACTGATAACCACAATAGTTAAGTAACGATAATGTAAATTCCCTAAAACCAGCTATTTCTCATTATTTCGGTTGTATCGTTAAGGACTAACATTTTTTTCTAAATATCGAGAGAAATGCCAAGATCGCAATTTTTATTTATTTATTTATTTTTTTCGGTTTTATGGAAGTCGACCGGTTTCTTCCGGCTTATGGAGCGAACTTTTTTTCAGCTGTAGCGCCCGTTCCCTTAATCACTCTAGTATAAAGAAAATAAAAATTCTGTAACATTCGTATCAATTTTGGAATAAATACAGGACCTGTTTTCAAATCGTTTCAGGATACTGCCAACGTCGCATCTCCTTTTGAGAATTTTCAAGACCATTTGCTGTATCAATTGCAGTGCCCAAGTCTATTTGTAGATGGAAATTATAGATATGTAATTTAATTACAGACTGAAAGACAAATTATGTTACGTTAGAACTGTTCAGGAGCTCTAAAAAAGGATTTCCTCAAGAAGACTTTCCACGTCTACGTAGCGAGACTGAAAACGTTATATCCATATTTGAGTCAACTATGTACCAGATATAAATGTTATTAGTTATTGAAGTTGGTATAGTGTCTGTTCTTTCGGACATGTTCGAATGAGAAACTACCTCATCAATCTGTGTGTCGTTGTGGTCCTCAGTCGGAGACTTGTTTGATGCAGCTCTCCACCCTACTCTATCCTGAGCGAGCCTTTTCATCTCCTCATAAGAACGGCAATCTACATCTTTTTGAATCTACTTACTGTATTAATCTCTTCGTTTCCCTCTGCGATTTTGATACCACACACTTCTCTCCAACACCAAATTCACTATTCCTTGATGTCTAAGGATGTGTCCTACCAATCGATCCCTTCGTTTAGTCAAGGTATGCCAGAAATACCTTTTCTCCTAAATTCTGTCTGTACCTCCTCATTATTTACTCGATCCACTAACCTAATCTTCAGTATTCTTTTGTAGCACCACATTTCAAAAGCCTCTATTCTCTTCCTGTCCGCAATTTTATCGTCTAAGTTTCACTTCCGTACAAGGCAACACTCTCCAAAAAAAGCCTTCAGAAGGCCCTTCCTTACACTAAAAATTACTATTCGAGGTTAATAAATGTCTCTTTTTCAGGAACGCTTTTCTACGCATTGCCATTCTGCATTTTATATTCTCTGTATTGCGTCCATCGTGTGTTATTTCATTTCCCAAGTAACAAAACTCATCAACCACCTCTATTGTTCGTTACCTAATCTAATATATTCATCATCGAGTGATTTTCTTAGACTACACACCATTAACCTTGTTTTACTCTTATTAATGTTTATCTTATACGAACCCTTCAACACACTGTCTATTCCGCTCAACTGCTCCTCCAGGTCCTTCGCTGTCTCTGGCAGAATTACAATGTCATCGGCAAAACGCAATGTTTCTATTTCTTCACCCTGAACTTTAATTCCTTCTCTAAAATTCCCCTTGCTTTCCTTTATAGCTTGCTCAATGTGTACAAATTCAATAACATTGGAGAAAGGCTACAACCCTGTCTTACCCCCTTCCCAACCTATGCATCCCTTTTATGTCCTTCAACTCGGTTAACTGCTGTTTGGTTTTTGTACAAGTTGTTAATAACCGTCCGTTCCCTATATTTTACTCCTGCTAATTTCAGGACATGAAAGTGTATTCCATGTAACATTATCAAAGGCTTTCTCCAAATCTACAATAGCGAGATGTAGCTTTACCTTCCCTTAATCTATCTTATAAGATAAGCCGTAAAGTGTGTATTGCCTCATGTGTTCCTACATTTCTCCAGAATCCAAACTGATATTCCCCGAGGTCGGTTTCTATCAGTTTTTCCATCCTTACACATGACTTACTAAACTAATGTTTCCATAATTTTCTCACCTGTATGCGCCTGATTTCTTTGGAATGGGGATTATTACGTCTGAAGGTATTTCGCCTGTCTCATACATTCTTCTGCACCACGTGAAATAGTTTTGTCATGTCTGGCTCTCCGAGATACTTCAGTAATTCTGAGGGAATGTCGCTCACTCCAGGGGCCTTGTTTCGACTTCGGTCTTTTAGTGCTCTGTCAAATTCTTATCTCAATATAGTATTTCCTGTTTCATCTTCATCTACTTCCTCTTCCGTTCCTACAATATTGTCTCTAAGTTGATTTCTTTTGTAGAGACCTCTATATACTCTTTCCACCTTTCCCTTCTATGATAAGAACTGATTTTCCATCTGAGTTCTTTATATTTATGGAGCTGCTTTTCTTGTTTCCAAATGTCTCTTTCATTTTCCTGTAGGCGGTATCTATTTTTCCCCTATTTAAACATTATTCTATAGACTTGCATTTGCCTTCTAGCCACTCCTGCGTAGCTATTTTGCAGTTCCTGTCAATCTCATTTCTTAGTCGTCTGTATTCCATTTTGCCTGTTTTATTTACTGCATTTTTATATTTTCTCATCTCATCAATTAAATTTAGTATTTCCTGTGATATCCAAAGATTTTTTTGTAGGTCTTACCTTTGTACCTATTTAGTCCTCTGCTACCTTTACTATTTCATCTCTCAATGCTATCCATTACTCTTCTACTGTTTTATTTCCTCCTGTTTCTATTGCCTCAAGCTCCCTCTGGAAATCTGAAGAACTTCAGGTTCCTTCAATTTATCCAGGTCCCATCCCCTTATTTTCCTACGTTTCTGCAGTTTTTTCAGTTTCAGCCTATTGTTCATGGTCAGAGTCTATATCTGCCCCCAGGTATATTTTGCAGTTCTAAACCTGGTTCGGAAATCTCTGTCTTACCATTACAAAATCTATCTGGTACCTTCCGATGTCTCCTGGTCTCTTCCAAGTATACAACCTTCTTTCATAATTCTTAAATCAGGTTTTTGTTATGGTTAAATTATGTTCCGAGCAAAATTCTGCCAGGTGGCTACCTCTTTCATTCCTTTTGTCCAGACCATATTCACCTACTATTTTTTCTTCCCTTTCGTTTCCTACTACCGAATTCCAGTCTCCCATCACAATTAAGTTTTCCTGTCCCTTAATAGTCTGATAATTTCCTTTATCTCGCCATAAAATCAAATGTTTGTTAAGCTTATGGGACTTAACTACGGGGTCATCAGTCCCTAAACTTACGAACCACTTATCGGCTGCCTTATACTAAGGACGGCACAAATATCCATGCCCGAGGGGGGATTCGAACCGCCGACCATAGCGGCCGCGCAGACCGTGACTGGAGTGCCTCAGTCCCCTCGGCCACCGCGGCCGGCTATCTCGTCATAAATTTCTTCGCTTTCCTCATCATCGGCAGAGTTAGTTGGCATATAAACCTGTACTACTGTGGTTGGTGTAGGATTCTTATCTATCTTTATTATGATAATGCGACCACTGCGCTGCTCATAGTAGTTTATCCGCATTCCTATTTTCGTATTCATAATTAGACCTGCTCCTGTAATACCCCCATCTGATTTTGTATTTATGATCCTGTACTCACCTGACCAGAAATCGTGTTCTTTTTCGCATCGAACTTCACTAATCCCCACTATATCTGACTTCAACCTATCCATTTCTCTGTCTTAATTTTCTAACCTCTCTACCCAATTAAGGGTTCTATCATTCCACACTTCGATCCGTAGAATGCCAGTGCCGGCCGCGGTGGCCGAGGTGACTGAGGCGCTCCAGTCACGGTCAGCACGGCCACTACGGTCGGGGGTTCGAATCCCCCCTCGGGCATGGATATTTGTGCCGTCCTAGTTCGTAAGTAGTTGATAAGTAGTTTGTAAGTTTAGGGACTGATGACCCCGTAGTTAAGTCCCATAAGCTTAACAAACATTTGAACATTTTTAGAATGCCAGTGTTGTTTTTTCCCGATGATCACATCCGCCTGAGTAGTTTCCGCCAGGAGATCCGAATGGGGGAGTATCTAACTTCCGAAATAATTTACCCGAGAGGATGCCATCATCATATATTCATACAGTAGAGCTGCATGTCCTCGGGAAAAGTATCGGCTGTAGTTTCCTCTTACTTTCAGCCATTCGCAGTAACTGCATGGCAACGCCATGTTAGCTGATGTTACAAGGTCTGCTCAGTCAATCATCCAGACTGTTGCCCCTGCAACTACTGAAAAGGCTACTACCTCTCTTCAGGAAGCACACATTCGTCTGCTGAGGCACGCAAGCCCCCCCCCCCCCCCCCTCACCGCTGCAACTCACGAATCTATAAAAAGTATTTTCATACGAAGAAGGCGTTTAGTTCATTTACTTCACTGCAGTTGCGGTTATAAGTTCTACCTCGCACGGGTGTCCGTAATGGCGCGTGTAGGAGGGCGTGGACGTTGGGGGCGCTACAGGTGTAGCATGCTACTCGTGGAAGTTTGAGGCGGACGGAAGGCGAGCGCGGGTAACCAAGTGGTTTACGGGTGCGGTGGCTCAGCGCGTTTGGTAAGATGGCTCAATGTTCTCTCTAATAACAATAGAAAGAAGCTGAGCGAAGAACTCGACAATAACAAGAAAAGTAAACGATCAAACGTCCGCAACGTATCAAACTACACGAAAAAAATTGATAATAATAATAAGAAGAAGAAATGGTTTAGGCGACCGCTGGCCCGAAGCGAGTGACCTAGGTTCGATTCCCGGATCGGGTCACATTTTTTGCTGTCGCCTTTATTTAATTTCAGTGCCGTCATGCAGCTAATGTCAATCCTTTCCTTCCTAATCTCCGGTTCTTCCCCTCCTTAATAAATAATTTAAAAATTTTACTACGTTCTCAGCGGATCAATAGTAATAAAAGAAATATAAAACTTCCTGGCAGATTAAAATTGTGTGCCGGAACCGGGACTCGAACCTGGGACCATTGCCTTTCGCGGGCAAGCGCACTACCAACTGTGCTATCCCGACACGACTCACGATGCCGCCTCACAACTTTACTTCCGCCAGTACCTCGTCTCTTACTTTCCACTGTTGGTAGTGCGCTTGCCCGCGAAAGGCAAAGGTCCCAGGTTCGAGTCCCGGTTCCGGCACACAATTTTAATCTGCCAGGAAGTTTCATATCAGCGTACACTCCGCTGCAGAGTGAAGTTTCATTCTGGAAACATCCCTTAGGCTGTGGCTAAGCCATGTCTCCACCATATCCTTTCTTCCAGGAGTGCTAGTCTTGCGTGTTTGCAGGAGAGCTTCTGTGAAGTTTGGGAAGTAGGAGACGAGGTACTGGCGGAAGTAAAGTTGTGAGGCGGCATCGTGAGTCGTGTCGTGATAGCACAGTTGGTAGTGCGCTTGCCCGCGAAAGGCAAAGGTCCCAGGTTCGAGTTCCGGTTCCGGCACACAATTTTAATCTGCCAGGAAGTTTCATATCAGTGCACACTCCGCTGCAGAGTGAAGTTTCATTCTGAAAAAAAAAAAAAATAATAATAATAATAATAATTTGTGAAGCACGGTAATCATGCTACCGTCGGTAGAGGGGTGCTAGGTAGTAATTTCGTTTCACATGTTGGGGAGATAATTTAGTCTTTCCTAAGATTAATCTAGACAAACTACTTTTTTAATTTCTCCTTTTTCTAGTCCGTCTCTAATGACCACGCTGTAGACGGTACGTTAAACCTTAAGCTCCCTTCCTCCCTATATACCTTAGTTACAGGGTCAAAAGTTAGTGACGTTTGAGATAGTGACGTTTTTGTATTTTCATGCTGTAGCGCGGGTACACATAAACTTAAACAACTTTCCGAGCACCTTCGCCGGTCGGAAATTTCTAATTTTTGTAAAGCTTATGGGACTTAACTACGGGGTCATCAGTTCCTAAACTTACGAACTACTTATGAACTAACTTATACTAAAGGCAGCACAAACATCCATGCCCGACGGAGGATTCGAACCTCCGACGCGGGAGGTCGCGCGATCCGCAACTTGGCGCACCAGTCCGCTCGGCTATCCCGCGCCGCATCGCAGGTTGATTCGGTTTATTGTTCTTGCAGTATGAATAGCAAATAAAAGAGCTGTAAACAGAGAATGCACTTAAATGAATATTAATCACATTTCCCAATGATCTACTTTAAAATAGGGGAAGAAAAGCTATTAAAAATAAGATAATATTATCAAAAACGTCAAAAAATATAACAAAAATTGCCTTGATGGAAGTTCGAACCTCTACGGTTTGACGTCCAAGATCGGGACCGTACAACGGGAAAAAATGTCTACAGGGGGTATGTTAACCGGTCCTATATCATTTCCTTTCCTCCTCCGTGTTGCCATGGATGACGCACAACAGTTTGCGTTTGTATCGCAATGATAGTGTACGCGAGGGTTGTAGTTACTCCCCACTGCACCGTGTGAAGAGTAGAAACTCTAAAAGTTCACCAAACTGACGTCTTCTATAGTTGTCCCCACGCAGATGATAGCCCGCAGGTTGGAGTTGTGACGCTCTGTTTTGCCAGCCGCCACGCGTCAGCGCGAAGTTCAGTGTTGAAAGTGCAGTGCAGTGTAGCGACTGAATCAAGTGAACCGCGTTTATAATTAGTTCCGTACCGGCCACCAGAGGCACGCTACTATCGCGGGTGTAATAAATGAATCGCGGCTGTTAATTATAGTTCAGCGTCCAGCCGCCAGGAGCGCTGTATCAAAAGTAGACATGTTATGTGGGCAAGTCAGTGCATTATTGCAAAGCGGCACAGGAAATAGCAGCAGACGTTCAAGAAGCCGGTCTTCGAGCCACGTCAAAAATCCACAAAGTGAGCAACAGCCTGTGTGTTGGTACCACCGCAGATTCGGCGGTAACGCGCGAAAGTGCACGTCGCAGTGCTTGTACCCAAATGCCAGCGGCGGTCGATCGTAGACGCAGCCGACTGCCCGTCACCACCAGGCGCCTGTTCATCAGTGACAGAGTTTCTGGCCTGAAATTTCTAGTGGACATCGGTTCGGACTTCAGTATCCTGCCACGGTCTTCGTTACATCGTTACAGGCCTTCAACCGCCTTCTGTCTAACGACTGCCAACAATTCAACGATTGCGACTTATGGTACCCAGCAGATGGAACTGAACTTGGGTTTACGCCGTCATTTCAAATGGAATTTTACTGTTGCAGACGTTACAGAAGCGATCATCGGAGCAGATCTCCTGGCGCATTACAAGCTCTTGCCAGACGTGGCAAACGCCCGACTTGTGGACAGCGTCACTGGTTTAACTGTTACTGGTTTTCACCGCAATGCAACCATCCATAGTGCAAAGCTCGTACAGTCACCTGAGAGCGAATATTCTTCACTTTTAAGTCAGTTTCCGAGTTTTACCAGGCCACCCGGAGCACCTAAACAGATCCATCACAATACAGTGCATCACATCAAGACGACGGAGGGACCGCCAGTGTCATGCCGACCAAAACGTTTAGCGCCAGACCGTCTCGCCATCGCTAAGGCCGAATTCGACACCATGCTGCGAGAGGGTATTATCACACCGTCGAACAGTCCGTGGTCCTCCGCCTTACATCTAGTGGAAAGGTGGAGCCTGGCGCCCCTGCGGAGACTATCGTGCATTGAACTCGAGAACAGTGCCGGACCGATATCCTGTACCATTATTAAGAGACTATAACTCTGATTTACATGGTGCAACAGTATTTAGTGTCTTAGACTGTGCGAAGGCTTATACTCAGATACCAGTGGCTAAAGAGGACATTCATCAGACAGCAATAATAACATCTTTCGGCCTGTTTGAAAGTATGTATATGACATTTGGATTGCGCAACGCAGCACAGACTTGGCAAAGATTTATTGACTCAGCTCTACAAGGGCTTCCGTTCTGTTTTGCTTATCTGGATGATGTGCTCGTTTTCTCTGAGACAGAACAACAACCCGACAACATCTTCAGGAAGTGTTCGAACGCCTAGAACATTACGGAGTTGTGTTAAACGTTGCCAAGTGCGTTTTCGGACGATCCGAAGTGACCCTTCTGGGACATAAAATTTCAGCTGCCGGTTCTTTACCTTTACCAGAGAAGGTTGAAGATATTCTGCAATTACCTAGGCCAACCACAGTAAAAGAACTGCGTCGATTCTTAGGAACGCTCAACTTCTACCGTCGACACCTACCTCGTGCAGCTGAATTACAAGAACCAGTGAATGCAGCACTAACTGGTCCTAAGAGGAAAGGCAGTTCGACTGTACACTGGACTGAGACTATGTGTGCAGCGTTCGAAGCTGCTAAACAGAGCATGGCAGATGCAGCGCTTCTAGCTCACCCCAACCTCGAAGCACCGTTAGCAGTAGTGGACGCGTCACAGACAGCTATAGGCGCAGCGCTGGAACAATGGTCGGACAACGCCTGGCAGCCACTAGCATACTTCTCAAAGAAACTGTCACCATCACAGAGAAAGTGGAGTTCTTATGACCGTGAGCTCCTGGCTATGTATGAAGCAATTAAATACTTCCGCCCTCAAGTCGAAGCGCGTGTGTTCACAAACCGCTGCCATTTTCATTCAAACGGAACAGTATCAACTGCTCTCCTTGGCAGTTCAACTATTTGCAGTTTATAGCCCAGTTCACGACAGACATAAAGCATATTTCGGGTATTCACAATGTAGTTGGTGACTGTTTGTCTCGTGTCAACAGTGTAACGAGCCCTATCGACTTTCCTGCACTGGCCCGAGCACAGCAAGAGGATGCGGAACTCGCACGTTCGTCGACAATGACGCGTCAGGACTACAGCTGCAGCTCGTCGACGTTCCTGGAGCAGACGCCAAGCTCTACTGCGACGTCTCACGCGGACGACCCCGCCCATTTCTTCCTGTAGCGTTCAGAAGACAAGCTTTCGACAGTGTTCACAACTTGTGCCACCCAGGAATTCGTTCCACTTCTCGACTCGTGTCCCAACGTTTCGTATGGCCAGGCATGCAAAAAGACTGTAAAGAATGGACAAGAACATGTTTGCAGTGCCAAAAGTGTAAAGTGTCTCGCCATGTGCATGCCCCTATCGGTGACTTTCCAGACGCAACTGTATGTATCGCCCACGTTCATTTGGACGTTGTTGGACCACTTCCGCCATCGAACGGTCAACGCTACCTTTTAACTATGATCGATCGTTTTACTCGCTGGCCAGAGGCAGTTCCCATTGACAATATTATCTGAAACGCCAGTCTCTGCATTCGCGTTAGCGTGGTTAGCAAGGTTTGGATGACCTCAACATATCACCACTGACCGTGGACGACAGTTTGAGTCTGATCTGTTCGCTCAGCCGGCCAAGTTTTGCGGATATGTACACCACAGAACCACTAGCTACCATCCTGCTAGTAATGGCATGATCGAACGCTGGCACTGTTATTTAAAAGCAGCGCTCATGTGCCATGACAACACATGGACTTCAGCTCTGCCAATGGTGTTACTGGTTTATATCGATTCATCGGCTGCGGAATTAGTATATGGAGAAACATTGCGTCTGCCTGGTGAATTCGTCGACCCCAATACACTGCAGAAATCGACACAAGACCAGCCAGATTTCTTACGTCGCCTGCGAAACCATATCGCACAAATCCGTCCTCCAAAGGCTTCACGACATGGCACACCGCCTTGTTACGTTCATCAGGACCTAGATCAGTGCTCCCATGTTATGCTTCGCACCGACGGCGTGAAAACACCAATACAACATCCGTACACATACCGCGTGGCACGGAGAAGTACGCAGACAATGGACATATTGGTGAACGGCAAAGCAACAACTGTTTCTCTAAACAGAGTGAAGCCTGCGTACGTGTTTCAAGAATCATCCCCGACCGCTAACCAACGGAAATATCAGAACCTGGCTGAACAAGATGCACAACCAACACCACCGCCGCCACCCATGGAACAGCCTCCGACACAGAAAACTCGCTCTGGTCGTCGGGTACACTTTCCAGCACGATTCCTCGATACCACGCTCCGCTTCCGCCTGGGGGCTGATGTGGCGCTCTGTTTTGCCAGCCGCCACGCGTCAGCGCGAAGTTCAGTGTTGAAAGTGCAGTGCAGTGTAGCGACTGAATCAAGTGAACCGCGTTTATAATTAGTTCCGTACCGGCCACCAGAGGCACGCTACTATCGCGGGTGTAATAAATGAATCGCGGCTGTTAAATATAGTTCAGCGTCCAGCCGCCAGGAGCGCTGTATATTTTTACGTGTTCTAGTATATTCCATACGCGATGTATACTCTATGATTTTTATGTTACTCTCTCTCTGCAGTTTACTCTCTGACAACTTTTGTTTTTCAGTTAGTTCCTTCTGTTGTCTAATAAAGAGTTGTGTTAGCAGTAAACATCTCGCGTCGAATTTATTTATCTTACATAGTCGATCAGCTCAAATTACGCTGAACTCGACAGAGTTGTTGAATGAGGCTGAAATTATTATACGATTGTCAGGAACTGATCTAATTACGAAATAATACTTTCTTGTAGGATGCCATCTAGTTTACTTAAAGTAAGCAGAAAACCAGCAGACTGCATAATGGCATCAACTTGACACACATTGTCTTAAATGAAATTAAATATAAAGTCATTTCCCCTGATCTAGGATGTTTAAAAAATGTCTTATGACCGCCTACGTATGCATGTTACTCCACCGAGTGCGCGTACTGAACTCACGTGTTCCTCTACCGAGCGTCTGTTCTGAACTGAAGTGTGGCGGCTCGACGCAAGGCTGCCTTCGTTCCGCAATTTGGCGCGTAAACATGGCCGCCGTGCATCGTCCATCTTATATTAACTGATTTGTCTATGTTTTTAGCAATTGTTAACATGCTTACCTACTCAGGGCATAGCTTGGCTTTGAGGGGTATTTCTAAATTCAGTTTGACTTTGAATATATTATTAGTTTATTAAATATTAATAAATAGGTTTGCGTTTTGGCGCGTGACCGCCAGTGCTACAGCCAATCGGCGTCCAGTGCTTGCCGCTCGGGGACTTCCCTAGAATTTGAGGAAATTTGCTAGTGCTCTTTCCCACGAGAACCCGACCTATTGCACCACCTGTCGTGGTTCTCACCAGATTTTACCATCTGTCGCCTACTGGTCCTAACCGGCTGCACTGAAGCAATACTTCGATATTAATACGATGGCTTTAGGCCAGAAATATTACACATCCTCTTCCTTCTATCTTTTTCCAAAATTGGGGGTTCTCGAAGACAACTAACAATTTGGAAAAATCAAAAATTTAGATTTCAAATTTATAGAATTTTTAAATCCCTCAATTGCCTCGCTATGTCTTTTTAATCTGTGAATTTAAATTTTTTTTCATTTCTGCAAAATATTATGAAAATTTCCATCTGCTTAGTTGTGTACATTACTAAATACAATCCTGAAAAGAAATAATTAATGGTTATGTTAGTACATACAAACATACTGTACATACACAGTACACAAATTTCAACATACTTATAAACATAATTCACATACATATATTCACATAAACAAGACTGTCAGCACTTTGCTGTCTTTTGGCTATTTTTCCACATTAACATGTTATTAGAAAGATGATTATCACCAGAGTCACATGACTCTCATATGCATTTGCTCGACGCTACGTCGTCCAAATAAAACTTTTCCTATGCCACTATTTGACTGCACTTGAATCGGCTCATTGCCGTCCACAACATATTGAGACTTTAAATCACTACACTCAGCATTAGGCCGTTCAAATTTTAGTGAATACCCTACATCACTTTTTTGAAAGAAAAATATTTTTCAATATCACTTGGCTTTCTTTGCCATTCATTTCATAAACACTCGCTGCACAATACTGACGTCGCACTAAATATCTGGTTTGGACAGTTCTAACCTGTCTACAATTCCACAGTACAAGAAATGTTACGTTACATATAACAACATTGAGATGTTAAATTAAGTTAAACATTGTGGAATTTTATCATCATAAATAAATTCGAAAATTTACCGTGAAATACATAAGAGAAATACAAGAAAACACAATAATTCAAAAAGAATGTAAAATCATTTAAATATTATTACATACGTAAAATACAAGAGTACGTAAGTCGTTGAATGTTGTATTAGCATAAGTTTCGACACATAAGTGAAATACCAAAAATTGATAGAATACCTTAAATTTGATTCCTGAATGAAATCTATATCTATAAATGTAAATGTCTGTTTGTTGTACGTTTATCACGTCTGAACCACAAGACATAAACAGCTAAAAATTTGTACAGTTACTAATGTCTACCCGGGGAAGGCTTTAGGCATGGTTTTATGGCGATCGGATAGCTGTTTATATATATTAATGTGAATGTCTGTTCGGTGTACGCTTATCACGCCCGAATGACAAGACGCAGCGACTTAAATATTTGTAAAGTTACTACGTTATATCTAAGAAAGGTTTTAGGCACGGTTTTATAGCGATTTGAAAATGGTTTTATTGGTTGCATTCTTGCTAGAGGGTTGGTTATTATGAAAGGGTGGAGAGTTATCGGTGTATATAAAATTCTACGTGTGTGTGTGAGTGAGTGTGTGTGTGTGTGTGTGTGTGTGTGTGTGTGTGTGTGTGTTTTAATATTTCGCTCTGCAGCGAAAGCTACAGAACGCAAACGAATGGACTGTGTGTAATTGTTGTCCGAAGTCTCCCGTTGTACACCATAGCAGTTCCATGCCGATAGCTATAACGGGGTGGAAGATATGGTGGTTGAAAGTCGTTAAATTATTAAAAAATTCGGACTGAAGACCAGCGATGACGTTTGCGACTCTATAGCAAGGAGGTTACATACAGCGAAACGTGATGCCACAGACCATATCTTTGGTATATGCGTGCTACAATATCTTCAGCTCTTTCTTTGTAAGGTTAAGCGTACGAATAAGGAAATATAAGAATAACTAAATAAAGCATTAAAAAAGAGATTTCGTTTAATACATCTCTTCAAAAAAAAATCCATTTGACGTTTCGCGTATTATCTATCATAATCAACCAACAAGCGAGCGGAGCGGCGGGTTTAAGCTAGTATAATATATGTGATTAATAGGTGAAAAATGTTGACTCAGTTGACAGATCATCTATGTTTGTTGTAATATTTGTGTTTATGTTTTTGTTTTTGTCTGTATCAGTGACCTCCATGCCTTATTAGTATATGTTTGTGTTATCGTTTTGGTCAGTGACCTCCAGGCCTTGACCTAATTGCCTACAGGCGTGCGCAGGCACCACCTGCTGTACCCCTTCCGCCGTACCATATTTACAACGTCAGCTGGCACTGTGGCCCAGCCTACTGCAATATATTAGCGTCCTATGGACAGCCAGTTGCTTCATTCGACACCCAGGTTTCTTATTTTCTAAGTTAATTCAAGAAATTGTTAGACAATGATTTATCTGTTGTGTTTGTATTTCATGTGATATTACTTCATACTCTCCAACTAACTTCATTTTTTACTCCGTTGAACCTGTGAATATTTCTATACTTTGTAGTTCTTAATAACAGAGGTAAAATTACTAAGTACTCAATGAAAAGGAAGGGGATCCACTTTATAACATTTTTAGGGTCGACGCTTCCGTCGCCTTAATACTGCAACTTTATTTCTCGTAAGTGTGGCTGACTTATCATCTCCTAAAGATTCTCAGCGCCTCCTTTACTACTACCACTACTACTCTCACTTCATATTTAAAGATTGGTCGACTTCTTGTCGCCAGAAAACTTCAAAACTCCACAACTATCTAACACACATAATTGGTCGATATACCGTCGCCTTATATACATCTTTATACTACCGCTACTACTACTACCTTTCTTACGTAAAGTTACCGACTTACAGTCGTCTTATAAATTTTCTCATATTCCGTAACACCTAATGATCCCTTGTTCCTTAACATCTCACGCAAAGAGCAGATCATCCACCTTCTCAATTACTAAGACCATACTTCGTTTTCTTATCCACTTACCTCGTTCACAAAATCTCTTCTTCTTCAGCTTCACTGCTTTATTATTATTAATATATCATAAATTATATATAATGCCTCAAAAGACGTTTGATGCTTTGTTTTTCACCTGGTGTCTCTTCTGTACTGGCTTCTAACCTACGTGTAGGTGTTGTACTTTGTCTTAAGCTTGAGCCTGTGCGTGATTTTCAATGTAGTACTACTTTTGTGTCGATTTTATCTTTTTAATTTACGTCATTATCGGTTCTTTATGTTTTGTTGTTCAATTCGTGTGATAGAGGAGAAATTGAAAGATGATAGATCATCGTTCTGAATGATGAAGGTGGAAGAACTAACAGCATGAAAAGAAAGGAAGTAAGCTGCTAGTTAACTCGGGTCCCTGATAGGCGTCAACTACCTAGCGATGTAAATAATGTTATCGCCCCCTGAGGTATTTTCTTTCATACATAATGTTTTATGATGTCTACTGTGTTGTGTGTTTCTTTGATAGCTCATCTTTCAGAGAGCCTGAATTGATACTGAAAAATATTTATGAGCATTTTCTACTAAATGAATCTTCCAGAAGCAGGCTGTCAAGTCAATGTTTATCAATATCTTGACATCCTTGCACTCCTGAATATGTTCCTTTAGTACTTTTGTTTGATTCATTTTTTACTGAATTCACTCCGTTTAGTACACTATCATCTTCCATCATGAATAATGATACAGCATTCCACGTACAAAAATTCATTTTACTGGAATGTTTTCTCTGATAAGATACCATAGGTTTCCTTTGCTGCATTGTGAAGTGTATGTGTGTGGGGCCCTTATACTGTTGAATAAAAGCAACTGGGTGTTCATTACCTTGGTGTGAAATATGATTAGCTTTATAAGTATTTGCGTGATTTACAAAATCACTTTCTTTGATAGTCCCCTCCCTTCTTTCTTGTGGCACACATGTTTCAAAATTTTGCGTCAATTCACTTTCTGCGGAATTTTCAGGTAGTTCTGTCACGTTTTGCTCATCTTCGCGCAATTTACTCTGAAGCGTATTTGTATTGTCTTTACAAGCAGATAATTCTGTATGATCATTAGTAGTAATTTCTTGATCCTGCCCGCATTCGTTGTTTTAACTTGAACAATAGCTTCGTGATTGACATAAGATTTCTCTATTTTTAATTTTTCGTCCCATTCAAGTATTTCCTGATCAAGTTTCCGCCAACGGTCTGCTGATCTAGCATGATTGGCATCCGCCCTGTTATGCAAAACCTCAAACTTACTATTCATATTAACCATTTGATTATTTATTTCATTTAATCTTTCTGAGGTCTGTTTTAGACCGTCTACTAACTTGTTTTCCAATCTTTTTATGTTTTCTTCTTGTCTGTGCATGAGTTTAGCTGTGATTTGTTTTAATTCATTTTTAAGTTCTTCTTGTTGTGCGTGAGTTCAGCTGTGTTTTGTTTTACATGTTTTTCTAATCTTTTAATCTTTTCGTCTTGTTTGTGTGTGCTTTCTTTTACATGATCTAACAGCATTTGGAACATATCCATTGTTTTATTATCTTGGTTAATCTCTCCTACTTTATTATTTTCTGTCGTTAAAGTATCTGCCGAGGCAGTTCTATGGCTCACCTTACTCATCACTGTTGCCTGCTCATCTGAAATACCAGCGTCGGATTCATTGTCTCCGACGTTCGCATCCAGATTTTCCACTTCATTGTGGTTAAGAGCGTCATCATCTACATTTGGTGTAGTAATTAGTTCTACGTTTTGGTTAGTTACAATATCTGTATTGTCAGAACCACTTGCAGAACCAGAATCTGCATTAACATCTACAATGTTTTCTACATTATCATTTGCCTCGCAAGACTGATTGACAAAATTTAAACTAACATTTTCTGTGTGCTCTATTTGTGGCTGATTCAATGGATCATTACCAGTATTTTGGGCCCAATTTCGATCCCTGCTACTCAGAGAATATTTTTTGTCAATTTGACTTGTCAACTTACTTTATTTTATTATTAACTAGCTTAAACCCGCAGCTCCGCTCGCTCTCAGTTCTCACGTTGCCTATTGTCACGTAGTAATGGTGATTCAATGTTCGCCATTGCTGTCCTCTTGTCCCTAGTTTATGGAAGTCTTATCTCGCGCTGTTCTTCATTTTCGTTTGCTCTTGATGTTTTGATACGTTTTGCTCCAACAGTATTTCTTGATAATGATGTTTTCCTTTTCCGAGGCATGTTGTCTGAATGTCATCTATTAAAAGTAGATGTACTGTTGTAATATGGGTAAGGTAACGCAATGCACATTTATCTATTAAGTTTAAATAACAATTAAATTAATATAATTAATTTCATTCATTTTTGAGGAAATGTCGCTGATAAGGCGGAATTGAAAAATATCTCTATCAGATTGCAGAAGTCTATGCACTTACCGTTTATCAGGAAAGTAAGTAGTGTAGATCAAATCACACGTAAAAATGCACTCGTTTCGAATACCCAATCAAGAAATTCAACAATAATGATTCTAATAATATCACAGATGGATGAGTTGATGTTATGAGCGAAACGTCAAATCGATTTTTTTAAAGTGATGTATTAAAAGAAATTTCTTTTTTTCTGCTTTATTTATTTATTTTTATATTTCCTTATTCGTATGCTTATCCTTACAGAGAAAGAGCTAAAGACAATGTAGCCCGCATAGACCAAAGATATGGTCTGTGGCATCACGTTTCGCAGTATGTAACCTCCTTGCTATAGAGTCGCAAACGTCATCGCTGGCCTCCAGTCCGCATTTTTTTACAATTTGACGACTTTCAACCACCATATCTTCCACCCCCTTATATAGCTATCGGCATGGAACTGCTACGGTGTACAACGGGAGACTTCGGACAACAATTACACACAGTCCATTCGTTTGAGTTCTGTATAGTCCAGTCAAATCGTGCACAAAAAGGGCTCAAAGTCGAAAAATTTAGTGTAATTGTTTTTAGTGACTTATTTTATATTTTGTGGGGTGCTGAATACGAATCTGAAGTTTTCCAACAGAAATTCCATCGGCAAATATAAGAAATCATCAAAAAACAATAAAAATCACAATTGTCAGTGGTTTTCAGCTTATAACTTGCAAAACAAGCTATTTACACAAAAAGTGGCCCAGTAATGAAATGAAGAGGAGAAAATTACCCACAATTTATGTCTGTAAAATTTTTTTGTATGTCGTATGGTTTCCATGTAAAACAGCGTTGAAAAAGCGGTGAAATCAGTAAATGCCGCCCGCGGTGGCCGAGGGGACTGAGGCGCTCCAGTCATGGTCTGCATGGCCACTACGCTCGAGGGTTCGAATCCCCCCTCAGGCATGGATATTTGTGCCGTCCTTAGTCTTAGTTAGTTCATAAGTAGTTTGTAAGTTTAGGAACTGATGACCCCGTAGTTAAGTCCCATAAGCTATACAGACATTTGAAATCAGTAAATTTTGGAAAATAGAAAACAAATTGCATGTTTTTTTTTTCGGGTGGATTATTTCATCAGCAGTTCCTTGCCTTTCAACGTGTTTACCTTGCGAACCATGGAAGCAGCTCTCCTTTTTGTCCTTTGTGAGCGTGCACTCAGCTGCGCGCCCACGCTGTCCGTCTACCTGTGGCTGCGGCCCGACCCTCCGTCAAACCTTTGCGGCCGCTGCCCTTAAATTTATGCCGAAACACCGAAATGTCCTCAATTCTCCAGTTTGTGTACGTTCGCTGCCGCGATCGTGTTTCTTCCCTTTCTCTCAAAGAAGTGAAGCTATGTTTGAATGTTTTCGTTGAGATATAGCGCAACAACTCTCGCGCAATGTCGAGTGATAAGTGTTTTATTTGTGAAAAAGGTTTAGATGAGAGTGCAGTGATAGTGGTCAAGGACTGACGAGGAATGCCAGTTTTCAGCTAATAACTCAGATAGAGGGCAATTTAATTCCTGAAAGAAGAACTGTAATACAACATTTATTGGATAGATATGGGGAAGATATTATAGTATCAATGATAAAACAGAATACAGTCGCATGTTTCAAAAATACAGGCCATAAGATTTTGACTGAAGCGTGGTACATGGAAAGACGTTTGTCAGAACGGGAAGAATGTCTTCGATTAGTTGAGACAGCAGCTGATTTAATTCTTGAAGAGATACGATCAATACCGTATTCTACGGACGACTATCCTCCTCCAGACTCTTTTATGGACGAAAATGAAAGCCTTGTCCCTGAAGCTCTCAAATTTTTCTTGGAAAGACTGATACTCAAGAAGAAGCGAACAATCACTGACAATGGAAGAAAAAAGTTTTAGCCATTTCACACAGTGTTATTAGTGCTTTCAGGCCAACTTGTTTTCTTTCCCCGTTACAAATTTGGCTATCAGCTTTCTTTTATAAGAAGTACGGATCAAGAAAACAGATTGATGTTGTGTCATCCTTGGGATTTTGCGCCTCTTATTCCGAAGCTGTTCGTCTTGAAGTGTCACCAATCATTAGGCCACCACTACAAATAGATCCGACAGCTTTCCATCAATTTGTTCATGACAACGCTGATTTTAACACACGTACATTGGATGGATATAATACCTTCCATGCAATGGGAGGAATACATTTGATTACTCCTAGAAGTGCCATTGCTCCGGATCAAAGAATTACACCAGCTACACTAAATGGTGAGATGGGCGTAGTCTATTACGCTTACTTTCACTCATTTATGACGTACGGCATTGTTTTTTGGGGTAACTCGCCTGATGCAAAAAGGATATTTCTGGCTCAAAAACGGGCGGTTCGAGCAATATGTGGTGTAAGTTCGCGAACGTCATGTCGACCCCTTTTCAGTAGTCTGGGAATTTTGACTCTGGCGTCACAATACGTTTTTTCTTTAATGTCGTTTGTTGTTAATAATATCAGCTTATTCCCACGAGTTAGTGGCTTTCACTCGGTGAATACTAGACAGAAGTCGAATCTGCATTTGCATCACACCACCTTAACACTTGTGCAGAATGGGGTACAATATTCTGCGGCATCCATTTTCAATAAGCTGCCACAAGAACTAAAGAATCTTAGCACTAATCCGCATGCTTTCAAATCAAAATTGAAGAGTTACCTCATGGCTCACTCCTTTTATTCTGTCAAGGAACTCCTAGAAAAGTTAAACAATTAAGCTAATTCATTTTTTTCTTTATTGATTCTTTTCACTTTGTCTTAAGATTGTTGTGTGCAAAGGACTACTTAAAAACTTTCTATTACCATTCTTGTGTAACAATTAATGTATTGACTTGTTCCATAACCATGGAGTCTCACTCCTCAATTGGGTCCTATGGAACAGAAAAACCAATACATAAAAAATAAAAACCTTAAAACATTTTGAGAAGACACGTTCTCTTGGTTTAAAGAATATCAACATTGAGGATCTCAAATAGCTATTTGTATCACCTGATTCAATATTACCCTCTGTATCAGATCTACTTTGGCTTAATGGCAAGTGGAAAGATGTGCCTGGAATTCCAGGATGGAGTGGCTTCAAGGGGCAAATCACAAGCAGTCTCCCCTTTCATACTAGCTATGTTGCTTGACTATCATTTATAAACGCTCCGCCATCTGATCACAATACAATATATACAGCTTTAGTCACATCCATAGTACAGAACAAATCAGTGAATCAACAAGCAACTGTGAACACCTTCGACCAGCCTCTATACCTAAAGGCAAGATTTATTGTAGCTTGCCAACAAGGAGATCCCAAAGTTGATAATGTCACCATTAGAATAGATGGTCTCTTTTATAAGGATTTACAATAATGTTTAATTTCATGAAATAAAAACTATATATAAATGTTCTTTTTTGCTGTTTAAAAAAAAATACTGATTTTCCTGATGTTTTACCACTGTTTTTTGTGGAAACCGTACGACATACAGAAAAATGTTAAAGACATAAATTGTGGGTAATTTTCTCCTCTTTATTTTACTACTCGGCCACTTTTCGTGTAAATAGCTTGCTTTATGAGTTATAAGTTGATAACCGCAAAAAAATGTGATTTTTAGTGATTTTTTGTTGATTTCTCATATTTGCCGAGGGAATTTTTGTTGTAAAACTTCAGATTCGTGTTCAGCACCCAAAAAACATAAAATAAACCGCTAAAAACAATTACACCAAATTTTTCGACTTCAAACTACCATTTGACTGGACTAGCAGTTTTTGCTGCAGAGCGAAATAATAATACACGCACCTGTAGAATTTTATATACACCGATAACTTTCCATCCCAATATACTGCACCCTTTTATCATTATCAATCCTCAAGCAACAATGTAACCAATAAAACCATTTTCAAAGAGTAAATATAATTTTCAAAGAGTAATTATTGTTCCGCATTTCGCGTTATATTCTTCAAATTACTAAATATCTATCAGATCGCTATAAAACCGTGCCGAAAACCTTCATCAGATATAAATTAGTAACTGTACAAATATTTAAATGTCTGCGTCTTGTCGTTCGGATGTGATAAGCGTACACCGAACAGACATTCACATTACTATATATAGATAAATAGCTATCCGATCGCCATAAAATCATGCCTAAAGCCTTCCACGGGTAGTCATTAGTAACTGTACAAATCTTTAGCTATTTATGTCTTGTGATTCAGACGTGATAAACGTACACCGAAAAGACATTCACATTTATGGATACAGATAATACTAATTACTTTGAGCCCTACGGCTGAAATTGTTTTACTTATGCTAAGGTTCCAAAATGTCAGTGTCAGACTCACACTAGCCACTCTTCTGGTGCGTATGTGGGGCCGTAGTCCCTCGTGGGCGTTGCTGTAGATCGGCGTACTGCTGGTGTACTCCCTATTGCTTTCGATGTCAGCTACGCGTCGCTCTCCTAAACTGCTTGAGAACGCCGCTCCGTGACCACTGCTGTTTGTTAATTTCGGCGGTCGCCGACCCCTGCCTCTGTGCTGCTATTCGGCCGCTCCTTGTAGACATCGCGCTCTCGTTTTTTGAGTGCTTCGCCGTCTCGTTGCTAGGTAGCCAGCTGATGCTTTAGGCTACCGCTGGCCCGACAGTCGTAACTGCTCCGCCGAACGCTGCCCCATATATCCGCTCCGTGCCGCGGTGCGCGTGGATGCTGTTAGTTGCGCCGTCTGGTTACAGCTTACGCCGGGCTGTTCTCGTACATATGTGACGTAATCCCGTGCGTCGCGTACTCACTATTAACACTCTGCTGTTTTTGATGTCACTTCCTCTGCGATTCGTTACTATGCACCTACTTCACACGCAACTCAGTAAATATTTGCGTAGGTCGGTCACATTTTTATCGATTCACAGTTCACAGTTCCCGCAAATTTCAAGCCTCATATTCGATGTACGCACTGCAAGTGTTCTTCCCCACAAGGGATGCCATGTACAACGGCAAAAAATGTCTACAGGGGGTATGTTAACCGGTGCTATATCATTTTCTTTCCTCCACCATGTTGCCATGGATGACGCACAACAGTTTGCGTTTGTATCGCAATGTCAGTGTACGCGAGGGTTGTAGTTACTCCCCACAGCACTGTGTGAAGAGTGGAACTCTAAAAGTTCACCTACCTGACGTCTTATATATATGTCCCCACGCAGATGATAGTCCGCAGGTTGGAGTTGTTGAATGAGGCTGAAATTATTATAAGATTATCATGGACTGATCTAATTACGAAATAATACTCTCTTGTGGGATGCCATCTAGTTTATTAAAAGTCAGCAGAAAACCAGCAAACTGCATAATGACATCAACTTGACACACATTTTCTTAAATGAAATTAAATATAAAGTTATTTCCCCTGATCTAAGATGTTTAAACAATGTCTTATGACCGCCTACGTATGCATGTTACAACACCGAGTGCGCGTACTGAACTCACGTGTTCCTCTACCGAGCGTCTGTTCTGAACTGAAGAGTGGCGGTTCGATGCAAGCACAGAATAAGGAATATACAGAAAGGAAACTCCTGCTGCAGTCTGTCGTCCGAAATTTAGTGCGCATGCGCGGAACGGCCATCTTGAAAAGCAGTAAACGCGTGATCACTCCCTACTCTGTAGCGTGGTAATGCGCCGTCTTTATTTGTTAATTGTGTATTTTAACTGCCTGAATCGCATAGAAGTGATCAAGTATTTGGTGCAGTGAAAAGAAAAACTGTGTGTCAGTAGTTGGAGCTGTCCGTTTTTATTACGAGCTGCAATAAAAGAAAAGGCGGCCGATGGTGTTCAGCACCTAATTGCCGCAATAATTCGAATACAAATAAGGATATAAGTTTCCTCACCTTCCCAAAACATGCTGAGCAGTAAGTGAACGTCGCTATATGTGCAGTGAAAGTTAAATGTTATCAGTTTCGAATGAGAGCAATGTGTGCATAATTATTAAAAGTAGCCTTGCTTCTTCTCTCGACGATAACTCTCGCTGTTGCTGCAGCAGTTCAACGGCATCGAAATGTTGAAGTACATTTACATTTTATAAGTTTAACGTTGTAGGGAATAATATAAAATAAATGACAAAGAATAGTGCGTAAGTAGGCAGGTAAAATTTTACTTACGGCATTGGAGGCGTAGCGTGCTAATGTTGGCAGCGAACGTTCTTCGGATACTCAAACAAATTGATTAAGGGGAATAATTATTTTATCCTGTTCCTGCTCTGTGGTTGACAGATTCCACTGTATGCCCTTCTCCGATCAGTACATTAATGTTACTCCTAAAGCAAACACAACTTTTATATATTCCCAGACGTCATTAGTTTTGTGTAATCACGTTGAACTGCTAAGTCTCACTCAATATTTTGTGCGAATTTATTCGTGTCAAATAAAACCTGGCAGTTGTAAAGTCACTTTCTTATTTATAACTAATTTCCCACACATAACTTCGCGTTATTTGGGATTTTTCTAGAGATAAACACCAAATAAAACGATCATCGACTCCAATGTACATTTTCGTAGTTGCATTAAAATTTTGGGCTATTTTTTTCGTTGGATTACAATTAGGTGCAAGAAGATGGCGCAAAATAGATGAAAGCCGTTTCCTTTCGTAAAAGTCGGTGAGATTAGCTGCAGTTCGTAAAAAGTCCATTTCCAGCGAAAGTACTAAGTGGCTATAGTTCCGCGTTTACTGCTTTTCAATATGGCGTCGAGCGCAATGCTTGGTAACATACAGATCAAAGGCGCCGCCCCCAGCTTTCCCTTCTGTATACTCCCTATTCTGTGATGCAAGGCTGCCTTCGTTCTGCGATTTCGCGCGTAAACATGGCCGCCCTGCATCATCCATCTTATATTAGCTGTTTTGTCTATGTTTTTAGTAATTGTTAAAATGTTTTACCTACTCAGGGCATAGCTTGGCTTAGAGGGGTATTTCTAAATTGAGTTTGACTTTGAATATATTGTTAGTTTATTAAATATATGAATGCGATTTGGCGCGTGACCGCCAGTGCTACAGCTAATCGGCGTCCAGTGCTTGCCGCTCGGGGATTTCCCTAGAATTCGGGGAAATTTGCTAGTGCTCTTTCGCATCAGAACCCGACCTATTGTACCACCTGTCGTGGTTCTCACCAGCTTTTACCATCTGTCGCCTACTGGTCCTAACCGACTGTACTGAAGCAATACTGCGATATTAATACGATGGCTTTAAGCCAGAAATATTACAACCGTTAGACCGGCGAGGGCGCTCGGAAAGTACGCAAGCTACAGCATGGAAACACAACAACGTTAATTACTCGAACGTCATTAACTTTTGACCCCACATATATACAGGGTGTATAAAAAAAGGATGACTGACGAAACTTACACGGTTGAAAGAACACGATAATAGAAGGAAAAATGTCCCAGTACACATGTGTCCGCAAACGAGCCGTTTGCAAGATAAGTACGGATGTATGGTTACACGGCTACACTAGCGTTATGGTAAACATCGTCCTAGTTAGTACACATTAATTTGAAATGTTGAAACTCGCCCGCTGTTCTTTTGACTGTTAACTAGCCGTGTTTGTGAAGTTAACAATTGACTGCTTGTTCACAAAATCTAATTACGGCGATATTAACACAGCGGCAGAAGTATACATTTCCCTTAAGTAAAACTCTGATTCTATAAGTTAAGCAAACAGATCTACCTTTACTGTAATCTTTAGAGGAAACTGCACACAATGAAATAATGATCCGCACTCATGGATCTAAATCAAAAATAAATGTTGGCAACGGAAACGCAAATATTCTCTACTCCAGAAGGGAGCAGAGACACAAGATACATGAACAAATTACCCCACATTAATCCAAAATAAATGATGGGAGAATTTAAATTAGCACAAAAGGATTATAGATTAACAAATTAAATTATTGTTCAGAACAAAAACAACAAGGGGGAAGACCATTTTTTAAAAATTTGTTCAAAACAAAAACAACAAGGGGGGAAGACAATTTTTTTAAAATTACAATAAAAAACACACCTTACAAAATGTTCGAATTATCCACAATTACATGGCCCTAAAATTGCCCACCTGCAAAGTTGAGTACAGGTTAATTACGATCACGTTTCATAGGGAAGAACGGAGGAATTGCAGCACATTCACACACAGATTCATACGCCAAGCCATGCAGGTACTTACCAAGCACCCGACACCAATACACCAAGACGACTGCCAAGCAATGTGGAGAATGCAGATCGAAGTTTCACTAGCGCACAATGAAATAGTACTTCGCTTCCATAACGTGTCAAGCTAGTGGCTTAGGCTCTTGATCAACTATCAGAAACTAACGCACTTGGTTTAAGACCACAAAGTGCGGTGTACAGATGGAAGTTAAAGTTTCCCTAGAACTTCTAACTATACATTAAATCAAGATTTCATTAAATAATATCTAAAAACGGTCGTTCTGGCGTTCGTTTAGCATAGGAAGAAGATAGCTATAGAAGGTTAAAGTTGTTAGATCAATACAGCACTCTACTAAGTCAGAACACAAAATATGCAAAAAGTTAACAAAATCGATCTCGAAGAGAATAAGATTGAGAAATATATCGCGTAACCATTCTTTCTGATCAGAGGAATGATATCTATTAGATAAGCAAGGTTACAGATTGCTACAGAGTTCGGTCACAAAAATTCAGATAAGTGAAATAATTCTATTTCATGAAAATTGAAAACACAATATACCTTGTGCAGCGGTTCTTTCTACACGGAGGAAAAAGATCTATTTAATGGTAATAAACACGATGGTGAACACGCTAAATGGCGCACACGTGGGCCGACAAGTACACAGATTACAAGTTAGAATGGACAATTTTCGGGGGAAATTATCACACTACATTCACTAGGAAACACCTTAGCAAATTAGCTATACAATTATTAACCACGCATGTGCACTGAATGATGGAAAAGCTGAAGGCTTAGTCTGATATCGTCCATGTGTTCTGTCGACAAAGTACGAACAGTATAGGCACCGCGAATCCCCAAAAAATATTAGAATTCAACTACGATAAGAACGCAAAAGACATTGAACATATTTTAACAGGCGAAGAAGTGATTTAAAAGTTATAAAGTGCAAGAACTATGCTAACGAAACAGAGCTTCCGAATCAGGTTCCAGCAAAAATCGACATAAAATTAGCAATCCTGTAGGAAAATAAGCAAAATCTCACTAATACACATAGTGTAGCTGCTACTTCCAGAATTAAACTCGCGAAAAGGCATAAGTACGGCTATGGAGCCTGAATTAAGTCGAGCCACAAGGCCACAGCAGAACCAAACCCAGAGGAACTTACTCTACCAGGAACCAAGAAGAGAAAGAATAGCTCTCCTCACCACTGCCTAGCCGTTACCAAGGAGGGATAGTGGAGGGGAGCCCAGAGAGCGTCACCGTTCGTCAGGCAGGTAACCTGACCAACCCCCAGCCAAGGAGGTTAAGAGCAAGCTACATTAGGAATCTTTGCTAATTTGAATCTTTGCTAAGGCTGGGTTCTGCTCAGCAGTTGGCAAACCTACTTCTCGCTGAGATACATTCAACACTCAGAGTTTGAAAGCAACAACGACACAAAACAGATGAGGCGTGCCTAGCACATCCTAAACTTTCTTACAATACAAAGTTTCATTCATTCTGTGGAAGCCAGGGCCAGTGGGAGCACATCACAGTACACAGTAATAGATATTTGGGGCCTCATGTACAACATAGACACTTAAAATTTACATACAGATAAAAGTAAATCAGTATATAATGCCTGGTATCTCGCATATTGTGTGTGGAGTGTCTTGCTACACTCAACAACGAAAAATGTCTGAAGCTCGTCAACATTTGTTCATGGGGAGTCAATTAAATGGAACACGTTATGTGGACGTGTTTCAATGTGGACTTTACGATTAGGGTTTAAAACCCCTTTAATTCACATTTCACGTACAGTTTACCTGTTGAAAGAGGTGTCGCAGTGACTTCCTTGCATATGGATGTAATACTGTGCTCAGCTCTGCAGTGAATTTAGAATTCCTTAGAAAACCTCTGGGTAGATTGGGAATTCTTGACAAGCAAATACAACTCCCCGCTCCATTATTCAACCGTGTTAATGGATGTGCTGTACACTTTGCTTTTGATGTGACCTCTGACACCAAAATCTAAACGATTTAGACAAAATATGTTCAAATGTTTGTAGAGCTTATGGGACTTAACTAAGAGGTTATCAGTCCCTCAACTTACAAACTACTTATGAACTAGCTACTACTAAGGACGGCACAAATATCCACGCCCGAGGGGGGGATTCGAACCCCCGACCGTAGTGGTCGTGCAAACTGTGACTGACGCGCCGCAGTCCGCTCGGCCACCGCGGCCGGCACGATTTAGATCCGGTGATCTAGGAGATCAAGGTACAGGTCGGACTCGACCTATCCATCTTTGACCATATCTGCGCGTTAGACGTCAAGTCACAGAAACAGCAAAATATGCCGGAGCTCCATCATGCATGTAGCACCTCGGCAATGTTCAAAATGTTGAAACATATACAAGCATGTATAGAGAATCTATAGAAGTACAGAAAAACTACAATAATTTTAACAGGAAAGAAAAAGGTTTGAAATTAGACAAGATTTGGCGGTCAACTTTGAACTAAATATATGACAATCGATTACCTCTAATCGAGAGAGATGACGTTGGTCAAAGATAGCTTCACAGTCGGCAGCACGTGACAAGTGGTGGCTCCATCTATGTCCTCTATATAAGCAGGAGCTCCAGCGCCTAGTAGGCAGTCGCCAACTCACCCTTGAAGAAGTTGACCGCAGTGGGCAACGAAACGTCGGGAGCAAGAAGTTTTATTGATGGACCACAGAAACTTAGCCCGGAAGTTTTAATTAATGTTCAAACACTGCCTGATGTTATAAACAATGGCGGCTTGGAACCATACATTCGTAATTATATATATTCCTGGCCATTAAAATTGCTACACCACGAAGATGACGCGAAATTTAACCGACAGGAGGAAGATGCCAGCCTGGCAATGCTTTTATGTTTTTAATCAAGACTTGACGCCTAGTGACGTCTTATTTATTTTTATTGTGTGACATGCATGCCAGTATGCAAAAGGAGGTATATAATGCACCCGTTTTATGAGTCTGTCTAGAAACCGGCAGAAGTTTGAAAAATAATAAACAGCTGATGGTTTACAGTATGCATTTCCTCAAATATCTTCCCGCTGTTGAACCACATCTCAATAAAAAATTGTACACTTGATGATGTTTGGTATCGAGCTGAAGCTGCATGGGCATCTGTACCTGTACACGCCACCGAAGCTCTGTTTGACTCAATGCCCAGGCGTATCAAGACATTGCGGCCAGAGGTGGTTGTTCTGGATACTGATTTCACACGATCTATGCACCCAAATGGCGTGAAAATGTTCACTAGTGTATATATCCCCGGGGGCTCACGATTTTTTCGTGAGTACGCACATGGCGAGCACGGGTTCCCGAGATTATGCAGTCTTCCTTCCTTATTTACTTCTCGGAATGCATTTCTCTTCCACCTCCCCTCTTTTCCTATCCTGACTCCTTTCCCTCCCCAACGTGAGACTGATAATCTCAGCAGTTTAGTCCCCTCATCACAACCAAACAACCCAACCCCATTACATAATACTCACCTTCATGCTATCTTTCGACGTGTAGCATTGAACACGCGCTTTTCCAACTCCAACTTTGAGATTGATATTTTGAAAACCTAGTGAGTGTCTCGCAAAATGCCGAAACACTTGTCTTTATATTCGATGTAGAACGTCCGTGCAAAATTTGATCGAAATTTGTGACCCATACGTCGGAACCTCTCCTTGTGAGACAGCATAGTGGCGCGGTGCGGTGAGGAGGGAAGGCCCGCGATCCGATTTAGTGGCCGTCCTTGGCCTAGAGAACACGGTGGAGAAAAGCACCCGGTGTAAGACGCGGGGGTTTGAGGGGCGCGCAACATCCTGTGTAAGACGGGGGTCTTTTGTTTATTTTTTTTTTTAATACACATTTATTGGTACGTTTCTTCTGAATACATTTATCATACACATTTATGTCCTTGATACAGACCAACTGTCTTTAGGTATATAGCTGGTAGTAATTAGACCAAGTATGGTTTATGTTGTCTTTTACATTTTAATAGCGTTAAGTTTAAATAAATGATGATAGTAAGAATTAGATAAGTTAATGGTGAAATTCATGGTGTTACATATTTAGTTATTTATATAATTTTAAATTTAATTCGATTAATATCTATGGATAATGGATATAACAAATTATAAGGAAAAGAAAGGGGAACTCAAAAATCATTATTATTAAGAAGGATAAATAAAAGAAGATAGGAAAAGGAAGGTAAAGTAAAAGTTGTTGGGGAGAGTCGACAAGGTGGAAGGCCTCGGAATGAACATCGAGCCCTGCCATCATGGAATTCCCTCCATAGGTGGTAGTCATTCATTTCATGTACATTAAGAGCTAAAGGGGGTTTTGACTGTAGGGTTTATAGTGCTTAATTGTTGAGGAATAAGTCATCTTCAAAAAAAATGTTCAAATGTTTGTAAATCTATCGGACGAAACTGCGTGGTCATCAGTCCGTAGCTTACAAACTACTTAAACCTAGGTAAACTAACCTAAGGACAACACGGATACCCATGCCCCATGGAGGACTCGAACCTCCACGGCGAGCAACCGCGCGCTCCGCAGCGAGACGCTTTAGACCGCTAGGCTACTCCACCGCGGCAAGTCATCTTCTGTGCTGGGGTTGTCATCTGTTTCGTTAATCATGTCGCTTGTACTTTGATTTGATTTGATTTGATTTTTCCACGGAAGCCAAAACAGTCTTGGTCCAACCCGCCACTGCCCGCACCGAAACTAAGTTTGTTGTGCGGTATCGCTCCCTGTATGTCTAGTAAAGCCAACCAATGCCATTGAACAGTGCAAAGAGTCCCTTTACCAGTTCTTTATTAGACACAGTTTCTTCGGGTCTGGTTGTCCCAAATATTCTGTGCCTTTTGCTCTCCAATGCAATGTATTCAAAGATTAGATGTGATGCAGTTTCATCACCGTTATCACAGATCCTACATTTAGGGTCCTCTTCTGTTATTCCCATTGTATGTAGGTGTTTTTTGAAATTCCCATGGCCTGTCAGCAATTCAACCATGAGTCTAATCTCTCTCCTGTTCAGGCCCAGGATTGCAGAGCTTCTTTTAAAATTTGGCCTTGGCATCATTACCTTGCCATGTTTTTTTGGTAGACTTTGGTCCAATATTCTACGTGCTGTCTTCTGAGCCAGTTACGTAGCTCCAATTTGATCATTGCCTTGGTGATTGTCAGGACAAGTTCCGGTCCAATAAATTGAGTCTCTCCTGGCTAATCTGTTGGCATGTTCGTTGCCACTGATCCCCGAGTGGCTAGGGACCCACAATAGGTTTACTCTATTGCTTTCCCCTAGCTCCACCAGAACCCTGTGACATTCTGCAACAATTTTAGACCTTGTTGCGGGAGCTGCCAGTGATCTTGTAGATATAGATACAGATGCTGGTTCTTACACTGCTTGTCTTGTTCTATGTGTACTGTGTTATGGTGTTGGTGTTATGTGACCGTTTTTGCGTAATCTTCCCGCTTTAGTAATGAGACTCCATTCGTCAGTCTATTTAGTGTGTCCCAGACATCATTATCTCTTATCAGTGCGTTTAAGTCTTGTGTGTTGTTTAACATACTGTGTGTGTGTGTGTGTGTGTGTGTGTGTGTGTGTGTGTGTATGTGTGTGTGTGTGTGTGTGTGTGTTCTGTATAGCTGACAATGTAATACCGTCTGTTCTGGGGAACCAGTCTCTCCATATGTACCATTTGGATTGTTGCTGAGTCCCATTCAGTGGCGGATTCAGGACTTTGATTTGGTAGGGGCTTGACCGAGTTGAGTTAAAAGCAAGGTACTTTTGGAGGGGGCTAGATCCAGTCGAGGATGGGAATACCAAGGGAAACACTAAAGGTACTTTGGGGGGGGGGGCTTCAGCCCCTTAGCCACCCCCCTGGATCCGCCACTGGTCCCATTCGTGTTAGGTGTGTTGGGTACAGGCCATGTCCTGTCAGAAAATGGATGATACCCCGGCTGGGATTAATATGACCCATCCTCAGACGTTCCCTTATGTCCTTTTTCAGTGCCCAACGGCTGTTGTCGCGTCTGTTAGATGTATACGAGAGGCTAGGCGGCTGGGCACTCGGTCTTGCCGCGTCCGCGGCCGCGCGAGTGGCGGGAGCGCGTCGCTGGTGGGGGGCGGGGGCCTGGTGGCGGCGGCCGGCCGGCCGGCGCGCCAGTCATGGGGCGGCTGCGGGCGGGCTGCGCGCTGCCGGCTGCGGCTGCGGCTCGGCCGCCGTCGCTTCTGCGGCCGCTGCTGGCCGCGCTCGCCGCGTGCGTCGCCGTCGCCGCGGCCGCCACCGGCGCCGACGACGTGCGCGAGGCGCAGTGCGCGCTGCTCTGCACACACCACGACAACCGCTCCGCCGTGAGTACTGTACTCCACCTAAACAACCACCACTCCTATAGCCTTTGTAATCATCTCTTGCTATGTGCTTGCACCCAGATACGTCTTTCAGTACACATTTTTTTTGAAAATCTTCGTCCGATAAGTGAAAATATATTACGATTTTTATTGTAAGGATTTCGCTGAGTTTTCTCTTTTTCGCAAACATGTTCCACAGCAGTTGTAACTTTAACAGTGGGTCTTTTATTCCTTTAAATTAAGCAACAGAATATATTTTACTATCAATAAAATTCTTCCGGGTACGAGACCGCGTCGTCATTTTACAAACTATACCGACGTTTCGGCCACTGTTGCAGGCGGCCTTCATCAGCGTCTGTGTCTGACACAGATCCTGATGAAGGCCGCCTGCAACAGTGGCCGAAACGTCGGTATAGTTTATAAAATACTGACGCGGTCTCGTACCCCGAAGAATTTTATTGATAGTGACAACAACTGCGGAAGCCTATGTTTGCAGAATATATTTTAGTCTGTACATGCATAGGTTCGTATTTATCAACAACAAAACTTATACAATATATATCTGTATAAATATTGTTTCTATCCTTTTTTAAGTGGATCTTCCTCCACAAGTCACCTTTAACCACATGCCTGTTTTCTACGTAACTACTATTTAATTACAGATATCGAACTATGAAAAAAGACCCACTCAAAATAATATAGAAACAAGGTATATCTCAGTATACAAAAATTGAGGTGTTTGCGCCTATATTTCACTCTGCAGCCAAAACTAGACATCGCAAACGAATAGAGTTTGTATGTGGTAGTAGATATCAGTCTCCCACTGTGCACTATGGTGGTAGAGGGCTGACAACGATAAGGGGGTGAAAGATATAGGAGTTGAAAGTTACCGAATTACATAAAATTCTACGTGTGGGTGTTAATACTTTGCTCTTCAGCAAAAAAAAAAAATACACAATAGAGACGAAAGATCTCTCTGTGCTGTTATCGTACAAAGTATCCCATTGTACACCTTAGCAGATCCGTGTTGATAGCTATAAGAGGTGGAATATACAGTGGTTGAAAGTCGTCAGCTTATATAAAATTCCTATTGAAGACCAGTGATTTTGCACTATACAAGCAAAGAGGTTACATACAGCGAAACGTGATGCACATTCTTCAGTTGTTTTTCTGCAAGGTGCTGAAAAGTGAATCTACAGACGATAGAAACTCGAAATTTGTAAACATTGTTTATCTTACACAGCGATCTTTCAAAATTGGGGATAAACTTTTTTTTTTTTTAATATGTTGCTGTTAAGGCAATTTTGAAACAAGAAATAATACAAAACGTCGGATTACATTCCTGATTAGAATTTTAAAATCTCGTGTTTCGATATTTTTGGAAATTCAGCGATTGAGTGGAAAAATAAGGAAAAATCTTTTAAGGATGCTACTAAGACATTTTGTATTCTAGAAACGCGGAAATTTGGATTTAGAACCAAGGTTAGAAAAAAAAATTTTTTTTTTTGAATTTTGCCATCAATGATGCAATAGGTGCTGCCAAGCTGCATGAAAATACTTTATCAGGAAAGTAATTTTAAAGCTATAACTATGAAAATTTATATTTAGAATTAGAAACAACCAATGCAGACCATCCAGTCTACCGCGTGCGAAGCAGCAGGAATTAAGCATATTGTATGATATTTTTCATTGCCAAATACGAACTTAACAATAACCGGTGCATGTAAACTATATTTTTATTTTATTTCATATAAAGGAATAAAATATCTGCCTATGTTGCTGCAACTGTAGTGAAACATGTTTAGGTAAAACGAAAAATCAGTCTTTTGCTCCAGACAGACCCTTACAATAAAAAAAAAGGATATTTGTTAACCAAACATGGATCACAAGACCTTCAACATCAAGATGAAAATATGTTTTATATAACACGTATTACTATAAAATTACACCTTACGATGGTCCGTCAGTCGAGCGACACCGGTTGTAAATTATAAATCGGATGTGAGCCAGCTATTAGTAGAAAATCTTGTTCAAAAATGTTCATCCTCGATGTAACTGGCATTTTCCGAAAACATCAAATATGTTACAATCTCGAAACAGTAATCATAATTCTTTCAAATAGCAACAAATCCGTTTTCTGCTGCAGATTCATTTTTAACACAAATGTTTTGTTTCACGTTACATGCTTCGTCATTCTATTGCATACAGAGGTACCTTACACGACAATATCTAAACTATATGTTAATGTAGGCTTACACGGTGTATACTGTGAAAAAATCTTCTAAGAGTGTACATCCATGTCTGCGTTAAAATTCCGCAACTCTCATCATCTTCACTCTTGGAAACGTTTTCGCAATTGCAACAAATTCTGCTGAATTGAAACCCGATATAGTAGGTCTTTTGTGGCAGTCTCAAAAGATTTCAGACGTTCAAATGTTAGTTAAGCTTGTGAGACTTAACTGCGGGGTCCTCAGTCCCTAAACTTACAATCTACTTATAAACTAAGTTATACTAAAAGCAGCACAAATATCCATGCCCGATAGGAGGATTCGAACCCCCGACGGGGAACTGCTTCGCGCATCGGAACATAGCGCTTCAATGCGCTCGGTCACTCCTCCGCGGCTCAAAACATTTCACTACTTAACCTCACTGCATGTGGAACAACAATCAAAACATCGCTCTAATGTCAAATGCACAAAAAAATGTTCCAATGTTTGTTAATCGGACTGAACTGCATGGTTGTCAAATGTTCAAATGTTTGTAAAGTCTATGGGACTTAACTACGGAGTTATCAGTCGCTAAACTTACAAACTACTTATGAACTAACTAAGACTAAGGACGGCTCAAATATCCATGCCCGAGGGGGGATTTGAACCCCCGACCGCAGTGGCCGTGCAGACCGTGACTGAAGCGCCTCAGTCCCCTCGGCCACCGCGGCCGGCGCATGGTTATCAGGCCGTAGCTTACAAACTACTTAAACTAAGATAAACTAACCTAAGGACAACACGAACACCAATTCCCGAGGGGGGACTCTAACCCCCGACGGCGAACGGCCAAGCACACCGCAGCACGGCGCCCCAGCGCGCACGGCTAAACCGCCGCGGCAATTCCAAATGTGGCTGGCCTCACAGAGTAATCTACAGTTACTTTATTACCACTTCATGAATTCAGAAAGGTACCGCAACACTTTTTTCCAAACTAAACATTGTTATTAAAACGTGACTGAATAGCCGAAGTCTGTAGTTCATAAAATTCTCTGCATAGACGCAGGTGTCATTCATGTCAATACTTCTTGAAGAACTTTAAGTTTCCTTTTTAGCATTAAATTTATCAGGTATTTTCCTGTGTGTATGACATTAACAGTTATTTTACTGTCTTAGAATAACAGAAAATTCGTTTACTTCCGCGTAAACAATCTCAGCAATTCATGTTATACACCTCGCAACTTCCTCTAAATAGTAAAACGCCTTGACTTTGTGACTGAACTTTTTGCTATATTTTGGTAATAAGTAATTCCGCATGTCCAAAAGCGAAGATCATTTAATATTTGATAATAATATAATCTACCGGGTTACGTTTCGGTGAGTTATTATGATGATAAACGTCTATACCTTAAATGTATTTTGTTTCTTAAATCACGCAATAAAGCGAAACTAGGATTAACTGTGCGTGGTTTAGGACGCTAGCGACAACCTGTGGAGCATCTATATTGAAGGATCACGTACTTTTTAGCCCCTTTCTATTATCGTCCGTAATTACCAGGTTGCATTCTTTTTCCCGTTGTTCATTAGTTATAGTCAAATGTAGCTATCTGTTTCGATGTATCTTCAGTTCTCCCTCGAACGGAAAATGTAAACGTTTGTGTGAGACCTCGGCTAAATGTCTAATTTGGGAACTTGGTATAGGCCAAGAAACGACCACCCACATGCCCGGAGTGCTTATCGAATTAAACGCTTCTCGATTGTTCTTCCTGCGATCTATTCCAACAGTTTAGTGAATCTCCACACGAATTATGCGTTCACGGAATGAACAGAATTCTTCATACTGACAGTCTTGGACCACCACTGCTGCAAAGCAGCGAATCACGTAATGCACTTGGCAGCATTCACGAAAACTCATTGTAAATTTATTCAAAAATTAAAGCTGAACTGAACTGTCAGCATAAATTCTTTGATGGTTATGGACGTGTCTGTAACTAACAAACGAAACAACGAGTGCAAAAAAATATGTTTGCAGACGACAAATGATTATCCATGTGTGACTTCTTGTTCCTCATTATTTTTCCTTGTCTACCTAAAACGTATGTTAATTATGATACTAATCAGAGCGCTAATAAAGTAGATAATTTAAATATATTGGCAGACGAGTGTCCAATGTGCATCCATGTGCATGGATGACATGTGTTATGTTTCCTTTTGAGTATTCTACTTTATATTGATTCAAGTAAGGCATCAGCCAGTTGCAAGGACACAGATTAACCTTCTTCAGGAATATAATTGTGTCCTGTATGTTCCATATAGATCACAAATTTTATTGTCTACAGGTTTCTGGCAATAATTGTCCATCCTCAGGTATAGCGTTGTGTCCCTGTTTCATGCAACTATTGCCCATATTCAGGGATATAATTATGTCCTATATAGGACACAATTATATGCCAGAAAATGGGCAATAATTGCCCAACACCGGTCGACAATAAAATCTGTAAGGCTGAAACTGGTTGCTGACTTATGTGAATTGATATTTCGTGCAGTTTAAATCGTGGAACATCCGTTGACTACTTTACAAATTGAACTGAGGCAGTCGAAATAAATCTGCAATGAAAGGCTTGATAATTTGATTTACACAAATATCTTTGTCGTGACCATAGTTTGTATCCCACGTCTTCATTGCTCTGCTACTTCATTTGCTTCCGGTAGCTAAGATAGTAACCGTAGCAACCATATGACGGCATAGCTGATGTACATCAGCCACTCTTTAAGGAAAAAGAAGAACAGAAAAATATTACATTCAGCTTCATACCAAATTATTAAGAATCTTTCATATTAAAACATATATCTATATAAAAACAAAAAACAAAACTTCCGCAGCGGCTCTGTTGTATACACAACTAAGCGTACTAGGAATTTTGAATCCGACTGAAGCAATGAATTCTTTTATCAATTACCCACCGCCAATTATTTTCAGAATGCTTTATCTGTCATGTCAATGAAGATTAGATGGATCAGTCCTTTACTCACTCAGACTCTCAAAGTAAGAAAAAGGTAAGTTTTACTCCTGTTTGGTACACTTCACAGAACAAGTAATGATTCTGTTGTTACATGTGAGAGCAGAAGATTATCCAGTGGAAATATCTTGTTACAGAAAGATAAAAAAAGAGTCTTAGTATTCAATATATGTTAATGATAAAGAACAAAATATCTTACAATTGAACGACATCAACACCTGTCTCTACAATGCAGTTCACTATAAAGCACTTGGCAGAGGATATTTATGTTTCATACGTGAGAGTATTTTCCATTCCATTCATGGCTAATTATGTACTGACCGTTCGTCGTCACATGCTCAATGTAAATAATACGTAGGAGGCTGAAGAATATTAACTCGATTTTCTAAGCAGATTCTCATGACGCTGTTACCCGTCCTTTTGCGGGTTTCTCTCCTGCTAGACAAACAAGCCGTTTACCATTTATGTCACCCATCTTTGTACGCGGTCGATGCCCGCTGTTGGTCTTATATACTTGCGAAGTAGGTCGTATTGATAGTAGGAGTACTTTTGTAAGCAATAGCTTTCGTAAACAAGGGCTTCTGTTAATGCTACCAATGAGTATAAGCCTGAAATTTGTTTCTACACAATTGAACGTATGCGACCGCCACATATTTGTTTAAGACTGACGTGTTGCCGCGTGTTATGTTTCGTTAGTAAAGTAATTAACGGGTTCTACCGGCAGGGATTTAAAAAAGTGCACAGTATCCCCGCCTACAATAACCATCATTTCGACGGTACGTTAAACTCAAAACTTTCCTCTTCCTTTTGTAAATAGCCGTAAGACACCTAACAAATATGATAAAGCACTAGAGAAAATAAATAACTCATTGTTAAATATCGGCCCAAATAAACCTATATTTCATAAATTAATCGAATGTATTTAAAGCCTTCAAACTGATGTGGTACGTCTGTACGTACTTATGCATGAAACAAGTATCGAGTAATTGACAATAGACACCATGCACCATCAAAGCAGGTGGCGGATTTGGCTACCCCGTCCTAAAAAATACGAAATTCTCATGAAAAGAGATTCCTGGAGCGCAAACCAGGTAATTACTATCGATTTCCATTATGAGTGTAAAATAATAACTGGCTAATGTTGCACAAGTTTGTACACAGAGTGAACCATGGAACTAAGCTGTTTGACTTTGAAAATATATTTTTTTGCTAAAAGCTCTTTTCTAGAATGTCGCAAGGCGCCGACCGCGGTGGCCGAGGGGACTGAGGCCCTCCAGTCACGGTCTGCACGGCCACTACGGTCGGCGGTTCGAATCCCCCTCGGGCATGGATATTTGTGCCGTCCTTAGTCTTAGTTAGTTCATAAGTAGTTTGTAAGTTTAGGGACTGATGACCCCGTAGTTAAGTCCTATAAGCTCGTCACTTGGTTGACGAACTAAGTGCCCATCTAGGATCCTCAGCTAATGTTCAGAGCGTATTTTCCTGAAACCCATGAGGTAATGATGGTGATTATAGATAAAACAACCAGTTTTCGACTATAAAGTTTATTTTCGTCTCCAGTATAAGAGAAAGTGAAGAGGCATCAATGTTAGCATTGAATAGGGGATCATGGAGTAATTTTATAAGGGAGGATATGTCCTCACTGATCGCTGATAATCATAATTAGTCTCTAATGATGATGTTGATGATGATGAGTTATTGCCAGTCAGTAAGTGCTCTGGTTCTTAAACATTGGATGATTACAATCTCGTTATTCACGTGTCGCATGATGGGACAGATTTTTGTGACTCTTATTATTTCTGACATCATATTTCCTGAACTATGTGTCGTAGGTGATTTTTACCCCTACAAAGACTGTTTTTTGACGGTAAAGTATAGTTAGATTGAAATCGGTTCATCAGTTTTACAGGAGACTGGTGCATTGTTGTATGACATAGGAAGTGTTGGCGAACTTCATTATTTGTGACGTCAAATCTCCTATGTGTCGTATGTTTGTTACCACTAAGCGATTGTTTCCTTATAACAGGAAAATTATTCAAATGTGTGTGAGCTCTTATGCGACCAAACTGCGTGGTTATCAGTTGCTAGACTTACACACTAATTATTTGACTAACTTAAACTAACTTACTCTAAGGACGACACAAACACACATGCCCAAGGGAGGATTCGAACCCTCGACCGTAGTAACCGTGCAGACTGTGACTGGCGCGCCGCAGATCGCTCGGCCTCTGCGGCCGGCAGGAAAATTGTACCAAGTTTGTTTGAAATCGGTCCAGTAATACAGAACATACATCCACATTTATAATGTGTATTTATGTATATTTATTCGAAGACAACTAGTTAGGTCAAGTGGTCATCTCCGAGTCACGGATTAACATTACATGAGGATAACCTAGGGTTCCCTGGCGTCACAGTTTTTAATTGCAGCATGTTACTGCTGGTGTGGAGAAGTCTGATACAGAGTGAGCGAGTGAACACCAACGGCATTACTGTGCGTCACGGGCCACGGCCATCACGCGTCCCCACGTATTACCTCTCATGCATTTCCGCCGAAATATATTCTTTCACATATGACCTTCCCTCTTCTCACTTTAGGAACAATAATTTCTCAAGCAGTTGATTTACACTGCGCTGATAATGTCATTGAACCGTTGAATGACCGCGTGATCTAAGGCATCATACTACGGACTGGGCGGCCGTTCCCGTCGGAGGTTCGAGTCCTCCCTCGGGCAAGTGTGTGTGTGTGTGTGTGTGTGTGTGTGTGTGTGTGTGTTGTCCTTAGGTTAGTTTATGTTAGTTTAAGTAGTTCCTAAGTGTAGGGTCTGATGACAATAGGAGTTTGATCTAAATACCTTTAAAATCATTTGAAGATTTTCTCAGAATGTCATAAGATACCTAATACCGTATCGGACCTACTTTTGTCCAGGAAAGTGCAGCAGCTCGACGTCGCAATAACTCAACAAGTTGTCGGAGTTCTCCTACATGAGTACTGCCACTATAGCCGTCCATAACTGTGAATGTATTGCTGGTGCAGGATTTGGTTCACGAACTGACCTCCAGATTATGTCATATAAATTTTGGATAGGATTCATGTCGTGCAATGTGTACTACTAAATCATTCACTTGTATAGCCGAGATGTTCTTCGTAACAATTGCGAACAATTGGTGACGCTGCATTGTTATCCATAAATTTTCTATCTTTGTTTGGAAGTTTGAAAATGGTCCCCAAGTAGCCAACTGTAACCAGATCGAGGCAGTAATCCGATGTAAGAACAACCGATTATACTACGGATACACCACCAACTTGCAGAGTTCCTAGTTGACAACTTAGGTCCGAGACTTCGAACGGTATGCTCCTCACTCTGACGCATACGATCAGCTGTTAACAACTGAAATAGGAGATCCGACTGATCGAGCCACTGTTTGCCAGTCGCCTAGGGTTCCAACCGATGTGGTCACCAGCCCAGGAGAGAAGCTGCAGCCGATATCCTGCAGATAGACAAGGTGTTCGCCTCATTCGTGTGTTGCCACAACCTTCAACCCGAATGCCCTACCGGATACGTCCCTCATTTGGTTTCTGCGATTATTTTGCATTCAGTGATTCTTTTCAGTTAGCACTGCAGCCGCCTGAGGGTGGCCAAACGGCTGAAAGTGCCATGTCAAGGACTGCGCGGTCGCTCTAGCCGAGGGACCGACGCCTCCGTCTGGCATAGGTGTATTGTCTGGTATAGGTGTATTGTCCTTAGCGTTAGTAGTTTGTAAGTCTAGGGACCGATGATCACAGCGTCGCGGTGGAGTAACCGAGCGTTCTAATGTGCCTCGCTAAGGAGACCGCAGTTGCTCGCTGTTGGAGGTTCTAGTCCTCCCTCGGGCATGGGTATGTGTGTTTTGTTTGTCCTTACGTTAGTTTAACTATGTAGTTTGTAAGCCTAGAAAGATAAGTACCATAGATTTACAAACATTTGAACATTTGATGACCACAGCAGTTCGATTCCTTAATTAACAAACATTTGAATAGGTAAATAAAAATAAATAACTAAATAAATAAAGAAATAAAAAATTTAAATTTAAAAAAAGATGTGACAACTCTATATAGACACCGTTGTTCTACGTCAGTGTTTTTTCAACATTTCTAATATGCGACCCCTTTCGAAGTAAAAGTATTCTGGTGACCCCGTACCAAATAAAAATATTTTGGTGATTCCGCTCCGCGCCTTAGTAACGAACCGTAACAAAACTTGTCTCAAAGGAAACAAATTTAATATTTCTTTTTCTCCTGCTTCCTTTTAAATTCATAGGCGTTTCTTTTTTTTAAGAACGCAACACATTATCCTATTTTACATGATTCCCGACAGAAAAATATATTTTGTTTAACTAGAGTTTCGTATTTCAGGCATGAATCAGAATCGAATTATGCTGATTAAGGAAGGTTCCACCGTATGGACAATTTGTATAGAAGTAGATGATCTTTTCGAATTTTTCGGAATTACATGTTCTTTTACCAGTCGACGGTTCCTGAAAACTGTTTCAGGTTTTGCTCTTATTCATCATTTACAAACAGTACTACAAAACAATCTATGATCTATTTAGATTATCCATTGCGGATATTTCAAAACCCGTGACTGTTAATTTCAATATGATTTAAGAAAAATGCAACCAGTCACTTTCACTTGAAATGATGCTGTTTACTCAGTGAACCGGTTTTGAACCTTTTCAGGTTCATCTTCAGATAGTACATGTTACAGGATCATTTTAAGCGTCATATTGGGTGCTGGCTCTGTGGTGGGAACATACTTTAATGACTCGAATTGCACGTTATTTAGGTCGTATTTTGTAACAACGTGGAATTCGAGTCATTAAAGTATGTTCCCACCACAGAGCCAGCACCCAATATGACGCTTAAAATGATCCTGTAACATGTACTATCTGAAGATGAACCTGAAAAGGTTCGAAAACCGGTTTATGGAATAAACAGCATCATTTCAAGTGAAAGTGACTGGTTGCATTTTTCTTAAAACATATTGAATCTATGATCTATTCAATTCATAGTTAATGTTACACAAGGAACTCGGTATTTTTTATATTAAATAAACTTCATTTAGGCATTCGCTTTGTATTACTGAACTGGTAGTTATTTTATGGTGCAAGCACTTCCTCCTATGTCGCCGACCCCCCAAGCAAGAGCTCCTCGGGGGTCGTGACCCACAGGTTGAACAACACAGCTCTAGGTCAATGCGTCCAGGGCACCGCTGACTGCCTTCATCGAGTTGAGAGGTAATGCCTGGATATTCTCGGCACAATTTTGATACAGAATTCCCTAAAGATGTCAGAAATCTTTTCACATGAATCACCGGAGTACAAGATAATTGTGTACGCTGTACTACAGCCATACGAGCTTGACATTTCGTCTTCCGCTTATGTCTCCGTTCCTTGATCACGGCAAAAGCAATCCTATAATATTCGAATACAATATTAGTAGTGAGCTTCTTGATGTAGTCGCGTCGTTGAAATACCTATGCGTAACATTGCAGAACGATATGAAATGGAACGAACATGTAAGGATAGTTGTGAGTAAGGCGGTCTGCCGACTTCGGTTTATTGTGAGAATTTTGGAAAGATGTACTTTATCTGTAAAGGAGACAGCGTATACAACGCTTGTACGACCACGTCTTGAGTATTGCTGAAGTATTTGGGACCCGCAGCAGATCAGTTTAAAGGAAGGCATAGAAGCAGTTTAGAGGCGAGGTTTGTTACTGGTAGGTTCGACCAATGTGCGAGTGTCACGGAAATGCTCCGGCAACTCAGTTGGGGATCGTTGGAAGAAAGGCGACGTTCTTTTCGCGAATTTCTCTTGGGGAAATTTAGAGGGCCGGAATTTGAAGCTGAATGTAGTGCGATCTTGCTGCCGCCTACTTACATTTTGCATAGTGATCATAAAGACAGGATAAGAGAAATTAGGGCTCGTACGGAGGCATATAGGCATTTTTTCCCCTCGTTCTATTTGGGAGTTGAACAGGAAAGGAAATGCCTAGTAGTGGTACAGTGAACCCTCAGCCACGCACCTCACGGTGGATTGCGGAGTATGTATGTAGATGTAGAAGAGAAGCGGCTCCGCTTTGTGTTGGGAGGCGGCACGCGGATTGGCGAGTGGCGGGACGCAGTCGGCGCGCCGGCAGACAACTTTGCGGTGACAGCGACGCCCATGCAGCGCGGGTGCAGACCGCGCCGCGCGGCACCGCCGAACCGGTATTTCGAGTCTCTTCAGGCCCAAAAATTCGGCGGGCCTGGGAATGACACAGTGGCGGCGAGTCACACTCGCTGCCCAACCACCCGCCGCCGCGCACCACGCTCAAATGCTACAGTAGCTAATACGGGAATGCAGTAATGTGCTCGCGGTTTGCTGTAAGTGAACCACTGATTCGCTAATTCATTCCTGACATGCAGATATTATTTCCTTTCTTTACATCTATACGGAATGCAGTCTTAGAAAATCAGGCGTTGCTGAAGGAATTAGATTAGGTAATGAAACAATGAAGGTGGTATATGAGTTTTGTTACTTGGGTAGCGCCGCGGTGGAGTAGCCGAGCGGTCTCGTCTGCTGGCGGCCGCGCTGGCGGTAGGAAGTGTGCTGTCCGCTGCGCCTGCTCGCTTCCGCGTGGGTAAGTCTTCGCGCTTGCTGCAGCTTCGTGCTGTACTTGTATAAGTTGTTGAGGAATTATGAGTAGATGTCAGTGATGGTACAACCTACAAGGAAAGATACGTTGAAATTGACGTTTGACAACCGATCCGCGCGACCGAGGTCTTTTGAAATCGAGAATTGGCTGGAACAAGAGGTGAAGTTATCAGCAAACGATCTTATTGGTATCCATATTTCGATTGTAACCTGCGTAGTTTTTATGAAATTGAGTAGTGCCGAGCTATGTGACAAAGTTGTTGAGTCTTGTGGAGGTATGCTGAAATTTAAATATTCTGATGGGCGTGTTGGAGATGTTACCGTTTCCCATGCAGGGTTTGGCGTTCGTACTATCCGAATATTTGAGCTTCCTTTCGAAATAACTGAAGAACAGATAAATGCAGTAATATCACCGTTCGGGACAGTGCTTTCTAACGTTGCAGAGAGGTGGTCGAGCGCCCACAAGTTTTCTGTACTCAATGGTGTACGCCAACTTAAAGTTGAGTTACGACAGCATATCCCGTCATACATTAATGTGTGTGGGTACAGAGGTATTGTCATCTATGACGACCAACCGCGTACTTGTTCTTTATGTAACAAGCCTGGACATGTCCGCATTAACTGTATACAGAGGCGCGTGGCGCAACTGCCGGCAGGCGAGCCCGCCAGACCTCAGACTGTGACGTCACTGCCCGTCACTTACGCGGCCGCAGCTCGCGCGCAGCCGTCTGCCTATCCGCGCCCGGAAGGGACTGCAGCTACCGCCGATGCTGAGACTGAAATATCTATGGATATAAGTGTTATCGTACCGGAAGAAATACCTGAAACCCATCCACTTACGACAGCTGCTACACCTCTGCCGACGCAGGTGGCTGAAATTTCTAAGGATATACGTACTATCGTACTGGAAGACTTATCTGAGCCCCTACCACCTCCGACAGCTGCTGCAGCCCTGCCGACTCAGGTGACCCCAACCGGAAAGGTGGGAAAAAAAAACCGGCAACGGAGGAAGCAACACCAGTCAAAGAACCAGAAATTGGCATGGTAAATGAAGAGCGCCCGTCAAAGAGGAACTCCCCCAGAAGGACTAGGAAACGGAGGTTGGCACACCAAGGTACAAACGAGACCGCCCCCTCTTTGCGTCAGAAAGCGAAGGAAATAGGGAGCAGCCTCTGCCAGAAGGACGCCACCGAAATAAAAAAGGCTCCAGCTAAGGAACAGAACCCCATTTCCATGACGGGAAAACATGAGACAGAAGGAATGACATTCAAGGCAACTGGAGAACGAATAGAAGGAAGTCTGTCTTCGGAAGCTCCCCACGACTTTCCACAGGCACCCAAAACTAACTGGGCGGACGACGACGGCACCGACACGGCGGATGAGGGGATGAATGATGACTCAGAAAGCGAAGCGGCAAGCACACCACCCTCAGACCAGGATGACAAAATTAATGACGATGTCGCAATGAAAGATGAATCCTCTCTTCAGAGACGAATCCCCGACCCCTTTGACACCGAAGAATATTATTAAGATGTTTTTAAAACGTGACTTTCATATGAAGAATTTGAAGTTTGTTTTAGAAGATAGATAAATTAGGAAGAAACATGCCTGAACGACAAGCATACAAGATCGCCACAATCAACCTGAACAAGATACAAAGCTCGTTCAAACTACAAAATTTAAAGGACTTTATATATGCCTCTGATAGTGACATCATTTTATTACAAGAAGTGACAGGAATTGATCTTGACCACATAACTGGATTCAACGCAATAGTGAACCCCGGCAATAGTACAGAAATGGGCACGGCTATACTTATAAAAGAGGGCATCATCTTAGAAGACATTGTAAAATTACTAAACAGTAAAGGACTAGCGGGTACCATAAAAAATACACGTCTGATAAATGTCTATGCTCCCTCAGGTTCAAGCAACAGGCAACACCGGGCGAAGTTTTTTAAAGAAGAAATTGTTCCCCTGTTTGGATCCCGGTACGACCATATTATCATGGGAGGGGATTTTAACTGCGTTCTCCATGCAAAAAATCAAATTCCGAATTTTAACAAGTCAACTGAACTAGAACGCATAGTAACTGACTTACGACTAACGGACTCATGGGAGCATATGCACGGTGCAGCCCCTGGTTTTACCACGTGACCATCCACTCGGCGAGCAGGCTTGACAGGATATATGTCTCGCAAACTTTAAAAGACCACATTTTACAGTCCGAAGTCTGGCCAACGGCATTTTCGGATCATGCTGCGTTCATATGCACACTTAATATGGACAAACAGGGGACGTTTCGAGGGAGAGGTACCTGGAAACTAAATGTATCCCACCTGAACGACCATGTTTGTAAGGAGGCGTTCCAAACCCTGTGGCGAGAATGCGAAAGCAAATTCACCTCTTACAACTCCGGTATAACCTGGTGGCTACGTTACGCCAAACCCAAAATACGAAAGTTTTTCATTAATTATGCGAAAGAAAACAGCTTTTGGTACAAATCAACCATGGAGTTTTATTTTCAGTGTCTAAGGGATCTGCACACGTCAGATGCAACAATGGTCGGGAATTACGAACGCATTAAAAAGATTAAAGCAAAAATTCTGACACTTCGGCGCAGACAGTTAGAAGGATACCAAATAAGGTCGCGGGTCCAGAATGTAGCACCACAAGAAGACACTTCAATATATCACGTGATACGTGAATCCAAAAGAGCCTCGCGCAAAATATTAACTGAATTAATAACTGCTGACGGAAGAAAGCTGACGAAGCACTCTGAAATCAAAGAGGCACTACTACAACATTTTACCTCCTTATTGTCCAGCCACCCGATTGACGAACAGCTTCAGGACGAATTACTGACCAACCTGCAAGGCAGAGTAACCCATGCGGAAGCGCTCAGTCTTACTTCAGAAGTTACTGAAGACGACGTTCTAGAAGCCATAAATGACAGTAAGAAAAACAAGTCGCCGGGACAGGATGGAATCCCAGCCGAATTTTATCAGCAGTTCAGGGAACTTATAACACCTAAATTCACCGTAATATGCAATGAACTTTTAAACCCTGACGTTGTTGTTCCAACAGAATTCCGAGAAGGTATGGTAGTTTTAGTGCCCAAGACCTCGACTTCTAACACCGTCGGCAACCTGCGGCCAATCACGCTATTAAATAGAGACTACAAAATCTTTGGTCGCATTATAGCGCGAAGATTGCGTAACACCATGACCGGCGTCATCGGCGCATACCAAACAAGTGTAGGCAAGGACAGAAAAATTCTGCAGGCACTCTGTGGTTACAGGGACCTCATTTCAACGGCTGATGTCTGCAAAATCAAGTGTGCCATAGTGTCGCTGGATTTTGACAAGGCGTTTGATAGAGTTAATCACCAGTTTTTGCTTCGAACTATGGATGCGATGGGATTCCCACCGCAGTTCATCGCCGTCATACGCAACACACTAATGAATAACTCAGCCAGGGTTGTCATCAATGGACAAGTCAGCCGTCCGATTCAAGTCACCAGTTCCATCAGGCAAGGGTGTCCGATGTCAATGGCACTTTTTGCGATCGCCATCGAACCCCTTCTCGCCTCTCTTACAGAGAATCTACGGGGTCTCTATATAAGAGGTGAAAAAATTGTGTGTCCTGCGTACGCTGATGACGTTGGTTTCGTTGTTACGGATGGTGATGAGGTACAAACCGCACTACAAATAGTAGAAAAATATGAACAGGCAAGTGGTGCGAAACTAAATAGAGTGAAGTCCGGGATATTCGAAATTGGTCGTGGACTGGGATCGCAGATACAAGGACAGTTACCTGCTCTTTCAATCATGAAATGTCTAGGAATTGATTTTAAAAGAAGTATACAAAACACTGTTGCTGTGAATTACAGGAAAATACTTCACAGAATCCGTGCCACTGTCCAAGAGCACAGCATCAGGAAACTAGATGAACTCCAAAAAGTATCTGTGGCTAATATATACATCACCTCCAAAGTAAATTATGTTGCACAAGTGTTACCCTTGCCAGCAACGATGGCTAAATGCATTACATCGGCACTGGGACATTTCGTGAGCCGAGGCCGCATATTTAAGGTCACGTATGATACTCTGATGCTTCCAACGTATTATGGCGGGTTAAATCTCACAGACGTGAGAATAAAGGCGCGGGCTTTATACGTATCAAACATGTATAAGAACTGGAAACAGCCAAATGGTAGCCTCGCTGGGCATTTGCTGAATGAAATTGCCCCTGAAGATCTCCATGCACCAATCAATGTTCGACATATACCCAACGGTCTGTACCACCTCAAATATTTTTTAGTGGAGTATAGCTACCTACATGACAAAATCCCCGACAAGGACATCGTTAAAGTAAAACATCTTTACAACAACCTGATCAAAACGAAGGCCAGGAACAATATAGAACAAAAATATCCGTTCAACAATTGGAATGCCATCTGGGAGAACATACACAGTAGACACCTGCCAACATATGCGAAGTCGAGCTGGTATTTCGCTGTCAACAGAAAACTGGCAACAAACTCCCGACTTCATGCTATTCATTTGGCAGAGACACCGATGTGTGCATACTGCAATGTACAGGACGATGATGAACACAAGTTGTTGTGTGCTAAGGTAACAGACATATGGCACTACATCAAACAGAAGATAGCGAGCATCTGTAGGACCTCGCCCAATGTGATCACGCCGGCTCAATTTTTAAACCCAGATGAAATACCTTACCCAAGAACGAGGAGGAACGCTATCAACTGGCTGAAAGGCCAAACAATACATTACATCCTAACCAGACAATCAACCTCCAGGGAGGACTTCACAACATATCTCACAGTTGAGCACCATATGTTAATGCGTACTAAAAAATATAAAGAGAACTTTGCAAACTTTTTAATTAAAACAATAATGTAGACTAACAAAAGTAAGGAGAGTTATTTACACAGGAAAGGCGGTATCCAAAGGAAATACTTCCGATTAACACCCTTTAGACATGAAGTAAGAGCATATTTGATGAAGTAAGAGAAAGTAGAGAAGAACGTAGTTTAAAGGACTACCTATACTAAAAATTACAAGTTCAGTTTTTGGTGTTTAGTTTTTATTTTCAACATTGAAGAAGCTAGATAATATCTGTATAATTATATACTTTTCCATTTAACAGAAGTAAAAATTTTGTTAGTTTTGAGACGAAAAATATAGTCTCACCTTCACACAAATGAAGGAAGAATTAAAAAAAAAAAAAAAAAAAAAAAGCGGTCTAAAGCTTCTCGCTGCGGAGCGCGCGGTTGCTCGCCGTGGAGGTTCGAGTCCTCCCTGGGGCATGTGTGTGTGTGTGTGTTTGTCCGTAGGTTAGTTTACCTAGGTTTAAGTAGTTTTTAAGCCACGGACTGATGACCACGCAGTTTGGTCCGATAGATTTACAAAAATTTGAACATTTTGAACTTGGGTAGTAAAATAACACATGACGGTCGCAGTACAGAGGATATAAAATGCAGAATGGCAATGGGAAGAAAAGCAGTTTTGAAAAAGAGAAATTTGCTAACATCGAATATTAATTTATGCGTAAGGAAGTCCTTTCTGAAGGAGCGAAACATGGACGATAAACAGTGCGGACAGGAAGAGAATAGAGGCTTTTGAAATGTGGTGCTACAGAAGAATGCTGAAGTTTACGTGGGTAGATAGCGTAACTAATGAAGAGGTACTGAACAGAATTGGTGAGAAAAGGAATTTTTGGCATACCTTGACTAAAAGAAGGGATCGCTTGGTATGACACATTCTTAGACATTGGGGAATCATAAATTTAGCACAGGAGGGAAGTGTGTGGGGTAAATATCGCAGAGGGAGACCGAGAGACGCATATAGTAAGCAGATTCAAATGGATGTGGGTTGCCGTTCTTATGAGGAGATGAAGAGGCTTGCTCAGGATACAGTAGGATGGAGAGCTGCATCAAACCAGTCTCCGGACTGAAGACCATAACGCAACAACAAAAACACACACATCTATACCCATAAAAACAGCAAGCCAAGACTGCGGGTAACACTCACGATCTTTTTGTGAGTATACTATGTGATCGAAAGTATCCGGACACTCTCAAACACACAATTTTTTTCATATTAGGTGAATTCTGCTGCCGCCTACTGCCAGGTACTCCAATCCAATCGACGACCTCAGTAGTCACTAGCTATCGTGAGAGCAGGATGGGGCGATCCGCGGAACTCACGGACCTAGTACGCGGTCAAGTGATTGGGTGTCACTTTTGCCAAAAGTCTCTATGCGAGAGTTCCAGACCCGTAAACGTCCCTAGGTCCACTGATCTGATAGCGAAGTGGAAACGTGGAGACGAAAACCACGAGAGCGTACAGTTTGACGTCGCATGTTGACTGACAGAGACCACCGATATTTGATGAGGGTCATACAGGAATCTATCCTGACCATCAGACAGGAATTATAAACTGTATCAGGATCCACTCCGAATGTCATGACAGGCGAGAGATGAGAAAACGTGGACTTCATGGTCGAACGGCTATCCATAAGACATAAATCACGCAGATCAGTGCCAAACGACGCCTCCACGACGTGAGGAGCGTAAACATTGGACGATGAAACAGTGAAAACACGATGTTTGGACTGAAGAATCATGGCACATAATGTGGCGATACATTGGCTGGGTGTGGGTATGGCGAAAACCCGGTGAACGTAATCTCACAGCGAATGTATTGCCAATAGCATAATTCGGAGGAGTTTTTGATATGGTGTGTTCGTGTTTTTCATGAAGGGGACTTGAACGCTTTGTTGTTTTGCGTGGCACTATCACAGAACACGCCTACATATATGTTTTAAGCACCGTCTTCACTGTTGACGAGCAATTCACAGATGGCGATTGTATCTTTCAACACGATCGAGCACCTTTTCATAATGCATGGCCTGTGGCGGAGAGGTTACACGACAATAAGATCCCTTTAATGGACATAATCCTATAGAACACGTTTGGGATTTTTGGAACGGCAAGTGCGCACCTCTCCTCATTGCAGCACTGCCATTCCCCAAGAAACCCTTCAGCACATGACTGAATGTAAGCAGGCGAGAGTGAAAGCTGTCATCAGGTGAACCAACACTATAGTGAATATCAGCATTCCTGATGAAGGGAGCCACCAACTCGTAAGTCATTTTCAGCCAGGTGTTCGGATACTTTTGATCAAACAATGTATACGTAGAAGGAAGCCATACAGGAAAGTGCAAAAAGAATCAATGATTTTCAAAACATAGACCAAATATTTTTAATTTTCCTAGACAAACAACACTGAAAAATGTGATGAGTCCGGGTAGACGTTATAATCTCAGTCTCAGTGAAGGCGCGTTTACCATGTCAGTAGTCTGGAGAGGTTACAATGGCCACACAACAGGAAAACGTGTTTCCAGCGCTGCAGTTAGTAAAACTGCAGTCTGACATTATAGATCATAATGCTTTTCGTCGTCGGTTTAAAACATTGCGGTCGCTGGCCTTTAGAACCAACGAGCGCGCATCTATTGTGTAACGGTCGTCGCTCGGAGAATCTCCGAGCGCGGCCTTCCTTACTGTTAGATAAGTACTGGAAAACGAGTCAGTAGGGAAACCAGACGGGGGTGTCGAGTACGCAACATAGGACTGTGTCTGACTGTTTCACGCTATACCACACAAAGGCAAATTCTGTTCGATGAAAAGAGCTATAACAATTCAGTGAACTAGTTATGCACAGTTATTTTTGATATCTTCTGATCTATTGCACTTAAAAACTTTTTTCCATCTCCGAATCCCGTAATTTTCAAAATATAATTTTCTGTAAATAATTTCTAAAACTTAAAAAAATTATGGAGATTAAGTTAAAGGGGTTTGCTTTCCTACATTACCTTTAAAATAGGAGTCATGTAAAAAGGTGAAAAAGTGTCACATTTACCAGTAGCATCGAAACTTCCTGGCAGATGGGTACATCTGGGATGGCAAAAGTACGGAACATCCATGGTCATAGAATGAGAATATCGAGCGTATTCGCACATTGAAAGGAAGGAGCCGAAATGACTCACAGTGCGAGCTGGAAAGAAACTTAACATTCCTCAACTACGGTATTGCGAGTTCTGCAACATCATTCGTACAAACCGCAGTTGTCGCAAGCATTACATGCTAATGACCACCTCAAATGATACGAATTTAGCATTGGCATGCTATATGATATGGAATAAATTAGTTTTTCTGAGTGATCTCCGATAAATACACTACTGGCCATTAAAATTGCTACACCAAGAAGAAATTCAGATAATAAACGGGTATTCATTGGACAAATATGTTATACTAGAACTGACATATGATTAGATTTTCACGCAGTTTGGGTGCATAGATTCTGAGAAATCAGTACCCAGAACAACCACCTCTGGCTGTAACAACGGCCTTGATACGTCTGGGCATTGAGTCAAACACGATACCACAGTTCATCAAGAGTAGTGACTGACGTATTGTGACGAGCCAGTTGCTCGGCCACCATTTATCAGACGTTTTCAATTGGGGAGAGATCTGGAGAATGTGCTGGCCAGGGCAGCAGTCGAACATTTTCCGTATCCAGAAAGAGCTATACAGGACCTGCAACATGCGGTCATGCATTATCCTGCTGAAATGTAGGGTTTCGCAGGGATCGAATTAAGGGTAGATCCACGGGTCGTAACACACCTGAAATGTAACGGCCACTGTTCAAACTGCCGTCGATGCGAACAAGAGGTGACCGAGATGTGTAACCAATGGCACCCCATACCATCACTCCGGGTGACACGCCAGTATGGCGATGACGAATACACGCTTCCAATGTGCGTTCACCGCGATGTCGACAAACATGGATGCGACCATCATCATGGGACCAGTCGCGTACCCAGGTTCGTCGTTGCGTACACCATCGCAGGCGCTTTTGTCTCTGATGCAGCGTCAATTGTAACCGCAGCCATGGTCTCCGAGCTGATAGTCCATGCTGCTGCAAACGTCGCCGAACTGTTCGTGAAGATGGTTGTTGTCTTGCCAACGTCCCCATCTGTTCACTCAGGGATCGAGACGTGGCTGCACGATCCGTTATAGCCATGCGGATAAGATTCCTGTCATCTCGACTGATAATGATGCGAGGCCATTGGAATTCAGCACGGCATTCCGTATTGCCCTCCTGAACCCACCCATTCCATATTCTGCTAACAATGGACCAACGCGATACGATAAACCGCAATGGCGGTAGGCTACAATCCGACCTTTATCAAAGTCGGGAACGTGATGGTACGCATTTCTCCTCCTTACACGAGGCATTACAACAACATTTCACCAGGCAACGCCGGTCAACTGGCGTTTGTGTATGAGAAATCGGTTCGAAACTTTCCTCATGTCAGTACTTTGTAGGTGTCGCTGTTGCAGGAAGTAAAGGTAGTCCGTTGTCTCTCTCCAGCCTTGCATTCTCTTCGTCACTGTCTAACATACGCCATTAGAAACTTGTAGAACTTCTTAACATGTCCCCTATCCTTTCCGCAACTGATCTCTTTCTGATCTACAGTGTCATTTTATGGCTCATTATTATCACTCCTCAAAATCTGCCGTTCTTGTATTAACACATTCTATCAGCCTCACACGCGGTCAGTTTTCACTTTTTATCCAAAAGAATTTTTTACCAGAATCCTATGCCTGACCACGGAATTCGTACAAAAAAAAAAAAAAAAAAAAAAAAAAAAAAAATCTGTCCGTCCTACAACTATAACAAAATGTCTCTCCTACTCTCTCTACCTCCTTTACTGCATGTTGTGTAGTTGTGACTTAGCAGACTAATGTATCAGCCGATGTGCGGCCGCACGTAGTAGAACGTAAAGAGCGTGAACAGACCCGATGAATTTCGTATCTCCGACGTTTCTCATTTCTCAGAGTCCGACGTCCGAAATGGAAACTTCATTCTTGTGCGCCAGCGAGTCCGGTCGTCTGCTACGGGCACCAATTTATTCGGGTCAGTGATTAGACTCCTTAGCTGCCTCCTCAATTGATGTTTATAGCTCTCGAGAAAGGCACCGCGGGGCCTTCCAAAGGTGCTCATTATAGAAAACTTGGCGAGTAAGAGTATAGTTTCTCATCCGCTGGAGATGCGAGAGAAAAATGAAAGCTACCTATCATTTACTAAAAACGTATGGCTCGATAAAAAGTTACGCCATAGTAGTCTTGTCGTAAGATCTTCGTTTATATCTGTTCATAAAATTCAAACGGAAGAAATAGAGCAACGAGCGGAAAAATATTACACTAATAACGTAAGTACAGTTACTGAAATCAATGGAAAGGGAATTGTTGAACGAGGCATTACATCGTAACGTTGTAGCATACACTACCGTGATGTTTTTACACTGGAGGGGGGACGGGAGATTTTGTGAACGGGAATTACACCCCAAAATTTATTACGATTACAAATGTGTTTTAGAACACTTGCTATGCACGGCACTCAGATTCGTTGTAAAATTCACAATACCTTCGATATGTCACATTGCTGTGGAAAAAGAGAGAGAGAGAGAGAGAGAGAGAGAGAGAGAGAGAGAGACGGAGAGAGACAGAGAGAGAGACGAAGGAGGAGAAATAGGAGAAGGAGAAAGACAAAAAGGAGACCAGTAGTTTCACTTGTTTTCTTGAACTAAAGATTAGGGAGCATTTTTCTCTTTTGAGTATGTGAAATAATTTATTGATAACTCGGCTGACATAATGTATGCTCGTATTTCCTAAGCTGTCGGGCTCTCGTTGTCATAATTGCCAAGAAGATACATACACAGCCCTACTATATGGTTTTTCCTTCCAAATATCTGTTGTAATTCGGAGACAGGTGGATAAAACATTTATTCGTACTACATCCTTTCCCGTTCGTGATGCTCGTTATCATCACTGCAGTTTCCCAAAAATTAGTATGGTGAATGTTGAGACCATTTCACTGCAAAGAACACGATTGATTTCCTTTTTCGTCAATGATAATAATTAACGAGTCTCTTTTTGGGAAATCCTTCCTCTTTATCCATTCTGCTCAAAGCCTACAGTACACTACTTGGCAACGTTATCGACGTTACAGTGAGCCACAGTGTCAAGAGGTTTCCGTTGTTTACTGTTTCCCATCTTGAACAATCTAGACAGTTTTCCTAGTCTGGTTACTTAGCTGTGCAATAAGTGTCACCTTAATTATGGGACAAGAATCAGCGCACAATAATGCGTTTTATCGCCCACTGACGCCGAACCGCCGTTCATCCAAGAGACTGCATAATTACATCCAGCTTTAGATTTATGGACATTTTAGGACTGTCCGGTTCCTTCTCTTGTTTCATATCCGACTTTCTAGACAAGAACGGTAGTCGGTCCCTTCAAGGGCTACTACAGAACAGAGACTTTAGATAATGCCTAAAGAACAACACCACATGCTTGCGCTCCCCACCCCCTATCCCCAGTTACGTACAGAGTCCCACCATGAAAATTTTGGAAGAGACACTTATTTTAGCCGGCCGCGGTGGCCGAGGGGACTGAGGCGCTCCAGTCACGGTCTGCACGGCCACTACGGTCGGGGGTTCGAATCCCCCCTCGGGCATGGATATTTGAGCCGTCCTTAGGATTAGCTAGTTCATAAGTAGTTTGTAAGTTTAGGGACTGATGACCCCGTAGTTAAGTCACATAGACTCTACAAACATTTGAACATTTGAACACTTATTTTACGGAAAGGCAGTTTCTCTTACCTCTTCATTTTGTAAGGGGGAAGCTTTTGATATGTGACGTTTTAGAAGAATTCTATAGGGAGGATAGCTATTACACACGGAAATTACAAAAGATTAGATAGTTATGTATGGGACCATTTGACTAAAGGAAAGGCTTAAGACACATCCTACACAACACGAAGTCGTTGTAAGGAGTCTGAGTACTTCATCAACGAAACCCATGGAAAATTTGCCCAAAATATATATGTTTAATGAAAAGTAGATTTAAATTTCCTTTACGTCTTCCAAAGGGTCATTCTCCATTTCTCCCATACTGAAGGTATGCAGGCCTTTATACATCTGTGTAGTGCGGATGGACGTCGTGATCCAAAAATGTTCAAATGTTTGTAAAGTTTATGTGACTTAACTGCAGGGTCATCAGTCCCTAAACTTACGAACTAGCTTATACTAAAGTCGGCACGAACATCCATGCCCGAGGAGGGGATTCGAACTCCCGACAAGGAAAGGCGTCGCGCATCGTCAGCATAGCGCCTCAATGCGCTCGGCCGCGGCTGTCTTGATCCTAATAACATTCTTGCACACGAAGTCTGCTGATAGTCCATGATAGTCCATGCTGCTGCAAACATCGTCGAACTGTTCATGCAGATGGTTGTTGTGTTGCAAACGTCCCCATCTGTTGACTCAGGGATCGAGACGTGGCTGCACGATCCGTTACAACCATGCGGATAAGATGCCTTTGATCTCGACTGCTAGTGATACTGCTCGTTGTTATCCAGCACGGCGTTCCGTATTGCCCTCCTGAACCCACCCATTCCATATTGTGCTAACAGTCATTGGATCGCGACCAACGCGAGCAGCAATGTCACGATACGATAAACCGCAATCGCGATAGGCTACAATCCGACGTTTATCAAAGTCGGAACGTGATGGTACGCATATCTCCTCCTTACACAAGGCATTACAACAACGTTTCACCAGGCAACGCCGGTCAACTGGTGTTTGTGTATAAGAAATCGGTTGGAAACGTTTTCCTCATGTCAGCACGTTGTAGGTGTCGCCGCCGGCGCCAACCTTGTATGAATGCTCTGAAAAACTAATCATTTGCATATCACAGCATTTTCTTCCTGTCGGTTAAATTTCGCGTCTGTTGCAAGTCATCTTCGTGGTGTAAGAATTTTAATGGCCGGAGTGTATTTGCAGGTAAAAAGCGCAAGGTGTTCCTACTTTACTGTGCAATGGACGAACCTCAGCCTGAAAATACCTACGTGAAACTTTCCGTCTTCTCGTAGGCATCTTTCGATGGCTGCGAACGTGGAATGCTGTGTGATTGTTTGGAAAACATTCTGCATACAGTCGTGAAGCAGCTGTCCCGATGAATTCCGGTTCGCCATATGTAAGCACCATGTCCGTCATCTCTGCAGCCGTAAATTGATACACGTCACGCCACTGTCAACAACATTACTGCACTGGTCGACAACGCAAGGTGCACAAGGGCTGTGTGAAGGAATACTGTAGCGCCTGTGCAGGAAAGTTATTACGATCAGGACGTCCATCCGCATTACAGACATGTACGAAGGGTTGCATAGATTCAATATACAGGCACCGTAACGGATCGGATCACAACAGTACGTTCTCAGAATTGAATGCTCTCTTGCGCCCAAGCCGAACATTCCGAGATATGGAATGGATTTGTTTTCTTCCCATAGCATTCTCCACACAACGGTGTTTTTTTTCCACCCTCTATAATCCATTGCGAATATATGGAAAGAAAGATCCTATATGACTACACCATTGTAGTACACCCGAGGAAGCTGTTCTCATGTTTGTTAAGCTAATGCCGGCCGCGGTGGCCGAGGGGACTGAGGCGCTCCAGTTACGGTCTGCACGGCCACTACGGTCGGGGGTTCGAATCCCCCCTCGGGCATGGATATTTGTGCCGTCCTAGTTTGTAAGTAGTTCATAAGTAGTTTGTAAGTTTAGGGACTGATGACCCCGTAGTTAAGTCCCATAAGTTTAACAAACATTTGAACATTTGAATTTGAATTGTTAAGCTTATGGGAGTTAACTGCGGGGTCATCAGTCCCTAAAATTAAAAACTACTTATTACCTGACTTATACTAAAGGCGGCACAAACATCCATGCCCGACGGGGAATTCGAACCCCCGATGGGGAACAGCCTCGCGCATCGGAGCATAGCGCCTCAACTCACTCAGCCACTCCGCCGCGGTGAGGAAGCTGTTACTTTTACAAAGTAACTTATAGTATGCATAAGGAGCGGTATGATGTGTAAAGACTACATAAAATTACCGAGTCAAAGGTTGATGAGAAACCGAGAATCTTCGGAAAAACCCTCAGGAAGAATAGTCCATCAATAAATGAAGTAATTTACAAAACGCACGTTCGACCAATACTTCAGTATTACATAACATTGTGGGCTACGTACCAGACCGGATTTATAGAGTCGATGGAGAAGATCTAGAGGAGAGCAGCGCGCTTCGTGACAGATTGATTTCGTAAGCGCTACACTAAAGTGCCACGGAGACAAACGGCCCACTCCAGTTCAAATGTTTGTAAATCTATCGGACCAAACTGCATGGTCATCAGTCCGTAGCTTACAAACTACTTAAATCTAGGTAAACTAACCTAAGAACAACACACACACACCCATGCTCCAGGGAGGACTCGAACCTCCACGGCGAGCAACCGCACGCTCCGCAGCGAGACGCTTTAGACCGCTCGGATACACCACCGCGGCCCCCACTCCAGTGACAGACACTATAAGGCGTTCTGCGTCACAGTCAGTTCCGAGATCGTACGTTTTTATGAGAGTCAATCAACGTATTGCTTCCTCCTACCTATCTCGCCCGAAAAAAAAATCACGAGGGCCACACGGAATAACCGCGTGGTCTAAGGCGTCATGCGACGGACTGGGCTGCCCTCTTTTCTCCCCAATTCAGCATCGCATCATTAGATACGTGATCCATTCCCTAATCTTAAGCATTCGTCTGTAGCAGCACGTTTGAAATGCTTCTCTCATCTTCCCGTCTGAATCATTATCGTCCATGTTTTACTCCGGTACAGTGCAACACTCCAAACAATGCTTTCAAAAAGGATTTCCTAACATTTAAAATAATTTTGTATGTCAACAAAATTCGCTTCTTCAGAATTTGTTTTCTTCCCATACCGTCTTTACTTCGGCCATCGGAAATTATTTTGTTGCCTAATTAACAAAACCCTCATACCTAATTCAGTTCTTTCAGCATCGCCTGATTTTCTTAGTCTACCCTGTATAACCCATTGGGAATATATGGAAAGAAAGATCCTATATGACCACACCATTGTAGTACAATCCGAGGAAGCTGTTCAAATGTTCGTTAAGCTTATGGGACTTAACTGCGGGGTCTTCAGTCCCTAAACTTACAAACTACTTATTACCTAACTTATCCATATCTATAAATGTGAATGTCTGTTCGGTGTACCTTTATCACGTCTGAACCACAAGCCATAAAGAGCTAAAAATTTGTACAGTTACTAATGTTTACCCGGGGAATGCTTTAGAAACGGTTTTATGGTGATCGGATAGCTACGAATGTCTGCTCGGAGTACGATTATCACGTCCAAACGACAAGACGCAGAGACTTAAATATTTGTACAGTTACTGATTTATACCTGAGGAAAGTTTTAGGCACGGTTTAAAGCGATCTGATGGATATTTAGTAATTTGAAGAATATAACGCGAAATGCGGAACAATAAATGATTCTTAGAAAATTATATTTACACTTTGAAAATGGTTTTATTAGTTGCATTGTTGCTTGCGGATTGGTAATGATAAAACGGTGGACTATATTGGGATGGAAAGTTATCGGTGTATATAAAATTCTACGTGTGTGTGTGTGTGTGTGTGTGTGTGTGTGTGTGTGTGTGTGTGTGTATTTCGCTCTGCAGCGAAAACTACAGAACGCAAACGAAAGGTCTGTGTGTAATTGTTGTCCGAAGTCTCTCGTTGCACACCATTGCAGTTCCATGCCGACAGCTATAAGGCGGTGGAAGATATGGTGGTTGAAAGCCGTCAAATTAATTAAAAAATCAGACTGAAGGTCAGCGACGACGTTTGCGACTCTATAGCAAGGAGGTTACGTACAACGAAACGTGATGCCACAGACCATATATTTGGTCTATGCGTGCTACAATGTCTTCAGCTCTTTCTCTGTAAGGATAAGCATACGAATAAGGAAATATAAGAATAAAGAAATAAAGCAGTATAAAAGAAATTTCTTTTAATACATCTCTTAAAAAAAAATCGATTTGACGTTTCGCGTATTACATCAAGTGATCCATCTGTGATATTATTACAGTCATTATTTTTGAATTTCGTGATTGGATTCTTCGAAACGAGTGCATTTTTACCTGTGATTTCTTATGTATTCTCTGATAAATGTAACATGTTTTTAGAAAAAGGAGGTGGACAGAGAGAGAGTGGATAGGAAAAGTGCTAACTCAAGATTCGAATAAATAAATAAATACCCGGGCAACGCCGGGTTTTCAGTTAGTACTAAATACAGCACAAACATCCACGCCCGAGGGAGGATTCGAACTCCCGACGCGGAGCGGCCTCGCGCTTCGCAGCATAGCACCTCAATGTGCTCGGCCACTTTGCCGCGACAGTGCCGTAGATCCATTGCTGTTTCATGTGTACAAAATGTATCGAGCAGACAACCCGTGAAAGGTCTTAGGCTGTTTACAAATGATGCCTTCATTTAATGTCTAGTAAAGTCATCAGAAGAGCAATAATAATTGTAAAATGCTCTAGGCATGATATCTGAAAGGTTCGAAAACTGTCAACGGACCTTAAGTGAAGACAAGTGGAGGTACTCCATATGAATAGTAAAAGGACACTCAGTGGAAGCAGATAAATTTCATTTATACGATAAACCCCCAAAGTCACTGTCGATCCAGATAATTCATAGAAACTACTAATCGTAAACATCACATTTACAATACTTACTTAAAAGCCATATACAACCGCTGTCTCTAAGAAGGATCTCTACCAAAAGATTGGAAAGTTGCACAGGTCACACCTATATTTAAGAAAGGCAGTAGGACTAACTCATTAAACTACAGGCCTATTTCATTGACTTCAACTTGCAACAGGGTTTTGGAACATGTCCTATATTCAAATATTATGAATTATCTCGAACAGAATGATCTATTGGCCCCAGGTCAACATGGATTTAGAAAATATCGTTCATGCGAAACACAACTAGCTCTTTACTCACAAGAAGTGATGTGTTCTATCCACAAGGGTTCGCAAATTGATTCCATTCCTTGATTTCCAGAAGGCTTTTGACACCGTACCTCACAAACGGCTTTTAATCAAATTGCGTTGTTACGGTATATCACCCCAAATTTGCGACTGGAAGGGGATTTCCTCTCAGAGAGGACAGAGTTCGTAGTAATTGATGGTAAGGCATCGACTAAAACAGAGGTGATATCGGGCGTTCCACAGTGTAGTGTTATTGGTCCTTTGCTGTTCCTTATTTACATAAACGATTTAGGGGAAAATCTAAGTAGCTCTCTTAGGTTGTTTGCAGATGACGCCGTAATTTACCGTCCAGTAAAATCATCTGAAGATCAAAACAAACTACAGAACGATTTGAATAAGATATCAGTGTGGTGTAAAAATTAGCAGTTGACTGTAAATAATAAGAAGTGTGAAGTCGTCCACATGAGTACGAAAAGAAATCTGTTAAAATTTGTTTACAAGATAAATCAATCAAATGTGAAGGCCGTAAACTCCACAAAATACCTAGTAAATACAATTACTTCTGACTTAAATTGGAAAGAACACGTAGATAATGTCGTGGCAAAGGCGAACCAGAGACTGCGTTTTATTGGCAGAACCTTTAAAAGATGGAACAGAACTACTAAAGAAACTGCATACACTACGCTTGTCCATCCTTTTATGGAGTATTGCTGCCCAGTGTGGGATCCTTATCAGGTGGGTTTGACGGAGGACATCGAAAGAGTCGAAAGAAGGGCAGCTCGTTTCGTATTGTCACGATACAGGGGAGACAGCGTTACGGAAATGATACAAGATCTGGGATGGGAATCATTACAACAACGGCGCTGAGTGTGGGCCGTGGGGCTACTTACGAAATTACAATCGCCAACATTCTCCTCTGAATGCGAAAGTATATTGTTGACTTCGACTTACATAGGTAGAAATGATCATCAGAATAAAATACGAGAAATCAGAGCCCGAACGGAGAGATTCAGTTCTTCCCGCGCACTATTCGAGAATGGAATGGGAGATAAAATAGCATAACAGTGGTTCGATTAACCCTCTGCCAGGCACTTAAATGTGATTTGCAGAGTATCCCGTGTAGATGTAGATGTAGTGGTAGATGGCGAAGCAAACACTGCGCCTTGTTGGCAAGACAGTTACAAGACGAACGACTAACAGAATGGTCTTCACTGCGCTTGTTTGTCCTCCCCTGGCATATTTCTGAGTGGTATAGACTCCTTATAGGTGAGAGTGCCACGGAACGAAAAGAAGGAAGCTTACGGTTTAACGCCTCGTCGACACCAAGGTCATTAGAGTAGGAGCTTACGGTCGGAGTTTTGGGTAAGGATGAGGAAGGAAATCGGCCAAGACCTTCAAATCAACCATCTCGGCAAATATCTGGAGTGATTTAAGAAAATCACTGGAAACCTGTATCTTGGATGGCCAGATATGGATTTGAACCACCGTCCTCCTCAATGTGAGTACAGTGTGTTACCACTGCGCCACATCGCTCGGTAGATATATTGGATGGTGCTGTCTCGATTCTAAACAGGCCACTGATTAGCTATGAAAGGTGTGCGATATTCTCGTCGTGATAGTGGACCAATACGCGACTGACCAACCTATCAGCACAATTAGTGAGTCTGCGTCGCTAAGTCGTGCACTGGTAGCTGACCACTCTGAATAATGATCATCTCTTTACTGATGCATTCGCTGGTAAAAGAACTTCACGCATTTAGATCCAGGTTCCACCGTTCTTTTACATGCTATTATTCGCGTGTCTCGGCACTAAAAGTTTGTACTGTTATCCGTAGTGGCTTCCTGGAAACGAAATTATTGCGTGGAGAAGGTTGCGTGCTGTCTGACTTGACATGAGCCCCCCCCCCCCCTCCCCTCCCGCCAAACCCAATTGCCGACCAAAAGGCAAGGCACGATTCTGTTAAAATCTCCTCAGGGCATCTGAGAACAGTAATCTGTAGGCGGCAATCATCATCAGGCGGCGGGGATCACTTACCTGTGTTATGTCCAGCAGTAGCGGGAACAATGGCTGAAAGCAGGTTTTGGCGTGTCTCTATCACGTAGTAAGGCAGTAACGGTTACCTGTTGGTGAAAGATTACTGAGTAAAGTACATTAAATAGCACGTGACACTGCTGTAATATTCCAGAATATTTACAATTTTACATACCAGTTTTCAGCTTTAATCCACCGTTAGGTACAAAAATAAATACGTGTCGTCGTGAATTTTTGCGAGGTCTAAAATGTTAACATAATGCAGTACTAACAGGGTTCACGGTAACGTTACTAAGATTACTGTTAAGGTTTCATTTAAGACGAAAGCTCGTAGACACACAGCGAATATCGTCATGAAGTTCCCGGCAAAAAACGGGGTGGTGCAACTCGAATATCCACCATACTCGCCGGATCTCTATCCTACAGACTTCTTCCTATTCCCTCGAATGAAAATTGCTGTTAAAGAAATTTGACGATATTCGTGACATGCAATGAAACGTGACGAGATTTTTGAACACATACCCAAAGGAAGACGTGTGGAAAGTTTCGAGGACATCCATCGCAGAGCTCATCGGTGCATAGTTATGGGATGTGAAAATGTTTAAATGTTTGTAGATCTATCGGACCAAACTGCGTGGTCATCAGTCCGTAGCTTACAAACTACTTAAACCTAGGTAAACTAACCTACGGACAAACACACACACCCATGCCCCAGGGAGGACTCGAACCTCCATGGCGAACAACCGCGCGCTCCGCAGCGAGGTGCTTTACACCGCTCGGCGACTCCACCGCGGCTATGGGATGTGACTATTCCGAAGTACAGTATGGTAACTGTAGCTCGCGGTTCATCAAACTTGATGTTACAATACTATTAACCGAATTTATTGTCAGATGTTGTATTGCGAAACACCCATATGGATAAAATAAGGGAGATGGAGGACACTCAGACCACTGTTTAAAAATGTTCAAATGTTTGTTAAGCTTAAGGGACTTAACTACGGGGTCATCAGTCCCTAAACTTACAAACTACTTATGAACTACCTACAACTAAGGACGGCACAAATATCCATGCCCGAGGGGGGATTCGAACCCCCGACCGTAGTGGCCGTGCAGACCGTGACTGAAGCGCCTCAGTCCCCTCGGCCACCGCGGCCGGCACCACTGTTTACAGAGAACTGTGAGATAAAAGGGTTAACTGTAGAATGACAGCTTTACAGGTCTGTGGTGACGCCTGCGATGCTGTATAGTGAAGAATCTTGGTCAATTACAAAAGCCCAAGAGAAAAAGATGGAAGTGGCAGAAATGGAAACTTTAAGATGGATCAGAGGGGTGACACGAAAGGAGAGACTAAGAGTGGGGCCCATGGGGAAGAAGATCCAATAAAGTAGGCTGCGATAGGATGAAAATGTGCAGAGGAGGGGTGAGTACTATGTGGGGAGAAGAGTTGAAGACCTAGAAATCGAAGGATCAGGCAGAAGAGGAAGACAGAAACTGAGATGGAAAGGAAAGGGTAGCAGGGGACCTGCGCTAGAAAGGATGGCTCAGAGAAGAAGCACTGGATAGCCATTTGCCGGCAGCAGTGGCCGAGCGGTTTGCGGTGCGCCAGTTACAGTTTGCACGGCCGCTACGGTCGGGGGCTCGAATCCCCCCTCGGGCATGGATGTTTGTGTCGTCTTTAGTATAAGCTAGTTCATAAGCAGTTTGTAAGTTTAGGGACTGATGACCCCGCAGTTAAGTCCCACATGACGTGGGAAAAGGTTGAGATGATGATGAGTATGATGATGATGGGAGTCCGCACACAGATGATGTTCAGATGTTTGTAGATCTATCGGATCAAACAGCGTGGTCATCAGTCCGTAGCTTACAAACTACTTACACCTAGGTAAACTAACCTAAGAACAAACACACACACCCATGCCCCAGGAAGCACTCGAACCTCCACGGCGAGCAACCGCGCGTTCCGCAACGAGACGCTTTAGACCGCTCGGCTACGCCATATACCGTGAAGTGGTTCGCGGAGTGTATATATATGTACATGTTATGGAATGATGTTGGAGGAGGGTCTAAATACCAGTTTAATGAAAGAGTCTCTGGTTTGGAAACAACCGAGTCGTAAGTCATTCGTAACAATGCTTCTAATATATCTGATAATGGAACATATGTGCTGTTACCTGTGTTGTTAACAACATGGGGAGTAAACAATCCTGGAAGATATTCCATTTATTATTCGTCAACAATTGTTATTATGAGATAATGGAGTCCCATCTCACTTAGGATTGAAGGTTGGTGAACTTCTTATCAGGCATTAGGAAGAGGAGGTCCTACCTCATTGTCAAGTATCAGTACATATCAGTACACTTTGCTACCTATGAGGCTATGTGAGATTTCTTCTGTGCGAGTCGCTTGCGGAGACATTTGGGAGTAACTCCTATCAACATTTCGCTTTGTTATCTCCAGTAGTAGAAAGCCAAGATCGCAAAGTAATTATTTACTGCCACCATCATGTGGTCACATAAAATTATACAAAGTGGCTATCTTACGTAAGATGACCACCTTGTATAATTTTATATGACCAGATGGTGGCGTAGCCCATTGAAACCGGTCGTCATAAAATAACTAATTATTTTGCGACCTTGGCTTTCTACTTTTGAAGATAATTCATCTATCAAATAGCCTCCACAACCTGCGACGTCAGGTAATGTCAACATTTCGCTTTGTCTTTGACACTGTTCAAATGACACGGGGGACATTCGAATGGATACCACATAACTTTGTGTGACGATCGCATAATTGCCTTCAGCTAGGGGATACCTGTTTGAAAAACGTATATGCATGTAGCACTTTTGTAATGTGTAGAGGTACATATAACTAGCTTAATTCCCGCTGCTTCGTACGCGTAGTCTGGATGGTCTGCATTGGTTGTTTGTAATTCTAAATATAAATTTTCATACATTTAGCTTTAAAAGTACTTTCCTAGTCAAGTATTTTGATACAAATTGCCACCTCCTATTGCACCATTTATGGCAGAATTCAAAACATCCGGAAACAAATTTGTTTTAAATTCTAACCATGGTTCCAAATCAAAATTTTCGCATTTCTAGCATAAGATAGTCTTAGTAACACCCTTAACATACTTTACTAATTTCACCCGCTAGTGGTTGAATTTCCAAAAATATCGAAATAAGTTATTTTTTTATTTTTTTATTCTAATCAAAATCAAAATCCAAAGTTTTGTATTTCTTGATTGAATTGCCTTAATAGCAACATATTTTCAAAAAACTATTCATTTCCTATTTCACCCCCTTAGGGATTGAAATATCTAAAAATCGATGATGCCTATAGTGTAAGATAAACAACGTCTACAAATTTCAAGCTTCTTTCGTCTGTAGATTCACTTTTCAGCGCCGTTTTCTGTCTTTTAGAAACGGATCGAGAAATCAAAATTTCCGTCTTACGCTTTGGCATCTTTCCTGGTACCTTTACTTTTCAAACTCCAATTTGCACTTATTTTTCATTATTCGTACGCTTGTTGCAGAATAACAACTGAAGAATGTGCATCACGTTTCGTTGTATACAGGGTGTCTCACCAACGAGTCATCCTGCGCATTTTCTCTGGTGTTTGAGCAGATATTTGCAATTTCATTTTTTCAATGTGTAGCTGGACTCTGGCCACACAAATTATGCATATCACGCTATTCCTGCCACGCCCGTTGTAGATGTAAAGCGTCTGGTTTTTTCCGGTCACGACCAAAAAAATTTTTTAAGCAAAATTTTTGTGCTCATTCGATGGAGCAATCCCACATTAGTGTAGTGTGATATTAGTTTTATAGAAATGTATTAACAGAGTCAGTAAAATACGACAATTAACCAGTACTCCTGAAGCGGCTGTGTAGCTCTTCCTTGAGGCAGTAGCAGACGCTGCGCAGCGAGGCGTACCAATACGTCGGTGTTTGTCGTGGGTATCAAATGCCTTGGACACCGGCTAAGAGCAATGCTAATAGCCACGGGGGCTTTGCCCGTTTTCTTAAGCCACCTATTATGGAGAACAAAGTTTGTAGTATGTCTGTAGTAATTCATAATAGCTCTCGTCACCTACAGAGCCATAAAGAGGCATACATTAAATCAGCAATAGATCGTATCACCAAATACCCTCTCTGTGACAAAAGTATAAATTCATAACTGAATACACTAAGATATATAGCAATCAGTAATCGATATAACCCAGAACGAGTCAATAACCTATATAAATCGAAATTCAATTCAAAAGAGAAAAGTATTAAAGATGAAATCACTTTAACAGAAACTGAAACAGAAAAGAAAGACAAATTTGTAAAACTGCCATACTGGGAACAATTTTCAGACGGAATAAAATACGCACTGAAGAAAACAAATCTTAAAATAGGCTTCTACACCAACAACACTTTAGGAACCAATATAGTATATAAAATATTTAAAAAAACTGGTCGCTATAGTCAATCTGGAGTTTACAAAATCGAATGCAGTAAATGTGACAAGGCCTACATTGGACAGACATGCAGACCTTTCAAAATTAAATTTAGAGAACATCTAATACAAGCGAAAATAATGTTTCAGCATTCGGCACACACCTCAGAGAAAGTAAACTTTCGACTGTAAGTATAGAAGAAAATCTCAAAATTATACATATCGTATGCAAAGGACAACTAATGGACGTTTTAGAAGAATTACAAATCTATACTCACATGACTAAATACCCAGAACAAATGTTAAAAGAACAAACGGAAATGCGCAATAAAAAATTCATTGAAAATTTCCATAACACCTTGACCAGCATATAAATTACAATCCATCGTACCGTAATATACTTCAAAATGTGCAACAAGACGCGATAAATTACAGTAGCATAGCAATATTGTCCTTAAATTACAATATAATACACACAAGCAATTTATAACACTTAAAATAGTTCGGAATGAAAATTAAAATTTTTATTTTACAAATATTTGTAATGGTACTGTTTATGTCACGCCAATTATAACCAGCAATATTGCCACAAACAAAATAAAGCAAAGACCATTTAAAACTTAACAAAAACATCTTTGGATCAAAAGCTTAATGAATTACACCAAAGTTATTAAAACAAACAGCGTGACCTAAGCAGTATCCAAATAAAATATATATGAATATAAGTAATTAAGACTTGTACATACGATATAACATTGCCATATTCATGTAACTTCCTGAAAACAAACTTTGTTCTCTATAAAACTAGTCAGCATTTAAAATAAAAGTAGCTTTGGTGCAATATATAAAATTGCCTTTCCTACAACATTTAAGAGGTGCAAAACGGGACGTATCAAAAACTTTTGATTTTAAAGACGATTTCACGCAACGGCCAGGGGTTTCAGCTTCTGTATACCTAACACCATAACATATATCGAATTTTACGAAGGTCTGAGATTAATAATACTCAGAACAAAGTAGAGGAATTAGTTTTAATTTAGCTTAGTTACTGCACTTATTAGTGATAAGACTATACTGTACATTTACGAAGCAGTTAATACATTACTTAGTCGCTATTAAAGCAATTTCCTGAAACTGATTTAATATTCCATAATTAACATAGAGCCTATTGATTCTTCATTGTGGACACGTAATCCATTAACAGTTCACATACAATAAGTAAAACCATAAAACTGGTTCAAAGTTGCCTAAAAATGATTAGAGCTCAACAAAGGAAAACAAAGAGGAATCAAAATTTTATCACTATTCCGCTGGGGCATACCTTACTGCAGGTGTTCGACCAAACCACCGTCTTGTTCTCTACATCGTTCCAGTCAAGAACGAATGCTACCTGTAGCTCTCAGTACATCATATGACACATCAAGTACAGTGAAGGCCTGCACATGTTTCATCTCGTCACTGTTTTCACCTTCTTCTGCGTACGCCATATATTTTATTGTACCCCATAAATAGAAGTCGAGGACCGACAGATCGTGCGACCTAGCTGGCCACCGTAGATCCACATTTCTGCCTATTGTCTTATTGGGAAAAAGACCCCGAGTAGCTTGGCGCGCAAAAGCAGTGCACAGCCTGTTGCATCCACATCATTTGCCCTGTTCGTAAATCAATATCATCGAGCAGAACAGGCAGATCGTTCTGAAGGAAATTGGTGTACATTGCGCCGTTCAGCCTGCCTTCAAAGAAATGAGGCGAAACAACACGCTTACCGATTATACCACCCCAGCAATTGACAGTCCATTGGTGTTGATGCTCTGCTTCGTGCAACAAACGGGGATTCACGGAGGCCCAAAAGTGATGGGCAGTTCGATTTTGCCCGCTTGTGCTACAAAACATTGACTCGTCGGTGAATAGTCTGTTTAACACGTTCGCTGCCGTACACGCTCTGGCGCGTGTAAACGTTACTTGAGTCAGGTGCCGCTCACGCTGTGGCGCGTGCTGCGACCTAGCATCCTATTATGGCTTGTTGTAAAGTGGCATCGTCTAATAAAGCCGTATACTCTTGTAGGCACTCAGGGAAGAGTATATGTGACATGCACACGTACGTGGTTTCAGATTTCCGCGTTTGCATTACCGGCTACGAGCCACAAACGCTTCTCATGATGTCATGATAGATTTATTGGATTCTTATGTAAACAAGCAAGCAAGCTTTTGAGTATTTTAATTTTATTTCGATTAGTTACCCGTTTATAAAAAAAATACATCTTAGTTTTGATATTATTCATACTTACATTGCTGATGATATAGAAATAAGCATATGTTTTATGAAATACCTTGTATGTACTGTTTATATTGTTCATTTGTTGTTTTCACGAAAATAGAAATGCAAATAAAACCATATCAATAAAACTGAAAACTAAAACCAAAACATTCAGTGACTCAAAACTATGAAAAGATACTGTCAAAATACGATCACGCGCCAGAGCGTGAAGTGGCACCTAGCATCATCGCGCCAGAGCGTGAACGGCAGCGAGCGTGTTAAAAACTCATGTAGTTGGTATAATGCCCATTCACAAAACATTAGCCTGTTGGCCTTACCATCCACAGAAAGCCTTTGGTGCACGTGCCGGCGGTATGGGTGCATTTTTATGTCTTTCCAAATTCGATTCACCATACAGCGTGAGATTTGTAACTCCCCATCGAGCGTCCTGGTACTGCTGTGTGGATTTTCATGTACCATATCCAACGTAATGGCATTGTTACGAATTCGCACAAGCCTGCTTCGCTGGCGTTTCGCCGGGCGCAAATCCCCGGTGTCTCGAGCTCGTTTTACTACAGCCCAAACCGTGTCTGCACAGGGATGTCTTCCTTCTCGTTTCGGATACTTTTTAGCGTACATCCGAGCAGCTACCCAGTCAACTTCATTACATATCCCTACAATCCGAAGTACGGAATCTCGTCAGTAAGATACTGTATATTACAGTAAAAAAACAGGTGCTTCTACAAGTTAACGCTAGCAGCACTTACCTATTACCAAAATCATGTCTGTTAGTTCTGAAGGCGTGTACATTTTTACTGTGCAGTGCGGCGTGGACGAAAGAAAACTGAGATGCGTCCGATGTCAGCTACACTGTCGTACAGCACTTGTATCGGTAAACATGTGTTCGCACAGTCTTCCTTGCCCGAGTTTCTCCGTCGCGTGTGCCGCCTCGGCGCGCAGCGTCTGCTACTGCCCTTAAGAAAGAGCTACACAGCCGCTTTCGGAGTACTGGTCAATTGTTGTGTTTTACTGTCTCTATTAATACATTTCGAGCCGGCCGCGGTGGCCGAGGGGACTGAGGCGCGCCAGTCACGGTCTGCGCGGCCACTACGGTCGGGGGTTCGAATCCCCCCTCGGGCATGCATATTTGTGCCGTCCTTAGTATTAGCTAGTTCATAAGTAGTTTGTAAGTTTAGGGACTGATGACCCCGTAGTTAAGTCCCATAGGCTATACAAACATTTGAATACATTTCGATAAACCGAATATCACACTAGACTAATTTGGGACTGCTCTATCGACTGAGCGCAAAAAAATTGCTTTAAAAAATCTTTTTATTCGTAACGGAAAACAAACCGACACTTTACATCTACACCGGTCGTGGCAGGAATGGCGTGGTGTGCAGAATCTGTTTGGCCTGAGTCCAGCTACACAACGAAAAACTGAAATTTCAAATATTTGCTCAAACACCAGAGAAAATGCGCATGACTACTCTTAGGTGAGACACCCTGTATAACCTCTTTGCTATTATAGTGTCAAGTCATCGATGGTCTTTAATCCGAATTTAATATAAGCTGACGACTTTCAGCCACTATATCTTCCATCCTGTTACAGCTATCAACATGTAACTGCCATGGTTTACAACGGGCGACTTTGTACCACAACAACACAGAGAGATCGTTCGTCTCCATTTGTGTAGTGTTTGCTGAAGAGCAAATTATTGACACCCACATGTAGAATTTTATATAAATCGGTAACTTTCAATTCCCTTGTCTGCCACCCCCTTATCGTTATCAACCCTCTACCACCATAGTGCACAACTGGAGACTGATACCTACTACCACATACGAACACTATTCGTTTGCGATGTCTAGTTTTAGGCTGCAGAGTGAAATATAGACACAAACACCTGAATTTTTATATAGATTAATAATCATTATTTCTGTAGTTAGGCTTTGGACTTTTGTGCTCTCAGGCTATGATTGTCGTTAGCTTATTGGTGCCTATTAAGCAGGAAATCCGTACGTTTTGATCACGGGTGGACAGTTCAAACTTGAAAAAAATAAAAATTAGCTTAGCAACATTGTTGTTAATTCTATAAGTGACACAATTCGATGTTTTCGCAGACAGAGCAGAGATGCGAGGCACACGTGGCGTACAGTCATACTGGTGTTCAGTAAGCGTTGATGTTGCGAAGCTTTAAGGCCGCTACACGCGTTTCGATTTATCGTACGACCAACAAGATGTCCAGCGAACCAACTAATTGGTAGCAGCGTACACAAGTTCCGACCAACTGCACGCAGCGCCACTCTGTTTGTCGAACTGTTTTTGTTTTCGCGTGTTCGCTGTGCAGACGACGTCAGGCATGGAAGTTGGTCGGGAAGGGCTACACACGGTAAAATTTGTCGCCGGGTGGGGGAATCGGAGATCGGGTGGTCAGGCACAACCGACCGACCGACAAGGAAAGTTGGTCGGGTAGCGCCTAAAACCGCCCAATTTATTGGGTGACCAAGGAATTGGTCCAATACATCGCATGGTGTGTAGGGCCCTTTACACGCAACAATAAGTTTTTTCCGGAGGTTTTACACGGGTAGCGTAACTGCCCTGCGCTCTCTTTTGTAGAGTGGGTAATAATGGCGACTGAAAATCAGATGACCTGTCAAAGTGGTGAGCAGTTTCGGACAGTGTCCGTGAATTCAATTGTTACTCGCAGTTACTCACTAGTCTATAGCTGCTATTGTCTAATGTTAAATATACTCAGTGTTGTTTATTATTCTTCTATGTAAATATCAACGGACCATAGCAATGTAAAAATTATGGATTTTACCACTCTCTGATCTATAATTATTTCATGTAATGGAATGTAAAACTGAACAGGGCTGGCTGGCTCGATGTATATTCCGAGCCGTTCAGGCTTGTCCAGTTAAACTAGCGGGAATCCAAATTGTTATCGGTTTGTAATTATCGCCTCTAATACTTTATATTCCCCTGATTTCTTACACCATCTTTCTCTCTTACTATTCTTTTTTGGTTGTATTTTTCTTTCTATTATTTCTTTTCGTTCACACACTTTTTCAAAGCTGTATAAGAATATTGTAAAATTATAATACTGTAATGCAAAAAGGAATGGCTCGCCTTGGCGGGGCAGGATACGGGCGACAGTGCGAGTGGAGCGGCAACTGGAAGATGCCGATCACAGCGTCCTTCAGGGCCCGTGTCCAGTCGCAGCGGCTAAGGGGCCATTTCACGACCCACCTTATTTCTTAGGCAGTGGGTCAAAATAGGACAGCAAAGGAAAAAAAAAAAAAAAAAAAAAAAATGAAAAAAACAAAAAACAAAGTGCCGCGCAGGAGTATCCGAGCGGTCTGGAGCCGGCCGCGGTGGCCGAGGAGACTGAGGCGCTCCAGTTACGGTCTGCACGGCCACTACGGTCGGGAGTTCGAATCCCTCCTCGGGCATGGATATTTGTGCCGTCCTAGTTCGTAAGTAGTTTGTAAGTTTAGGGACTGATGACCCCGTAGCTAAATCCCATAAGCTATACAAACATTTGAACATTTAAACATTTGCGGTCTGGAGCGTCACGTCACGGATCGCGCGGCCTCCCGCGTCGGAGGTTTGAATCCTCCCTCGAGCATGGATGTGTGTGTTGTCCTTAGGTTAGTTTAACTTAGTTTAAGTAGTTTGTAAGACTAGGGACGGATGACCAGCGCAGTTTGGTCCCATAGAATTACAAACATTTGAACATTTTGAACAAATGCAAGTTTGCTTGTTGCATCAGAAACAGAAGGAAAAGGTGACCTGCGCATGCGCGGCCGTCAAAATGGTAAACACGGCCGGTGTCTGCTGTACGTGACGACATGCTAAACGTAAGTGAGTTACATAGCTTATCGTCCCGTAAGACAATGTTCAAATGTTTGTAAATCTATCGGACCAAAATTGCGTGGTCATCAGTCCGTAGCTTACAAACTACTTAAACCAAGGTGAACTAACCTAAGAACAAACTCACACACCCATGCCCCAGGGAGGACTCGAACCTCCACGGCGAGCAACCGCGCGCTCCGCAGCGAGACGCTTTAGACCGCTCGGCTACTCCACGGCGGCCGTAAGACAATCATTAGAAGAGGGCAGCCGGTGGAATAAATACCTGTCAAGAAGGGAGGATTGGCAGAGTTCGCCAGTGAGCAGTATAGTTCTCTGGCGATGAGTGAAGACTGTGGGGTCGGCGGGCACTGGACGGCTAGCAGCGGGGCACGTCGCAAGGAGAGGTGGCCGGCCCGCGGCCACGCCGCATAACTGTCAGCCGCGAGGTCCCCGCAACTGGCGGCGCCAGCAGCTAGGAGAGGCAGCCCGCTACCGACGTCCGGGAGACTGCACTGGTCACCTCCGCGGGGAGAGCAGCTGAAGACACCGAAGCAGAGGGCGCCCGGCCCGGCCATCGTACAACCCGACGCGACACCGCGAGGGTGAGACGGGAGGCAGTGTACACGCGCTACGGGTCCCCGGGGCGCGAACACGGCACCACCGGCGCCGAAAGCGGGACAACGCACTTCTGGCCAGCTGCGACCTGGAGGCGCAATAACTCGCAGACGGCAGCGGGACGCCGTAAGGGACGCCCACACTCCGCGTCAGCGCTAGCGCTTACACAGTCAAGGCCGTGGAATCCAGGTTAAAAACATGTACAGTGAATGCATGTCAATAAATATCGTTTAACGTGAACGCTGTTTCATTCACGCTTCCACCCCAAGTCGTGATACATCCTCCGCGCCTTGCGGCCTCCCTGGTCATGCCTGACGAATATCTACGAGGTACGTCCAGAGAGTACATTCCGTTTGGTTATATAAAACAAACGTGTACAAATACGGAACAAATATTTATTGTACAAAAATCTACAACTGTTAAACTATTTTTTTACATAGATGCCGAAATTTTGTAGGCACTTGTCATAGCGTGGCACAAGTTTCCGTATGCCTTCTGCATAGAAGGTTGCCGCCTGTGTATTCAGCCATGTGGTAGCATGTTCTTTCAGCTCGTCATCATCGTTGAAATGTTGACCACCAAGGACAGATTTTTAAGTGTAAGAAGAGGTGAAAGTGGCTAGGGGCGAGGCCCGGGCTGTACGGATGATGATCAAACACGTCCCAGTGAAATTCCCGTAAGAGCTGTTTGGTCACATTCACCACATGAGGTCGCGCACTATCGTGGAAACAAACACCACCTTTTGATGGAAATCCTCTTCTTACACCTAAAATTTGTCCTGTCAACACTTCAACGATGACGAGCTGAAAGAACACGCTACCACATTGCCGAATACACAGGCAGCAACCTTCTATGAAGAAAGCATATACAAACTTGTGCCACGCTATGACAAGTGCCTACAAAATTTCGGCAGCTATGTAGAAAAGTAGTTTAACAGTTGTAGATTTTTGTACAATAAATATTTTTTTCTGTATCTGTACACGTTTGTTTTATATAACCAAACGGAACTTTCTGGACGTACCTCGTGTCTTCTATAAATATAAAAATGAATTGCTGTTCGTTAGTCTCGCTAAAACTCGAGAACGGCTAAACCTATTTGGCTAATTTTAGTCTTGAAATATTCTTGTAAGTCCAAGGAAAGTTTAAACTGCGATAAAATACGGAACAGTTGTCTGGAAAAGAGGAAAATCGAGAAAAAGTGAAACAACTTTTAACAGTGAGCTATCAATATCGTTCGTCCATTTGCGATGAAATTTTGTACATTTCATGTTGAAAGCAACAGGAAGATTCGCATCAAAAAGAAATTTTGAAAAGTCGCTCGGAAAGTAGGAAAATTTAGGAAAAACCGAAAGTCATTATTTCCATGAATAAAAATCAATTGCCACATGTTTGTAATAGCATCAGTTGAGTACGGCTTGACAGGACAAGGTTTTTATGAAATAATGTTTTGTAAAATCTGCCGGAAAACTGGAAAATTGGAGAAAAACTGAATGTGCATTTTTCAATGGGTTTTGATTGAATGCAGCACTATAAAGGCCTATTCGCACGTCGGAGAGATGTAATTCTTTATTTGTTTTGTTCATATGGTCTTGAAAAAGTTTTCAGTAAAAAAAATTGGGACAGTTAAAAAGAAAAGTCGCAAAATTCGAACCAATTTCCTTTTTCAATGTGTTTCTAAATGTACTCAACACTATAAGTTGAGAACCGTTCATCCGATTGCGATAAAATTTTGATCATTTGACGTTCATTCGTGTGATTGCAATAAAATTTTGCATATTTGACGGTCACAGCAAGAGTAACGTCGTTATGAAATAAAAATTTCGAAAAGTTTCCCCGCAAATTGCAAAGTTTGGGAAAAAATAAAAGATTTTTCTATGAAATATCAATATCATTAATCTGATAGCGATAAAATTTGGCACATTCTACGTTCAAAGCGAGAGGAAGGTTTGAGTGAAGTCAAAGTTTGGAATAGTTGGCCAGAAAATAGGAAAATTTGTGGAAAACTGAAAGAGTTCTTTTCTTTGGGATATCATTCCTACGATCGCGATAAACTTTTGCAAATTTGACGTTCAAAGCAAGAGTGCATACGTATTAGCAATTGCGAAGCATTGCCGGGCCGACATGTTATTCCACCACCGATGATGGATTCAATAATGTTATTAAATATCCTTAGTAACAGCTCCAATTCGAGTCCCCTCTCTCACCCCACAAACATCCCAATACACTGTGTTAGTAACCTTGACACGCTCCCGATCGGGCTTGAAGAGACGAAAGATATCAGCACTTATTCTCCATATGTAAGCCCCTGTATACCTCGTTACTAATCAAACTGCAGTGTCACTCATTATTTCAGTTTATTGTCCTGAAACTCACAGCCTTTCCTGTATCTCACATTCCTTGGTTCACCGTTATGTACATCAGTACTTTCCTAACAAAGGTCGTCTGCTTTCATTTGGTATATTTAGCCTGCTCCATAACATTAAAAAAAATGATATCAGAAGTATATCAGCTTGCATAACAATTAATATCGATGAAAGTTACATTAGTGTAATGTGTTTTTCAATTAATTTATACATATTATAAAAATGTATGTATGTCTGTGCGTGTCTCTTCGACATTTCTACCCAAAGTACTTAACCGACTTCAACCAAAATTGGTTTTTACGTTCCTTACTATCAGCTGACAATCGTTGTGGGCGTAAGGGACACACTATGACATATTATGCGGGCTGTATGGTGTCATAAACAATGAATTCTACAGAAACTGCCACATCATGCGACAATGTTCCACATCTCCTAAGCTAATGGACCGCTTCAAACAAATGTGGTACAAATATTCTTCCAATCACTATGGGAGTAAAATCCACTTATAACGAATAATTGAGCTTATGTGACGTCATAAACAATAAGAGTTACAGAAAGAAGCGCCCCCCATGCGACATAAAAAAAATAGTACTTAGCGACTTGCAACAAACTTTGCACATAATTTCAAACCTTTACGACAATTTTTCTAGCTTAAAACCCCAAGAAAATGGTGAACAGAAGGAGTTTATCGCTTATTAGTTTGCCACGGTGGAGTAGCCGAGCGGTCTAAAGCGCGGAGCGCGCGGTTGCTCGCCGTGGAGGTTCGAGTCCTCCCTGGGGCATGGGTGTGTGTGTTCTCCTTAGGTAAGTTTACCTAGGTTTAATTAGTTTGTAAGCTACGGACTGACGACCACGCAGTTTCGTTCGATAGAATCACAAATATCCGCTTATTAGTTTTCCGATGTTCCTGCAGTAAAATTACGGCATCCGGGGTGACGTTAAAATGTGTTACTACTACACTAATATAGAAGGATACGCACACATCGTTGAATGTAGCTTCGAAATTATATCAACACATGCGTTATGAGATTATAGACAATTGCCACGCGGAATGACCACATGGTCTAAGGCGTCATGCAACAGGCTGGGCGGCCGTTCCCGCCAGAAGAGCGCGCTCGCGAGCGTGCGTGCGTGCGTGCGTGCGTGTGTGTGTGTGTGTGTGTGTGTGTGTGTGTGTGTGTGTGTGTGTGTGCGTGTCTTTCTTAGTGTAAGTTACTTTAAGGAGTTTGTAAGTCTAGGCACTGATGATCATAGCCGTTTGGTCCAACAGGTTTACAAACATTTGACCACTTTCTTTAATACTAACTCTGTTCACGACTTACTTTTCAGACAGTATACACAAATATCACTGATTGTACCTTCTAAATAATAACACTGTACGACACATTGTTCAGAGTATATGACATCAAAGAGAATTAAATACACGAAAATATGACCCGTCACTTAATTTATTACGTCTTTACTATCAATTCCATTCGCAACACAACATATAGTTTATGAACCTGAAAAATTATATTACGGTACGACACATAATTCAAGAGACATGAGGTACTTAAAAAAGGAAACTAAATTGGTCAGATGACGTCCACCTCAATTTCGAAGTGTGCCACAGTAGTAAACCCTAATCACTGTGACGGGGCAGAGCAAAAATGACTTCGTGTCGGTACTAATAAATGAACGAATTGAAATAAAACACAGTTTTCATAGGTACGCAGGCAATATGTATTTATACTATAATATTACAAAATTAAATGAAACGTAACATTATCGTACAGTAAAATGAGAAATAAACGAAAACGTAATGCGACAAATAACATTTATTTTTGTTTGGAAAGTTCCTCAATATTTGGAAATATTTTCCATATCGAAATTCTGAGAATTACGCTGAGATGGCCATCTGTTAGATGTCGGTTTAGATTTTACATGTTTCTTTAATCAAAACAAATGAAAAAAAAATATAGCTTGCATATATCTGTCCTTCTAAACAAGGACACCTACTGCAGTCATGTTTTATAAAATCCTATCTTTCCATTCTCTAGGAAGTCATAGTCGGTTGTTTTAGGATTTCATTACTTTTAAAGTTAGTCAACTCCATCTAGGTGTAGCATGCAGCTTTCAAATCTTTTATCTCAAAAATATTTTGGTACACTTTCATATAGAAGTCTTATTATATATATGTGAATCTTAGCTCAGACTCATTCTTTATTTTTCGTGGTAGAAATCCAGTGTACCTTGCATTCGTCTAGACAAGGTCCCTCAGCGTCCCTCTGCCTTTCCCATGCCTGTTCCTCGAACAAGATAAGCACGGCATTGCGCTGTTTGCGTGGCTGGCGGAAAAGAGTGAAATGGTTCTCACTGGCGGAGAAACACGTATACTACTATGTCTCAAACAAGAACATGTTGGTCAGGGTTTGTCGGGCCGGATGATAGAGTAGAAGGCTATGGACAGAGATCGAAGTAGGGAATGCACTAACATTGGTGATGAATAAAGACACACTCGAGGAACGCCGGGACTTGCGCTAGTAATGTTAGGTTGTTGATCCAAATAAGGCCACATTAACGTTTGTAGATATTTTAAATAGGTGGCTTTTGACTGAAAATGACAGTTAATAAAGTGTGCATATAAAGTCTGGAAACACTTTTAATTATTATTTATTGCACAAGAACCAAACATTGTAAAGATATTATACATATGTCATTTTGAAGAGAAACAGTGAAAGATTTTTTTCTTTTTTTCATGTATAGCGCCACAGTGTAGTTTGGTAATTTGCCGATAGTGAGCGCTACTCGCAAACATGGCGTGCTATACCGGCGATGGAGCGGCCCCTGTCGAGAGGAAACACTCATGGCACAGTAGTGCACCGGGAAACACACTCAACAGGCTGCCGCAACATGTCCAAGTAGGAAACTCAAAATGTTTGTTAAGCTTAGGGGACTTAACTGCGGAGTCATCAGACCCTAAACTTACAAACTGCCTATGAACTACCTCATACTAAAGACCTCACAAACATCCATGCCCGAGGGGATTCGAACTCCCGTTCGTAACGGCCGTGCAGACCGTGACTGGCGCGCCTCTGACCGCTCAGCCATTGCACCCGGCTGCAAGCAGGAACATTCAGTGACAGTGTTCTCGGCGAAGAAGAATGTCCCGTACAGTTTTCTACGTGACCAAAAAAAAAAAAATTACCTTTGAGGACACATGCTCAAATTCAATGCATTTGTGTGGATGCTTGTACCCCAGATTCGACAATTATGTCAGTTCACTTTCCCACTACAGTCACCATATGTAAATTTTAAATTCTATTTTTATCAGCTGTACTTTATTTGTACACTCATTTTCTTTATTATTATGTATCTCTCGGCTGACGGAACAGTCGTTTGATGGTAAAATTCTTCTGTTAGTCGTGATGATGGTACAAATATTTTCCAACCCTTTATGCCTTATCGAGAGAGTAGACTCTGAAAATGTTCACTTTGTACATCTACTGATGTCACGCGGTCGTGTGTGGTGTGGACGGCGTTTCTTGGTGCAAAGCTGTCCGGTGCAGCGTAAGCAATAATAGCCCCACCAGGCCGCATGTACGGGTCACTGGGCTTCGCTCAGCAGGATACAAGCCGTGCCTAGCAGTTTAGCTGCCGCCGCACCGCGATCGAAACACACGCAGTGTCGCTGATCCACCTTTATAAATGACTAGCTTTAGCTCTCATCGTTTACCGGGAATTTATTTCATTTATACATTGTCCCATTACCTTCTTCCCTCTGCCCTTCGCCTTCCGCCCATCTCACATGATGTGTACTTCGGCCTATAGCTCCATTTCCTCGTAGCTGAATCTTTATGAGATCCTATGGCTTACAGAAATATTATTTTCTAGGTATGTACCGTGGAATATTAGAAACTTTCTGCGAAATTTGTCGCGAATGGGGTTGTACTCCGTTCACCAAAACGAGAAAGGAACGAAGGAAGCTTAGGGCTTAACGCGGTGTTGATAGGAAGTCACTGCAAAAGTATCATTAAACCCACTACAAAAGTATCATACAACCACTGAAAATATCACAGATTTTTAATTTTTAGCCTACTACTACCTTGCCGTAAAATGATAATATTCTTTTTATTACAGTGTTTGCATTTTGCTTATAGAAATTATTGGGATCCTTTCTTAACCATGCGGGAAAAGCTGGATCCCCCTCCTATGCTGTGCGATATTGCTGGAGCCTTTACTCACCTCTTTGCATTTCGTCATCACTACTTGACATTACACTCTCTTAATAAATATTGTGATTGACACATGATGCTACCTACACAACGAAACCTTGAAGAAATGAGAGTGCGTTTCAGGCCGCCATCCTCTTCACACGACGCCACCGAGAAGCGCTTCTCTGCGCCTTCCGATCCTTCAATCGGCGCGGCCGGGACGGCTGCTGCCATTGAGGACAGGTGCGTTGTTGCTCTGACCACCTCTGAGCAGCTCTGATGCTGCCGCGAGAAGCTTTGATGTGCCGCTGCTGCCGTCATCTGCCGACTATCCGTATGTGCAGACCCTCTATTTAGGCAATATGCAGCTCAACCGAGTGGCATCGTGTGAAGCCTCATATTGGAACCAAAGCTCTGCCTGTAGCGGCCCAGTGGCGCTTCTGTCGAAGTGCAATGACCACACAGCGCTAAAATGAACCTTACAGCACAGCAAGGTCCCTGTGAGGCCCATTTATAGGGATACTTTCTTACACTCAACTAAGCGCAAGCCCCCTTGAAAATAACCTAATAAAATATGCAGAGTCGACTTATTCCGTGACGGTATCTCACTAAGAACGTATAAATCGAAAATTATCATATGTTGCGTACAATCCTGCACTTACTATCATATTTCATACAGGACTCGAAATTATACTGTGCATATAATCTTTATCATGCACCTAACAACTCTGGTTTAACGTTCCGTCAACACCGTGGTTATTAGAGATGAACCAAGACGAGAGACAGATTGTAATCAAACATGAAACACACCGAGGCGCGAGACTAGGCGTGGACAAAACTGGAATGCTCGCTCAGTGTCGCCACGTCCGTTTCGGGTGTAGCGTCGTTTTGTGTTTTATTATATAGCAGTGATTTTAGTAGCCGAACATATTCAAAGTTCATTTCTTTTAATAAACCATAAAAATAAGCCTGTGAAAATTGTATCCATCCCCATTTTCATTTATGACAGCAAGCACTCTGTTAATTAGTGGTCATTCTTTACAAAAAATAAAAAAACAATTAAATAATCATAGACTTTTTTTCGCATTTCTGTCAGAATCATAAACACTTTCTACAAATTTTTGTCGTTATTTTCTCTTTAATTTATTTGTTTATTTGCAGATTTTAAAGAGTATGTGGCTTTGTAATGGCTTACCACACGATACATTGAGGAACGACCGACGCCGGTAAATGGAGCTATTTTCATAACAATTTCTTCGTTTAATAGAAAAATCACAATGAAAGTACCGCGAAGACAAAGCAGCTTCCTCATAAAATAAATAAATATTCTGAGAACCGCATAGAGTTCTTTGAAATTGGAGATAAGTTGAAGCGGTTCAGCATGTCCCACATCAAACCAGCGCACCTAACATAGCCCCATGGGCATAAGTTGCAGTATCCCTTATAAGGAGGTAACTAATTTATTTTTAATTTGTTTGAGGTCTGCCCCCACCCGCAGCGATCTTGTGGATCGCTTACGTTCCGTTTCGCGTCACCTGCGGGCTGATGTAGGTTACGAGTTATATAACCGAAATATCGTTCAAATTCGACACTGATATCCGGCAGAAGAACTGACAACCCATTATGTCATTAGATCGCCAGGAAAGCCTAAGGACTTACGTCAAAATACTTTCTTTATTTTCTTGGGGCTAGAATGGCCAAATATCTCTCAAGAACTGATTGATAACTCCATAACACCACTTCAAAGGTTTCCTGAAAAGTATGCAAACGGAGCACGGTTAGATTCCTTAGGACAACACAGTGCGTTGGATTAGTCGCGAATACGTTTGTGAGATTTAGAAACTTCCTGGCAGGAACCGGAACTCGAACATGGGACCTTTGCCTTCCGGGGGCAAGCGCTCTACCGACGGAGCTATCCCGACACTACTGACGATGCCGCCTCACAATTTTACTTCCGCCAGTACCAAGCCTCCTACTTCCCAAACTTCACAGAAGCTCTCCTGTGAACCTTGCAAGACTAGCACTCCTGGAAGAAAGGATATGGTGGAGACATGGCTAGCCACAGCCTAAAGGATGTTTCCCGAATGAAACTTTCACTCTGCAGCGGAGATTTTCTTTCTCATTCGAGAGGAAATATTTCTCTTTTTCGAAATGAAATAACTCGAAAACATTAAAGCTTGATATTAAACATATAGTTTGTAACTAACATAATTGTACACTTTAACGTCTTAAATTTATCATTTCAGGGCAAATAGTACCTAATAGTAGACTTGCACGACAAAATGAAAGAGTTAATGAAGAGTTACGTCTGTATGAGAGGCAAATCAGTAAGGAATATTAACAATTTTCTATTGCCTGATTTCTAAAATTTCGTTAAAATGTCTTTAACGTACCAGTGGTGATAATTTTCAAAATAATGAATTATTCTTTCCATTATGTAATATTGAATCTATTGCCGCTGAAGTACTGGTAACAATTTTCAAATTCAAATGTTCAAATATATGTGTAGCTTATGGGATTTAACTACGGGGTCATCAGTCCCTAAACTTACAAACTACTTATGAACTAGTTAATCCTAAGGACAGCACAAATATCCATGCCCGAGGGGGGATTCGAACCCCAGACCGAGGTGGCCGTGCAGACTGTGACTGGAGCGCCTCAGTCCCCTCGGCCATGGCGTCCGACATTAACAATTTTAGTGGGTGTTCTCTCTCGTTTTTCTGTAGATAACAAGTCATAGAAAGTTTTTAGTACTGACAGGGTGACAGTGGTTTTGGTTTCCTTGCAAAAGTCAGGGAAATTGATCTACCAGTTGTGTGAGTTCACTGCTTGGCCTCTTTTTCTTTTCCTTTTTTTTCTAAACTTTGTAATGCAAAAGTTAATAACAAATGAATCCATGAGCACTCACACTGATTTTCAAAACTCGGTGCCCCTGGATTCTGACGTGGTTAAATGCAAAATATCAGTTTTCATAATGACCAAGATAGGGTACCTTACATGTGGTTAGATAAAGTTAACTGAGTTTTAGTATGAAACTGAATACACTCCAACTTAACAAGAAAATTTATTAAATAATAATGTGCAAATGTCTGTAAATCTAGCGGACCAAACTGTGTGGTCGTCAGTCTGTAGCTTACAAACTACTTAAACCTAGTAAAGTAACCTACGGACAAACACACACACCCGTGCCCCAGGGAGGACTCGAGCCTCCACGGCGAGCAACCGCGCGCTCCGCAGCGAGACGCTTTAGACCGCTCGGCTACTCCACCGCGGCTGTTAAATAATACACAAACATTTCTGTGAACAGCACGAAGAGATATTAACACCTTAATAAAGGAACCTGGCGGAAGTAAGATGCTAGTTAGTAATAATAAAAATACGTAATGACATTATGTGAAGACGCAAACTGAGTTTCTTCTTCAGAGTACATGTTTACCCTGAAGCAAGCAAAGAGAATTATTTTTGCAGCAATAACTAACGTTTATGGAGTTGTAGATCCACTCAAGTGTCTAATACTTAGTGCCTGTCGAGCGTTATAGCTCTGTCGGGGACAATAACTGTCCAAGAACAAACAGGTACGACTGGTTTCTGCTTCTTACGCAGATCTACATAAGGACTGGAAGGCTGCACCTTTAATGTAATAGTATGTGAAACTCACTTGCAATGTAAGCAAGAAATGTCTGAGGCGAGTTTTCTGTATATAATTGCTGCATTTGAAAGGAATTAATTGCCTCGCATATCTCTTTTTTTCTTTCCTTTTTTATTTTTTCCTCCCTGAGATCTGGATCTGCTACAGGAAAGTAAAGGTAAGACCGCATACGGAAATGAAAAATACGGCGTCGCTGTCGCAGTGTTGTCTGCGCCTTCGCTTTTTGCAGTATTTATCCCGCGGTTTCCGAGCAAGCGGCCGTAAATTGACTCGCGGGAAGGTCGACACGCCGGCGAGCTGCCGAGCCAGTGTAGGCCGTCTTACGGCGCCCTGCGCTTTCAGGAAACCAGTCAGCGTGTATTAAAGGGATGACCAGCTGAAGGAACTTTAACTGCACGTGGGCTTAAATGAAGTTTGTGTGTCTTGCTTAAATGTGCTTTTCTGACTCATTTGCTTATGAAACACGGAATTCAGAATGAAATTTTCACTCTGCAGCGAAGTGTGCGCTGATATGAAACTTCCTGGAAGATTAAAATTGTGTGCCAGAACCGGGTCTCGAACCTGGGACCTTTGCCTTTCGCGGGCAAGAGCTCTACCGACTGTGCTATCCGGACACAAAGTCAAACGATTAAAAAAATAACCAAGAAAAAAAAAAAAATCTTCCCTTTCAGGTCATTTATTTTTCACTTTTCTTCATTTCTATTCTTTTAATGTGCATAATTATATGCCTTTATACCCACTCCTATGTTACAGCTTGAGTAAACAGTCAGGATAATAGCAACTGATTATTTTACTTATTGCGCAGTGTTATTTACTCACTGTCGCCATCGTCACTATCTTTAACACCTGTACAAAATTCTGGGTGATAATTGTCACAGAAGCACCGATAACACAGAACATTGTAGCACCACACACACCTAATAAATGCTACCGCTTTACAGGCGCAAGGTGTTTTCATCAGCGATACTGTAAAACACTGGTCGTTCAAATTCAAAAACAATGTTCGGTCGTCAATTAATTGCGACGCAAACCAGGCATATTTAATCATGGGAACGAAGACTAGTGAGCTGAACAGATGCAACAGTAATAAATGTATTCCAATCGAGTTTTTTCGTGAAGCGATTTCAGGAGCATGTTGTAGTCTTTTAATGAAAAATTTTACCTGACGGTAAAAATACACATCGCATGGTTGGCATAGCGGGATACACTTGGGTGAAATAACTTTAATAGTGCAAGTGCACGCTTTTGTTTCGTCAACGAAGATACTATCGTACAGTGTCTTGTCAGTTTTCCCACTCCACGAATCGATAATTAAAAGAAATTTCTTCTGACCCACGTATGGCGAAATAACACCTTTGAAGAATGTTTCGTAGAGCTGCTTCGTAAACTTTTCAGATTTTGTGAAGGTCACAATCACGTTTTTGAATCTTTCACTCAACGCGTCAATACTTGTTTTAACAAGCGGACCAAATTTACCTGTTACTTCCTGCATACATAAATACACGTATGGCACGATTTTTCCTGATGCAGTTAAAGCATACTGCGCCGAATATGCGTGGCTTTTAAGACAGGTAGCGTGGTGCAGTTCTGCCCATTTTCTTCTTAATCTGTTACTGATAAACACTATGTATCAATAATTGTAAATATAAGTCTTACACTATTATTATTACAGTACTGAAATTTGTCGGCTTTTTATCTGTAAGGGATATTGAAATTGTAATTACGACGTTTGATCCTCCCAAGTCTCCTGAATCCATTCATATAATTGCTGGGGCCGAGAGGTGTGTTCCCAGCTTTAGGTCAGGATGAGACGTGGAACCTGGTGGAGCGCAAAGCGACGCTAGTGAAACAGAATCATAGCTGACACATTTTATTTCTTAACATACATAAGATGATGAAGGCGCTAGCTGCGAACTTTGTGTTTCGTATGATAGTAGTGCCCGCGCAGCGCCGCGGTGCCGGGAAGCGAAGCGAAGCCTGTTATTGTGAAGTGCTCTGTCCCTTCACCAGCCTCTGCAGCGGCCAGTGGACCCACGCAGGAACCTCTCTGAAGTCGGATGTCGCGCTGATTGCCGACTCGGGACACCGGCTGGCCGGATTAGCACCAGAGTGCTAACTCGACGACAGGAACATTGGTCTTTAGTAACCAACCACTGAAGACTGCGCTGGCCTCAGGCAGCCACCATAGAGGTGTGAAGTCGTCAGCACAGCGGATCACCATCTTCCCAGATGATGTTTAGTGTGAAGTATGGCCTCGACCAGACTCCATCTCTCAGCTGCCTCTATCAGCTACCTGTATGTACTGCTATCTGTGACAAAGACTGAGGACAACGATTAGGCCAGTATATTGACGACTACCTCCTGGGAATTGTCGATTCAGAAGACCAAGAGACTTCTACTTCTAAATGTGGGAGTATTTATACATAAAATTGGCTGAAGCTATGATGTATGAAATGGTATGAATGTGTTCCCTTTGAAAATGCAGTGTTCGCCCGATGTGTGTTTACCGCTGATGCATCCGCGGTCTTATTCACTCTTGTGAGAGAGTTTATAACCCTACCCGTCCTACACCACCGGTAAGAATATGATAATTAGAAAAATGACCCGTGTGCCTAATTATCTTAATTTGGTGGAAAAGCTATCGGTAATGAAGCCGATGATGTAGTGGAGGCTATAACCGGAACGTTGCTGCACCTCTTTGGTAAACAACAACGATCGATAGGAATAAAGAAAGTGGAATAAAATTATTAATGTTTAAACGAAAAAAATGCGGAACAAACGGAACACAGGGATTAATTTGGAAAAAGTGAATAACTTATTGATTTACGGTCGCCAGCTCGATGTACGAGCAAATAATTTGGTGGGATGTCAATAATAGAAAAGTTAATTAACAACGTGAAATATTACGTAAAATTTGGGTGGGCAGAAAATCAGAGGGTGCGAGTCAAATTCGGTACAAAAGACACTGACAATATACTAATTACTGAGAAATGGTTTACTAACACAGGATTCATTGTAAGACAGCGAAATGCAAGCCATAGGCGCGCAAATGCAACGTGTAGCAAATCATGCAAAACTCTCACCTTAATACTTACTATTTACAGCTTCAAATAATTAATTGTTTATATAAGTACCAGAACTTATTCTACAGTGAGTATGCCATGCGCTTTAGCAATAATCAAGTTGTGACTGAACTATTAACTATACTAATGGCAAGCTCAAAAAATTAATTAATGACTTGTCGTGCTAACACTGAATATTTAGAAAAGAACCATTTAACCTTCTGATTAACTTTTGCTCTATCTTTAAGCAGGAATTATTAACATTCAAACACTTGTAAACAATTACTTTTCTCACTAGTCAGTACTTGCAAGTTAAAACAAACTTTACCTCAAAATAATATGCAGTGGAAAACAATTAATCTTTTACACTGTTATTGAAATATCTTTTGAAAATGAAAGTTAATCTAGCAGTTTCGTTCAACTTAGCAAACCTATTGATCAGCAACACTGGCATAAGCTACGTTTAGTAAAACTTTTCTGAACACATTTTTTATTAACGACTGTCACATTGTCTTTAATGACTCTGATTTTTAGTTTTCTATAACTTTGTGAATATTCTCGGAAAAACAATGGATGAGGAAGGAACCTGTCTGGACAATGACTATGGGTAATGATTTTTAAACACAGCTTCACAAGTAACAGTGTTCGCTATTGAACAATCATCACTAATACGCTGGTTAGCTGTACATGCTAAGACAAACAGGACAGATCTTACTGAATTTGATGTGCGACGTGGTGCTGCTGATTGAAGACTGTTGGCACTTAACAATTGGCAAACACAGGCTCTTCTTGGCGACGAATGTTAATTACAATTTACGGCCCCCAGCATTCCTCTTGATGCATTTATTAATTATTTGAGCTGTGGCCGCATGAATAAATAATATTGCCTCTTCGCCGTCTCCTCCACTAGTGCCAATCCACGTACATTTTCCGTACACCACTGAGCACACAATGCGTCTGTCCGCCGCTACTTCTCAACAACGACTCCTTCTCGCTGTGCGCCTCTGCGCTACCAGCGACAAAAAACTCCCTACTCAAAGATGATTCTATACAATAGCAAAGCCCTTGCTAACCCAGCGTGTCTACTACATTTACAATATTTTTGACATACATGGAAATTAGCAGGACAATGCAAATATATCACAGAAACAAAATATACAAATACACAATAAATTACAAAAAAAAAAAAATAAAAAAAAATAAAAAAAAATACAAATAATGAGGAAAAATACATAAAGCATCGTTTTATATGTCACCCTGTACGCACACATGACTGGAAAGCACCGTTGGTCACTGTGTTGTTGTGTCACAAGTTCCTCGCAGTTATAAAATTTTTACTAGCTGCGTCTCTGTCTGACAACCATTTCACTCACACACAGTTCGCTGACAGTAGGCTTTCCAAGTTGCCAACGCAGTGGCTGCCGTCATCATGCAAGGCGGGTGAGCATTTTCTGCTACCGGCTGCAGACCTTATTCCGTTTTGCTAAAGTGAGCAAACCAAGATCTTAACACATTTCCCTGTCACAATGTTTGTGGCTTAAACATAATTATGTTTGCCGTATGATCATTCCCTGATTTTATATGGATTTTTAGAATAATGTGTGTGGCTATATTGTATTTCAGTTGCAATCTGTCAAAGCTTCTTCGATCAGCCAAGACAGTAGTTTCCTGTTTCCGAGCACATTAGGGAAACCCTGACTACCTGTATTCCATTCACTAGGTCCAAACTGTTAGCCGGTCGGCAGGGGAACCCAACATCATGGCAAAACCCGCCTTTCACATGGAAACGATCAGCTTCCTCTTGTATCTGTAATGTCACAAGTTCTCTATTACAAATCATGCTCTGCAGCTGAAAAACATCAATGTGTTATTATGGACAGATTAGTGAGATGATTTTTACAAAGCTCTTAATGATATGGCATGTCAACGATTTGAAGTCTTTTTATAATGTATTTCGTGAATGTGCAAATTTCATGTTGTTTGTCAATTTTAATATTTACATAAGGGATGCAGTATTTCAATATATGATGAATTAATTGTTTCGAAACCTCTTTTCAGCGTGTGTAATGAATATAAATAACTGAATAAAATTTAGAACTTTTAAAGGTGTTTTATTCTTTCGTAATAACTAAAGGAGACGGAAAAATGGGAGAAGGTTGGATCTGAACAGGAAATACAAAATTTGTAATGGAGGACGCAAATCGTTACGCTATCAAACAGCAACACCTCCTCGAACAGATAATCTCAGTTCATACGTACAGACAATGCAAAACTTCGACCGTTATTTTTCTTCGAAAATATTAATATTGCACCAATCCCAAAACATCTCTTATTTTCACCTTTCTGTAGCATTCCTAGTTCCGATTTCACCCGACAAGTTTATTAGTAACCAATCAGCACAAGAAAAATGCATACTGCGATGTGGAAAGTGACCAGTGCGCAAGACTAATTAGCTTATAGAAAGGAATTTGAATTCGAACAGTAGCTACAGAGTTGCGCATTTACCAAGTGATTTTTACAGTTGTCACTAATAACTGTGTTCATTTGAAAGTGAAATGTATGTGGTACAAAAACGAGGACATAATCTAATATGCAGTGTTGATTTACACACGTTTATGGTATATAATATTTTGTATCTTTAGACAAAAGTCAGTCTGCTGGTACTTAGAACAGACAGTTTGGTTTCAATGTAGGTATATTTTACCTTGACGCAGGTTTCACGTCTCATGTTTCTAGCAAGTTTTACTGTTTTGCGAAATTGTAAGATAGAATAAAAGCATCAACTTTCAGAAGGTTTCCGCTATCACACAATATCCTCTTCTATTCTAACTTGAAAGACGTAAATGTATTTTCCGTAACAAAACACTTAATTACTCGCAGAAAACGTAAGAAAAAATCTAGTCACTTTCGCTATTACAACACACGTAAGCTATGTAGCTTCGTCTGCCTCGTGTCGTTGGACGTCACCAGCGCTTCAGCTAGTGACAGAGGTTTCGATAACGTGTGAAATTTTATCAATTTTAAACTTAAATTTCAGAAAGGTAACATGTTTTGTAAGAATTATTACTGAAAATACTAAGCTGGTCAAAAGATTGAGGGGATCAGTTTAGATATCTAGCTTGTACTGTCATCGGTACAATTAACGAAACTGGTTCGACGTATCTGTTAGGTTCTACGGACTGGAGACAACAACATTACCGCAATTGAGACAGTGGTAATAACAGAATAAAGTAGCTGCAGAGGGGGTTGGACTTGTGTTTACTCTACCAAACGAATTACGCAAGCAGTTGGGTTCGGATAGTGTAGTGAGCAGGTAGTGCAATGCAAAAAGAATTTGGCTTATCCGATGATATGGCATGGAGAGCCACAGGAAGGTTGGAAGTGGGAAAGAAAGAGAGGGAGGTGGCTACGGCTATTGGAGTGTCCCAAAGTGTAATTTCCAGGACCTGGACGCGATTTCAGGTAACAGGTACCGTTAAAAGAAGGCAGGGCCAAGCTTGTCCACGGGTAACATCAGCAACAGATGACCATTACCTCCGGTTAACAGTCCGTGGACACAGGAGGCGGAAGCAACTTTGCTGCAACGCACCCTTCAGTCAGCAACAGGACGCGCAATATCGACACAAATAGTCCCAAATCGCCTTCAGGACGTGGCCTCTACGGACGGAGGCGTATAGTCTGTGCCCCTTTAAAACCACAACACACGTATAAACCGGGCGTGGGAACAGGATTAAGTCGTAAAGAATAGCGCGGAGTTGTGTTGGCAGATGACAATCGTTGTTCCCTCATATGGGCAGAGCGAGGAAAAATTCAGCTTATATGCAGAAAACGTAACCATATCATGGTATGGACGAATGGTGAGGGCAGCAGTCAGTAATGGCTGGCGTACTGACCTCTGTGTCGCTCAGAATGGCACTTTGTCTGCTCAAAGATACAGAGACTAGATCCTTCGACGTTTTGTTGTGCCCAGCGCTGGTGCCATAGGAGTTCGGTTTCTCCTGGTGGACGAAGACGATCCTCCTGAAAGAGCTGAACTGCTTGAGAACAGGCTTGAAGCTGAGGGGACTGAAGGAATGGAGTGGCCAGCTCGTTCACTGGACATAAGCCCCAGTCAGCATATCTTGGATGCAATGGGGAGACGCATTTCAGCCAGACCAGCTCCTCCCAGTAGAGCTGGACATTGCACTATTGGAAGAATGCAAAATATCCCTCGAGAGCTGATTAATAACTTCATACTGTCCATGCCACGCAGGTGTGCAGCTGTACTGGCCGTCCGAGGTGATCACACACCGTATTAGAGGGAAACGTATATGATTTCTTCACTATCACCCTAGCCCTATGGTACCTCGCTCTAAATAAACGCCGTATAAACGTCAAGTAAAGAGTTAAGACGGAAAAATATTGTACTGTATCACACAGATACAGATAAATGTTCAAATGTCTGTAAATCTCTCAGACCAAACTGCGTGGTCATCAGTCCGTAGCTTAACATAGGTAAACTAACCTAAGGACAACACACACACACACACACACACACACACACACACACACACATGCCCTAGGGAGGACTGGAACCTCCGACGCCGAGCAACCGCGGGCTCCTCAGCGAGGCGCCTTAGCCCGCTCGGCTACTCCCCCGCGGAAAATAGATAAATAAAATATGTTGTGGTCTTCAGTCCTCATACTGCTTTGTTGCAGCTTTCCACAGGACCCTGTCCTATGCAAGCCTCTTCATCTGAGAATACATACGGCAACCTGCGTCCTTTTGAATCTGCTTACTGTACTCGTCCCTCGCTCTCCCTCTACGATTTTTACCCCACACACTTCCTTCTAATGTGAAGCTGACGTTTCCTTGAGGTCTCAGAATGTGTGCCACCATCCTATCCCATCTCTTAATCAGGAGGTGACAGAAACTCCTTTTCTCTCCAATTCTATTGAGCACATCATTAGTTACGTGATCTACCCTCTAATCTTCAACATTCATCTGTAGCACCACATTTCAAAAACTTCTATCAATTTTTTGACTGAACTCTTTATTCTCCACGTTTGACTCCCATAAAATGCTATACTACAGACAAATAACTTCTTAACATTTAAACTAATACTGGATGTCAGCAAATTTCAATTTTTCAGAAACGCTTTTCTTCCCATAGTCATTCTGCATTTTATGACTTCTTTACCACATGTTTGTGATCCTCTAATTGTTTTGAGCAGTCTATTTGGACATTTTAACCATTCAGAATAACAATTCGAACCATATCATTTGAAGATCAAAACCAACTGCAGAACGATCTCAATAAGATATGACTATGGTGTAAAAATCGGCAATTGACTCTAAATAATGAGAAGTCTAAAGTCGTCCACATGAGTACGAAAAGAAATCCGTTAAGCTTTGTTTACAAGATAAATCAATCAAAAGTGAAGGCCGTAAACTCCATAAAATACCTAGGAATTACTATTACTTCAGATTGAAATTGGAAAGAACACGTAGATAATAGGCGAACCAGAGACTTCGTTTTATTGGCAGAAACCATAAGATGCAACAGAACTATTAAAGGAACTGCATACACTACGCTTGTCCGTCCATTTTTGGAGTATTGCTGCCCAATGTGGGATCCTCATCAAGTGGGTTTGACGGAGGACATCGAAAGAGTCCAAAGAAGGGCAGCTCGTTTCGTACTGCCACCATACAGGGGAGACAGCGTTACGGAAATGATACAGGATCTGGGATGGGAATCATTACAGCAACGGCGCTTATCGCTGCGGCTTGGGCTGCTTACGAAACTCCAATCGCCAACATTCTACTCCGAATGCGAAAATTTATTGTTGACTCCCACTTACATAGGTAGAAATCATCATCAGAATAAAATACGAGAGATGAGATCTCGAACAGAGAGATTCAGGTGTTCTGTCTTTCCGCGCGCTATTCGAGAATGGAATGGGAGATAAATAGTATAACGGTGGTTCGATGAACCCTCTGCAGGGCACTTAAATGTGATTTGCAGAGTGTCCCATGTAGATGTAATGTAGATATTTTTAAGACAGGAACGCTGCGTTTTCCAGAGGCAGAGGTGAGCCGCTCGGTGCGGCCGTGCACCCCGGCGCGGCGTCCTCGTCCTCGTCGTCGTCGCCGCCGTCGCTTTCATTTGGCGCTGCAGTTCCGCGCACGCACGCTGCGCGCCTCGCCTCGCCTCGCTTTATGCCTCGTAAAACACAAAGGCCCGGCCGCCGGCTTTACGAGACGTTTAGAGCACAAAAGAAGCGGCGCGGCCGAAATAATGAGCTGCGCAGCCGACGCGAGCAGTTATCTGCAGGGGCAGGGGGAGCCGTAAACGTGGCCGCGCGCCATTGTGGCCGCCGCTACGCGCTTACGTTTACGCTTACGTTCACGTTTACGCTCGTTTCCTCTCGCTGCTTCGACGCCGGTGTGCCGCGGCCGCTCCAGCGCGCCGCCTACCTGACACACAATCGGCTCCACCGTGCATGGCGTCCGACAATTTTCTACACCCGTCTCACTTTGTGCAGATGTGAGATACGAGCGTCATTCAGAAAGAAACGCCTCCTACAAGGTGGGTCTGAAAAGTTCTTAGGAAATATAGGGAACACAAGTTACAAACGAAACACCTTTACTGACAGAATGAAACTTTCACTCTGCAGCTGAGTGTACGCTGATATGAAACTTCCTGGCAGATTAAAATTGGGTGCCGGAACCGGGACTCGAACCTGGGATCTTTGCCTTTCGCGGGCAAGCGCTCTGCCACTGAGCTACCCCGACACGACTCACGGCTTCCCCACACAACCTCAATTCCGCCAGTACCTCGCCTCCTACTTTCCAAACTTCACAGAAGTTCTCCTGCAAAACTTGCAAGACTAGCACTCCTGGAAGAAAGGATATGGTGGAGACATGGCTTAGCTACAGCCTAAGGGATGTTTCCAGAATGAAAGAAGTCTGGAAAGTAGGAGGCGAAGTACTGGCAGAATTGAGGTTGTGTGGGGGAGCCGTGAGTCGTGTAGGGGTAGCTCAGTGGCAGAGTGCTTGCCCGCGAAAGGCAAAGGTCCCAGCTTCGAGTCCCGGTTCCGGGACCCAATTTTAATCTGCCAGGAACTTTCACCTTTACTGACCTTCACTTCAGTCCAAATTTGCTTTCAATAAGATTTTTGTTCTTCTCTAAGCATCTGCACCACACATTTTGCACAAACTTTTCGATAACAAAGATGTTCTGTCATTGTTTTTAATCTGCCAGGAACTTTCACCTTTACTGACCTAAACATCAGTCCAAATTTGCTTTCAATAAGATTTTTGTTCTTCTCTAAGCATCTGCACCACACATTTTGCACAAAATTTTCGATAACAAAGATGTTCTGACATTGTTTCCATAGAATTACAGCCGCCGCGGCAGAGCGCATTGAGGCGCTATGCTACGATACGCGAGGCTGTTCCCCGTCGGGGGTCGAATCCCCCCTCGGGAATGGATTTTTGTGCCGTCTTTAATATAAGGTTGTTCATAAGTAGTTTGTAACTTTAGGGACTGATGACCACACAGTTAAGTCCCTTAAGCTCTACACACATTTGAATATTTTTAAATTACAGCCGACAATCTGGTTTAAACACCTCTGGTCGTTATCCGCCGATCAGCATGAGAGAACCGACCAAGACGATCTTCATTGCGAGGGATGATGACAGCTGTGCGGCGTCAACCGGGCTGTGTCTTACACCCTTTACATCACCTTGACGATGCGTTACACATCGCTTCTCATTGCTCATGTGTACTGCGTGGTCTGCATACAGTTATAAAAAGTGTCGATGGATTTCAATTGGCGCAATTTCTTCAGCAGACCTTATGAGACTCCATTTTGGGACACTACTCTGCTGGCGCCATCTACGTCAGAATAACGGAACCACCATCAGATGAAACAGGAAGGTTCAAGCAATAGCACCACATCAAATAGAACTCGCGCGGACGTCTAGAGTGACTCCAAAAGATAGGAGGCACTACTTTCGGAAAAACCATCCTATAGTGAAGTGACTAAACGTTTTGGCATGTCTTCTAAGTTGGTGTCACGCCTCCATTTGATCGGCGAAATGCTGCAACGACGTTTCGTGAACTCTACAAGTCACTGGAAGTCCCATACAAGAATATTGAGCCAAGCTGCTTCTCATAGCTATTTATAACTACTAAAGCAAGGCCGGCCAAACACTGCACACTGCGTAGATGTGCGGAAGTTCTGCACAGGTGCACACAAGCACAGAGTAACTATACAGAGAGGAATCCCACCCCCTAAACCACTGTCCTCCGCTCTCCTTGTAGTTCCATAAGAAACTAGCAAATGTCTGGCGGTTCCCCAGCTTAGTACTGGTAGACCACACTAGAGGCGCTTCTGTATAAACTACGCTTGTCCGTCCATTTTTGGAGTACTGCTGCCCAGTGTGGGATCCTTATCAGGTGGGTTTAACGGAGGACATCGAAAGAGTCTAAAGAAGGGCAGCTCGTTTCATATTGTCACGATACAGGGGAGACAGCGTTAGGAAATGATACAGGGTCTGGGATGGGAATCATTACAAGAACGACGCTTATCGCTGCGGCGTGAGCTACTTACGAAACTCCAATCGCTATCATTCTCCTCTGGATGCGAAAATATATTGTTGACTACCACTTAAATAGGTAAAAATGATCATCAGAATAAAATATGAGAAATCAGCGCTCTAACGGAGATATTCATGTGTTCTTTCTTCCCTCGCGCTATTTGAGAATGGAATGGGAGATAAATAGTATAATGGTGGTTGGATGAACCCTCTGCCAGGCACTTAAATGTGATTTGCAGAGTATCCCATGTAGATGTAGATGTAGATGTAGGGTCCTCTTGCGCATCAGAGGGTAGCGTGGAGGTGAGGCTGAGGTGAGAGCTCGTGCCACGTGCCAAGAGGCCACGGGTGTGTCCGGTCACAGACAAAAATATACGGATGGGAAACCTCCGTAAGGGCCTGGTCACACGCGCAGGGGTGTGCGGGGGGGGGGGGGGGTTCAGCAGTTCTGTAAGATGTCCAATGATGGTGATGAGGTCAGAAACCGCCCTTTAAAACTGGACAGAGCAGGCGTCAGTTAGCGCCCGTCCCCACCACCACTTCCTCTTAAATGCCGGCACGCCGGACACATCCATGACCTCGTGGCAGGCGGCTCGAGCTCTTCTCTCAGCCTCTCCTCCACGCTACCCTCCGATGTGCGAGAGGCACCCTCAGAAGCGCCTCTAGTGTGATCTACCGGTACTAAGCCAGGGAACCGCCTGACATCTGTTTGCATCTTTCGAACTACGAGGAGAGCGTAGGACAGTGATTTAGGGCAGGTATCCTCTCAGTACAGTTACTCTGTGGTCTGGTGTGAAGGGGAAGTGAGGAAAACCGCTACCTGCTGCCTCCTCTGGCCAGTTTTAAAGGACGGTTTCTGACCTCATCACAATCATGGGACATCTTACAGAACTGCTGAAACCCCGCCGCCCCGAACCCCTGCACGTGTGACTGGGCCCCTACAGAGGTTTCCCATTTGTATATTTTTGTCTGTGGCACAAGGGAGGCAGCGAGCAACAATGACTCGTGTACATAATGAACGGAGAGGGCTCCACTTTCTGCTTTATGCACCACACATCCTGACTTGTTTACACCTGGTGACCATAGTCATGCACTACATTCACAGATTGCTGTGGCGTGCACGCCATGACCAAGGAGTTGCATGTGTTCAGCAGCATCACACGTGTGCAGAATTTCTGACTGGCTCTGTAGTAAAGGCATGCACTAAAGGCAGTATTCTGTGCACGAACTGTGCCCCTTAATATTTAATTGGATTCATGTTGCAAGATCTGACTGGCCAAATCAGTCGTTGGATTGTCCAAGAATACTTTTCAATCTGAAACAGCCGTGGCTGTGAACTAGTAAGATGGCGCATTGTCATTTGTAAAAATCCTTTTTGTTTTTGGGATGATATTTTCAGTTTGCAGCAGAGTGGGACGTCTGCCTTTTGCGGGTAAGAGCCCTATTGACTGAGCTACCGTGGCATGCTTCGTGGCACCTGCACTATGCTATGGCTAAGGCATGTCCCCACAATATCCTTTCTTCCAGAAATGTTAGTCCTGAATTGTTCACAGGAGAGCTTCTGTGGAGTTTGGAAGGCAGGAGGCAACATAGTGGTGGAAGTAAAGGAGTGCTAGGGTGGCTGACTCGATAGGGCTCTTGCCTAGGAAAGACAAAGATCCCGAGTTGAAATCATGGTCCAGTAGTAAGTTTTAATCAGTCTGGAAGTTTCATTGCAATTGTTGTTTGGTGTAAAAGTAGCCGGACATAGCCATTTACTTTTTAACTGGGGGAATAAAGGCAGCACTGACCGTAATGTTTTTGCAAATCAGTGTCAAACACTTAGTGAGCAGCCTCAGTGCTACAACGCCGACATCACAGCTGACTTTGACTAAACATTGTGGCTTACAATTACGGACCAACAGTTATTTAGGAGCCCTAGAACTGAGGATGGTAAGTAAGTGACTGAAAATTATTTAATAAAAGTATGCAAAATATACTGATTTTGCTTTTACGCTGGTAATTAAATTTATTTTGTGTCCGTTGAGTAATGGAATCCACTATGCTGAAAAAAGCCATTTGGGATCAATGGTCGATTCGGTTTGACCAACCCAAGCCATAATGGAGCCATCACCAGCCTGTACTGTGGCTTTACGTGAATCTATGGCTTCGCGGGTATGCGCTTAATCGAACCCTATCGTCAGCATTTGCGGGACTCGTGTGAGTGTAACGATTTCCAGGCGATATCGCTAACGAGCCCAGGAGAGCCACTGCAGGCGATTCAGCGCTCTTAGCAAAGGCACTCTGCGGCCATTTCATGCAGTGCTGCTTGTCGGTTTGCACAGAAAGCTCTACCCTGCTCTGGATCACTAACAAGGGACCCTTTTACCCCTAAAAATCATGCTTGGAATAGCAGGCAATCGAAACAGGACAGTGGTGTGCGCCACTGTAGCTCAAGTAACATCTTAATAAAGTAACAAGACATCAAACCATATGTAATTTAATGGCGTCAGTGTATCATTACATGTTCAGTCATCACCGCCAAAAACTCTCCCCTTAAAATACTTATGTTATGGTCTTCAGTCCGGAGACTGGTTTGAAGCAGCTCTCCCCCCTACTCTATCCTGAGCAAGCCTTTTCATCTCCTCATAAGAACGGCAACACACAACCATTTGAATCTGCTAACTATATGCGTCCCTTGGTCTCCCTTTACCATTCTTACCTCACACACTTCCCTCCAATGTTAAATTTACAATTAATCGATGTCTAAGAAAGTGCCCAACCAAGCGATCCTTTCTTTTAGTGAAGGTATGCCAAAAATTCCTTTTCTCCCCAATTCTGTTCAGTACCTCTTCATTAGTTACGCGATCTACCCACCTAACCTTCAGCATTCTTCTGTTTCAACACATTTCAAAAGCCTCTATCCTCTTCCTGTCCGCACTGCTTATCGTCCAGGTTTCACTCCCGTACAACGCAACACTCCACACAAATGCCTTCAGAAAAGACTTCCTTACACTTAAATTAATATTCGATGTTAGCAAATTTCTTTTTTTCAAAAATGATTTTCTTCCCATTGCCATTCTGCATTTTATATCCTCTGTACTGCGACAGTCATATGTTATTTTACTACCAAAGTAACAAAACTCATCTACCACCTTCATTGTTTCGTTACCTAATCTAATTCCTTCAGCATCGCCTGATTTTCTAAGACCGCATTCCAATATCTTTATTTTCCTCTTGTAATGTTCACTTTATACGCTCTCTTCAACACACTGTCCATTCCATTCCACGTCTTTTGCTGTCTCTGACAGAATTACAATGTCATCAGCAAAACGCAATGTTTTCATTTCTTCACCCTGAACCCTTCCCTATTCCAAATTTTTCCTTGCTTTCCTTCACCGCCTGCTCGGTGTACAAATTGAATAACGTCGGAGAAACGCTACAACCCTGTCTTACTCCCTTCCCAACTAATGCTTCCCTTTCATGCCCTTCGAATCTAATAACTGCGGTCTGGCTGTTGTACAAGTTGTAAATAACTCTCCTTTCCCTGTATTTTACCCCTGCTGACATCCGAATTTGAAAGAGTGTATTCCAATCAACATTGTCAAAAGCTTTCTATAAATCTACAAAAGCTGAAAATATAGGTTTGCCTTTCCTTAATCTTTCTTATAAGATAAGTTGTAAAGTGAGTATTGCCTCCCGTGTTCCTCCTGAGGTCAGCTTCCACCAGCTTTTCCATTATAACAGCGCAAAACACACATATACAGCAGTACAACACACCTAAAAGTGCTTATACTAGTCCTGGAAGTGCAAATACGGGATTTCTCAAATCAAATGTTCAAATGTTTGTTAAGCTTATGGGACTTAACTACGGGGTCATCAGTCCCTAAACTTACAAACTACTTATCAACTACCTTATTCTAAGGACGGCACAAATATCCATGCCCGAGGGGGGATTCGAACCCCCGACCGTAGTGGCCGTGCAGACCGTGACTGGAGCGCCTCAGACGGGATTTCTATGAAGTGGTTAAAGCAAAGTGGGAGAATCAATGTGCACACCTCACTAAAGCCACGTTATCACATTCCAAATCACTTATTATTATGTTATATACTCCATCCACGAACTCCTTATCCTCGGCTCCGATGTCATTTACATATTCAGCACGTCGCAATTTGGTCCCGAATATTTGGACTACATGCGTAGGATTAATTCTCTTTATGATATCACGGCACTGTACACATTAACACGGTTGCGAACTCTCCAGCAGATGAATATGTACCGCAGCTGTATCACTCAGGCAACTGGAGAGCTGGTTCTTGCATCTACACTATGCCACCATGTAGTGACGCTAGTAGACACGTGGGGACCACTGTTCTGATTGCTACTTATGTTTTCATGCGCTTCCGAGCGTTCGACGTTATAGGTGTTCCTTGTCAGTACAGGCCATTGTCCGTGATGAGACGTACTGTCTAAAATTTGGTGGAGTAGCCAAGCGGTCTAAAGCGTCTAGCTGCGGGGCGCGCTGTTGCTCGCCGTGGAGGTTCGAGTCCTCCCTGGGGCATGGGTGTGTGTGTTGTCCTTAGGTTAGTTTACCTAGGTTTAAGTAGTTTGTAAGCTACGGACAGATGACCACGCAGTTTGGTCCGATAGATCTACAAACATTTGAACATTTTTCTAAAATTTGGTATTCTCGGTCTACTGTTGACACTGTGAGTCTCGAAACATGTAATTCCCTAACAATTTTCGAAATCGAACGTCTCATGCATTTATCTCCGATTACCATTCCACTTTCAAAGTTTGTTAATTCCCGTCGAGCGCCCGTTGTGGCAGCAGTAATCAATGTAACGTGTTCTGTTGTCTTACATATCTGTTGCCGACCACTTTCTTTGGCTCTTTAGTGTGCAATGAGAAAACGAGCGAGACTGCTACACACATTTTAATATGCGTATGAACTCTGTTTGGAAACAAAGGTAAAATTGAAATTACGTCGTATTAAGTATGTAAGAAATTTAAACAAGAAAGTATCTCGCGGAGCTCTTTAATATTGTATTTAAAAGAGGCGGCACTATTCTGTTTTCAAGGTAGATAGGAATATTACAACCATGTATTAAGGGTTTACAAGACATAATTTGAGTGTTAACATTCATGGACGAGCAGTTCACTGCTAGAAGTCAAAGTTTCCTTAATGTGGCCACAGTAATGTCAGTCTCCTTAGGTGTTATCTGGTGATTATGAAGGACCGCTGTAGGTGAAAACATAACTAAGCATGTTTGTATGAAATAAATAGCAATTTGCGACCAATCATGGCTTCACTGTACTAGGTTTAGATGGAGTACCAGAGAGCGGCGAATGGAGATTTGGGTGTGGCGGGAGACGTGCAGGGAAGAGTCCTCTGCAGTCGGGCTGGTCACTGTATCCTCGGTGGCGGAGTGGTCAATACGTCTGCCTAGTAAGCAGGAGATCCCGGGTTCGAATCCCTGCCGGGCACAAATTTTCATTCGGCGCTCTTTGGTATTCCATCTAAACCTAGTACAGTGAAGCCATAATTGATCGCAAGTTGCTATTTATTTCATTCATTGAGCGCTGTAGCGTCGCAAAAATGTATAACTGTAAGCATGTTTGTGGTCGTAGATGACCAAAACTCCCAAGAGATGACATAAAAGTCTCTTATTCCTCGATGAACTGTTGGAGCCATAGTGGCGAAATGCAACAGATTTCTCTCTCCTAGTAAGATGGACGCACACTTTGCAACCGCCACCACTGCCCTTTTGCGGTCATTAAATCAAGCTGGATTTATGATCTGAACCCTGTTCAGTGCGTGTCTCTTCAAACATGTCATCTTCGAGAAAGAGATTGTTGGAAGCGTGTGGACTGGGGTCAGCAAGATTGGTCCAGACTGGTACTTTTCGTCCAGTACATACATAAGGGGGGAGGGGTGGGGAAGGCAGTTGATGCAACTCCTCAGAGTCATATCCATGTAGCTTATTTTCTTTGTTGCAGACAATTCAATCTTGTGTCAATTTCAAACGATCAAACGGCTAGACAGTTCAGCTTCAAATATTTTTATACTGATCTGAAAACTGCTTGTTTTGTAGTGACCTCCCTCCTCCCCCCCCCCCTCAGATGAATCTAATATATAAAGCAGAGTGTCCGTATGTTTGTACGTGTTGCATACAAATCTACAGTTTTGCTCCAATCTTTATGAAATTTTGTACACGTAAGCTTCAATCCATGAGGACGGCCGCCGTAAGTGTAGGAATCACATACGATATATAGTTCACGAGATATGACGCCATAAACAATGAGATGCGCGGAAAACTGTTGCATTTTGCGAAAATGCTCCTTATTTTCTCCTAAACCATTGGACCGATTTCAACCAATTTGGTACACACATTCCTTGCCGTGAGGCAACAATTGCTGCATGGTTAAGAATCACATACGGCACTTGGTTCAAAAGATATTACGTCATAACCAATAGAAATCGCAAAAAAAAAAGCCATATAATGCAGCGAGACTTTCGAAATACACTGTATGAGAATGACAGTACTTAGCGACTTGCAACAAACTTTAAACTTAATTTCAAACCTTTATTAAACCTTTTCTCGCTGGCAACCATAGTAAAATGATGAAAGGAAAAAAGTTTCTCGCTTACTAGTTTTCCGCTGTTTATGGAGTAAAACTACGGCTCTCGGTATGACGTTACAATTTATAATTTTAACACTACAAATTGTAGGGACAGGAAATTTTACAGACTGTATACACGTATATAGTTGAAGTTGATTCTCAATTGTATCACATTCCGACACGTAGTTCATGAGATATGAGCACGTAAACAGTAACGTTCCCTTATTCATAAACTAAAACTATGGCATTCGCAATGACGTTACAGTTTTTAATTTCTACACTGCACATTGTAGCCGCATTAAACTTTACAGACAGTATACGCTCATATAGGTGAGTGTACCTTCTAAATTGAATCACAGTACGACACGTAGTTCATGAGGTATGAGCACGTAAAGAAGTAATGTTCATGGAAAACCGCCCCATCATGCACCATATTTTAATCTATTACTTCTTTACTCCTAATTGTATTACCAAGAGATTTTATAGACATACAGCCCTTATACAAATGGATATATATTTGAAAAATGGCAGGAATAAATAAATAAATACCCGGGCAACGCCGGGTTTTCAGCTAGTACATTATATACGCCCCTGCCTCCGACGAAAGTCACTTTACTGAGGTATATGTCTCCGGGTATCAGCTATATCACCTCGAGATACAATTACAATACCACTATATTGAATGGAAATTATTTTAACGCATGTCAGTCTGTTTGGGGCTGCAGTAGGCCGGATTTTCTGATTAGGCGGCAACAGTGCCCAATCATATAGGATAGCCGAGTTGTAGGACGTCTTTGAAGGTATTGAACGTACTGTCTGGACCTAAACTGTTTACAGAATTCTCTTGCCAACGGCACAACCTCCACGAATCGAGCAAGAGCTAAACACCTTGCGAGACAAGTGGGACAGAAATCATGAATAACAGGAGCAAAACGTGCACTAGTACCCGAGGATGATGTGATCCTTACTGACGGGAAACTCTTAATCGCACGCCTCTCAGATTTAGTGGCAAGTTGGTGCAGTAGGAAGCCCGTCCGAAACGGAACAAAAATCGAGAAGGAAAACAGGAAGAAGTTGTAAGGAACTGACAAAAAAGAATAACTGTGTATTTTGAGCTTTCAAGTACTTGATTTGCAACATGGAGGAAGCGTCAAACACCATGTCGTCTTGGTTGTGCGGCTATGGTGTTCGACTTCGAGGCCGGAGATGTGTGCTCAACACTCCGTCGTGCGGTGTGTTTTAATCTATTGTTTTTCACAAATTATCAACTGTCCGTCCGGTCTTTGACACGCTATTTGTGGCTTCAGTTTTGTGACTGTGTTGCGGTGAAAAGCCCGTAACGCACAAGTATTCTGTTAGCAGTAGGAGGGTGGTGACTTTTGAATAGGAGCCGCAAAAGTTTGATGACAAGCAATAGCCGAATACTTCTCTGGAAAACACGTTCGACCATACACAACATTTGTGCTTCATAAGATAGGGATAGCTTATCGGCGCACTTGTACGCCTGGTGAGTGGGTGACATATGCCTCCTCCTCCGATTTACACGTTCGTATGAATGTGAATGTGATCACTCCCAATGAGCTGATTTTAACATTTGTATCAATGGAAAATCGAGGCTGGGATGTCAATAGAGGATACGCAACAACTCACCGTAAAGAGGCTTAGCAACAAACATAACAGTTTGTCAAAGCGTGCAACAGATGCACGTCCCAGTTTCACAACCAAACTCTTTCCGGTGCACTGTCAAAACATATGTTTTGCCGTTTCTCAGATTTGACATGTGGACCTTTGAATTTTGCGGATATCAAATCTAATCAGAATGTGACTTGGAATTTCGGAGCGCGAATTTTATTATGCTCACAATTCAGTGTTTTCATTTTTGCGAGAGGTATCATCTGCTCTCATTATCATCACGTTTACTTGCGACGGTGATGTAATACTTAGCACACGACGTGTAGAGTCTATGATATTGCACTGCACTGTACACATTAACTCGGTTGCGAACACTCCAGCAGAGAAATACGTACTGCGTGAGTGAGTGCGAATAATATAGTTTATTTTGATTTCAGAATACGTTTGGCATTAAGGAACGAATGTAGTGCCATAAAAACAGGTAATAACTCAAACATTTCCCTTTTTTAGGTTTCCTAATATCTCCGACAAGATACGATACGGTATTATAGGACAGTTTATTTACAATTATCTTGTAAGCTACAAGATTTTACTGAAGAATTTTATTTTCCATTAAAATGAAAAATGGCTAGGAAGCACCAGAAGACCTGCCTTTTGGCAGAAAGACATCGCTTTTGTACTCAGGAACGTTAAGGTTTCTTCACTACAATTCCTGTAAAATCGGTGAGGGTGGAACGTAGGAAATATATATAGAATGCAGTAACTGCAGTATTTAACATACCAAATCAGCCACTACAGCTGTAGCTGAAGGAAAAAGACACAGACGTGGCAATAAAACGACAAAAGCAATCAAACTGTTTTCCAAGAAAGAGGAACCAAATTTCACAATTGTTGCCACAGCTGAACCACAAAAGCCGCGGCGGAGCGGCCGAGCGGCTGAGCGCATTGAGGCACTATGCTACGATGTGCGACGCCGTTCCCAGTCGGGGGTTCGAATCTCCCTCTGGCATGGATGTTTGTGTCGTCTTTAATATAAACTATTTCATACGTAGTTTGTAAGTTTAGGGACTGATGACCCCTCAGTTAAGTCCCATAAGCTTTTCATACATTTGAACATTTTTTAACCACAAAAGGCAAAAATCTTTAAAGCTTTGGCTTTTTAAGCTAAAGTAATTACGTTCAAAAGAATATGCGCGTATAAGAAAGACGTGTGAGGTGTAAAAATGTGCGAATCATTAGACTACACACCGAATTGATATACGTCAAAAATATTCTATCATAGTTAAAACAGACCATAATAGAAATTTATGTTTCTCTTATGTTTTTATACTACTTACTTTCAGCGGAATAAGCTGAAAATACACACATGTTAGTAACAAGTTTTTCATGACAAAATTGTTAGTTATATCACTGAATCAATTAAATGTTGCTGTTTTTACATTAATTTCCTTATTATGTATGTTTCTTCATATTTTACTAATTCTTGTAACGCAAAAATTATCGAACTATTTCGTTAATTACGTACAAAAATAATTATAAACAAACCACTCCTTCGGCGCCTTGCCCACCATTAGGAGCGCTAGCGTCGATGCAACTGTCAGTTGGTAACAACTTTCACGACTGTCGCGACTGTATGTGTTAGAAAAATCAAGCTTAAAAAAAAATCAATTTTTGAATGCGTCATGTAATTTCAATAAACTCCGGTTTAGATGATAGCTTATTATCTCTAGTTAAGTCCCATAAGTTCTGCAAACATTTGAACACAACTGCTGGGGGGGTGTTCAAAAAATATTCAAATGTTTGTTAAGCTTATGGGACTTAACTACGGGGTAATCAGTCCATAAACTTACAAACTACTTATCAACTACCTTATACTAAGGACGGCACAAATATCCATGCCCGAGGGGGGATTCGAACCCCCGACCGTAGTGGCCGTGCAGAACGTGACTGGAGCGCCTCAGTCCCCTCGGCCGGGGGGGGGGTGTATTTGGGAGAAAGCAGAAGAGCGAAGGGTGTGCGTGGAAAGGATCTCCATGTCTAGTCTTGGCAGAAGGATGACTTCCTAGATGATAGGAGTCATTCGATTGGGCAAAGTGTTAAAATTTGCGCTGCGAACGGTCGCTTCTCGGGTCTCTTAAAATTGGCGAGAAAAAGTGAACGCCAGTGCAGGTGTTTATATTTGTACACAAGAACTTATGAGTCTAGAAATGTTGTTCGGAAAACTTGGAACTGTTTAACCATTTTATTCTATTCATGATTACTAATTAATCTGGCCACTTCTAATAAGGATTCAATTTGACTGAATAAACCCGGTTCAACTAAATCTCTGACTTTGGGCCATCATTTACAAACGTTAGGATAAAAACCTCTTTATTAACGAACCAGTTATGTTATGTAATATTTCTTATTTGTTTCGTAAACTACAGTCTATGCACAGGGTTTTTTTTTTTTTTTTTTTTTTTTTTTTTCCTACAGGATCACAGGTAGAGTCGATCCCAAGATAACATCGAGCCAAGCGTCTAAATGAGAACCGTACATATCCGAATACGCAGGTTCTTACAGTGTACAGTTACACTTGCTTTAATATTAGCTGTGATACATACGGTGAAGGATATAAGCGTGAAGTCGCAGGCTGGCGCTTCACATTTATGGAAGGGCTGCAGTTGCTAAACCCTTAAGAACGGAAGCCAACCTGGACGCTTGATGATTTTAAGTATGTGGTATGGTCCTATGAATCGTCATTTACATTGCGCTCTACAAACAACCCAACAGAAAATTACGACACGGCATCCTCCTTCCTGCAACCAAGCATTATGAGGGATTTTACAGCATAGAGCGAGGTGCACATTTTGAGCTCTAACATCATTGAAGTAATTAGAGGAAGTTTCGGCAAAGGATGGGTAACATTCTGTTGGGAACTATAAAGACCGTTTACGAATTTTTTTCTCCAACAGTTGTAGCTGAAGCTAATGGTATGTGAACTCCTAACTAATAATTGAATATTGTGTCTGTGTCAGGTGTTCATGTTATTTTGTCTACGCCAAGTATGTTCGGAGCCTGACCTGTGTGTGTTATCCTACTTTTCCATGTGGTGAGATCTATTTCAGTTTTTGTAATATTCACAACACTCCAACTCTACTAAGTTTGTTCTGTGTTTCATGCAATCCATCGTTGCAGATGATTGTTTCAGTAGAACAACATCTTTGTTCCTTGCAAGTGCCAGGTAATAGATGATATCAATACTTCAAGCGTTTTAAAGCTGAACGTTTTTTGTATATGAGACCAAATGGAATGGAAATAAACAGTTACTGTAGTCGGAACCACGAATGAGCGGTCGAGTTTAGGCTTCGTCTACGCATCTACGTCACGCATTCTACGACAGCCAATGAGCGTTGAGTAATGTTCTGAACGCTTTGCTGCGACTATCGTAGGGATTGTCAAAAGTAAACTTGACTGCAGCGAGTTATTCAGTGTATTTTAGTCTATTTGTTGGAAGCCTATGGTCCAACTACAAATGAAGAATGGAATTGCTAAAGGTGCTAAGTGCCGATAATTAAATTGTTGAGGAAACGAAAAAAAACTGCACATCTCTGTGAGAAATGGACATTTATTTCTAACAAAACATAAATTAAATCTTTGCATTTTTATACAAATGTTGTCAAAGGTTTGATTTTTTTACTTAGGTTGAAAAATCAAGAAGTTACGTAGCGTTTTATGCAGAATGGTGTAAGTGTAATAGGTTTTGTCATAGCTAATAGATCTAAGTGCCACAAGACAACATTGACTTTATGGAGGTAACAGCTGTCGGAAAAAGTCCTTGTTGTTTTCGTCCACGTAATCAATAATAGTGGAAAAATCGTTTTCTTTCTTGGTGCCAGTGGAACAGTAGCTGGAAGTTTTATCATTCCACAGCTGCAGTGTCTTTCATTGCCTTGCCTTTCTTCAGGACATGAAAATTCTCCCAAGCACATTGATCGGAAAAGATTCTTTTGCAGGACACAATACCAGGCTATTGTTATCGTATTTTGATCAAAGAAAGCTGTGTATTTGAAAATCAGATCCTGATTTTTTTCTTCGTAACAATTGTTTGACTTTTAAGCAGAAATATAAAAGGAATTTAAAAATGTAGCTTTGCATACTCTTTTGAGGTGTCCTGTCCCATCAGGAAGTGTGTAGCAGAGAATTGACTGCCTTTTACCTCTCTGCGTCTTCATTACAGGTTCCATGGCGTCGTCTTTGAACAAGAAAAATCTCTAAGTTGGTAGTATTCTTCAAAGAGCTGAGTTTTCATATCAACTGTACTTACACTTGCAGACCACCTATACACAAAACAAACGAAAAATATATACATTAACCTGCTACAACTGGATAATGTAGGCTTGTTTCATATTATAAGTTTATCACTATTAACAGGTACATCATTTTAAATAGCAAGCAACAGCTTCAGTAAGCAAAACAATAGTGTTGTGGCATAATCTTACCTGCGGACTGCTGTTCGGCTAGCGCCAGATGCCTGTGGCTCATAGATCCATTAGCAGAGCAGGCCCATCTGGACGTAGGACTAGTGCAATATTTTGGGGTCAGTAGCAACTACAAGGAATGACTGGAGCACATAAATCTCTTAGCAGAGTATTGGCGCGAAGACATAGATTGGTTAGCAGTGAAAAACCCCAAAAGTCAAAAAATTGCACTTACATCCTTTAGCATTTCCACTCTTCAAATGAGAAAGTTGACAAGAAAGGGAATTACTGCTCGCAACGGCTGGTTAAGGATAATTAGTACCAAGGAAGTAAATATATGGTATACTTAAGCGGCTGCAGATATCAGATAATCCACTTATTTACAGTGTCAAAAGCAACTGGAAGTTGTTAGTATCCAAGGTTGAGTCTGAATGGCGGTACATTATTCCCAAGATAAGTGAATCTTTAAAGGCGGCTCTCGGAAATTGCATGCCGTACGGTAGACAGAAATACGGGCACCTTTCAACACAGTAAGAGAGATAGCGAGCACAGTTCAGCGTTACGCGTCACATTAAAGATAACACTGGTGACTTCCAGTAACGAATGAGCACGTAAGGAGTGTTCTACGATATCGTCGAGCAACGGCCGAGACTCAAAGAGAGTTATCACAGTGTATCTGCCGTTTTCCTGGAGTGAAGTACAAGACGTTGAACCGTTAGGCCTTGGTCGGCATTTATGGCGGTCATTAAGAGAAATTAAGTAGCTTGGGAAAGTGCTCCTTCAGGGCGTATTTCTCCACGGACTTCCGAGGAAAAGATGTGGCGTTGCATGTATTTTAGTTATCTTGCACATTCTTTGGGTATAACTCAACAATTCTTCAATAAATGAACTAAGAAAGCTGCTGTAAGCAAACTTTTATTGTATCTGTTATTAGCGCATCCTCCGTGATACATTTGTAGCCTTGTTGGTTCCGTCGGTGGAAGTTTTTAAGATACAAATGTGTGTGCTCTTAACCTGAATATGCTATGACTGTAAACTATAAAGCATGAAGGACAATAAAAATGTGCATGATGACAAGATTGATCTATTAGTTATTGCAGAAAGGTTTTGAAAATCAGTATATCTATATCTATAAATGTGAATGTCTGTTTGGTGTACGTTTATCACGTCTGAACCACAAGACATAAAGAGCTAAAAATTTGCACAGTTACTAATGTTTACCCGGGGAAGGCTTTAGGCACGGTTTTATGCCGATCGGATAGCTATTTATCTATATATATTAATGTGAATGTCTGTTCGGTGTACGCTTATCACGTCAGAACAACAAGACGCAGAGACTTAAATATTTGTATAGCTACTAATTTGTATCTGAGGAGGGTTTTAGGCACGGTTTTATAGCAATCTGATAGATATTTAGTAATCTGAAGAATATAACGCGAAATGCGGAACGATGACTACTCTTTGAAAATTATATTTACTCTTTGAAAATGGTTTTATTGGTTGCATTGTTGCTTGAGAGTTGATAACGATAAAAGGGTGGAGTATATTGGGATGGAAAGTTATCAGTGTATATAAAATTTTATGTGTGTGTGTCTGTTAATATTTCGCTCTGCAGCGAAAACTACAGAACGCAAACGAATGGTCTGTGTAATTGTTGTCCGATGTCTCCCGTTGTACACCATAGCAATTCAATGCCGACAGCTATAAGTGGGTGGAAGATATGGTGGTGCCGATAGCTATAAGGTGGTGAGAGATATGGTGGTTGAAAGTCGTCAAATTATTTAAAAAAAAAATCGGACTGAAGGCCAGCGATGACCTTTGCGACTCTATAGCAAGGAGGTTACATACAGCGAAACGGGATGCCACAGACCATATCTTTGGTCTATGCGTGCTACAATGTCTTCAGCTCTTTCTCTGTAAGGATAACCATACGAATAAGGAAATATAATAATAAGTAAATAAAGCAGCAAAAAAAAAATTAATACCTCTCTAAAAAGGATACCGAGTTGACGTTTCGCGCATTACATCAAGTGATCGATCTGTGACATTATTACAATCATTATTGTTGAATTTCGTGATTGGATTCTTCGACACGAGTGCATTTTTACGTGTGATTTGATCTACCAACACGCGAGCGGAGCTGCGGGTTTAAGCTAGTGAAATATATAGTGATTGAGCGAACGACATTTCCGAAGAGTTGCCACAATACGTACGTTGCGTATTTTCTTTTTTAAGCTTAATTCACTAAATTTATAAATGGTATGCTGTTTCTTTTAAATGAAGTCAATGGTCCAGTAAAACTGAAAGAATATATGCACTTCATTATTCATTAACATTAAAATACCAAGAAGGGTAGCTGATACGTAAGTGATCAGATAACTAAAACTCCAGATGATATATAGAGTTGTGAAAATATTGATAATTCCTAGTTTCTCTCACTCTAGAATTATTCATTATGAAAGTACCATTAAGTATAAAGTAATGAGTATTTCTACTTCACTTTTAGCCATAAAATATAAATATTCTTCTTATTATAGATAATTCATTTATTTGTCAGATATTTGTTGGGTATGGTCGCAAAAGTGATCTTTCGCCAGAAAAGTTGCGACTATAAAACAGTTACGCGAAGAAAAACAGTATTCACAGCGATAACTAGCAAACAGGTTACAGATTTCAAAAACAACCTGTAAGCCGCATTTGCGAGGCGGAGAAAGAAGGCCTCAATTTCTGACCTGCACGTCAAGGAAAGTGTTGACGCAGAAGGAAACTTTCCCATAGAACTCAACGCAGACTTGTACAGATGACGAAAGACAACAGAAGCGCAACCAGTCAAGATTTGTAGAAGGCTCTGGACACCCATGGAGTCGCTGTTTGTACATCCACACTCCGCAGTAAGCTTATTAGTTCAGGCATTCCAGCTCGTCGTCCATACAGAAAATCCAAACTTACCCCTTGTGAAACATCTTTATATATATATATATATATATATATATATATATATATAAACGACAGTTTTCTGAATGTCTTCTTATTGTTGATTGCTTCATCACATCTCAGGGTCATTATGTGGTTCACTTTAAGGCCTAAGTAATAAACTAAGACGAAACTTTTCACTCTTGAGAAAGATATGTATTTTTCTAAAAACATTTACATCACAACTGAAAGTTTACAAAAAAAAAAAAAAAAAAAAAAAAAAAAAAAAAAAAAAAAAAAAAAACAACGTGACAGCTCATCACTTCTAACTGCTCGAGACAAGACAAGACAAGACTGACTGCTAATTAACAAGCAAAGATACTGCTCTTCCACTTTTTTCTTTTAGTTCCACAGATGAATTTTTTTCTTCACATCATTAATTAATAATTGTCTATTATTATTATTAATTTTTTCTTCCTTTTTTTAATAATAAAAAATGAAATTAAATGAAATTAAAATAGAAATTCGCTTCTTATTGTTCTGATACCCCAACACTCCATCCCCGGTAACAGAACACCCTACAATGAGTGATAAGAGGCTTAAAATGGCTTATGAAGATAGAAATAAGTTTGGGGAGGACTGAATCAATATAAATAAACTTTTAAAAATGAATGTTTGTTTTCAAGAAAATATTCCTCAAAGACGTGGAGAAATTTTCTGTATTACTGTACGTATCATATGAGCAAAGGCTAAAATCAAGGGAAACTACATTCGATACTTTTCCCTAGCTTATATAGTTTTACTGTATGAATACTTGATGATGGAATCTTATTGCGTAAAATATTTTAGAGGTAGGATTGTTTCCCATTCGGATATCCGTGTGGCGTTTGCTCAGGACGATGTAGTCTCTTGAAAAAGTAAAATTGGTATTTTACAGACCGGAAAGTGAAATGTTATATTGCTTAATCCGGACGTTAGAAAATTTAGAAAGGGAAATGGACAGTTTAAATTTAGCTACAGTTAGGATTACTTAAGTTTTGTGAATGGATGAACAGGACTTTTGGTCAAGAGAGTACAAGGTTATAAACAAAAAATTAATTGGGGATCACGCAGGTGTAAATCTAATAACGAATAAGTAAATAGGAATACGAATAAGTAACTATGACCAACAGAGTGATCACCTTATCATAGCCAAGATAGGCACAGAGTAAACACATACAACAGTAATACAAGTTTATATGCTGACTAGCACTTCAGATGAGCAGGAGTTTGAAGAAAATGTGTGATCAGATAGGTAAGAGAGAGAGAAAAAGTTGATTATGTTAGTGGGCTGGAGACGTGACCCGAGAACGAACATTTCAAGGACTACATGCAAAATTTATTTCAACCGGATTATGATGATGGTTAATCTTATTTGTGGCATCGTAAGTATTATTTTTGTATCATTCATAGTAGGAAAAGAAAGAGAAAAAAATATAAAAAAGAAGAAATAATAGTATTGAATATGAATTTGGAAAAAGGAATAAAATAGGAAATCGCCTGGTAGAATTTTGCACAGAGAATAGTTTAATCATCACAAACAGTTCGTTTAAGAATCACGAAAGAAGGTTGTATACTTGGAATGGTCCAGTAGACACCCGAAGATAACAGATTAATTTCATAATGGTAAGACAAAGATTTCGGATAAAGATTTTAAGCTGTAAGACATTGGCTGGGGCAGATAAAGATCATGACCACCACTTACTGGTTATGAACTGTAAATTAAAACTTAAGACTGAAAGTTAGGAAGGTAAGGAGATAATATCTGGAGCATTTGAAGGTTGTTGACACTGACAGGGGGAACGTTAGGCATTACTTGACTGAAACGGAAGAAAATACGGGTTACAAATAAAACGAATGCGTAGCTTTGAGAGCTGAAATAGTCACTGAGGACCAAACAGTTAGAAAGACATGGCCTACTTGAAATCGTTGGATACCAGACGAGATGAAGTTATTTGATGAAAGGAGAAAATATAAAAATGCTGTACATGAAGTAGGCAAAATTTAATCCAGACGGATAAAAAACAGAGTTGACAGGAAGATTAAAATGGCTAAGCAGGAGTGGTTGGATAACAAGTGAAATTGGTGGAATATATAGCTAGGGGAAAAGGAAGATACTACCTAAAGTAAAAGAGACGTCTGGAGAAAAATAACAGCAGGATGAACATCAAGAGCTCAGTTCAGAAAACGTTGCTAACTTTAGAAGGTGAAAGGAATGTAAAGAGAGACTAACAAGGGAAATAGTATTGTAGGAAGGGAAGTAGATGAGATAGAATATGCGATACTGCGAGAAGAATTTGACAGGACACTGAAAGATTTGAGTCGAAACTTGGGCCAGGGGTAGATGTTACTTGATTTGAACTTCGTATATCCTTGGGACAGACAGTAATGAAGAAACTATTTTAACTTGTGTGAGAAATGTATGAGACTGGGGCAATACAGTCAGACTTCAAATAGATTATAATAATTCCAATTGCAAACAAAGCAAGGGCAAACATTATCACGTTACTGACGGTCGGAGTAGTGTAGACACAGAAAGCAGCATGGAAATGGGTTGTTGTTGTTGTTGTTGTTGTAGACTTCAGTCCGCAGACTGGTTTGATGCAGCTCTCCACGCTACCCTGTCCTGTGCTGGTCTCTTCATCTGAGAATACGTTCGGCAACCTACATCCTTTTGAATGTGCTTGCTGTATTCGTCCCTCGGTCTCCCTCTACGATTTTTACCCCACACACTCCCTTATAATGCTAAGTTGACAATTCCTTGATGTCTCAGAATGTTTCCTGCCAATCTATCCCTTCTCTTAGTCAGGATATGCCAGAAACTCCTTTTTCCCCAATTCGGTTAAGCATCTCCTCATTAGTCACGTGATCTACCCATCTAATCTTCATCATTCGACTATAGCACCATATTTCAAAAGCTTCTATCATCTTTTTGTTTGAACTCCTTATCGTCCATGTTTCACTCCCATACAATGCTACACTCCAGACAAATGCTTTCAGAAAGGACTTCCTAACATTTAAATTAATATTGGGTGTTAACAAGTTTCGCTTCTTTAGAAATGCTTTTCTCCCCATATCCATTCTGCATTTTATATCTTCTTTACTTCGGCCATCAGAAGTTATCTTGCTACCCAAATAACAAAATTCATCTACTACTTTTATTGTCTCATTACCTAATGTAATTCCTTCAGCATCTCCTGATTTTCTGACCTTACATTCCATTACCTTCGTTTTATTCTTGTTAATGTTCATCTTATATCTTCCTTTCAAGACACTGTCCATTCCATTCAAATGCTGTTCCAGATCCTTTGCAGTCTCTGTCATCGGCAAACCGCAAACTTTTTATTTCTGCTCCCTGAACTTTAATTCCCTCTCCAAATTTCTTCTTCCATTCCTTCACTGCTTGCTCAATGTATAGACTGAACAACGTTGGGGAAAGGCTACAACCCTGTCTTACTCCCTCTGCTTCCCTCTGCGTCCCTTTCCTGCCCTTCGACTCTAAAAACCGTTGTCTGCTTTTTGTATAGGTTGAATATCACTCTTCGCTCCCTATATTTTACCCCTGCTACCTTCAGAATTTGAAAGAGTGTATTCCAGTCGACATTGTCAAAAGCTTTCTCCAAATCTACAAACGCCAAAAACGTAGGTTTGCCCTTCCTTAGCCTATCTTCTAAAATAAGTCGTAATGTGAGTATTGCCTCCCGTGTTCCTACATTTCGCCTAAATCCAAACTTATCTTCCCCGAGGTCAGATTCCACAAGTTTTACCATTCGTCTGTAAATAATTCGTGTCAGTATTTTGCAACCATGACTTATGAGACTGATAGTTCTGTAATTTTCACACTCGTCTGCTCTTGCTTTCTTTGGAATTGGAATTACGATATTCTTCTTTAAGTCGGAGGGTATTTCCCCTGTCTTATACATCTTGCATACCAGGTGGAACAATTTTTTCATGACTGGCTCTCCTAACGATATCAGCAGTTCAGACGGGATATCATCTACTCCAGGGGCCTTGTTTCGACTCAAGTCCTTCAGCGCTCTGTCACATTCTTCTCGCAGTGTCATATCTCCTGTCTCATCTTCCTCCACTTCGTCTTCCCTTTCTAGAATACCGCCTTCAAATTTATTTCCTTTGTATAGGCCCTCTATATATTCCTTCCATAGTTCAGCTTTCCTCTCTTTGCTTAGTACTGGTTTTCCGTCTGAGTTCTTGATATTTATGCAGCTGCTTTTCTTGTCTCCAAATATCCCTTTTATTTTCCTGTATGCAGTATCTATCTTTCTCCTAGTAGTCTTCTACGGTTCTGCATTTGTCCTGTAGCCACTCCTGCTTAGCCAATCTGCACTTCGTGTCAGTCTCGTATTTCAGATGTCTGTACTCCATTTTTCCTGCTTCATTTGCTGAATTTTTATATTTTCTCCTGTCATCTATTAAGTTCAGTATATCCTGTGTTATCCAGGGATTTCTATTAGGCCTTGTCCTTCTGCTTATATGATACTCCGCTGCCTTCACTACCTTATCCCTCAGAGCTACCCATTCTTCTTCTACTGTATTACTTTCCCCCAGTTCAACCAATCCTTTCCTAATGCTCCTTCTGAAACTCTCAACCACCTCTGGTTCCTTCAATTTGTCCAGGTTCCATCTCCTAACTTTTCTGCCTTTTTGCAGTCTCTTAAGTTTTAATCTGCAGTTCATAACCAACAAGTTATGGTCAGAGTCTATATCTGCCCATGGATATGTCTTACAGTTTAGTACCAGGTTTCTAAATCTATTACTTACCATTATAAAGTCAATTTGGTACCTTCCAGGGTCTCCTGGTCTCTTCCACGTATACAGCCTTCTTTCATGATGATTTTATCAATTAGTAAAGTCACCAGAAGACCAAAAGGAACTGCAAAATATTGAGCCAAGTGTTGGTGATCATTAAATTGTGCTCTGCGCAAAATTCCACCAAGCGATCTCCTCTTTCATTCCTTTTTCCCAGCCCATATTCACCTACTACATTTCCTTCTCTTCCCCTTCTTGCTACCGAGTACCAGTCCCCCATCATAATCAAGTTTTCGTCTCCCTTAACTTTATGAATGATTTCTTTTACCTCCCCATACATTTCTTAGATATCCTCATCAATGGCCATGCTAGTTGGCATATTAACTTGCACCACTGTGATCGGTGTTGGCTTCGAGTCTCTCGTTGCTACGATAACGCGTTCATTATGCTGTTCATGATAACTTACCCGCATTTCTATTTTCTTATTCATTATCAGACCTACTCCTGCGTTACCACCAACTGATTTCGTATTTATAACCCTGTATTCACCTGACCAGAAATCCTGTTCATCCTGCCACCGAACTTCACAATTCCTACCATATCTAACTTTAACCTATCCATTTCTATTTTCAAATTTTCTAATTTCCCAAAGCGATTAAGGGTTAGAACATTCCAAACTCTGACCCGTAGAATGCCTGTTTTGTTTTTCTTGATGACGACGTCCTCCTGAGCAGTCCCCGCCTGGAGATCCGAATGGGGGACTATTTTACCTCCGGAATATTTTACCCAGGAAGTCTCCATCATCATATATTCATACAGTAGAGCTACATGTCCTCGGGAAAAGTAACGACTGTAGTTTTCCCTTGCTTTCAGCCGTTCGAAGTAACTGCATGGCAAAGCCAAGTTAGCTGATATTACAAGGCCAGCTCAGTCAGTCATCCAGACTGTTGCCCCTGTAACTACTGAAAAGGCTGCTGCTCCTCTTCAGGAACATCACGTTTGTCTGGCCTCTCCACAGATACCCCTCCGCTGTGGTTGTACCTAAGGTTCGGCTATCTGTATCGTTGAGGAACGCAAGCCACCCCACCTCGGCAATGTCTGTGGTTCTTGGGGATGGATGAAAATGGGAAGAAAAGCATTCCTGAAGAAGAGAAAATTGTCGTTATGTAATATTAATTTAAGTGTTAGGAAATCTTTTATGGTCGCCTTTGGAGTGCAGCCTTGTACATGATTGGAACGTGGACAATGCGCTAGCACAAGAAGATGATAACAGCTTTCCAAATATGGAGCTTCAGAAGAATGCTGATTATTGGGTGAGTAGGTATCGTAACAAAAGACGAAGTACTGAACAGTATTGGGAAGAAAAACTTTTGCAATAACTTAGGGAAGGGATCTGTCGGTAGGACCCATTGTGAGATATCAAAGAACGTCAATTTGCTATTGGAGGGAAATGTGAGGAGCGTGGGTTCGGGGAGGGGTTGATAATAATCGTAGAGGAAGACTGAGACTCGAATATAGTAAGCAGGTTCAAATTGATGTGTGTTTCCATTCTCATTAAGGCTTACACAGGATAGTGTGTTCTGGAAAGCTGCATCAAACTAGTCTTGGGACTAGAGACTCAACAGTAATTTAATAATTCATGGGTGTTTAAAAAAATGATCCCCTCGTGTGTGACAACTATAGAGGAATTTCTTTATTTGATGTCACCAACAAAATCCTATCCATCTATTAACCAGGCCGATTCCAGTAACAGAAGAATTAATTGGAGACTATCAATGTGGTTTTCTCAGAAACAGAAACACATTAGATCACTTATTCTCTTTAAGACAAGTAACTAAGAAAGCATGGGAGTTCAATGTAGATGTCCACATATTATTCGTAGATTTTAACAAGGCCAATGATAGCATACACAGACACTCCTAAATAAAATGAAGTAATTTCAAATACCCGTTTAGTCAAAATGTGTATAGACGAAACTGTATGTCGCATAAAGACACCGGTAGGAGAAACTAAAAATTTTAAGGTGTACACTGGACTGAGACAAGGAAATGCCATTTCACCTATTTCATTTAACCTTGTCCTAGAGAAGATCGATAGAGAATTTACCAAAACTAATCCACAAGGGATCCAACTACAGGATAGTAACATTACTAGAGTTGCCTATGCAGATGATGTAGCATTAATAAGCAGTTTCAAAACAAAATTAATCAGAAGGATGCAAAATTATTACAAAATTGCCGAGAAAACAGGATTACACGTTAATGAAGAAAAGACGGAATACCTAGTAATAAGTAAGAATAGGAAAAAAAGAGGTACCTTTGACCATAGATGGATTCAAAGACTGTTGAGCGCTTCAAGTACTTAGGAAGTCTTCTCAGTAAAAACAATAGAACAAATATTGAAATAGATGCCCGTTTAGCAACAGCGAACAAGACGCTTTTTAGTTTCCACAAAATTCTAGGGAAAAGATCACTTAGCAGCAACTTCAAAATTCAACCATATAAATCAACCATTATACTGCCAACGCTATATGCATGTGAAACATTAACATTTAGAAAGAAAGATGAAGAAAAACTGTTAACATTTAAAAGCAAAGAACAAAGGAAAATTTTTGGAACTGTATATGATGAAAATAACATTGAGAGGAGAATAAGAAAAAATGAAGAACTAAGACAGCTGTATAAACACCGTAACATTGTCGAAGTGCTCAAGAAGAGAAGGCTGAACTGGGCAGGCCATATAGCCAGAATGACAGAAGGTAGATCACCGAGAATGGCATTCAGCAGAACAATAGCTGGAAGAGGCAGACCCAGAAGCATGAGGCGAGATAACATTCGAGAAGACACGGCCAGGATAAACAGCGACATGAACTGGGTACACGGCGCACTCGACAGAAAATTGTGGAAGACGTTCATAGATAACGCCCTTGCTGCAGGTAAAGTATGGGTGTAAAATACTAACACGAATTATATACAAACGAATCGAAAAAGTGGTAAATTACAACCTTGGGGAAGATCAGTTTGAATATACGACAAATGTAGGAAAGCAAGAGGCAATAAAGATAGGTTAAGGAAAGGCAGACCCACTTTTATAGCTTCTGTGAAGAAACCACTTGACAAAGTAGACTCGACTAAACTTTAATGTTTGTAAATCTACGGGATTTAACTGCTTTAAGTTATTAGTGCCTAGGCTTACAGACTACCTAAACTAAGTTAAGCTAACCTAAAGACAACACACACATGCCTGAGGGAGGACTAGAACCTCCGACGGCTGAAACCGCGCGCTCCGCAGCAAGGCTCCTTAGAGCGCACGGCCACTCTTTAAATTCTGAAGGAAATGCGGGGGGGGGGGGGGGGGGGGAGGTAGGGATGAAATGTTATATACAACTTGTCCAGCAACAAGACAGCAGTCATACGAATCGAAGGACATGAAAGGAAAGTATAGGTTGCGAAGTAAGACAGGATTATGGCCTTTGCCCAATGTTATCCACTCCGTACATTGTGCAAGCTGTGAATGAATGCACGAGGGCTGGGGGGGGGGGGGGGCTAAAAATGGGTATTAAAGTTCAAGCAGAAGAAATAAAAACTGGGCAGTTTGGCGATAACGTGATTCCTTCTGAGACAGCAAAGGACGCTGTAGAGCAATTGAATTGAAAGAAGGTAATGAGATGAGCAGTAACGTAATGATTATAGAATGTAGTCGAATTAAACCATTCGAGGGTGAGACAATTACTTTATGGAACGATGCAGTAAAAGTGGATGAGTTTTGTTATTTTGACAGATTGATGATGGAATAGAGAAGACATATGATGCAGAATGGCAATAAGATGAAAATAAATTTGTTAATTTCGAATAATAATTTAACCCTATGATGCATGATTTATCGCCAAATGAGAAAAGAATGTAATGAGGTTTATATCGTAAACAAACATTTATTATCATAAAATGCAAAATTTAATGAAATTTTCGATTTACAAAGAAAAACACGGTGATGTGCACTGGAGTGGACTCTGTGTACTTCTTGTATGGAAAGTTTGGAAGAACTTTAGCCAATGAGGCTCCATCCATTTAGTGCAATTGTACGACGTTTCGTTTTTCTACAGTTACAATGCTGCTTACAACTGCTCGCTACCGCTTCACGTACGCCATATTGACACGTTAATGGCTTCGGGTATCAACATGGGATCGATTGAAAAGACAGTTTAGTGTTAGCGGAAAGTGGGGGGTGTCAGTTGCAGGGGAATACCACGCTAGCGGCACAATAAGCGGGTTGACAGAGACGTGGGTCGCAGCTGTTGTTGAGAAATGAAGAGGTTGCACATCATAGCGTCGAGATCTGCATCAAACCAGTCTTCGGGCTGAAGACCATAACGACACATAACGGATGAAAACTGTGGTCGGGAAAAAGTCTATCATGTTGCCATAGGATTTGTCCTAATAGAGAGTCTTGAGCAAAAGACTGTCACTTTTACCGTTTAGTCGAAATTGGCCCCTTCATCTAGGGCAAATATACTGAAGTCACACCGGAAGTTGTTGTCCATTCTCGAGCCTGAGTTAATGTGCGTTGCAAGCTGCAAAGGCTGTTCGAGAAAGACTTACGACGCAAGCCGTAATCGATGTCAGCAAATCTGTATCTGGGGCCGCGTTTGGATTACGAATGAGCCAACTGCGATCATGTCGTCTGGCGGCATAACTGACCGCAGTCACGCGAGGTGCCTGGCTCCGAGTAGCTACACGGCGGGGCTCGCGCCCTACCTCAGTTCTACGAATCAGATTACTTGATTTCCCTCTCTGCCGTTCCGCAAAAAGTACTAATTAATGTCGGGCTTAAAGATCCTTAACTCGTTTATTGCACACGAATCTAATCTCATTCTATGAAACTGTTGCTTTATGAAATATGGCTGGAAACCAGTCTTGTCTTCTGAAGGATGACTACTTTGTGTGTGTGTGAGTGTGAGTGTTCGAAAATCACGTTCACGTAGGCGAAAGAATATCAAATTACGTTTCTCTCTTTTAACCAGTCGTGTGCACTCTGAAAATTTAACGTGGTGAACGTCATCAATCAGAATTTTTTGTCTTTGAAATAGGTGTTAGATCCAGAATGAAACTTTTCACTCTGCAGCGGAGTGTGCGCTCATATGAAACTTCCTGGCAGATTAAAATTGTGTGCCGGAACCGGGACTCGAACCTGGGACCTTTGCCTTTCGTGGGCAAGCGCACTACCGACTGTGCTATCCCGACACGACTCACGATGCCGCCTTACAACTTTACTTCCGCCAGTACCTCGCCTCCTACTTTCGCAGGAGAGCTTCTATGAAGTTTGGAAAGTAGGAGGAGAGGTACTGGCGGAAGTAAAGTTGTGAGGCGGCATCGTGAGTCGTGTCGGGATAGCACAGTCGGTAGTGCGCTTGCCCGCTAAAAGCAAATTTCACACTGTTTAACTGTTCACAACTAAACTTGACAGGTGCGTGTGATTTTTCATAGAGAGGCGGAGCAAGACATGACATGAAATTCCGTAGTCAACCACGCTGACCGTGTGCAAGCAGGAAATAGCGGACGATAAAGAGGAAAACAAGATGGGGGGGGGGGGGGGGTTGCGGAGAAGACCTGAGAAGGCTGAGTTATGAGAGACAGGGCGAGATGGACAGAGGTTGACATATGGGCCGAGAGAGGAGGAGGATGGGGTAAACAGAGCAAGGGGAGAGGAAGATACGGACAAAGAGAGAGCAGAATGTGAGATAAATAACTACCCATATCATTAAAAGGAGAAACAACAGCGTACGTAGTCTACATCTATAAATGTGAATGTCTGTTCGGTGTACGTTTATCACGTCTGAACCACAAGACATAAAGAGCTATAAATTTATGCAGTTACTAATGCCTACCCGGGGAAGGCTTTAGGCACGGTTTTATGTCTCTCGGATAGCTATTTATCTATGTATATTAATGTGAATGTCTGTTCGGTGTACGCTTATCACGTCCGAACGACAAGACGCAGAGACTTAAATATTTGTACAGTTACTAATTTATACCTGAGGATGGTTTTAGGCACGGATTTATAGCAATCTGATAGATATTTAGTAATTTGAAGAATATAACGCGAAATGCGGAACAATAATTACTCTTTGGAAATGGTTTTATTGGTTGCTTGAGTGTTGATAATGACAAAAGAGTGGAGTATATTGGGATGGAAAGTTGTCGGTGTATATTAAGTTCTACGTGTGTGTGTGTGTGTGTGTGTGTGTGTGTGTGTGTGTGTGTGTGTGGTGTGTGCGTGTGTGTGTGTTAATATTTCGCTCTGCAGCGAAAACTACAGAACGCAAACGAATGGTCTGCTTGTAATTGTTGTCCGAAGTCTCCCTTTGTACACCATAGCAGTTCCATGCCGATAGCTATAAGGGGGTGGAAGATATGGTGGTTGAAAGTCGTCAAATTATAACAAAAATTCGGTACAGCGAAACGTGATGCCACAGACCATATCTTTGGTCTGTGTGTGCTACAATGTCTTCAGCTCTTTCTCTGTAAGGACAAGCATACGAATAAGGAAATATAAGAATAAATGAATAAAGCGGTAAAAAAGAAATTAGTTTTAATACATCTTAAAAAAATCGATTTGACGTTTCGCACATTACATCAACTGATCAATTTGTGATATTATTACAATCATTATTGTTGAATTTCGTGATTGGATTCTGCGAAAATAGTGCATTTTTACGTGTGATTTGATCTACACTACTTACTTTCCCGATAAACGGTAAGTGCTTAGACTTCTGCAATATTTTTTAGTTCCTTCAAAACCAGTCTCATAGCACACTACTGAAAGATAGCTTATCTATGATAATCAACCAACACGCGAGTGGAGCCGCGGGTTTAAGCTAGTATTTCATACGTGTCACGCTCCAGTCCGATTATTTGAATTATTTTCTTGTTAGTAGCTTCACAAATTTGAATTTAAGCAACACGGCTTCAAACTTCACAAACGTGCAATAAATTTATACGATAGTATTTTGTGTGTAGAAACAATAACCGAGTTAAAAAATAAACCCGCTGGTTTTAAGGCTCCAGCTGCTGGCACACTCATTACGAGAATGCGGCTCAACAGCCGAATGCAACAGCGTAGCGCTGTAAGATGTGCATCTCGGCCGTCCCTAGAACTTGAGTAATCGGAGACACTGAAAAAACGCTGCTGTCCGTCCTCTAGTGCTGGGGCTTATGTAACTCCGTTTCTGCCTCCTTGAATGCATGTACTACGTTGCAGTTTTGTTTGGAGTTACCACTGACCTTGATGGATTTAACTTAGTGTCCCGTAAAATCTCTTCAATCAATTTAACCCTGTAGTTGTCTTTAAAATATTGTTTCTTGAAGCTTTTTGAAAACCCATTAAAATGAATGAGTGTCACTACCTAAATTTAAAAAATTCAATTTTCAAGGTCTTGTTGATTGGAAGAGACTCTTTAAAATTCTGAAATCAACAGGAGTAAAATATATGATGTTGGATGTTTGTATAGCTTATGGGACTTAACTACGGGGTCTTCAGTCCCTAAACTTACAAACTACTTATGAACTAACTCAGACTAAGGACGGCACAAATATCCATGCCCGAGGGGGGATTCGAACCCCCGACCGTAGTGGCCGTGCAGACCGTGACTGAAGCGCCTCAGTTCCCTCGGCCACCGCGGCCGGCAGTAAAATATAGGGAACGGAAGGTTATTACAACTTGTACCGAAACCAGACAGCAGTTATCAGGGTAGAAGGGCATAAAAGGGACGCAGATGTTGGGAGGGGAGTAAGACAGGGTTGTAGCTTTTCTCCAATGCTATTCGACTTGTACATTGAGCAAGCTATAAAAGAAATCAAGGAGAAATTTGGAGAAGCAATTAAAGTTCACGGTGAAGAAATAAAAACCCTGAGTTTTGCTGACGACAGTGTAATTCTGTCAGAGACAACAAAGGACCTGGAAGAGCAATTGAACGGAATGGAGAGTGTGTTGAAAGGAGCATATAAGATGAGCATTAACAAGAGCAAAACAAAGGTAACGGAATGCAGTGTTAGAAAATCAGGCGATACTGAAGGAATTACATTAGGTAATGAATCAATAAAGGTGGTAAATAAGTTTTATTAGTTGGGCAGTATAATAACATATTATTGCCGCAGAATGGCAATGGGAAGAAAAGCGTTTTTGAAAAAGAGAAATTTTTTAACAGCGAATATTAATTTAAGCATAAGGGAGTCCTGCCTGAAGGCATTTGTGTTGCCTTGTATGGGAATGAAACATGGACGATAAACAGTGCAGGCATGAAGAGAATAGAGGCTTTTGAAATGTGGTGTTACAGAAGAATGCTGAAGATTAGGTGGGTGGATAGCGTAACTAACGAGGAGGCACTGAACAAAATTGGGGAGAAAAGGAGTTTCTGGCATACATTGAGTAAAAGAACGGCTCGATTCGTCAGACACATTCTTAGACATCAAGGAATTGTGAATTTAGCATTTGAGGGATGTGTTTGGGGTAAAAATCGCAGAGGAAGACCAAGAGATGAATATCGTAAGAAAATTCAAATGGGTGTAGGTTGCCGTTCTTATGAGGAGATGAATAGGCTTGCTCAGGATAGAATAGGTTGGAGAGCTGAATCAAACCAGTCTCCGGACTGAAGACCACAACAACAACAACACGGTAATCGGATATATAGGGTGCCGTGATGAAACTAACAAATCCAAAGAAGTCGAGAAATATACATCGTACCCGAAAATGTCCTAGACACAAAATTAATATCTCTAAGGAGGACATCTACGTGTCTTGAAATCAAGCCCCTCCCAGATGCACGAAGGGGAGAAGGAACATCTTTGAAATCTTAAATAGAAACCCCAATTTTGATTGCAGATTCGGATTCCTCGCCGAAAATACCTAGGACTTGCTCGACACACAATTTTTAACTTGTGGTAGAAGGCGTTGTAATTGGTTATACACGATTTATCATACTTTCGAAACATTACACAGCAAAGTGAATGAAATGTACTTTTTAAGTAATTAAGGCAAGACAGGCAACAGTCCTCAATTTAAAATCCTTCTACCTGCGGGGTAATGATAAGGTAGGTAAATTAATAATTAGATGCGTTGAACTGACTTAGAATATCTAGAAAAATAGACGCCAAAGAAACGTAATACAGACCCGTCGAAAGAAAAGTACATGTTGCAGCATCCATGAATGTTGTCTTCTTATTCATATCCGTGGTATTATGTTTACACGGCGGTGTAATGAAGCAGCGCTGATGCGGCCTTCCGCTGCACTACGGCTCATCATTAAAGGCAGCGCAGCATGTTCGGACTATAATTTACGAATTCTCAACGGAACGGAGAGGCGGAGGCTTCACTGGTATTATTCGGTAAGTGTCTTAGGACTCATTGAACTGCTGCTTCTTTAATATTTCAATCTAAAGTGTGACGAGTATAACCGGAAACTACATTTTTTTGCGAATACAGCGCCATCTACCATAACTGCAAAATGACAAGTTGAGAAAATCCTAGGTATTTTTTCGGCGAGGACTCCAAATCTGCAATACAAACGGGGGTTACTATTTAAAATTTCGAATTTGCCTGCCACATGCATCCTGATTTCATTTATTATTTTCCGGCAATTCAGTAGCGCCTGCTTGCAGACAAGCAAATCATAAGGGGGTAAATAACCCTCAGATGCCAGTGCAACTGATCAGAATGGCCGCGAATTCACTTGCAGGCAGATTTGTAAACAGCTTAAAAGTGTGGCACCCTAGTTGTTTCTACCGTTTTACTCATGCGTGTGACAATATTGCACCATCATAAAATCACCAACCCAGAAAGTGCTAAACTGGATGGCTGAACACCACATAGCATTCATTTTATATATGTTATCGGTTTCGCGCCAGTTGGCCTCCTTCAGTTTTTGTATTTACTGAATAACCTGTCACTTTCTTATTACAGTAGGATGATCACTGAAATCAGAATATCCTGTTGAGAAAGTGACAGAGTATTCTGTAACTATGAAAAATAAGCTTGAGTTTATGAAACCCAGCTGACTCTTTATTCACATGATGTGATGAGTGCCGGCCGCGGTGGCCGTGCGGTCTGCGGCGCTCCAGTCACGGTCTGCACGGCCGCTGCGGTCGGAGGTTCGAATCCCCCCTCGGGCATGGATGTTTGTGCCGTCTTCAGTATAAGCTAGTTCGTAAGTAGTTTGTAAGTTTAGGGACTGGTGACCCCGTAGTTAAGCCCCATAAGCTCTACAAACGTTTGTTTGATGTGATGAGTGCTATCGACAAGGGAAGTCAAATAGATTCTGTATTTCTAGATTTCAGGAAGGCTTTTGACATTGTATGTCATAAGCGTCTTCTAATCAAACAGCGTGCTTATGATATACCGCTACATTTTTGCGATTGGACTCGTGATTTCCTGTCAGAAAGGACACAGTACGTTGTAATTATAAGTCATCAAGTAGAACAGAAGTGATATCAGGCGTTCCAGGGAAGTGTTATAGGGCCCTTACTGTTCTTTATTTTTATAAACGGTTTAGGAAACAATCTGAGTAGCTCTCTTAAATTGTTCGCGGATGATGCTGTCATTTATCGGCTAGTAAAGTCACCAGAAGTCCAAAAACAATTGCAAAATGATTTAGATATCTGCATGGCGCAAAAATTGTCAATTGACCCTTAATAATGATAAGTGTGAAATAATCTATATGACCACTAAACGAAATCCGTTAAACTTCAGTTAGACATTAAATCAGTGAAATGTACACGCCTTCAGGTCTACCAAATACCTACAAATAACAATTACGAACAACTTAAATTGGAAGGAACACACAGAAAATATTGTAGGGAAAGCGATCAAAGGGAACGTTTCACTGGCAGAGAGGATGCAACAGCTCTACTAAAGAAACAAAAGTTCAAATGTTCAAATGTTTGTACAGCTTATGGGACTTAACTACTTGGTCATCAGTCCCTAAACTTACAAACTACTTATGAACTAGGACGGCACAAATATCCATGCCCGAGGGGGGGATTCGTACCCCCGACCGTAGTGGCCGTGCAGACCGATACTGGAGCGCCTCAGTCTCCTCGGCCACCGCGGCCGGCACTAAAGAAACAACCTACACTACACGTGTTCGTCCTATTTTCGAGTACTGCTGCGCATTATGGGAGCCACACCAGGTGAGACACGAAGAATTTAGAGAAAGTTCAGAGAAAGGCAGCTCGTTTTGTATTATCGCGATATAAGGGAAAGAGTTTCACGGAAATGATGCACGATTTGGGTTCAAATTCTAATTTTTGATAAACTTAAGGGACTTAACTGCGGGATCATCAGTCCCTGAATTTACAAACTACTTATGAACTACCTTATAATAAAGTCGACACAAACATCCATGCCCGAAAGGGGATTCGAACCCCCGACGGCGCACGGCAGCGCGCACCGCAACACGACGCTGCAGCACGCGCGGCCAATCCGCCGCGGCCACGCTTTGGGGTGGAGATTATTGAAAGAGAGGTGTCACTCGTTGCGGCGAGATCTGTTAGCGAAATTTATTTCACTCGTTTTCTCTTCCGAATGCGAACAAAATTTGTTAGCACCCAAGTACACGGAAATACATGATTTTCATAATAAAGTAAGAGAAGTTACATCGAAAACAGTATGGAACTGTAGATAAATATCATAAAATCGGTTCGATGAAGCCTCTGCTATGTACTTCAATGTACCTGCAGAGTATTTATGTAGGTGTAGACGATAGGCAGCTGACCCAAATAGGTCTTAAACAAAATAAAAGCGATCTAATGACTGACAATGCAGATTTCTATTCAAATCAGGATCGCGGCTTCCTTAAGACTAATATATCTAGTTTTGATCTCAAGAATGTCGTCGTGTTGCCTGCCACATTGCGAACAGTCGTTGCGACTGCGAAAAGTGTCGCAATCAACGGTTCAAGGTAACGAAGTGTTGCATAGCCGACTTTTTTTCCACATCCTGAGATCTTTTTGTGCCTATCCTAAATGGTGGTGTGGTTATAGACCACACAGAAGAAAACCGCACGATTACAATTATGGGCGGAGCTGTTCTGATCGCAAACTCAAGGGGGTCAGTGGTGCAATTTTGCATAAATATAAGATCATTAACCTACCTTAAAACCAACATAATATTCTGCCCTTTTTCACGTTTACCAACAATGCGTTGTATGAAGCAGCTCCGAACTCAAGGGTGGTGTCGCACTGCACCATCAAAGAAAAATGTTGTAGACACTTTTAAGCCAATAAAAACGTTTCAGGCGTAGTAATACAAAATTACGCGCCAGTATACTTTCAAGCACCTCTACCAATGGAAAGTGCTCACATGGAGTAGGCTAATCGTAAAACAGCAGGATCCTTGGATTTTCGGTACATTTAGAAAAATCCCATTTTGATCTGTATTAAAAAGGATTGTTATATTCTATCTGATATCTCAAAATTGTGCATCTATAAAAAAGTACAGATACACAGACATAAAAACAAATGGGTAACCACAAACAAGTCACTTATTTACTATATTGGCAGAACCGTACTATTCTATATACAAATAGCGCTAGAATATAGGGGTTCATATATTGGAAATCCGTTAAGGTCCGTCTGATGTGATTAGCTCGAACACGCAATATTGCTAACAAAATAGCTATATGAGTATTTAATCATGCTGGATAGTGTTCCTAAAATACACCCCTGGCCATTAAAATGACGTGCTACAGACGCGAAATTTAATCGACAGGAAGAAGATGCTGTGAGATGCAAATAATTAGCTTTTCAGAGCATTCACACAAGGTTTGCGCCGGTGGCGACACCTACAACGTGCTGACATAAGGAAACTTTCCAACCGATTTCTCATACACAAACAGAAGTTGACCGGCGTTGCCTGATGAAACGTTGTTGTGATACCTCGTGTGAGGAGGACAAATGCGTACCATCACGTTTCTGACTTTGATAAAGGTCGGATTGTAGCCTATCGCGATTGCGGTTTATCGTATTGCGACATTGCTGCTCGTGTTGGTCGCGATCCAATGACTGTCCGCAGAATATGGAATCGGTGGGTTCAGGAAGGCAATACGGAACGCCGTGCTGGATAACAACGTCCTCGTATCACTAGCAGTCGAGATAACAGGCATCCGCATGGCTGTAACGGATCGTGCAGCCACATCTCGATCCCTGAGTCAACAGATGGGGACGTTTGCAAGACAACCACCATCTGTACGAACAGTTCGACGACGTTTCCAGCAGCATGGACTATCAGCTCGGAGACCATGTCTGCGTTTACCCTTGACGCTGCATCACAGACAGGAGCGCCTGCGATGGTGTACGCAACGACGAAACAGGATGCACGAATGGCAAAACGTCATTTTTAACAGCATCATGATGGTCACATGCGTGTTTGGCGACATCGTGGTGAACGCACATTAGAAGCGTATATTCGTCATGGCCATACTGGCGTATCATCCGGCGTGATGGTATGGGTGCCATTGGTTACACGTCTCGGTCACCTCTTGTTCGCATTGACTTCACTTTGAACAGTGGCCGTTACATTTCAGATATGCTGCGACCCGTGGCTCTACCCTTCATTCGATCCCTGCGAAACCCTACATTTCAGCAAGATAAAGCACGACCGCCTGTTGCACGTCCTTTACGGGTCTTTCTGGATACGTCAAATATTCGACTGCTGCCATGGCCAGCACATTCTCCAGATGTCTCACCGATTGAAAACGTCTGGTCAATGGTGGCCTAGCAACTGGCTCGTCACAATACGACAGTCACTACTCTTGATGAACTGTGGTATCGTGTTGAAGCTGCATGAGCATTTGTACACGCCATCCAAGCTCTGTTTGACTCAATGCCCAGGCGTATCAAGGCCGATATTACGGCCAGAGGTACTGGGTACTGATTTCTCAGGATGTATGCACCCAAATTGATAATGTAATGACATGTCAGTTCTAGTTTAATATATTTCTCTAATAAATACCCGTTTATCATCTGCATTTATTCTTGGTGTAGCAATTTTAATAGCCAGTAGTGTAATTGCTTTTAAAGTTTATTGTTCTATTTAAAAAAAGAATTCAGAAAGGGATAATTAATTTCTGCGTTCTGACTACTGTTCAGAATCCAAGCTCTGATACGTCCGAAAGTAATTCAGCGTTTAGCACGGTGGATTCTGCGGTTATGTTGAACACCCATCGTCTGACTGGATTTCACTACAGTTGCGATACTTGTCGTCAATATTCAACTGCCGTCTACCGATCCTCGGCCGCTCTCGGCACCCACTTATCTCATTCCAGTAATACGTCACGTACGTCATTTACAAACTACTTATGAACTAGCTTATTCTAAAGTCGACACAAACATCCATGCCCGAGTGGGGATTAGAACCCTCGACCGCATGGGCCGTGCAGACCGTGACTGACACGCCGCAGACCGACATAGTGAGCATAAGTGATTCTCGCAGAAGTGTACAAAACTTCTTAAATAATGTTTGAAATGTTGAAATGGCAGCATTATTAGATGAGAGTTTAAGATTCTAATGGAAATGCGTACTTTACTTTAATTTCTAACAATAATTATACCCCCAAAACATTATGTTTCAACAAATGAATATTTTGAGCAGGACTGATAAATAAGTCTTTCGGCTGTCGCTCAATGAATTTTCAAGCAATTTTAAATGTTTTTCAGGTAGATTTTACTGTTCTCTGTTCTGAATAACGTTGTTCATAAATTGAAATAAATTACGGTCGATTAACAAAATCATTTAGTTTACACGAATACAACATATTAAAATAAACAAAAATAATATATTGTAAAGAGGTCAAAACGTGCGTTTACGACACCTGGAATTTATCACTGCCTCGCTGTTTTTGTATCTATCTAGCATTAATTGTTATTAACAAATCATTATTGTTTTTCCTTAAAAGTGCATTATTATTCGCAATGTAAATGTTGCAGATAATATGGTTACACCAAACTATGTGTGTCGATGAGACCTTTCGTTTGAGACCTCCCTCGTTACTGTACTTCAATTAGTTCAGCCTCTGGATTTTTCGAAGTGTATTAATGTTGGTTTTTTAATAACTTTTGATATAAAACACATCGTCTGAATCGCGCTGTTCTCCTCTTTCATCTGTTTCTACGTACAAATCTGCCACTCGAATTATGTCAGCGTAGTCTCCAAAAGTAAAGACAATGACGTTTATCGACGGGAAGAAATGACAGTTGAACATGATGTCACGTCTGCCAGCGTGATTTCCATGTGCTGTCCGCCTGACGATGCAAAGCTGGCCGAGTCTACCTCGTCGCAGCGGATGGTTGCCCGTCAGACGTCGCAACTTTCGACGTTCAGCGCTGTCAAACTGACGCGCTTTGCGCTCGAAATGGGTGTATGTAGTACGTCTCTGAAACGTCACAAGTATCACTTTCCTTTTCTTCGTAGAATTCTTTTCAATCCACTTGTTTTTCTGGTATTCATCGAGATTCCGAGCAAGATACTTGTATCTAGACTACAAAATCACTGAACATCAAACAAATACTTTGACACATAAACATGGATTTAACACATTGAGGATTCTATTAGTATTCACTGTGTTTAGTCATATTACGTAAAAAGTAGTAACCAGTGAAATACATACACTCGTCGGTTTTATAGGTACAGAACTGTTGTTGTTGTTGTGGTCTTCAGTCCGGAGACTCTCCACAATACCCTATCCTGAGCAAGTGGTCTTCCTCTGCGGTTTTTACCCCACACACTTCCCTCCAACGCTAAATTCACAATTCCTTGATGTCTAAGAATGTGCCCTACCAATCTATCACTTCTTTTACTCAAGGTATGCCAGAAATTTCTTTTCTCCCCAATTCTGTTCAGTACCTCCTCATTAGTTACGCGATCCACCGACCTAATCTTCAGCATTCTTCTGTAGCACCACATTTCAAAAGCCTCTATCCTCTTCCTGTCCGCACTGTTTATCGTCCATGTCTTACTCCCATACAAGGCAACACTCCATAGTAATGCCTTCAGAAAGGACTTCCTTAGGCTTAAATCAATATTCGATGTTAACAAATTTCTCTTCTTCAAGAACGCTTTTCTACCCATTGCCATTCTGCATTTTATATCCTCTGTACTGCGACCATCATTTGTTATTTTACTGCCCAAGTGACAAAACTCATCTACCTCCTTTATTCCTTCGTTAACTAATCTAATTTCTTCAGCATGACCTGATTTTCTTACACTGCACTCCATTACCCTAGTTTTACTCTTGTTAATGTTCATCTTATACGCACCTTTCAGCACACTGTCCATTCCGTTGAATTGCTCCTCCAGGTCCTTTGCTGTATCTGACAGAATTACTATGTCGTCGGCAAAACGCAATGTTTTTAATTCTTCACCCTGAACTTTAATTCCTTCTCCAAATTTCTCCTTTTCTTTATAGCTTGCTCGAGGTACAAATAGAATAACATTGGAGAAAGGCTAGAACCCTGTCTTACTCCCATCCCAACCACTGCATCCCTTCATGCCCTTCAACTCTGTCAACCGCTGCCTGGTTTTTGTACAAGTTGTACATGTACAGAAGTACAGCCGTGAAACCCCTTTGGTGGGTGTATGGCTGGACGGACAGCGGCGTAGTACGGCAGTGCGGCCCCTCAGCAGCGGAGCGACGGCCCGCTACAAGAAGCTGCGCGGCGGCGTTATCCGCGGGTCGCGCCACCGCCAGGGAACCGGCAAAACGCGCAGCTTATCGATAATTACGAGCAGCACCCAGCTGTGGCTGTAACGAAGTGCATCATTAGGCTCCGCAAAAACCACGCCTCTTTCTTGCAGACGCTTCCTCCTTCTTTGTCTCTCGCGCATTCTCCCTGCCAGTGAAGATTCAGATGCGCTGTTACATTACTTGCATATATACTGACGACAACCAGTGCCCAGATCGGTGTCTACAAGACTGATTTCTAAGCGAGACCAGGGAGAGCTTACGAGGTGTCAGCACGACCAGTATTGAGTAAACTACTCCTTGTAGGTCCCGTACTTGTCGCAGAGCCTCGCAACAGACAGAAACTTAACAACTTTATCTAAATTCCGTACTGATTGGAAATGGTGATATAACTCTTGAAAAATGTATGTATTGCGGGTTAGAAGGATAGGTTGCTTATTAAGCACAAAGACGTCCGATGAGCCGCAGATGGGTACAAGTAATAGACAAAAACATTAAAGCTTTCGACCTTTTAGGCCTTCGTCAGCTAGAGACTAACACACACACACACACACACACACACACACACACACACACTGACAGACACGACCGCCGTCTCCGGCGATAGGTTCAGATCGGCCACAGCGGCCGGAGACGGCGGTCGTGTCTCTGTGTGTGTGTGTGTGTGTTTTAGTCTCTAGCTGACGAAGGCCCAAAAGTTCGAAAGCTTTAATGTTTTTGTCTATTACTTGTACCTATCTGTGGCTCATCGGATGTCTCTGTGCTGAGTAAGCAACCTAACTTTCTCATAAATATTATTGAATCCTTCCTGCAATTTCCATATATTGGCTCTATGACCTGATATCAACTAAAACAAATTCACGCTCCTTTTTAGTTCTTTTGCTCTTATTTATTCCTTTTTTCAAAACCTCAGTGCTCTCCAGAACTCCGTACGGCATTGCATCTTCTTGCAACTCTCTATGTGACGTCACACATCCACGCCGCCACGCGAAGTCCAAAGAAGCACCTGAGAAGAAAAAAAACGGAAAATATACAACACAATTTCTTATACTAAAAAAGAAAAAAAAAGCATATTATAACTTCCTCCCACCTAACACTTGTTTGAATCCTACTTGTTTCCTTAGTGGTTTAGCTCAAATGTAACGCTCCATTTTTTAAATACGAAATTTCAAAATATGTTTGTACCCTTAGAAGCCGCAAGATAAAGTTGTTCCACCATACTATTACTACACACTATGACGTAAAGAGCTCCGCCAAGTCAGTTTCCAACGCATCCTCATATTACCTCCTCTCCTAATTTCTCTTCCTCCACCTCCGAACCGCAAATACAAGAATTGGTCGACCGACATTTATCTCATTACTTTCGGTTGCAGAAAGGACAGTTCATACAAACCCCTGTACGTATTTCAGAAGGAATGACGTTTCTCATCTCCATCTTCAACGAAATAGCTATTTCTCTGTCATCATATAGAAATGAAGCTGGTTTACGGGGCATATCCCAGCTGGAGAACTATATGCTTTTGCCTTTCTTCGACCTTAAAACTGACATTATCGGCCAGTTACAGGAGCACCTACAATTAAAGTGGATTTCGGTCCACTGTATAAATGGATCTTTTTCGCGTAATTGCGTAAGTTGAAAGAAATGAATGTAAAATGAGTTTGGAAATCATTGTTTCCTATCAGGAAAGCAGCGAACTGGTATATGATTCGAAATGAAAATATCAGTCAAGTTCGCAAAACTTTTATACAATTTATTTACAATAAGGTGACGTCGCTCATCGCCTCGGCATCAAATTTGAGACCAAGTCGGTCTGATGTTGATCTCTCCGTAGATCGAAACCCATCCACCTTACTTTAAATAAATTGTAAACTTGACTGATATTTTCATTTCGAATTATACGTAAAATTCTAGAACTGTGCAGGGATCGAAAAGGATACCTTTTGATTCACTGAACGCACATTCGCGAGGACGACGATTCAAAAACTAACTCCGTCCATCAAGATTTAGGTTTCCCATGATGTTCATAAAGCACTACAGCCTAATGTCGGGATGGTTGCTTTCAAAGGACACGGCCGATTTCGTTCCCTAAACCCGACAAAAAATATCCGAGTGTCTGCTCAATCTCTAATGAACACGATGTCGTCGGGACGTTAAATCCTAATCTTCCTTTAACATCTTTTCAAATGTTCAAATATTTGTTAAGCTTAAGGGTTCATCAGTCACTAAACGTACAAACTACTTATGAAGTACCTTACACTAAAGACGACACAAACATCCATGCCCCAGAGGGAATTCGAAACCCCGACCGTAGCGGCCGTGCAGACTGTGACTGGCGTGCCGCAGAACGCTCGGCCACAGCGGCCGGCTTAACACCTTTTCACCCTCCCTCCCCCTTCACCACCCAATTTTGTTCTTCGTTTTCAGTCATCTGAATCTTAAAATATATAACAATTGAGGTGTTTGTGCATATATTTCACTCTGCAGCCAAAACTGTGGTGCAACCAAAACTATGATGGTAGAGAACGATAACGGCTGGAAAATATGTGAGTTGAAAGTTACCGAGTTATATAAAATTCTAGGTGTGGGTGTCAATATTTTGCTCTTCAGCAGAAAACTACACAATGGAGACGAACGATATCTTTGTGTTGTTGCAGTACAAAGTCTCCCGTTGTACACCATAGCAGTTCCGTGTTGATAGCTGTAGGAGGAGGGAAGATATAGAGGTTGAAATTCATCATCTTATTTAAAATTCGGACCAAAGACCAGCGACGACTTTTGACACTATAATAGGAAATAGGTTATATACAATGAAACGTCATGCACGTTCTTCAGTTGTTTTTCCGGAACAAGCGTACTAATAAAGAAAAATAAGTGCATATTGCAGTTTGAAAAGTAAATCTACCAAGAAAGATGCCAAGGCGTAAGAAAGGAATTTCGAGTTCCGATCCATTTCTGAAAGACAGAAAAAGGCGCTGAAAAAATTTTTGAAGCAAGAAATACAAAACCTCGGATTTAGATTTTTTTATTTTTGAATTCTGCCGTCAATGGTATCAAATTTCTTGATTAGGAAAGCATTTTTAAAGCTAAATCTATGAACATTTATATTTAGAAGTAGAAACAACCAATGCAGACCATCCCAGTCTACGATGCGAAGCAGCGGGAACTAAGCTAGTTTGTTTATAATATATGTCGCATAGCAAATTTCTAATTCCAGAGATATCAACTTAATCCAGTTATCATTATTATTATTATTGAGATTGTCAGTCCCATGACCAAGAATTCTGTACTACTTTAACGGCAGCCATTGAGCTACAAACCGCTCTTTATTTGATTGACATGAAGAGTAGGCGCTCAACAGCGACGATTTCAGCGCCAGAACGTAATTAATCAGTAAATTACTATAAAACAGAACAGTGGAAGAAGTGTGTAACAAAATGGAGACAAACGATGCGTTTACCCTGCGTCAATATGAAATATGTTGCGTCTAAAGATTACAGGAGTGACTGAAAAGTTAAAATGACATAGCAGATGATCCTAGCTGACTCATTGCAGGAATGAAAGGGATGAGCCGACCAGTCTGCAACTTTAATTTAGCTGAAGATGAGGCTAGTGTTGTCAAAGTTTTAAAATTTTGTGATTTTTCTGGACTTTGTTTCAAATCTTTTTGGGCAGAGGCTTATTTATTTATTTTAAATTTGCTAATTGACCATTTAGGATCACAACTTTAGTTCCTGTTATCTGACTGAAGTTTTCTCCGTCTCCAGTACTCCTTCATGCGTCCACTAGCCTATTTCTTTTGATTTTCTGTCCAAGATCGCCTATTTTTCGTAGGTCTTCATTCAGCTTGACACCCTTCCAAATGTCTGACTGTGTTACTGAATGTACTTTTTTCTAACAACTGGGACTCTGAAGTTCGACTTTTCTAAATGTTTCCTTACTTACTTAATCCATGATGTAGTGGTCTTTTCCTTCCAGAAGTACAAGATGCATCTGAAAAGTTCCGAGAATGGTCTCAGAAAATATAAGAAACAAGAGTTATAAACAAAATATCTTTTTTTGGCCTTCAAAGTAATCGCCAATGGCTAAAATACACTACTGACATCGACTGTACAGCTATTGAAAATCGTCAGCAAATACTTCTTGTGGAATCGCTCGAAGTACTGAGCTTTGATCTCCGCAATCGTTGCTGAAAATCAACTCGTCTGGTATTCTTCTTAAATACAGCACTGATCATCCGTAAGCATTTCTCGAACTCGTTAGATGTTGTCTTGCACTGAGATTGTGTATGGTCGACCGGAACGTGGCTCATACTTTCCGTCTCTAAGGTTTTTAAACCAAAGACACACATTCTACTCACTGCTTCAACACCATACACTAGCAATAACATCCCGTGTGTCTCCGTCACCGTTTTGACTAAAAAAGAAAAAAAATTGATGTTAACGCGTTGCTTCATTTTTCACTCCATCTTGCAATGACAAGAGTTCTTACATTCGCCCTGTGGTCGCAGCGTTTACCACCGTGGGACATGGGTGTGTGTGTTTGTCCGTAGGTTAGTTTACCGTAGTTTAAGTAGCTTGTAAGCTACGGAGTGATGACCACGCAGTTTGGTCCGATAGATTTACAAACATTTGAACATTTTTTTTGTTTACCACCGCTTCACTGCAGTGCTCTGCATGGTAGGGGCGCTCCATGAAATGTCCCTTAATGTGTATGCACAGACGCCTCATCCTTGTCAGCGCAGTTTGTAAAATAGGAGCTTTTCAGACGCACCTTGTAGTTGAATATCTGTTTGTTAATCTTTTTTCATTCATTCTGTATAAGAGACCGTTAAATATCAGCCTTCTCTTTCGCATACTCTCTGAGATTCTTTCCACATTCTGGTAGACTTCTCTGTTGCTTCGCAGTTTCCATCCATCTTCAGTCCGAACTGCACCCATGATTTTTCTTAAAATTCTCCTTTCCAAGATCTCTAGTTTTTCGAGGCTATAGTTCATCGAGAGGCATTCACTTGCGTAGAGACAGTCTGTCTTGACGACAGCTGCGATGTAGTGGTCGAGCGTTTCAAGGCGCCTTGCTGCGGAGCTCGCCGCTGCTCGCCGCCGGAGGTTCGAGTCGTCCCTCAGGCATGGGTGTATTTTTTGTCCTCAGCATAAATCAGTTTAATAATCGTAAGCCGAGGAACTGATGGCCAGTATTTAAGTCCCATACATTTACAAACATTTGATTTCTTGACGACACTGTTGTAGCGCTTTATTTTGACATTCCAAGACATCCACTTTTAATTTTTTCGTCAATCCATAGGCGCTCACCATTTTTTGAATTCATTCTATCACAACAGTTTTTACTAAACCATTTTCCTGCATATTTTCACCAATTTACTTGAAAGTTTTGACCCTTTCAATTCATCCTATCTCCGTTTCTAGGAATTTAGGTCCCTGTTTCTCATTTGTCATAAATTTGGTCTTGTCTGATCCAAGAGATTGATCTGGATGGTTGCTTCCCCCTTGCTTTCTAAATGTTCAAATGTTTGTAGAGCTTATGGGACTTAACTACGGGGTCATCAGTCCCTAAACTTACGAACTACTTATGAACTAGCTAATACTAAGGATGCCCGAGAGGGGATTCGAACCCCCGACCGTAGTGGCCGTGTAGACTGTGACTAACGCGCCGCAGAACGCTCGGCCACCGCGGCCGGCTCCGTGCTTTCTGATAGCGTCACAAAGTCGTTCGCAAATGTCACACAGTTTAATATTTCTCTCAACTCTCTACCAGGGGAAATAGGGTATACACCCCGCCTTTGCAGTTCTGAGATCCGAATTCTTGCAATTTTCTCTAGGACACATTTGAATACAAGTGGCGAAAGTTCATCTCCCTGTTTCACTCCTGTCTTAATATCAAATTAACGCAAGAGTTGTCCCATGAACTTCACCCTAGAAGTTGCATTTTTAAGTGTCTCTTGGCTTATATATTGGCTAGTTTAATTTTCACTCCAAATTCCCTTATTGTCCTCTCCATGGTCTCCCTGTACATCAAATCAAATGCATTTTCGAAGTCTACGAAAGACACCACAGTATTCTTGTTGCTCAGCATTCTATGACGAATTACTGATTTTAAGTTGAAAATCTGTTCCACTCCGGAGTGGCCTTTTATAAACCCCGCTTGGTATTCACCTAGTTGTTTATCCAGTTTTTTTTTTTTAATTTTATTTAAAAGAATTTTTGTAAGCCACTGATAGGAGTGACACGACTCTGTAATTTTTTGACATCTTGTTTATCCTCTTTCTTGAGGAGCGGCTGTTACTATTCTTCCGAGATTTTCTCGGTTTCCAAATTTTTCCAGTGACTCGATGAAGGTCATCTACAATTTCTGGTTCGGCTCACTTCAACTTTTATGTTCTTATTGAGTCTTCTCCAATTGCCTTTTTGTTTTTAACGCTTTTGATCGCATTCCAGATTTGTATTCTGGAAGATGATGACGGACAATTCAAGAGATTTTCAAAGTATCTAGCAAGTAACCGGCAGTTTTCTTTGCCCTGCTCCTTTCTATAAACATCTGTATTTGAAGTTCTCCTAGAAATCTCTAGAGTTGTGTTTAACGAAACTACTCTGGATGTTTTCTAACTGTGCTGTTGCAAATGCTCATTTTGTCACACGTAGGCTAATATTCTAAATGTTTCTTTTCTCTAATGCCGTGACTGTTATCGATGCTCTGTTTTTCCTCAAGATTTCCATTTTTCCACGCTTCAGATGTTTTTTCTGGGTGCTTCATTGCATTCTTCATTCGACCACATTTGTCTTTTCCTTTTTAACATCTCAAATATATTTTTGACGGCTTCGTTGATTCCTGTACGAAATTGTGGTCGTGTTCCCTTTTTGATGTCACGGATTTCTTCTCTGATCGTGTTCTGGGTGATGGTCATTTTGTTCTTGTTGTATTTGGCTGCTTTGGGTAGGTCTCTCTTCTGGCCCTGTGGTGGGAAGCGGATTTTGATTCTGGGAAGGCAGTGGTCAGAATGAGATTCTCCATTCGTTATCACCTTAACGTTCATTCTGTTTTTCCTATATATCACTTTTCTCTCGAGGTACTTGAAATGCGTTAACATTAGGCGAAACTGGAGTGCTATGCAAAGTTCTATGAGCCTCTCCCCATTTCTATGTATCCTTTTATATGCTGGATATTCTCCTACAATGTACCTGCACTTTCTCTCTTTCACAATTTTTGCATTAAAATCTCCAAGGAGAATCTTGATAGAATGAAACTTTCTCTCTGCAGCGGAGTGTGCGCTTATATGAAATTTCCTGGCCGGAACCGCAACTCGAACCTGCGAGCTTTGCCTTTCGCGGGCAAGCACTCTACCGACTGTGCTATCCCGACACGACTCACGATCCTGCCTCACAACTTTGCTTCCTCTAGTACCTCGCCTCCTACTTTCCAAACTTCACAGAAGCTCTCCTGCGAACTTTGCAAGACTAGCACTTCTGGAAGAAAGGATATGCCTAAGGCATGTTTCCAGAATGAAACTTTCACTCTGCAGCGGAGTGTGCGATAATATGAAACTTCATGGCAGATTAAAATTGTGTGCCGGAACAGGGACTAGAACCAGGGACCTTTGCCTTCTCCGCTGCAGAGTGAAAGTTTCATTCTGGAAACACCCTTAGGCTGTGGCTAAGACATGTCTCCAACATATCATTTCTTCCAGGAGTGCTAGTCTTGCAAGGTTCGCAGGAGAGCTTCTGTAAAGTTTGGAAAGTAGGAGGCGAGGTACTGGCGGAAGTAAAGTTGGGATGCGGCATCATGAGGCGTGTCTAGTTAGCTCAGTCGGTAGAGCGCTTGCCCGAGAATATTGATGTTCTTCTCAGGCATTCGTAAGATTTCGGTTTCCAAAAGATCCCAGAAATCATCTATTTTTTTTTGTAGATTCTTTTTGTTGTCTTCATTGATGAGGGCATGACAGTTGATAAGAGTGCACTTGATTGTGAGCAGAGCTAATTTTTCGGATTTTGTTGTGAATTCTGCGACATTATTCGTTATCTTTTTGTTTACGAAAATGGCAATTTTAAAAAATATTCAAATGTTTGTTAAGCTTATGGGACTTAACTGCGGGGTCATCAGTCCCTAAACTTACAAACTCCTAAGGAACTACATTATACTAAAGACAGCACAGACATCCATGCCCGAGGGAGGATTCGAACCCCCGACGGGGAGCGGCCTCGCGCATCGCAGCACAGCGCCCCAATGCGTTCGGCCGCTTCGCCGTGGTAAGGCAGTTTTGAGCAGAGGCATTTTCTCCAATATTTTCATTGCTGACTTTTTTTGAATACTCTAATGTTCAGCGTACACATAATTCTTGTATAGGAATCTGGTTTCTTGTATTGCTAGAATACTGATTTGGCTCTTATCTAACAGTTTTTCAAGTTCCTTTTGTTTTCCTACTTCAATAAGTGAGTTTACGTTTATGGTCCGAATAATGTACTTTTGTCTGAATTTTTTATTTGGAAGGTGTTACGAGATGCTCCGACTTGTCGCAGATGTTGGGACTCTCCGAGAACCGTACGTTCCAATGCATTGCATAGTGCAATGGTGAATTTCTCTTTAGATCTGCCACTTGGAGTAGTGCTTTCTTTTAGTGGACCTTCCATTCCGCCAATAAATTGGTGGTTAGTTAGGGTAGGAAATATCAATGTAAGATATAAGTCCGAAATGATAGTTTTTATTGGTTTACTCCACTAGGTTCTTCCGCGCTCTCTGTCGTTGGGAGTCAAGATCCCTCTTCCGCCATGGAGGCCGCAGACCATTTTCGCCTAGTAACCCTTGAGAGGAACCCTATGACAGGGTGCTACCATCAAGAGCCAGATGGACGCAGGTTTATAACGAGGTTAATACTTCCTCGTCACTTGCGAGACGAGATCCCGGGCTTGCAACTGACAATGGCGGAGTTTTAATTTAGTTATTGAAAGAAAATCTTTTAACGCATAATTTGGCAAAAATGTGTATAACTTTAGTAGCCACATTGTGAAAACGGTTAAACTCCTCTCAAGGAAATGCTTGGTAGACCATTATTTAACGTTATATAAGACCCACGTTAAACTGTAGGTCCCCCTATAATTGGCTGGGTAAGCCAGTTCGAAGGTCGGAGGAAGGCAACGGCATACCACCTCCAAACAGGACCATGCTTAGTAAAGCACTGTGGTGTTCAAACCAATCTTCGGATTGTGGACTGCTTTACCTACCTACCTTTTTAATTTGTCTTTCAATCGGTAATTGCGCTGCAAATCTATGAGTTCTATCTGCAAATGGACACGAAGACATTCAAGTGATACAGAAAATTTTCTATAAAATATCTGCTCAAAAAGAGGTGTGACCTTGTCAGTATTCTGGAAAAAATTAAAAACTATTCCTGTATTTCTCCTAATCCTGCAATGAATTTGACAAAATTAGAATTTTTTTCGAGTTGACTGTACATCGAGCTCATGGTTCACGGTAGTTGCAGCGGTAAGACGAGGCTGTAACCTCTCGCCGCTAGTAATAATGCTATTTATGGATCATATGTTGAGAACTATAAACTGCAGAATGAGTTCAAAAGAGGCGGAGACAATATAAGTAGTAATGCATATGCGGACGACATAGTGGTGATGGCATATTCCATTGAAAGGTTGAAATCTAATATTTCAGAGCTAGACCTGAGATGTATGGGTTATGGTACGAAGATCAAAATCTCCAAAACGACAGAAATGTCTGTGGGAAAGGGATTTAAACAGACTGAGCGCCAAATAGGAGGAACAAAGTTAGGAAGGGTGGACAGTTTCAAGTACCTAGTAGGTATTTTCTTAGAGGGTGACAACATTGTGAAAGAACTTGAATCAAGTCACCAGAAGATCAAAAGCAACTGCAAAATTATTTAGATAAGATATATGCATGGTGCAAAAATTGGCACTTAATCCTTAATTATGACTACTAAAAGAAATACGTTACACTTCAGTTATACGACAAATAAGTCAAATGTAAGGGTCGCCATTTCAACTAAATACTTAGGAATAACGATTACGAGCAACTTACATTGGAAAGAACACACAGAAATTATAGTAAGGAATGGGAACTAAAGACTACGTTTCATTGGCAGAACACTTAGAAGGTGCAACAGTTATACTAAGGAAACTGCCTACACTACACTTGTGCGTCCTATTTTGGAGTACTGCTGCACATTGTGGAATCCACACCAGGTGGAACTCACGGACGATTTAGAGAAAATTCAGAGAAGGGCAGCTCGTTATGTATTATCGCGATATAGGGGAGAGTGTCACGGAAATGAGGCACGAGTTTGGGGGAAATCATTAAAAGAAAGGCGTTTTCGTTGCGGTGAGATCTATTTATGAAATTTCTGTCACCAGCTTTCTCTTCCGAATACGAACTTATATTGTTAGCACGCACATACGTAGGGAGATATGGTCATCATAATAAAATAAGAGAAATCAGATCGAAAATAGAAACATTTAGGTTTCCTTTTACCCGCGAGCTATTAGAGAATGGAACTGAAGAGAAATATCATGAAAGTGGTTCGATGGACCCTCTGCCATGCAGTTCAATTTGACTTGCAGAGTATCTGTGTAAATATATATGTAAAAGATGTGACAAAACTAATGCAGTCAGTGCTTAGGTACGAACAACTGTCTTCCGAAAGAAGGGAGTCAGTATCAAGACTGAGTCAACACTACATCGTTCAATCTTTCGACCAACTTCGTTGTATTGCAGTGAATTCCGAGTGGATGCTGGTTACCTTGTTAATAAGGTTGTGATTACAGATATGAAAGTAGCAAGGATGATTGCAGGTACTAACAGATGGAAACAATGACAAAAGGGCGTCCAGAATGAGGAAATCAAAGAAAACTAGAAATGAACACTACAGATGAAGCTGTTAGAGCAAACAGGCTGAGATGGTGGGGTCATGTTACACGGATGGGAGAAGCAAGGTTATCTAAGAGACTTATGGGTTTGGCAGTAGTGTGTGAGATGAGGTAGCTCAAGGAGAAAATGCTCGAATTAAAAGTATCATTTTGAAGTAGCAGTCGAGGGATCAATGTTAGCATTAAATAGAGGATCGTAGAGGAATTTTTTTAGGGGAAATGAGCTTCAGACTGAATGCTGCAAAGTATAATTAGTCTCTAATAATGACGACGATTTTTAACAACCAAAAGCTCATAGAAATAGGCACTGGGAGTTGGGAAATGTTGCACCACAAAGCGGAAGACACAGATCAAATGTTTCAAATGTTTGTATAGTCTATGGGACTTAACTACGGGGTCATCCAGTCCCTAAACTTACAAACTACTTATGAACTACTTACTAACTAGGACGGCACAAATATCTATGCCCGAGGGGGGATTCGAACCCCCGACCGTAGTGGCCGTGCAGACCGTGACTGGAGCGCCTTAGTCTCCTCGGCCACCGCGGCCGGCAGACACAGATCCTCATCACACTGGAAGATGAACTGTCGCGCCTTAGCGAGTAATTCCGAGAAGTGCCGAGCAGAGCATCATTTAGCCACAGTCGTCTAGAAACAGTAATGCGCAAGACACCATCAACCAATAGTTGTAATTACGGTCACGCTGCCGTGAACCGTGATACACTACCTATCAGACCAACCAATAAATGTCTCTACGGTCATGTTAACTTGATTTTATGCGAGTCTAGGGTTCCTGCTGTTATATATCAGATTTTGAGATGATATGAGGCGTGGTTTTTTTTTTTTTTTTTTTTACGTAAGTACCGTTTTGCCACACCGCGGCCGCAGCGCTACAGTCGGCGTTCTACGCATGCGCACTGGGTAGCTACATCTGTTGTCTACACACTGACGCCATTACAGTCTGATTCTTCCTTGTTTACGTTGTGTACTGAATGTTTAAGATGCCTCCGATAATCGTCAGTCCAGCCGATTGTGAAGTTCGGGCTGTTATAAGATTTCTTAGTGCTAAAGGAAAGGCCTAAAACGCTTCAGTCACGGTCTGCACGGCCACTACGGTCGGGGGTTCGAATCCCCCCTCGGGCATGGATATTTGTGCCGTCCTAGTTCATAAGTAATTTGTAAGTTTAGGGACTGATGACCCCGTAGTTAAGTCCCATAAGCTGTACAAACATTTGAACATTTGAAAGGCCTAAAAGCGATCGATATTCATCGTGAGATCTTTGCAGTTTAGGGAGAAAACATTATGAGTGGTGGAATGGTAAGAAAGTGGGTGAGAGCATTTAAAGATGGCATGATGAACAACGGAATGGGCGTCCCTCGGTCGTTAATGAAAATTTGGTGCAGAAAGGGGACAATAAGGTGAGAAAAAACAGACGCTTTAAGATTTCCTCCTTGCGGGATGACTTTCCTAATGAAGAAACACCTGGGCGGTCAGCGTCTTTAAGACGATGACGAAGTCAAAACAGTTGTGACGCAGTGGTTAACAAGTCAGGCGGCAGACTTCTATGAGGAGGGTATTGAAAACTGGTAAAACGTTACGACAAGTGCCTCAATATTGACGGAAATTATGCTGAAAAGTAGGTTAAGGTACAGACTTTCATGTAAAAATAAAATTATTGAGATACCTTAGGCTGTCTTTTTTTTTTTAATTTCAAAACAGTACTTACTTCATAAACCACGCCTCGTATGCGTATTACCTTAAAACCAATGCGCTACTCATTACCCTAAGGCGGACAACTGAATAATAGAGGGGCTAACTCTGCCGTCATTAACTGATTATGTGGCACTTTTGGACACCAGAGTATAATTAATCGTCGTAAGAATGACGTGATACTCCAATATTCAAGAAAGTCAATAGGAGTGATCCCCAAAATTACAGGCCTATCTCATTGACGTCGATTTGCAGTAGGATTTTGGAACATATACTTTGTTCGAATATTATGAACTACCTCGAAAAGAACGACCTATTAACCAGTAGTCAACAAAGATTCAGAAAGTATCACTCTTGCGAAACACAGCTTGCCCTTTATTCACATGTTGTTAAGTGCCATCGACAAGGGATCTCAAATCGATTCCATATTTCTAGATTTCAGGAAGGCTTTTGACACTGTACCCCACAAGCGGCTTCTTATGAAATTGCGTGCTTATGGAATATCGCCCCAATTGTGCGGTTGGATTCACGATTTCCTATCAGAATGAACACAGTTCGTTGTAATTGACGGTAAGTCATCGACTAAAACAGAAATGATATCTGGCGTTCCACAGGGAAGCGTTATAGGTCCCCTACTCTTCCTCGTGTTTATAAACGATTTAGGAGACAATCTGAATAGGTCCCTTAGATGGTTCGCGGATGATGCTGTCGTTTATCGGTAGTAACGTCAACAGAGGTTAAAAAGCAACTGCAAAGCGATTTAGACAAAATTTTCTGCATGGTGCGAAAATTGTCAATTGACACTAAATAAAGAAAAGTGTGAAGTAATACACATGACCACTAAAATAAACCCGCTGAACTTCATTACGCGATAAATCAGTCAAACCTTAAGGTTGTAGATTCTACCAAATACCTAGGAGTTACAATTACGAACAACTTTGACAGAGAACACATAGAAAATATTGTGGGGAAAGCGAACCAAAGGTTACGTTTCATCGGCAGAACGCACATTTGTGCGTCCTCTCCTGGAGTACTGTTGCCCCTTGTGGGACCCTCACCAGGTGGGACTGACGGAAGACATTGAGAAGGTTCAGAGAAGGGCAGCCGGCCGCGGTGGCCGAGGGGACTGAGGCGCTTCGGTCACGGTCTGCACGGCCACTACGGTCGGGGGTTCGAATCCCCCCTCGGGCATGGATGTTTGTGCCGTCCTTGGTTGTAAGTAGTTCATAAGTAGTTTGTAAGTTTAGGGACTGATGACCCCGTAGTTAAGTCCCTTAAGCTGATCAAACATTTGAACATTTTAGAGAAGGGCAGCTCGGATTGTTCTATCACGTTACGGGGGGGGGGGAGGGGGAGCGTCACGGAAATGTTCCACAAATTGGGGTGGAAATCATTAAAAGAAAGACGTTATTCATTGCGGCGTGATCTGTTTGCGAAGTTTCAATAACCGACTTTTAGTTCTGAATGTGAAAATAATTGCTAGCACCCACCTACTTAGGGAGACATGACCATCGCAATAAAATACGGGCAATCAGATCGAAAACGGAACGATTTAGGTGTTCTTTCTTCCCGCGCGCTATTAGAGAATGGAACGGTAGAGAAAAGTTATGAAAGTGGTTAATGAACCCTCTGCCGGGCACTTGAATGTGATTTGCAGAGTATCTATGTAGATGTAGATGAAGATGTAGATCTCCGTTTTGCTGACAAGTGGTTCCCCCTAAATCTTGGCTACGTTCTCCCCGTTCCCTTTTTTGGCCAAGTACCAAGCTCCCTGCTCCCTCACCTTAATGTCAAGGGGGCATAACCCCATCAACACCAAGAGGGCCTCGCCAGGAGTGGTCCTGTAGGCTCCAACTGAATGAAGGAGGATATTGCGCTGCACCCTTCTCACGGCCATGGCAGGCATCACCCTCGTGAGTCTGTGGGTCCACACCACAGATCCGTAGTCTACGATAGACGTCGGTATGCTGCTATGATACAGCTGTATGAGATCGTGGGGGGGGGGGGGGAGACCTCCGGTGCCCGATCCCAGCCAAACTGTGTAAGGCTACTAGCGATCTATCAGCAACTGCGTCCACATGGGCGACGAAACTCCAGCGCTGATCTATGATGACACCAAGGTACTGGCTTCTCCTCGTCTTATCACAGGTGTTCCATTTATTCTGACTGTGTGGTTTCTGACCAGTTGGCCCTTTAACAGCAGGTACACCGACTCGGAATGACTTTCCTAATGAAGAAACACCTGGGTGGTCAGCGTCTTCAAGCCGATGAAGAAGTCAAAACAGATTTGATGCAGTGGTTAAGAAGTCAGGCGGCAGACTTGTATGAGGAGGGTATTAAAAAACTGGTACAACTTTATGACAAGTGCCTGAATATTGAAGGAAATTATGCTGAAAAGTAGATTAAGATACAGACTGTCATGTAAAAATAAAATTATTGAGATATCTTAGCATGTTATTTTTTCTTTTTTTTTTTTTTTTTTTCGAAACAGTACTCACTTCAAAAACACGCCTCGTATATGGTGGGTCGCGAGCCAGTGTCCACGCGTATTTACTTAAAAACCAATGCGCTACTCATTACCCTAAGGTGTACAGCTGAATTATTGAGCGCCTAACTCTGCTGCCATTAACTACTTATTTGGCACTTTTGACACCAGTATGTAATTAATCGTTGTAAGAATGACGCGATTTGATAATTATTCAGTGTGCCATTGCTTTGAAATAACTACGCCCGAGTTATGATAAGAAAATCGTTAAATACAAAAAAGCAAGAAGGCGTATGCCATGGAGCGTTTCCACCCGTTCCCGAATCTTGGGGTTCGTAGCAGATCGGTACACTTCGTGAATACTCGTACGTGGAGCCCCTCTGGACCCGCAAGGGATCAACGCCGCACACCTGGTCTGGTACAGAGGCTGGTGGCGCAGCTGCAGAGACAGCTAGTCGGCCGCGGCTGTGAAGTGCTCGCTGGCTAGCGGTAAGAGCAATTACGCCGCAGTGGCAGAGCGCTGGCTCGCGACCCATCCCTCTCTCTCTCTCAACGGGACTGCAGCTGCAGCGGCCGCTGCACCGGGCAGGCAGGCGCGAGCAAAAACGTGACGCGGCCGCCGGGGAAGCGGCAGCCCTCACACGGGACGCTCACCACCTCCAGCACTGGCAGGCCCTCAACTGATACTAGCTGGACCAGGACACGCTTCACTGCGCCTTACGAGGGCGTCGAGCCGATTCCGTTACATTTCTAATATGTTGTAGGCTATACTCCGTTCACCGAAACGAGAGACAGACTGTAAACACAGCGAGGCGAGTGACCAGGGGTGGACAAAACAGGGGCGCTAGCTCTATGTCGCCGCATCCGTTTCAGGTGTAAAGCGTGTGTGTGTGTGTGTGTTGTGAGGGTGATATTAAAAGCTGGCTAGATATTTCGTCTTAAATGACCAGTTGCTGAATAGCACCATAAGTATTAAGCTTTCATATTCTACCTCTTTTTCTCTTTCTCGTCAGTATTGCACAAGTGTGAATTCATTATGTCATCCTACATTTTGAATCCACGCAAGAACGATCAAAGAAGAAATCACTAAGTTCTTAATGTGTACAAAACGACCGCGGTGGAGAAGCTCGCCGTGGAGGTTCGAGTCCTCCCTGGGGCATGGGTGTGTGTGTTGTCCTTAGGTTAGTTTACCTAGGTTTAAGTAATTTGTAAGCTACGGACTGATGACCACGGTCACGGTCTGCACGGCCACTATGGTCGGGGGTTCGAATCCCCCCTCAGGCTTGGATATTTGTGCCGAACTTAGTCTTTGTAAGTTTAGGGACTGATGACCCCGTAGTTAAGTCCCATAAGCTATACAAACATTTGAACTTTGATGACCATGCAGTTTGGTCCGATAGATTTACAAACATTTGAACATTTGTACAAAATGGAGCTGTTGTGTCCAGAACCAAACATCATATGTTGGTCGTTCCTCAGTTTATGATATGGTAATTAATTACAAGGCCACGCTCTCTTTGAAGTCTCCAAAAAAACATCACGACAGAAGCTTACAGAAAGTATTGACTACTTTCACAGAAATGCGATACGAACTATAAAGTACACGACTTGTTATTTTGTTGACATATTTCTTATTGTCGTAAACGAAAATGCAGGGTTTGGCAATTTGCAGAGATTCTATGAATTATTAAAAGAAATTATTTTTGAATATCTGTGGCGTCTGATGTGACTAATATATAGCAAAACACACAACCGCTTTACACCTGATACAGAGGTTTTAATTCCAAATTATTAACTTATCCACCAACAGCCGTAAAGTTAATGGTCTTTTATTTAACGACCGGTTTCGGTATTCCATTAATACCATCTTCAGGCCTTATACAGATTGAGTTGCGAATCAGTGTTGTATTCATAACATCACGCTGTACGTGTGTCATACAAAATATAAATAAGAATGAATGTAATACCGGAACCAGTCGTCAAATAAAACAACAAACTTTACGACTGTTGGTGGATAAGTTAATAATTTGAAATTAGAACTCAACCAACAGCCGCAGTCGCTATTCCATTACTACATGGAATCACATCGATTGATACGTAGATTGCGACATTGAGCGAGCGCCCCGTTTTTGTCCACCCCTGGTCACGCTCCCCGTCCTGTTTACAGTCTGTCTCTTTTTTTTTATTTATTGTTTTTTTCTGTTCCATAGGACCCAATTGAGGAGTGAGACTCCATGGTCATGGAACAAGTCAATACATTAATTGTTACACAAGAATGGTAATAGAAAAATTTTAAGTTCTACTTTGCACACGACAATCTTAAGACAAAGTGAAAAGAATCAATAAAGAAAAAATAAATTAGCTTAATTGTTTAACTTTTCTAGGAGTTCCTCGACAGAATAAAAGGAGTGAGCCATGAGGTAACTCTTCAATTTAGATTTGAAATCGTGTGTATTAGTGCTAAGAGTCTTTAGTTCTTGTGGCAGCTTATTGAAAATGGATGCCGCAGAATACTGTACCCCTTTCTGCACAAGTGTTAAGGTGGTGTGATGCAAATGTAGATTAGACTTCTGTCTAGTATTCAATGAATGAAAGCTACTAACTCGTGGGAATAAGCTGATATTATTAACAACAAACGACATCAAAGAAAAAATGTATTGTGACGCCAGAGTCAAAACTCCCAGACTACTGAAAAGGGGTCGACATGACGTTCGCGAACTTACACCAGATATTGCTCGAAACGCTCGTTTTTGAGCCAGAAATATTCTTTTTGCATCAGGCGAGTTACCCCAAAAAACAATGCCATACGTCATAAGTGAGTGAAAGTAAGCGTAATAGGCTACTTTTCGTGTTGAAAAATCACTTATCTCAGATATTGTTCTAATGGTAAATATAGCAGAATTTAGTTTTCGAACAAGATCCTGAACATGGGCTCTCCATGACAGCCAACTGTCTATATGAACACCTAGAAATTTGAACTGTTCAGTCTCACTTATCACATGCCCATTATGTGTAATCCGAATGTCAGCTTTCGTCAAATTATGTGTTAGAAACTGTAAAAACTGAGTTTTACTGTGATTTAACATCAACTTGTTTTCTACTAGCCATGAACTTATCTCTTGAACTGCATTATTTGATACTGTGTCAATATTACGAGCAACATCCTTCACTACCAAGCTGGTATCATCAGCAAACAAAAATATTTTACAATCACCTGTTATACTCGAAGGCATATCATTTATGTAAATAAGAAACAGCAATGGTCCCAAAACAGACCCCTGGGGGACCCCATACTTAATTGTGCCCCATTGGGATTGCACGTCATAGCCATTTTCTACACTCGTTTCGGTGAACGGAGTGTAGGTCGAAATATGAGACATAGTTTATTAATACGAGTGTTGGAACTTAAATAGTGGCAACACTGCTGTGAAGACACTATGCAATGGAATCTACTACTGTCAGTGATAGCACACGTTGTTGATATACTCTTACCTCCAAGAAAATGCACTCGCCCGTCCCACGTTACCGAGGTGCGCACAATCGAGGAAAACACGGTCACTCGTGAGCGAGCGGTCTAACGTAACGGTATTAAAATTTTCAGAAACGATAGGTAGGTAGTAATTAAGTTCAACAATAATCATAAATGAATATAATAAAAGGGGGAACTAACTACCAAATGAGGACCCAGTACGCAAATTGAATATTAGAAAGTATGTATTCTTTAAAAAAAAAAATTATGAAGTAGAAAAATATTACAGAAAATTAAATTAACATCATGCATTACAATAATGGCGTGCTGCAACATATAATTAACAACTGCCTTCTCCGACAGCGTCCTTGCGCTACCTCACCCAACACGCAATTCCCGACAACCAACTCCCATCACTGCTTGCAACTGACTGGCTACTCTCTCTCGCAGCCAGACAGCAAACTCTACAATCGAACTTCCAAAGAGGCCTTACATTTGTTGTCCTTAGGTTAGTTTACCTTAGTGTAAGTAGTTTGTAAGCTACGGACTGATGACCACGCAGTTTGGTCCGACAGATTTACAGACATTTACATTTTTATTTACTTCGACTTGATTCCGAAGACGAAGCAACCACTTCGTGGTATTCTCTTCAGAACTGTTCCAGAGATTCGACAGGCAGTAGACCGCTCCATTTGCCCCATCAACAGAACAGGCTCTGCTAACGGCATACTACACCAAAAAATGTTGAAATTTTTGTAATTCTATGGGACCAAACTACGTTGGTCATCAGTCCCTAGACTTACAAAATACTTAAATTAACCTAAGGACAACTCACACACTCATGCCCGAGGAAGGATTCGAACCTTCGACGCGGGAGACCTAGCAGTCGGTAACGTGGCGCTCGAGACCGCTCGGCTACTCCCGCGCGGCTATATTACACCTTCCACATCGCTGGTAGCAGGTTCTACGCAAGGCTGGTGACACTTTGATGAAGGACATTAACAGGTGTAAAGATGTAATGATTTTGTATCGTTGTGAATAAATAGTTATCACTATTAAGTTCGAACCCTCGTATAGGCCCATTCAACCGTTGAAGTGATGCAAACCCTCCTGAAGAAAACGCGTATCGTCGAGACAGTAGTCGATACAACAAAACTATTGTCCATCCTTGCTACCGTGCTTTGCAATCACATCTGTAAAGATTTTGATTTTTTTTTATATCTTCCCCTTAAACAAATAAAAGTCAAGGAAAAATAAAACGGGAATAGTCTCTCGCCGCCTCCATGCTCGTAATTTCCGGACTCAATCCAGTCGTCCATGAGCTCGCCTTTTACAGTTGCACTGTGAAATAAAAAACTGTATGACAAGCGCCATGCAGGAGGCAGGAGCCGTGGCGGAGCAGCCGAGCGCATTCAGGCGCTACACAGCGATGCGCGAGGCCGTTCCCCGTCGGGGGTTCGAATACCCCCATCGGACATGGATCTTTGTGTCGTCTTTAGTCCCTTAAGCTTTACAAACGTTTGAACATTTTGAGTAGACAGGACGCGTATAGAAGTATATTAGGGTACTTCCAACCTATATCTGACTATTGCAACTTCGGGATATAACTTCGTCATATAGGATTGAATTTGTTGTTAAATGTACTATTTCATTTAATAGATACAAAATTGGTACTGTAGATAAGTTGTTGAAGCAGGGAGAGGATTTCGAAATACATCAAAATCTTTTAAGATGTAATTACAGTTGTAAAGTACAGTTGCAACCATGAAAATTATATTTCCACGCTTTTGTTATATCCTCTACTGTTTCTACGATGTGTATTTGAAACACGCTAGTCGCGAATTCCTCGGGAAGGTTTTCGCAGATTTAACGGCCTAGTCTGTAACATACTCGAAGTGTAACGGATACGGCTAGTGGCACTTGGGTAGTCTTACTTGTCACTTTCATATGAAACGAATGGGACAGAATGTGAACATAGTCTCACCTAAAACAATTCATCAATAAAATCAATTTGAACCATGCTTTGCATTCCTGTGTCTTTGTGAAGTGAAAAGCAAGTTGTATAGAACGCGTTTTCTCATAAAACATGGTAGTGCTAGTGGACTGACTCAATGTTTTTGCCCGCCTCGTGGGAATATCCGCTAGGTTCTAGGCGCCATGTCAAGGACTGCGCGACCGCTCCCGCCGGAGGTTCGAGTTCTCCCCCCGAGAGGATGGGGGGAGCAATGGATGTATGTGTTATCCATAGTATAGTTTAAGAGATTTTAAGTAGTTTCTAAGTCTATGGAGTGTTTTGTCACACAGATTTAAAAACTTTCCAACATTAGAATTTGAAAACACTTGAATTTTTTGTTTTTGTTCCTTTTCTGTCTAAGCAAATAGATCACACAGTTTACAGACTTTGGAATATGCAACCGATAATGACCGTTGAGAAAAGCATTTTTTCTATGTTCTTTCCATCTATCGGGGAGCGGAAAACGTGATTGTGATGGGAGACTGGAACTCGGTAGTACGAAAAGGAAGAGAAAGAAAAGTGGTAGGTGAATATGGACCTGGCAAAAGGAAAGAATTTACTTGCTAGAATTTTGTGCGGAGCAGAATGTAATCATCACAAAGACTTGGTTAAATCATCACGAAAGGAGGTTCGTATACGTGGAAGAGACCAGGAAACATCGTAAGGTACCAGACTCGTTTCATAATGGTAAGACATAGAATGCAGAAAGAGGAAGGTCACAGTTTACATAAAGTTTACCATAGTGCATGGCGGAGGGTACGTTCATCAACGGACTTAAGCAAAATCTACAGTCTTAATCTGATATTGATAAAATTTTGCATAAATGATACTGCGTACATCAAATTACCTTCGGTGCATGGTGGAGGGTACGTTACAAGTGACTTCAACATCGTTCAAAAAATTCAAATGTTTGTAGAGTTATGCAACCGAACTGAATTGTTCATTGGACCCTAGACTTACAAACAAGTAAAATAACTCACGCTAAGGACAACTTCCGACGGAGAGCAGTGGCGCACTCAGCAACAAGGAGCCTTAGTGCCCACGGTCATTCCCGCGCGGCGGCACATTTCAACCTTTGACTGTTCGCAATGGTAGTTGGTAGATCTGTATAATTTTTCGTAGAAAGAGACAGTAGGAATGTACAGAGAGAGTAGGACATCAGAAAGAGAAGACGATAATGGCAGAGAGACGGGAGTGGGAGATGAACAGAAAGAGGGGAATGCACGAGATTTACAGAAGAAAGAGATGGACTTCGATGTTAGTCTAACATAAGTACAATAATTTCAAGATAGCAGCAGAGCGGTTGCCGAATCCTCTGAGGAAAACAGAAGATTGCTGGTAAGGTCACTTGAACAAACACTGCAGTTGTGAAGGGAGAATCGGGATTCGTCAGTAAAAACAATGATTTTCTGTTCCGTTGTTCATGCACGTCGTTCATCGCAGCATTACGCAACAATAGACGCCTTCTGGACAAACGTGGAGTGGTACGCGCGACAGTGCTTATTGACAGGTAGTGAGGCCGAATTTGTTGTGATATGGTTCGTGATGTGGCAGAGATGTAAGTCACCACCAAGCCCATAATACGCTTGTCATCACATATAGTGTAGTGCAGAGAGAAACAGCGGTGGTGGTGTCATCGGTTCCATCGGCTCGTCATTCCCTCCTGTCTCCAGCTTGGTTACGTCCGTCACGATCACTGTTATCTCTGAAGGATAATCAACAATCTCTATAGGAAATTATTTTTCCTCGATCGATATCGGAAATATGCTCGCTGTTTTCTACGAAGTATACTGTCGTTTTTTACCTACGACTACTGCACGAAAGAACAATTCCAGTACGTCCACACTGTCGTTTTTGTACCTTTATACAGTCCTTGCAGGTGGCAGTATTGTGGCCCGGGATGTGCCTCTGCGCTGAAATAATTACCCGTATGTCTAGTACACTCGACACCCGGGTTACAGGATAACGGAAGGGATGGAAGCATCGTTCGCTTTCTCATTTATCTGTTAAAGAAGATTTATGAATTATCGAAATGAAAAAGTCACTAATAATCTGATAATGAATAAAATTTAATGTAGCTTTGCTTTCTTTGAATATATTGAACAAGTAGTAAATGTGCGCAATAGGAAGTGGAAAACATACACGAAATGATTCAGTAATAAATAAATGAGGGCTGAGCCCCACTATACGTTGAAACAAATTTAAAGGCAAATTTGATCTGATATAAAATGACTGGTGGTCTGTCCCTCCCTATACTGTACAAACTTTGCCGAAAAAAATAAAGGGCAGGAACCTTGAGCGTTAGGAACGTGGAGCACATTGTTTATTCACTCTGTAGCGGAGGGTGCGCAGATATGAAACTTTCTGGCACACTCAAAACAGGGTACTTTGTCGCGCGAGATTGTCTGAGCAGTTCTAGGTGCCATGTTGGAGACTGCTTCGCCGCTCCCGCCGGAGGCTCGTGTCCTTCCTCGGGCATGTGTGTGTGTTTGTGTGTTGTTCTTGAGGTTGGGTTAGTTTACTTTAAGTAGTTTATGATGTCCAAAGTAGTTTGGTCCCTTACATTTACAAACCATTGAACATTTTGAACTTTTGCCTTTCCCAGGCAAGCCCTGTACCGACTTATCTACCCTGCCAAACCTTCGCACCCTTACTTCAGCCAATACCTGCCATCCTACTTTCCAAACTTCACAGACGTTCTCCTACAAACCTAGTAGTACTAGTACTCCTGGAAGAAAGGATATGGTGGAGACATGGCTTAGCTACAGCCTAGGGGATGTTTCCAGAATGGTATTTTCACTCTGCAGTGGATTGTACACTTTTATGAAACTTCCTGAAAGACTATGACATATTTTGTAATCGTTTTTGTTTCACTTTTTGCGCATGAATTTTTTTTTTTTTTATTTTTTTTTCACTTCTGTATTTCGAAATTTTTCTATGGTATTTTATTTGTTCGGAAATATGTTTAGTATAAACAAAAACTAAATCAAATTATATTATATAGGTCTGACGTGACTTGAAAGTACCAAATTATATTTACAAATTTATTCTTAGAATTTATAATGTATTCCGTTCATAACCAATCATTACCATAAATTGACTTAGCCGGCCGCGGTGGCCGAGTGGACTGAGGCGCGCCAGTCACGGTCTGCACGGCCGCTACGGTCGGGGTTCGAATTCCCCCTCGGGCATGGATATTTGTGCCGTCCTTAGTGTTAGTTAGTTAATAAGTAGTTTGTAAGTTTAGGGACTGATGACCCAGTAGTTATGTCCCATAACCAATAAAAAGAAAAAAAATTGACTTACCGAGTAACAGTAAAAAATTATGAAGATCGTTTTCCCACAGGAAATGCACAGAACACAAACTAAACAGTCACCCGCATACGAGTAAATAGCCCAAGATCTGCTTACGGAAATTTAAATTGCTTTGGCGTCACAGATATTACATCAGTGAAAGATCTGCGATGCATTAACAATGTATTAAAGCAAGAATAAGTGGCGCTCTATTTTTCCGCGGCAGTTCAAATGACGCACAATGTTTTACTCTCATTTTTATGAAGTGGGAATTTGAAGTCCCGTCAGATCATAAGGGGTTAAAGCGTTTTGCTGGAGAACTTCTGTTAAGCCTGGAAAGGTAGGAGGCGAGGTAACGGCGGAAGCGAAGCTGGGAGGACAGGCCGCGGCGCGTGTCAGGATAGCTCAGTCGGTAGACTACTTTCCCATTACAGGTAAATACCCCAGTTTCGAATCTCTGTCCGGCACACTGTTTTAATATGTCGGGAATATGTATAATAAATATTACTTATTTACAGGCAGTCGATTAGTACAGCAAAAACTGTGGTACAATGGTCGAGAGGTTTAAGGCGCCTTGCTTCGGAGCGCACGGTTGCTTCCCGTCGTAGGTTCGAGTCCTCTCTCGGGCAGTTTAAGTATTTTGAAAGCCTAGGGACTGATAACGACAGTAGTTAACTCCCATAGATTTCAAACATTTGATTTAATACAGCAAGAACAGCAGTTGGGCGTAAGCAAAGTAGGCGCTAATGGCTCTACCAAGTAGCAGCTGTGCTCCACGGTACATTCAAATGCCGAGGAAGCCATACCCAGGGAGGTCAGTGTAAGACCGGGAGGCGATGACCTCTCTGTAACAGACAGTAGGTAACGTCAGGTATTTGTCCCGACTATCAGAGTAGTAAACATAGGCAGCAGCTGAACAAACCATTTCTAAGTAAATTTAGAACCACTATCGGAGACGTTCTACTTATCGGGGTCAACTGAGGAGCACAAACTTGCTTTAAGAAGAACAGTCAATAATCAATAGACATCACACATCTCAAATTTACCCAATATGTTGACATTCAAAGAAAGAAAAGCGGGTTTAATGTACACTCTATAGAAGCTCGCAAGGGATTTATTAGAAAAACATTAGGATCCACATACAGGGTGTTTTCGTGCAGAAATTTAACTCGACATGATTTTCCACTGAATAATTTGAGACAGGGAAATTGGGGTCGTGAAGGAGGTAACAAGGATTCAATCACATTACTCTGGACTTCCTTAATTATAATAGCTACAATTAACTACCGTCACTGCACAGTGAACGTTCCATTTTCACTGTATCTTACAAAATGGGCTGCAACTGACGGTCATCAACTTAAATGCATGCATGCCATCGGCGAACAAGATGGCGATGCACCCTAACCAATATCTCTGGTGCGTTTCGAATCACATCACTAGCAGCTCCAATTCTGACAACTGAAATGTAGAAATATTTGTTAATCTATTGGTATAAATTGATATGGTCATCATTCTTTAGACTTACAAACTATTTAAACTAACACTAAGGACAAAAAACATACACACACAGACTAAAAGGGAGGACTCGAACCTCCGGCGGTAGCGGTCGCCCAGTCCTTGGCGTGATGACTTTGACCATGCGGCCATTTGCGCGTGGCTGGCAACTCATTCAGTATCTGCATCCACTGGGATCTCACACAAAAGTATCCCCATAGCAAATAGTCAACGGGATTCACGAAAGGTGACCTCGCGCCATGGAATAGAAGGTGCTTGTCAATGAGCTCAGCACCGCTCTATCGCGTTGTGCCGTGCTTCTCTGAATAGAACATATGATTTTGACACAGGACTAAAATTTCATACGATTTTTTCGCATTGCCCTTCTTACGCTAACTTTAGCAATTTTTTGCTTGGCTAAAGGCCCTCGGAAGCAGTTGACAAGACCGCTGCCCTGTGCAGATTGAGACGGAATGCTCGTGTAGCAAAAGCACCGCCTTGAACATATTTTCGCGACACTTTGTCTGAGCCTACATTAATAATGGTGCTGAACTTCGGTAGTATGCTACTACTGCGGTTTTTCCCGTACACACATAATTTGCAATCAGGACACAAATGAAGTAACGAGAAAAAGCTGCCTTTAGGCATATAATTACATCAAGTTTAAAATTTCTGATGTATTGGGGCTCGAACCCAGGTCTTCTGTTTACTAGGTAGTTGTAATGACAACTACACCATCTAGACACAATGGTCACCACCACTGCACAGCCGGCCGCGGTGGCCGAGGAGACTGAGGCGCTCCAGTCACGGTCTGCACGGCCACTACGGTCGGGGGTTCGAATCCCCCCTCGGGCATGGAAATTTGTGCCGTCCTAGTTCGTAAGTAGTTCATAAGTAGTTTGTAAGTTTAGGGACTGATGACCCCGTAGTTAAGTCCCATAAGCTTTACAAACATTTGAACATTTAAACCACTGCACACACTAATCTAGCACGCCTACCGTCGTAGCATCTTCTTGTCCGATGATATTTGGGACTTGCCCTTTTTCGTTGGTCATACAGGTTGTTTCACTGAATGTGTTTGATTGTGTACTGTCAGTACGAACGCAACCTCCAACATGGAGGTCGAGACGTTTTAAGTATTTTAATTGGTTTTAAGCATTGATAATGACCAGACAGTGGTCAAAATCTAGATTTGCAAACAAATAAAAAAATATTTTTACGACTGTTTTACTGTCTACAGTACTAATGACGGTTACGATGCAGGTCTCACAGTTGTCCGCAGATTGCACAGTATTATCTAAATGAGGAATGTTTCTCAGTTCTGAACTAGCACGATTTCACTCCAATAACAGTTTTTAGTAGGCAAGTATTCATACGTGCGACGCGCGCAAAATTCCCATCTGGGACGATGTTCAGATTCGTGACGCAGATGCCTCAAATTCTTTAGGTCGCGATAAACGGCGAAAGTCAGAGTTCTTAATTAGTACCACAATTACACGTTTCGTGGACTTAATTGTTGCTCTTCCTTGGTGAAAGACAACAACTGCAGTCCAAACTTTGCATCACACATTGAATACGCGGTGCGTCTGCCCGATTAATGTCGAAGTGCGAAGCGACGAGTCTCAAATAGTGATCCTAGTTACTCAGATAGGAGATACAGCTTCAATATTTCGATATCCAATAATGCCAGATTCCGTCGCGGCGCGATTGAGCAACAGTCAGCGGTAAGACACAAATGAACGGATTTAATAACACTTCCTTTTGGCCTACCATACATAACTTGGTACAGTTTGATACGTAAATTCTGCTTAATTAATTAATCCCGCAGGTGTGCGCACTGCATGATCCGGTGCCGCAGATTCCACCACTCGAACCACTCAACTGCTGACCGCCGCAGGCTCTGTACTCGCTCTGGATTGTTGTGGAAAACCTAGAGTCCGACCGAAACATGATTTTTGCCCGAAACCGAATAATCGGTCGGTTCTTATGAAAAACAATTGCCTGCTCGCGCACGCAACTATCGATAGCGACTATCAGTGGTACACGTAAGCGACAGTAAGCTTACAGTACAATGTATTTGACCACCTGGAGCGCTAGTGTCGTTCCAACTGTCAGACGGTACCAGATTTTACACCAGTGATTGTCGTGACTGGCATGTCAACTCTCAACTCACAGCTTCGGCGTGGTAGGGGCTTGGGCTTGTTGCACATACACCGATTTCGGACGCCGGTGCCGGCCGCACAGTGGCGCAGCGCACGTCGTCAAATGGCAGCTTGCACACGCGCCGATTTTTAACGGCCGTCCTCCTGCACAGTTCTCGCTATGCCTTCCCCCCTTACAGAAACACCACCCAGAGACAAGGCCTCACAGCATGCCGTGCTACGCACACTGACCAGGCCGCGGTCGCCAGCTACTGCTTGGTCGCTACGAGGCAGTGGGCAGTGGGCGTGCCCCAGCGGCCAGCCAGTTCGCTGACGGCCGAGGCCTGATCAGTGTGACGTAGCACGGCACGCTGTGAGGCCTTGATCTAGCGCATATAGGACTAAAATACAAAATATCGATTTAGCTGTTAGTTCTGTATACAATGAACTACAAATATTTCAGATTCTCGTCTGTTTCAGGGCATTCAATTAATCTCAACGGCGAAGTTAAGATTTTGTGCCAGACCGGGACTCGAATCTGTTGTTTTTTTTTTTTTTTTTTTTGGAGGAGGGTTTTTTCCCTATTTTATTCTTCGGGTCAGTGGTGGATTTATCAGTAGGCTGAATAGGCTGGAGCCCAGGGTGGCAGATTTTAGGGCGGAAAATATTGGGCGAAAATCTGTAAACTGTAAGTAACACCAAATAGTTGAGTTGTAAAAGTAATCTAGAAAGTGACATGTCGATCCCCTAGTTCAGAGTCAAACTAATTACGGAAAATAGGTGCTGTAATAATGATGATAGTGCACAAAACAAAAAGCTACAATTTTAATGACAAAATTATAATTAGTATGATTGTGAAATAGGGTACCGAATTGTAGAGGTCAGTAGGGGCTTCAAAATTTGAAGAACGTACTGGCAGAAAATGTGAAGATCCACCACTGCTTTGGGTAGATCTTGTCTTTGTTCTACAATGTTCTTCAGATATTCTCTCTTTTCATTGCGGACTTCGGCTAGTCCTGTGAGCGATCGGCTATGTAGACACGTTCTGAGTCCTGTCCAAATAATCAACTTACCGCGTACTACGTGTGTCTATTATTCCATTTTCTCGCAGCTTTTCCTGCATTCTCGCAAGGGATCGAACTTCTTTCTATATCCGCACAGACATTGTCATTCGTGTTTGAGGCATACATATAATCAAATTATGTGTTCGTTTGCACTGGGTTAAAAGATAAGTGATATACGTATTTCGGCAGTGGAAGCATGAACACATTTGTAGAACAAAACTTTGAACACGTTTTAAGACAGAAATGTGTCTTAGAGGTACATGGAGCCAAGTTTCCTGCGAACTGAATGAGGGTTTTGAGGCAATGGAGTGCGAAGAAAAAATGCATTTGGTAACTGATATACTAATTTATGATACGATTACTTCATTAGTTCTTTGAACCCAGTCAGAATATTAAGAAATATATTCGGAATTCGTTAATTTATGTTTGGAATCAACTTCACTCGATCACGACTGCCAAGTAGTCCGGATGGACTACCAGTTTGGTTTTACAAAGAGTATTCTGCGGCATTGGCCCCCTACTTAGCTTGCATTTATCGCGACTCTTTAGTTCAGCGCAAAGTTCCTAGTGATTGGAAAAAAGTTTCATGTAGAATTTTGGAGCATATTCTCAGTTCGAATATAGTAAATTTCCTTGAAACGGAAAAGCTACTTTCCGTGAATCAGCACGGGTTTAGGAAACATCGTTCATGTGAAACTCAGCTTGCCCTTTTCTCACATGACATCTTGCTAGCCATGGATGAAGGGCAACAGGCGGACTGTGTTTCTCTCGACATCAAAAAGGCGTTCGACGCGGTGCTACACTGCAGAATGCTAACGAAGATACGAGCTTATGGAATAAGTTCACAGATTTGTGACTGGCTGGAAGACTTCCTAAGTAATAGAACACAGTACGTTGTTCTCGACGGCGAGGGTTCATCAGAGACGAGTGTATCGTCAGGCGTGCCCCAGGGGAGTGTGGTAGGACCGCTATTATTTTCTATCTATATAAATGATCTGATGGACAGAGTAACTTGTAATTTGCGGCTGTTTGCTGATGATGCTGTGGTGATTGGGAGGCTGTCGTCTGTAACTGACTGTAATAGCATACAGGATGACTTAGACAAAATTTCTAGTTGGTACGAAGAATGGCAGCTAGCTCTCAATGTTGAAAAATGTAAGGTGATGCGCATGAGTAGGAAGAACAATCCCATAATGTTCGAATACAGCATTAGTAGTGAGCTTCTTGATGCTGTCGTGTTGTTCGAATATCTAGGCGTAACATTCCAGAGCGATATGAAATGGAACGAACATGTAAGGACAGTTGAGAGTAAGGCGGACAGCCGACTTCGGTTTATTGGGAGAATTTTGGGAAGATGTACTTCATCTGTAAAGCAGACCGCTTATAAAATGCTTGTACGACCACGTCTTGAGTATTGCTCAAGTGTGTGGGACCCGTAGCAGATCAGTTTAAAGGAAGACATAGAAGCAGTTCAGGGTCGAGCAGCTAGATTTGTTACTGGTAGGTTCGACCAATGTGCGAGTGTCACGGAAATGCTCCGGTAACTCAATTGGGGATCGCTGGAAGAAAGACGACGTTCTTTTCGTGAATTTCTGTTAAGTAAATTTAGAGGGCCGGAATTTGAAGCTGAGTATAGTACGATCTTGCTGCCGCCTACTTACATTTCGCGTAAAGATCACAAAGACAAGATAAGAGAAATTAGGGCTCGTACGGAGGCATATAGGCATTCTTTTTTTCCTCGTTCAGTTTGGGAGTGGGAAAGGAAATGCCTAGTAGTGGTACAGTGTACCCTCCGCCACGCACCTTACGGTGGATTGCGGAGAATGTATGTAGATGTAGTGCTCGTTTGACCGGTAAAAATGTGGCGTGTGTGCAAGCGGCGCTCCACCGGTAAAATACCGGCCGATATTTTACCGGCCGTCCAAAATCGGCATGTCTGCAGTAGAGGTCTGCAAATCGTCGGTTTCGCTCGCTCGTACTCGGTCGAGTGCGCAACGCTCGGCGGTGGCGCGCCGAGTGTGTACGCTCGGGGCGAGCGTGTTGACACTCGAACGAGGCTGCGTGGGGCGGGGCGGGCACAGGCCGCACAGCGTAGTGCTGCCGCTGTACTCACAAGGAAACCTACCCTAGTGTCATTCTCTGATTTTTATGAAATTTGCATACGTTATAATACATGAGAAACTATGGGACACGGTGGTAGGTGTTACTTGCCATCTGCCGGTCGCGGTGGCCGAGGGGATTAAGGCGCTTCAGTCACGGTCAGCACGGCCACTACGGTCGGGGGTTCGAATCCCCCCTCGGGCATGGATATTTGTGCCGTCCTAGTTCGTAAGTAGTTTGTAAGTTTAGGGACTGATGACCCCGTAGTTAAGTCCCATAAGCTTAACAAACATTTGAACATTTTGAACAAAATTCTCGCTAAAAGAGAAACATGGTGATAACTTAGACACTAGTGAAGCGATTTTAATGATTTTTGGTATGAAAGTATCTTTTGATAAAAGACAAATTTCATAGATTCAACTTCGATTAAATCAAAATAATTTTATGAGCACAAAAAATTGGTCACTTTAGGGGTAGCTGTCCTCCTAACTGTAATTCCCGCTGCAATGTACCTAGGACTATCTATTATCAAAAGATACTTTCATACCAAAAATTATTAAAATCGCTTCACTAGTCTCTAAGTTATCGCGATTTTTCTATTTTAGCGACAATTTTGGAGGGACCGTTTCCCCCTTAAATATGATTTTCTGCCGCTAAAAAAAATACGTGTCCCACAGTTTTTCATGTATTATAACATATCCAAATTTCATAAAATCGAAGGGTGACACTTGTGTAGGTTTCCTTGTCAGTCGCTACGGCAGTGGCTCTGTAGCTCTGATGTGTGGGCTGCTGTTGCGTCTGCCCCCCCCCCCCCCCCCATCTAAAGGAACTAAAATCAGTTATGCTGTAGACGAGTATTCCTGTACAGTAGCATCTAACCTAAATATCATTATACCGCAAACGAGACAGAAAGGTTGTTTTTACCGACTACAACATTTGGAAGTAATGTAAAGGATCCAAAGAGAAACTATGGAAGGAACGACGTTTTTATTGCAATGTACAAAAGTGAATGTTACCGTACAACAAACTATACATCGAAACGTAACACCATTATCCCCAAAGTATTCGTTGGTGACATTGTAATTGCAATGTACTGTTAAAATATCATTCACACGTTGTAGATCGAGTCGAGTTTTTCTATCAGAGATCAGGTTCTCTGCCGCACTGAAAGTGCGTTCACTAGCTGCATTTGAGGCGGGCACACAAAATACTCTTTTTGCCACTACAGCTAGCTTAGGAAAGAGAGTACTGTTGCGTTTCTACCATTCAAGCGGGTCGTCGTCATCACCATCAATACGTGCTAAATTAAGGTCCACCTCATTGGTGGATCATGCCTCGCGCATTTCACAGTCCAGCCATTCCGAAAACATGCACTTCAGTCTTTTGTATATCAGTATATTGCACAAAAGCTTGCATACGTTCTTTATTATGTAGATAAGTAAGACAGTGGCAGTGGGGAATATATGAATCATGCAACTGGAAAAATTCCCGTTAAGGACTCACTCGGAAAAGGTAGATGCGCAGCAACCAAGCACAGTGCCAAAATGCTACGGGAATATGTATTAACGAGGTGCAACAGAGATTCAAAACCTAACCTAACGAGTGTACATCAATGTCGTGTATTTAATATCAATATAAAAGACGGAAAAGTATTTCAGGACTTGAGAGTGTTAAGAGGAATGGATGTAAAATACAATCACTTCCTCATTAAGATGGCAAGTGACACCTACCACTAAACAGGCACTAACAGTCCACAAAATGGGAACAAGAAAGAAAGAAAGACCCTGGAAAACTCATTTACTAAATGATCTTAGCACAGAAACTTTATATTAATCACGTATAATAACCTGTATGGTAAAGTATAAAATGCGAAACTAAATGGATAGTTCAACTGGATCGACAGAACAGCTTTCGAAGCACCCGGGAGAGGAAACAATTCCAAATTTCGCAGTCAGGAATTATTCTCTAGCGTCTAGTTCGCTCCCGACACTCGCCTTTGATTCGAGTGGCGCTGCGGTTGGCGACCGAGTGGCGAGCGGGCAGTGTGGACGTCGGGCCGGTCGAGCGCACAGAACACCAAAAATAATAGAAGTGCAAAGACCATGTTATCACACGGAAACACAGAACGACCGCAGCGCTACTAGTGGCCTGGCAGTGAACTTCCAATCCGAAAAATGTGGCGCGAAAATCCATATGTTTACTTCTAAATACACGAATGAGAAAACGTTATATTGGTGTTAGATGACAATATTTTTCATTTATTCTTTGAGAATGGACCTCATAAAAGGTTTCTGAGACCTTGCAAAGTAATATATACGAGAAATTTAAATAAAAAACTAACATTAATTGCTTGTGGCTGTTGTTTACAGTCGACCAAACTTCGTAAATGATGTGGTAATCTTTTTGACCGTAAAATTGTTTGTTTCTAAAACTCGGCACTGCGATTTTCGCCATGTGGCGTTATAACATGGAAATAAATGTGATTTTGCGCATGTCAGACTAAAAAATCATCTGATATTGCATGCATCTATGTACATGATTTTTCAGTTTTCACATACGCTAAGGCGCAATTATATCCACTCATGTGACCAAGAGAGGAATAGTAGGTTGTACAAATAAAAAAAATTACAGCCATATACACTGTCCTGCAAACAAGAATGTAGGCCTGCTGTAATGTCTACAAAAACCAATTTATTTTTATTTCTGTTGATTACTACTTATGCATCTTTAGTCATATGAAATGGAAATTCTTTATAGTTCAAATAAATGAAGTTTATGAAACTCACAAAATGCACACAGAAGATCGCAATTAGGAAGACGTTGCTATAGAACCTCAGCACAGAACACCACCTACGAATCAAAACAAGTATGGAGGACTGCAAAGCATAAATCATCCAATAGGAAAGCGAGAAGAAAAATCGCAAGGCTCGCAGCGCTCCATGTGGCCTGGCAGCGAACCAACATCGTGTTACCGGAAATCCCTATATGAGTTTCACCCCCCCCCCCCCTGGTCGAGCGTGCGCCGCTTGAATGAGTGTGGAGGAAGTCGAGTGCAGCCACACGCCTTGTCGCAAGCTGCAGTACCCACACCTGTCGGACTGTCATAGAAGACGTGTATCACCACAGACATATATTACTAGACTGGCAATGCCACATACATTGTCATTGGTGTCACTGAAGTCGTGCCGCCATATTTCTATACTACAAACGTGTGAGCAGTCACGTGTCTATTTACAGAAAACATTTGTAAAAATACGGATGGACCCACGTAACTACGCTGTCTTTAGAGATTTGACATATTGGTTGATTCATGTGTTGTATGTAGCTAGATTTTTTCGTACGGAAAACTGAAGATATAAGCCAATTCACACAGTCCGTCACGTCGTATTCACACTGTCCATCACAATTAGTTATCCTAACAACCAATTTTCAAAGTGAGTGGCGATCTTTTATGTAGAAAGTCATAGTTCAATACTGGAATTGCGAAAACAACAACGTTAAATGTTTTAGCCATTTGTCGTGGATAACAGGTATCATTATTCTTCTCAGTGTTTTTCCCATAATTACAATCTGATTTAAATGTATCTAGCGGTAAAATTTTACTTAGCATTTCAGTGGCCTCGTACGATTATGTTGGCAACATCAACAAAACGGTAGAAAGCTCTAACCAAGATGTTGATATAATCCATACAATGTGAGTTGATTAGTGTTTCGTACAGATGATGAAGTAAACAAATAATGCTGTTCGTGCTCTACAGTTGACAGATATTTGTATTTGCCCTCGTTCACTTAGTAACAACAGTAATTGCCCTCGTAAAACGAAGTTGTCATGACAAAACATTTGTATCGTCAAGCGAATGGCTAATGCCAACGTCACACGACTGACAACATAATCACGTGAGGCCGCCAGTACAGTCAGTAAAATTTAAGCGTATGTAACACGTTCTTCTCAAATCACATTGTAGGCCTACCTGTTAAATTCAACTATTGCCGATATGTTAGCTCAAATGCAAATCATGTTCAAACAAGTAGTAGCTGAAGCTTACAACATCATATCGTGTCAGAAGATCGTAATATTACCGTATGGAAACTTTTTGACATGAGGTGAGGCAAGATGGCGGTATCAGGCTTCAGTCAGAGAGGCGAGTTTGCCAGTCTAGTACTATATGTCTGTGTGTATCACGCGATTCGAGCGAGCAACCGAGCGAGGTGCAGACCTGTAGTCTGCAGCCAGCCCTGCTCTGACGTCAGCGCTTGGGGTGAGGTGCGCGCAGCCGGCGGTGCCGCCTGGACCGCGCAGGTAGCCAGCCAGCTGTAAACAGCGCGCCAGGTCGTAAACAACTGCCGTTTCTGCCGCCGTCGTTACTCTCGGAAAATGATACCAGCAGTCGGTGAACTTGTTTTAAAGCGGCACTGTTTCCACAAAAAAGCAGCTGCGCGAATTAAGCGGTATCCCTGCTCGTAGAACGGCTGCGATCGGAATGCGAACGTAAACGAGTAAATTATGCAGATAGTCGGCGGTGCGCGCTCATCAGTAATGCCCGGCCATATTTTACAGCCGTTCTGAACAAAAAGGGAGCGCGTGTCGTAAACTGGATGGGCGGTGCCTAAAAATATTCCGAAGATCGCAACCTTCTTATTTATTCGGTATTCCGGCGGCTCGGTCCCAGGGCGATCGAGAAATTTCGGCTAAATTACGAGGATAACATGTATCATAACAATTAGCGCCCAAATTGAGAGAACGTAATAGTGTCATTTACAGTACTTAACAGGAGAGCTGTAAGCGCGGTAATTGGTTTAGGGTCGTACGAGAGGCTCGGTCCACGCAAGGACACAGCCCCGTTTCACTAAATCACGGTAACAAGACTAGTGTATCGCATGTCCACATGTCCACATGTCCACATAACATATTTTCTTTCTTTGGTGTGAGGAATGTTTTCTGAAAGTTTGGCCGTACCATTTTGTAATACCCTGTATAACACTAACGTTTTTGAAGGTAAAGGAAGGTAAATCAGGTGGTATCAGCGTCCATTTAGAGAGGTGATGACCATTGGTACCGCCGGCCGCGGTGGCCGAGGGGACTGAGGCGCTTCAGTCACGGTCTGCACGGCCATAACGGTCGGGGGTTCGAATCCCTCTCGGGCATGGATATTTGTGCCGTCCTAGTTCGTAAGTAGTTCATAAGTAGTTTGTAAGTTTAGGGACTGATGACCCCGTAGTTAAGTCCCATAGACTATACAAACATTTGAACATTTGAACCATTGGTACCATTGCAGCGCTGCAATCATCATGGATTGAGTAGAATTGCTTATCAATTCGCCACTTATGCTCTGACAATTCCCTTTCGCATAGTTAAAACTTATTTACAAACAATGTCTTTTTCGAATTCACGTAAGGAAAAAAAATCTAGAAGCGTCAAGTCTAGCGAAAGAGCCCAATCCAACTATTTTGGAATCGTCTCTTCAACTTATTTCTAGCTATCAGCGAAAAATGTGCCGGACAAATGTTCAAATGTTTGTATAGCTTATGGGACTTAACTACGGGGTCATCAGTCCCTAAACTTACAAACTACTTATGAACTAACTAAGACTAAGGACGGCACAAATATCCATGCCCGAGGGGGGATTCGAACCTCCGACCGTAGTGGCCGTGCAGACCGTGACTGGAGCGCCTTAGTCCGCGGTGGCCGGCTGATACGAAATTCTCTTGCTTGTTTCTAAAGGTATTTCTTCCAATAGAAAACCTAATGTTTCCTGCAGGAATGTGGTGTACATCATACCATTAAGATTTCCTTCGATGAAATAGGGTCCTGTAATACCTATCCTCCAGAAGCCAATACCATACATTCACCAACCACGGTCTTTGGCGCTTGCCGCAGCCAACATGGAATCTCAGTTGCCCAATAATACGTGTTATGCAAATTAACATTTACATTGTTCGTGAACGTAGTATCGTCAGTAAATAAAATAAAATTAATAAATGTGAATCGGCCAACGGCAGAATTCCAAGCGATGCATACAATCCGTACTAGTTAATTCTTGGTGGAGACTGATGTGGTAAGAATGATATTTATGGCAATGCAGAACACGGACAACACTACCCTGCCTCATGCCAGATTCCCTTGCGATTTGACGCGAACTAACACATGGATCTATAACCACACTGGGAAGGTTACTAATTTCAGCCGGCCGCGGTGGCCGAGGGGACTAAGGCGCTCCAGTCAAGGTCTGCACGGCCACTACGGTCGGGGGTTCGAATCCCCCCTCGGGCATGGATATTTGTGCCGTCCTAGTTCGTAAGTAGTTCATAAATACTTTGTAAGTTTAGGGACTGATGACCCCGTAGTTAAGTCCCATAGACTATACAAACATTTGAAACATTTACTAATTTCAGCTTCCTCATTAGTAAATGACCTTTGCTGGATTAAAGATCCAATTGTTTCCAATTGGTCATACACATATTTAAATGTACGACATGTGGTGTTAGGATATCTTTCAGCGTATAAATCTCTAGCTCTCACTGAATTTAATTGGCATTCTCGAGGGAATACATCATAAACATATCCTTCCTTCGACGAAACTTGTCTCACCGTTCCTAGTAGTGTTGTATTACACAACCGTCGAATGGTGCTTACACATCAACGGCACGTTAGTTGGATACGCCGTATTCGGCAAATATTTACTGTTTTCACGATATACGAGAGGGAATTATCAGAGCATGTGTTTCGAAATGTGTCGAAGTGATACGGAATACCACTCAATCCACAACAAGAAGATTACAGCGCTGTAATGATACCGACGGTCATCACTTCGTACACCTTAAGTAAATGGACGTTCATGCCACCTTTTTAACCTTCGTTGATATTCAAAGTTAGTGTTACACGCTAACGGATTCGTCTCGATAGCCGCTATCAGAAAATAGGTAAAAAAGTTGACATTCTTATTTCTGAAGCGACCCCACCTAACAACAGAAACCAACGTCATACTCCGGCCCCAGTTGTACCAGGTACCTTTTGTTGCAAAAACTTTTCTGCATCCATCATCGGGCTTATTCTTGGTGGAAAAAGTTAGTGAATCACATTGTATATACAGATTACGGCCCCAGTTAGATTGGCTTCGGCCAGAGAAACTACGGGATTAGAACACGTTGTGCCTTTTCCATCGACTGCTTCTCAGTGTGCAAGAACCCCAGTACCGCACATCAAAATTTAGACCTCTTTCTTGCCATCGTACACTACGGTCGGGGGTTCGAATCCCCCCTCAGGCATGGATATTTGTGCCGTCCTAGTTCGTAAGTAGTTTGTAAGTTTAGGGACTGATCACCCCGTAGTTAAGTCCCATAAGCTTAACAAACATTTGAACATTTGAACTTGCCATCGTAATTTAACCACAGGACGTGCTGGACAAAAGCACATAATACAGCTTGTCAGTACCCCCTGTAGTGAAAGCGTAAGCGTCCCAGTCTATACTCGGCAGGTTGAAGTCGTCCCCAACTAATAATGCATGGACTTACCTATTAGCCACGTTGTGCCCGTTCATAAAATGAAAGCATTTGCAAACTCCTTCGCTGTTCGCTTCTGAAACAAGCTGATCTGCTCTGTTTGCAAAGATCAGTCTTCTACTGCGTTTAACAAAAAGTTGACACATCTATCTTCTGTCATTCTCTTAAAATTTACCGCAAAACTTGCGTATACAGTCAACATCGAGTCTCTAATAGTAAAACAAGTGCTCTTCTTCCCGTTACTTCTTTTACTGCTCTTTCTTTCACCATAAGTCACTCAACTTGATCTTCCGTTATATATTTTTATTCGTGTGTTGTTACACTCACTTTTCTTTCCCTTTTCCGCCCATTCCTCAGTGCTAACTGCAGCTAGCAACAGTGATGAAAAAACTGTACTGCCGTGGCGGAACGGCCGAGCGCATTGAGGCGCTATGCTACGATGCGCGAGGCTGTTCACCGTCAGGGGTTCGAATCCCCCTTGGGCATGGATGTTTGTGCCGTCTTTAATATAAGCTAGTCGATAAGTAGTTTGTAAGTTTAGGGACTGATGACCCCGCAGTTAAGTCCCATAAGCTTTACAAACATTTTTAAGACCGTACTGTTTTGTATACGTCCCATGCTTTTCGTTATTTGACAAATACGAACATAGATTGTGTGTATGTCTTTTTGTTACATGTACTGTTTGAAAGTTTTAATTTTTATAGATGTAGTGTAGCTACTGTACTATTGGCGATGTAAAGCGCCTGGTTGGGTGTAAGAGAGGGCCTGAAGGCCCTAAAAGTGTCAGGATAAATAAATGAATAAATAAATATAATAGTAATACCTGGCTGCCACAATATTCCATTTCTTGATAATGTGTGGGACATGTCCACTATAGACTTTACCTGATGTGTTTTCTGTAGTTGCACTTAGTTATACAGCCTCGCACTATCGCTCTGTGATTGGACAGGTGGCCACTCCTTCAGCAGGTGGGAAGGAGGGGTATCGGAATGGTTCGAACACGCACATGGGAGGAGGACTGTGTTTCTTATTAGAAGCTCCATTGTTAGATGCGTTACGGATCCCCTTAAGGAGATAGCATTCAGGGCGGCCGCGGTGGCCGAGCGGTCTGCGGCGCGCCAGTCACAGTCTGCACGGCCGCTACGGTCGGGGGTTCGAATCCCCCCTCAGGCATGGATGTTTGTGTCGTCTTTAGTAGTAGCTATTTCATAAGTAGTTTGTAAGTTTAGGGACTGATGACCCCGCAGTTAAGTCCCTTAAGCTTAACAAACATTTGAACATTTGTGCAGTCGGTATGTTTGGAGGGAGGCTCATCGGGAATGTGGGTACTGTCCCGGCTGGCAATCAAGCGTATGGGGTCCAGCAGTCTGCAAGCTGTGGCACACGTCGGCATCATGACGCCTGTCGCTTGGGTTCTGTGACTATCCTGAGATCCTTAATCAAAGTGCTTTGGTTTGGAGCCCGTGCTGAGGGTCTCTCAACCGATGGCCTTGTCAATTTTGTGGTGGATTTGGCTATAGAATTCTGGACTTTCGAACATAATACAAAATAAGCAGCTACTTGGGTAGCAGAGTGCTTGTTGAATATACTTTTTTTTTCTTTAAGCTACGCGATAGTGGCCAAGTAATAAACATTCGACAGTGAACATGCACATAGTGAAATTAGGCCACGATCAAATGAAAGACCCTTCTACTTTAACAATATTTCTTGCAAATTTTCGAAGTATTCGTAACGAAGTTGCCGAATTTGGTGCATTGTAATAAATTTGTTGCACTTAGATAATGCTCCAGCTTGTTGAATCCTAACGTAGGAAGCTCTGAAATATTTAGAGAGGTTTGGAATATACATCAGGCACCATTGGAGCGAGCATATTTATTGCAGACGACAAAGTATTTTCTTTACTGAGGTCGAAGTCGAGAGTCTCTGTGAACTTATCTCAACAGGTACAACACGTCTAGGAAAAATCAAGTGACTGGGTGAGAGGTTTTCCCCGCCGTCTGGTTCCACCGTCACAGACCTAGAGTCCTTCCACGAAAGGCTACGCTAAGCACAGTGAAGATACTCGGACCAAGCAATATTAGTTTGTAGCGCCTTGAACCTACCGTGTATAGACTGGGACGTCTATTTCATTTCAGATGGTACAAACAGGCAGGATCGAGAACTGTCTTGTGTAGCTAAGTCGACAGCCCATAACCAATGGAAATATTTCAGACCTAGCTACAAACAGGCCATGCCTTATAAACGATGACAGTATAAAGGCAGGGACTAGTGATCAAGATGTTGACATAGCGACGATAGTTACCGAAGGTAACACACTGAAGAGTCAAAGAAACTTGTACACTTGCCCAATAGCATGCAGAAATGCCGCATCACGATGCGTCATAGACTCGACAAACACGTAAGAGTAGCAGGAGTTGGGGATCTGAATAGCACATTGCAAGGCATCCCAGATCTGCATGTTCACGTGTATCGGAATCAGGTGATCCGGCCTCGCTGCAGGGTGAGTGGCGGGTAGCGTGTTCACGTCGCCCGTTCATTCTGCAGGTGCACCGATGGCCGGTCCTTCAGCTGGGTCCCACCAGGCACAGGGGGAGCAATCTGTTAGTGATTGCGAGCTCCGATGTTAGGCGCATTATTGAGGCTCTTATGCAGATAATCCCGTTTTACACCAGGGGCTTTCTGCTGAAAATCGACTACTCGAAGTGCGCCAACCACATTGCGAGTGCATCTATGACGTCAATCATCAGTACATTGTGCCGAGTGCAAAGTTCTAAATATTTGAGTCTGCTGCAGAATGCGCATGCGCAGAAGCAAGGAACTGTAATGGCGTCTGCTAACATCGGAAATTAATCCACTCTGGTCGAGCTCATTCATGTTGTAGAAATGCTTTCGCATCGTCTTCAGCTATTTTCTATTGTTTTCTTACGGAGCGAGGTGGCGCAGTGGTAACACACTGGACTCGTATTCGGAAGGATGGTGGTTCGAATCCACCTCCGACCATCCAGATTTAGGTTTTCCATGATTTTCCTAAATCACTCCAAGCGAATGCCGGGATGGTTCCTTCCAAAGGGCACGGCCGATTTCCTTCCATATCCTTACCCAAATCTCCGTGCGTTAGCTCCGTCTGTAATGACCACTCTGTCGACGAGGCGTTAAACCCTAAGATTCCTTCTTTTTTATATTGTTTTCTTTGTGTGATCATTACACCGAAAAGGTTGCAACAGAGCCTAAAATTCTTTTTCTACTAGTGTTCTCCTACAAAACAGGAGAAATAGCTGCAAAGAGAAAGATATTAGCGTTTTACACGGAAAAATGCTGCACTATGCATAAATACGAATGCAAATATGTAAACGTGTCTTAATGAAAATTATTTCAACACTGAAAGACTCAGATTAATTATAAGAGAAAATTACTTTCGACGTAATTTCACCGTTAGCAAGTTTTTTATAATTTTAATTTTTAATTTTTTTATTTTATTTGATTTTTTTATGTTGGTAAATCTTATGTGACTTAACTATGGGGTCATCAGTCCCTAAACTTACAAACTACTTATGAACTACTTACGAACTAGGACGGCACAAATATCCATGCCCGAGAGGGGATTCGAACCCCTGACCTTAGTGGCCGTGCAGACCGTGACTGAAGCGCCTCAGTCCCTTCGGCCACCGCGGCCGGCACCGTTAGCAAGAAGAAAGATAAGGAAACTAAAGTAAACAGGTGCTTTTTACTTCATCTTCGGAATTGTTTTATGTGCTGCAACTATAAATTTTCTTCGGCGAATAAATGTATAATTTTTGAAATTTTTCGATGATGCTTTTGTATTTTTAGGTCATAAATACAGTACAGATTTTCACACTTGATATTACACGAGAATAGCAAATACGTATAACCCTTTAGTCATCAGTAAACCCAATATTATTTCCTTATCGCACACGAAAAGTGCCCTATAACCTCATTTCGTCATTCAGATACGAAACTACGAGCAGACGGCTCTATAATTTTGGTGTTCTAAAGGGTAAACGAAAACGACCACTCGAAATAGACGAGACTCGGTACGCGAATAACACACCAGGGGCGCAGCAGTAGACACACTCAGCTCGTCATCTGAGACAAGAACGCCGATCTTTTTTTTTTTTTTTTTTTTTTTTTTTTTTTTTTTTTTTTTTTTGTGGTTTTAGGGCGCACAACTTCTACGGTCATTAGCGCCCAGACAAGAACATAGAGTCGCTAGATCTAAAAAAAAATTGGTGTCTGTCAGGTAGAACATCAAGAAGAGGCTAAAAACGAAAGATGAAAGACAATTAAAAGGGTTAAATATCCTTATCCTTCGATAAGTTGGCCAAGTTGATAAAACGCAAAACTCGAGCAGCTGCTCGTGTGTCATCAGCTAAAATTTCCTCCAGAGTAGACGGAAAGTGAAGGGCTACACGGAGATGATTAAAATGAACACAAGACAGTAAAACATGTCGCGCTGTCAGCAGTTCACCGCAGGAGCACAGCGGTGCAGGGTCGGCTGATAGCAAATGACGGTGGCTGAAACGGCAGTGACCGATCCGCAACCGGGCCAGGATGACCTCATCCCGCCGAGAGGGGCGTGAGGAGGTCCAACGCCGATCGTGTAAAAGGGGCTATAGCGTCCAGGGCCGGGAAGAATTCCGATGTGAACTCGGTACGTCTGCCGGGGAGTCTCATCCGAGATGTGGAGGCGGCCCTGCCGGCGGCTATTTAACGTACGGGGTGCAGTCGTCTGCAAGTTGTTGCTCATGTCGGCACTAATGGCTCCTGCAGCTTGGGTTCTGAGGACATATCGCGCAGACGGCTGGCGCACGAGGTGCAAGCAGCTTTCAGTTTTCATTGTTCCCATTGGCTGCAGATTTCTGGTGCTGCGCTAACCGTTATCGAGTGGGGAATTGTGAGGGATGCCCTTGAGAGATCAGGTGCTCACTACACAAAGGAAGCAGCTACTCGGATAGCAAAGTACTTCAGAAGTGTGAGGAGTGCATATGATTTTTAAGGCTAGGTGGGCAAATATTAGCAGTAAATTTTCAGAGTATTACAAAGTTTCCGTTTACTGCATTGTAGGAGAGTTGTTGCGTTCAAATAGTCCTTGCGACTGAGAGATGGCTGAATCTCAACGTTGGAAGCTCCGAAATATTTAGTGAAGAAAGGGATATATAGAGCAGGTACAATCATCGTAAGGGTCTGCTCATTGCAGTTGAAAATGTATGTTGCTGAATTTGTTAGAAAATGTCTAATATTGTGCCTCCTGTTTTGTGTCGACTAACTTGCTTGCATCTACTGTGTGTATCGACATGTGTACATAAATCTGTGAAGTTGTGAAGTTTCATCTTTGTCAAAGATTATCAATCGCATAGCATTGTGGCTTGTGCGGAGAGACAGAGAGTCAGACTTGTGGTTCAGCTCGCTTATAGAGCAGTTGTGTTGTGTATGTGGCTCCGATGTAGAGCTGAGGCTGCAGTGCCAGCATGTTGGTCTGACTGTATTTGGAATATATTGCATTTCATATAATTGTGAAAAAGGTTGTATCACCTCTGGAATGAAGGAAATAGCATTTCATGTAATTATGGAAAGGTTGTATCATTTAGGTAATGTAATGATGATTATTAATAATAAGTAACAAAGTTGACCGTTCTTTCCTGTTTCATTTACATAGTTAGAAGATTAACCTACCTCCTTTATTTAATAATTAGTTATTTGTGGATTTAAAGTGCAGTATCGATTTTGGTAATCTTGTTGAACACATTTCTTTATTGGTAACGTAGTAAATGATTGCTATGCAACACTGTAGTTAATTGAGTATGATACTGAGTTTTGATAATCAGGTACTGATCTGCATAAAATTCTCGTAGTCGAACATTAAGAAAATGGTTTGTGTTTTTAATATCTTTCTCGCAGCCAAATTTTTTGAGCATATTCTGTGTTTCTTGCAGGTTACATGTCACAGTTGCTTTGTTAAAAGATCCGCTGCGCACATAATCAGTTTAATGCACTGTTTATCATTTAACAGTATATATGTTACAGCCAAAGCCCGAAGAGCGGCCAGATCGCGAATTAGCCGCCATTTCGCACTTTGGCCGATTGGATTGGCCAAAGTCCGATTACTTGAAAGAACTGACGTATATCGGACTTTGGCCAGCCAGTTCGCGACTTGACCGAAGATTCCTGGCCAGAACGTGATGTGAGAGACATATGTCGAGAAATCAGCGTGTAAGTAGCACTGAGTGCTGTCATGTGGCAACAATGTGTGATGGGCAGCATATGTCTCGCTCTCAGTGCTGACTGCGCCGCGCACGTGGTGGCTGCTGCTTTTCGCCCTACGCCTTGTTTTCCCTTATGACAAATTGGATAAAATGCGAGTACCGTTACGTTTTGTAGCATTTTTGTTTTTGGTATTAGTGCATCTTTCAGATGAGGCAAGGAAACGTCGGTTAATTACGTGAGCAGCTTCTTCGTATATCAGTTATTATTATTATTATTATTGCCCCAACTTTGCCCTAAATCAGTAATCGAACTTACCGATACTAATTATTTGTTTCTAAGACCTAGGCTGCTCCCATGTAATGGCATTCGATTTCAATTTTTTGTATCATTCTTCCGCAGGAAGACCCACGGCTATGCCACACAGTGACAATATTCTCGATGACGGTGATATGCAGACGCGGAAACGACATTTGATACAAAAAGCAGATTCCTGGACACTTTTCGTACGTTGCTGCAAGAAAAAGCAAATAATAGCGGAATAATCATCAGAGATAGGCCTAGATACTGTTCTTTTATAGAGAACATTAAACAAGCCAAAGCAAAGCAGATAAAAATTAATGTTGACTATTGTCGACTAAGAAAGTATGACGTTATTGAAGTTGACGAAAACGAAAAACTTATTTAACCAGTAACAGGAGACAACAGCGCTATTTTGCACTATTCTCATACGGAAGAACTGTTCCAATACTGCACGATACTTACTTGAAAATAGCACATGTAGATCACTCACAGATGGAAAAGCAACTGCATTTTAAGTACAAAAATGTCACCACGAATTCTTTGCTTTTTCAAACCTTGTCGGACTAAATTATCTAATCCAAAGCAAGATCTATTTTCCAGACCTCTAATATTTAAAGAATTTAATTCAAGATGCCACGTAGATCAGATAAGCATGCAAACTAGCCCTGAGGGGGAGTACAAGTTCATATTCAACTATCAAGATCACGTAACTAAATTTATACTATGGCGACCCCTGAAAAGCAAAAGAACAAAAGTCGCTTACCACTTACTTGACATATTACCGCTATAGGTCTTCCAAGTATGCTACAGTCCGGTCATGGTAGAGAGTTTTCGGATCCCGTTATAAATGAGCTGAATAGTATGTTGCTTGAACTGAAATCGGTACATGAAAAACCCAGGCATAGCCAAAACCAAGGTTCTATCGAACGTGCCAACCAGGATGTACAGAATACGCAAATGACATGAATGCAAACAAATAACTCAGCACATTGCGCTCAGAGACTTCGGTTCATCCAATTCATGAAAATTTGTTTTCTTCATCGTGGAATTCAGCAGTCCCCACACGAGGAAATGTTTAGCTGTAAAACAAAAAGTGGGGCTAAGTACTTCACATCAGCCTAAATAAGTTCTTGATAACATAGTGACAGAGGAAGACCTCGAGAAAGTCGACAGAGAAATGGATGACGCTATAAAAGTAGGGACTACTTCCAACAATGAAACTGACGCCATGGAGATCGAATCATAAGTCAAGACAACTTACCTGACAATAACGAACCGAGAAGACTATAGTGCAGCTCATTGTTGTATATTCTGCGGCAAACACGTGAATGCCATATGTGGAAGACGTACTGAAGCATAGGAAGGATATGGTGGGAAAGTTATTGGCAAACTTCGTTATAATAAACAAGAAATTAGGAAGAAGAGGAGCCGGCCGCGGTGGCCGAGGGGACTAAGGCGCTCCAGTCACGGTCCGCACGGCCACTACGGTCGGGGTTTCGAATCCCCCCTCGGGCATGGATATTTGTGCCGTCCTAGTTCGTAAGTAGTTCATAAGTAGTTTGAAGGTTTAGGGACTGATAGCCCCGTAGTTAAGTCCCATAGACTTTACAAACATTTGAACATTTTTGAAGAAGAGGGTTGGAGCTCACGACAGTTTGCAAGCACAAGGTGATAAGGTGCTTCAAAATTCAGATGGAAATTCCCCACCTGCAAAAGTTGGAGGCAACGTTCGCATCCGTATACCACATGTTGACATAGGTCGCGGAGATCCGAGAAGCGTTCTCTTTTGTGTCCGAGAAACTGCTCAAGCTGGAATCCGTGGCCAAAGAAGAGAAATCATTACGAATCATGTCGTCCTTACAGTCACTGATCAGTGGCCAAGGATACAAACTGCTCTACTAAATGCGCCACAAAGCTCTGCAAATTTAGAAATAAAAAATATTGTGTTATTCCAAGCGGCATAAAAGCTTAACTTGTAATAAGTGTATACTGGTTGTGTTAAATCTGTTCATAAAGTGGACGGATTGTATAATTTTTATAACTGATAAATAAATTACATTTTTGTATCCCATATTTATGTGTATTTCGGTTCTGGCCGCTCTGTCTACGCCACTTCGCGAACTGGCTGGCCAGATCCCGAAATCAGGTAAAGATCGGACATTGGCGGGCCAATTGAAAGCGATATTGGACACTTCGCGACTTGGCCGACCAGTTCCCGCTCTGGCCGATTTCGGGCTTTGGCTGTAACTTATCCATCAATTTCAGGGTCATAATTAAACCAAATTACTGTGTTAATGAACAATTTAAGAGTTCAGTTAAATTTTGATGACTTAGTGATCTTGACTGTTAAACATCAATATATGACAACTATTTGGACGGCAACTAATATCAGATCAGGTTTTGAGTGAGTAACATTGAAATAAACTACTTTTGTTGTCTTATTAAATGATAGATTCAACTTTAAACTTCACGTACATCTTTTATAGTCTACAAAATCATTCCTCCTACTGAAGTCAAAGTCTGAGTGACAGAGAGGTTATGTTGACGCGTGTAATAGATATAGGCAATATCAAGGTTATGGTTACGTCTTTTTACCGGCCACTCGGTTCCACCGTCACTGTGCTAGAGTGATTCAAAGAATGTTTACGATCAGTAGCGCGATGGTATCCGGTCCCTGCATTATTAGTTAGGGGCAACTTCAACCTACCGAGTATAAACTGGAAGGGTATAGACTGGGACGCCTATGTTTTCACTACTAGGGTACTGACACGCGATTTTATTAACTTTTGTTGAGCACATTATCCGAACACTGCTTTGAGCAGCTAAATAGTCAGTCCACACGCAGTGAAATATTCAGACATTATACTTACTAACAGGCTGGACCTTGTCAATGATGCGTGTGTTTGTAAATATATCGAACTGCGTGGTAATTAATCTGTAGCTTATAAACTACTTAAAATAAGGTAAATTAACCTAAGGACAACACAAACACCCATGCACGAAGGGGAACTCGAACCCCCGACGGCGATCGGCAGCGCGCAACGCAGCACGGTGCCCCGGTACGCACGGCTAATCCGCCGGGGCTTGTCAGTGATGTCACACTAGAGACAGAAATTAGTGATTCTGACGTCATCACAACGAAAATGGCTACCAAAGTTAATAAATCGATCAACAAGCCTGGGAGAGTGTTTGTACTAGAAAGAGCAGTTAAACAATTGTTAGCGTCCCACGTAAGGAATGAATGGACATCGTTTAGTTCCGGTACGAAGGACGTAGAGAAATTATGCACAAAATTTAGAAAGACCCACTGTGGTTTAATAGTAATATACAAAAACTGCTGAGAAAGCAAAATAATTTCCAACTTGTTGACAAAGGAGGGAAGGAAGAAGGATTAGGAAAGAAAGGAAGGCCAGTGACTACATCAGGACTTTGAAATGAAGCAATGTCGACAAGTGAAAATGTGAGCCGGGCCGGGAATCGAACCCGGGTCTCCCGCTTCGAGCCAGCGGTCGCCTTAATCACTTGGCTATCTTTTTTTTTCTTTTTTTACAAAATGAAATCAATTCTAGATAAGTGAAACTAGGTAGCAGCAGCAAACGCTATTAATAATCATCTGTCTGCATTTTAAACTAAGGTCATTGTCAATCCTCTCGGCATCATAGACAATGTTATGCGTTTTAAACGTAAAGAAAGGAAAGAAAAGCTTCTTCTGGGAAAAAGAAATTAAGATGAATATCGAAAAGGGAACGGTCAGTAGAACATGTCCTTACAATCCAAAAACGAACCAATCGAATCCAATAACATAGCTATTCGTCAACCATAAATTTTGTGAAAGCATGTAACAGGGAGACATGGAAGAATTTGGCATAAGTTTGTTTATATCGTGAATGGGTTTTAATCCTGTCGTGTTCAGTCGAAATATATGTCAAGTAGTCGAGGACGGTGGTCAATTTCAGGTGAAAAATGGCATAAATTTTTTGTCCGAGTATCCATATTGTAGAATTTCGCTTACTGGTTGGAAAAACTTTACATTGCGGCACTAGAGCATCGTCAATGTTGATCGACCGCGTGTCCACCGTGTTTATAAGCCGCAGCATGTCACGCGCAATCTCCCACACACCACTGTGATTTCGGCAAACGAAGCGGTGCTCTAGTGAGTCTGGAACACCGCATGCTTCACAGGCGTCAGTAGGGACGAGTTTGATTGCAAACAGCTTGTCGTTAGTCGGAAAGGTGCGGTGCACAACGGTGTACCAGACACTGTGGACCGCTGGTGGGATGACGTGTGAAGCCAAGTTCTTCCACACGGCTGGCCAGTGGACCCGAGGTAGCCGATACTCCCACTTACATCGCGCCGGAGTTCCGCGGAGGGCGGCAGTGATGTCGGAGACCCGAGAGCTGGGGGTGTCGGCGAGCAGCAGGTAGTTGTCGTCGATGAAGTACCGCCGGACGTAGTTGAGCTGGAACGGCACGTGGCAGACGTCGGGTCGGTACTCGCGGAAGAGGGCGGCCGTGGGGCTGCGGGGGTCCTTCATCATCGCGGCCGACGTCCTCTTCCACAGGAGTGCCGCGCACTTCGTCCTGAAGTCAACCAGGCCCAAACCCCGTCCTCCGGTGCGAGGGTGCAGATGTTGTGCGCCACTTTAAAGATGGAGCCCCGCCACAGAAACCAGTACACCGCCTGCTGTACGGCGCGTGCCAGCTGTTTGGGCACGGGCAGCACCTGGGCCAGGAACCGAGCACGGGCCAGGACGTGGCTACCGAGTAGGGCGACCATGTCACGCAGGGCGAGGCGGCGAGCCGCGTAGATCCTGGCGACAGCGCGGATCTTGCATAGTGTGGGGCGCCAGTTAAGAGCCTCCATTCACTGTGGATTCGGCGTCAGCAAGATCCCGAGGACCTTCTGCTGCTCCTTAACGCAGAACCAGTTTCCTGTTAGGGAGTGCGCTTGAGGTGTCAGCGGGAGTAGAACGGTCTTGCGACGGTTTACCACGGCCCCAGTTGCGCGCTCGTACCGCTGTAGTACACCGTACAGGGTGTCCACATCCTCAGGACCGTCGACGAAAACACCGAGTTCGTCGGCGTATGCTTTATGCTTTGCATGTGAGGCGACATTCACCAACCGAGATTCCTTGCATGCTTCTGCAATTGTGCGGAGGAGGGGATCCAAAGCAATGGCAAACAGCGCCATTGACATGGGGCACCCCTGACGCACTGAGCGACACAGTGGAAAGGGCTCACTAAATTGATCGTTAACGCGTACTCTAGAAGTGGCGCTCCCCAAAAACATTCTGAACCATGGACGTGAATGGTATCCCAGATCCCATGCTAACCATTACTTTTCTTAGGTATAAATGACTAACACGGTCGAAGGCATTGCTAAAATCTATTAAAAGTACCGCAGTTGTTCGCACCCGTGCACTCTTGACATAACCGATACAGTCACGGTATGCTAGAATGGCGTCAAAAATGTTCCTGTCTCTGACAGCTCAGGTTTGATGTTGTGAAAGGACGGTGGGTAAAACCGACCTTATCCTTGATGCCAAACAACGGGTAAAAATCTTAAACTCCGCGTTTAATAAGTAATTGGTCGAACATCATGGACACTCGGTATGTCGGTCGACTTCGGTAAAAGTGTGATAATACCCTCTGAAAAATCTGTGGGAATCGCAGAACCACTCTGTATATCACGCGCAATGTTAACAAACACATCGCTAAAAAGATTAAAAAATTTACGATAATTTCCGCCGGTATCCCGTCAGGGCCAGGTGACTTTCCCGTGGGGCTCCGACGAACGGAATCATGAAGTTCATTGGCCGTGAAAGGAGCATTTAAATGTACTCTGTCCACGTTGTCTAGAGCACTAGGCACAGAAGTTAAAAAATCTCTCATGGAGTTATCCTCAAGGTTCGCATCAGTGAAAATGGTGCTAAAATGTTGGTGGACATCAGCGATAATGTCCCGCATGGCGGTGGTTCCAGTTCCGTCGCGACATTTCCACGAGGAAACATTGAGTTGTCGTCGCCTCTTTCGCTCCCTGTTTAAGTGATAAATGGACAGGGGTTCATCCTCGACGGGGCCGACGGGCTGGCTGCGCGCGATGGCTCCCGCCCCCGCCCCCGCCAGGCGCTGCGCCTGGGACCGCTTGTACGCCGGCAGCAGCGCGGGCTGAGACGTCACGCGCTCCGACAAGTCGCGTAGACATTCTTGGTGGAAGCGGGACATGGCGCGACGGCACCGCGCCGCCTCGCAACTCATCTCTATTAACGCTCGCCTGACCGCCGGTTTTACTATTGCCATCCACCATTCTAAATTGCTGATATCACCGGGGCTATCGCGTAAAATCTTTTGCCACTTTAAGTTAAAATTATCAATAGAATGTTCATCTTTTAAAAGGCTACAATTGAACTTCCATAAGGTTTTGCGACGAGGAACACTCCGTTGCGCTAAAAGTAACTGGCAATAAAAACTACTGTGATCGGAAAAGATCACTGGTCGTACTTCTGCTAAACGGACATTGTCCCTGAGGTGGGCCGACACACATATTCTATCAAGTCGACTACGACCCGTTGGATAAAAGTGAGTAAAATAAGTTGTATCGGGATATAATACCCGCCACACGTCAACAAGTTTAAAGGTGTCAATTAAAAACTGCAGTTCCTGGCATTTAATAGGTCGTGGTTCTTGATCACGATCCTCTAAAACAGCGTTAAAATCACCGCCAAGTACTAAAGTATGAACATTGCGATATAAAAGATAAGAAACATCATTGCTATAAAACTGTTCCTTCGCCGGCTTGTTATTGCCGGCCGGTCCATAAACGTTTATAAACACAATTCCTAAAATAGTAATCGCAATCCCACGACCGTTAGGTATTAATTCAATATATTCAATAGGCAAGTCGGATTGCACTATGATAGCGGTTCCGGTAGTGTCAGAGGGTAAAACATTGTCCACACAATAAAATCAGTAAAAGTATGTAAATATAAAAGAGCATCGCGCGTGACCTCTTGCAGAAACGCGTCATGGCTGTGATTGTCACATACAAAGTTCTTTAATGCCAGCGCCTTGTGGGCACTTTTCAGTTTATTGACGTTAACCGTTAAAATACTCCAGAGTCTTGGATTAAGAGTCATTGGAATAAAACAACACAGAATAAAATGAACTACAGACATTGAAAACAGTAAAATCGGTGAAAATCGTGCTGTGAAATAAAACAGAGCGGTCACACAACACAATAGGGAAATTTTCACTTCCCGTCATCATCCGCCGTAGTCTCCGTCCAATCGACGCGCTCGCCGGGGGGGGGGGGGGGGAGGGGCGGCGGGGGTGGTATCAGGTCGCCCGCGTCCTTCACTGATGCTGCGCCTGGCGCAGTCGTGTCGGTATCGGGCAACAGAGCCTCCACCGACTGACGAGCTCGTCGGCTACGCGAGTCGTCGTCGGCTTCCGCTTTCCGTTTGACGGCCGCGGGGGTGGAAACTGGAAGAGACTCTGCTTCCATCGCCATTTCGGCGTCGGTGGTCGTCGGATTTTGTGACAAAACCGACTGCAACCACTGCACCGTGGCGGTTCGGTGGTCGGGATCAGGTGTGGAGGAGTCCGTTTGCAGCTGCTGTCGGTGGCCGGGGCCTGCCGAGGCAGCAAGTGGGCGCCCGGGGTCTCGGGGGGGGGGGGGGGGGGGGGCGGCACGCGAGCTCTGTCGGTCGGCCCCGCGCTGCGAGGCGGTACGGGGCTCGAGGCCTACGTTGCGCCTCGCCGTCTCTTTTCGAGACGTGTGCTGGCGGGGAGCGGAGGAACGCGACGCCGGCGACAAGCTGCGGTCTCGGCGGGAAATGTCCCGGGATTCGGACCTGCGGGAGGAACTGGAGCTGCGGGGGCGGGAGGACTCCCTCTGAGGCTTGGGGGCCGGCTGGTCGACCGCACCGCAGGCCTCAGGCCCCGTATCACTTTCGGTGGCCGCCACCGTGGCTACGGGAGCCGCGGAGGTGGAGTCCACGTGTTCTGACCCGACTACAGGTTTGGACACAGTCTCGGAAGCAGATATACTACAGGGTGGGTTAGGACATTGAAACACCTTAGGAACTACAACTTCCGTAACAGCGCGGTCGTCATTTGTACTGTTTGCAGTCACATCCGGTACATTTGCGTCACTTTCGGGGAGTGCAATCTCGTTATTCGCCGCAGGGGTTGTGTCCATATCCGCGGGGATTTCCGCCGTAGCGGGTTCCATCTCGCGGTCCAGGGGAACGGTGGGGACGGCATGTCCGGCAGCTACGGCAGCGTAGCTGTGCCCCAGGTCTACGTTAACTTCTCGCGGTAGTTGGACTGGCCGCTTACGTTTGGGACACTGGAGTCTGTAATGGCCGACAGCATGACAAAAACTACACGTTTGAGGTTGTCCGTTATAAGTTACAAAAGCACGGTGCCCATTAACCATAATAAAAGAAGGGATGTGCTGTTTTATTACCATCGTAACGCTACGCACCCCCATTATAAATTTGAAATCGGTAATCACTCGACCATTTCTCTTTGACCACATGGGAGACATCACCGTACGGTTGCAAGTATCGTTGGATCGTCTCATCGCGGATCTCAAATGGTAGATTAAAAACACGGATGTGACGAATACCAAAGCCAGCATGCGTAATTTTAACCGTGTTTATCTTCCCATTTAAGTGACGGAACTTACGTTCTCCGTTATTAACTGAGACAAGTCTCTCACACAGTTCATCACTAGTTAGTTTCAGAAACAGGGCGTTAATGAACGTGTCATACTGAATACAAATTATGTCCGGGTCGTTAAGCAATAAATCTTCTTCGAACCATCTATGAATTTCAAAGGCGGATGGTTTGTTGACATTACGATGAAACGAAACCTGAACGTTGGTTTCTCTCTCTTCACTATAATCATTCATGGAACAGACTTACAATTAATTGAAGATCAGAAGAGCAGAAGAGCCGCCGCCGCCGCCGCCGCGATGCCCGCAGCGACGCAAACACCAGGACGTAAACAAGCTGCGCGCCGCACCGAGGTGTCGACCCGTGCTCGCCTCCCGTCCAACTCACACAAGTCGCACGCTATAGCTGTAGTGCCCATATCGTTCGTGCCCTCTTACACTCGTCACGATTTCCGTGCGAGGTCGATCGTATGACCGCATCTGCGCTGAAGTAATTGCAGCTAACGAAGTCTTCGCTAGTAAATACTTATTATATTGGTGTGGTGACTTCTTTCGGACCTGTCCGAAAGAACAGATACCACACCAGTATAAAAAGCAAAAACAGTTGCACTCTCGATCAAAAAACATTAAGCAAACCAGACAAATGTTAGTAGAGATTCTCGCGTCTATGGACATAGCGATGTACAATAACCGCCACCGCCATACCTTAGCAAAAGATCTTACCGAGAATAACGAGAATACCGAGAAAAAGGAAATGGCTGTTAGCAGTACGAAATGCGCGTCGCCACACACTCAGCAGTGGATTTGACAATATTTATGTAGAGGAGTTTTGAAAATTTGAGGGATTGTACTGGATTACGCTTTGAAAGTTTTGACATAAAGTACCTATAAACGGAAATTAGAAATTAAGTTTCTACAGCAATACGGATCTCCTTACACTTTGTTTGGTAACTATCATTCCCTCCATTTACATTGAGCTATTGCTGCAGATGCAAGACTGTAAACACACAATTATAGTGGTCTGCCTCAGTCTTTGTGTAGCACGGATTCAGTCAGAGCGGACGGCCAGTCCCTCAACCTTCGTGCTCGCCGTATTGACTTGACTTCTTCCTCTGGAGTTATGCAAAATCGCTTGTGAACGTCACGCTGGTCGGAAAAGTTTCTGAGCGCATCTCTACAGAATTTATTACCATCAGAGGAGAGCGTGGATTCTTACGGAGAGTCACAAGAAACACAGGTCGTAATTGCACATTACGTAACGAAGCTGGTAGTCGTCACACGGAAAGTTTAATGTAGTGAAGCCACTGATTCCATTAAAAGTATTCAATTGTACTCTGTCTTGTCAGTAAAAGTGGTCACAGCTATTGTATTTTTTCTGTTCAACGTATCAATCGCATATGCAACGTGCAATAGAGTGTTCTGTCAAGTTTTTCGGAGAGCATAATTCAAAATGTTCAAGTGTTTGTAGAGCTTATGGGACTTAACTACGGGGCCATCAGTCCCTAAACTTACAAACTACTTATGAACTAGCTAAGACTAAGGAGGCACAGATATCCATGTCCCAGGGGGGGATTCGAACCCCCGACCGCAGTGGCCGTGCATACCGTGACTGGAGCGCCTCTGTCCCTTCGGCCACCGCAGCCGGCGAGAACATAATTAAGGAATCTTGTAGTTACCTAGCATGTTATGCCTGTGGAGAGCGAACTGAATATGTATAAAAGACACCGTATCTGAGGTTACTGAGCCAAGATGGCAAGTATTACTTTATTTATTTGTCATGATATACAGGGTGTACATAAAATCCAGCAACACTTTCAATTATTTATTGTACAAGAACCAAATATTGTACAGGTGTCATACTTCTTACTCATTAGTCATGAGCGGCCAAAATTAAGAATGTTCGCATGCTATAAGCAAGAAGTTTAGTAAAAATTAAATTAAACGACTGGATATCAATGTCGAGTAATCAGGTACTGAACAATATATATATTTCATTTGCGATTTCTGAATTACATTTGTATTTGTATAAAAGTATAATTTGTGTTCGTCTGTTTCCGTTTAACTTTCAGTTATCGTCTGTACTATGTTCTAATATTAGTCTTTATGGATGTTAAATTGTTTAGAGAGCTATGTTATTTACAGTGATACGTAATTTCTCTCATTCTCATGCTCTGCACACCGCTGTGACTAGTCAAAAACATTTAATTTTAGCCGGCCGCGGTGGCCGAGGTGACTGAGGCGCTCCAGTCACGGTCAGCACGGCCACTACGGTCGGGGGTTCGAATCCCCCCTCGGGCATGTCTATTTGTGCCGTCCTAGTTCGTAAGTAGTTCATAAGTAGTTTGTAAGTTTAGGGACTGATGAACCCGTAGTTAAGTCCCATAAGCTTAACAAACATTTGAACATTTAATTTTATCAGGAAGAATGAAAGAGAGAAATATTGTGGTTTTGAGCGAAACAGATCTCAAACCGAAGAATGGTCGGAACACCACAGTGCTACAATGGGATTGGTATGCTGTTGCCTTCCTCCGACCTTTGAACAGACTTAATCAGACAGTTACACGGGGATAACGGGGCCTACAATGTAATGTGCAGTTCGCCTTTATAAACATTGTTGGAGGTGAAAGAGGGGATAAATGACAAAAATGCCATGACTGACCCGGGTTTAGCGGCATGCTAACGAGATCATTGGAAGGATAGGATTTAGCGTCCCGTCGACATCGTTGTCATTAGAGGTTTTTTTAATGAGGATGGTAAGGAAATCGGACCTGTGCTTTAGTGGCCAGAAGGAAATCACAGAAACCTAAGCAAGATTGGCAGAGGTGGGTTTCAAGCGCCGTCCTCCCGAATGTGAACCAAAGTGTTATCACCTCGCCACCTCTCGCGGTCGAGATGAACTAAGCACACGGTCAGACTGGGGAAAGAATGAAAGTAATAGGCAGGTAGATTTCGAAGGAACCATCAAAGTTTGTGTAAGTAAGAGGGCAAACTGCAAGAGTTATCGGTCCCATGGCAGGGGAGGACTCGACTCTCCGGAGGGAGCGGCCGAGCACTCCGCGTCATGATGCCTCAAACCACGCGGCCCTTCCCGCTCGGCAATCGGAACCATTCCGACATTCGCTTTATGTGAGTTCTGGAAACCACAGAACAACCGAATCTGACTGGTAGTTTCAACTTAGATTATTCCAGTGTCTTAAATATTTATCTATTTTTCGACGTGTAATCAATCAATATGCATATATAAAAATGAAACTTGGGACGTGTGTTCGTATATTTCACTTGGTAGCCAAAATTCTTCACTGTAGACCAATGGCGGTTATGCGTGCGAGTATCCTTTAGGTTGGCAGTGTGCACTATGGTGTTTTGGTGCGGTGTGTGGCGGTGGGTGAGTGTGGCGAACCAAAATCCGTAAAATGTGGAGCAATACGACGATCAACAGATGCTCAAAGATAAAAAGACTCAAAGATAAAACACTGGGAATCACAGACATACATTAACTGAGCATTAACTACACTGGCAATACACCAATGATCTTAATATAAACACTGGAAAGGCAACTGTAGTGCTTAGGATCAAAATACTGACAACTGGAATAGAGAGACAAATAGCCTATACGTCGAGCGTCACGGTTTCATAATAAACGTTCAAATGTTTGTATAGTCTATGGGACTTAACTACGGGGTCATCAGTCCCTAAACTTACAAACTACTTATGAACTACTTACGAACTAGGACGGCCCAAATATCCATGCACGAGGGGGGATTCGAACCCCCGACCGTAGTGGCCGTGCAGACCGTGACTGGAGCGCCTTAGTCCCCTCGGCCACCGCGGCCGGCGTTTCATAATACATAGTACCATAGACCAAATATAACAGACTGCACGTTTCCCTATCTCTGCCGTGTTGTGGTTTGAAACCAACATCTAAAAATTCCCCCGAGTCACGTGACTGAGTTTTCGTCATTATGAACAACAGTTTTTTTTTTTTTCATTACAAGTAAAATTTTGAGTTGATTTTGACAATACGACGACTTCTATTATTTCTGTTACACGTTTGTAGTACGGTAAAGTAATTTTTCAACAATACCATTATTAAAGCGGTGATTATCGTTTTACACGTGCCAAGATGAAAAAGTATTGTCAGTTTTTTTAACAAGCAACAGAATTACAGACACTTAGTATTCGTGTTACATGATGAATCTTTTACTGTTTTCGAACCCATGAATGTGATTATCGATGGAAAGATTAATGCAGCTGATCTCGACTGAGTTTATATGTACACAAGGGTCTTTTCTGGTGCAGATCTGTTTTTAATAACGTTATACAAAGCTAAAGATGATGCACTCATTATACCTATGAAACCAGTTTTCCTAATTACATTGTTATTTAATGTAAATAGACCAATATTTTGCTACGATTACTTTTTGGCATCTCTCTTTGTGAAAAAAGTCACAAAATATAAACGCTTGTATTGCGTCAAAATCGAACATAATGAATACCAACCGATTTCATCTATATCTACAAATATGAATGTCTGTTCGGTGTACGTTTAACACGTCTGAATCACAAGACATAAAGAGCTAAAAATTTGTACAGTTACTAATGTTTACCCAGAGAAGGCTTTAGGCACGGTTTTATGGCGATCGGATAGCTATTTATCTATATATATATATTAATGTGAATGTCTGTTCAGTGTACGCTTATCACGTCCGAACTACAAGAAGCAGAGACTTGAATATTTTTACAGTTACTAATTTATACCTGAGGAAGGTTTTATGCATGGTTTTATAGCGATCTGATAGATATCTAGTTTCTTATAAAAGCATAACCTGTATTATTGAGGAATCGTAAGAAAACTATTGCTGCTTGTCAAACCGATATTTCGTGTTCTACACCCGTATAAGCTACAAACTAAAAGACTCGCAGTACAACAAAAACAATCATTCGTTAAAAATTGCAGTTCTGTTGCTCGTACAAAAAGCTGTAAATACATTTCATCTATGCACGTATAAAAACTGTAGACGTCGCAATAATATTGGAAATTATGAAGCGATAACGCTAACTGTACTATAAAAGCCTAAGACTATGACACGAATATAACAAGAAAATTTATTGTTAAATTAAGCTTACTTACCAGTACAAAGGATAAGAATTGCAACTTTCAGCTACACTGCCTGCCCCGAGTCACGTGACTTAGATGATGGTTTCAGTTTAATGACGTCACGCGCAGTCTATATTATCTTTGGTCTCTGCATAGTACCATCTCCATATCATCTTTGAGCTCACTGCAATACACAGACTGTAGACATACGTTCATGTATGTCTGTGACAGAAAGTTCGTAAGTCAAAGGTTACTTTGGTTTAGCGGACAGTATCGCGTTACTGACACATTAATATCATTCAGTTAGGTGAGTAACTAACATCTGTGTTTGTATTCTTTATTTTAGCTTTTCTAGAGCAATAAATAAATAGTTGAACCTAGCGCTCGCTAGGTGGCGTCGCGTGTACCGATTCACAGGGAACGAAAAGATTACTAATTCACTAACCGGACGAGGGTACATCGAGAACTTGCCAACCATAGAGCAGGAACAGCAAAAGGTTTCACAGGGAATGAGAGGAATTGTCTTTACGCCACCTAGCGAGCAGTAGCCGGGCCGCATTAAATGCAGTTGTACCAAATACTTTTAGGAAAAGCTACGTACTCCCAGACTTACGAAGTTTATCGTACATGTGAAAATACGGTAATTGTATAATTCTTAAATCGAAATAGATTAAAATGGAAACACAGACATACATTAACTACACAGGCAATACACAGACTGTAGACATATGTTAATGTATATCTGTGATGGATGCTGCTCAAGTGGTAAAATGCATTGCCAGTTCCAAAATTAGCTCCATGTGAATTCTTTGAGTATATTTACATAAGAATTCTTTGCAAGAACAATCGAATTTAAATAGTTTTCTTTCTGATTTCGGTGTAGGCCTATCCTCATTAGATTTTGAGTTCGTTATGTTTAGGAATGTCTAGAAAACGCTATAGTACAGGAAAGTACAAATTGAGGAGATGTTAGTTACATAGCACACCAAATAACTAACAGATGCCGATGCTTCGTTTTTTCATTCCCATAACGGTGGTGTAATACACTACAACAAGAGATACAATTTTACTTACGGCATCGGCGTAGTGTGCTGATGTTGGCAACGACCGTTCAATGCTTTTTGAAAAATCAGTCACGTAGAAGGAGGGAAATAATTCTCTATGTTCACGATGAAATAAATAATTTATGCTAATCTGATGAGTAAATTAATAATCCTGATAAAGCGAATAGTTAGAAATTTGAGATAATCGTCGTCGAAAATCCTCGAGCAATCTTTAATTGACAGACAATGGCCCTATACGATTTAAATATGATGCTTTTCGCTGCTGGCTGGTTGCTGTGATAGATCTGGTTGTATTTTGAATGTGCTAGGAATTTTGCATTTATCTTTCGTCGAAAGTACTGATTTTTTCATAACAGTATCTGTAAAGTTCAAAGCAGGTTTTCCCTTACACACTTGAGCACTCACTATGACCTACAAAATCGTTTTGTGTCCTAACTACGACAAAAGCATTTCACAAATGTAGCTACGCAAATGTGTTCGTATTGATAAAACTGGGTAGACTATTTAAAACAGGATAGTTGAATGTAGTGACTGTCTCAGTACCATGTTCGTAGAAATATTTTAATGACTGAGTAAAACAAGACACTTACGTATACGGATTAGTAACGGTTGATTGCCAAACAACAAAAGCTCAACAGTAAAACTTCTCATGCTCTGAGAAACAGAGCTAGTGTACGTAGCTTGCCAAAATTGCACGAGCTGCCATCAGTTGGATTTCTGTTACAGTTGCCGGAAAATTGGCACTAGGCTATATTTAGACAGAGGCCATATGGGGTAGAGTAACCTTACTTCTTTGTAGTGTAGTTTCTACCAATAATTCAGTTTTGTGGTTCATGTCTCTTTGTAGTCGAGGACAATGTTCCACACTTTTGACAGAGGTGTGGTTCAAATTCTAGTGGTGGAACACAGTTTCATCACCATTATTTGTCAAAAATGGCCGGAAGTATATTGTAAACCTCCCCTTAGTGTTTCACTCGATGAAAAAATATGACAGTTTTATGGATACGCATGCATATATCAGTCGCCCTATCCATATACAAAATAATCAACTGACTCCACATATCATACACAGAAAACAGGTCCTGGCTGCCTAACAAAAAGAACGTAGGTTTTGTTTGAGGTGCTAATGTCATGGGTGTTCTTTCTTTCGCTATGATTAGGGGCCCACTCATTCAGATTACCATGAATATGGAGCAAGATGTTTAATTCAGAATTGTCGGCGGCAGGTGTGCCTATTTCTTCTACACCTGTAGACACTCCTACGTCCCAGTCGGCAACAACCGTGCTCGCGGGGCAGCACAAACACGAGACATTCATGGAACCGGTCTTATTTGAACAGGGAGTGTCTGAGATTATTTAGAATTGCGAGGGGTACGTTGCAGTCGTCGTTCGTGCATTTTGGTAGCTCTACAGCACAAATTTTTCAGTGAGCAGATACAGTTGAAAATTACGTGCCGCAAAAACCTTGTGAACTGATCGAATTTGATACCTCCATTCTACGGCATTAGGGTGTTGTACTCCGGGGTTAATAATTTTTTTGTCCGATGTGCTCATGAGGACAATTGTGGCTAGCTATAGAAAATGATAAACCGAGAAATTTTGTATCAGAAAGTAATAAGGTATTCTTCCTACTGGCGCAACAGTTCTTGTGCAAAATTGTCTAAACGATCTTGTCATATAGGCGAGCAGTATCCTGCAACACAGTTATGCCTTCTACACTTTGAACCATCTCTTTCTAACCCACTAATGAATTAGAGCTTCGTTCCTGACAACGTTTTACCTAATAGATCAAATGTTCAAATGTTTGTAAAGCTAAGGGACTTAACTTACGAACTACTTATGAACTACCTTACACTAAAGACGGCACATACATCCATGCCCGAGGGGGGATTCGAACCGCCGACGACGGACGACCGCGCGCACCGCAACACGGCTACCTAATAAAAACAAAGAAATTTTTAATAATGCGATCGTTTCCGAAGAATAAATACAACTAAGACAAAAAGTCATGTAAAGGAGGGATGTATTCCACCCACTCTGCTTAGTATTTTTAAAGATAAAAGGGTGTAATTACGTACTCAATGACATCTTACGAACATCAAATAGCAAACCTGAACTGAACAATTAAAGAGTAACAAATGCAGTCGCTATACCTATTGCACAGTTTGTTCACTACTTTATTAAAACAATTGACTACAATTAAAAAGTGATTATTCAATTATTTGTGTAGCAACGGAGAGTTCACACACAACTTCAATCGAACGATATTAATTTGAATTAATAATAAATTTAATCACAATAAATCACTTTATAAATAGAAAACTGACTGATTATCAGAATAACATCAGAGCGGCTAACAATCATAGCGCATCCTAATCACGTTCGCTGAGTTAGATTTAAGTCAGAGGATTTGCCAATACATTTCGTGAAGCTTTTTGAAATAACTAGCAATTTATTAAAGACTTTCAATTCTTTCTCACTACATACTTGTCTACCAATCAGTACAGCACGTTTCACCATGTCAAATTAGTAGGAATACCTTTGCCTCAAGATATTGTTACTCAAACAATAACTAACGCACTGGACTGGCATTCTAGAGGATGGTGGTTCAAATCCACCTTCGGCCATCCAGATTTAGGTTTTCCGTGATTTCCCTAAATCACTCGAGGCAAATGCCGGATGGTTCCTTTCAAAAGTGCACGGCCGATTTCCTTCCTCATCGTTATCCAAAACTCCGAGCGTTAGCTCCGTCTCTAATGTCCAAGCTGTCGACGGGACGTTAAACCCTAAGCTTCCTTCCTTCCTTCCTTCAAACAGTGACTGAAATAATGCTCAGTGAAAAATCTCTGAGACTCTCTTACACGAAAGAAAATGAAACCGCACATTTTACTTATGTAAATGAATTTACTTGTTCATCAACAGCAGTCGGAATCACTTTCACAGGTGAGGATTGGACCGGGACGGTGGAGTGGCCGTGCGTTCCAAGGCGCCTTGCTGCGGACCGCGCCGCTGATCGCTGTCGAAGGCTCGAGTCCTCCTTCGGGCATGGGTGTACTTGTTGTTCTTAGCGTAATTTATTTTAACTTAGTTTAAGTAGTTTATAGACCTAGGAACTGATGACCAGAGTTCTTAAGTCCCATAGATTTACAAACATTTGAACATTTGAGGATGACACCCTGTCTAGATAATAATGACTTAGCACTGTAACGGGTATCACAATGTTAAACATCATTCTAAATGTTACTAGCTTTTACTCGTGGTTTCGCTCGCGTTGATGACTGCATAAGAAGTTCATCGAAAGTACATTCAGTACCAGAATCATCACCATAAAACATAATTTTCTAATTTTCAAGGTTAAAGGTACACCTTACATAGAACGACAATAAATACTGGTTTCCTTTATCGCGATGAATGTTATATCTAGGTAGCTACGAAGCTTTTCTGTACGAATTTCGAAACATGATTCGATTAGGTAAGACAACGCAATTCAAGGCTTCTGGTCTTCAGTTGTACTAAAAAATTAGAAGATAAAATATAGTTTGGAAACGGGTACAAAATGATTTATTAAAAAAGTAAACTACAAAAAATAAATAACATTTAATTATTAAGATTTTACAAGGTATAAAGTAATTTTCTGTAAAGACCAGTCGAAGTTGCACAGAAGTAAGATTTTATTTTCATTTTTTATTATTGGTTTCGGACATTTTAGTCAATTATCATAGACACCTGTTGGAACAAAATATAGGTTATTACATTTTTGTATATACAGTTAGGCACCTCCAAAGTAAGGATAATTTGAGAAATTTATCTGTACATACTAAGTAGTCCTATAATAACATAATCTACCACGCAGTTCTTCTCCGTGTCTGAAGCGTACATCAAACTACTACTAGTAGAAGTTGATAAGTAATTAGGGAAAATGGGAGAGGGAACGCTGAACCCAGCGCTTCACAGGAAAGGCATGTTTTATAAGTGATAGACGACAATTTTTAGTGAGTCAAATACTCATATTGGTGATCAAATGTTCAGTTGTTTGTTAAGCTTATGGGACTTAACTTCGGGGTCATCAGTCCCTAAACTTACAAACTACTTATGAACTAACTTATACTGAAGACTGCCCAAACATCCATGCCCGAGGGAGGATTCGAATCTCCGATAAAGAACAGCCAAGCACACGGAGCATAGTGCCTCAATGCGCTCGGCCATTCTGCCGCGGCTAATTATTATTGACTGCAGTTGACGCCTGCTCTGGCCACCGCCAACAACGTGCTAGAGGGCTGATGATGGTCCTGTAGCACCGAAACCGGTTGCCAATAAAGAGTGCAGCATCTTGCGATCGTGACTGTCGTATTTATTTATGTAAATTGTTTGGTTTCGGAACAGGCAAACATGCTAGCATGAAAATGCACATTATTATTATTATTATTATTATTATTATTATTATTATTATTATTATTATTATTATTAATTTGGAAACAGGACAAAGTGGTTAGCATGGTCTGAACTGGAACTACTTAAGGTGAGTCGTGGCACCCAAAAGTGACAAAATTTGAAATTTTTTACTTTTATGTAAATTATGAAGATATGAATGTTTGTGCTGAATTTGGTGTTGGTTTTATTGAAATAGTCAATTATTTAGTATTTTAAATATTTGAAAACAATCATGCACTGACATTTCTGAGAACTTTATTTTCCGTCATTTCACATACAAACAGTTTTCTTTGTAGAGAACTATCCGTTTCATAAGTTGCGTAGACTAGCGGTACTTCGCAATAACTCATTGAACTTTGCATTAGTTTGTGCTTGACCACAAGATTAATCCACTAGAGGTGTTTTAGTTTCGGTATTTCCTGTGATACTTTCTATCATGACTAAACCAAAATTGGTGTTCTTACTTTTGATGACGGCTATTCTGGAAGACTACAGGCTCTGGACCATCTAGGTATTCAAAAAGGTTAAAGCATCACTGATGAATGATTGACTTGGATCAACTGTGAATCATGAGGGCAGAGATACCAACAAACTCTATGTTACAACAAGCCAGATGCAAGAAAAGGGGGACAGTACTGGGTAAGGAATGTGAAGGAGAAGATGAGAAATACCAGCCAGGAGGACTCCAACATATTTATTTATGTTCTGTAATTAGGCATTTCGCTTTGAAGAATGCAGTGGGAATAGTTGATATTTACTTCATCACTGAGGCAAAAGCCAGTCATTATTTGTATTACTGAAACATGACTACTTTCGACAAAATGTTGCATTTTTTGTGTTGTTATTATGGTCTTCAGTCCGGAGACTGGTTTGATGCAGCTCTCCACCCTACTCTATCCTGAGCAAGCCTTTTCATCTCCTCATAAGAACGGCAACCCACATCCATTTGAATCTGTCAATGCGTCTCTTGGTCTCCCTCTGAGATTTTTACCCCTACATACTTCTCTCCAACGCTAAATTTACAATTCCTCTATGTCTAAGAATGTGTCCTACCAAGCGATCCTTTCCTTTTGTCAAGGTATGCCAAAAATTCGTTTTGTCACTAATTCTGTTCAGTACCTCTTGATTAATTAAGCGATCTACCCACCTAATCTTCAGCATTCTTCTGTAGCAACAAGGCAACAATCCACACAATTGTTTTCAGTAAAGACTTCCTTACACTTAAATTAATATTCTATGTTAGCACATTTCTCTTTTTCAAAAATGTTTTTCTTCCCATTACCATTCTGCATTTATATCATCTGTACTGCGACCGTCATTTGTTATTTTGCCGGCCGCAGTTGGCCGAGCGGTCTGCGGCGTGCCAGTCACGGTTTGCACGGCCGCTGTGGTCGAGGGTTCGAATCCACCCCTCGGGCATTGATGTTTGTGCCGTCTTTAGTATAAGCTAGTTTATAATTAGTTTCTAAGTTTAGGGACTGATGACCCCGTAGTTAAGTCCCATAACCTCTACAAACATTTGAAAATATGTTATTTTACTACCCAAGTAACAAAACTCATCTACCACCTTCATTGTTTCGTTACCTAAACTCATTTCTTCAGCATCGCCTGATTTCCTAAAACTGAATCCATTATCTTTGTTTTGCTCTTGTTAATGTTCATTTTATACGCTCTTTTCAACACACTGTCCATTCCATTCAACTGCTATTCTAAGTCCTTTGCTGTCTCTAACATAATTACAATGTCATCAGCAAAACGAAATGTTTTTATTTCTTCACCCTGAACTTTTATCACTACTCCAAATTTTTCCTTGCTTTCCTCCACCGCCTGCTCGATGTACAAATTGAATAACATCGGAAAAAGTCTACAACCCTATCTTACTCCCCAAGTAATGCTTCCCTTTCATGCCCTTTTGTGCAAGTTGTAAATACCTCTCCTTTCCCTGTATTTTACCCCTGCTTACTTCAGAATTTGAAAGAGTCTGTTCCAATCAACACTGTCAAAAGCTTTCTCCAAATCTACAAAATTAAAAATGTAGGTTTGCCTTTACTTAATCTATCTTTTAAGATAAGTCGTAAAGTGAGTATTGCCTCCCGTGTTTTACGATCCTCCTGAATCCAAACTGATCTTCCCCGAGGTCAGCTTCTACCAGCTTTTCCATTCTCTCGTAGATAATTCGTGTTAAAATTTTGCAACCATGACTTAGCCAACTGATGGTTCTGTAATTTTCATACCTGTCTGCACCTGCTTTCTTTGTAATGGGAATTATTACATTTTTCTTAAGTTCTGAGGGTATTTCGCCTGTCATACATCTTAAGCACCAGGGGAAACACTTTTGTCATGGCTGACTCTCCCAGAGACTTTAGTTGCTTTGAGTAAATGTCATCTGCTCCCGGCTCATTGTTCCGACATAGGTCTTTTAGGGCTCTGTCAAATTCATCTCTCAGTATAGTATCTCCTATTTCATATTCATATACTTCCTCTTCCCTTCCTACAAATTGTCTCTAAGTTCGTTTCCTTTGTACAGCCCCTCTATATACTATTTCGACCTTATAGCTATCCCTTCTTTGCTAATAACTGATTTTATATCAGAGTTCTTGATATTCGTAGAGCTTTTTTTCTTGACCCCAAATGTCTCTTTTATTTTCCTGTGGGCAATATCTACTTTTTCCCTTGTTATAAATTCTTCTACAGACTTGCATTTGGCTTCTAGCCACTTTTGCTTAGCCAGTTTGCACTTCCTGTCAATCTCATTTCTTAGTCGTCTGTATTCCATTTTGCCTGTTTCATTGACTGCATTTTTATATTTCTCCTTTCATCGATTAAATTTAGTATCTCCTGTGATATCCAAGGATTTTTTGTAGGTGTTGCGTTGCCTTGTAATATAATGAAAAAAAAAATAAAAAAAAAAAGAGAAACTGGCTGCACATCAAACTAGGCTGAATTATTCTGTTACAGTGGCTAAACATTTACACATTTTTACAATGAAAATAAATATTTTAATTATCCTGGAACATGTGATGCCCCTTAGTTAGACGTCATATTTCGTATTAGAAAGAACTGTTTTGCATTATATTGCAAAAAAGCTGGGTATAGCCTGTCTGCATCGTTACTTGTCTGGGAGTTTTTAACCGTTTATGCTTTCTCTCCTCAAACTCAGTTGACCATTTTGTCTGCACCGATATGTTTATCTGCCGAAATATGGCTCAGCATCGTATGAAACTGATTAAGAACACAAAGACAAAATGCTATTTTCCTCACATATAAATTGTTCCCCCTGTCCTTCTTCGATGTGTGGTCACCATGTAACTTTGTAGCAGTTGGTTGTACCTTAAAATGTTTTCTTTAAATGCGAATTTATGAGACTGACATTTTTCAGTATATTCCCATTTTTCAGAAACTTTTGAATCTATATGAATGAATTATTTACCACATAACATGCATAGTACCATGATGTGTACTTCTTACTTTAGTAGTGTACAACAGTAAAAATTCAGGGAAGTAAAATTATGAAGATTTACATGAAGAAATGTCATGTGTACGAAAAAAAATCATAAGGTATTTTACAATTGTTATTTTAAAATGATTGGAGAGCAATACAATAACAAAATATGCGATAACTTGTGGTTATGAACACATGAAACACACATGAAACTTTACGGGAGATTAAAATTGCGTGCCGGAACCGGGACTCGAAACTAGGACCTTTGCCTTTCGCGGGCAAGCGCTCTACCGACTGAGCTATCCCGACACGACTCACGATGCTGCCTCACAACTTTACTTCCGCCAGTACCTCGCCTCCTACTTTCCAAACTTCACAGAAACTCTCCTGCGAACCTTGCGAGACTAGCACTCCTGGAAGAAAGGATATGGTGGAGACATGGCTTAGCCACAGCCTAATGGATGTTTCCGGAATGAAACTTTCGCACTGCAGCGGAGTGAGCGGTCATATGAAACTTCATGACAGATTAAAATTGTGTGCCGGAACTGGAACTCGAACCTGGGCCTTTGCCTTATGCGGGCAAGCGCTCTACCGACTGAGCTATTCCGCGAAAGGCAAAGGCAAAGGTCGCAAGTTCGTGTCCCGGTTCCGTCACGCAATTTTAATCTGCCAGGAAGTTTCATAGCAGCGCACACTCCGCTGCAGAGTGAAAGTTTCATTACTAATTTACACGCATAACAGTTCCAGCGAAAACGCAGCTTTTTTACAGTATAGCCAATATAACATTGTTAAGATAGGGCGGTACTAGTCCCATTAAGACTACTTATATGCAAAAAAAAAAAAAAAAAAAAGGTCTAGAGTGCAATGATTTTTATTTGTATCAATTAGTTTCGGTCCTTTGTTGGGCCATCCTCAGGATTGCAACTCCATTGATGTCGAACCTGGGCCGGTGCTTCGAAGCCTTCCAGTGCGGCACTCCAGTTGGTACAAATAAAAATCATTGAACTAAGACTGTTTTTTATATATACACTTAAATAAAAGATGCTGTTATCCGAAAAGTGAAACAAAAATGTTTGCAAAAATATATGTATCAGAAATCAGTATATACATGTGGCGTCTGTTCCGAAAGAACAGACGTCACTTCTGATCCTGCAGTTGTTATTATTTCATTTCCACAGAATATATGACATCAACTGCGATTAGGCAAAGCTGAAAATGTGTACCCAGCCGGGATTCGAACCCGGGTCTCCTGCTTTGTAGGCAGTGGTGTAAGGGTCAGCGCAACTGCCTAGAAAGCAAAAGACCCGGGTTCGAATCCCGGCTGGGTACACATTTTCAGCTTTGCCCAATCTCAGAAGTCAGTGTTTGTCCTCCAAATTACTTAAAATTGCCCATAATCCCAGATGATACCCTGCAACCTCTGGACATGCCGCACGGGCGCCCTTGACCCCGATGCGCGGGCCAGCCCGCCGGGAGAGTGTGGGGCAGACTGTGTGGCGGTGTCGTGGGAAGGCGGCGTCGGCGGCTGCCCCACTGCCGGACACCTCGGCACATTTCTTCGCCGGCAGACGCGGTCGTCCTTCAGCCTAGCGGGTTGGCGCGGCGCGGTTGTCAGCCGACACCGCCGCCGCCGCCTGCCACACGCCCTCGCGCCTCCGGGGATCCACCCGATACTCCGCGCGGCCGACCACTGCGGTCCCACCGCCGCCCACTGACAATTGTTCAGTCTTCTCCTCTTCTCGCGGGCTGCTTTCACACGATACCTTTTTTGCCGTCACCGCGAACTGGTGGCTGTCGCGCCGGCTGAGGACTTTTCACACCTGTGTGTCGGATGCGGTTGCTACCGGCAGCTCGAAACTGGCCTGTCCGGGTCCGTTGATGCGAAAAAAAAAGTTCATGTAAATGATAATGCGATGCGTCTCTTTCGGGTGTAAATGTTATTAATCTCTATGTTTATAGGATTCGCACAATTTTTCAGCCTCCGACGAGTTTCAAGGGATATTAAGATATTCATTTCCACCGAAAATATTTCTTATTGTGAATAATACAACCGGAATTCTTATATGGAGCAGACACCTGGACTGTTACGCGAAAGATGGAAAGAAAACTCTTGACATTTAAGAATGGGATTCTCACACAGATTTTTGGGCCATTTAAGGGTGGAGATCAATGGAGAAAAAGAAAGAACTGTGAAATGCGGGTGTTATTCAAGTCGGTAGAGATAGTGGCTATGATCAAAGAAAGAAGACTGAAGTGGTACGGACACGTAATGCGGCGAGAAGTCCAGAACATCAGGCAGGTAGTTAAAAAAAGATACCAGAAGCAAAATATCAGCCGGAAAAAACTTGACTGCGGCGTATTGACCAGATCAGAGAGGTTATGAGCACACTGGGACTGTCTGGAGAAGGTGACATGGACCGAGGAGGCTGATTGGTGAGGCCAAAGACCGAATGCGGTTTGAGTGGCCAAAAAGAGAAAGCACACGTTTCTAATAGCGTAATTTCGCAATCTTTTGTGACTGGGAATTGGATATATAGAACTTCATCCAATCTCTGCTTCCTTGATCACTGTCACCCTTTCCTACTTCCTCAGTGTGTGCTTTTCCTCCGCCCTCTCTATACGAGGTCTCCTGTTCCCCCTCTCCCACCACCCCGCCTCCTACCCCCCCCCCCCCTTCTCTACGTCCATATGCACCTCCAGTCCCCATTCTCCATTTACCATAACCATCCTGACCTCGTCTCACCTCTGGCTCAGTTTACTCCCGTTCTATCTCCTCTTACAACTGGAGCCTTGGTTAGTGCTATGCTCAAAATCTTCCAACTATGCAACTTCTTGAACAAAATGCTTTGAAATTTGTACACGAAGTTGCACTGTTTTAAGCGCGGGTTTCTATGCATTGATTAATATTATTTAAGATATGTCACATACGAATTTACATAACTTTGTAATGGGAAAATTTTGTTATTAAAATTGGAATATCAAGACTGATTGTGCCTTTCAGAGTTCGGGCTGTAGCAGAGTTCCTCTTATAAGTTATATATTGCATATAAAGTAAATAGAGTTATGAATATCTACCTGTGTTAGAGTGCAACGTCGTGTCATCAAAATTTCAAAGCAAACATTAGTGTAGAACATTAGTAGGTTAGCGTTTCGCACAACATTTAAATTTTTTATAGCGTCGGCCGCGGTGGCCGAGGGGACTGAGGCGCTCCAGTCACGGTCTGCACGGCCACTACGGTCGGGGATTCGAATCCCCCCTCGGGCATGAATATTTGTGCCGTCCTTAGTATTAGTTAGTTCATAAGTAGTTTGTAAGTTTAGGGACTGATGACCCCGTAGTTAAGTCCCATAAACTGTAAAAACTTTTTTTTTTTTTTTTTTTTTTTTTTGGGTTCTCAATTTATCACATATATTTTACATGTATACCAGATGGCGTTCCAGTTGCTACTAAAGGACAAGTGTAAAATGTAATGCAACATTCTGCGAAAATTTTAATGTAGTCTTTGAAGAACTGTCGCATATTCGAAATTTTGAGCGAATGAACTTTTAAATTTCTACTTATATAGGATACGTAGATGTTCGTAAATGTAAATCTCCGTACGTTCTGGACTGAATGATTTAAATTTTTACATAAAATTGCACTAGAATACACTCATGGTTTTGTGTAGCTCCCTTTTCTTAGTATGAGCCAAACATATTTTCTATAAATTTTATAATGGGGACGAATGTCACAAGAATCTCAAGAATTACATATATACACTAGCTGAATACCCGGCGTTGCCAGGGTATTTATTTATTTATTCGAGCATTGAGTTAGTACTTTTCCTATCCGCTCTCTCTCTCTATCTCCTTTTTGGCCCAATTTAGGTTACGGTAGTAACACTAAAAGTGGGCCTTTGCGATCGTCTTATGACAGCTCGAAATTTAAATGAAAATAACGGCTTGCGAGCGTGAAGGTCAGAGTGAGAGTGTAAAATAGGGAAAGATTAATTTTTAAAACTCACAACCACCAGCTGCGAACCAAATTCCTAAACATGCAAAAACACTGGAACTGTGATTGCGACTGTTTGACTCGTTTTCTAGGGGATGATATCACACGTTCGCAGCTTTCCTTCCCTGCATATGATTAACAAAACAAATTCATAATAAAATCAAGTTCATGAGAGAAAAGGGTGTACTAACTACTATTTTTGAAAACACGTGAAAGTTCACTTTATGTTGTTTATTTCACAATATTTGAACCCTGTGGCTGATACGTCTGTACGTCGACACATTTACCAAATAAAGTTATAGATCGTGAGCCCCCAGACAAAATGAATATTTGTCGCGAATTGTTTTCACACCACGTGGCTGTCTCAAACACCGTTCATGTTCATGCCTATGCGACGACACGTGTTACATTAACAAATCACAGTCACTTTAATTCAATGCGATGCACACCTTGTTTCACCGGCTAAATATTCACAAACACACAGTAGCACTCGATTTAACTTGGTACAGTCTACGACGAGCAACCACACGTGGCGATTTCCACAGACAAATCTAAAGTCACCACCTCGAGATCCACATGCCGACTGATGCAGAGCGACGCCGCCCGGCCAGCCACCCCACGTGCTCTCCCGTCTCGTCACTTCCTGCCCTCGCGCGCGCGCGCTCCAAAAGCTCAACTGCTGGGGTTTTCCCCCTACGTCATCAACTTCCCCATGTGAGCTGTTCTAACCGATTTGCCAACGTACAGCGCTCAGCCAATACATTTCTAAAACTTTACTTAAAATCAAAATAATTACACTACACATTAAACAAATTTCTTCTTAGGTTTTTATATTGGTATAAACATCCTTTTTACTGTTTATCATAATCGTGCAATTTCTTATATCACAGATAAGTGATTTAACTGAATACTTCAAGATAAAATACAAAAGATTGATTGATAATAAAATGAAAAATAGTTAATATATTATTTTTATAAACAAACATTGCCATGCTAGTTGTGTAACTGTCTTGTATTTATTGGTAATTTATTACTTTTCATTTTCAATTAAACATATTAAGTCAGATGTGACTATATCAGCTAATGTATTGTTTATTTGTCAACAGGCTATTTTGTAATGAGGGCCTTAAAGGTTCCTAACTGCATCGTATTACTTCAAATGCCAGTAGTATTAGAATATTTGTGCATTGCACTGTGCCTGGCACTCGCCATTGTTCCTCTCTCCCCTCACCGGAAACGAACTGGAAAATCCTAAGCTGGAACAAGCCACCAACGTCGGCCTGCTCGCTGGCCTCCCGTCAGCTACAAGCACACAGCAAATCTCAACGTGGAGAATTTCTACCTTTGGCCTAACTATAAATGTTGTCACCCAACTGCGTATATACATTGCTACCATAATTAATAAGATTAAAATTGTGTAACATTTAGTGCATTGGCATGGTCAATGTTTGCAGTGAACTACATACTGTTTAATTATCCAATGCTATTAATTACCAGTATTTATATTTGGCGGTAATCTCACAGGCTTAACTATTCATCTGACACAAAACTTGAATAACCTAATTTATAGAGGAGAAAATTCTCTACAACTTTGCTCTCTAATGTTTTTTTTTCATATCTCGTAGCGTTTCAAAGATATTTGCATAAATAACGGGATTTTGGGATGTCTGTCTGTCTGTCCGTCCGTCCGTCTGTTTGTCTATCCGTAACGTGTTCCCTGTTTTTAAGACGAACCGTTCAACCGATCAACACCAAATTTTACAGACATGATTGTAGGCCACCAGTGACCAGAACCTCCCTTTTTCAAATTTCTCGGAAAAAAATACGGTAGTAAATAAAAAAAAAGCCGTTTGTAATATAATTGTAATTCCAAACGAACCGTTCATCTGACACAAAAATTGAATAACCTAATTGGTAGAGGAGAAAATTCTCTACAACTTATCTCCCTTATGTTTTTTCATATCTCGTATCGTTTCAGACATATTAGAAAAATAATGGAGATTTGACACCTTCCACTGAATTAACGAAAACCAGCCGTTCGGAGATGTCACGTGACATTCCACACGTATTTGATGATTTTCTTATTATAACTTACACGTTATCATTTCAAAGCAACGGCACACTGAGGAATTAACAAAAACACATCGTTCTTCGTACGATAAATGATAATCTAATGTCTACAAATGCCATATTAACATCAGTTAACAACGGCCATCAATAGTATGAGATTAAAGAACCCACATCTTTAGATTTGTAATCGTAGCGTAGTGGGTAAGGTGCTGGACTGTGACGCAAAATATCGATGGTTCGAAACCCTGCACTACTTAAATTTTTTTCCTAAAAGAGTTTCAGACACTCTTATTGATTAATTTATTATTATTTAGATTATTTTTTTGCTCCAAAATGTTTGCAAAAACTTATAAAACTACAAATCTAAAGTGGGTCGTAAAACACGTCTGTGCGATTTTTTCTAAAAAAAAAACATGTTACATTTATCAGAGAATATATACGATATAAGAAATCACACGTAAAAATGTACTCGTTTCGAAGAATCCAATCACGAAATTCAACAATAATAATTGTAATAATATCACAGATCGATCACTTGATGTAATTCGCGGAACGTCAAATCGATTTTTTTAAAGCGATATATTAAAACAAATTTCTTTTTTACTGCTTCATTTATTTATTCTTATATTTCCTTATTCGTATGCTTCTCCTTACAGAGGAAGAGATGAAGACATTGTAGCACGCATACACCAAAGATATGGTCTGTTTCATCGCGTTTCGCTGTATGTAACCTCCTTGCTATAGAGTCGCAAACGTCATTGCTGGCCTTCAGTCCCAACTTTTTTATAATCTGACGATTTTCAACCACCTTATCTTCCACCCGCTTATAGCTATCGGCATGGAACTGCTGTGGGGTACAAAGGGAGACTTCGAACAACAATTACACACAGACCATTCGTTTGCGTTCTATAGTTCTCGCTGCAGAGCGAAATAATAACACACACACACCTAGAATTTTATATACACCGATAACTTTCCATCCCATTATACTCCACCCTTTTATCATTATCAACTCTCATGCAACATTGCAACCAATAAAACCATTTTCAAAGAGTAAATATAATTTTCAAAGAGTATTTATTGTTCCGCATTTCGCGTTATATTCTTCAAATTACTAAATATCCATCAGATCGCTATAAACCCGTGCCTAAAACCTTCCTCAGGTATAAATTAGTAACTGTACAAATATTTAAGTCTCTGCGTTTTGTCGTTCGGACGTGATAAGCGTACACCGAACATACATTGACATTAATATATATAGATAAATAGCTATCCGATCGCAATGAAATCGCGCTTAAAGCTTTCCCCGGGTAGAAATTAGTAACTGTACAAATTTTTAGCTCTTTATGTCTTGTGGTTCAGACAGCCACACAACAGTCATACAACCGTCACCTCCGGCTGCCGCTCTTCCTTATTACCATATTATTAATTCCAACCTGGACTTTCCATTATTATATAAATTATGTATATTAAATAAATAGCAGTATAAGGCTAGGCGCAAATTGAGACGCGTACAGCACTCGCGTAGTGTCGCAACACGCGCCTTCCACCCGCGCCGCGCCGGACCAGCGCACATCGGGGCGCGCGCGAGTGCGACAGTCAGGCGGAGTGGCGCGCACACCACACACTTTCTCACCTACGCTCGCAAGGCAGGCAGTGGCCGCGGAGGATTAGCCGTGAGCACTAGGGCGCCATCCTGCGGGGCGCGCGGCCGTTCGCCGTCGGGGGTTCGAGTCTCCCTCGGGCATGGGTGTTTGTGATGTTCTTAGGTTAGTTTAAGTACTTTGTAAGCTAGACACTAATAAACCAGCAGCTGAGTCTGACAGATTTACTAACTTTTTTTTTTTCAGTGTTAGATTCGCAGATAAAAGAAGTTTTATTGCTACGGTAGAATTCCGAATCAGGTTCCGATACCAATGCTGAGGAAGAAGCGTTTCTTATCTCATTTATGAATAAAAACTTGAAATCTCCTAACATATTGTGATTGAAAGGAAATGGTGTGGACACTTGCAAACTCAAATCATGAGCAGTATCACTCCACATCTACTACTTGAGTTTTATTTTAATTTAGTCACCATTTTTTTGTATCATACATGCCCCTCTCTGCCTTTATTAACTTTTCTTCTTTCATGCAAAAGTAAGCAGTTAAGCAGTTAATCCACTACACAACACGATGGTCAGTGTACTGTGACAGCAAATGAGGGGCCTAGAATCTGGCAATGTACAATTTTTGAAAATTATGAATCAGCACTGAAATTCGAATCTATTTCCAGACGTGAGATAAAGTCTTTGATGAGGTATCCGCCCATATCAATATTAGTTGATAAACAATGCTATTAGGACGCTGTGTAAAATTATAGGGCCGCAGATAGTGATGTGGTCGACGTTTATTGACGCGTTTCGATTAAATCATCTTCAGAATCGTGGAGGGTGGTTAACATAATGAAATTGTATGGCGTCAAGGCCCTGCTGAACATTATACTCAATATAATATAATTTTACACAGCGTCCTAATAGCACTGTTTATCAACTAATATCGAATCTATTATCCTACTATACGTTTGACGCAACAAAACTGACCCTAAACCCCCTAAACAGCATCCTTAAATTTGTGCATTATTAACAAAACTGTCCGTGTCCACGCGCATGTAATAAATGTAACTGGCTATGTCCTGCTCGTATCAGCCGGCCGCGGTGGCCGAGGGGACTAAGGCGCTCCAGTCACGGTCTGCACGGCCACTGCGGTCGGGGGTTCGAATCCCCCCTTCGGACATGGATATTTGTGCCGTCCATAGTTTAAGATAGTTCATACGTAGTTTGTAAGTTTACGGACTGATGACCCCGTAGTTAAGTCCCATAAGCTATACAGACATTTGAACATTTTGCTCTTATTAAAACTAGCCATGACCCATTTAAATATAAGATAAGCTGCAGGTTCTGCATCAGAACTGACCACAAATATTTTAAAACTTTTACATCAATTTATGTTTGTGTTGCAAAAACGTAATTCGGTTAGTAAGTGTTGGCAGATTAGTTGTAACATGCATACATTTTTTTTTACCTTATGGGACTTAACTACGGGGTCATCAGTCCCTAAACTTACAAACTACTTATGAACTAGCTTATACTAAGGACAGCACAAATATCCATGCCCGCGGGGGGATTCGAACCCCCGACCGTAGTGGCCGTGCAGAAAGTGACTGGCGCGCCGCAGACCCCTTGGCCACCTCGGCCGGCGATGCATACATTGTTATGTAAATAGACACCGTGATTGTCAGATTGGAAGCTTTTCCAATAATCAGAGCTGTTTGCATAACGCTGAAAGTAAAATCAATCTTAAGAGTTAATTTTAAGAAAACTCGAAGTTGGATGTAAATGTGAAATCTACTCCTGGAAGAGGACGTAAAAGAGTGAGTGGTGAAGCCAACTTGAGAGCAAATAAAACTAAGCAACAAAGGTAAGGATGATTATTTAAAGTTGTTTTAGTTCTTTTGATTACTGCATACAGTCAGATAAGCAAGAACACGATTACCTAACTTTTGTCTCAGGCACTCAGGATCCAAGCAACCAAGACCTCCTCTTTGTGGCCATAATTGAGCAGCCTTCCAGTGCAGTTCACTAACCAACCGTGACATAAAGCATTCTCATGCAACATTCTACGCTACTTCTAAAAAACTATACAGGACTGTCTGATTTTGAAGTACACTACAGCTATTCTTCCAGCAAGACCAAGATCAGGAAAAGAACCTGGATCAAAGGCAATGGAAGGATGTTCCAGTAAATATTACGTGAAGAAAGCTGTGCTGGCTTCAGATAAGAATGCAATGGTATTTCCAGTCTGCAGAGACACAGTTCTTGGAATATTACACTTGTCTATAGACAAAGTGCAGCGGGTCTGTGAAAGACATTTACCAACTGGCTTAGCTCCTGAAGACCTCCGAGGTGGTGACCGTAAACGAAAGGCATTTGAATCAGCCGGTCGCGGTGGCCGAGGGGACTGATGCGCTCCAGTCACGGTCTGCACGGCCACTACGGTCGGGGTTTCGAATCCCCCCTCGGGCATGGATATTTGTGCCGTCTTTAGTGTTAGCTAGTTGATAAGTAGTTTGTAAGTTTAGGGACTGATGACCGCGTAGTTAAGTCCCATAAGCTATACAAACATTTGAACATTTGCACATTTGAATCAGGAAAACAAGCTGTGAAATTGTTTTTGAAAAGTTTTCTTGCTGTTGAAACACACTACTGCCGGGGTGATGTTACAGCCGGACAGCCTTTCATCTGATTTAAATATTGCAAAATTATGGAGGCAATAAAATGATCCTGTCGCTGCTCATCTAAAGGTTAAGGAGGCTTATTTCCGTGCTTTTCTAAAGCAGAATTTTAATATTGGATTCGGAACTGCAGCAAAGACTTATATTTCAAGTGCATTGTGTTACAAGAAAAGCTTAAGGTAGCTAATGATGAAAATAAGAGGACCCAAATTGTTACTGAGCTAGCTATATATAAACTAAGAGCTAAAGCATTCTATAATATTTTAAACACACCAGAAGAAGGAGTAGTGCAATTTTACTATTACACTTTCACTGTCTGTGAAGGATATTCAAAACAAAATCTAACTACGGAAAATGTGTTTCTTTATGTGTGGAAAGAAAGCGGTGCCTCAAAAGGAGAAACTGCTATTATATCGGCAGAATATGATCTCATGTGCAATACTAAATACGGTGAAGGTGACAAAACAGTTAGGCTCATATCAAAATGGCTGCGGTGGGCAGAATAAGAATTCCTCTATGGTTACAATGATTTCTTCCTGGCTTACCCATGATGCACCAAGTAATATAAAAGAAGTTAAATTGACTTTACCTGTAGTTGGACTTTCATACAACCCACCTGATCGTGTTTTCTGGCGAATTGAGAAGGTTTTGAGAAAGAGAGACACAATCGTACTTCCAGAAGAATATCTGGCTGTTTTTCAGAATCTTGGAACAGTAAGAAAACATGGCAATGATACAGTAATTTATGATTGGAAGCGTCTTAAAGAAGAAATTATTAAACCACCAGGAGCTTGGCACTTCGGTTTCAATCCTTCAAGACCTATTTTCATCAAAAAGAGAAAACTGGAAGTATATTGGTGAGAGGTGAACTAAATTACAGAACTGACTGTGGCCAATATAAAGGAATATGCGAAGTGGGGAAGTCGTGCCGTGGAATGAACAAAATACCAATACTTACTCAAGTTATAATCAAGAAAGAAAAACTGAAAGATATAGACAACTTACTTACCAAGCATTAGAGAGCAGACTGGCAACAGGATGGCCGTTTGGTTTGGTATAAAGACTTAATAATTGGTGGTACAAACGACAATACCGTTGCAAAAAAGGTAAAGCAGTCAACTATCCGAAGATTAGTTTGAACACGACAGTGCTTTACTAGGCGTGGTCATGTTTGGAGGTGGTATGCCGTTGCCTTCCTCCGACCTTCGAACTGACTTACCCAGCCAGTTATAGGGGGACCTACAATTTAACGTGGGTTCAGAACCACGCTGATACTCGATATTTTTCACATTAGCAACACTGCCAGAGGTGAAAGAAGTGGAAAGTGACAGATAAAAATCCTAGGACCGTTGCAATGGAAGTAAATCATCCGATCACTTGTGTGAAGTAAACGCAGCATATATAGAACCAACGGTTTAAAATATGTAAAATGAACTTCCTCGACTGCAGTTTAAAATCCAATATGTAATTGTTACCTAACAGATAGTTTTAGATCAAGTTCTTAAATAGACATATTGTATTGGCCCACTTTAGGTTACACTAAAAGTGGGCATTTGCGATCGTCTTTTGACAGGTCGAAATTTAAATGAAAATACCTATTCATCTGACACGAAAATTGAATAACCGAATTTGTAGAGGAGAAAATTCTCTACAACTTTGCTCTCTTATGTTTTTTGCATATCTCGTATCGTTTCAGAGATATTTGCAAAAATAACGGCGATTTGACTATGTCTGTCTGACTGTAACGTGTTCCCACTTTTTAGGTCGAATCGTTCAACCGATCGGCACCAAATTTTACAGACATAATTGATGGCTACCAGAGACCAGAACCTAGCTGTTTGAAATATTACGGACAAGAAATACGTGAGTAATACCAAAAAACCGTCTGTAATGTAATTTTAATTAAAAAAAAGAAAAAAAAATCTGACGCGAAAATTGAATAAACGAATTTTTAGAGGAGAAAATCCTCTGCAACTTTGTTCCCTTATGTTATCTTTTCATATCTCGTATCGTTTGAGAGATATTTGCAAAAATAATGTAGTTTTGACACCCTCCATTGAAATAACTATAACCAGCCGTTCGCAGATGACATTCCTCGCCCAGAACTCTCTGTGGCATACGTCATCTTGCGTTGCGTCTTTGATGATTTTCTTATTGTAACTTACACGTTGTCATTTCAAAGCAATGGTGCACTGAAGAATTACAAAAACATGTCGATCTTCGTACGATAAATGATAATCTAGTGTATGCAAATGCTATATTAGCATCAGTTAACAAAGGTCATCGATAGTATGAGATTAAAGAACAGAACTGGGAACTGTTACCCGTAGTGTAGTGGGCAATGCGTTAGAGTGTGACGCTAAAGGTCACTGATTCGGAACCCGCCACTACCTAATTTTTTTTTTTCCTAAAAGGGTTTCAGACACTCTTATTAATAAATTTTTTATTATTTAGATTATTATTTTGAACCAAAATGTTTGCAAAAACGTATAAAACTACAATTCAAAAGTGGGCCGTAAAACACGTCATAGCGATTTTTTAGAAAATTGTACCCCTTTTGAAGGAATTCAATTCTGACTAGTAAACAGGTTTCTTGAATAAAATATGGAGCTTCTTTGTTCGCTGCTTAGTAGAAATGTGTAACAAAACTCCGCCCAGTGTGCGCTGGTCCGGCGCAGCGCGTGTGGTAGGCGCGTGTCGCGTCACTGAGCGAGTGCTATAAGCGTCTCAATTTGCGCCTAGCCTAAAACCTTGTTTAAGAATGGCGTAGCTGTTTAGCGCCCTAAAACACGTATTATAACGCAAAATTGAGTCAATATTTTATACCAAGCTATCATGAACTGTCGAAGATTAACGGTTTTGTACAAACGAACATTTAGATTTTATTAATGTAGGTAGAAAAATGAACTATATACCTTGTAATTATTTGTCGTCATCCTTGTCAAAATTTTGTAGTAGTGAAGTGTCACTACTGACGCTATAAGTCAAAAGTTTTCCATCATCCACCATAACTACCGAGTTCGCCTCTACACTGCTGCGCCGTATTGGATCGTTATCTGATACGACTGCCGGATGACACTGAAACGTTCGAATACAGGCAGTTCGTTTTGTATAATCGAGATACTGCGAGAGATGATACGCGTTGTAGGGTAGCGAAAATATTTTGTTGATTGTCACTTGCGTGGAGAGAAAAGATCATCATAATAAAATAGAAGCGCGTGGAGTGGCCGCATGGTGTAAGGGGTCACTCTACTGGGTGACCGTTGCCATTGGAGGTTCGAGTCCTCCATCGGTCATTGGTATTTGCGTGCGCCGTCCATAGTGTAAGTTTAAGTAGTTTAAGGACTGATCACCATAGCAGTATGGTCCAACAGGTTTACAAGCATTTGAATAAACAAGGAGAAATCAATGTTCGAAAGGTGTAGGTATTCATTTTTCGCGCTTGCTGTTCGAGAGTAGAACGGCAGTGAAATAGAACAAGGTTTGATAAATCCAATGCCAGGAACTTAAGTGTGGATTGCGGATTAATATGTAGCTGTAGTGGGGATAGTGAACCGGCGACTTCACTTTATTGGGATCAGTTTGGAAAAGTGTTGTTCTTCTGTAAAGAATACCGCATATACATAGATTACCAGTGAGACTCGTTCTTGTGTGTTGCCCGAGTGTAGGTGATGTTCTGCTTGTTCTTCCAGAACAGACACCACACCATCTACATATGATTCATTGGTTCGCCACAGATGCGGTAGTATCGTTCCACCTCGTGCAGGAATCTGTATGGCGACCTAAGAAGACCTGAACGATAGGGACGCTACTATCGCTGCGTGCTCTAAGGCATCATGCTACGGACTGGACAGCCGTTCCCACGGGAGGTTCGACTCCTCCCTCAGGAAAGACGTGTGTGTTGTTCTTAGGGAAAGTTACTGTAAATAGTTTTTAAGTCTAGGGACTGATGATCATAGCAGTTTGCTCCGAGAGATTTACAAACAGTTGAACATTTTTTGCACTACTATCGCAATGTGCGATTTGTGGGGATTCGATGCGCACGGTAGGCGTGCTCGGTTAGCTAGGTTGGTTAAGACTCCCACTGACCCGAAGCGGGAGACCCAGCTTCGAATCCAGGCCCGGCAGTGTTTATTTCAATTCCCTACAGCAATCAGTCATTCCTTTCGTTCGTCTTCCCCATTCCTTCCTCTAATTAAATATGCTAGTTCTGCCACTTGTGGTTGCAGTTACACTAATCACCAATCGCCAGTTGTACCAAGTTGCACAACGTCGCTGTAACCGCAGAGTCGCCTTGAGCGCAGTATTAGGTTGACTGCCACGTGGCCGCCGCCTCAGCCCCACTCTTGACGCCATGTGTCTCGCTTGACAGCAAGAGGTCATTCACTAAGCGCTTTCCGGGCAGCGTGTTAACAGAAAACGCTCAGGTAGTGGAAGCGAAAGCACAGCTAGACCGTCATACCAATATATTAATTATCGTCCTTCACTGACGGGGAGCTGGGATTAGGGGGCGTTCATTAATTACGTGAGGTGTTTCGGGGGAGGGCGCATTAGGTCGACCCGAATATCACTGAAACTCACGTGGGGGTCTCGGTCTCGGGAAAGATCATGTAATTTTTTTTTCGGAAGAAACAAAGCAAAACTGCGAGACAACTGGATAAAATTAAGTAAGAGAGGTTTAACCCCTGAAATAGCGCTAAATCGTACACAGTAATGTTTATGGCAGTTATGCAAACATCACATAGCAACACAATAATCCTCGCTCTTATCTCTAAGTTTTTGTCAGAATTCGAACGTAACAGGCACGGCAGCAACGATGTTGGTCACTCGTGCGCCCTCCCGCTGCGTGAATAGAAGCCCACGCCAGTCTACATCTACATTAATACTCTGCAGATCACATTGAAGCACATATTTCTCTACAGTTCCATTCTCTAGTAGCTCACGGGGAAAAAATCTAAACCTATGTGTCGGAAAGAACAAATCAGTAATTGTAAAATATGCCACCAAAAGGCAATTGACAATTTCAGTGCGGAGGCATTGAAACGTTCGATCCCTTCCGGGAATTCAATATAGGCTGCGAGCTATATGAATCAATGGAGAGGGTGGTAGAAGTTGAGAAATTGGTTTAGAAGAGAGGCTTGCCTGGTTTGCCTAGTTGGTTAAGGTGACCGCTGGCCAGAATCGGGAAATCCAGTTTCGAATCCCGGTCCAGTTCAAATTTAACTTCACTGTTAAATTTCAACGCCTCGCCTGCCCCGTCAGCTCTGTCATTATACTGTTGATGACTGATGTTGCCTTGTCTGACGAATCTTGTTTGTCTCGAGCGGAGGGAGAGAATCTCATGAATCCATGGAGAGGTGTGTTCAAGTTGTCGTAGGCTGTATAATGGTATACCTCTAGATACGATTCTACATTTGACACATTCGTACGCTTCCTGGCTGAGCACATGCCTACATTCATATCCATTGGACATTTCGACGCATTTGGACATTTCCAGCAGGAGAATGCGACACTCCACTCGTCCAGTATTGCAACAGAGTGGCTTCAGGAACCCTCTTGTGAGTTTTAACATCGTTGGCCACCAAACTCCCCGGGAATGAACATTATTGAGCGTACCAGGGATTTCTTGCAAAGTGCTGTTCAGATCTGGATCATTTCGTACTCTTACAGATTTGTGGACAGCTGTGCAAGGTGCTCCAGCATTACGTCAGAATTGTGTAGTCCCTGCCACGTCATGTTACGGAAGTTCTGCGTACTCGTGGGGGCCCTACACGATATTAGGCAGGCGTACTACTTCCTTTGGCTATTCAACGTAGCTGACCACGAAATTTAAAACTAATAACAGTTTGATATTTTAAATCTTTCACAAACCATATTTTAGCCCTTGCTGATCAGTGGTGGTTCGCGGACCATAAGTTGTAAACCTCTTGTGTAGAAGCTGAAAATCTTTCGACAACTTGTATTGGCAAGCATTCTGCGTCTTACTAGTAACACCGGAAGCTCTACGGTGTTTCACTAAGTGTGTTTGCCTTTGTAACTTATAAAATAATAGGTGACGGGAAATTTTAATGCGGTAGGTCAACACAAGAAATGTTACACTCTCTGCGGAGCTATGAACATTGTTTATTGTATCATTTTCCAAAGAGTTACACCACAAAGATATAATTTTTTAAATGGAACAATAGTTTTTTCTATCGTGTATTGGATTCGTTTAAACCGGCTGCGTCCAAATCAATTTAAACTACATTCCTATCACTGTTAGTTTGGGAGCTACAACCCTTCAAAGTTCCGGGGGTGGAGGCTGCGATAGCGTAGCTAACTGACCGAGTGGCTATCTCCTGGGGCACGACCCACTGTCTCATGACCACCAGCCAGTCAGCTACGCTGTCGTAGCCTCCGCCCCCTAAACGTCGAAGGGTTGTAGCTCCCAAATTAACAGCGATAGGAATGTAGTTTAAATTGATTTGGACGCAGCTGGTTTCAACGAATCCAATGCACGATAGAAAAAACTATTGTTACATTTAAAAAAAAATTACATCTTTGCGGTGTAACTCTTTGGAAAATGATACAATAAACTATGTTCATAGCTCCGCAGAAAGTGTAACATTTCTTGTGTTGACCTACCGCATTAAAATTTCCCGTCACCTATTATTTTATAAGATACAGAGGCAAACAGTGAAACACCCTGTACACAGGGTGTTACAAAAAGGTACGGCCAAACTTTCAGAAAACATTCCTCACCCACAAAGATAGAAAATATGTTATGTGGACATGTGTCCGGAAACGCTTAATTACCATGTAAGAGCTCATTTTATTACTTCTATTCAAATCACATTAGTCATGGAATTGAAACACACAGCAACAGAACGTACCAGCGTGACTTCAAATACTTTGTTACAGGAAATGTTCAAAATGTCCTCCGTTGTCGAGGATACATGCATCCACCCTCCGTCGCATGGAATCCCTGATGCGCTGAAGCAGCCCTGGAGAATGGCGTATTGTATCACAGCCGTCCTCAATACGAACACGAAGAGTCTCTACATTTGGTACCGGGGTTGCGTAGACAAGAGCTTTCATATGCCCCCATAAATGAAAGTCAAGAGGGTTGAGGTCAGAAGAGCGTGGAGGTCATGGAATTTGTCCGCCTCTACCAATCCATCGGTCACAGAATCTGTTGTTGAGAAGCGTACGAACACGTCGACTGACATGTGCAGGAGCTCCATCGTGCATGAACCACATGTTGTGTCGTAATTGTAAAGGCACATGTTCTAGTAGCACAGGTAGAGCATCCCGTATGAAATCATGATAATGTGCTCCAGTGAGCGTAGGTGGAAGAACAGGAGGCCCAATCAAGACATCACGAACAATTCCTGCCCAAACGTTCACAGAAAATATGTGTTGATGACGTGATTGCACAGTTGCATGCGGATTCTCGTCAGCCCACACATGATGATTATGAAAATTTACAATTTTATCACGTTGGAATGAAGCCTCATCCGTAAATAGAAAATTTAAAGAGAAATTCTAAAATGAGCTCTAACATGAAAATTAAGCGTTTCCGGACACATGTCCACGTAACATATTTTCTTTCTTTGTGTGTGAGGAATGTTTCCTGAAAGTTTGGCCTTACCTTTTTGTAACACCCTATATATATATATATATATATATATATATATATATATATATATATATATGGAACCTGGTGGAAGACTTCGTTAAGGGCAATATCTTTTTCAGAATCTTAAGATATAATGTACGAGACGAGGGTAGAGTATTCAGAAAATAATCGCCTCCCTCTGTTCTGGAAACTCCGACGATGAGGTAAAGCGCCAGCCAGCTTTGTTGTAAGACGAACGGTAAAGGTGAATCCGTCAGCCAGCAGCAGCCCGCGGGGTGTCACGGTGGGCCGGCGCATGCTGGCGCGGTGCCCGGCGCTGCTCTCCGCGACCTGCCGCAAGCAAGGACAAGGACGGACACGCCCACGCCTCGCGCCTCGCTCCTCACTCCTCTCACTCGCGGGCGCCTCAGTCGCTCCGTTTGAGAGCGGACGCTTCCCGAGTTCCACGAGGCTCAGCACACTTTAGTCTGTTCTTACCTTTTATGTTGTGTTGACTGATAGCTTTTACCTAAGACTAGCTGAAAACCCGGCGTTGCCCGGGTATTTATTTATTTATTTATTTATTCGAACCTTGAGTTAGTACTTTTCCTATACACTCTGTCCATCTCCTTTTTTTCTAAAAACATGTTACATTTATCAGAGTATATATAAGAAATCACAGGTAGAAATGCACTCGTTTCGAAGAATCCAATCACGAAATTCAACAATAATGATTGTAATAATATCACATATGGATCACTTGATGTAATGCGCGAAACGTCAAATCGATTTTTTAAGAGATGTATTAAAAGAAATTTCTTATTTGCTGCTTTATTTATTTATTCTTATATTTCCTTATTCGTATGCTTATCCTTACAGAGAAAGAGCTGAAGACATTGTAGCACGCATAGACTAAAGATATGGTCTGTGGCATCACGTTTCGCTGTATGTAACCTTCTTGCTATAGAGTCGCAAACGTCATCGCTGCCCTTCAGTCCGATTTTTTTAATAATTTGACGACTTTCAACCACCCCGTTATAGCTCAAAAAATCAAATGTTCAAATGTTTGTAGAACTTATGGGACTTAACTACGGGGTCATCAGTCCCTAAGCTTACATACTACTTATGAACTAGCTAAGACTAAGGACGGCACAAATATCCGTGCCCGAGGGGGGATTCGATCCTCCGACCGTAGCCGTTATAGCTATCGGCATGGAACTGCTATGGTCTACAACGGGTGACTTCGGACAATTACACACCGACCATTCGATTGCGTTCTGTAATTTTCGCTGCAGAGCGAAATATTAACACACACACGTAGAATTTTATATACACCGATAACTTTCCATCCCAATATACTCCACCCTTTTATCATTATCAACCCTCAAGCAACAATGCAACCGATAAAACAATTTTCAAAGAGTAAATATAATTTTCAAAGAGTAATTATTGTTCGTCATTTCGCGTTATATTCTTCAAATTACTAAATATCTATCCGATCGCTATAAAACCGTGCCTAAAACCTTCCTCAGGTATAAATTAGTAATTGTACAAATATTTTGTCGTTCGAACGTAATAAGCGAACACCGAACAGACATTCACATTAATATATATATATATATATATATATATAGAGAGAGAGAGAGAGAGAGAGAGAGAGAGAGAGAGAGAGAGAGAGAGAGATAAATAGCTATCCGATAGCCATAAAACCGTGCCTAAAGCCTTCCCCGGGTAGACATTAGTAACTGTACAAATTTTTAGCTCTTTATGTCTTGTGGTTCAGACGTCATAAACGTACACCGAACAGACATTCACATTTATAGATATAGATGACCACTGTATTTTTAACATTTTTAGTTATACTGGTTCCTGTTTGTCTCAACTAGATGTATTTTATTTGATGCATTTTACCATTCAGTTTTAACACCTTTTTATCCATGAAGATGGTCTATTGACCGAAACTGGTAGAAATATAAGGTTTTTAATAAACAGCAGATGGTTTTAAAAATGCATTTTATGAAAGGTAAGACACTGGACGCGCTTTCGGAAGGACGGTGGTTCAAACCCATCTCCGGCCATCCAGATTTAGGCACAGATATTTGTGCTGTCTTTAGTGTTAGCTAGTTCATAAGTAGTTTGTAAGTTTAGGGACTGATGACCCCGTAGTTAAGTCCCATAAGCTATACAAACAATTTTTTTTCACTTCAGGCAAATTCCAGGATGGCTCCTTCGAAAGCGCAAGGCCGATTTCCTTCCCCATTCCTTCCCACAAAATCCGAGCGTGAGTTCCGTCTCTAATGACCCAACTGTTGAACCCTAAGCTTCCTTCCTTCTTTAATCGACTTTGAGCCACTGATCTATCTGAAATATTAAATCTTCTGTTTTCTTGGGGAGTTAACAGAACGCCACGCGGGAGCAGTCGAGCGGTCTGGAGCGCCCCATTACGGACTGAGCGGCCTCCCGCGTCGGGGGCTCGAATCGTACCTCGGGCGTGGATGTGTGTGTTGTTCTTAGGTTAGTTTAACTTAGTCAAGTAGTTTGTAAGTCTAGGGACTGATGAACAACGTAGTTTGGTCCCATAGAATTACAAATATTTGCGCATTAGTAACAGAACCCACATAACTCAAACGATGCGCAAGAATGGCCGCACTGACTAGAATCCATCCTACTGATTGCTCGGCCGCTCCCGTCGGACATTCAAATCCACCCTTGGAAATGGGTGTATGTGTGTGTTGTCCATAGAATAAGTTAATTATAAAGCTTTGTAAGTCTAGGGACCGATGACCTTATCTGTTTGGTCCCTCGGGATTACAAACATTTGAAGAGAAATTAACAACTCTTGGCGTTTTAATATCAGCTGAACATTATCACATTTCCATTCGTAAATAATTTTCCTTATCATACGCCTCTAGCACAATTTAACACCACTAAACACGAGAAAATTCATGGTAAAGTCCTTATTTTCACCCCTGTTGTAAAAGAAACACAACTCAAATGATTTCGAATATATCGATGTCCTTAAAAAAAGACAGGCGTAATCACACAAACTTGCATTCCTGTTTGTGTAGAACACTCTCCACCCATCAGCATTCTAGGATAAGGTTTGCACCTTAAAGTTTTCTCAGTGTTTTGTATACGTTAACATATCAGTATAATAGTATGTAATTCCAGCAATAATGAAATACAGCTACTGAATCAAGTTTCAGAGTGATTATCAAAAATTCTCCCACAGCATGGGTTCACAACCTCCAGTAGAGAATCTGACGTAGTATATCTGTTTAACCTACTAAAGCTTGATTTGCATATGACTTCATACAGGAAGATACAGCGAGTGAAAGCGTGGTGGTCAAACTCAGTGCTGCATCCAAGGGCTGCATCCAAGGGTTACCACCTATGTCAAGCACTGAAGCTCGTTAATGAGCCATCTACCATTCTGTCACTCATATTAAACAGCTTAATATTACTTACACACAATGCATAAAAACGTCTTTTCATGTAGGCAATGCAGAAAACCTAACATGTCCTCTATTCGACGAGAGTTTTATCAATATTATCTCACCCATAAATCAGTGTAAGTACATAACTTCCTACTGCTGATTTTCAGCTGTATTCTCTCATGCCTAGTGCTTATTTTGCGAATGACGTAAGTCACCCGACATTTCATCGGCTCAGAATGGAACTTCTCGTAACAACTGTTCTCAGTATTGTGTAAGAACTAGAATAATCTCCTCAAAAGTAGCGTTCATAATTGACACCAGCGGTACAAAACCTCTGTAATCACTGCATGCAACACTTCCATGGTTAAATAAGTTATGATTTATGGCTGTTAAGTTTCTCAGAATCACTTGTACGATACTTGTATTATTGATTTCTTGCTATGTAGACATTTTTCCAGTGTTCTGCCTAATATCTACCATCTTTCGGGATGTAGGCAAAGGTCCCGAATCAACGGAAAACCTTGATGTAAAATGAACGTACATTTCCACAACCATGGACTACAAAACTAACAAGAGCAGAACGCCTCTTCCTCCACCCGCACTCAAAATTCAAAATTTTACAGTAGGCTCTAAATTTACCGTTTTACCCCCGCCCCGCAGTATACTTCATTGAATTAATGCCGCAGCTATGTCTGACGAACGCCCTTTACAGATTCTATTATACAGCTCTCAACCTGTTTGTCTCTCTCTCTTACTTTAGTGCCGCGCTGGAGTGGCCGTGCGCTCTAAGGCGCCTTGTTTCGGAGCGCTCGTCTGCTCCCCATCGTAGTTTCGAGTCCTTTCTCTGGCATGGGTTTTTCTTTGAATACGTTAATTTAAGTAGTTTTTAGTGTATTGATTGATAACCACTGCAGTTTGGTTCTATAGCTACAAAAATATTTGAAAATTTCTTACTGTAGCTCGTTTTCTGGTGTTGCATATTTCCTTCGACTTCTCCCAACATCTGCGCACCAAAGAACATAGGGAGTGACTATATCCCGTGTATTTCAGTACCTACTCTTGCAGGCATTTTAGTCACACCGTAGCTGTTATATTTTCTGGTTGAGTATCAGGTCTGAAAGCAAGTTTCTCTTTGCTCTAGAGGTGAATGTTTCACCATGCACCAACGTCTAGAACTCCTCAGCAAGAGCTGTAAAGTTAAGTTGCTCATTCCCCCAGTCTTTGACGATTATGATTTCCCTATATTTAACGAAACGTTGGCGCTCCAAACAGTCCAAACCGTGTACACTGAAGGAGTTCCCTGCCATAATGTTTGCAGTTAGCAAATTTGCGATAATACTTTATGGTGTAGGAAATGATCGCAGTGCTCGTTGCAACACTTACGTGATGTAAATATTGCTGAAGAGCATATAGATGTAGAAAGTTCACAGACTGATGATTGATAAATTACGATTTAGCAGTTACAGAAATTAAAGGGGATTTTAGAAAATCAAATAGATGGAAGCTGAGGCTATACATTATCAATTCACATCTAGAAAAGTTAAGCATATAAATCCACTGTCAGCATCCAGGTACAGGCCTCTGCTTTCAAAATAGCGTACCTGCTTGCAGGCATAAACCGCAGGTACGACAGGACGTAATCGGCAAATCTTACGAATGCTCACATCCTCATGCTATTTCCTAAATACAGATAACTTTGTCCAAAATATGTGCTATTGAGACAGCCACCTTTCGTTTTCAATGAATTCTTGACTTCATATAGACTACGGGACTACGGCAATGGAGAAATACTGCACATTTTGAGATGTTTACAGCTCCCCAAGCAAAAATTATCTGTAAATGGAAAGATGTCTCGTTAACACCACCTCTGCTAGGAAATAAAAAAAAACATGTTTACCGGAAATATCTAACCACTAGTTACTGTGGTGCAAATAAATTCTCTTAGATACGACTATCTGCGGATTTACATATTTGACCAGTGTGTCTTCGAAACAGTAAAGATACCACACAGCTTCTACAGTAAGGTAGAATAACTGTTGTACATCAGCTAAGTGGTTATTGCTATAACCATCATCACAACATAAAAGCAGCGAATATGAGTACTTGTCGGTACGTCATACTGTCCAACTCCACCAACACTTTTCATTGTGATAACAACACAGTAGATTTCTCAGGTGGTAAATGTTCAAATGTTTGTAAAGCTTACAAGACTTAACTGCGGAGTCATCAGTCCCTAAACCTTTAAACTACTTATGATCTACCTTATACTAAAGACAGCACAAACATCCATGCCCGGGGGGGGGGGGTTCGAATCCCCGACGGGGAACGGCCTCGTGCATCGCAGCATAGCGCCTCAATGCGCTCCGCCGCTCCGCCGCGGCCACGCTGTGTTGCTGTTATGCCTTACACAGCCGTCAGTGGTCATTATGATACTATATCAGCTATAAGTATGTAACGAAATGTGAGAGTGTTTTGATGATATGAAGTAAGGTTGATCAGACAATACGTTTGTGGATGATGGCGCTCTGTGTGCAAATTGTTTGAAACATGAGAGTTTGAAACATTTTTACCTAATTCCCGCACAGAAAGTTTATGTTACCAATTCTAGGGCATTTCCTCACCCTCCATCAGAGGGTGGGGTAAAGTACAGCACAATACTCACTAGACTGAGAGGTACTTTGAAGATTATATGTGTTCTTAGAGGATTCAGAGAACGGCTGTTAGTGGAAGATCCATTCTGAAGATCCGTTTCGGAATGTTTGGTGACTTGCCTCCTTTGAAAGATGAACTATACATTACGAGAAAACAGTTCAAAAGCATCAGTTGGAAGTTATGTGCTTTCAACGATTTATGATCGAAGTAATAGGATGGTATATGTGTTGGCTTTTCTGAATTCCCCATTAAGGAGATGTTTTTATGCATAATAGAAGAACAACATAGGCTACTTAGTATTAAAACAGCATGGTGAATGTATCGTAAGGAACTACGAGGCGGTTCTCACTGGATCGTAGTGTGTGGAGCTTAATTATAGTGATCTGGCAGCAACTGGTGAATCCACCTCGGCACGGTTGTTATGGTGTTACATAACATGGTACAGGTCACATGTCAAACGAATGCCCAAAAGGCACAAGGGGCCAAATTAAGCAACATTTGGTAACTATATAAAATTTTTGTCAGTTACGACATGTTTCGGGAATACCTGATCCCATTTTCAAGCACTGAAAAAAATTATTTGCCATTTGGCAACGTCGCTAATAGTGACAAATTAATTTTTAAGTACTTGAAAATGAGATAACATTGTCCAGACAGTGTACAAGTGTCCAAAGACAGTTGTACGATGGCATATTTGTGACTTAGCGTTCTATATACACAAAGATGCTAAGCTAGTTCTTCTTGCTGACGATACAAGTATAGCTATCACGCCTGAAAAATATGAATTGAATGATGAAATTGTAATTTATGTCGTTTCGAAAATTATTAACTAGTTCTCTTCAAATGGACTGTCATTAAACTTTCATAAAATCCAGTATATACAGTTTCATACAGTATACGGCATGACACCATTAATACATATAGACATTGAGCATAAATCTGCAGTTAAGATATAATATTCAGAATTTTTAGATGGTTTCATTGATGAGTGATGAATTGGAAGAAAAACATTGAAGATGTCCTGAAATGTATGAGTTCAGTTACTTATGCTATCAGGGTCATTGCAAAATTGGGTGATATACATTTCAGTAAATTAGCTTACTATACCTATTTCAGTCATTCCTTTCCTATTGGATCATAATCTGGAGCAATTGAACATCGAGTGAAAATTATTGATTGCATAAAAGCGTGTAATCAGAATAATTGATGGAGCCATCCAAGATCATCCTGCAGACATTTATTTAAGGATCTAGGGATCTTCATGTAATTTGTTATTAACATCCAACCCAATTCAAAAGTAATAGTGGGGTACATAGCTACAACCCTGGGAGAAAGGGTGATAGTCACTATTCAAGGTTAAATCTAACTTTGACACAGAAAGGAGTGAATTATGCTGCCACAATAGTCTTTGGCTACTTACTAAGAAGCATCAAAAGTCTGACATATAGGCTACTGGTATTTAAAAAAATTAAAATAATTTGTGAATGGCATCTCTTTCTACACTTTTGATGAAGAAAAAGAGAAGTAGTAAAACCTTTAAATATTGAGTATCATCTATAGACACCACTTATTAAACTGGCACGTTCCGCATAATTGCAAAATGTCGTATTTATGACCTATGAAACAAAACATCTAATGTAATCTAATAATGAATACATTGCCCACAAATCGCTTGGGCAATGGATCAGGGATGGCGAAAATTGGACCGGGAAGGAGAGGACAAGTTATAGTTTTGAGGGAGAGAAGTGCGTATGGTTGATGGCTACCATGAAAATCTAAGTTATACGACGTGATTGCCGAAAACAGATGTGGAAAGAATGCTCACTGCTTATTACATTTTCGATGATCATGCAGTGGTACTTGAACACCAGGAATGACATTTAAATGTATCACTTCTTCACTAGTAGCTGTATGCGCAGCTCACCTGGCAGACGGTTTGTATGTTTTCTTCTAAATGTATGTACAAAATTATATCAATGTTCAAATGTTTGTAAAGCTTAAGAGACTTAACTGCGGGGGTCATCAGTCCCTAAACTTACAAACTACTTATGAACTACCTTATACTAAAGACGACACAAACATCCATGGCCGAGGGGCGATGCGAACCCCCGACGGCGGACGGCCGCGTGCACCGCAACACGGCGCACCAGGTGAAATGACGCCATAATCATTTATTTGATTAAGAAACTAGTATTTCTTTAAACACGGGTACTTTATACAGGATAAATGTCAGTAACAATAGTAAATTTTAAATCAGTTCTCGTTATCTTACCCTACCTACCCTACATAAAAGGATTCTCTGAAATTTGTGGATTTAAGTTTCGTTATCATAATCAAAATAAGATACGAGAAATCAAATGTAAAACGGAAACGTTTAGGTGTTAATTTTTCGCATGTTCTGTTAGGGAAGGGAACGGTAGGGAAATATCATATCTTTGGCGATACAAGAAATTCATTACTGCTGAAATTCTGAAGTCAACTAAAGGTTATGCATTATTGATAAATCTGAAGCATTGAATTAAAATCTGTGGGGCGGCCGGGAATCGAACCCGGACCTCCATGCTTACTAGGTAGACGTCTTAACCGTTTTTTTTTTTTTTTTTTTTTTTTTTTTTTTTTTACTTGTAGTTCTATGGTTTGCTGTCGTTCGTTGAATGTGTTCGTGGTTGTTCGTTGAAGGGTTGGCTCAGGTTTTTTTATTACAGAGAGCGTTTAGCCCCTGAGCGGGCGCGCCGAGCCACGGCGCCCGGCGTACCGTTAGACTACCACAACACTAACGATTAAGGCGCCTTGAAATAGTCTATGTACGATTTCCCTCCACATGACAAACTTTAATTCAGTTTCTGTGTTCCAAAGATAATTGCCACTACTGCCAAGGCTCTCCATGCAGCGGAACAGCACCTCGGCAATGGACATGATGGAACAATCCTGTTAAGGTGATATAAATATCAATTAATACAAATAAACAATCCCAGAGACGGATTTACGTCTCAAATATGTCAAAGACATTGGTTGGTTGGTTTGATTTTTAAAGGGACTAAACGACTACGGTTATCAGTCCCTCAAAGACATTATTCATAAATCTGAACCACTGAAAGTTTGAAAGTTGCTTTCCGCTAGAACGCTCAAAACAGGGTACTTCCAGTAACAGACAGCCAGGGTGGCTGACAAGGGGATAAGAGTATCATATAGAACCAAGCGGGAGTTGTATCAAAATGTTAGAAGCAGTCAGAATGAAGATGCAGTAGCTCATTACAAACAGTACTGCAAGGTTCTGAAAAATGTCATTAAGAATGCAAAAGGTATGTGGTACGCAAAAAGAATAGCAAACTCTCGGGATAATATTAAAACTATCTGGTCAGTCGTGAAGGAAGTGTCTGGTCAGCAGCAGCAGGTAGAAGATATAACGTCAGTGCTTAGTAGGAATGTTTCTGTTACTGACAAGTTAGATATATGTGCAATATTCAATAATCACTTTCTGAATATAGTAGGGGAACTAAACAAAACTCTAGTTTCTACAGGTAATCATATAACGTTTTTAGAAAATGCCTTTCCGAGGCTGTTACCTGAAATGGTCCTTCATGATACTTCCGTAGGTGAGATTGAGTCAATAATTAAATCACTAAAGACTGAGGACTCTTGTGGATATGATGGGTTATCTAGCAGAATTCTAAAGTACTGTTCTCCATATGTTAGCCCAGTACTAAGCCACATTTGTAATTTTTCCTTTCAGAATGGTCAGTTTCCTAACAGATTAAAGTATTCAGTAGTGAAATCGCTTTATAAAAAAGGAGAAAGGGATAATGTAGACAACTATAGACCTATTTCTATGCCATCGGTTTTTTTCTAAAGTTATTGAAAAGGCTGTATATTCAAGATTAATTAATCATTTCAGTTCACATAATTTATTGTCAAACGTACAGTTTGGTTTTAGAAGTGGTTTAACGACTGAAAACGCTATATTTTCGTTTCTCTGTGAGGCACTTGATGGGTTAAATAAGAGGCTACGGACATTAGACGTCTTCTTTGATTTAACAAAAGCGTTTGATTGTGTTGATCACAAAATATTGTTGCAGAAGTTGGAACATTATGGAATACGGGGAGTAGCCCACAACTGGTTCACCTCTTACTTTAATAATACACAACAGAAGGTAATTCTTCGCAGTGTAGAAAATGGCTATGACGTGAAATCCCAATGGGGCACAATTAAGTATGGGGTGTCCCAGGGGTCTGTTTTGAGACCATTGCTATTTCTTATTTATATCAATGATATGCCTTTGAGTATAACAGGTGATTGTAAAATATTTTTGTTTGCTGATGATACCAGCTTGGTAGTGAAGGATGTTGCTCGTAATATTGACACAGTATCAAATAATGCAGTTCAAGAGATAAGTTCATGGCTAGTAGAAAACAAGTTGATGTTAAACCACAGTAAAACTCAGTTTTTACAGTTTCTAACACATAATTTGACGAAAGCTGACATTCTGATTACACATAATGGGCATGTGATAAGTCAGACTGAACAGTTCAAATTTCTAGGTGTTCATATAGACAGTAAACTGTCATGGAGAGCAAATGTTCAGGATCTTGTTCAAAACCAAATTCTGCTATATTTACCATTAGAACAATATCTGAGATAAGTGATTTTTCAACACGAAAAGTAGTCTATTACGCTTACTTTCACTCACTTATGACGTACGGCATTGTTTTTTGGGGTAACTCGCATGATGCAAAAAGGATATTTCTGGCTCAAAAACGGGCGGTTTGAGCAATATCTGGTGTAAGTTCGCGAACGTCATGTCGACCACTTTACAGTAGTCTGGGAGTTTTGACTCTGGCGTCACAATACGTTTTTTCTTTGATGTCGTTTGTTGTTAATAATATCAGCTTATTCCCACGAGTTAGTAGCTTTCATTCATTGAATACTAGACAGAAGTCGAATCTACATTTACATCACACCACCTTAACACTTGTGCAGAAGGGGGTGCAGTATTCTGCGCTATCCATTTTCAATAAGCTGCCACAAGAACTAAAGAATATTAGCACTAATCCACACGCTTTCAAGTCTAAATTGAAGAGTTATCTCATGGTTCACTCCTTTTATTCTGTCGAGGAACTCCTAGAAAAGTTAAACAATTAAGCTAATTTATTTTTTCTTTATTGATTCTTTTCACTTTGTCTTAAGATTGTCGTGTGCAAAGGACTACTTAAAATTTTTCTATTACCATTCTTGTGTAACAATTAATGTATTGACTTGTTCCATGACCATGGAGTCTCACTCCTCAATTGGGTCCTATGGAACAGAAAAAACCAATAAAAATAATAAATAATAAATGAATTACTACTTGGCAGTAGTGGCAATTTATCTTTGGAACACAGAAGCTGAATTAAAGTTTGTGATGTGGAGGGAAATCGTACATAGACTTTTCCAAGGCGCCTTAATCGGTGGTGGTGTGGTAGTCTAACGAACTGTCAAGAACGAACTAAACGAACGACCGCAGAGCATAGAACTACCTGAAGAAAAAAAAAAAAAAAAAAAAAAAAAAAAAAACCGGTTAAGACGTCTGCCTAGTAAGCATGGAGGTCCGGGTTCGATTCCCCCCCCCCCCACAAATTTTAATTCAATGCATCAGATTTATCAATAATGTCTTTGACATATTTGAGACGTAAATCCGTCTCTGGGATTGATTATTTGTATTAATTGATAAAGCTTATGCCTTTTATATATTAAATAAATTAAAACGGAATGTGGGTATTAGGAACCCCATCTGAGATAGTCCTATTTTTTTTTTTTTTTTTACCATTAAAAACCTGCAAACATAACCTCCTCCGTTTGAAATGTGACAAACGGCACTGAGCTTCCAAACCAGTACATACAGAATGTACTCCAGGCTAACGTTAAACAAAACCACCACTTCTGGAGAGGAGCGCGGCTGCCGCGGCTCTGCTGGCCAGCAGCACTGCAACAGCCGCCCCCACCACCCACAGCTACTATATACATATCAACTGTCCTCTTATCTTTTTCTTTTTTTTTTTTTTTTTCTTTTAACATGAAATTAAAACAACTGTATGTGAACAAACGTGGAATAAACAGCAAAAACCATTAAAATCAGCTAACAACCCTAACCAATTCCTTGTCTTTCAAAAAGGATTTTCAACATGTTGCCATATTTCTTTTTCTGATCTGGATATTTTTTAACTCTTTCGTACTGCATTTTCATGTATAACTGAAAATCTATTTCATTATCCGGACCCAAATTGTTAATTACGTAGCTTACATAGTTACCCATTATACAGTGGATGGCATTGTTTTTCGTCTGAGGGAAATAGTTTATTTGCGACCGATAGAGCAGCTCCGAAGTAACATTATCAGGTGTAGTCCTCGTCAGAAGCGCGATTTTGGATCGCAACCAATGCCAATTAACCTTGGAGCTCGCAGGTGTATCTGGCGACCCTCGGCCAGAGGAGAGGTATTATCCCGTGGCAGCCGTTGGCCGCGCAGCCGGCAGCCGGCAGTCGGCGGCTCTTGCGGCCTGAGTGGTCCGGACGGCATTCCGCGCAGCGCCGCCGCCGCTTTGTAAATTGGCCAGCCAGCGCTCCCACATCCATCTCGTCCCGGCGGCACAGCGCCGCCTCTTATCCGCGCCGCCCAATATTTTATTTGGAGCTGCCTTTCTGACGAAAAGGACAGAGGCCCGCACAAGAAACGCCGCCAGCCAGTTAGCGGGCCAGCCCGCCGAAATGCGAACTTAAATGCGCCAGATTAAAGTAAATTGCTGCGTGCAAAGTATTCCTGTAGGCACGCTTTCCTGGAACGCATTTTACGGGGACGTTCACTGCCTTCCATTATTTATCCTTTTTGTCCGAACCACGGAGGATACGCCGGGCGCATTGTGATGCATATAGGAGGCCCATCCGAAAACTTTCTGAGATTGCCCCTACTGTTATGCAAAATACTCCGCGAGCTATTCGGAACCTTACAAACATTATCTTACAGTTATAAATCATGAACACGTTAAAACGCCTGGCTGGTTTTCTTTGCTTTTTCTTTGTGTCATACATTCCTTCAAAGTTTCATTATTCTTTTAACGAGCACCCTATCCAAGATCACTGTCTTTTAGTGAATGCTGGTGTCACAACCGTGAATATTTCCGATAATTACGTTATTGCTTCCTTTATGATCTCATTCTGTTAATCTTGCGTTTTCTTTTACGAATATATTAAGGATATATACAGCAGTGACTCCGATGTGAATTTCACTTGTACTGGCTTTTATAGGATTACTTTGTAACATAATTGTGACTTGCTTCATTAATAGTGGATGCCAATGACCTTTTTTGTTTCTGATTTAAAATGTACTATTGTTACTGACATTTACCCTGTATACCTGTGTTTAAAGAAATGCTAGTTTCTTAATCAAATAAATGATTATGGCGTCATTCCACCTGGAGCACCGTGTTGCGGTGCACGCAGGCGTCGGCCGTCGGGGGTTCGAATCCAGCCTTGGCCATGGATGTTTGTGTCTTTCGTATAAGGTAGTTCATAAGTAGTTTGTAACTTTAGGGACTGATGACCCCGCAGTTAAGTCCCTTAAACTTTACAAACATTTGAACATTGATATAATTTTGCACACACATTTAGAAGAAAACATACAAACCGCAGCTACAGTGAAGATCCCTAGATCCTTAAATAAATGTCTGCAGGATGATGGTGGGCCGGCCGTGGTGGCCGAGGAGACTGAGGCGCTTCACTCACGGTCTGCACGGCCGCTACGGTCGGGGGTTCGAATCCCCCCTCGGGCATGGATATTTGTGCCGTCCTAGTTCATAAGTAGTTTGTAAGTTTAGGGACTGATGACACCGTAGTTAAGTCCCATAAGCTTAACAAACATTTGAACATTTTTTTTATGATGGTGGATGGGCTACAGCAATTATTCTGATTACACGCTTTTATGCAATGAATAATTTTATAACGGTTATTAATGACGACTGGCAACTGTAGGTGGCATCAAAAAAATTCAAATGTTTGTTAAGCTTATGGGACTTAACTACAGGGTCATCAGTCCCTAAACTTACAAACTACTTATAAACTACCTTATACTAAAGACGGCACAAATATCCATGCCCGAGGGGGGATTCAAACTCAGACTCAGACTTCAAACGAGACTCAGTCAGACAGCTAAATTCCTGTACGTTTTTTTAAAATATAATCTCAGAATTGTGTTGCTACGCCGCGAGTGTTGAAATGTTTCACTCTGATTGGCAACACTGGCAATAGCTTGACTCAAGCTCTAAATGAAAATTTCGATCTGTAAGTATACGCAGTAATTCAGGCGTTCCTATCCCATAAAAAACGGGACAGTTCCCTTTTTCGTTTATTTTCCTCGCGTACCCAGAATTTCTGTTTCGATGCCAATAGGTCCTGTATTTTCTTGAAACCGTCTTACTAAATTAAAACTACATGTAAATGGCAAATTGCGTAGGAAGATCTATTCATAAAAAGTAGGAAAACTAAAACTTTACAGCAAATAATATCATGGTGTGTTCTTTCTAATACGTAAATATCAACTTAATAATAATTTATGCATGTATATACTAAAATATATTTACCATCGTTAAACAGAAAGTAATAAAAGGTTCGCTGATGCACTGCAACTGCAACGAAACATATGTGGGTAGAAATCAAAAGAAATTGAAACGAAATGTTTGTTTAGCATACGTGGACCGCAGGAACTTCAACATCAGGATTATTAGACCAAACGCTGCCCCCCCCCCCCTCAACAAGTGTGCTTCGCTATCGCGTCTTCAGACTCTGTACAATATTTAGTTTACCTTTCATCCCAGATGACTTTAGAATTCCATGGAGCGTATTCCAATTAACGTTGACAAGCCCGTTCTTGCTACAAATCAGAAAAAAAAGTAGATTTTGCTCTGGTCTCTGTGAACTGTAGGCAAGAAAATAATGGTCGTTGTTGTTTTTAATTGGCCATTCCACGAAGAGCGCGCACTGTCTTAGGTTCCGCGAAAGACGAGCGGATAGCTAAGAGTCGTTCCTTCTGAGAATTTCCTAACATATTCTACCATCTGTAGACCACGTCAGACTACGGAGTGCAGCCGATTTCAGGGGCGTTTTCTGACATATTAGCAAAGAAGAAAATGTGTTTGTTTCACGTTTACTCTTTTAATTCGATTCATCAAATAGAAGATTTTCGAGCTGGGAGAGAAAACCTTCTCGATTTTAAGTATAATAATGCATTCATTCTTATTCCCTTTTAGTGTAACGAATTTCGTAAAAACTTTCTCTTTGAAATAAATAACACGTGTGAAGCATGATTCTGAAACACCTACAATGTGCCAAATCTCAAAATCTCAGGACAAGGTTTTATAACTTAAAATTTTGGGAAACTCTAAAGGAAACTTTAGAAATTTAGAGAAGAAAAAATTGCATTTTAAAATGTCTCCGTGTGTTTCTATTGCAAACAAATCTAAAGTTTTGCACCGATCGTGATGAAATTTGGCACATTTGATCTTCAAAATAAGAACGTCACTGTCTTCATAAAAAAATTCGTACGCTGCAAAGCGGAGCGTACTTTATGTACGGACTTCATTGAAATCCATATAGTCCAGTCGATTGGTGTTTAAAAGAGCCTATTTCGTAACAGAATTCCGAAATTTTTTCTCAAGGTTTCTGCATGATTTTTAAGCCCTGAATTCGAGCTTCAATCTTTCTGCCGTGTACAATGTCGGCTTTACAATGAAAAACGCAAAAAAAAAAAAAAAAAAAAAAAAAAAAAAAAAAAAAAAAAAACACTTTCGCACTTTTTCACTTTTTTGCTTATATTTAGTAAAATATGCGTTTCTCGAAGATGGCGATTCGGTACAAAATTAAAGTGGAAAATTTTCTTACAAAATTCACTACCAGGTTTGATTTTCTGACTAGTGGTACCGACGATAGAGTTTGCTGATATGGAGCGATTTTTGTCCCTTCTGTGAAAACGTCAGAAACACCCACTCGCACGCCCTACAACTCGAGAAATCTACATGCTATCAACAAAATCCCCTACAAGACGTGAACGTACATTACATTTCCTACATGGAACGTCCGTAATATACCGTTTTCTTTTAAGGGGGGGGGGGGGGGGGGGGGGAGCACCAAAACGAAAGTTACGAGCAATGCCCTATAGTGAAACGCCCCCTACCTATATTTTCGATGTGTCCCACTGAAAATTGATGTTCTGAATGGATTGATAAGGAAAATGTTTGACGAAAACATTATAAAATTATATTTAGAACTTATTAGATACATGATTGAACCGGAAGCTGAATATGAAATCAGCAAATGTTCAAATGTTTGTAAAGATTATGGAACTTAACTACGGGGTCATCAGTCCCTAAACTTACAAACTATTTATGAACTAACTTACACTAAAGACAGTACAAATATCCATGCCCGAGGGGGGATTCGAACCCCCGACGGGGTACGACCTCAATGCGCTCGGCCGCTCCATCGCGCCTGAAATCATAATGTATTACGAGATTAGTGATTGTCGCGCGCAGGATTGGGTTATTAAGTGTTACATCAAACACCCGTACATCATGTGAAAGCACATGACGACGCATTCATCCTTTATTGACGAATGTCCGTCAGCCGAGTCGAAGTTGTCGAACCCTGTCCATACTCCCACTTACGTAGGTAGAAATGATCATCGGAATAAAACACGAGAAATCAGAGCTCGAACGGAGAGATTCAGGTGTTCTTTCTTCCCGGGAGTTATTCGAGAATGGAATGGGAGATAAATAGTATAAAGGTGAAACTTCCTGGCAGATTAAAACTGTATGCCGGAACCAGGTACCTTTGCCTTTCGCGGGCAAGCGCTCTACCGACTGAGCTATCCCGACGCGACTCACGATGCCGCCTCACAACTGTACTTCCGCCAGTACCTCGCCTCCTACTTTCCTAACTTCACAGAAGCTCTCCTGCGAAACATGCAAGACTAGCACTCGTGGAAGAAAGAATATGGTGGAGACAATTTTAATCTGCCCGGAAGTTTCATATCAGCGCACACTCCCCTGCAGAGTGAAAAGATTCATTCAGTATAAAGGTAGTTCGACGAACCCTCTTCCAGGCACTTAAATGTGATTTCAAGAGTATCCCATGTAGATGTAGACAGGGCGGTCCTTCCATTCCTTTGGTGGTCACATCCCCGGTAATAGGTTCCCCCTCCAGGCACGTTTGAGCGTCTCGCAGCCAAAAAAATGTTCAAATGTTTGTAAATCTATCGCATCAAACCGAACGCAGAGGATACCGCGCTCACGGGTGCGGTTTCTTTAGGGGGATCTCTACGAGTTTACGAAAGTAATTCGGACGTCCGATCCTTGATTGTCGTGAGTGCACTCGTGCTCTCCCGATGATCCATTTGTAGTCCGGGGCAACGTCCCGAAGAGAGATTAAATTGGTCCCAATCCCCCGGTTCCGACCAAGGTTTTCGGGAGGTTTTCCTTGGTTGTAAGACGTATGCCGGAACTGGTAAGCCCCTCCCTCTAATTCCCAATTGGGAGATCCTCCTTTGCCCCACTATCAGCTTTTCTGATAATTGGCTGAATAGAACCGCGACTCTTTATGGGCGGATCTGAAACAGCCCGCTCCATTCCTCGGAGTGGAGAATGAAATGAATGTTTTTTTCTTAAGGACAAACACACACACACACACACACACAAACACACACACACACATGCCCTAGGGAGGACTCGAACCTCCGACGGCGAGCAAACGCACGTTCCGCAGCGAGGCGCCTTAGACCGTTTTCTTTTTCTTTTCTTTTTTTTTTTTTTCTTTTTTTTCTGGTAGATCTACGATTTGCGGTCGTTTTTATTGCTCGTACTTGGTCGTTCATTGATCATTGTGCTCAGCTTTTTTGTTACAGAGTACGTTCGGCTACTCCACCGCGGCGTCTCGCAGCCCACCCGATCTTGCGGTAGTTTAGTCGGGTGAGAACGGCCAACACGTCGTAGTCGAATCTTTAAAGCTACTTCTTTTTCCAGTGTCGTTTGAAGTTTTTAGTGTATGTGCGTGCATAATGTCTCGTTCGGAATGTGTAATTTGTTAGTAGATGAGACACAGAGGAGTGGTATGAGAGAAAAAGGTTTGAAATCTTTCATTCTAGCCAGTAAGAAGAGTCTGGATGGTAAGTCTGTAACATTTAAGAAGAACACTGAAATTGAGGTTCATGACAAAAGCAGCAAGAATTACGTGATGGAAAAGTATAGTGCTGCTCATTTGAAGGGGGCTCAAGAAAATCCCGAATAAAACAGCTGCATTCAATTATCCCTGATTTTGCCTTTAAAACTCACAGATTTTTTATGTGCAGAGGAGGTGCCTCCGGACTACGCCAAGATACAAATAGAAACGCCTCCTTCCAAACGCAACTTGATATACCCTGTGAGGGAATTAGCTGTTAGAGAAAATGTCCATTCTCGAGAAACTTAAGTGATGAATACGGACGCAATATAGTACAACGTATAGAGCCAGTTACTGACTTGGTAGCAGCTGTGGCGCAGTACCATTTCCTGTGCACGAGAATTCTACACTAGTCTCCGCCAACTCTTCATGGAGTTTGCAGACTTCTTACTTGGTATAGGGGTTTTGTTGATAACACGTATATTTCTCGAGTTGTAGAGCGTGTGACTGGACGTTTTTAACTTCACAGACGGGCCAAAAATCGGTCTCTTTCCACAAGATCTAGAGGCAATACCGGTCGCTAGAAAATCAAGTCTGAGTAGTGCGTTTCGTAGGAAAGTTTGTCTACTTTAATTTTTTGCAAAATGGACTGCTTCGAGAAGCGCATAGTTTTCTAGATATAAGCAAAAAAACTGAGAAAAGTGCGAAAATTTTGAGGTTTTTTCTATGCCGCCTACTACTAGACAGCAAACCGAAAATTCGAATTCAACGCCCCAGAAACTTATGGAACCGTTGAGAAAATTTTTTGGAATTTTGTTACGGAAAAACCACAATTTGAAGAGGCTAACAGTTTTACTCCGATCTTGATGAAGTTTTGCACAGTTGACGTTTAAACAAAAAGGAAGATCTCTGTCTAGATAATATTTCGAGTGATGCATGGCGAAGTATACTTTACTTGCACACTACGACAACAATCTACAGTTCTATTCAGAGACTGAAAATTGCGCAATATAACTTCTAAAAGAGAGAAAGGTCACTGGCGACAAAACATCTCATATTGTGTATGGCAGAGGGTACTTCACTTACAGACTTCGAAACGTACTTAATTTTATTTCAATTTTGAAGAAATTTTACACTCTTCACTTTGAACACAGGTGGAAGTTCATTGTGTAGATAATGTTTCATATGGTGCATACCAGAGTTACCTTGCAAGAATCTTTGACTTCGTCCTACTGATCATCACAAATGTTGAAAGGCTGTAGTTTTTTACGTCCCTACTACCATAAAAACAAATTATATTTGGACATATTATTGAGGAGATATTACGCCATAAGTACTGAGCTGCTTAAAAACTGAAACTGATAGAGAGAGTGGAGTAGAAAATGACGGTCAAAGGGAAGAACTAAATGGACAAAAGAATGGAATAAATACACACCCGGTAAACGCCGGGCACAAATCCTTGTCTTGATAAAAAGCGCCATTTCTGTTCACCTCGTAGGGTATTTCAGTTACATTTTACGTTACACAGTAGTATAAATTTATATGTCTGGCTAAGCGAAAGTTATTTTCGTCCTTAAAAGTCGCAAAGCAGTGTCGTGTAGTCCTTTCGCTCCTGCCTGAATGCCAGCTACCTACAACAGTCTGCGTCAGAGGCGGTATTTTCCTCGCCAGCAGTGTCACGGACGTACAGTGTATCGAAGAAACAATAAAACACTTCCGTTCCCGCTGCCGAGCTGCAGTCCGAAGGTGAAGGCCGACAAGAAAGGCCGAAGAAGAAGCAGGCGGATACAACACACAGGGATGGCACCTCAACACGAAGACGCGCACTAGCACAGGTGACACCCAGCCAATGCGCTGCTATACCGCTGTCAGATATCTAACTCTAGTGTCAAAAGTCAGTAGCTCATAAGTGCGAATTAGGACGCTTTAGAGCAGTCGAAATCATTCAGTATAAATGTAACACAGCATTAACGAAGTATTGTCTTTCTTCGGCAGACACTACACAGGGACAAGCAGAGATGTGTGTAGAGAGATGAATTTTGGAATGTTTAGACACCAAAACATGCAATAATCGTAGGACTGACGTAAGAAGGAATTAAGGGTTTTCGATATGTCACAAAAATGGCGTTAATGATATTTGCATGTAGGCAGCACCGAAAGTAATGCAACGGTGGGCGCAAGTTGTTTATGTACTAGCTAATGTTGCTCATATTTCACCTGTTAGTAAGAGTAGCTCTTCCTGGATACTCTTGTTCCCTAATTTCTTTTTCGTATGAAATGCACATTGATTCGAAGCTGAAACAGCGTGCAGCGATTTAATTCTTCACAAAGGAAGCGTGCGGTATTTCTGACAACACGTTTGATAAGAGCAATGTGCAAAAGTGAATGAAAATGTTTAATGAAGAAGAAACTGGCACTAAACCCAAACCACGCAGTGGGAGGGCTGTAACTGCGACCAATGACGTGAATGGGCAATGATTGGATGAACTGATTCGTGTGGACAAACGAATCACAGTCCGCGAGCTTGCTGGACAACTGGACTGTAGTGAAAGACCTAGGTATCGGAAAGTGTGTGCGAAAGTGGGCACCGAGGCAGCTGCCACCTGATTTGAAGGAAAGAAGCGCGGAAGTCTGCTTTGAGTTTCTGTAAGCATCTGAAGCCGGCGGAGACAACTTTTTCTGTGTTCTGTACGCAGGGGCTGAAACGTTGATATATGCTTTTGATCAGGAAGCAGAGAATAAGTCGAAGGACTGGCGTCACACCTCTTCTCCAAGACCCGAAAAGTTCAAAAAACAGCGATCAGCAAAGGAACTAGTGGCTGCAGTCTTTGACATTCGTTGATTTTCTTAAACATGATTGCACCGCGAACGACAACAGCGTATTATAACACTCAGGATGTTTCAAGAAGCCAAAAAAGAATTTGAATTCGTTCCAAAATCATCTTGACAATGCGAAACCTCACACCTCTTTGGCCACAAGTTACGAGATTGGTCAAGGCCCTCATCAGCCACAATGTGCAGGTTTGGCACCTGACTTCTACTTGTTTGGCACAATGAAGGACAGTCTCTAGGGGTGACGTTTAAGGACACTGGTGAGGTGTCAATGGCAGTGAAGCAGTTGGTTCGACAGTGGAAACCTGACTCTTTCCAAAGAAGATTCGAGTGTGGGATTCGACGATGGAGGAAATGGAATGCTTGCAATAGAGGCTACGGTCAACAGTGCCACTGTACTCTAATAAAGAGTTTAATCTAAAAGGTCTTAGATATGTTTACACTAGGAAAAGGAAAATGTTTGTAATTCTATCGGACCAAACTGCGTGGTCATCAGTCCGTAGCTTACAAACTACTTAAACCTAGGTAAACTAACCTAAGGACAAACACACACACCTATGCCCCAGGGAGGACTCGAAACTCCACGGCGAGCAACTGCGCGCTCCGCAGCGAGACGCCTTAGACCGCTCGGCCACTCCACCGCGGCTAGGAAAAGGAAACCTACGTTTTTAGCATACGTGGATCTGTAGAAATCTTTTTATAAAATTGACTGAAATATTCTCTTTCGAATTCCGAAGGCAGCAGGGGTAAAATATAGGGAGCGAAGAGTTATATTCAACTTGTACAAAAACCAGACTGCAATTATTATAATCGAAGGGCATGAAAGGGTAGCAGTGGTTGGAAAAGGAGTAAGACAGGGTTGCAGCCTTTTCCCAGCCTTGTTCAATCTATACATGGAGCAAGCTGTGAAGGAATGCAAGGAGAAATTTGGAGAGGGAATTAAACTCCAGGGAGAGGGAATAAAAATCTTGCGGTTTGCTGATGACACAGTAATTCTGCCAGAGGCAGCAAAGTACCTGGAAGAACAATTAAATTGAATGAACACTGCCTTGAAGATATAAGATAAACGAGGGTAAAGGAATGAAGTCTTAGAAAATCGAGCGATGCTGAAGGAATTAGATTAGGTAATAAGAAGATAAAAGTAGTCGATGAGTTTTGTTATGTAGGTAGTAAGACAACATATATGGCCGAAGCAAAGAAGAAGTAAAATGAAGAATGGCTATGGGAAGAAAAGCGTTTCTGAAGCAGCGAAATTTCTTGACATCCAATATTAGTTTAAATGTTAGCAAGTCTTTTCTGAAAGCATGGAGTGTAGCATTGTATGGAAGCGAAACATGAACGATAAGGAGTTTCGACAAAAAGATGATAGCAGCTTTCGAAATGTGGTGCTATAGACGAATGATGAAGATTAGATGGGTCACGTAGCTAATGAGGAGGTGCTCAACAATTGGGGACAAAAGGAGTTTCTGGCATATCCTGCCTAAGAAATGTTCAAATGTTTGTAGAGTCTATGGGACTTAACTACGGGGTCATCAGTCCCTAAACTTACAAACTACTTATGAACTACTTACAACTAATGACGGCACAAATATCCATGCCCGAGGGGGGATTCGAACCCCCGACGCCGGCCGCGGTGGCCGAGGGGATTGAGGCGCTCCAGTCACGGTCTACACGGCCACTACGGTCGGGGGTTCGAATCCCCCCTCGGGCATGGATATTTGTCCCGTTTAGTTGTAAGTAGTTCATAAGTAGTTTGTAAGTTTAGGGACTGATGACCCCGTAGTTAAGTCCCATAGACTCTACAAGCATTTGAACATTTCTTAGGCAGGATATGCCTAAGAGAAGGGAGAGATGGGTGGGACACATTCTGAGACATGAAGGAATCGGCAACTTAGCATTATAAGGAAGTGTGTGGTGTAAAACCACATAGTGAGACGAAGAGAAGAATACAGTGAGGAAATGGATATAGTTTGCTGGGCTAATGAGGAGATTAAGAGGCTTGCTCAGGATAGAGCAGGGTGGAGAGCTGCATCAGTCCGTCTCCGGACTGAAGACCAAAAGAACAACAACAGCAACATTTTTTTAAATTCCAGAATGAAACTTTCACTCTGCAGCGGAGTGTGTGCTGATATGAAACTTCCTGACAGATTAAAATTGTGTTCCGGAACCGGGACTCGAACATGGAACATTTGCCTTTCGCAGGCAAGGGCTCTACCGACTGAGCTATCCCAGGTTAGCATCCCGGTTCCGGCACACAATTTTAATCCGCGAGAAAGTTTTAATTTTTTTTATTAATTTTATAATATTGTTATGGTTTGGATAGACAACTCATCATGCAGTCACCCTACAAAAACATTATATATCTCTAATATACATTTCCTATTTCGCCAACCCTTACTTCCTAGAATGCTAGAAAAGTGGCAGCAGGTGTGTATTTTCTATAATTTCTGGAGATAGGTTTAGTTAAACAACCTTCTGCTTAGGACACCGTTGTACAACATGAACTGGACAACCAGAGGAGTAGGTCGATAAACAATTCATTGTCACGTACTGCCGGGTTGCCAGTCTTCTGACGTATGCTATTAATGTTGTGACTTAAATTACAATTCTTATACAACCTTAAAAATGGAATAATAAAGCACAATTAAATTCCGAATGCATGGGCCAGAGCATGATGTGTATTTCATTTTTATCACAGCTTTGTCATTTCCCTTGAATCCCAAGCAATATATTGCTTTGTGAAGCTTCGTATTTTGAGCTACATCAGATGTGTGAAGTGTAATATGATAAAATTACTTGACGCTTCCGTTCTTTAACCAGCCTCCTAAATTATTTACAGACGTTGTGTCATTAGTTCCTTGTAAAATATGAGAACTGGGCAACTATTAATCAATGAGTGTACCAAGTGGTCTTGTTTGTTAGGTTTTTGATATCATTAGAAGAGAGCGTATAAAATGAACATTAACAAGAGCAAAACAAAAATAATGGAATGCGGTCTTAGAAAATCAGGTGATGCTGAAGGAATTACGTTAGGTGGCGAAACAATGAAGGTGGTGGATGAGTTATGTTACTTGGGTAGTAAGGTGACATGCGATGGTCGCAGTACAGAGGATATAAAATGCAGAATGGCAATGGGAAGAAAAGCAATTTTGAAAAAGAGAAATTTGCTAACATCGAATATTAATTTCAGTGTAAGCAAGTCTTTTCTGAAGGCTTTTATGTGGAGTGTTGCCTTGTACGGGAGTGAAACATGGACGATTAGGTGGGTAGATCGCTTAACTAATGAAGAGGTATTGAACAGAATTGGTGAGAAAAGGAATTTTTGGCATACCCTGACTAAAAGAAAGGATCGCTTGATAGGACACATTCTTAGAAATCGAGGAATCGTAAATTTAGCATTGGAGGAAAGTGTGTGGGGTAAAAATCGCAGAGGGAGACCAAGAGACGCTTATAGTAAGCAAATTCAAGTGGATGTGGGTTGTAGTTCTTATGAAGAGATGAAAAGGCTTGCTCATGATAGAGTAGGGTGTAGAGCAGCATCAAACCAGTCTCCGGACTGAAGACCATAATAATATAAGCTATTATCCCCCGTAGCTCAGTCGACAGCACCGTCCATTGTGCCCGGATTCGACTCCCGGAAGGGGACTGTGTTGTCCTTATCGTTTTTCATCGACACTCAAGTCTCCGAAGTGGCGTCAACTAAGAGGACTTGCACTAGGCGGTCTAATTATCCCAGATTGGATTTCCCGGACAGAAATGCTTACGATCAATCCATATTTGCATTATTGAAACGTTTTTCAGTATCCAATCAGACTGATCGGAGGCAGCGGAGACATTTCGTCGGTGCGTGCTGGAATGTTCCACTACAAGACCACAAGGCAGTTACAGGTGGACCTCCCCGCCTGCGGCTGCGTCATGGGAATCTCCAGACAGCCAGTGGTTGGATCCTCTTACACCTCCGTACATTGACCTTTGCACTGTGACACCACGAATTTACTTCTTGCTACCTCCAATTTCTCATAATGCAAGAGTTGCCGACAAATAATTTGCAAGAATGTTGCGCAGGAAACGGATAAATCTCACGCAGATGCCACCCGTACCTCTCATTTGTTAAACGACCCTGTCATACTCCTGTGAAAAAGCGGATTATGGAATGGAGGGCGTGAGTCGTGTGGTGTCCGCGAGCCTGTTCAGTTTATTAGTTCTCATATTTAGCATTACAGATTTTGTAAGTAAATCTCTGCTCTGATTATCATCCAGGCCAGGTCTTGCTAGAGAACACAACTCGTGATTAATAGGCGTCATATACAAACAAAGTAATTTTGCAAAAAGAACAGGAAGATACGGTAAACTTTACATAAAGTGAATATTTAAGCGGGATACATTATAGCCCCAGTTATGTTAATCTCTCTCTCTCTCTCTCTCTCTCTCTCTCTCTCTCTCTCTCTCTCTCTCTCTCTCTCTCTCTCACACACACACACACACACACAGATACTCGCACGCACACAGAAATGTCCACATGGAGAGTCGATCGACGCCCTCATGGGGATGTTGTAGTAATGCAAACAAGAAAAGCTTACTGCTCTCTAGAAATAAATAATCTCCAAACAGTGCGCATCATTATCCTGTTGTAAAGCAACAGCTAATCATCTCCCAGAGTGCCATGTGTAATTGTGATTTATGATTACCAAATGAACGAAGTAGTACTGGCATAAATGTATTATACAGGGTGTTACAAAAAGGTATGGCCGAACTTTCAGGAAACATTCGTCACACAAAAAGAAGGAAAACACGTTATATGGACATGTGTCCGGAATCGCTTAGCCGGCCGCGGTGGCCGAGGGGACTGAGGCGCTTGAGTCACAGTCTGCACGGCCACTCCGGTCGGGGGTTCGAATCCCCCCTCGGGCATGGATATTTGTGCCGTCCTTAGTATAAGGTAGTTGATAAGTAGTTTGTAAGTTTAGGGACTGATGACCCCGTAGTTAAGTCCCATAAGCTTAACAAACATTTGAACATTTTTGATTTCAATCGCTTAATTTCCATATTGGAGCTCATTTTAGTATTTCTCTTTAAATGTAAATTGAAATAATTCGTGCAGACAATTGTCAAAATACCCAATTGTTTCGTTAGTATGTACTGTGCTTCCTCGATTCACCGCCAGTTGGCCCAACTGAAGGAAGGTAATGTTGTCTTCAGTGCTTGTGTTGACATGCGACTCATTGCTCTAGAGTACTGGTATCAAGCACATCAGTACATAGCATCAACTGGTTAGTGTTCATCACGAACGTGGTTCTGCAGTCAGTGTAAAGTTTACAAATGCGGAGTTGGCAGATGCCCACTTGATGTATGGATTAGCAGGGGGCAATAGCCGTGGCGCGGTATGTTTGTATCGAGACAGATTTCCAGAACGAAGGTGTCCCGACTGGAGCACGTTATCATGATTTCATACGGGATACTCTACCTGTGCTGCTAGAACATGTGCCTTTACAAGTACGACACAACATGTGGTTCATGCACGATGGAGCTCCTGCACATTTCAGTCGACGTTTTCGTACGCTTTTTAACAACAAATTCGCTGTCTGATGGATGGGTAGAGGCGAACCGATTCCATGGCCTCCACGCTCTCCTAACCTCAACCCTCTTGACTTTCATTTATGGAGGCATTTGAAAGCTCTTGTCTAAGCAACTCCGGTACCAAATGTAGATACTCTTCGTGCTCGTATTGTGAACGGCTGTGATACCATACGCCATTCTCCAGGGCTGCATTAGCGCATCAGGGATTCCATGTGGCGGAGGGTGGATGCATGTATCCTCGCTAACGGAGGACATTTTGAAAATTTCCTGTCACAAAGTGTTTGAAGTCACGCTGTTACGTTCTGTTGCCGTGTGTTTCCATTCCATGATTAATGTGATTTGAAGAGAAATAATAAAATGAGGTCTAACATGGAAATTAAGCGTTTACGGACACACGTCCATATAACATATTTTCTTTCTTTGTGTGTGAAGAATGTTTCCTGAAAGTTTGGCCGTACCTTTTTGTAACACCCTGTATACAAACTGGGTAAATTCGGAAGAACCAATGCTCATAAGAAATACCTTCCTAACTAATTCAATTGCCATAAGTATCCCACTCCAAGAAACGTATTAGAATCGTCACTAGCCAGAGAGAGATTTTCTTGCACGTGAAAAACCGAGGCAGACATTACAGTACATTAATATGAACTGCCTTACACTCTCTCTTAAAGGACACGTTTGACCTCGAATACCTAGAACCGAAGAAACCATGATTAGAATAACACTCCAAGATCGCAAGGATAGCGGTCTGTGTCATTTTACTGCTAATCGTTGCATTCCACCACAAGTGCAACAAGTTGTCAATATCATAGAAGGAAAATTATACTTAATTCTGTGATGACTATATATCAATACGTTTTCCACCAACTGTGCCAAAATTGTCTGCTTAGTGTAATTACACACATACCTTAAACAGCTGATATTGCTTTTATTCTCGAAGTGCAAATGTTCAAATGTTTGTTAAGCTTAAGGGACTTAACTACGGGGTCATCAGTCCCTAAACTTAGAAAATACTTATGAAATACCTACAACTAAGGACGGCACAAATATCCATGCCCGAGGGGGGATTCGAACCCCCGACCGTAGTTGCCGTGCAGACCGTGACTGAAGCGCCTCAGTCCCCTCGGCCACCGCGGCCGGCCTCGAAGTGCAGATGCGGCATTTCTCTGATTGGCTAACTCAACAGTGGAAGAGATACATGGTCGTTATGTCATCATCAAACTTCTCTCTGTGATTTAAAATCTGTTTTCTGCACCAAAGTAAAAGCCTATGTTACAATATGGTAGGGAAAAGACAAGTTATGATATCTCCATACTGAAACAACTCCCTTCCAATTTTATGTACAGAAGTCTACAAAACACAAGTTATGGAAGATTAGGGTTTAACGACCCGTCGACAGCATGGTCGTTAGAGGCCGAGCTCACGCTCGGATTGTTTAGGTAGCGATGGGCAAGAAATTCGGGCGTGTCCTTTCAAAGAAGCCATCTCAGCATTTTACTGAAGGGGTTTAAGGAAATCAAGGAAATTTTAAAAAAGCATACTGGAGACAAACAGCGATCTTGATATAATAGTTAAAATGTTGCGATCTGGACTGTAATTATTTTAATTTTAAATCACGGACTAACTAAATCAGGATGGCCGAAGGTGGATTCGAGCCACTGTCCTGCCGAGAGCATACGTGTTACGAAACAGAGCTCACGTTTTGCGCATTTACGTTTTGAAGCTGGTATCTGCTTCCATTTCCGCTTGAAATCTCGGAAAAGTTGATTCCACTGTTGTCTTCGGTGGTATAACAAATCTTCCCTGGGTTGTTAAAATTTAAGATTAAAATGCTGCCTTACTGCAGATTCTCGTAAACACATTTATTGTACTTAGCTATAGAACATACTGTTCACAATTCACGTCGTCCATTTTGAGTTTACACTGCCACTCATGTACACTTTATAGCAAAAAAGGGGGTCACTGCTGTGTTCCAGGTCCAATAAATATCAAAACCCTGTGGGGTACAGTCTCTTGACTATACACAATGGGTACCACAAGAGACACTAGAGAATTTGCTCTTCATGGCCTTCAGTCCACATGTAAATCAATGCCGTCAAACAAAAATGTTCAAATGTTTGTATAGCTTATGGGACTTAACTACGAGGTCATCAGTCCCTAAACTTACAAACTACTTATGCACTAGCTAATCCTAAGGACGGCACAAATATCCAATACCGAGGGGGGATTAGAACCCCCGACCGTCCGACCGTAGTGGCCGTGCAGACCGTGACTGGAGGGCCTCAGTCCTCTTTTTTTTTTTTTTTTTTTGGCCTCCATCCTCCCTTTAGCCCGTCCTTCCGCTCGCCATAAGTCGCCTTCCTCGGCGTGGGCTTCAAAGCCGTACAGAAAGAAAAACTGTGTCTTCTTAAATAAATAAATGTCTTCTTTCAAGAAAAAAAAACTAGTTCTGCCTCCATGTTAATGTTGACCTGAAAGGTCTTATGGCTCCATTGCCGTTTATAACCTAAAATCTTTTCTCTTGTTAATGTTGCCATTTAACTGTTCAAAATAAACCAACAGAAATTAAAAGCATGTCCTATCTTTCGGTAAAACGTGGGGACCAACCTGTCCTCAATATTAAAACATAATACTTTGACTCCTGAACTGAAGGAAAGGTAAAACAATGGCGATATATAAATTTGGCTTCGAAACAAACATATAAGGAATGTAGTGTAATTAAAAATTTCCTTCCTTCTTTGTTATGGTAATGTGTTTAGTAAGAAATTAGCGTAATGTTTCTTGTAATGTCTTGTTTTCATCAGCTTGTGATGCTCCGTGGTAAGGTATACCCAGAAATCTTCCAAATTCATGTCCGTGTCTGAAAAAATGTAGTGGACCGATGCCCCCTTTAGCCAGTTGATGGCGTTTCTTTTTGTTTTGGGGAACGGTACGTCTTCTGGGAAGAGAAAATCGGAAGCTGTTATGTAGTTTGGCGACGTTCTGCTGATGGATGACAATTTCCGTCCTATATACATCCATATTTCTTTGACTTTGTCGCATCCGAATCGGTGTTCTTCGGTATCCAATACGTTGCACGTGACACAAAGTGGTGAGTTTACCAGGTGGATGTTGTAAAGTTTTGTGTTAGTTGCAATTTTGCGATTTACAACTAAGTACCACGTAGTCTTCATCGTGGAAGGTAAGTTACGACAATGGATATTTTACCAAATTATCTTCCAGTTGTGAGATCTGTATTTGTCTTCTATGTTGTTTTTCTTTTTATCTTTCATGAATTCACGGTATATGACTTTAACTTTCTTCTTTCTGACATCGGGGATTCGTGCTTGTAAATAGCTATACTCTAATAGAAAGTATTTCAAGTGATAAAGTACGTTCGGGACATGTTGTACACTGATGGGTGGACTGAGGTCAGCCGGAGCTATTTCATCCAACAAGTGTGCAACAACACTGTTGGTACAATTCTTCCATTGTTCAGTAGTTTTAGCGATGTATAACGCCTGTGCCTTCTTACCAATGTCTGTGAGATTGAGACCCCCACTTATTGGCGGAAGCGTTAGGGTGTCATAATGCACTTTGAAAATGTGACCGCGACTGACAAAGTGGCCAAGTGCGGAAATGAATTGTTTTGTCATAGTTGCAGGTATGGGCAGGACTTGAGCGACATAATTAAGTTTTGCAGTTAGGCAGATGTTGGCTATTGTTACTTTTTGGATTTCATTGAGTTTCCTGATATTGTATGTCTGTGCACAGGCGCGTAGTTTATTTAACAGTGCCTTGTAGTTTGCTGCTATGGTACGACGAATAGTATTGTGAAAGTCAATACCTAGGCACTTGAAAACCGTCAGCTCACGTAGATGTCCAGATGTGTGTGGCCCTAAACCACGGCCGATATTAAAAATTCCAGATTTTGTTCTGTCGAGCAGTGCGCCAGATGCACGTTCATACTGTTGTACGATCTGCAAAGCGGTCTCTATTTCAGGTCTGTTGATGACAAGGAAACCCACATCATCCGCATAGGCCTTGCAAACTATTCTGTTTCCATGTATTTGTAATCCTTGTAGACGCTGCATCAGCGTGGCAAGCAGGGGTTCAATTGCGATGGAAAACAGCGCCATAGAAACTGGACAACCCTGTCTAACAGAACTGGCTACTTCTATTTTCCTGGTAGGCTGTCCATTGATGATGATTTGTGATGTATTGTTCGTTATCATATGTTGCAAAATAGTTACGAACCGAGGCGTAAAGCCCATCACATGTATGGTACGGAGGAGATACTGGTGATTGACCCTGTCAAAGGCTTTGTCAAAGTCTAATGATATTATGGCACATTTAAGTTTTCAGACCTCGGCCGTTGATATGAGGTCGCGGTAGTCGCACAGGGTGTGGAAGAGTCTCCTATCTTGGCCCACACTCGTCTGGTAGGATCCAGTTACGCTGTTAATTGTCGATTTAAGCCTATGTGCTAAAAGTCGAGCAAAGATTTTGTAATCACTGTTAAGAAGAGTGATAGGTCTCAAATTGTCAATTTTTTTACTAACAGGATTTTTTGGAATCAAAACTATGATGCCTTCGCGAAATTCTTGTGGGATCCCATTTGTGGGCTCTAACAGTTCGTTACAGAGGAGTGTAACTTTTGTTTTGATCTGATCGCAGAACACTTGACAGAATTCCGCTGGGATGCCATCCGCTCCTGGAGATTTATTTTTGGAACTTTCCCTAACGGCGTATTCCACGTCATCTTCGGTTGCCTGTGCTACGAGTTTCTATACTTCCGTGTGGTTGACTCTACCTTGCACATTTTGCAGTAGAACATTTTGTGCTTCTTCGTCCACTTCTTTATGAGACATCAAGGCTGTGAAATGGCTTAATATTGCTTCCTTAATTTGTCTATGTGTGGACAAAGTTGTACCATCTGCCGCTGTTAGTTCTGTCAGTATCTTGCTATGTCCACGTTTCCTTTCTTGTATGACATGATAAATGGACGTATTTTCTTGTTGTGCCATGGTTTGAATCCGTGATCGAACTATGTATCCTTCCAGTTGTTTACGACGCAGGGCCAAACTTTTGGCCTGTATTCTTTTGATTCGTTCATAGTAACCAGTAGCCGATGTGCCTAGCATGTAGACTTCTCTTAAACAGTGAAAATAAAATTCTATTGTTTTTTTATGCCATGAAGTTTTATCTTTAGAGTAGTTAATAAAACATCTCCTTATTTTAGGTTTTGCATACTTAAGCCACCATTCTATTACCTAAGTATAAGAGGCGAATCTGTGCTCGCACTCCCTCCAGGTGTTGAGGAAGGCTTCTTGACATGCTGGGTCTTGTAGGTGTGAAACACTTAATTTCCACAGGCCTCTGTATCTGCACGTGACTTGTCGTTCCATATTTACGGTACATAAATATGCTGCGTGATCGGAAAAGGCCACTGGCCAAATTTCAGACTGCAGAATATGAGTGCTCAAGGCAGACGTGACATATATCCTGTCCAAACGGCTTGCTGAATGATTGGTGATGTGGGTAAAACCAGGTTCCACTCCATGTTTGTACTCCCACGAGTCAATGAGTCGTAAGTCTCGGACTATGCGCTCCAGTTCAATAGATTTGTTCAAGTTGGGAATTTGATCTTTAGCGCTGAGGACGCAATTAAAGTCACCTCCTAAGATCACGTGTTCGTTGTTAGCACCAAACAGGGGAACAATATCTTCCTTAAAGAAGTCTGCTCGTAGTCGTCTATTACTGGACCCAGCTGGAGCATAGATATTTATGAGCCTGATGTTATGGAAGGTGCCAGCAATACCCCTACTATTGGGTAATTTCGTAACATCCTTGATAATGATGCCTTCCTTCACAAGTAAGGCTGTACCCATTTCAGAACCCATACCAGGATTAATGAAGGCATTATAGCCTGGTATACAGTCAAGCCTTCTTGCAGGAAGGTTATGTCAACGTCTGCTGCATGTAAGAAGTCTTTTAAATGTTGTAATTTCAGCTCACTACGTATCTTATTTAGATTTACCGTTGCAAGCCTATAGGCCTGTAGTGGAGTGATTGGTGGCTATACGCAAATTAAGCTTAGAGAATAAGAATGTGGTAGTAACCATGAAGTAAGTCTAAAGGAAAGTGTCTAAACGCTTGTCGAAAGATGCTTGTGCAAAAATCTGCACATCAAGAGCTGTTTAATAGTATTCGTCATTAGGGAAATGATCAGTCGAAAGTGCTTGTTGTGCGTTAATTTCTGTAGAGCCATCGTGGAGGAATTGACAGTCGCCGTCCGTTTGGAATGGAGCTGTGGGAGTTGCGGTTCCAGAGGTATCCATCTCCTCTTCCGTACTAGACTCCATTTCTTCGGCCCATGTAGGTGGTAGTAAATTTTTCGACGTGTTGAGTAGCTTGTCAGGAGAACGTTCGGTGACAGTCCGGTCATCAAGTTCGGAGTCGGGGTGTGAGGTGTTTTCAGTATTTAATATCACAGAAGTCGAGGCCTTTTCCATTGTTCCTGTCACATTGGCGGGCGTGTGTTCTGAGTTCCTAAGTTGAGCACCTATCTCCTTTGCCTTTTCCTGTAAGGGCGGTGCAGTGACTTCCGCTCCCTGACGCGCAAGCCTCCGTTTCCTTCTTCTCTTGGGAGATGAACCTCTTGACGGACTTTGTTCATTTCCAAAAAAAATGTTTGTATAGTCTATGGGACTTAACTACGGGGTCATCAGTCCCTAAACTTACAAACTACTTATGAACTACTTACGAACTAGGACGGCACAAATATCCATGCCCGAGGGGGGATTCGAACCCCCGACCGTAGTGGCCGTGTTCATTTCCAAGCGGAGCTTCCGTCGGCGTATGAGTCTCTGCTGGTGGGTGCTATACAGTGTTTGGGACAAAGAGCTGTTCCTTACTACTCTCAATAGGTGTTGGTTGGTCCAAAACTGTCGGTGCGGGTTGTACAAACGTTGGAATAGTTTCCATAGAGGCCACTGGTAGGGCGTCGGAAGTTGTCGATTCGGTTTCTTGTATTGCAGGGGCCTGTTCTTGTACGGCTACAGCAGGTGTCGGTGTCACAGAAGTCTGAGGGAGGGTCCGTTCTGTTGGTTCAGTTGTCGCCGTCGTCATCTCAGGCACGTTAAGACAAGCATTGACTTCGGGGCCCGCAGCAGCAGGGAGACCGCGCGCAGCGGCCGCATACGTCACCGGCAGAGTCGACAACACGGGCGGCCTGGCCGCCTCGCCGGCCGGCAGCTGCGCCACGCGCCGCTGCATGCACTCGGCTCTCACGTGGCCCGTAGAGTTGCACGCGGCACACGTCTTAGGCTGGTCATCATACATCACAATTGCTCGGTACCCGCAGACCTGAATGTATGATGGAATATGCTTATGCAAGTCGACTTTCAGATGTCGCACCCCGTTTAGTACCGGAAAGCGATGGGCAGTAGACCACCTTTCAGCAATATTACTAATCACTCTACCGTATGGCGAGATCACTGCGTCTATATCGGCACTTGTTATCTCAAAAGGCAGTTCGAAAATGCGCACCGTTCTGATTCCAAGGCCTGCATGAGAAACGAAAACCTTTCCAACATTGCCATCACTGTATTTATATTGCATAACTCCACCACAGGATTCGACTATTTTGGCACACATATCGGATCTAGCGAGTTTCACAAAAACCACGCTGCTAACAATCGATAGATGGATGCCAATAATGTCCTCGATTCCTATTTTAACGCATCGTTCTAGCCATTCCTCAATTTCAAAAGATTTCGGTCGGGCAAATTCTCTTTCAAAAGTAAACTTCAGGGTATCCTTTCTATTCCTTTCAGACATCACTGTTCTGTATTCATCTTCTACAACACGAATAACTGCAGGTCGCTACAGCAAGCGCAGAGACTTACCAAGAGGAAGCAGCAAACGGCGCAGCGCACAGCACGGCGTGTGTTTACTCCACGCTGTCCGCCACAAGACTTTTCCTTTCGGCCACCGCGCCCGGTATGCCGTCATACACCAAATAACAGAGTACACGTTATTAAAGATGACAGTACCGCTTTTAAATGTCATTAAAATAAGTGACAAAGCATTTAATGACGAGTTATTGTTGTGATCTGAATTTGAAGACACTGTTAACCTCCAAAAGCTGATGTGTTTGTCCGAGAATCGATTAGGTATAAAGAGACGTAAAACACTGACGTATTCACTTGTATCAATTTTCGAGACCGATATCAGAACACGGAATTAAATGATAAATTTTGCACTGTACCAAATGTTCAAATGTTTGTATAGGTTATGGGACTTAACTACGGGGTCATCAGTCCCTAAACTTACAAACTACTTACGAACTAGCTAATAATAAGGACGGCACAAATATCCATGCCCGAAGGGGGATTCGAACCACCGACCGTAGTGGCCGTGCTGACCGTGACTGGAGCTCCTCAGTCTCCTCGGCCACCGCGGCTAGCAGTGTACCATGGATTGCATTAGGCCCATAATGTTCCTGAGAGGTAACCACTAAATGTATGGCACGCCGCAGTGGCCGAGAGGTCTGCGGCGTGCCAGTCACGGTTTGCACGGCCACTACGGTCGGGGTTTCGAATCCGCCCTCGGGCATGGATGTTTGTGCCGTCTTTAGTATTAGCTAGTTCATAAGTAGTTTGTAACTTTAGGGACTGATGACGCCGTAGTTAAGTTTCTTAAGCTCTTGCAAACATTTGAACATTTGAACTAAAGGTATGTAATATAGTGGTTTTCCCCGACTTCCGCCGATTTGAGCTAACCCTTGGCCGCCTGTTAGGTTAAATCAAAACCACCCAGAGACAAGGCCGTACAACGAACACCACCTAGAGTGGAGGCCGTACAACCAACACCACCTAGAGAGAAGGCCGCGGCGCTCTCGTGTGACGTCAGATAGAGTAGGTTGCGCGCGCATAGCTGACTGAGTAGCCGCTGGGGCACACATTTCATATGGCGTTGTTGGTGCGAATCAGATGTTTGCTCGGTACGTGTTTTTGGGACAGGCGAGTCCTGTGTGCGCGCCGCAGTGGTCAGCAGGCGACTGCGACGGCGGACGGCGGGTTCCCGCGGAGAGCAGCGGAGGCGCAGGCGGGCTTTTTGCCGGCGGGAGCCGCGACCACATTCCGCACCGCGCCACGCTGCCTGGTGCCTGGTGCCTGCTGCCTGGACGCGACAGCCTCACGCGCTGCCGGCACGCGCTTCTTGCCCCGCGCTCTCCGGACCAGGCCTCAGCTGACACTGCCACCTGACTCCACGACTGTGGCAGTCCCTAGTCATGATATACGGTGGCTGAATGAAATACACTGAAGAGCAGAAGATACTGATACACTGCCAATTTTCGTGTAGGCAAGGATGGGCCCCCTCCACGCCCACACCAACGTGGTGACCGTCACAAAAGTTCTACTGTCACCTCCGCAATTAATTTAGTTTGCTAAGGTGGATCACGGGATGTGGGAACCGCGATGTTATCCGAAAGTTATCCACGAAAGTTTACTAAATGTCTTTTATGAAGTATCCTTTCCACATAAAATAACTCCAAGTGTCTTATAAATATCATACAGCGCATAAAACAGTTCCGGGAACAATACCTCGGAAATATTTCATTGGGCCACAATTACTTTCTCTGGCGACACACATACTAATACGTCAATAATGAAAAGGGCTTTTTTAATAAGTTTTTGAAACACCAGTTTTAAGATAACTTCTCAGATATATTCTCACCATGGATTCTTCATACAACAAATATACATCAGCAAGACACGATCAAGAAAAAAACAATAACACAGAATAAAAAACAATGGCAGAACGCTTATTTTTAAATGAGAGCATAGGATTTCTATATCCTAAGAATAGTAACACTACGTATTACTTGTACAGTCTTTACTACACTATTTATTTATTATTTCTGATAAAATGGCAAACGAATGAATAATGTTCTTGTTTCTATTTTTTTATATCAAGAAAAATGTTCAATTACCGAGTTCGCATAATATTTAATTTATCCAAAGAAATTAGCAAGAAATTAGCTCTGTTCCAAAGTGTGTGTGTATTATACCGTACGTGTGGGCACGATTACCCATTAATACGGTGCATCTGGAGATAGAATTGGTCGAAAGATATACGAAGGGTAAAGGTATGTAAGGGCAGAGGGAAAAAAGTGCCAAGGCAAAAGCCAAGGGAAAAAGCCTCTGCGACAGTGGGGTAGGTTTGAAGGGCAGTAGCGGTATGCTATCTGCGACAGATCATGCAAGGTTTGGTAATGTTAGTAAAGGGTATATCTCAGTACCGTTAACTTTGCTAGGTTCGTCATAAAGAATCAGTCCGTTTGATGCGAGGTTCTGCTGCAGCTGAGCTCCTGTGAAGTCTCGTGGGTCGGCTGCGGCAGAATACCTGTGAACATCGGCTGTGGCAGAATACCTGTAACATAGCCAAGTTTGTCATGGTAGTTAGGCAGTTCGGTCATAGAACTGGTAAGTGTGAGGGACTGTATTGGTTTGTTTGTGTTTAGTGCGCTGAATATGGTTTCCGTGCCTTGCCTGTAGGTCGGCTGTGGACTCAGCTGGCATTGCCAGTCAGTTTGCTGTTCTGCAGGGGTTTGCCATATTCATCGTGTTTGCGTGTTGATGTTCCCTAAGACCGTAGGTGACCGTAGGTGGTTAGTCTCTGAGGAGAAGTGTTTTGGGGAGTTTATGTTTCCACCTATGGTTGTGATCGTAGTTCCCCAAGCGTAGGATGAAGGGACTGTCCGGGTGTCTCGAGTTCTTGTACAGTCATGTGGCGAGTTTCTTGAATACCACCGAGAGGTGCTCTAGGCGGTATTCATTGTGAAGATCCATGACTCGTGTAGGCACCCCGCGAGCTCGCTGAAGTACCGCAGTACGACGTGACAGGGACTCGACTAATGTCTGAAGTAGTGCCGGAGGGAAATCACACACGGATCCTGCAGGGATGTCCATAAATCCGATGTAGTGGAGATCTCTCCTGAACAGCACGTTCACGTTCCAAGCCATTACAGGTATGCTCAATAATTTTCGTGTGAGTTTGGTGGTCAACGGAGATATCTAAACTTATAAGTGTGTTCCTGGGGCCACTATGTATGAGTTCTCGACTTCGGCGTGTCTCCTTGGCATGTTGTCCTCCTGGAAGTGCTCATTTCCGTCGGAATGGACAATGCACATGATGGATGCAGGTGATCAGCCAGGATGCGTCCTTCGTGTCACCTCTCAGAGTCGTAGCTAGACGTATCAGTGGTCCTAGTGGTGCAGCCAGGAAGGGGGGGGGGGGGTTGCAATGGGGCTGAAGTAACACCGTCTGAAGAGAAGGCCTGCGCGCTGCCTTGCCACGTCACGCAGAGTAGGTCGCGATCGCGTAGCTCACTGGCTGGCCGATGGGGCACCGCCCACCGCCTCCCATCGGTCAGCCAGTCAGGTACGCGATCGCGACCTACTCTGCGTGACGTGGCAAGGCAGCGCGCAGGCCTTCTCTTCAGACGGTGTTACTTCAGCCCCATTACACCCCCCCCTCCCAACACCACCCCCCCCCCCAAAATCACGTGCCAAAGACTTTTGAATTTTGTTACTTCTTATTGTTTTTATTTTTTATTGATTTATTTATTTATTTTAAAGGTCGGCACCGGAAGTTTGAAATAGTACACGCTTAATAAATCACAACGTAAATATAATTCGCCAAGCACAAGTGAACGTGACAATGGATGGCCAACGTGATGTCGTGATGTCGCCACTGATGACGTGTGCTGCTGTTGCTGTGAGCGGTTTTCATGTCACCGCGAGAATCGTTGATGATGCCGCTATTGTTACCGCTATGCTGAAGTTGCGACCCGATTGTTCATATGCGGCGACCCGCTGCTTAGCGACTGGAATCCGATAAATTTTAGTTCAATTTTCACACATAGAGATACTCCATTTCCACCACGTTGCTTCTCTTCCACTTTCAAATTAATGCGAGCCTACTCATTTCATTTCTTGTGCAATTGTTTTCGCAGTATAATTGGTTAAATTGCAAAAATTGTACAAATAAGTCATAAATTAATAAATTCAATAGGTCTAATGTTTAAAAAATTGTACTCCCACCCAGAACCTAATCCTGGCTGCGAGACTGCTTCAACTGCACATGCGTCACACCATTGCAATGACTCCACCAGCTTCAACAGTCCCCTGGCGATGTGCACGTCCATGAATTCATGACGATGTCACAATACTTGCACACGTCCATCTGCTCGATAGAATTGCACCTTCTTTGTTGAGGCATTAAGTCCATGAACCAACGCAATCCGGAACTCCTTCAATGACACTGTTGCCCCATCGCTTCTTTCTTGGAACAACAAAAATGAATTTACAATGGAGACATCCAGCGTATGCGGAAGAAAAAAAAAAGAAAGAAAGAAAGAAATCCAGAATGTGTGCTTCATCAAGGTTCAAATATTTGTAAATCTATGGGATTTAACTACGCTAGGCTTACAAACTACTTAGTTATCCTAACGACAACAAACACACTCATTTAATTTTAATACTTAAATACACCCATGCTCGAGGGAGGACTCGAACATCCGTCGGCGAGCAGCGATACGCTCCGCAGCTACGCGCCTTGTTACGCTCGGTCATTCCACCACGGCTCCTTTATCGACTTGCCCCACATGCACGGTGTACTGTTTCACAAGTATGAGACATAAGAGCTCAATTACTGACCCATCTTTTTGCTTTCTAGACACTGATGTCTGCCGTGGATCATGAAAATAATTCAGAAATAAAATTCCTTCTTGTCCTGCCATATCAATGCAGACAAGCCTTCTTGTGTGCGTCTGTAGTCTTTTGACTTAAAAAAAAATGTTCAAATGTTTGTTAAGCTTATGGGACTTAACTACGGGGTCATCAGTCCCTAAACTTACAAACTACTTATCAACTAGCTAATCCTAAAGACGGCACAAATATCCAATACCGAGGGGGGATTAGAACCCCCGACCGTAGTGGCCGTGCAGACCGTGACTGGAGCGCCTCAGTCCCCTCGTCCACCGCGGCCGGCTTTTTTGACTTCGTTTTACTGTCTCACAAGCATACACACCATGATCATAAAGATTTTTCATTAAACTAACAGAAGTGATAAAACTGTCAAAGAAATCTTACGGTTTTTGTTCACCAGTTTCTGACTCGATTACTCCACTACCGTTTCACCCAATTCTTTTTCTGGACATGTAGTAGTACCATTAGATGTCTGTGCTTTGCACTAGCATCGGTCATATGACGTGAAAGCCACTGGTCCTTCCAAACATAATTAATAAAATGGAGTTTTCGGGCAGAAACCACTGGTGCCCAAAGGGTTAATGCGCCAGGACGTTTCAGATCAGCGCACTCTCCGCTGCAAATTGAAAATATCATTCTTAATGTAGTAATTAGTGCCAATATAAAATTTCTAATGTTACGCTCGGTGGGTACGCAGTTCTAAGATATTATTCTAAAAATGAAGTTTCTTGAAGGTACAAGACGCATTGCATCCAGAACAAAAAAAAACTTTGGCGTCAGAGTACAGTGCATCATTAGATTAATGAGTTTTTCGTAAGATTATACGTTTCTTGAGTGCAAATCTTTCTCCGATAAAAAGCATGTAATGGATATAAATATCCGTTGCCTTTGTAGCCACAGTCAATAACGTCTACTTAGATGCAGGATTGTATGTGAAGTAATTTTGATGTCTGCAGCATCCTGTTATTTCCAAGAGCTATAATACAGTTTTTTTTCCGTCACCGGAAGCCTGGGAAATACCCTGACCGAGGCTAATGCCACGTGTTTACTACTGAGCGGTCCTGTGAAAACCTCAACGTCACACATTTGAGTACTCATCAGTAGATTTCCTCCTCAGACACTTACAAATGTTAATTCACACTGATGAAATTTGACCGTTGGGAAGGTGAGCTGAGTATTATTATTATTATTATTTAACAGGAGAAACAGATGGCTATGAAACACAAATTACGTCTCGTAATTAGCGGCCATTCAGACTTTGTAAGACTTCAAAAGGCTCTAAATACTTACCGATCAAAGATGTTCTGTCTTAGAAGCAATAAATTATATACAGAGACCTTCCTCGTGGAAGAGTCTGTCTATAAGTATAAATTACACCAAAGTCAGTACAGTTCCTGCCATTCCGAGCACACAGGAAGAATTTGAGAGCTCCAACGTTAGGATGCCGGCAAAGGTCACCATCTGCGACATTGTTGACAGGACCGAGTGTGGGCCTCCGGTACAGAGCCGAGTGAAGGATCTGATCAGAGGCTCAGATGGTTCTGCGACTGTGTAGGCTCCAGATTAGACTTGCACCACAGGGTGGTCCAGTTCCGGGTGCCGTTGACTATTCAACGGCACCCGGTTCCCGGCAGGCGTCCACCTCAACGCAGGAAGCGGCTTCATGGGTAGGCTGCGTGGCGTGGACTTGGCGTTTATTTTTTATGAACTCGACGACACACAAAAAAGAGTGTCTGTATCAAAGGATAGAGTTCACAGATAGGACGAACATAGATCTAAAAACCTTTGTTCTAATGGTTGTAAACTGTAATAGCTGTGTGGGGAAAGTACCAGAGTACCAAGTGCTAATGGGAAGTCCTGAAGTAGAAAGCAAAATAGACATCGGAAGGTGGATGAAGCCAGAGCTAAGTTAAGACGAACTTTTTACAAAGGGAAAGAGTGTTCAGAATGGGTCGATTCAATAAAATCCGTGGTGGCGTGTTTATTGCTGTCAAAACAGTTTATCATGTACCGACATTCAATAAGATTGTTCCTGTGACTTAGTATGGGTAGAGGTTATATCTGACAACCGGAATAAAAACTGGTTATTTTTACCGATCGCATGCCTCAGACAATATGCTTACTGAAGTGTTCAGAGAAAACTTCATAAACTACATGACTTAGTATGGGTAGAGGTTATATCTGACAACCGGAATAAAAACTGGTTATTTTTACCGATCGCATGCCTCAGACAATATGCTTACTGAAGTGTTCAGAGAAAACTTCATAAACGTACTCGAAGCATACAATTATAATTGGTGGTGACTTACCCTCGATATATTGCCAAAAAAGTACATGTTCAGAACCAGAGACAAACATGAAACATCATCCGAAATTGTACTGAACGCATTCTACGAAAATGATCTCGAACAGTTAGTTCATGAACCCACTAGATAATTAAATGTTTGTGAAAACACACCGGACCTCCTAGTAACAAATAATAGTTAGTGAAAAGCATCAAACCCGATACAGGGGTTAGTCAACACAATCGTAGGGATACTGAAATTCCGAAATCCACTAACATTAAAAGAAATGAAACTTCCTGACAGATTAAAATTGTGTGCCGGAACCGGGACTCGAACCTGCGACCTTTGCCTTTCGCGGTAGTGCGCTTGCCCGCGAAAGGTAAATGTCCCAGGTTCGAGTCCCGGTTGCGGCACACAATTTTAATCTGACAGGAAGTTTCATATCAGCGCACACTCCGCTGCAGAGTGAAAGTTTCATTCCATGAAAAGAAATATTTATCTATTCAAAAGAGCAGATAAAATTCACATGATGCTTCAGAGTAGGTCTCCAGTTTCAGAAATAATAATGTGGGTGTAAATCGGATGTGGCTAACATTCAGAGAAATAGCATCGACAGAAATTGAGAGTTTTGTAACAAAAAAATTAATAAAAGAACAACGAAGAACAAAGTACAAAGAAGAACAATAAAAGAACAAAGTAAGAGCATATGGTCTATCACACCAATTGTGTGATTGGATTGAGGAATTCCTAGATAACAGAAAGCAGAAGGTCATTCTCAATGGAGAGAAGTGTTCCGAAGTAGGAGTTATGACGGGTGTGCCACAGGGGAGTGTCGTGGGTCCGTTGCTGTTCACGATATATATAAATGACCTTGCGGATAACATCGGAAATTCACTGCGGTTTTTGCGGATGATGCGGTAGTATATAGAGAGGTTGTAACAATGGGAAATTGTATTGAGATCCAGGAGGATCTGCATCGAATTGACGCATGGTGCAGGGAATGGCAATTAAAGCTCAATGTAGATAAGTGTAATGTCCTGCGAATGCACAGAAAGAAAGATCCTTTATCATTTAGCTACACTATAGCAGGTCAGCAACTGGAAGCAGTTATTTCCATAAATTATCTGGGAGTAGTCATTAGGAGGGATTTAAAATGGAACGACCATATAAAACCAATCGTCAGTAAAGCAGATGCCAGACTTAGATTCATTGGGATAAATCTAAGGAAATGCAGTCCGAAAACAAAGGAAGTAGATTACAGTACCCTTGTTCGCCCATAGCTTGAATACTGCTCACGGGTGTGGGATCCGTACCAGGTGGGATTCATAGAGGAAGTGGAGAAGGTCCAACGGAGAACAGCGCGCTTCGTTACATGATCATTTGGTAATCGTGAAACTCCAGTGGAAGACTCTGCAGGAGAGACGCTCTGTCGCTCGGTACGGGCTTTTTTCAAATGTTCAAATGTTTGTATAGTCTATGGGACTTAACTACTGGGTCATTAGTCTCTAAACTTACATACTACTTCTGAACTACTTACGAACTAGGACGGCACAAATATCCATGCCCGAGTGGGGATTTGAACCCCCGACCGTAGTGGCCGTGCAGACCGTGACTGAAGCGCCTCAGTCCCCGCGGCCACCGCGGCCGGCCGGGCTTTTTTCGAAGTTTCGGGAACTTACCTTTACTGAGGAGTCTAGCAATATATTGCTCCCTCCTGCGTATATCCCGCGAAGAGATCGTGAGGATAAAGTCAGAGAGATTAGAGCCCACACAGAAGCATACCGACAATCCTTCTTTCCGCGAACAATACGTGACTGGAATAGGAGGGAAAATTGATAGTGGTAGTCAAAGTACCCTCCGCCACACACCGTCGGGTGGCTTGCGGAGCATGGTTGTAGATGTAGCTCTGGAAAAGAAGGGCTCACTCCCGTGGTGGAGAAAACAGATTAGATCACTCTTGCAGAATCAAAGGAAACAGCATGACAGATCTAAACAGACACAAAATCCCAAGACTGGCAGTCAAAATATAGTGGCTATTTCAATGGTTGAACCTTATAATAGTTTCCACAGAGAAACTATCTCGTAATTTGGAAAAAAAATCCTAATCAATTTTGGTCATATGTAAAGTATGCGAGCGGCAAAAGACTATTTATACCTTCACAGCGCGATAGCAATGGTGATGCAACTGATGACAGTGCTGCTAAAGCAAAATTGGCGTAACAAGGAAATGCAGACTTGGACGATGAGACGAGAACCTTTTCGAGTGTCGTGCACTGTTAGGAGGGATAGTGAGACGGAGGCAGCTGGCATGTGGCCGGATACGGCGCTGGGTGGACAGCCGGCTCGTTTGTAATACTAAGTTGCAGCGCCCATTACGGCAATGGATAGCGAGCCGGCGGCCGGCGCGTTGGCGGCTCGTGGTGGCTAAGTGGCTGACTGATTCCGCGAACAGCCGCCGCCGACACCCGCCACCAGCCACAGCTGCAGGCCACACAGTCGCACGCGAGTCGCTAGCTTCTGGCTAGCATGTGTACGGCATTCATTCATTTATCACTAAGTTCTGTTTTTACGTATCACGTGGTGAGGTTTAGTGTATAGTCCTTTAAATTTCAGGAATGCTGCCATGCAAAATTCACTTCTTCTACTGATATTTGGCCGAGTAGTGCGTCTCGGTTGCTTCAGTACAGGAGCGGATAGAACGGAAAGGAAGCATCACCTAATAACCAAATAAAACGTAAACACTGGCCTTCCTTGTATCCACGGGTTTCTACAGTGCTACAACTAATTACGGGTTACCTCTCGAGGCCATACTTGCTTGTTACGCGCTAAGACATTGACTTAAAAAAAATTCTCAAAACATTTCATCTTCATGTAATCATGAAAACAGCTTATAAATTATGAAACAGTAAAACAAAGAAATATCGATAATATACAAAATTATAAATGCCGTATCCAAAGAAAGAAAAGTAGTAATAAAGTACAAATGATGTATAACATTAATTCAATTAAAACTTGACTAAAAACAATATTTAGTGCTGATTGTCCACGAGCTAGTATGATTAAATTCTTTGGTGAGCCCACACGGGAGCAGGCGACATGCAGTTGTACATTTGAGAAACATTGGATATGTGAAATCCGTTCCGCAGTATTTATAGATTGTCCCTGTGGTTTGATAATCGCAATAGAAAATGCAAGTCTCACTGGGAACTGTATTCTCTTGTGGTTAAAAGGTAGATCAGTCAGAAATAGGGGGTATTCGAGGGAAAGTTTTTGTAACTCATTGTTTACGACATAAAATCTCCTGAACTATGTGTCGTGGGTGGTTTTTAACCTCAGCGATTGCTGTATGATAGTAAGTAATATGTGTACCAAGTTTGGTTGAAATTGGTCTATTATTTTAGGAGGAGATGTGCAAAAATAGAGCTTGTTGTAGGAGTTATTCGGAAATTTCATTTTTTATGATGTCATAAATACTGAAAAATGCGCCGTACTATTAAATAAATTTGAAGGTACATTCAATGGTATAAATGCCTAAAATGTAAAATATGTCGGGTATGATGTTAGTAGTATAGACGTGCGTTTTTATGCGGTTTTTCGTTATCCAAATTGCTTATAACTTTATATCTCATGATCTATATTTCGAACTGTGATATATCGAAAGAACATTCATTTTTATGTATGTGTACTGTCCGTGAATTGTCGCGCGAATACAATTTACAATGTAGAAGTAATAACTTGTAACGTCATGCCAGATGCCGTAGATATACATCACGAACATCGGAAAAGTAGTAAACGATAAATGTTTTTCCCTTCATCATTTTGTTAGTTGTCAGCGACAAAAATTTCAGTAAGATTTGAAATTATGTTCAAAGTTTATTGCGAGTCGCTAAGTGCTCTCATCGTCAAATAGTTGACGAATAAAATCGCTATCACACGCCCAATTCTTTATGACGTGATGTGGTATAAACTATGTACCGTAGGTGGTTTTCCCAACCATAGCAAATGATTCCTGAACTTAAGAATATTTGTGCGAAATTTAGTATAATTCCGTTCATTAGTTTAGGAGCAGAATTACAATATTATCGCATGCTGCAGCCGTTTTTCAAGACTGTCATTGTTTATGACGCCATATCTCATTACGGATGTGCCGTAGGTGATTCTTACCCCCTGCCGGCCGCGGTGGCCGAGCAGACTAAGGCGCTCCAGTCACGGTCTGCACGGCCACTACGGTCGGGGGTTCGAATCCCCCCTCGGGCATGGATATTTGTGCCGTCCTAGTTCGTAAGTAGTTCATAAGTAGTTTGTAAGTTTAGGGACTGATGACCCCGTAGTTAAGTCCCATAGACTATACAAACATTTGAACATTTTTTTTTATTCTTACCCCGACAGCGATTGTTATCTGATAGTAAGGAACATGTGTACCACGTTTGGTTGACATCGGTCCAGTAGTTTAGGAGGAGATGTGGAACATACATACATACATACATACACACATACAACCTAATTATGAATAACAGTGTTTGTCCGTTTTTGCAACTTCAATAAAAATGCGATTTTTCTCAGCAGACGCGTTTCGTTTTAATGACAGTAAAACATCTTCAGTGGTCTGTAATAATAGAAATCTATAGTTTGTTTTGTTTTTAGATCGAAAACAGTTAACGGGACATGAAAAGTAGGCCTAACTTTTTGTTACTTCCCTAAATTTTGTCATGTTTTCGTTTCACATCATGGAATGCCGGTCTGTTTCATGCAGTACCGCCGGTGCTTCATGTTGTGTCACTGTTTTTTCCACTATTTTCTCAAGCACCCAACATGAGATGCCAACCAACGGTCCATAAAAATCTTACCCCTCTCCGTCCGATAGTAAATCTCAAAACAGTTCCCACATACCTACTATCAAAAGAAATGCAGTCACAGCTTACACAATACTATACAATTTAAAATGAGAGAACAGTGGAAAACACCACTCAATTAATACCGAACATCAGAGACGTAAACATCCCTAACACAGCAACACTGCTCTCTTTTGATGTAGACAGCATGTACAGCTGCATCCCCGTAAATGAAACTATCAGGCTAATAGAAGAAAATCTAAAACACACAGCTAGCTACCACTAGAACAAATACATGAAATAATAAAATTGTTAGAACTAATAACAAAACAAAACTATTTTGTATTCAATGGGGACTTCTACATACAAGAAGATGGGCTACGCATAGGTTCACCAATTTCAGGAACACTAGCAAACATCTTCATGAATCATATAGAGAAAATAATGTTTGAAGATATAGTAACAAAGCAGAATTACAAAATCATCTACTTGTACCAATACATGGATGATATAATATGTATGGTGTACAAACCTAAAAACAAAATACAACAACTATGTCAAGATATAAATACAATACACAAAAACATAAAGTTTACAATAGAAGAAGAACAAAAAGACAGACTCACTTTCCTAGAGATAACAATAACAAAAGAAAACCACACACACATTTGACATATTCAGAAAACTCACTACCTCAGCCATCATTATACATGCCACTTCAAACAATCCACATAGTCACAAACAAGCTGCAATCAGGTACATGCTTAACAGACTCAATAGGATTCCCCTTAACACTTCTAATTACCAAAAAGAGTTAACTATTACAAAACAAATAGCACTAAAAATGGCTACGAAGAAACCCTAGTGGACAATCTAAACATTAAAATAAAGACACAATTGAAGAAAAGACAACACAAACCACATTGACACAGACAAACAGCACACACAATAAAAATAGCATACACTGACCTACCACAACAAATTCCCATACAAGATAAGTAATATATTCAAGAAACAAGGCATAAACATTGCCTACAAAACAAGCAACCCAATTCAAAAACACACCCCCAAATTAAAACAAAAAACAGACGAATACCAACAATCTGCTATCTATCAGCTGAACTGCAGACATGACTAGCAGAACATTTGATACTAGATACAAAGAGCACATCAGAGCTTGGAAGTATGGCACAAACCATTCAACGTTTCCCGACCACCTGATACAAGAACACCATAGGTCCAGCACCATAGAAAATGATATGGAAATCATACAGACTAGTAGAGACAGACACCTTCGCTCTTTCAAAGAAAACATCCACATACATAAAGCCCTATCGAACAACAAACCATTACTAAATGACTAAATAAATATTGGGAACCAAACATTATATAAAAATAGAAAAAATCACATAAAACATTCCCCTTTATGCCCCTAACTAACTCAGTCTATTTCCACATCTCATTCCACATAACACTATCAACACTCCACAGCTAATGTCAAATAAAATCACATACCCACCTATCCCCTATACATGAAACTCTCTGAACGAGTCACACATGTTGAAATATAACTCCCAAAGTTTCTCGCTCCCTGTTAACAACCACTCAACCTCGTTACCCTACATCACATGCTAGATTCAACAAAAAACACAAGTCCCAATTCCCCCCCCCCCCAAACCACACACACACACACACATAAACACACACACACACACACACACACACACACACACACTACTTGCATTACCACCACCCAGAAGTTTCAATATTACTGTTACTTCTTCACAATGAATATACAGTGCCTTAATTATTTAATAAAAGCCAACTGACAAATTTCTCCCCTCTACCAATCACCACCCCAACTCCTGCCCATCACTTTTGTCTTCCATCTCACTTCACATCCCACCTTACCACATCCAACCACCATTCAGTCATCTTTCCCTACCACTCAACCCCCATCATCAATAATAATAACAATAATAATAATAATATAAAAATAAATAAATAGAAACGTTTCCATATATATATATATTATTTTGCCAATAATTACAGTCCACTTACATCAAAACTAAATACACGAAAACATAATTTATTATAAAACATAAAAAAGAACTACATTCGTGATGTTGGCAACACTCCAAAAACTCACTGTGCAGACTCAGTCAAAACAAAACAGACACGTTTGATCTGTGAAAACAATTATGGGCAGTGCAAAAGTGACAGTGGAAACAGTGTAAATAGTGGAAAAAAACAGTGACACAACATGAAGAACCGGCGGTACTGCATGAAACATACCGGCATTCCATGATGTGAAATGAAAACAAGACAAAATTTCCGGAAGTAACAAAACGTTATGCCTACTTTTCATGTTCGGTTAACGAACTGTTTTCGATCTAAAAACAAAACAAACTGTAGATTTGTATTATTACAGACCACTGAAGATGTTTTACTGTCATTGAAACGAAACGCGTCTGGTGAGAAAAATCGCATTTTTATTGTAGTTGCAAAGACGGACAAACGCTGCTATTCATAATTATGAAAGCAACTACGGACATCATAGCCACACAAACGAAGAACATACAACCTATTTTATAAGACGTATAGATTAACACCGGTTTCCGTAAAGTACGTTCCCAGCACTTGAAATCATGCCTTTACATCTCAGTAAAAATCCATGCATAGGCGTGAGATAAAATGACAGGAACGTCGTTTTGCCGAAACGGGTCATCAATAAAACAGTAAATGGTGATGTTGGCTTCTGTATTCAGAGCAGAGAATCACTTGCAGCCCTTCCGTTCAAATTTCCGTTTCATTTATGAGACTTTACCGAATCAATGAATGAATCTCTCGTGACAAACTGCCACTTATGTCAGACCAGAATTCAATATCAGGACGTTTGCCATTCTGCATTACTGATGGCCAAATACATTCGGAACAAGTGATATCACGCTTACTTTAATTCAACACTGATTTCATCACAAAATACGTTTCTTACTTAACCTCGTATTTAAGATTATTATAAGCAAAAACAGTACAATTACATCTCATGTACGTACGGAGTGAATACGAAATCTGTAAATAAATCAACACCTTCTAAAAGCCTGCAGTACGATAGTGCGATTCAGGAAAGCGCAGCAAACATGTGAATCGTGGTCGAAACATGGAGACGTAGTTGATTAGACAATCACGTGTGAATTCATCTATGGTCACTATTTCTGTATACAACCTCTGTACTAATCTCTGTACTGATGTTAGTCATCCATTTGAAATAAATCGCCTCTATTTTTGGAGAAAAACAAGAGGTTATTGTTGTTTTGTAGAAAAATGACAATTTAAAACCGTAGCTGTGCACAAAACTCACGATGATTCTTGTACCATCAATAAGTTACCGTTAAAATTGCATATTTTTTTTAAACAACAACGTTACCAATTTCATTTATGTTTTGCCTGCAGCCTTATGTACGCTTTTTACGGAAATATTGCTAATATAAGTGATACCAAGATACTGTTTTACATAACAGTTGTTATTTCTTGTTTAAATATACAAATGTATAGACTTATTTCTGCTCTATGGCCATTCAGGCTATGTCTATATTGCGTCTTGTAGTTGTCAATTTTATTTATATAGCTGCATATAATTGCATTCAGATTATTGTTTCGATCGTATTTATATAATTTAACGTTTGTCAGGTAATGAATTTATTATTTCTTGTTCTGTTTGTCATGCAGCATCGCTGGAAGATCTGTCAATGACAAATATCAGAACAAGAAATAATAAATTCATAATCTGACAAACGTTAAATTATATAAATACGATCGAAAGAATAATCAGACTGCTAATATATGCAGTTATTTAAATAAAATTGAATTCTCCACGATGGAATATGGACAAAGCATGACCATGTCTATAAAACCGAAATTGGCCTATATTTCCGTATGTTGAAACAATGTACGGTATATATCCAACATTCGTCGATATGGCGATATTGCCGCGGCGGAGCGGCCGAGCGCATTGAGGTGCTATGCTGCGATGCGCGAGGCCGTTCCCCGTCGGGGGTTCGAACCCGCCCTCGGGCATGGATGTTTGTGCTGTCTTTAGTAGAATATAGTTCATAGGTAGTTTGTAAGTTCAGGGACTGATGACCCCACAGATAAGTCCCATAAGCTTTACAAACATTTGAACATTTGAATTTGATATGACGATATTAGTGCTTCATACACCAAGTTACGGTGGCTACAGCTAGACAACCTATTTGATTACCACACGCTGTGCCTTCTCCAGAGACTGCTAAGTGAGCAAGCATCACAGCACCTCGCCTCAAATGTAAACATCTTTCGTGCCATCATATTATTAGCACAGGATCCCACTTATCTAGTACCCTACCTGTTCCCGTTCATAAAACATTTGCTAACTCCTACGCTGTCTCTGCTGCTCGGTTCTGGAACAAGCTGCCCTGCTCTCTTCGCAGGATTCAATCGTCTGCTATGTTTAAGAAGAAATTGAAACACACTATAAATCTCGCCCAAACATAGGTAAGCAGTCAAGTTTCTCTGTGCGTGATAGTAAAATCAATGCTGTTTTGTCCGTTATTTCTCTTCCCCGTCTTTCTTTCACCATACTCTGCTCTCCCGCTATATCTCCTTATGTGAGTATTATTACACTCATTTTTCTCCCCATTTCGCACCCCTTCCTCCTTGCCCATAGCTGCTATCAGTCATAATTAAAACCCTTCCGTATTGTAATACTTGCCATGTTTCTTATATATGAAATACGAATAAAAACTGTGGGTATGTCCTTTTGTTACCTGTACTGACTGAATATTTTTACTTTTTTTTTAGTATAACTTCTGTAATATTGAAAATGTAAAATATGTAGAACGTCTGCAAGGTGTACGAGAGGGCCTAAAGAACTTAATCCTGCCAGGTTGAATAAATGAATAAATAAATAACATGTTACCTGAATCCACATTTTCGTTTTTGTGTCCCAGCCTCGTCGCCACTTTTGTGTCTCCTTTCCGTCGTAGGTGTCGGTGGCCGAGTAGAAAGACCGACACAGGAATAAAGGATGCACGCTTGTACGGAGGTGACCAGCCAGTGGGACAGCAGAAACCAGAAACACTAAATTAGAACGAGATATATATTTCTTAGAGACTTAGAGATACTTAACTTTTACATGTCTCAGTACTATAGAATGCTGACACATAGTTGAGCTAGAGGCCTGCCTAGTGCCTATTCGATAGCCAAGTCTTCACTGGTGCCTATCTGATTCCGAAGTGTTATCTGGTTCCTATCTCAGTCCCAAGTGAACGATGTCGTTCAGTGGTGGCCACGAGCGGAGATGTAGCAGAGGGCGCTCGTGGCTGACGTCGTAAGAACGCCGCGCCGTGCGTGCATGGCGGCGCGCGGCGAAAGTAAGTGGCGCGCACTTTAGACTTGTGCGACACCACATTCGTATCACTTATATTAGCAACACCGTTCCCAGATGCCAACTGACAGGTACTGACGTCTCTATGCACCTTTGTCGATGTTTACATCAGCTTTCGGCTAACTACAGATGTGAGAGACTCTAGTGAACAGGTTCAGCTACTGTGAAATACGGCGCTCGTCGCTGCGGGCAGTGACCCCGTGCCCTTTGGCAGCTGTGAGAGGCGGCTTCAGCTGACGGAGGAGCCTGAAGGCCGCGTCAGACGGCTAGGTTTCCCCCACGCAGTGACGAGTGCGGCGGCCTTGAGGGTCGCCTGCAGAATGCCACGGCAGGGCGTTGACGCCTGCTTCCGGGCCCACAGACACCTGGCAGACACCGGCTGTTCGACCAGCAGCCACTGCGCCACACTGGCCGAGCGGCCCACGGCGGAGCGCGCCGCTGCTCGCCGTCGGAGCTTCGAGTCCTCCCTCGGGCACGGGTTTATTAGTTGTCCTTACAAGGGGAGGCCGCCAATTGTGAAATTCAGATTCGATTCATACTGCACATAATGAAAGCTCATGGCCAGAGGTGTAATTATTCCTTCAAACCGTCTTGATTGCAAATTTTTTATTAGTTAATTACGCGTTTCGCCCTTAGCAGGGCATCTTCAGATTATCTGCGTGACAGAATTTACACAAAATTACAAGTCGGACTTACAAACGGTTATAATAGTACATAGTACAATTTTGTGTTAAGAAGACAGTATAAATGGTAAACAAAACTTACAATGTGCTCTCTGGGGTGTGACACCGTAAGTTGTTATTGCGGTGTTTTTATTTTTCTGGAATGTTTTTTGGATTTCCTTGTGGCCCTACAAATGTTCGGGTAACAACGAATTATAGTTGGAACATACTCGGGAAAGATGTGAGAAACATAAAACCTATTTTTAACATTACCTTAATAGAAGCGGTGGTCTCTGGTGATACAAGATAAGCCTGTGTATACAATTGCGCTCACGGGCGGTGGGCAGGCATGGAGTGCTGCTTCGCCGACTTGTACAGACTAACTAAGGGAAAGTGGGTATGAAGTGACATAGGAAGCCGATGTATAAGACGGGAAGGGTGAAATCTAGCTATCTGAATACAAATTTAACGAAAGGGAGGTTATTAAGCAGGACAGAAGTTTATAATTTATATTGGTATTTGTAAATGAGAGGAATTTTATTTGAACAGAGACATCACAATATCTAGGAATGTTTGATCTTTGCATGCCAACTGATCGTTTAGGAGGTGTGGGTGTCCAAAGTAAGCGCGCTTCGCTATCTCACTCTCTTCCAGTAAATTTAGCTTACGCCCCTTCTGCGCTAAATGTAAGATTTGCATGTTGTCAATGGCAGGTTGTTGATGATCGGATGCTTTAGTGTGTTCCGCAAAAGGGGAATGTTTCTTGAGTTGGCCTCTTTTTGTAAGAAGGTGGGCATTCGGGACATTGAAGTTTGTAGACTCCTGAGGAAAGGTATCTGTCCTTATTGGTTTGTTCGTTGTGTGGGAGAATTTGCTGTATGCTCAAAGGGCTACAAAATACGTCTTGTACATTTGTGCGACGAAAGAGTTTAGCCAGGTCATAAGAAAAATATCCCATGAAAGGAATGGGGATACGTTTAATTTCATCGTCAGGTGCTACCGAGTGAAGCTGTGGAACATCTTTAGAACGTTTTTTATTGTACATTTTGCGAACCAAGGACGGGTTGTAACCATTCATTTCGGAGTGTAATCCAGATTATTTATTTCTTTATACTCTCTACGATATCTACAAGAAGAAGTACTGTACAGACGCGTGGCGTAGCGGTAAGCGCTCGGGTTTGTAATCGGAAGGTCGCAGGATCGAATCTCGCGGCATGCAACTTTTTTTATTATTTGTTTTTTGTATTTCAAATTACACAGATACACTGACATACACACACACACACACACATACATACACATACATACATATATCTACATATATATACATATATATGAAGACAATTAATAACATTTGATTAATAACATTTGATGTTCGAAGTCGACAGTTTTTCCACGACAAACGACTTTCAAACGACTTATTATATGCATCTGGCGACTTCGAACATCATTATGTTTCCCGCAAACATGTATGTTATTAATTGTCTTCATAATGTTCACCACGTATAGTTAACGGAAGAAGTATAAACGATATTCCGAAACGAATACGTATAGTGTAAGTCAAACCTGACGAACGATAGAACAATTTTTCAGAATGTCAATCAGGTGTGTTTCCCAACAGATAATTAAAAACAATTGTTCTTGTAAAAACGCATCGTTTATCAGATGTGCTCGATGCTGCTTTCCGCTTACCATATTTCTATGATAACTATCACTATATATATATATATATAATTACATGAATTACAAAAAAAAAAAAAAAAAAAAAAAAAAAAAATGCTGCCGGCCGCGGTGGCCGAGGGACTAAGGCGCTCCAGTCACGGTCTGCACGGCCACTGCGGTCGCGGGTTCGAATCCCCCCTCGGGCATTGATATTTGTTCCGTCCTAGTTCGTAAGTAGTTCATAAGTAGTATGTAAGTTTAGGGACTGATGACCCCGTAGTTAAGTCCCATAGAAAAAAAAAAGAAAAAAAAAAAGTTACATGCCGCCAGATTCGGTCCGGCGATCTTCGGATTACCAACCCGAGCACTTACCGCTACGTCACGCCTCTGTACAATATTCCTAACCGTAGAGAGTATTTCACCGGCCTTTTTTTTTTTTTTTTTTTTTTTTTTTTTTTTTTTTTTTTTTTTTTTTTTTTTTTTTTTTAATTGTCGATTTTCTCGACGACGGCCGCGAAGTGCATCTTGGTGCATCTTGGTGCATCAGATGTCACGTGACATCTGCGAACGGCCTGTTTTCGTAAAATCAATGGAGGATGTCAAATCTCCGTCATTTTTGTAAATATCTCCGCAACGATGCAAGATATGAAAAAAAACATAATAGAGCGAAGTTGAAGAGAATTTTCCCCTCTACCAATTAGGTTATTCAATTTTCGTGTCAGATGAACGGTTCGTTTGAAATTTCTATTATATTACAAACGGCTTTTTTATTACTACCGTATTTTTTGTCTGAAAAATTTGAAAAAGGGAGGTTCTGGTCTCTGGCAGCCTAGAATCATGTCTGTAAAATTTGGTGTTGATCGGTTGAACGGTTCGTCTTAAAAACAGGGAACACGTTATTTTTGCAAATATGTCTGAAACAATACGAGAAATGAAAACAACATAGGAGAGCAAAGTTGTGGAGAATTTTCTCCTCTACAAATTCGGTTATTCAATTTTCGTGTCAGATGAATGGTTAAGCCATTATTTTCATTTAAATTTTGAGCTGTCAAAAAAACGATCGCAAAGGCCCACTTTTAGTGTTACTACCGTAACCTAAAGTGGGCCAAAATTAATTCACAGTATAGTTCAGTTTGAAGAAAGTCTAAAGGATTTATTGGTGGCTTTTTTTTTTTATTACTGCCGTATTTTTTGTCCAAAAAATTTGAAAAAGGGAGGTTATGGTCTCTGGCGGCCTACAATTATGTCTGTAAAATTTGTTGCTGATCGGTTGAACGGTTCGTCTTAAAAACAGGGAACACGTTACGGACAGAGAAACAGACAAACAGACATCCCAAAATTGCCGTTATTTTTTCAAAATCTCTGAGACGATACGAGATATGACAAAAACATTAGAGAGCAAAGTTGTAGAGAATTTTCTCCTCTACAAATTCGGTTATTCAATTTTCGTGCCAGATGAATGGTTAAGCCGTTATTTTAATTTAAATTTCGAGCTGTCAAAAACGATCGCAAAGGCCCACTTTTAATGTTACTACCGTAACCTAAAGTGGGCCAAAAACTAAAACCAGTAGATGAAGCAGTCATCAGTCCGAGTATTGAATCGAATGCGACAGCAGTTTTCTAGGTATGCTCCTCTATCGAGTTTGTATGCCGTTTCCTTCCTTCGACCTTTCAGTTCACTTACCCTACCAATTATTGGGGGATCCTACAGTTTAACGTGGATTCCGAAATACGGTGCAACTCGGTGTTTAATACACCATCATTGTCAGATGTGAAACAAGTGATAAGTAATTCATAACATTGTCCTAGGATAGAACCCGTTGCCCTTCTATTTGTAATCCGGCATTGTACATCATTTTATTGTAATTATTAACTTATTTTAGAATGATGTTCTTTGTGGACATGGAATGATAATCGTCCTAGGCTGATCGTTGAAATATTGCTCATTTTATTATTATTTTTCAGTTTCTTTTATTACAGAACACGATCGCAGTTTCAACTTGCCACTTAATTTAGATCCTCATAAAGACACCATGTCAACTACCGCTTATAAAAGTCTTAATTGGTCAAGAGTGAAAAATCAACAAATATTACAAATCAAATGTAAAAAATGTGCCCCCTGCCGGGAGTTCGAGTCCTCCTTCGGGCATGGGTGGGTGTGGTATCCTTAATGCAAGTTCATAAGTCTAGGGACTGTTTAGCCATACCATTTTCGACCAATAGGTTTACAAAATTTTTAAAAAATGTGCAAAAGTACACTGGTCAAAACTCGGCTAACTCTGACAACAGCTTAGAACTGTTAACTGACAACTGTATTCCAGTATAGCGTCAGCTACCTCTACTATCAAGCAGCCACAAGGCTTTGACTCACAGGGCCAACAGAGCCATCCTTCCCCCCATCTAGTTAAGGGGTTAGAGCACATATTATCTATGCAAAGTAACTGTCAAACACAACCATAAGTAACAAATCGTGATAATGAGTTACATGAATGTACGAATATACTGAAATTTTACATATGAAAATTTTTTGATTGTGTATACAGTGCGTAATAATCTTACGTGAAATAGTGATAGTGCTGGAAGTTAATAGCAGTATTACCAATAATCTTTAACTTACAAATGCGTGGATGAAATTACGGAATTTGTATAAATTGTCTTTAAATATTGTGATTGGTGAAAATAGATAACATAGTACCAACCAAAAGATGAATAGTTTCAAATATTTTCTGTTAGTATACAGTCTCTTTGAATCATAAACAGTCACGTAAGTAAATGTTACATATTAACCTAAATATCAGGGAGCATACGAACATGACTGCGATTACAATTTCTGCAGGCAGATGTATATGTGGATAAACTCCATATAATCGAAGGAATTGAGAATTACATCAGAAAGTCGTCAAACCGTGTGTGCCACCCATAGTGGAGTTTCCGTCTGGAGTCAAAAGTTTTTGTAATTAGGATAGTTACAGAATGAGGGCAATACCATGTATCATAACAGGTTCCTTTGAAAGCGTACATCCAATGCCCTTCCCATTCCTTAACAAAATGACCCGAGCTTTTACACAGTATTGACCACGATGTCGATGGGACGTTAAACCCTGATCTTCCTTCCTTGGACCTGGTTGTCGCTTCAGTGGCGGGTGACAGGTAGGTGTCCCACGGCTGCCAATGTGATCAGATTTATTCTTTGACATTTCAGACGTGAAGGTCAAAGTTTCCTCAAGTCAGCTACACTGGTTCGACATCGAATTCCTTTTCTTTTGAAATACCTGGAAAAACCGCAGATACATTTCACAACTGGATCCCACCATGTATAATTTCTTCCTAGGACCATTTCTAACTACAGTTAGAATGAAATTTTTTGCGTGACTTGAAAGAACTGAAGTACTTGGATGAGATAGCAATACGTTGAATTTTTAAAGATCTATTGCACCAACACATCGTAGACGTACATTTGGTACTATAACTAAAAAAGAACATGTACGCTCCGAGAATTAAAAATGAAAGCTAAGGTATCAGCAAAAAGTTTGGGTAGATGCGTTGTGGATGCTGTGAATTACTGTCAAGTTCTGTGAAGTAAAGAACACTTTTGAGTTTGAAGACTGTGACGATGCAATCAAATTCATTAATTTTCTTATTAATTTTTTTAAAGTTCTGAATTCAAGACGTATTATAGGAAAACATTTCTAACAAGCCATCAATAAAAATAAAAAAAGTTTAATTTTCTACTTACGCTAGAGATGAGAGAAAATTATGTCAATTCTTGAAAGAAAACAATTTTATGGAGCTTCTTGCTTGTATAAAAATTATGTATAAAATGTTTCTAAGATTTCAAAGCCCGACACTATTGAAATAAATATCCACGTATAAAATAAATAAGATTTATCTTTAGTATTCGAAAAAGAGGAGGAAATAACGATAATATCAGTTCGTACGAGTTCCATCACTTATTCAAGAAAAGTCTTTACTTCAAAATGATTATAGCAATGCAAATGCAATACCATTTCACAAAATGATATTTTTGATCAATCCATAAACAATAAATTAAGCAATGAGCGTAGAATAAATCGCTGACTAAATCTGGTTTGTTGTTAACTCTGAATTACTACAGGAAGTAATGAAGTAGCTTAGGTGTTGGATGTTACGGAACACATTCTGTGAAGCCTAAAGACGAAATTATATTATGAAGAACATTTAAGCGCTCTCAGTGTGCACAGCGAGAATGCACCCTTAAATTCATCAATGAATTTCGCGTGAACTAAAAATACGATTGTTGCAGCCATCTTTGGGTGTTAGCTAAATTTCTAAGATCTGTGAATCTATTTTTAAGATGACCAGTTCCAAACAATATATTAAACTAAATCTTTATCGTATTCAATTGTTTATATGTAACTATGAACATTTTGTGAATATACTTTTTTACGTGATCTCAGTTGCGAAACGAACTGTTGCGGTATTAGCCTCGATAACCTTGATGATAACCCTCTGAAGATTCCGCTGTAAATCGTAACGGTATTTAGCCTGAAGAACTTTTAAAATTTAGCCACTGGCTCCTCGTGAATTAATACGCGTCTTCATATAGCTTACTTATTCCATATTTACAAATGTCACAAAATGCTCTGCTTGCCCTACATGACAATAGTTTGCTTAATGATGTTTAATATTGAAATCAGATTTATTAGTTAGATGTAAAGGCACTATTCACATCTTAACTTCCAGTTAAAATTACGAACTTTTTGGTTTACAAATAGTAACTTACGCGATCATTTTTACTTTTGCTTTTAATTAAATGCCTCAATTTTACACTACGGTCGGCGGTTCGAATCCCTCCTCGGGCATGGATATTTGTGCCGTCCTTAGGATAAGTTAGTTGTTAAGTACTTTGTAAGCTTAGGGACTGATAACCCCGTAGTTAAGTCCCATAAGCTTAAAAATACGGATACATAATCTATGATGGGAACATGATTATTAGATACATACTGTCACTGTCTGTTACACTAAATTCGCGACACATTGATTTTCTTCAGGTTTCTGTTTCTCTCAAGTTTTGAGGGTTTACACCAAAGCTACAGCAATTGCAGTTATAAAAACAGATTTCTGTAAGTAAATCATGTTGGAATATGTCGGTATGGTACCTGAAATCAACAGAGGCTACTCCTATAACATTGCTTTTAGATGAAAGTAATTTAACAAAATTCATCATAAATCCATTTTAGTGATATATACATTAGCGAAATATCACAAGAAATGGAGAAATAAATAATGCAAGAAAAAATCCTGAAGGATAAAGATGTTTTAAATGTTTAACCAGAAGTATATTTTTTAAATACGCACACAAGTATATTATGTGATAATGGCCTCATATTTAATTAATAAGTCAGCTAAACAATATTAAAAGTAATGCATCAAAATATAGTTATGTAGTTCAAGATGAACGGTACAGTTACAAGTGTGGAATAAGTACATGAAGACTCACATTAATTTACAACTAACCTTTTGTCTGTACGAAATGTCACTAACATTTATAGCGAAATATTAACTTCAAGTGAGGCAGAAAGAGTGTACACTCTTACAGTAGCACTCAACCATTCCTAGTACCTAACATTTAGTAATAGCTAATATTTCTGTAATTGATTCAATAAATTTTATTTGTTGCGTTTTAGCAAACTTATTGATATCTACTTATAGAAATAAATGTATAGATCTCGATTGTTTCAAGAAATAAATTGTAAATTATGTAATGCAAACAAACACTACTGCGACACTAAAGTACAGAGTATTTACTTGCCTACAGGAATGTTAAGCACTTAGATATTTTTACCTCCTTCTTTTCCTTACACGAAACCAACGAGGCAGTGTTGTTTTATCTCTGGTTTGGTACAAATCATTAATATCAGTACAGTCTTACTGAATTCCTTGAAAAATTATCAACATGTAATCTTCATATTATTAACCATATAAGTCTGTATCAAACAAATACATTTGTCTGCAAATTTAAAGCCGGCCGCGGTGGCCGAGGGGACTGAGGCGCTTCAGTCACGGACTGCACGGCCACTACGGTCGGGCTTCGAATCCCTCCTCGGGCATGGATATTTGTGCCGTCCTTAGGATAAGTTAGTTGTTAAGTACTTTGTAAGTTTAGGGACTGATAACCCCGTAGTTAAGTCCCATAAGCTTAAAAAACATTTGAATTTTGCAAATTTAAAGTTCTGCAAGCAATACGAAACATGAAAATAAGGTATAAGGTTCCTCCGGAATACGGCATTAAGCAGCCAAATTCTTATCAGCAACACTAGAGGTGTGCATGAATTGTTTCTAACAGCTTAATGGGACTATTATTACACTTTTAGCTTCCGTACTTGAAATAATATTCTGTTAGTTGTTAGATACACCGAAAATACGATGAGAACAACTTCATTGCATAATATTGGCGAGCCGGAGCAGAATCAGTTGCCGGATGGACTTCAACAACCACAGAACATTTATAATATTGAGCATACAAAAGGTCAAAAAATTAACACTTCAAAGAATGAACACCCAAATCGTACAAAACATAGAAAACATAGCGCCACAGTGTAATACATATAGCGCTCTTGGTGGCGAACGCGTAACTCACCGATCGCCGCAATCAAAGCTCGTTGACCGCGATTCAATAACATACGTTACAATCACAGATGTACATTACTAGACTGGCAAACGTGCCTCTGTGACTGATGCCGTAAGCCGCCATCTTGCCTCACCTCACGTCAAAAAGCTTCCATACGGTACTGCTATATTCTTCTGACACGATATGACGCTGCAAGCTTTACGAGTTCGTTTGAACATGATTTGCATATAAGCTAATACTTCCGCAATAGTATGTTAAATACAGGCCTACATTGTCGAATCGTTTTACGAGAAGAACGTATTACGTACGGTTAAATTTTACTTCCCGTCCTGGCGGCTTCGCGTGATTATGTTGTCAATTGTGTGACGTTGGCATTAGCCAATCGCGCGAGAACGCGAGTTTTTATTCAAGAAATCTTCGTTTTACAAGGGCAATTTCTTTTACAGAGTGAACGATTGTACATAGAAGAATCTGTCAACCATAGAGTAGGAACAGCGTTATTTATTTACTTCTTCATCTGTACAAAACACTAATCAAGTATCACTGTGGTGATTTCTAAGAATGTCAAAATCTTGGTGATGGCTTTCCACCGTTTTGTTGATGTTGCTAAAATATTCATACGAGGCCATTGGAAGGTAAGTAATATTTTACTATTTTACCGTTATCTGTAGACTGTAGTTATCGAAAAAACACGAAGAAGAATAACGATTGTGTTATCCACGAAAAGTAGTACATTTATAACGGTCATACTATTAAAATAAAAGCTGAAATTAATCGAATCTGATAACAGATCAGGCCTCGCAAAAACAGAAAACGCGACGCGATTTATTAGTGTATATGTCAAATATTTCGTAAGGACTTTCAAAATAATAAAGATACGGGTTATCCACGATAAACGACACTTTTCTAATGACCACACTACTGAAATAAAATCCGAAGTTGAATTAAATTGGTAACAGATTAATAATAACAGCAAATCAATGAAATTCATTACTGTATGTGTCGAAGCTTACTGCAGCTGAAAAATTTACAGCCATATACAACACACGAATTTCCCATATGTCAAAACTCTAAAGAGAGCGTAGTTACGTCAGTTCATTCATATTTTTACGACTGTTTTCTGTAAGAACACACACGACTGCTTACTAGTTTATAGTATGTGGCGGCGAGACTGCACTAACACCAGTGATACTGTATAAGGCATTGCCAGTCTGGTAATATATGTCTGTGGTCACAACACCACATACACTATATCGCTTCACTACGCCCACAGACATGACTATGCCTCACTATAACAGGTCGCCGGATGGCGCGAAAGATGTTTACGTCGGCGGCAACGACAAATGACGTGTTGTAGCGGTATCACATTCCTATTTTCAAATAAATTGAAATCAAGATTTAACAGTAGTTTTAGGATGATCAAATCAATACCGTCTCGACAAATGCTAAGTCCGAAACAGCTGAATGTATGTCATCTACTGTTTAAATAACGAGGTAGGAGTATCTATGGAGTGAGTATTGAGATTCGTGGAACAGAATTTGCCTTTTCAATTGACTTCCAAACAATACGTCATAAGGTTTGTTGCAAACACTCAGATTTCGAGTGTATGACGGCGCTAGTACAGATAGAGCTCGTTAGTAACTTTTTTTAAATTTTGTATATACGTTTAAAACACATCTCAGTAATTTACTTGCTGCTCGCTATGTTATAAACAGAGAAGAAACGAAGTGTCACAAAAACACAAAGGCAACACTTATGCGAGAACTTGCATCAGTTACGCTGGATCTTCTATATTTCTGCAGCAGGAAAAACAATTAACAGATAAGTGGTATAAGAAAAAACTACAGCTGATAAATGGTTGTTAGTCTTCTGTACTAAAAGATTGTAAATTTTGTGAACTTTTGTCATATTTTCTCATAAATTGTTTGTCGCGTCTGCAAAGCTTGCTGACTTCGCGGCAGCCTTGAATACCTTAAACAGCTCCTACCATTACGCATCGCGCTGTGTGAACCACAGAATCTGCTGAGACAGGGTAGCTTGGATGCTTTAACGATACAGATAGAGGCAGGGGTATCTCTGGAGAGGCTAGACAAACGTTTGGTTTCTGAAATAGTTGCAAGGGCTACTACAGTCTGGGCCATTGACTGACCTGGCCTTGTAACATCAGCTAACGTGGCCTTGCCATACAATTATTGCGATAGGCTGGAAACAAGGGGAGACTACAGTCGCTACAGCTGTGCTGTATAGATGTGTGGTGATGGCATCCTCGTGGGCAAAATATCCCGGAGGTGAAATAATTCCCCCTCCCCCACCCCCCATTCGGAACTCCGGACGGGTACTACTTAAATGAAAGTCATCATCAGGAAAGAATGTATATCATTTCACGGATCTGAACGAAGGATGTTTTACACCCTAATGGGGAGGTACGTGAAAAAAAAATAGAAGTGAAATAAATAGGTTGAAAGATACAGTGAGATTAAAGAACTTCGATGGACAGCGAACTAGAGGATTATAATAAAAAATACGTTTGCAGATAATGTAGAGATAGGTGTAATAATGAATAAGAAAACATGGATACAGGTCGTGGTGATCACTGTGCCCACCGTGGCTTAGTGCTCATCGTGACTGCCTATTAAGCCGGAAAGTCATTTTAAAATCCCAGTTGAGCACAAATTTCAAACATTCCTCGCTGATTTGTTTCCGTGCGTACTGGCAGCTAACGTTGTAATATAGTTTGTTTAGTGACAGGATGTTATACATGTTTTAAAGAAAGAAGGAACATTAGGGTTTAACATACTATCGACATCGTGGTCAGTAGAGATGGATCTCACGCTCGGATAGTTTCTATCAAGGATCAGAAGAAAATCAGCCGTGCCCGTTCAAAGTAAACATCCCGGCATTTGCATGGAGTTATTTAGGGAAATCACGGAAAACCTAAATCCGTTTGACTGGAGGTGGATTTGAACCGCTCTCCTCCCGAATACAAGCCCGGCGTGTTAGCACTGCAACGTCTGACTCGGTAGTCGTGTTTGTTTCCATAGGACGCCAGTGTACGTGCACCTGAAGCGATGTCAACCAAGCCAGCATGTAAGCTTGCAGGGTAGCATACCTTGCAGGCTGCTCGTCACATCTGCTTCGCTACAAGACCGCAAAATGCGAGGGCCACAATATTTAATTCCCTTGTAATCCGAGAAGTGCAATAAAAGCATATATTTGTCACCACTAAAACAATTCTATAATAGACACACTCACTATTTCTCAAAAGATAGATTAAAATATATGCGTGAGTATCATGAGTCACACTACTCCCAGCGACGAAGATGGAAGCTGTCGTTCAAAGCTTGAGATTTTAGCGAGTTGATCGAACCCTAAATAAAAGTTTGTAATATTTGCTATGATTGACCAACAGAAAGTACTTGCAAAATACTGTGAGTGTATGACCCCACTAGCTCAGTATAATTTTTTAATGGACGCCCTCCTTCGGCAATCTGTGGGATATATAAGATTCCTTGTACGTGTGGAAAAGTATACATCAAAACTACGAAGATAAGCGTGATTACCAGAGTAAAAAAACATGAAAGTCTTTAACGATTAGGGAAAACTGAAAAATCAGCATTGGTTGACCAAGCACTTTTCCGAAACTACAATTTCATCTAGAACGAGGAATTGTTTTCTACGTATGTATAGAGAAGAAATTGAAATGTACAGGATGTTACAAAAAGGTACGGCCAAACTTTCAGGAAACATTCCTCACACACAAAGAAAGAAAATATGTTACGCTGATATGTGTCCGGAAACGCTTAATTTCCACGTTAAAGCTCATTTTAGTATTTCTCTTTAAATGTAAATTGAAAAAATTCGTGCCCCGTGCTAATCCATACATCAAATGGGCATCTGCTAACTCCGCATTTGTTAACATTGCACTGACTGCAAAACCATGTTCGTGATGAACACTAACCAGTTTATGTTATGTACTGATGTGCTTCATGCTAAAACATCCATTAAAAACCATGTTCGTGATGAACACTAACCAGTTTATGCTATGTACTGCTGTGCTTGATGCTAACACTGTAGAGCAATGAGTCGCTTGTCAACACAAGCACGGAAGTCAACATTACCTTCTTTCAATTGGGCCAACTGGCGGTGAATCGAGGAAGTGCAGTACATACTAACGAAACAATTAGGTATTTTGACAATTGTCTGCAAGAATTATTTTAATTTACATTTAAAGAGAAATACTAAAATGAGCTCTAACATGGAAATTAAGCGTTTCCGGACACATGTCCACATAACATATTTTCTTTCTTTGTGTGTGAGGAAAGTTTCCTGAAAGTCTGGCCGTATCTTTTTGTATTACCCTATATAAGCATGGGGACAATTTTAACAGGAAGTAAGAAGGTATGAAGCTTAATGATATTTGAACTGTGGCTCTTCAGAATAAGAAGTTGTGTATTTTATCGTCTTGTGGTATTAGAAAATTTTATCTTTGAGAAAGATTTCTATGCTGATCACGTGAAAAGCTGACCGTAACCATTTTAGACGGTATTCATGCCTCTCTCCGGCGTCCGACTCGTCAGTCGGCAAGACTCAGCACCGCCAGAAGCACTGCTGAGATTGTCGAGCAGAGATCCGGCGGAAACTTTAGGAACGGAAATGTTCGATGGGCCATCAAGAATCATCAACAATTATGACATTCGCCCATGAAAGCCTTCATAGTATGAACTGACAGTTTGTTTGTTTCAATAGTGTACACGTTGTTTCTCTTCCACATGTTCGAACAATGTAAGTACAGGGTACCACTGTCCTTGGACGACTCAAGTAGTGGATGTTTGTTTACATGCGGCCTGGAAGTTCACCACCACCTAGAGAGAAGGCCGCGGCACTCTCGTGCTAAGTCAGGCAGAGTAGGTCGCGCGCTGACTGGCTCGCTGCTTTGGCACAGTGGGCCGTGCTAGCCAATCAGCTATGCGCGCGAATCCTTTTCTGCCTGACGTCACACGAGAGTGCCGCGGCCTTCTCTCTAGGTGGTGTTGGTAAGCTGAGCAGCGAGAGCAGGAAGTGACGTGTGTTGTTGTTGTTGTTGCTTAGTGCGCGGAGCGGTGCGTGCGGGAGCGCGAGGTGAGCAAGCCGGGGCGCTGCCCAGCCGACCTGTCGACGCTGTCGGTGTTCGAGGCGGCGTGCATCACGGCGTGCGCGCACGACGGAGACTGCCCCGCCACCGACAAGTGCTGCCCCAACGCCTGCGGAGCCACCTGCCAGCGCGCCCAGCACCTCGACGTCGCGCCAGGTACACGCCGCGCGCCACTCCTCCACTTATTCACTACTCTGTGTGGCCTACAGCTGCCATCCACTACTAGAAACTCTGTCCATCTCCACCTTCTACTCTCTCGGCCCATACCGTCGACCCGCTCCTCCCTCCTTTTCCTTTCTACCTCACCCTACACGCCGCCCCATCCACCTTTCACTCTTCCCCAAATAAGCTAGGCGTACCCTCTCCTGGACTCTCCACCTCCTCACCATCTAAAAGAAAGCCCGCTCCCGCCTCCACCTCCTCAAACTCCTCGTTGCCACAACCTGGAGCCTACACCCTTCCACTGTTCGTTACACCTACAAATCATTCATCCACCCCATTGCGTACCCCATCCTGCCTGGATCTCCCCCCACCCCTCTCCGCAGTCCGTCTACAAATCACTAAAGATCCTGGAGCGCCATGACCTCCGCCACAGACAAACATATACAAATGGGGAACCTCCATAATGGCTCGGTCACCCGCTCAGGGGTGCAGGGAGGGAGGGTTTACCATCAGTTCCGTAAGATGTCCCATGATGACGCTGCGGTCAGAAGCAGCTCTTTAAGCTGGCCTCAGCAGGTGGCAGGTAGCGGCTGTCCCCACCACCACCTCCCCTCAAATGCCGGCATACGGGACACATCCGTGGCCCCGTGACAGGCGGAACGAGCTCTCCCCTCAGCCTCACCTCCAAGCTGCCATCTGATGTGCGAGAGGCACCCTCAGAAGCGCCTCTAGTGCCGTCTACCGGTACTAAGCTGGGGAACCGCCTGACATCTGCTAGTATCTTACGGAACTTCGAGGGAAGCGTGGGACAGAGGTTTAGGGGAGGGGGGAGGGCTTCTTCTCTGTATATGTTATATCTGACTATCAACCAGATCACCTTCCAAATTATATATGGAGTGTTTTAATAAACCGTTAAATGCCAATTGTAGGAGACCAGAAGGCGACATCATTGAGTGTTGGAACTGGTTGTATGAAACAAAAGATAAAAATTGCGATCTTGGCATTTACTTTACAGTAATGATGAGTAAATTGAGTGAAATCAATATTGTTTTCCATTCACTATTTTCGTCCTACCACAAACGCCGGGCTGGCTTCAGCACCGGTAAGTCTGTTTTAATTTTATTAAGTGAACAGGCTGTTCTGGCGCCCTCGCGCGATCAACTGATCAATGGTAGCCAAGTCCCCACAATCCCGTAAGCGGCCGACTGCAAACAGGAGGCAAATTGAAGAGCGCCTCGGCGGCCATTGTGGTGACAAACTTCAGCGCGAACTTTAAATGTGCGTACGATTCTTTTGATTAGAGAGAGTACTCATATGAGTTTAAGTCGCGAAAACTATGTCTAATATATAACCACAAAACAGCTTCAGACTCCTTGAATATACAGCAACTATCGGTTGTTTGTAAATGTACAACACATACAGTGTAGAAATTGGCCAATAGCGTTTCCTCTTCCTAATGAACACGAACTATAACATGTAGTTTTTTAGCGTTCTAAGTGCAGCATAAGAACGGAATTTATCATCAGACAAGATTTTTTGGCACTTTCTCAGTATATTATACAATGGTGAACCTTTTGTACAAATATTAATTTCGGAAGAGTTTCACACTTTACTTCTTTGTTTTAGTGCTGTATTCTACAATATTTAGATATTCCGTAGCACCAAAAAAGATGAAACAGGGCAGCCTGAACAGCTAATGTTAAAATCTAGTGTGACAGTGAAATATGCTATCAGATACATAACTGTAAAATAGCGCCTTACCTTGTGACTACGGCAACCAGCCACTGCCAATTTTTTTTAAGAACACAACTTTTTGTTAACTAAGTGCTTGTAACATTTGCATTAGAGTATCTAGCAAGAATATTAACATTTTTAATGCTGTAAGTCAAATACCTTACAGTAGCGTGAATTGCTCAAAAGTCAACAACTATTGTCACAGAGCTCAACTTTACAAAGTGCATCCAATGCGTGTTATGTGTCATATATGGAACTGTACACAATTCTGCAAACCCCTTTCAGTTGCTATACCTATACTTAAAGTAGATGGCCTTTAAATTCCGTGTTACAATTTACTAATGTTAATTTCATAAACAAAAATCGAACTGCAGCAAGGCAACTAACTCGTGTCCCCAGTAGGTATTTTACACAATCATAAAATTAAACTTTTTGACCTTCCTGTCCACCAATACTGCCTAAAGTAGCTCCTTTTAAAGAGGTATGATTACTATAAAAGCCGGTTATTTATTTCATTAAATCATATATTGTCTTGACTAACAGACTGTTAAGCAAGAGTAACTATCTTTGAAAGGAAGTAATAGGGCTATATGTATTCCTGAGAAATATAAATGGGAAGACAGTATTCGATTTTTTATTCCTTTCTTAAATTGATTTATGTAGTTAAACGCTGAACAGCTTTCACCATCGTGATTCATGTACACTGCAAGAGTCAAACAGTACAGACGTGACTATCAATTGTTTATATACAGGGTGTTACGAAAAGTTACGGCCAAACTTTCAGGAATCATTCCTCACACACAAAGAAAGAAAATATGTTATGTCGACATGTGTCTGGAACGCGTAATTTCCACGTTAGAACACATTTTATTACTTTCCTTCAAATCACATTAATCATGGAATGGAAACACACAGGAACAGAACGTACCAGCGTGACTTCAAACACTTTGTTACTGGAAATGATCAAAATGCCCTACGTTCGCAAGGATACATGCATCCACCCTCTATCGCATGGATTCCCTGTTGCAGCCCTGGAGAATGGCGTATTGTATCACAGCCGTCCACAATACAAGCACGAAGAGTCTCTACATTTGGTACCGGGGTTGCGTAGACAAATGTCCCCATAAGTGAAAATCAAGAGGGTTGATGTCAGGAGAGCGTGGAGGCCATGGAATAGCTCCGCATCTACCAATCCATCGGTCACCGAATATATTGTTGAGAAGCGTACGAACACGTCGACTGAAATGTGCAGGAGCTCCACCGTGCATGAACCACATGTTATGTCGTACTTGTAAAGGCACATGTTCTAGCAGCACAGGTAGAGTATCCCGTATGAAATCATGATAACGTGCTCCAGTGAGCGTAGGTGGAAGAAGATGAGGCCCAATCAAGACATCAAGGCTATTGCCCCGTTCTAATCCATACATCAAGTGGGCATGTGCCAACTCCGCATTTGTTAACATTGCATTGACTGCAAAACCATGTTCGTGATGAATACTAACCAGTTTATACTACGTACTGATGTGGTTGATGCTAACACTGTAGAGCAATGTGTCGCATGTTAACACAAGCACGGAAGTCAACATTACCTTCTTTCAATTGGGCCAACTGGCGGTGAATCGAGGAAGTACAGTACATACTAACGAAACAATTGGGTATTTTGACAATTGTCTGCACGAATTATTTCAATTTACATTTAAAGAGAAATACTAAAATGAGCTCTAATATAGAAATTAAGCGTTTCCAGACACATATCCACGTAACATATTTTCCTTATTTGTGTGTGAGGAGTGTTTCCTGAAAGTTTGGCCGTACCTATTTGTAACCCACTGTATAGCGCAGTAGTTATATAATACACGATACCTGCTAACAACACTCGTATATATGTGACGCTTGCCACTACCATGGCAGCCGGCTGAAGGTTCAAATTATCCCGCGACAGCAGCGGCGTTAGGGAGTGTAGTTATTTTTACAAGGTCTTTGATGATAGCACGAAAGTGACTCGGGAACACCGTGTTGGCAGCGCCCGCGCGCAGACAGCGTGAGCGCTCGCGGGCACCCGCGCTCTCATTATCGCATTTGCTTCACCCCTGATCCACATATATACGGCATTTTCTAAATTGTAGGATCTGTTATTACTTTAGTGGGGGAGTGTAGTGAGGCGGCGGAGCGTGTTAATGCGCGCAGGTCTGTCGGCAGTGCCGGTGAACGTGAGCGCGTCGGAGCGCGGCCACGGGCGCGTGCACGTGCAGTGGCGCCTGCCGGGCGACGACGGCGGCGGCGGCGGCGGCGCTGACCAGGATGCGCAGGTGTTGTTCGTGGTGCAGGAGCGCCACCACGTGGGCCGCCGCCTCGTCAGGGAGCGCCTGGGCGCCTGGGCGCCGCTGCACCGCGGCCTGCGCCACCACTGCCTGCTGCCCAGGGGGCTCATCCGGCCCGGCAGGTAACACAACCTCACTCTTCTACCTCCCTTCTACTTTCCCTTTGTCACAAATTCTGATTCAAAAATGTTCAAATGTTTGTGACTGTAAGGGACCAAGGTACTTGATGCGGAATGCGTGGCTGAGGTTTCAGTCCTCCCTCAGGCTCGAGTGTGTGTATTGTCTTTAGCAAAATTTAGTTTACGTAGTTAAGTCCCATACATTTACAAACATTTGAACATCTGAACAAAGTTAAGCCTCAGTGTGGACAACCAGAAACACACTTGGTGCATGTCCAATGTACTCCAACCATTTCGACCTGTGTGAATGACGTCAGTCGGCCCGTAGCCAGACCTTTTTAACATGACATCCCAGACGCCATTTTCAGCAAGACAATGCATGACACATGTCGCTACATAACACGTGCCGTCCTGATGTCATAGGATGTTAGTCTCTTTCATGTCCTCCAACTCTAATAACTGCTGTCTGGTTTTTGTGTAGATTCAATATAACTCTTCGCTCCCTATATTTTACCCCTTCTAGCTTCAGAATTGGAAAGAGTGTATTCCAGTCAACATTGTCAAAAGCTTCGTTCTAATCTACAAATGCTAAAAACGTAGGTTTCCCTTTCCTTAGCCTATCTTGTAAGATAAGTCGTAATGTGAGTATTCCCTCCCGCGATCCTACATTTCTCCTAAATCCAAACTGACCTTCCCCGAGGTCGTATTCCACAAGTTTATCCATTCGTCTGTAAATAATTCGTGTTAGTATTTTCCAACCATGACTTATTAAACTGATAGTTCTGTAATTTTCACAATGAATGAATGAGCGTATGGCTTTCTTGGCCGGGAGAACCCTTGCGGGTTTGTTCGGCCGCCTTAGTGTAAGTCTTTTATTTGACGCCACGTGGGCGACTTATGTGCCAATGATGATGAAATGATGATTAGGACAACACACAACACCCAGTCCACTACCGGGAATCGAACCCGGGCCTCCTGCGTGATAGAGACGCTACTGCTGAGCTACGGAGGCGGACTGCAATTTCCACATTTGTCTGCACTCAATATCTAGCGGATTGCAGCGGAATCACTGCGCTGTGCACATGCGCACTGATGCCAAACAAGAGTGTTTGAGTTGCTCTTTCATTTGACATATCATTTATAAGTTTAATGTAATGAACATTATAAAGCGTTAAAACCCCGATATTCATTTACAAACACCCTGTATATGGCTTCTCATACGTCAGTGTCGTCTCAACAGAACACTTGCAGAACCGAGGTGACAGCACTGCTAATAATTTCTTCAGAAAATACATAAACATGCTAATGAACATGTCCTGTGAATATGTACTATGTCTAGCCTTTCAAGGTTTCTTAACACATGATTGTACAACACTTTGAATGTATGTCCAGGAAGTTTTTTGATTCTTTCTGTGAGGTTTCCTTGCCAACTAAGAAATGCACGTGGCTGTGAGTTGCAGGTGGTACCAGTTCCGCGTGGCGGCCGTCAACAGGAACGGCACCCGGGGCTTCTCCCAGCCGTCGCCGCCGTTCCAGCTGTCTGCAGGTAGCCACACCACACACACTGCTGCACCACACTTTCTGCTGCACCTGCGCTCTAACCATTACCTCGAATTGATTGTTACTATTGTCTGTTTGTTTATCCAATACGGTTTCCGGCAAATGACCACTTGTGTCACTAAAAGTTGAAAATAGCACCTACATTCGAGAAAGGCAGTAGCAGTAACCCACTAAACTACAGGCGTCAATTTGCAGCTGGGGTTTGGAACATATCCTGTATTCAAATGTTATAAATCATCTCGAACAGAATGATCTATAGACCTAAGATGAACACGGATTTAGAAAATATCGTTCCTGTGAAACAAAACTACCTCTTTACTCACACGAAGTGATGAGTGCTATCGACAAGGGTTCTCAAATTGAATCGGTATTCAGAATGAAACTTTCACTGTGCGCTGATATGAAACCTTTCTGGCAGATTAAAATTGTGAGGCGGCATCGTGAGTCGTGTCGGGATAGCACAGTCGGTAGTGCGCTTGCCCGCGAAAGGCAAAGGTCCCAGGTCCGAGAGCCGGTTCCGGCACACAATTTTAATCTGCCAGGAAGTTTGATTCCGTATTTCTTGATTTCCAGAAGACTTTGACACTGTACCTCACAAACGGCTATTAATAAAATTGCGTGGTTATGGCATATTGTCCCAAATTTGCTACTGGGTAGGGGATAACCTGATAGAGAGGACACGCCGTCATCTACCGTCTAGTAAAATCATCTCATGATCAAAAGCAACCGCGGAACGATCTAAATAAGATAAGTATGCCGTAAAAATTGGCAATTGACTCTAAATAATGAGAAGTGCGAAGTCGTCCACATGATTACGAAAGGAAATCCGTTAAACTTTCTTTCAATGTTCAATGTTTGTAGAGCTTATCGGACTTAACTACGCGGTCATCAGTCCCTAAACTTACAAACTACTTATGAACTAGCTAATACTAAGGATGGCACAAATATCCATGCCCGAGGGGGTTTCAAACCCCCGACAGTAGTGGCTGTGCAGACCGTGACTGGAGCGCCGCAGTCCCCTCGGCCACCGCGGCGGCAAACTTTCTTTACAAGATAAATCAATCAGAAGTGAAGGCCGAAACTTCACTAAATAGCCAGGAATTACTATTACTTCAGACTTAAACTAGAAAGAACACGTAGATAATCTCGTGGGAAAGGCGAGCCAGAGACTGCGTTTTATTGGCAGAATCCTTAAAAGGTGCAACAGAACTACTAAAGAAACTGCATACGTTAAGCTTCTCCATCCTCGTTTGGAATATTGCTGCCTAGTGTTGTATCCTTATCCGGTGGATTTGACGGAGGACACCGAAAGAGTCCAAAGAAGGTACGCTTGTTTTGTATTGTCACGATATAGGGGAGACTGTCACGGAAATGATACAGGATCTGGGATGGAAATCATTACAACAACGACGTTTATCGCTGCGGCGTGGTCTACTTACGAAACTCCAATCGCCAACATTCTCCTTGAAATGCGAAAATGTTTTGTTGACTCCTACTTACATTGATAGAAATGATCATCAGAGTAAAATACGAGAAATCAGAACTGGAACGAACAGGTGTTCTTTCTTCCAGCGCGCTATTCTAGAATGTAATGGGAGATATATAGTATAAATGTGGTACGATGAACCTTCTGCCAGCACACTTAAGAGTGATTTGTACAGTACCTCATGTAGACGTAGAACACACTCCTTCCTCTCACTCTCGAAATATTTTTTTTTCACAGAAGCATAATTATCAGATCAATGTCATCCACCCATTCCGTCTTCCTTTGGTATATATTTCTCGTTAACGGCCGTGCCGCAGAGCATACATCATATAATGAAAGTCCCTTGGGAGTTAAGGTTTATGAAGAAGTTTAACTTTCAGTTCACAATTAATTTCGTAAATAGTTCGTAAGCCAGGAATAGGCTCAAAACGGTCAAAATTTTGTAACTAATATTTTCACGGGTCATAGTTTCTGAATAAATCATGGAAATAATTTTGATTCTTAAATAATTTGGAAAATAGAATGGTAGATGTTGGTGGCAGTTACACTATAAAAAGAGCTGGAGTTTACCTTAATATACATCAGGCTCATACTGTAATAAAAATTCATGTTCCTTACGGTCAAACACCGTCGTGATATGGGGTTTGACTAGTTACGTGGTTTGTTCGTGCAGCGGACCGTGCATTAAATTTTACTTGAGTGTCCAGTCGGAGTTGTGGGGAAAATTATCGAACTTCGAAATTTAATATCTACAAAATGAAATAAGATTCCAGGTTCTAAAATTCGATTAATTTTGAAGGGGAATGATATGGTTTGAAGATTAATAAAACTTGCAACTAACCCACCAAACAACGTCAATGAGCGGAATTTTTTAGACAAGTAGGAAATAGCGAGATGTTTAATGAATAAAAACCCATCGTGTTAAATTTTTAAGATATCTGACGGTATATTTCACTAATAAGAGCACTATAGTCACTTTATGCATTACATGTATCACAGGAGGCGCTACAGATGCGTCAGAGTCCAGGCACAGACAGACGAAGCGGAAAGCTGTTCTTTCTCTCGTGTCAGAGTAACAATGGAATGTGGCTTAAGGTTTAGAGAGAGAAACACTTATTTTAATCAAGGGGCTAATTAATAATTTTATTTGTATTATTTCAACCGGTTACAGTAAGATCACCGAATCTAAGCCCTGTCGGCTTAGCTAGCACTTGGGTGGGTAACCGTCCGGGTCTGCCAAGAGCTGTTGGCCAGCTGGGTGCCTCCAGCACTTGTGAAACCAACTAAGGAGCTACTTGTTTGATACGTAGCGGCTCCGGTAACGGAAACTGAAATAACGGCCGGGAGTGCGGGCCGCTGACCATGTGCCCCACAACACCGTAACCGGTGACGCCTTCGGGCAGAGGATGACACGGCGGCCGGTCGGTATCCAGTGGTATAGGGATATATTTTTCAACTCTTGCCCTAATTAAGAATAGTAACTGTAGACTGGTAAGCATCGGTAGCTGAGTAGTCAGCGTCAATGCAGTGTGAAGGAGCCGAGTCTGATGCTGGGTCTTGCTAACCGTTGCTCCTTGGTGGGAGGACTGTAACGGGCTACACTCAGCCTCGTGAGGCCGACTCAGGAGCTACTCGACCAAATAGTAGCAATTCGAAGGTCTAGAAAGTTGACAATGACTGGGAGAGCGTTTTGCTGAGTACATGGCTGCATCCTATGACCCCGAGGGTGGCGGCGGCAGATTGTGCTTGATTGGTCCCTGTAGGGCCATTAAGCGGAACTTTTACCTAACTGGAGACTGATTTATACAAGGCGACAATTGGCAATTAAGGTCCAAAGTTGCGACATTACATGTAACTTTCCAAGTGCTCCGCTCTTCAATGCGACAGGCAATCATTTTCGAAACGTTTACGAAAGTTTTATATCAAGTGAATACACAGGTATTGACATGTGGTTACTGCTCCGTAACTAACTTAAAAGTGTCGGATTTAGCGTCATGGATTAGTCAGAGAGTCAGATTTGTGTGTACTCTCAAGTTTTCCACCACTTCCTCCGTCATCGCGGTCAAAAGTTACAGTTAAGGCGTTTGGTTCTTTATTTAGGGCAGATAAATGGAAGCGAGACAGACAGAAAATAATTTATTTTTGCCGCAACTATCATTATTCTATTGTGTGACGACAAGGTCGAAGCCTGCATGAAAAAATATTTGGGGTTGTCTACATAACAACAACTGTTCTAATATGTTCATCTGAAGCGAACAGTAGTCTATTTTCACAGTTCAACGCAACTTTAGGTACACTGTAATGTGACAGAGTCCACATAAATTCACAACGCGACTGAACAAGTCCCAGTGATACCGCGCAAAGCTAAGTCCCCACAGGTGTGGTCTTCTCTTCTGCCGGACGTCGTCCGGAAGCCTGGATACGTCCTGTATACAGCAGTCAGTCAACAACTATACTAGGCATGGTCCTACCTTCCTCCGACCTTTGAATTGACTTACCCAGCCAGTTATAGGGGGACTTACAGTTTAACGTGGGTTCCGAACCACGGCGCTACTCGGTATATTTCACATAAGCAATACTGCCAGAGGTGAAATAAATGGAAAATGGCAGATAAAAATCCTAGGACCTGGTGGGAATCGAACCCGCGACCTTTGGATTTATAGTCTGGCACTTTGCCACTGTGCAACCGAGGCTCAAGGCGTTAACGATCGGATGAATGATTACTGGAGCATGCCGGCATGGCGTTAACGCGGCCGACCAATGGCAGCCTTGCGTAGGAATACGTCAGTGTGCAGTGCGCGGGACCCATCTGCAAGAAGACGTACGCATAAGCGAGCTGAGATTCGTTTTGTGTTTACGACCGCCTCGCCTGGCGTGTATATTGCCCGGAACTCACTTATGTAGGTTGGGTTGTCAATCTCTCAGGGGCTATGGAAGGCCGGCAGAAAACTTCTTTCCGTTTGAAGTAAATCGACAGACACAAGTGTCTCTGTTCGGAAAAAGGAAATCGCACGAGAATAAGTCGAGATCTTCTACAGTGCAGTCAACCATGCACAATAGTTGCCGCACACATGCTTTCAAGTTAGTTTCGACTACGCTGCAGAAGTTTCGGCGACATCCCCTTACACATCCTCGATACATTCACGACCTCTCCACGTGCGATTTCCATATGTTTCGAGCCATGAAGGGAAGATGGCCGGCCATTTTATTCGTACAAAGATACAATCGTGGTTCTGTTAGCAACCACAAGTATTTTTTCGTGAAAGCACTGACCCTTATGTCTCACATTGGGATTAATTTAGCAGCTGAAAAATGCTCCTGCCGTAGCACAGAAAAGGCGAATATATTCTCTGACACAAAAGTGTGGAACCACCTGCCTCAGTCCTCATTCCGACTTCCTCACCAAAAATGTTGGCATGCGAACATATTCGCGAACTTTTAGCGCATAACTTTGTAAATACTTTTGCCGACTTAAGCCGCCATAGTCAGCAATGTCGTCCCACTGTCAGTTTCTATGTATGTTTCTGTCCATTTTTTTCTGTCTTTCCCACTGCCGCTTTCTGTCTGTGCCAAACTTTCAATGTCTTCATCCCTTTCGTGGTGGTGGACGAATGACGTGGGCAGGAATCAGTATTGGCGTACGGAGTTCTATTTCGGTCATGTTGGCGCTTTGACTGCTCAGACGTATAGAGACAAGAACCTTCGACCTTTTGTTGTGCCCTACGCTGGTACCTCTGGTGGACGATAACGCTCGTCCCCACAGAGCTACACTGGCGGCAACATGTTGAAGCTGAGAGAACTGAACAAATGGTGTGGCCAGCTTGTTTCCCCCGGACTTATACCCGATTGAGGATGTGTGGAATGCATTTCGAAGACGGACTGCAGCCCGACTAGCAGTTACCACAACGATTGCAGAGCTGGATATTTTTTCACTCATGGAAGATTGGGCAAATATCCCTGAAGAGCTGATTGATGTCCTCATACCGTGCATATGACGCAGGTGTGCAACTGTAGTGGCCATCCGAGGTCAACACGCATCATATTATAGGGCAACGAGAATAACTTTAATCTTCATCTACATAGATACTTTGAAAATCACATTTAAGTGCCTGGCAGAGGGTTCATTAACAAATTTCATAAACTTTCTACACCGTTCAAAAAATGTTCAAATGTTTGTAGAGCTTATGGGACTTAACTACAGGGTCATCAGTCCCTAAACTTACAAACTACTTATGAACTAGGTACTACTAAGGACGGCACAGATATCCATGCCCGAGGGGGATTCGAACGCCCGACCGTAGTAGCCGTGCATACTGTGACTGGCGCGCCGCAGAACGCTCGGCCACCGCGGCCGGCTCTATACCGTTTCATTCTCTAATAGCGCGCGGGAAGAAAGAACACCTAAATCGTTCCGTTTTCTATCTGATTTCTGTTATTTTATTGGGATGGTCATGTCTCCCTATGTAGGTGGGTGCTACCAAAATATTTCCACATTCACAAGTAAAAGTCGGAGACTGAAATTTCGCAAGTAGAACTCGTCACAACGTACAACGTCGTTATTTTAATGATTTCCACCTGAAGTAGTACATTTCCGTGACGCTTTCCCCCCTATTACGTGATAAAACAAAACGAGCTGCCCTTCTCTGAAACTTCTCAATGTCTTCCGTCAGTCCCACCTGGTGAGGGTCCCACACTGGGCAACAGTATTCCAGGAGAGGACGCACAAGTATGATGTAGGCAGTCTCTTTGGTGGAGCTGTTGCATCTTCGAAGAGTTCTGCAAATGAAACGTAACCTTTGGTTCGCAATCCCCATCAGTCTACATTGTTCGTAATTGTAACTCCTAGATATTTGTTAGAATTTATTACCTTAAGGTTTGACTGATTTACGGTATAATTGAAGTTCAGTGGGTTTCTTTTAGTGGTAATGTGTATTACTACACACTTTTCATTATTTAGTGTTGCCAGTTTTCGCACCATGTAGAAATGTTGTCTAAATCGCTTTGCAGTTACTTTTGATCCTCTGTTGACTTGACTAACCAATGAACGACAGCATCATCCGCGAAGAGTTAAAGGGAGGTATTCATATTGTGTACTAAACCGTTTATAAAGAGAAGGAATGGTAGGGGACCTATAATGCTTCCGGGGGGAACGCCAGATATCACTTCTGTTTTACTCGGTGACTTACTGTCAGTTAGTACGAACTGTGTCCTCTTTGAGAGGAAATCGTGAATCCAATCCCACAATTGGGGCGATATTCCATAAGCACGGGATTTCATTAGAAGCCGCTGTGAGGCACAGTGTCCAAAGCCTTCCGGAATTCCAGAAATGTGGAATCGATTTGAGATCCCTTCTCTATGGCTCTTATCACTTCATGTGAATAAAGGGCAAGGCGTGGTTCGCAAGAGCGATACTTTCTGAACCCGTGTTGACTATTGGTTAATACGTCGTTCTCTTGGAGGTGGTTCATAATGTTCGAACAAAGTATATGTTCAATAATCCTACCGCAAATCGACGTCAATGAGATGGGCCTGTAATTTTTGGGATCACTCCTATTGCCTTTCTTGAATATTGGAGTGACCTTGGCAACTTTCCAGTCTTTGGGTACGGATCTTTCGCTGAGTGATCGGTTGTATATGATAGGTAAGTATGGAGCTATTGCATGAGCATACTCTGAGAGTAATCTAGTTGGAATACAATCTGGCCAGGAAATTTTGTTTTCTTATAGAGACTTGAGTTGTTGTACTACTGCAGGAACGTCTACTTCTAAATTTCGCATGCTGGCAGCTGTTTTTGGTTTGAATTCTTTGTTGCTATTATGACAGCCTCACGGTGCTTCGTTCTAAGGAAACCCCATGTTAATGTCAAGTAGAGTTGTACTGTATCACACACAAATTACAATTGTAACAAATATGTGAATAAAATACGTTACTATATGTATACCATAAGTATGTATGATATCTCACCTTATCTGATTATTCTATTCAGCAGTGTACATACATACATATATACAATCACACATACAGGGTGTCCAGGAAAGGGCTCCCTGATTTCAAAAGTAAATATCTCGAAAACAAAGATCGATAGAGGAATGAAGTAAACGGTATTTTTACTGTGGAAGCTGTAAGAAGTTTAGACAGCAGTTTGAAATAATAGTTACAAAAGCTGCTAACAGATGGCGCTGTACGCTGTACAGCTCATATCAGCATACATAAGTGAAGTAATCGTATGAAAACACTCTTTTCAAACAATCACATCACAATGTTTTCAAAATGTTCACCATTGGCACTACAGAGGTGGAGCAAACCAAGAATGAAATTCGTCAGCACATCCCGTAGTGTCTCAACCGAAATGGATTCACATACCACAGAGATCGCCGATTCAAACTCGTCCAGCGTGGCGGGATGCTTCGGGTGTGCCCATGTCTTTCAGTGTGCCCCTTTCAGTATGAGGGAGTCAAATCCGGCAAATATGGAAGCCAATCCATGCCTGCACCAGTAAATTTGGGATATTCCAAAGCAATGACTCGATTCCCGAAGTATTCCTCAAGAAAGCGAAACACTTGTTCGGTCCGATGTGGTTGGGCTGCATCTTGCATAAACCATTCAGTACCTGGTCGATCCTCTAACCCTTCCTGTGTGGCGGCAAATTGTTCGAAAATTGCAACGTAACGTTGTTCTCGAATGATAAAAGGACCAATAATGCCTCTTCTGCATATTGCAGCCCTCACAGTAACTTTAGGAGAATACAGGAGTTTCGCTTCACACCAATATGGCTTTTCGGAACCCCAAAATCACCAGTTCTGCTTATTCACGTATCCATTCAGGTGGAAGCGTGCTTCATCTGTAAATTAGATGCAGCCAACATCAAATCCTTCACTATCAATAATTGTGAGCATCTGATTAGCAAAGGCAACCCTTCGTTGCACAGCTCGTGCGGGTATGGCCTGGTGCGTTTGAATTTTGAATGCAAACATGTGTAGGCTCTTTCTCAGTATTTTCTGCGTGCTGGAACGCTTCAAACCAGTCTCAGATGCAATTCTACGGACGGATGACATTGGATTTCGCTGAATAATTCCAGAAACTGTGGCGATATTTTCAGGCGTAACTGCGGTTTGCTTGCGGCCAACATGCCCTTCTAGATCATCAGTTACGCTGCCTGTTCGTTGAAATTTTGCTAAGAGCGTACGAATGGTTTTCGCATCGTTTTCGAACATTAAATCGTGCTTGAAAATTCGCCTTGTTGCCGTAGGACTCTCTTCTAACCTGTGGTACTCTAGCACCAGAAAAACGCGTTGTTCAATGGAGTAGATGGTTTTAATCTCTTCCTTCGGTACGCTAACCTCCTTTCATGTTTCAATAGTGGAACTGATCGCTCTGGGCTTCGGATCACTATTTATACTAGGCATTACGTATGGAGATTACTGCGCCATCTGTTAGCAGCTTTTGTAGCTACTATTTCAAACTGCTGTGTAAACTTCTTACAGTTTTCACAATAAACATACCGTTTACTGCATTTCTCCATCGATCTTTGTTTTCGAGATATTTAATTTTGAAATCAGGGAATCCTTTTCTGGACACAATGTATATTGTTATGGATACAGCAATACGACCGGTTTCGTTTATGAAAGGCAACATGTGGTTTGTGCTACACTTGACATTTACCTAGTTAGTGGAGTGTAGGGCAGAGAGCAGAAGATGATGCCTTTGCATATAGGGAACGCAGTGTCGGCGTGCTGTGCAGCAGCCTGGTGTTGAGACAGGTGTTGTGTTCACTGTGTTGCAGTGCCGCGGCCGCCGGGCATGCCGGAGCAGCTGTCGGTGGGCGCGCTGTCGGCGGGCGAGAACGGCACCCTGCAGGGCGAGCTGCGCTGGCGGCCGCCCGCCGAGTCCGACCTGCCCGTGTCGCGCTACCGCGTCTTCTGGAGCCGCGAGCTCGAGCCCGCCAGGTCGCTGCTCGTCAGGCAGCACACCGTGCCCAGGGTCAGTAGCAAAAGCACGCGCCAACGCTGCGTGCCGACGTATCGTGCTGTGTCACAGGGTTGACCGCCCTCTTCAATAAAAAATCGCACTGACGTGTTTTACGGCCCTCTTTAGATTTGTAGTTTTATAAGTTTTTGCAAACATTTTGGACCAAAGCAATAATCTGAATAATAAAAAAATTAATTAATAAGAATATCTGAAAACCTTTAAAAAAAATTAGACAGCGCCACAGTCCTACGCATTGCCCCCTATGCTACAGCTGACCGTTAGAAATTGTATTCTTTATTTTCATACTATTCATGGTCGTTGTTAACTGATGCTAATATGGCATTTCCATACACTAGATTATCATTTATCGTACGAAGAACGACGTGTTTTGGTAATTCTTCAGTGCGCCATTGCTTCGAAATGACAACGTGTAAGTTACAATAAGAAAATCATCACATATGAAACGCAAGATGGCTGGCGCATGCCAGAGAGAGTTCTGGGCGAGGAATGTCACGTGACATCTGCGAACGGCTGGTTTTCGTTAATTCAATGGAGGGTGTCAAAACTCCGTTATTTTTGAAAAAATTTCTCAAACGATACGAGATATGAAAAAAAAAACCATAACGGAACAAAGTTGTGGAGTATTTTCTCCTCTTAAAAATTCGTTTATTCAATTTTCGCGTCAGATGAACGGTTTATTTGCAATTAAAATTAAATTACAAACTTTTTTTGTATTTCTAAGTTATATCTTGTCCAAAATACTTCAAACAGCGAGGTGTCGATCAGTTGAACGGTTCGATATAAAAAGTGGGAACACGTTACAGCCAGACAGACATCGTCAAATCGCCGTTATTTTTGCAGATATCTTTGCAACCAAGCAAGATATGAAAAAACAAACATAATAGAGCGAAGTTTTAGAGAATTTTCCCCTGTACCAATTAGGTTATTCAATTTTCGTGTCAGATCAACGGTTCGTCTGCAATTACAATTACATTACAAACGGATTTTTTTCGTTTTACTACCGTATTTTTGTCCGAAAATTTTGAAAAAGTGAGGTTCTGGTCTCTGACGGCCTACAATCATGTCTGTAAAATTTAGTGCTGATCGGTTGAACGGTTCGTCTTAAAAACAGGGAACACTTTACGGACAGACAGACATAGATCCCAAAATCGCCGTTATTTTTGCAAATATCTTTGAAACTCAGCAAAATATGAAAAATATATATATAAAAGAACAAAGTTGTAGAGAATTTTCTCCTCTACAAATTCGGTTATACAATTTTCGTGTCAGATGAATAGTTAAGCCGTTATTGTCATTTAAATTTCGAACTGTCAAAAGACGATCGCAAAGGCCCACTTTTAGTGTTACTACCGTAACCTAAAGTGGGCCAAAACTAATCATCATCATCATCATCATATTAGAGACTGATTATGACTTTTAGCGTTCATTCTGCAGCATAGTGCCCTTAATAAAATTCCTCCACGATGCCCTATTCACTGCTAACATTTATGCCTCGTCTGATGTTAAGTCTGTTACTTCAAAGTCATTCTTAATAGTGTTGTGTAGTTCGCGAATGAACTAGTTCGCAAGAGCGCTCCCACAGGCAAACTACGCGAACTAGTTCCCACATCCCTCACCTCTTAGTTCGCTCGCTCCTTTTCCGAAAACTGTCGGGGACCAGCGACGGGATGCGATAGCGCGCAGAATCACGTGATTCCCTTCTGACAGTTACCGTCATTTCGAACTGAGTCAGTTATTTATTTAAAAAAAAAGTATTTATATTCTCCAAAATAAACGCATTTAGTATATTTTGTAGGTAAAGATTCGACAATGACCTAATACGAGGCTCGTCCAGAAAGTAAGTTCCGTTTCAATTTATCTTCGCTGCAGCGCTGCGATTGCAGTTCCGCACATGCGCTGTAGACGATATGTATCAAGGAGACGAACGTGCGCCATTTGGAGATCGCTGTCAGTTACGTACGCATTGTTGTGCTTGTTTGAAATGTCGGAATTGATTGAAAATCCCACCGTCTGTGAAATCAGGTCGGTGATAGGTTTCTGAATGCGACGAAAGTGATACCAAGTGAAATTTATCGGCAAATTTGCGATGTTTACGGAGCAAATTCGATGAATGATTCGTTGGTGAGAAGATGGGTCCAACAGTTCAATGGCGGGCGTAGTGATGTGCACGATGAAGAACGAAGTGGGCGTCCACCTTTGGTTACAGAAGAACTGGTTCACGCGATTGATTACAAGATCCAGGAAAACCGTAGGTTCACAATTAGTGCTCTCGCTATGGACTTCCCCCAAAGAAACTGTTTCCAACAGGTTGAAGACACAGTCGGCAGATATCTATGAAGAAGGTATACAAAACCTGGTGCCATGCTATGACAATTGCCTGAAAAATTTCGGCAGTTATGTGGAAAAGTAGTTTAAGAGTTGTAGAATTTTGTGCAATAAAAATTTCATCTGTATCTGTGTACAATTTCATTTTATTACCAAACGGAACTTACTTTCTGGACGCGCCTCGTAAATAAATCCATTTTAAAAATAAAATACTTACGAGTACTCTGAATATAAAGTAGTTGAATACCAGTGTATCACCCACTTGAGTAAATAATTGGTTTATTTGCCTATTTGATGTCTAATTGCCCAAAACCACGAGTTACAGCACACGCTTGGGCAACACTGGTCATTATAAAAAAAACTACCATAACAAAAGAAAGAGCGGTTACAGCAGCAGTAGGAAAAGCCAAAAAGAGCTAAAGATTAATGATCTGTCTCGGTAACAGGAGCTGACGAACTAACAAGAGCGACCTACTTCGCGTCGGAGCGAGAACTAAAAAGTGCGCTACCGCTCGTGAACTATTATGACGAACGGGGTGTCTGCGTGATATCGTTAGTGGCTCATGCAGCAAGAGCGTGAAGCAGCGAGGTGGGGGAACCTCTCCCTCCACCTGCATGCGCAGCCCACTCCACTCAACCGTCAGTGGGAGCGGACGAACTAAAAGAGCGAACTAGTTCGCGACAGAGCTGCGAACCAAAGTGAGCGTTCCCGGTCGCGAACTATTATGCACATGACTAATTCTTAACTGCCACGTAACGAGCGAGGTGGCATACTAATTTACCATCGATGTCTATACTACCTGGATGTTGAACTACAGGTTTCTGAGCGTGTCAGTCAAAGATGTTCATGTTCTGTTTCTTGACTAATTACAACATGGCTGCTATGAAGTATTACAAGAAAACGGAAAGGAAATATGTTTGAATTCCGTACTCACGCGAGTCTATTACTTCGCATATTTTCCGACGTCTAAGACGAACTTTTTCTCCTACAAAAATTGGTCCAAAAACAGGATGCGTCTTATACTCCGGTTGCCAGTTAAAGTAGGTACTTACAAGTTCGATTTCTTTCAAGGGATTTTTAAAAAAATTGTGTAAAATTGGGGAAATAATGTTTTACTCGGGAGAATAATGTTTTTTGCGGGAAATTTTGCATTTAAGGTTCTCTCTTAAATTTTCGTAGTTTTTATTTGATATATGTACATAATATGCACCAAAACACCCTTCAGAAGCTTTATTATGTAGTAAAGATTTTCTGAATTTTGTACTATTTTTATTGCCAAGCGTAAGTGAAACTGGTAATATCAGAGGAAATAGAAATTTCCGATGTAATGTCATTCATCATACTCAAGTTTTTCGACAATCCTGTAACGGTGTCAATTCATTATTTGAATAATGAAACACTGCTCACGTATTTGCCCATGTCTCGCCTGACGATATTTGAGTATTTATTTGCATTCTAAAATTCAAATATGAACACCTTTTTTGTGATGTTTACAGCTTCTGCGTCTCACCTTGTCGTATTTTTGAGGTTATAACATGCTTTGCCCCATACAGTTCGCCGACCAACACACAGACGCAAACCATCCATCATTCTCACAGTTTATTGAGCATCACAAAAATACTTACATAAATCACAAACAATTTTCTTAAAAGGGCAACCACAGCTTAAATACATATTTATGGAATACTCCACACAATCGCCACAAAAAATAAAGATTGAAAATTAAATCCACTTCGATGATGTCTTAGGTGGAGGTGTGTAAAGAATAAAATCGCAACAGCTGTTAAGATGTGTTTATTCCGACACTACCGGTTTCTCATCAGTAAAGATTCATCTTCAGGTGGATGACTATGCACGTGCTGGTTACCGCGTTGCATCACTTCCCGGTCTTGAAATGTCGTCTGTTTTCCTGACTCCCATCAGTGGTTTCTTTATAAAGGATAAAGCGGGAATATTATTTACCTAAAGACGACCACACCCTGTTGTGGGAATGTTTTAACAAGGTACCCTGAAAGCTGGATGCTGTTCCAATTATTATGCAATCATTTTCTTATGTCATCCACCTGAAGATGCATCTTTACTGATGAGAAACCGGTAGTGTCGGAATAAACACATCTTGACAGCTGTTGCGATTTTATTCTTTACACACCTCCACCTAAGACATCATCGAAGTGAATTTAATTTTCAATCTTTATTTTTTGTGGTGATTGTGTGGAGAATTTCATAAATACTTACATAAATATTTGCGCTTCACAATAAATTCTCAAAAAGCGTCGTTTTAAACATAAAAAACCCCTACTTATCGCGCGAACTGATACTTGGCGCGGTGTCTAATCAGTGCAATCGTAATCAGAGCCATCTAGGTGTCAATGTCGTGAGCCTTTATTACGACGCTCTCGTCAACCATCGGCGCGCACTGTAAACAGCGATAGGCGAAATATTCGTTTGAATAAGCGCAAACTGTCAAAAATCTTGACTGCGTAAAGTTTATGAAAACTACTTGAAAGCTCTACCTCAGATATTTTATGTACATGAACAAAAGTATTACAACTACATATTACAAGAGATGGATTAGGTGTTATTTTTTCCTAAAAAAAGGTCTTAAAACTGGGGTGCGTCTTATACGCCGGTGCGTCTTATATGCCAGCAAATACGGCAAATTTCAAATCCAGAGGTAATCTTGCAATTGTTTGTCACGTACTAACTGATGAAAATTCGTTTGACTAATTAACTACATGGCTGACAATGTAAGATCGTGTGCAAAACATATGAATGTGAGGCCATGCTACAGTTCTATACTCAGTCATCGGACTTATACATCCAGGTTACATAGAGATCACTGTGGTTTACTCACTGGACACGCAATGTCGAAGTTAACGTTTTAAACCTGAGTCTGGCCATCCACATCCGGATTTCCATTATTTCCCTGCATTGCTCGACGCACAAGTTTGGATGTTTGCTTTGAAAGAGCACGAGCGATTTCCTTTACTGCCCTTCAAGTAACCTGAGATTGTTCTGCATCTCTAATGATCACAGTGTCGTCGGGATGTTACATCCTCAACTTTCCTTTTACCGCGTTATCAGGCAATTTCTCTCACCCGCAGAGACCCTAATTATAATCATTCCGTCAATCCTTTCCATTCTCCGCGCTTAACAGTAGAATTCCTTTTGAAATCGTAATATAGACTAATTGACGCCTTAGATTTCATATTATCTTGGAGTTATATAATTATAAACCCGTTTGCTAAGATTATACTTAATTTTCCAGTTTGTTCAAACTTTTTCTTCTGCCATTACGCTTTTCCTTCTTGTTGATACATATTACTGAACCTGTATCTCAAAAGACTACTTTGGGACGTCATGAATTAAAGGCGAAATTAAAATTCCATAGGCAAAAACAGATATCTATCGAAAATAACAGGGCGGATTTAATTAAAAAGCGAAGAATTAACGATAATTCATCTTCGGCAGCAACAGAATACCTTACAGCATTTTCAGGCGAATCCAGATGACTTCTTTAGTCACGCTTCTTGGGCTGACACAATTATAATTACGGCATTACGTTGCTGTAAAATACGAATCACTGAGCGATACTTTACCTATTCAGTGTGTCGTGGTGGAGTAGCCGAGCGGTCTAAAGTGTCTCGCTGCGGATCGCGCGGCTGCTCGCCGTGGAGGTTCGAGTCCTCCCTGGGGCATGTGTGTGTGTGTTTGTCCTTAGGTTAGTTTACCTAGGTTTAAGTAGTTTGCAAGCTACGGACTGATGACTACGCAGTTTGGTCCGATAGAATTACAAACATTAAAAAAAAACTATTCAGTGTACTGCGCCGGCCTCTTTCTCCTTTTTCTTATTTCCAGTGATGCGCTGCGGTACTGTACCGCAGGTACTTCAGTGTTTGCCAGGGTAACCTGTAGACATGTAAATGAATTAAGTAATTATTTTTTCTACATGAGCCGTTACGGCCTCTACTACCATTAAGGAGGCTACGCCCGTAACTGCATGTCTGACAAGCACGCTTGGTCAAGCGTGTTTTCCCAAACAGCCCGTGCACTACAGATTTGCTCAGGCACTTAAATGTGATTTGCAGAGTATCCCATATGGATGTATATCAGGCCTGTACAAGGAGCTGGATCGTATTTCGATTAAGCATGCTTGTGAAAGGGCTCAACTTAATGTCCGCTTAAATGTGTGAACCAAGAATATGGAGCCTTGTGCAAGCATATCCGAAAGATTTGCTGTAATCGTACCTGGTCTTGATAGATAATATTTCGACAATGATTGTACTGTAATACGCGATAGTGAAAATTACATGGAAAAACGAGATTTTTTCAGAAGTTTTTAACTGTCAATCAACAACTGAATAATGAAAGATACAGTTACGGTTTTTTTTTTTTTCATCCTTAGCACAACACATATCGAAAGATTTGCTTTCAGTGTTAGTTGCAAATATTTAGGTAAATACTTTTCTGTCACTCTCTTCTTTTGTAACAATCTTTTTCAGGTTATATCACAATCGTAAAATCATATGAAATTAATATTTTGCGTTTTTATGTTTATTTTTTATTTTATTTTATTTTACATACAAATGTTAAAATTTCTGCCTGTCTGCTTATAGACACCGTCTCACTTATATTGCGTAAAATATAAAAAATGATTTGTTCTGTCCCATTTTCTTCTTGCAGTATAACCTCAAGAAGATGATTTCATTGCAAAATAAGCGAACAATACACTGGCGAACATCGAGAAAAAACATTATACTTAAATATTTTACAGATAGTGCGAATATATTCTCGAAACCCATCATAATGAGCATGAAAACCTCGTTCGAGAAGATATTACTAATTATTTCAATCATGAAAGACAACGATGTGACAAGTGTGGGATAAATAATTTCATTTCTTTGATCACTTCTTTTTTGTAATACAATCAATACGCTCCCAATCACAACGAATCAACTTTTGATCTTGATATTTTTGGGTAAACACATTATGCTTTTACAATGGGAGACGCAAGAATTTTATGCATGCTAGCCCAAGCGTACGTGCTTGTCTATCTTGCACCTACGTAGTTGGCCGTTTTTACTGGCGTTCTTTAACAGGCAAGAAACATTTTAAACTTTTCTGGAGCCAATAAAATACCAAAGCGCTCTGCACGGTCGTTTGTGCATGTGTTGCAAAGTTGATGTTTTAAAATTTAGGTACATATATGTTGACTAAAATTGATTAAAAATTTATGGGTTTGCAGCTGGGTGAGGAGATCAAAGACCGCCGATATTTCGATATTTCTACCAAAGCACACCCAACCTTTTTAAGGCAACTGAGAGAGGAAGCACTTTCTATGGACACTTAAAACCTCGGTTTCAAACGAACGTATGAGAGTTGGCCGCGCAGGAATCGCCGTAAGTTCTGGGGCGTCATGTTGCGCAGTCGGTGGCGTCTCCAGTCGCAGGTTCGAGCATTGGTCTGTGTGTGTGTTGTTTAAATTAGTTTAAGCAATTTATTAGACTTGGAAACGGTGAAAACAAATGTGTTGCGGTTTACAAACATTTGAACATTTTCCGTAGAGGAACCCTACCACGAACAAGTAAGCAACAGCACCATCACACAACCAAAGATGATAAATGTCGGAAGTAGCTACAGTAAATATCAGTGATCATCGGCTGGGAGACATTAAATCTATCCCTCTGTTTCTTGACAAAAGCGACAGCAGTATTACACACAGAATGTGTGGCCATGTTCTGAAATTGCAGATTTACTAGGATTTTGTACACGGGTGTGATACTTATATTCAGTACATCGGTCGTTCACTGTCTTGATTTCCAGACCAACATATGACATGCCACAACTATATGGGGTGCAGTAAACACCTGCATTACGCAAATCAAGATCATTAAAAAAACTATTAACTGGGTTCCACGTCGATGCTATCATGCCTCAACCGTTGCAAAGTTAGTGGACAGCGCCACGCTTATTTAATCTGTTGCACACTGTAACCATTCTGACGAAAAATGACTTCCAGATCGGAGGACCCAAATAGTTTGCAAGCTGACTTATCCCATGTGGAGGTAAATTTTTGCATACTGTATACAGTGAACGATGGATTAAACTAGCCATCGATCAACTGTACAACGGGTGAGGGGAAGGCAAGTTAATGGTCTTCTGCTGGAAGCGTTTCCGAAAGAATCGTCGTATTTTGCGGAAATATGAAGTTAACTGTGTTTTTCACCACCACCTAAAACCGAGTCGCTGTTCAGGGCAGTAAATGACGATCTTGTTGGGCCCGGTGGTCTTGGGGTGAAGCGCTCGACTGGAAACCAAACGGTTGCGGGTTCGAAACCCGGTCGGACCTCGGATTTTTTCACTCTGCAATTTAACCCATCTTTCACCTCTCAACGATGTGGGGAGTCGCCAGAAACGACACGTGGTTCGGATTCCACGTTAAGCTGTAGGTCCCTTTTCCCTGGGGTAGGCTAGGGACAAAAAAGTCGTCTACGTGGCGTGCAATTGAAAGACTTGTTCAGATGTTTGTATAGCTTACGGGACTTAACTACGGGGTCATCAGTCCCTAAACGTACAAACTAATTACGAACTAGCTAACACTAAGGACGGCACAAATATCCACGCCCGAGGGGGGATCCTAACCCCCGACCGTAGTGACCGTGCAGACTGTGACTGGAGCGCCGCAGTCCCCTCGGCCACCACGTCCGGCTTGAAAGACTTGTACCAGACCAATGAGCCACACGACATTACTATATTAATGACGATCTTGATTTCCGTAAACCGACTGTCTATAACACTGTATGCTGTTATGTCATGTTATATACTGGTCTATCAGATCTGCGAACGACGGCCGGCCGCGGTGGCCGAGGTGACTGAGGCGCTCCAGTCACGGTCAGCACGGCCACTACGGTCGGGGGTTCGAATCCCCCCTCGGGCATGGATATTTGTGCCGTCCTAGTTTGTAAGTAGTTCATAAGTAGTTTGTAAGTTTAGGGACTGATGACCCCGTAGTTAAGTCCCATAAGCTTAACAAACATTTGAACATTTGATTGCGAACGACGGGTGTAGTGAACACTGAAGATTCTGGCGCACGCTTCCATCTACCGGGATGGTGTTATTAAGGAAGCAATTGAAATTAAACTAGCGAATAACCTTGTAAATATGGCTTTTGTTTAAATTCCACACGGAATCTTGTTCTCGTCAAGAGAACAGAGAGGGAGATCTAAGGTTTTGAACCAATCTTGTCTACAAGCAGCAACCGCAACAGATTGCTTACTACAAACGGAAACAAACAGGCCCCCAAGTTGCTTTGTAATAAAAACACTTCATTCAGATTTTGTATAAAATAATGACACTTATAAGACGTAAAATATTAAGAGTGTGATGTGCTCAAGTTGTATAAAATAATATCAAGTTTCTTCATAACAAAAATCGCATGCCAGGTGAATATTAGTAGGGTTTCTAAAAAGGCAATGTGTCTGGCTTGTATAAACCCTGCTAGTATTCACCTGGCATGTAATTTTGATTATGAACCAACTTGATATTATTTTATACGACTTCAGCACAACATTAATTTCTTACGTCTCATGTGACTCATAATTTCATACATCTGACGCAGACACCCTTAGATGGTCTCGGAATCTGGATGAATTGTATTTACTACAAAGCAACTTATCATCCTGCTCGTTTCCATTTACAGTAAGAATAGAATTAATGTCGCCTCACCCGATGATCACTGATAATTACGGTCGATGCTTCTAACATTTATCATCTTTTGATCTATGACGGTGGTGTTGCATAGTTGTCTGCTGTATGATATCCTACCAATTTTCATAGAAAACCGAGATATTAAATGGCCACACACACAGTGTCTGGCTGTGCTCCAGTCGAAAAATCGGCAGTCGTCCATCCTGTTATCCGGCTGCATACTTAGTTTTTTTTTGGCCCAATTTAGGTTACGGTAGTAACACTAAAAGTGGACCTTTGCTATCGTCTTTTCACAGCTCGAAATTTAAATGAAAATAAAGTCTTAACTATTCATCTAACACGAAATTGAATAACCCAATTTGTAGAGGAGAAAATTTACGTTTTTTCATATCTCGTAGCGTTTCAAAGATATTTGCAAAAATAACGGCGATTTTGGGATGTATGTCTGTCTGTCTGTCTGTCTATCCATAACGTGTTCCCTGTTTTTAAGTCGAACCGTTCAACCAATCAGCACCAAATTTTACAGACATGATTGTAGGCCGCCAGAGACCAGTACCTCAATTTTTTTCTAATTTTTCGTTCAAAAAATACGGTAGTAAAACAAAAAAACTGCCGTTTGTAATTTAATTGTAATTGCAAACGAATCGTTCATCTGACACAAAAATTGAATAACCTAATTAGTAGAGGAGAAAATTCTCTACAACTTAGCTCCCTTATGTTTTTTTTTCATATCACGTATCGTTTGAGACATATTTACAAAAATAACTGATATTTGACACCCTCCATTGAATTAACGAAAACCAGCCGTTCTGAGATGTCACATGACATTCCTCGCATATTTGATGATTTTTTTTATTGTAACTTACACGTTGTCATTTCAAAGCAACGGCACACTGAGGAATTAACGAAAACACATCGTTCTTCGTGCGATGAATGATAATCTAATGTCTACAAACGCCATATTAACATCAGTTAACAACGGCCATGTAAAGTATGAGATTAAAGAACTTCTATTTGATTTATAGCCGTAACGACGAAGTACGAATAATATAAACGACCGCAGATCATAGATGTACCTGAAGAAAAAAAAAAAAAATAGCGTAGTGGGCAAGGTGACGCAAAAGGTCGGTGGTTCGAAACCCGCCACTACTTAAATTTTTTTCTTAAAACGGTTTCAGACACTCTTATTAATTAATTATTAGTTAGATTATTATTTTGGTGCAAAATGTTTGCAAAAACTTATAAAACTACAAATCTAAAGTGTGCCGTAAAACACGTTAGTGCGATTTTATTTCTGTTTTTAATATTCTGTACGCCATGAGAAACTCAGGTTCCACAGAGTTGCTGTTGTTTTTTGACTCATTGTGCACTTGTAGCACGGTCAGCGGTTGTTGTGTGTGCAGGAGGTGACGCGCTTCAGGCTGCGCGACCTGCTGCCCGGCTCGCTGTACTTCGTGCAGGTGCAGGCGCTCGCGCAGTACGGCTCCGAGAGGCTCAAGAGCGACAAGGCCGCCATCTTCCTCAACACCACCGCGCACGCCCACCAAGGTACCTAACACCTCTGCGCTTGTTGTTGTTGTTGTCTTCAGTCCGGAGACTGGTTTGATGCAGCTCTCCACAATACCCTATCCTGAGCAAGCCTCTTCATCAAATGTTCAAATGTTTGTATAGTCTATGGGACTTAACTACGGGGACATCAGTCCCTAAACTTACAAACTACTTATGAACTACTTACGAACAAGGACGGCACAAATATCCATGCCCGAGGGGGGATTCGAACCCCCGACAGTAGTGGCCGTGCAGACCGTGACTGGAGCGCCTCAGTCCCCTCGGCCACAGCGGCCGGCGCCTCTTCATCTCCACATAAGAACGGCAACCTACATCTGCCTGAATCTGCTTACTGCATCCATCTCTTTGTCTTCCTCTGCCGTTTTCACCCCCACACACTTCCCTACAACGCTAAATTCACAATTCCTTGATGTCTAAGAAAGTGTCCTACCAATCTATCCCTTCTTTTAGTCAAGGTATGCCAGAAATTTTTCTCCCCAATTCTGTTCAGTACCTCCTCATTAGTTACGCGATCCACCCACCTAATCTTCTGCATTCTTTTGTAGCACCATATTTCAAAAGCCTCAATCCTCTTCATGTCCGAACTCTGCGCTTAATATAGCCTAAACTAACTAGTGTTCCAAGACTGTGCTGGCGGTGGAATGTGCGTGCATAGGGTCGCACCCAGCTGAGCGCTCGGCACTCCGCCACCAGAAATTCGTTACAATCAAGGACTTACAGCTCCTTAAGTGGACAGTGAAATCAATTCTATTAGTCAGTTGAAAAGTCGGAGCTTGTGATTACTATGTCGATAATATCTCTATATGAGACGTGGTTGATACCTCAGCTGCAGGAACTACCCTAGAGGCTAGTTTACACGACGGCACTACGTTTCATGAAACTGCCCTACTGGCCAATGCGCATGCGCGGCAGGCGTTCGCGCAACTCGTTGGCGAAACTAAATAGTTTCGGCACCTTCCAACTTTGGCGAAACTGATTGCGCGTGTCTTTAGGTTAGCTAATGACCAATACAGAACAAAATACAATATGCAGGGGGGAACGGAAGAAATAATTCGGTTTTTGAACATATATGCGTTGTGTAGGTGTTTGTGCGATTTTAACGGCGTGTTAGTGCTCTTCTAGCAATTATTTGTGAAATTAAATATTGATGGGTTGACGATTAGTTTATTGCAGACAAAAATACATCCAATTCGAAATACCTATACAAACTAAGTATAGCAACTGTGGATTTAGGAACACGGTATTAGTACTGCAGAGACGAATATCTACTTGACAAGAAACTTAATGCAATTTGTAATTTCAGTTCTGGTAAAAATGCTTCACACATAACGGTAACTTGTTTCTTTATTGAATTACTAACTCTGTTTAAAAGGAACGTTAACTGCTCTGGTGACATTCTAAGTTCACAAAAATAACTTCTAGGGTCTTCAATCACAATTTCTTTCAGCAAGGTCGCTGAGCAAAAGAGCTGACGTCTTAATTCCTTGCCACTGTGGGAAAGCATATATAGGACAAACGATTCGCACCGTCAATGATCGATGCACCGAGCACCACAATCATACACGTTTGTTACAACCTGACAGGTCTGCAGTAACCGAGCGTTGTTTAACCGAAGGACGCAGAATGAAGTATGACGAAACACGTGTACTTGCTTCTGCGTCTCGCTACTGGGAATGCGTTTTAAAGGAATCTATTGAGATTAGGTTGGCGGACGATTTAATAAATAGAGATAAGGGGTTCCCTCTTAGCAACATGTGGAATCCAGTTTTGTCTAATTTTAAAAAACAGCGTGCTTTTTTCTCCACGTGTGACAACTAGCGCATGTAGCGATACATCGTTCCCGCCAGTTTTCTCCACTGAGGCGCTGCACCGGCTGCTTGCGGCAGAGGACGCAGCCACGACTCTCTGGCGCACGCGCCGTTAGTACTTCGCGGCGTATATAAGGCCGCCGGTCATGGCAAGACTTCAGTTTCCTACGAGACTCTGCACCTGAAGATGGCGGCCAGGTGGTCCGCAGAAATATTGTATCAAGATGACTCGACGATCCGGCTGGAAACCCGACATGAATATCAACAATTTATACGCCGGGAAACCTTACGTGATATGAATTACAGTTTAAAACCTGGTTTCTAAACGTTTGCCTTGCCATTATAGAGTCAATCTGGTACCTCCCAATGTCTCCTGGTCTCTTCCACGTATATATCATTCTTTCATGATGATTAAACCAAGTGTTTGTGGTTATTAAATTAAGCTCTTCACATAATTCTAACATACGATCTACTCTTTTATTCCGTTTCCATAGGCCATATTTACCTACTACATTTCCTTTTATTCCCTTTCCTACTACCGAGTTCCGGTCCCCCATCATAATTAAGTGTTCCTCTCCGTTAAGTGTCAGAATAATTTCTTTTACTTCCTCATACATTTGTTCGATCACCTGATCATCGGCAGAGCTAGTTGGCATATGGACTTGTACTATTGTGGTCAATTTTAGTTTCATGTGTAATTCTGCTACGATAATGAGTTCACTATGCTGTTCATAGTAATTTACCCGCATTCCTATTTTTGTGTCCCGACTTCGTCGCCGCTTTTGTGTCCCAGCCTCGTCGTCGGTGTCGGTGGCCGAGTGGAATGAGACCGACACGCTGGTGCAGGTACGGAGGGGAGCAGCCAGAAACTATAAACACTCGAGTAAATTAGAAAGAGATATATATTGCACAGAATGTAACAATACTTAACTTTTACATAGTACTGCAGAATGTTGATACATAGTTGTTAGAGGCCTGCCTAGTGCCTGTACAATAGCAAAGTCTTCACTGGTGCCTATCTCATTACGAAGGTCCTAACTCGTTGCTATCTCAGTCCGAAGTGCCCGGTGTCTTTCCGTGGTGGCCACGAGCGGAGTTGTCGCAGAGGGCGCTCGTGGCTGTCGTCGTGAGAACGCCGCGCCGTGCGTGCATGGCGGCGCGCGGCGAAAGTAGGTGGCGCGCACTTTGTACTTGTGCGACACCACACCTATTTTCTTATTATCAGACCTACTCCTGAGTTACCACCAAGTGATTGTGTTTTATAAGCCGCGGTGCAGTAGCCAAGCGGTCTAAGGCACTTCGCTGCGGAGCGCGTGGTTGCGCGCCGTCGGAGGCTCGAGTCCTCCCTGGGGCATGTGTGTGTGTGTGTGTGTGTGTGTTTGTGTGTGTGTGTGTGTGTGGTCCTTTGGTTAGTTTACCTTAGTTTAAGTAGATTGTAAGCTACGGACTACGGACTGATGACTACGCAGTTTGCCCCGATAGATTTACAAACGGTTGAACATTTGATTTGTATTTATAACGTGGTACCTACCTGATCATAGATCCTGTTCATCCTGCAACTTAACTTTACTAATGCACACCATATCTAAGTTTAACCTATCCATTTCTCTTTCGGAATTTTCTAACTTACCTACACGATTAAGTGATAGAACATTCCACGTATTGATCCGTAGAATACCTGTTTTATTTTTCTTGATGACGAGATCCTCCTGAGTACTCTCCGCTAGGATATCCGAATGGGGGACTATTTTACCTCCGGAATATTTTATCCAAGAAGACGCCATCATCATATACTCATACAGTAGAGCTGCATGTCCTCGGGAAAATTAATTACTGTAGTTTCCCCTGGCTTCAACCGTTCGCAGTAACTACTTGGTAAAGCCATGTTAGCTGATGTTACATCACCAGCTTAGTCAGACAAACCACACGTTTGTCTGGCCTCTCTAAAAATACCCCTCAGCTGTGGTTGCATCTACGGTACGGTTATCTGTATCTTCGAAGCATGCAAGCTTCGGCAATGTCTTTGATTCATGAGCATGCAAAAGCTGTCATGGTCCAAGGAGTCCTGCTTGGACCATGGCAGCTTTCTGTTATGAATTTTGTTACTGATGAATGTTGCTAGTTATGTGAGCGCACAGGGCATTCTGTTCTATCACTGAAGATGGCCACCCAATGGTCGCAATCGATTTGCAGAAATAAAAGCAAAATAGATTTCATGCTACCAAAGCTGTTTCCTACATTCCTCAAAATGTTAAAATGTTTGTAAAGTTATGGGACCTATCTGCAGTGGTCATCGGTCCCTAAACTTACAGACTACTTAAACTAACTTATCCTATGAGCAACACAAACACCCATTCTCGTGGAAGGAGCCGAACATCCGACGACGAACGTCCGTGCGCACCGCAGCTAGGCGCTTTAGTGCGCACGGCTATTGCGCCGCGACATGTGTGTGGAGAATGGAAATATGGTACGCCTACTGGGTGAATTGAAAATGGCCTCTGACCAGATCGAAACTAGATGGCAATGAATGAAAAACCCATTTGTTGCAACTTTTGCTGTTAAGATATTTGAAATACTTTTCAGTTTCTTAATGTAGGCATTGAATTAAATTTAATGAGTCACTTGAAAATTTGTGCCCAAACAGGGAACGGAACGCCGGTCTTCTGATTACTAAGGCAGATGCCCTATACAGTAAGCCACCTCAAGATGGTGGATATCAGAACTACAGGATCTTCTTAGCACGCACTCAGTCAGATAAATTTCTCAAATTATAGCCTACGTTGTAGTAATATCGAAGTATGCTTTGCCCATCACTCTCATTTACTTGCGGCCATGGTTAGCAGATTGCCACAAAGAGACCGAGTCTAATGTTCATCCACATTTAAATTTAAGGATCTTTATGCTTGTCGTCGCATTAATTTTTTTTCCTTTGTTGTTTTAGGCGCACAACTGCTGAGGTCATTAGCGCCCGAATCAAAACTAGGATCTAACCAAGGATAATAAGCCTATATAAAAACTGCTAAAATATAGGATAAAATACAACAAACGAAGAGCTAAATGTCGTTTGACAAATTGGTCAAGTTGATAAAATTCAATACTCGAGCAACAGCTCGTGCGTTTCAGCTAGAATTTCTTACAGTTTATCCGGTACATTCAGTGCAATCCGAACAGGAGTAAAATTTGGACAAGACAATAAAACAAGGCACACCTTCAGCGGGTGACCACAGGAACACAACGGTGCGGGGTCACCAGTTAGCAAGTGGCGGTGGCTGAACCGGCAATGTCCGATCCGCAACCGGGCCAAGATGACCTCTTCTCGTCGCGAGCGGTGTGAAGAGGTCATCCAAGCCACCGGGAGCGGTTTAATGGTTCAAAGCTTATTATTTGTAAGCGAGGACCACACATTATGCCACGACGATATAAGGCGACGCGAAAGAGCCCCTCGAATATCATTCGATGGGACAGAGTACATAGCTGTCCGAGGTAGGAGAGTTGCAGCCTTGGCCGCGGCATCAGCAGCCTCGTTACCAGGCACGCCTGCGTGGCCAGGTACCCACAGGAGGTGAACGCGAGGGCCGTCGGCAGCTAATAATTGAAGGGAGCGGTTGATTCGGTGCGCAACAGGATGGGCCGAAAGAGAGTCTCTCAGACTCTGGATGGCGCTCAGGGAGTCAGAGCAGATGACATAGGAAGGAGATCGGTGTCGGCGGACGTATAGTACAGTCTGATAGAGGGCAAAAAGCTCAGCTGTGAAATTCGAGCAGTAGTCGTTAAGGCTGTACTGAAAACCGTCATCCACGACGACAAACGCACATCCGACACGTTCATTGCTCTTTGATATGTGTGTGATTGGGTTTGTGTGTTTATGTTTGTGTATGTTGTTCCGGACACAGCCGCAAGTAATTTATCGGAGAGAATATGGCGAGAGCACCTTAAGGCTAGTCTACAAGACGACACTAGGTTGCGAAACTCGTATCATGAAATGAATTGCGCGCAACTGGTTTCGTGTATGTCTGTAGACACAGCGCCAATGCTATACACTTCAGTTTCGTTGTTTTGTGAGTGCCGTAGTGACCGTAGAATGAAAGTTTTGGTAGCTGAAAGAGTTGTGGGGAATCTATTGCTTGTCTGTGTGAATTCGCTGCATAAGACTAAACATAAAGTAAGAAACGTGTTTGGATTCGTAAACGGATTAAAAAAAGACGTCAGCTCTGTTGCTCAGCGACCTTGCTGAAAGAAATTGTGATTGAAGACCCTAGAAGTTATTTTTGTCAACTTAGAATGTCACCAGAGCAGTTAACGTTCCTTTTAAACAAAGTCAGTAATTCAATAAAGAAACAAGTTACCGTTATGTGTGAAGCATTTTCACCAGAACTGAAATTACAAATTGCATTAAGTTTCTTGTCAAGTAGATATTCGTCTCTGCAGTACTTGTACCGTGTGCCGAAAACCACAGTTGCTATACTTCGTTTGTATAGGTATTTCGAATTGGATGTATTTTAGTCTGCAATAAACTAATCGTCAACCCATCAATATTTAATTTCACAAATAATTGCTAGAATAATCAGGTTTTCTCAGCCCCAAATCGTCTTTAACTGAGCCAAGAAGAGCCCTAGTCTAAGCAGGTGGTCGGTCGAAACACACTTTTTATATTAAACTTTTTTAACGTCTGAAATCTTTGTGTATTGCTTCATCTGATATGCTTGTCAGCTTCGACGTTGTATCTCTGTTTACACGGGTCCCTCTTGAAGAGACTTTAGAATTAATTGGTGACAAACTGGACTCAGAAATGATTAAGCTTTGTCGTCATTTGCTAACCTCTACATATTTTTTTTTATTTAATGACCAGTACTTTGAGCAGAATGACGGAGTGGCTTTGGGAAGTCCTTTATCCCCCATAGTCGCCAATTTATTTATGGAGGACTTTGAACACAGGGCACTGAGGACAGCTCGTCTGAAACCTACCTGTTTCTGGAGATACGTGGATGACACGTTCATGGTGTGGCCTCATGGACCGGATGCTCTTAATCGGTTCCTGGATCATTTTAATTGTCTCCACCCCAACATAAAATTTATGATGGAAGTGGAGAGGGATGGGAAGCTTCCATTTTTGGATGTATTAGTGTACAGGAAGGACGATGGAACCCTAGAACATAGTATGTATAGAAAACCTACGCACACAGACCGATATCTACATGCAATGAGTTGCCACCCACCGAACCAACGCACAGGCGTCCTGAAAACTTTGGTTAGAAGAGCTTATGCCATATCGGATGCAGATACCTTAACACAGGTACTAGAACATCTGAAGTTGGTGTTTAAGGAGAACGGGTACACAGAGAGACAGATCCGTCATGCCATGCAGATTGGGCCGTCGCCAGAACCAGAAGAGGACCAATGCTGATCAGTTGCTTTCCTTCCGTACGCCGGAAATGTGTCATCAAAAATTGGAAGGATTTTAAAAAAGTTTAATATAAAAAGTGTGTTTCGACCACCTGCTAAGACTAGGGCTCTTCTTGGCTCAAAGACGATTTGGGGCTGAGAAAACCTGGTGTTTATAAGATTCCTTGCCACTGTGGGAAAGCATATATAGGACAAACGATTCGCACCGTCAATGATCGATGCACCGAGCACCACAGACATACACGTTTGTTACAACCTGACAGGTCTGCAGTAGCCGAGCGTTGTTTAACCGAAGGACACAGAATGAAGTATGACGAAACACGTGTACTTGCTTCTGCGTCTCGCTACTGGGAATGCGTTTTAAAGGAATCTATTGAGATTAGGTTGGCGGACGATTTAATAAATAGAGATAAGGGGTTCCCTCTTAGCAACATGTGGAATCCAGTTTTGTCTAATTTTAAAAACAGCGTGCTCTTTTCTCCACGTATGACAACTAGCGCATGTAAGCGATACATCGTTCCTGCCAGTTTTCTCCACTGAGGCGCTGCACCGGCTGCTTGCGGCAGAGGACGCAGCCACGACTCTCTGGCGCACGCGCCGTTAGTACTTCGCGGCGTATATAAGGCCGCCGGTCATGGCAAGACTTCAGTTTCCTACGAGACTCAGCACCTGAAGATGGCGGCCAGGTGGTCCGCAGAAATATTGTGTCAAGATGACTCGACGATCCGGCTGGAAACCCAACATGAATATCAACTGTAATACATATCCATCGGCGCATATAGTCTCGGACCATGACTTATTGGTTATGAATAATAGATTAAAACTTAAAGAGACTGCAAAAAGTAGTAAATTACGAAGATGGAACCTGGATAACCTGAAGGATGCAGAGGTGGTTGAGAGTTTCAGAGGGAGCATTAGGAGAAAATTGTCTGAATCGGGAGAAAGTAATACAATAGAAGATGTATGGATAGCTCTGAGAGGGTATTGAGGATCGTGAGGGTCATATAGACAGAAGAACAAGGCCTAGTACAAATCCCTGGATAACACAGGAGATATTGAACGTAACTGATGAAAGGAGGAAATATAAAAATGCAGGATGTGAAAGGGAATACAGACGACTGAAAAATGATATTGAGAGGCGTGCAGACTGGCTAAGCAATAATGGCTAGAAAAGAAATGCAAGACCATAGAAGAAAGAATAACTATGAGGAAAGATAGGTATCGCCTATAAGAAATTAAAAGAGACATTTGGAGAAAAGCAACAGTATAAATATCAATCACTTGGATGGAAAACCAGTACTAAGCAATCGAAAACTCAAAGGTGGAAGGAATAAAAATGTTCAAATGTTGGTTAAGCTTAAGGGACTTAACTGCGGGGACATCGGTCCCTAAACTTACAAACTACTTATGAACTCCAGAATGAAACTTTCACTCTGCAGCGGAGTGTGCGCTGATATGAAACTTCCTGGCAGATTAAAATTGCGTGCCGGAATCGGGACTCGAACCTGGGCCCTTTGCCTTTCGCGAGCAAGCGCACTACCGACTGTGCTATCCCGACACGACTCACAATGCTGCCTCGCAACTTTACTTCCGCCAGTACCTCGCCTCCTACTTTCCAAACTTCACAGAATCTCTCCTGCGAACCATTCAAGACTAGCACTCCTGGAAGAAAGGATATGGTGGAGACATGGCTTAGCCACAGCCTAAGGGATGTTTCCAGAATGAAACTTTCACTCTGCAGCGGAGAGTGCGCTGATATGAAACTTCCTGTTAGATTAAAATACTGGCGGAAGTAAAGTTGTGAGGCGGCATCGTGAGTCGTGTCGGGATAGCACAGTCGGTAGTGCTCTTGCCCGCGAAAGGCAAAGGGCCCAGGTCCGAGCCCCGATTCCGGCACGCAATTTTAATCTGCCAGGAAGTTTCTTATCAGCGCACACTCCGCTGCAGAGTGAAAGTTTCATTCTGGAAACATCCCTTAGGCTGTGGCTAAGCCATGTCGCTACCATATCCTTTCTTCCAGGAGTGCTAGTCTTGCATGGTTCGCAGGAGAGCTTCTGTGAAGTTTGGAAAGTAGGAGGCGAGGTACTGGCGGAAGTAAAGTTGTGAGGCGGCATCGTTAGTCGTGTCGGGATTGCACAGTTGGTAGTGTACTTGCCCGCGAAAGGCAAAGGGCCCAGGTTCGAGTCCCGATACCGGCACGCAATTTTAATCTGCCAGGAAGTTTCATATCAGCGCACACTCCGCTGCAGAGTGAAAGTTTCATTCTGGAAACATACCTTAGGCTGTGGCTAAGCCATGTCTCCACCATATCCTTTCTTCCAGGAGTGCTAGTCTTGCATGGTTCGCAGGAGAGCTGTGAAGTTTGGAAAGTAGGAGGCGAGGTACTGGCGGAAGTAAAGTTGTGAGGCGGCATCGTGAGTCGTGTCGGGATAGCACAGTCGGTAGTGCGCTTGCCCGCGAAAGGCAAAGGGCCCTGGTTCGAGTCCCGATTCCGGCACGCAATTTTAATCTGCCAGGAAGTTACTTATGAACTACCTTATACTAAAGACAGCACAAACATCCATGCCGGAGGGGGATTCGAACCCCCGACGGCGGATGGCCGTGCGCACGGCAGCACGACGCTCCAGTACGCGCGGCTAGGAAGGAATATGTAAAGGGCCTATACAAAGGAAATAAACTTGAAAGCAGAAACTTGAAATGCAAGACGAAGTAAAGGAAGGTGAGAAAAAAGATACGATACTGCGGGAAGAATTTGAGAGAGCACTAAAAGGTTTGAATAGAAAAAAGGCCATTGGAGTAGAAGATATTCCGTGTGAGCTGCTGATATCGTTAGGAGAGCCAGTCATGAAATTGTTTCTGTTATACAAGCTGTATGAGAAAGGGGAAATACCCTGCGTCTTCAAGAAGAATATAGTAATTCCAATTCCTTAGGAAGTAAGTACAGGCAAATGTGCAAATTACAGACCAATCAGTTTATTAAGTCATAGTTGTAAAATACTAACACGAATTACATGTTGTTGTTATGGTCTTCAGTCCGGAGACTGGTTTGGTGCAGCTCTCCACCCTACTCTATCCTGAGCAAGCCTTTTCATCTCCTTATAAGAACGGCAACCCACATCCACTTGAATCTGCCTACTATACGCATCTCTTGGTCTCCCTCTGCGATTTTTACCCCACACACTTCCCTCCAATGCTAAATTTACGATTCCCCGATGTCTAAGAATGTGTCCTACCAAGCGATCCCTTCTTTTAGTCAAGGTATGCCAAAAATTCCTTTTCTCACCAATTCTGTTCAGTACCTCTTCATTAGTTATGCGATCTACCCACCTAATCTCAGCATTCTTCTGTAACACCACATTTCAAAAGCCTCTATTCTCTTCCTGTCCGCACTGCTTATCGTCCATGTTTCACTCCCGTACAAGGCAACACTCCACACAAATGCCTTCAGAAAAGACTTCCTTACACTTAAATTAATATTCGATGTTAGCAAATTTCTCTTTTTCAAAAATGCTTTTCTGCCCATTGCCATTCTGCATTTTATATCCTCTGTACTGCGACCATCGCATGTTATTTTACTACCCAAGTAACAAAACTCATCTACCACCTTCATTGCTTCGTCACCTAATCTAATTCCTTCAGCATCGCCTGATTTTCTAAGACCGCATTCCATTATTTTTGTTTTGCTCTTGTTAATGTTCATTTTATATGCACTCTTCAACACGCTGTCCATTCCATTCAACTGCTCTTCCAGGTCCTTTGCTGTCTCTGACAGAATTACAATGTCATCGGCAAAACGCAATGTTTTTATTTCTTCCCCCTGAACTTTAATCCCAATTCCAAATTTTTACTTGCTTTCCTTCACCGCCTGCTCGATGTACAAATTGAATAGCATCGGAGAAAGGCTACAACCCTGTCTTACTCCCTTCCCAACTGATGCTTCCCTTTCATGCCCTTCGAGTCTAATAACTGCGGTCTGGCTTTTGTACAAGTTGTAAATAACTCTCCTTTCCCTGTATTTTACCCCTGCTGACTTCAAAATTTGAAAGAGTGTATTCCAGTCAACATTGTCAAACGCTTTCTCCAAATCTACAAAAGCTAAAAATGTAGGTTTGCCTTTCCTTAATCTATCTTCTAAGATAAGACGTAAAGTGAGTATTGCCTCCCGGGTTCCTACTTTCCTCCTGAATCCAAACTGATCTTCCCCGAGGTCAGTTTCTACCAGCTTTTCCATTCTCCTGTAGATAATCCGTGTTACAATTTTGCAACCATGACTTATCAAACTGATGGTTCTGTAATTTTCACACCTGTCTGCGCCTGATTTCTTTGGAATGGGGATTATTACATTTTTCTTAAAGTCTGAGGGCATTTCGCCTGTCTCATACATCCTACACACCAGTTCAAAATGGCTGGCTCTCCCAGAGACTTTAGTAGCTCTGAGGGTATGTCATCTATTCCTGGGGCCTTGTTCCTACCTAGGTCTTTCAGGGCACTGTCAAGTTCATCTCTCAGTATACTATCTCCTATTTCATCTTGATCTACTTCCTCTTCCCTTCCTACAACATCGTTTCTAAGTTCATTTCCTTTGTAGAGCTGCTCTATGTACTCTTTCCACCTTTCAGCTTTCCCTTCTTTGCTGAGAACTGGTTTCCCATCTGAGTTCTTGACATTCGTAGAGTTGCTTTTCTTGTCCCCAAATGTCTCTTTTATTTTCCTGTAGGCGGTATCTACTTTTCCCCTTGCTATACATTCTTTTACAGATTTGCATTTGGCTTCTAGCCACTCCTGCTTAGCCATTTTGCACTTCCTGTCAATCTCATTTTTTAGTCGTCTGTACTCCATTTTGCCTGTTTCATTTACTGCATTTTTATATTTTCTCCTTTCATCAATTAACTGTAGTATTTCCTGTGATATCCATGGATTTTTTGTAGGTCTTGCCTTTCTACCTATTTTGTTCTCCGCTGCCTTCACTATTTCATCTCTCAATGCTACCCATTCCTCTTCTACTGTTTTATTTCCCCCTGTTTCTGTCAATTGTTGCCTAAATATCCCTCTGAAATTCTCCAGAACTTCACTTTCCTTCAATTTATCTAAGTCCCATCTTCTTATTTTCCTACCTTTCTGCAGTTTTTTCAGCTTCAGCCTACAGTTCATGACTAACAAGTTATGGTCAGAGTCTATATCTGCCCCTGGGTATGTCCTGCAGTTTATAACCTGGTTCCGGTACCTATATCTTACCATTATAAAATCTATCTGATACCTTCCGGTGTCTCATGGTCTCTTCCATGTATACAACCTTCTTTTGTGACTCTTAAACCACGTGTTTGTTACGATTAAATCATGTTCCGTGCAAAATTCTACCAGGCGACTTCCTCTTTCATTCCTCCTGCCCAGTCCATATTCGCCTACTATTTTTCCTTCTCTTCCTTTTCCTACTACCGAATTCCAGTCTCCCATCACAATTAAGTTTTCCTCTCCCTTAATTGTCTGAATAATTTCCTTTAGCTCCTCATATATTTCTTCGATCTCCTCATCATTGGCAGAGCTAGTTGGCATATAAACCTGTACTACTGTTGTCGGTGTTGGCTTCGTATCTCTCTTGACAATGATAATGCGATCGCTGGGCTGGTCATAGTAGTTTACCCGCATTCCTATTTTCTTATTCATTATCAGTCCTACTCCTGTGATACCCCCAACTGATTTTGTATTTATAATCCTGTACTCACCTGACTAGAAATCCTGTTCATCCTGCCACCGAACTTCACTAATCCCCAGTATATCTAACTTCAACCTATCCATTTCCCTTTTTAAATTTTCTAGCTTCCCTACCCGATTAAGGGATCTAACATTCCACACTCCGATCCGTAGAATGCCAGTATTGTCTTTCCTGATGACAACATCCTCCTGAGTAGTCCCCGCCCGGAGATCCGAATGGGGGACTATTTTACCTCCGGAATATTTTACCCGAGAGGATGCCATCATCATATGTTCATACAGTAGAGCTGCATGTCCCCGGGAAAGGTAACGGCTGTAGTTTCCCCTTGCTTTCAGCCGTTCGCAGTAGCTGTGTGGCAAAGCCACATTAGCTGATGTTACAAGGCCAGCTCAGTCAATCATCCAGACTGTTGCCCCTGTAACTACTGAAAAGGCTGCTGCCCCTCTTCAGGAACCACACGTTTGTCTGGCCTCTCCACAGATACCCCTCCGCTGTGGTTGCACCTACGGTACGGCTATCTGCATTGTTGAGGCACGCAAGCCACCCCACCTCGGCAATGTCTGTGGTTCATGGGGGTAGACGAATTACATACAAATGGGAAAACTGATGGAATCCGACATTGGGAAAGATTAGTTTGGATTTATGAGAAATGTAGGAACACGCGAGGCAATAATCACATTGCGACTTATCCTAGAAGTTAAGGAAAGGGAAACCTAAGTTTTTAGCATTTGTGGGTCTGGAGAAAGCTTTTGACAGTATTGACTGGAATAAACTTTTTCAAATTTTTATGGTATCAGGGATAATATAGAGGGAGTGAAAAGTTATATTAAACTTGTACAAAATCCTGACAACAATTATTAGAGTCGAAGGGCTTGAAAGTGTCGCAGTGGTTGGAAAGGGTGTAAGGGCTGTAGCATCTCTCCAATGTTGTTCAATTTGTACATATAATAATATGAGAAAAAATGCAAGGAGAGATGCGGAGATAGAGTTAAAGTTCAGGGAGAGGGAACAAGAAGCTTGTGGTTTGTTGACGACAGAGTAATTGTGTGGGAGACTCCAAAGGATCTGGACGAGCAATTAAACGGAATGGTCAGTGTCTTGAAAGGGTAGGTATAAGATGAACATTAACAAGATTAAAACAAGGGTACTGGAATTTAGTGTCAGAAAATCAAGCGATGCAGAAGGAATTAGATTAGCTAATGAGACAATAAAAGTAGTAGATGACTTTTGTTGTTTAGGTAGCAAGATAACCCCTGATGGCCGAAGTAAAGAAGATATAAATTGCAGAATGGCTATGGGAAGAAAAGAGTTTCTGAAGAAGCGAAATTTGTTGACATCCAATATTAGTTTAAATGTCAGGAAATCCTTTCTAAAAATATTTGTCTGGAGTGTAGCATTGTATGGGAGAGAAACGTGGCGATAAGACGTTCAGACAAAAATATGATAGAAGCTCTTGAAATGTGGTGCTACAGACGAATGATGGAGAGTAGCTAGGTAGATCCTGTGACTAATGAAAAGTTGCTCAACAAAATTGGGAAGAAAAAAGAGTTTCTGACATATTCTGACTAAGTGAAGGGATAGGTTCGTGGGACACATACTGAGACATCAAGATATCGTCAACGTAGCATTAGAAGGAAGGATAAAATTCGTAGAAGAAGATTAACAGAGGAAAACAGTAAGCTTACTCAAAAGGATGTAGGTTGCCTTTCTTATTCTCAGATGAAGAGGCTTACACAGGCCAGGGTACCGTGGAGAGCTGCATCAAACCAGACTGTGGACTGAAGAATACAGGAATAACAACATCCACAGGAAACAAAAAGTTTTTGTTCTGATCTTCTATCACTCACTCTAGACGTCAAACGTCAATTGAAAATATGCATAAATAAGCAACCAAGCTACTGGGATCATCGGTAGAGATCGCACTTGTTGTTAGCCCAGCACTGAAATGCAAAGCAATTCGCGGACGGGTTTCACTACTGTCACGTTGAACGATTCTCTTCAGTAGTTCTGTCCCGTTCTTGCAGGATTATTTTTTACATGTCGCAACGATATCGCAGTTTGATGTCTTTGCAGATTCCATATACCTAGCCACTGTAGCAGCAGACACCTAATGTCTTACACAGGCGTTGCGACCGCAGCGCCGTCGTCTGAGTGAATACCTTTTTGATTGCATAAGCATGTCTATATCGGTTTCATTGCCTCTTCATCGTTCTCACAAATTAGAAAACATGCAAAATTTGATATAGATTTACATTTACACCTTGATTTACATTTTCGAGAAATTGTTTATTTATTTATTTATTTGTTGGAATTGCTCCTATTTTCCAGTTTGTCAGCTGCAACTACATGTGAGTTTATTTTAGATCAAAATTTTATGCACTGCTATTTTTATAGTTTTTATAGTTTATAGTTTTTATAGCTTGTTTGATTGAAAATGTTCAAATGTTTGTAAAGCTTATGGGACTTAACTGCTGGGTTTGTAAAGCTTATGGGACTTAACTGCTGGGTTACCAGTCCCTAAACTCACAAACTACTTATGAACTACATACGAACTAGGACGGCACAAATATCCATGCCCGAGGGGGGATTCGAACCCCCGACCGTAGTGGCCGTGCTGACCATGACTGGAGCGCCTCAGTCACCTCGGCCACCGCGACCGGCTATTGCTTGTTTCTGTCGTAAGAGAATGCGCGCGTGCGCTTGTGTGTATATGTGTGTGTGTGTGTGTGTGTGTGTGTGTGTGTGTGTGTGTGTGAGAGAGAGAGAGAGAGAGAAGAGAGAGAGAGAGAGAGAGAGAGAGAGAGAGAGAGAGAGAGGAGTTGTTTCACTTACATAATAGATTTTACTTATGTTTATGAGCCCTTCATTATTGTAGAACGAAGGATATAGATGTTTTTAATTGGTGCTAACAGTCGCTGGCCGCGGTGGCCGACGAGACAGGCACTCCAGTCACGGTCTGCACGGCCACTACGGTCGGGGGTTCGAATCCCCTCGGGCATGGATATTTGTGCCGTCCTTAGTTGTAAGTAGTTCATAAGTAGTTTGTAAGTTTAGGGACTGATGACCCCGTAGTTAAGTCCCATAGACTCTACAAACATTTGAACATTTTGCTAACAGTCTGGACTGTTGACTGTGTTCTTGGAGGGAAGATTTAATCTTTCTGTGTGTGTGTGTGTGTGTGTGTGTGTGTGTGTGTGTGTGTGTGTGTGTGTAAGTATGTCTTAGTGCAGTTAGGCAGGTAGATTTGCAGGTGTGTTATCTAATTACTTTTACTTGTTCATTTTTATTGTATTGTTATTATCATTATTATTATTATTATTGCAGTCTGAAGTTAGTCCACCTCGCTTTTCCTTTTCTTTATCCACCTTCTCTTACCTACTTTATCTGTCCATCTGCTCCTCTCTCCGCTCTCTGTTCATCTCCTCCTACCATCTTTGTGCCAATCTCCACATTTCCCTTTTTCTGTCTTTCTCTGTCGATCTCCTTATCCACCTCCTCAGTCCATTGTCTCCGGTATCTGTGAAAAATATATAACTGTTAACTTTCATGCAAATCAGTGAAATGATCTCTAAGTTTATTACAAGGTACCCTCAGACACACACACACAGTATTAAATATTAGGTAGACGGTTATGTTCATCTTGTTTTGAAAGTGCGGAAATTTTCATCAAAATCGAAATAAAATCGTAGAGTTTGTTAAAGTCAGTAGGAAAAGTACCCTCTACTATGCACAATACAAAATTTTACGTAAATAGTGACATTCCTCTTATTTTGAAAATGATATGTGAAAAAGATTCATCACAGTCAGACGAATGGTACGGCAGCGCATAAGCTACGAAGAAACGTTATGTCGTAGTTACCCACGTGTCTCACAAGGAAACAACATGGGTATCGGATATTAGAGTTTCTTTATATTTATGTTACGTGAAGTTCAAAAATTAAATAACAATCAGCGAAAGCCATTCGACGAAACTCTCAAAAATTATTGAGAAAATCGACATTGAAGTTTCGCAATTTAGACTTAAGTACCAATAATTAAAACCGTTGCAGCATCTGTCGGTGTTTCCCAGGTGATAGCATTCTGGTCTCACATACATAGAGTCGGTGGTTCGAATTCCGCTGTGACATTTTTTTCCGTTTTCGAATTCAGTTTATAAAACATTTTGGGATCTCTAATTCCACGTCTTGTGTCAATTTTTGTTTATGTGTGCGTAGACGAGCTTAAAACCTTATCCTCACGTAAATCGATGGTTGAGTAGGTTAGCTGCTTGGAAAGCCATTAGTAGCTATGGAGATGACTTTCCAACTACAGTGTCATAGCACTTTTACAAACTCAACAATCAGTGACTACCGTCATCGACTAATAGTGAAGCCAATATTGTAAAATATAGAAGTTCTGTTCTCTGATTAAAACCATAATTATTAACAACGTTCTATGAAATATAGAAAATAACGAATAAACTAAAATACGTCACTTTTCGTAAAAAATATCATTAGATATTAAAATTGTATAAGTTTTCGAACACAACGAAAAAAAAAAAAATCTGTCACGACAGGATTCGAACCACCGACCGTGGGGTTGGAAGGCCTGAATGCTACCACCTGAGCTACACCAAACAATGCTACACCCGTTTTAATTATTGGTACTTACGTGTACTTTGTAGCACTTCAAAGTCGATTTTCTCCAGAATTTAACAGAGTTGCGTCGAATGCCTTTGTCTGATTATTATTTAAGTTCTGAACTTCACGTACCATAAATAAATAAAAAAAAATCTAAGATCATATACCCAAGTGGTCTCCTTGTCAGGGTTTATGATATTAGTCTCCTAAACTGTAAGTCTCACAATGAAATATCTTGGTACAGTCATTGACATACTGTTAGCAAAATATGTTGTGAATACATTTACTAGCAAAGAAGTAATAAATTTAAGAGTCATTCATGACGTCGTACCTTATAAAGTGTCGTACAATTATGTAATTATGCCTATAACGTTTACAAAAGTGTAAACAATATGTTGACCATGTTTCATCGCAGTCAGATGAAAGGTACGACAGCGCAAAAATAGAAACATACAAATAAACAAAAATTAATTTATATATTTTAGATTTATTTGTGTGTGTGTGTGTGTGTGTGTGTGTGTGTGTGTGTGTGTGTGTGTGTTATTGATGTACCATGTTGCACAATTGTCGATTTTCTAAGTTGTTTGAAACGTCATTCCCGTTGCCTACAGGTGTGACTCCGGCGCCAGCAGAGTGAAGAAGGACGCGCAGACGTGCAGACGGTCTGTCGGTCACCTCACTGCCAGCTCGCCTCGACCGCTAGGAGTCACAGCTGCCTGCCGTCAGCCGTCAGTTCTACACTGCACACTCACTGCGTGTCTTGGTTTCGCTGCTTCTCTACCCTCAGTTCAGACGTTTCTTAGAACCGTACTGTGCTGACACTAGCCTCCAGGCGCCCTCGCAAAGTGGTGTCGCAGTAGTGCTTTCCACAGTAGACAGGGGGCGGACACCCAGTGCTGCCGTAGTTCCGCAGAGAAGGCTCACCTCCAGCTTTATCATATCACTCACTACTAGTTTTAGGTCTGGAAACTGCCAGTTGCGCCTATATTGTACACTAAGACTGTTAGAAGTAGATACATACAAGTTTAGCGTGCTTAAGGAATCTAGCCAATTGTGATTACTTAGAATTATAGTATTTAATTTTCATATACATATATATACTTTTTGTTGAGATTTAATATCCCATTATGAAACATTTTGTACCTTTATTTATAAAAATAAAACATGTGACATTTATTATCCAATAATGCATTTATTCTGATATTACAGGACAAGACATACTTGCTCCCTTGAACTCTTATTGATACAGGATTGTTTTAAATCCAATATAACGAGTTATAGTATTGCCTATAACTGTCTCATTCAAGCGTCAACGGCCGCTTCGCAATATGTCAGGATGTAATTGGCGTATTGCGATGCAACCACGTCCATTGCGTATGTTATTTGTCATGCTATAGCTGATTCTATTTCTGCTGAAATAATATAGGGTGTCCATTTAAAACACAGAAGTTTGTGATGAAAGAACACATATGCTTACGTTCTGAAATGTTGCATTAATGAGCCCCTGACTTACATTGATACCGTTGAAAGTCGTTTCACAATTGCTGTTGTTGTTCCTGAGATATTTTGGATGGTCAAATAAATGGGACACACACACTATTCTTCTTAAAGGGTGTTTCCCCTGTCCCCTATATTTTCGACATAATGATGAACAGTTTCTTCATGACTGGCTCTCCCAGCAATGTTAACATTTTAAAGGGAATATCTTCTATTCCATGGACCTAGTTTCGACTCAAATCTTTCACTGCTTTGTAAAAAATTTTTCTCGGTATCAAATATCCTAACTCATCTTCAAGTACTTCTTACTTTCGACGACACTGCCCCCAAGTTAATTTCCATTGCATAAGCCCTCAAAATGTTCCTACCACCTTTCAGCTTTCCCTTCTTTGCTTGGTGCTGGTTTTCCATCTGAGCTCTTGATTTTCATGTAACTTCTTTTATTCTCCTGTAGGCGATCTCTTTCTTTTCTCCAACTCCTTCGTAGTCCAGTGGACAGCATGATAAATTGCCACGTAGGGGTCGAGGGTTCGATTCCCGGTCGGGTTTCAGATTTTCTCCACTCGGGGACTGGGTGTTGTGTCGTCCTCATCACCATCGGCGCACAAGTCGCCCATGTGGCGTCACCTAAAGACTCGCACCAGGCAGGCCGAACACGATCCCACCTGGGGTCAAACGGCCAAAATGCCACACGAAATGATCATCATCATCATCTCCTACTATACATTCTTCTACGGTCCTGCATTTGTCCTCTAGCCACACATGCTTAGCCAGTCTCCACTTCTTGTTAACCTCGTTTTTCAGAACAGATGGTACCATTCCATGGTAAAAGCGTACGTTGCTATGAATAAAAGACTGTTGATATCTATCTTGGCAAATTAGCATTTCAAGTAAGATCGCTCATGTCTCTTTATGAGTAATGCCATTGATTTTTTTTCCTCGATGTCTCCCCTGTGACGAGAAAATAACGTTTTCTTTATCGCGACAATACTATATTTTGCGTGTCGTGCACAGTAAAGGACAGTAAGTACGGCAACCTTTTGGTCAATGTGACTGCTGACACATAATTCGTGAATTAATTCCTCAGTAACTTTACATGCAACACATTTTCCGGGAGAAGTAATCCAAATTTAGGAAAATAGTAATCACTGTCGTGTTACGTGTCAAGGCCTGAAGCGGATTTGCTGTTGTTGTTGTTATGGTCTTCAGTCCGGAGACTGGTTTGATGCAGCTCTCCACCCTACTCTATCCTGAGCAAGCCTTTTCATCTCCTCATAAGAACGGCAACCCACATCCACTTGAATCTGCTTACTATACGCGTCTCTTGGCCTCCCTCTGCGATTTTTACCCCACACGCTTCCCTCCAATGCTAAATTTACGATTCCCCGATGTCTAAGAATGTGTCCTACCAAGCGATCCCTTCTTTTAGTTAGGGTATGCCAAAAATTCCTTTTCTCGCCAATTCTGTTCAGTACCTCTTCATTAGTTATGTGATCTACCCACCTAATCTTCAGCATTCTTCTGTAGCACCACATTTCAAAAGCCTCTATTCTCTTCCTGTCCGCACTGCTTATCGTCCATGTTTCACTCCCATACAAGGCAACACTCCACACAAATGCCTTCAGAAAAGACTTCCTTACACTTAAATTAATATTCGATGTTAGCAAATTTCTCTTTTTCAAAAATGCTTTTCTTCCCATTGCCATTCTGCATTTTATATCCTCTGTACTGCGACCATCGCATGTTATTTTACTACCTAAGTAACAAAACTCATCTACCACCTTCATTGTTTCGTTACCTAATCTAATTCCTTCAGCATCGCCTGATTTTCTAAGACCGCATTCCATTATATTTGTTTTGCTCTTGTTAATGTTCATTTTGTACGCTCTCTTCAACACACTGTCCATTCCATTCAACTGCTCTTCCAGGTCGTTCGCTGTCTCTGCCAGAATTACAATGTCATCAGCAAAACGCAATGTTTTTATTTCTTCCCCCTGAACTTTAATCCCTATTCCAAAATTTTCCTTGCTTTCCTTCATCGCCTGCTCAATGTACAAATTGAATAACATAGGAGAAAGGCTACAACCCTGTCTTACTCCCTTCCCAACTGATGCTTCCCTTTCATGCCCTTCGAGTCTAATAACTGCGGTCTGGCTTTTGTACAAGTTGTAGATAACTCTCCTTTCCCTGTATTGTACCCCTGCTGACTTCAGAATTTGAAAGAGTGTAGTCCAGTCAACATTGTCAAACGCTTTCTCCAAATCTACAAAGGCTAAAAATGTAGATTTGCCTTTCCTTAATCTATCTTCTAAGATAAGACGTAAGGTAAGTATTGCCTCCCGGGTTCCTACGTTCCTCCTGAAACCAAACTGATCTTCCCCTAGGTCAGCTTCTACCAGCTTTTCCATTCTCCTGTAGATAATTCGTGTTAAAATTTTGCAACCATGACTTATCAAACTGATGGTTCTGTAATTTTCACACCTGTCTGCACCTGATTTCTTTGGAATGGGGATTATTACATTTTTCTTAAAGTCTGAGGGCATTTCGCCTGTCTCATATATCCTACACACCAGTTCAAATAGTCTTGTCATGGCTGGCTCTCCCAGAGACTTTAGTAGCTCTGAGGGTATATCATCTACTCCTGGGGCCTTGTTCCGGCCTAAGTCTTTCAAGGCTCTGTCAAATTCATCTCTGAGTATAGTATCTCCTATTTCATCTTGATCTACTTCCTCTTCCCTTCCTACAACATCGTCTCTAAGTTCATTTCCTTTGTAGAGCTGCTCTATGTACTCTTTCCACCTTTCAGCCTTTCCTTCTTTGCTGAGAACTGGTTTCCCATCTGAGTTCTTGATATTTGTAGAATTGCTTTTCTTGTCCCCAAATGTCTCTCTGATTTTCCTGTAGGCGGTATCTACTTTTCCCCTTATTATACATTCTTCTACAGATTTGCATTTGGCTTCTAGCCACTCCTGCTTAGCCATTCTGCACTTCCTATCAATCTCATTTCTTAGTCGTCTGTACTCCATTTTGCCTGTTTCATTTACTGCATTTTTATATTTTCTCCTTTCATCAATTAAATTTAGTATCTCCTGCGGATTTGCTATCCCATTAAAATATGGAGTCTGGAAAACAGCTCTTTCTGTTCGTGTTTTAGTTAACGCAATCTCTCTTAAATAGACAGATTCATGTTGCCTAATATTGACAATTCTTTTTCACTGCAGAAAATACCACTGTCTATATGAGCCTAAAAGAAAGCGTAATCTGGCAAGTCAAGAACGTTTCAGAAATGTTTGCGTTTACGTGGGCACGAAAATCGATTGTGGGAGTTCAAAATCGGCTTACATATGCGGATTTCCATAATCTGTTTTGGAATGTTTACGTGAACAAACAAAAGTGGAATTGGGAAGTAGAATGGTTTTGCGAGCCCATGTAAAGGAGAGCCTAACGTGAAGTGTGCTCTAGTATAACGAGTGCCTTCACAGCACTTGTGGGCACTGGGGAGTACCACTCGAGCTACGCGCAGTGCTGCACTTGACAAATGGAGCGGAAAACTACGTCTGCATGTCCTGCTGGCGTGGAAATACACTGGTCGAAACAATTAGGGGATCAGTTGAGGTATCTAGGTTCTCATCGACAGAGTGAACTGAAATGGTTCGATGTCTTTCTGTCAGTTCTACGGAGTAAGATAACAATACGGCAACCGAGATGTAATAATAGTTGCTGCAGAGGGGTTTGGTTTTTACCAAACCTATTACACAAGCAGCTGGGTTCAGGCAGAGTAGTGAGCAGGAAGTGCGGTGCAAAAACGTATCGAAGATCTCCGAAGCTATAGTATGGAGTGCCATAGAAAGTTCGGCACCGGGACAGACACAGTGGGAGGTGCCTCCAGCTATAGGAGAGTCCCAAAGTGCCATTTCCAGAACCTCGACTCGATTTAAGACAACAGGAACCGCTGAAAGAAGGCAAGGCCAAGGTTGTCCAGGAGTAACATCTGCAAGAGATGTCCGTTATCTCCGGTTAACAGCCCGTCGAGACAGCAGGCTGAATGCAACTCAGCTGCAACGTACCCTCTAGGCAGCAACAGGACGCGCAATATCATGACAAATAGTTCGAAATAGCCCTTAGGAATGTGGCCTTTATGCATAGAGGCCTATGGTGTGTGTCCCATCAAAACCATAATACCCTTAACCCGCTGAAACCGGGCGAAGCAACATCAGGACGGGAGTAGTAAAAATCAGTAACATGCCAGTAGCGATAAAAAATCGCACTGACGTGTTTTACGGCCCACTTTCAATTTGTAGTTTTATAATTTTTTTCCGAAGATTTCGGATAAAAATAATAATGTAAATAATAAAAAATTATAGCGATATGATTACGACTCTACTATTGTGATAATATCTATGCACCTAACACGTAAACCTTTTAGGAAAAAACGAGAAAAAAATTTTTTTTGTACTGTCGGGTCCCGAACCACGGACCATGTGCATCACAATACAACACTATGCCTACTACACTACGGGAAACAATTACGAAAGTCGCACTTAATTTTCGTACTATTGTTATTAACTGATGCTAATGTGGCATTTTTAGACACTAGATTATCAGTTTTCGTACTAGATTATCACTTGTCGTACGAAGTGGGCCGTTGCTTTGAAAGAACAAAGTGTAAGTTATAATAAGAAAATCATCAAATACGCAACGCAAGATGGCGTATGCCAGAGAGTTCTGGGCGTGGAATGTCACGTGACATCTGCGAAAGGCTAGTTTTCGTAAAATCAAAGAGGGTGTCAAAGCTCCGTTATTTTTGCCAATATCTCTGCAACGATGACATATGAAAAAAAAAGAACATAATAGAGCGAAGTTGTAGAGAATTTTCCCCCTCTACCAATTCGGTTATTCAATTTTCGTGTCAGATGAACGGTTCGTTTGAAATTACAATTATATTACAAACGGCTTTTTTTGTATTACTGCCTTTTTGTTGTCCGAAAAGTTTGAAAAAGGGAGGTTCTGGTCTCTGGCGGCCTACAATTCTGTCTGTAAAATTTATTGATGATCGGTTGAACGGTTCGTCTTAAGAAGTGGGAACACGTTACGGACAGACGGACAGGCAGACATACATCCCAAAATCACCGTTAATTTTGCAAATATCTCTGAAACGATACGAGATATGAAAACAACATAAGAGAACGAAGTTTTAGAGAATTTTCTCCTATACAAATTCGGTTATTCAATTTTCGTGTCGGTTGAATGGTTAAGCCGTTATTTTCATTTAAATTTCGAGCTGTCCGAAAAAAGATCGCAAAGGCCCACTTTCAGTGTTACTACCGTAACCTAAAGTGGGATAAAATTAATTCTGAGTATAGTTCAGTTTGAAAAGAGTCTAAAGAATTTATTGGTGGCTAACTCCTTCTATTCCACTGATGAATTTCTTAACAGAAATGATTGACGTATGGGAGGGTATAAAATATGAACCTAGTATTTTTAATATTTTGTATGTTCTGCTGGACAATCGTCGTTCGCTCATCTGGACAGAACGTGGAACTCGCTACAATCCTGCTTATGTGCAGGAAACATCACCATATCATGGTGGTAGACCAATGGTGTGGGCAAGAGGCAGTATTGGTGGAAGTCGTTCAGAATGGCGCTTTACTGCTGAGGTGTATACAGACGATATGTGCCCTACGCTGGTGCCATAGGAGGTGGGTTCCTTCAGGTGGACGATAACGCTCGTCCTCACAGAGCTGCACTGGTGGGCAGCATGCATGAAGCTGAGGGAACTGTACGAATGAAGTGACCAGCTTGTTCACCGGACTTAAACCCGATAGCATTTGACAGATGCATTGCATCCAGAACCTAATCTCCCTCAATGGTTTCAGAGGTGATATTGCACTCATCGAAGAATGACCAAATATCCCTCAACAACTGATTGATAACGTCATACTGTCCATGGCACGCAGGTGTGTGGCTGTACTGGCAGTCTGAGGTGATCACACACCATATTAGAGGGCAACAAGAATGACTTCACTATCGTGATATCCGCAAGGTGCATCGCTCTAAGTAAACGCTATGAAAACCTCAAGTAAAGAGTTGAGACAGCAAATTATTGTACTGTATCATACACAAATTACAGTTGTAATCAATATCACAATAGAATACGTTACCATATTTATATCTTGTATGATACCTCGCATGATACCCTAATTATTTCTAGCAGTGAATTTTGAAATTTTTCTCGGAATAAGTAGAAAGACTATGATGTTAACGTTACTCATACACAAAGCCATTAGAGTTCCATACCTCTCAAATTACGTCGAGGTATGTTCGACTCGGTGCCGATGGGTCGTTAAACCCTAACATACCTTCCTTCCTTTATAGCATTTTATGTTATATGCCTACTGATTTTCCGTAATGTAATCATTCTACGTTGCTAGTAATTAGGTAATAGGAGTACCGAAGCAGTGGAACACACTGCAATAATATTCGTTGTAGTGCAAGAGCATCGTGAGGCATAATAAATCCATTATCTACACAAAAAAAGAAAGTATAAGGCTAAGGGAAAGCTACGGTGATTAAGACACCAGCCGAAGAACATCTTAATACTGTCACATTATCAAACAAAACTACCACTATGTAATGGCGAACTAGGAGAAATATTTAGGTATCTACGCAGTTACAGCCTAGAGCTCTTCTTTCAGCAGAGATCCCTGCTCTCTTCTATAGACATGGGCGGCCGATCTTAATCTTCTTGTCTTGGCTTCCGCGACAACATCTGGTTCATTGTATAATACCTTGAGCTCCCTGTTCTTTCTTCTTCGCCATTCTCCTCCGTCACAGATTGGTCCAAATAACTTCCGTGGGGTTTTATTTTTTTAAAAACCTTTATCTTTCTCTCTGTATGTTTCTCTATTCTTCATATTTCTGCCCCATATAATAACAATGGTCTGATTATGGTTTTATATATTCTAATTTTAGTTCCTGTTGGCAAAAATTTGGATGACAGTATAAAGTTATATTCTCGTGACCGGGGAGACATCGAAAAAAAATCAATGGCATTACTCATAAAGAGACAGGGGCAATCTTACTTGAAATGAAATGATAATTTTGCCAAGATAGATAGGAACAGTACTTTTATTCATAGCAACGAACGCTTACACCATAAAATGGCACCATCTGTTATGAAAAATGAGGTTAACAAGGAGTGGAGACTGGGTAAGCATGTGTGGCTAGAGGGCAAATGCAGGACCGCAAAAGAATGTATATTTGGAGATGATGATGATGATTTCGCGTGGCATTGTTGGCCGTTAGATCCCAGGAGGCATCATGTTCGGTCTACCTGGTGCAAGTCTTTATGTGACTCCACATGTGCGAATTGCGCGTCGATGATGGTGAAATGATGAGGATGACACAACACACAGTCCCCGAGTGGAGAAAATGTCAAATCCGACCGGGAATCGAACCCTCGACCCCTACGTGGCAATTTATCAAGCTGTCCACTGCACTACGGAGTGAGTATGATGCTCTGAATGCAGCTTTGACTCTTGCCTCTATTTCTTGCTTCTCGTCATTTCTGTTGTTTATTAATACTCCCAGATATTTGAACTTACTTACTTCTTTTGTTACGAAACGTTAAGAAATTGCCTCGTTTGAGACATAAACACCAAATATTATGAAAAAAATCTCAATTAATGTCCAAAACACATAACCCAGCAGTATGCACATCTGCAAAGCATAGGTAAAAAAAATTCACGCTATAAACACACAGGCATAATATACCAAAGAACGCGTTACAGAGAACGATACAGTGTGCACCAAGAGACACCTGTAGACAGATCGTTAAGAGAGTAAGAACTCAGCATTATCATAAAGCTACGCAATATTGCCATATTACCATCCAAATAAGCTGGAAGTTGACGCTGAAGGAGGGGACGACGCCAAACAAGGTAAATAAACTCATGAATAAGAATGAAACAAAACAGTGAGCACAGAACCTCTACTATAAGAAAGGATTAGTAGGCAAAAGGAGATAGCTGGTCTAATAATTAACACGAAATAATCCGACTAAGAGGTTTCAGATGACAAATTTGTTCTTAAGAAAAGGTTTATTGATCGTTTTATGGTGTAATGAGATTTATTAATCGGCTTCAGGTAGGTCATTTAGGCAATTTAATGTGGGTATAGAGATAAAATACGACAGAGTAGTTGGTCAGTTATGTGGAAGAGAAGGAAGTAATTACAGGTAAATAGCAACTTGAGCATCGTCCAGTATGTATAAAAAGATGTTCAAATGTATTGATAGGCGAAGTGGTTCCGCCAATCCATTAAGTAATACAATGTAGTATAAATGTTTTTGACAGTTGCTATGACCAACCTCGACTGAGGGGCTCACAGAACGCAAACATCAATTTTGTGCAAGTAAAAGTTCACAGAGGTCACCTAGAGAAACATATTGGGAATTTAGTTGTACGCTGGTTTAGCAAAACAGAGACATGTTATGTTAGCAAAATACAGTTTTGCCAAAGATACACAAAACAAGTTTCATCAGCAAGATATGTGTTAGCAAATCTGTCGAATAGAAACAACAATTTTATAAATAGTGTATTATGTATATAAAAAAACTTGTTTCTAAAACGTTCTCTGAATATACCTGTGAAACTTATTTATTTGACTTATTTAAGGATACTGTAAGGCTAAACAAACTATATAAGATACCAAATATTTAAGACCTGTAATGTGATTTGCCACCCTCATGAAACACAGACATTACCGAGGTAGGGTGGCTTGCGTGCCTGAACGATGTATATAGCCGTGCCGTAGGTGCAACCTCAGCGGAGGGTATCCGTGGAGAGGCCAGACAAACGTGTGGTTCCTAAAGAGGGGTACCAACCTTTTCAGCAATTGCAGGGGCAACAGGCTCGATGATTGGCTTAGCTGGCCTTCTAACTTCAGCTAACGTGGCTTTGCCATGGAGTTACTGCTAACGGCTGAAAGCAATGGGAAACTACAGTCGATAAGACGCAGTCTACGGATCGGTGCGTGAAATGATTTATCCCTTAATCGAGAAATTATGAAAAAAGAAACGAATAGGTTCTGGTGAGATATGTTGGGGATTAGTGAATATCGGTGGTAGGATGAACAGGATTTTTGGTCAGTACAGAGTTGTAAATACAAAATCAGTTCGTGGTAATGCAAGAGTAGGTCTGGTAATGAATAAGAAAATAGGAATGCGGGTAAGTTACTATGAACGGCATAGTGAATGCATTATCGTGGCAAAGATAGACACGAAACCAACACCGACCACAGCGGAACACGTTTATATGACAACTAGCTCTGCCGCTGACGAAGAAATTGAAGAAATGTATGAGGAGATAAAAGAAATTAGTGAGACAGTTAAAAGAGAAGAAAACGTAATAGTGATGGGGGACTGAAACTCCACAGTAGGAAAAAGAAGAGAAGGAACTGTAGAAGGTGAATATGGATTGGGTAAAAGGAATGAAAGAGGAGTTTGCCTGGTAAAATTTTGTGCAGAGCACAATTTAATAATCACAACACTTGGTTTAATCATCATCAAAGAAGGGTAAATACGTGGAAGGTACTATGAGACTCTAGGAGATACCAGACTGACTTTATAATGGCAAGGCAAAGGTTTAGAAACTTCTAAACTGTAAGACATATCCAGGACTCTGACTATGACCTATTGTTTATGAACTGTAGACAGAAAGGTAAGAATATATGGAGATGGGACCTGGAGAATTTAAAAGAAACAACGGTGATTGATGGTTTTAGAGGGAGCGATAGGCAAGAATTTGTCTGAAACTGGGGAAAGTAACACAGTAGAAGAAGAATGGGTAGCGCTGAGAGATAGAGTAGTAAGGCCGAAGAGGATCATATAGGCAGAAGGACAAGGACCAATAGAAATACCTGGATAACACAGGAGATACTGAACGTTTGCCGAAAGGAGAAAATATAAAAATGCTTCAAGTGAAGCAGGCAAAAGGGAGTACAGACGCCTGAAAACGAAATACAAGACCGTACAAGAATGTATAACTAGGGGAAAGATATATTCCGCCTTCAGGAAAATAAAAGAGACATTTGGAGACAATAAAAGCAGTGGTGTGAATATCAAGAACTCAGATGGAAAAGCAAAGCAGGGAAAGTTGAACAGTGAAAGGAATGTACAGAGAGCATGTACAAATGAAATAGACTTGAAGGCAGTATTCAAGAAATGGAAGACGAGGTAGAGGAAGATGAGATAGGAGATACGATACTTCGAGAAGAATTTGAGATGATGTCCCGTCAGATCTGCTGTTACCGTTAGGAGAGCCAGTCACGAAGAAATTGTTCCACCTGGTATGCAAGTTGTATGAGACAGGGAAAATAGCCTCGAACATCAAGAAGAATATAGTGATTACAATTTAGAACAAAGCAAGTGCAGACAAATGCTGCAATTAAAGAACTATCAGTTTAACAAGTCATGGTTAAAAAATACTAACACTAATTATTTACAGACGAAAGGAAAAACTGGTGGAATCCGACCTTGGGGGGAAATAGGTTTGCATTTAGTAGAAATGTAGGAACACGGCAAGCAATACTCACATTACGACTTATCTTAGAAGATAAATTACAGAAAGGGAAACCTACGTTTTTAGCATTTGTAGATCTGGTCAAATCTTTTGACAATGTTGACTGGAATACACTTTTTCAGATTCTGAAGGTAACAGGGGTAAAATATAGGGAACGAAGAGTTATATTCAACTTGTACAAAAACCAGATAGCAATTATTAGAGAGGAAGGGCATGAAAGGGTCACAGTGGTTTGGAAGGGAGTAAGACAGAGTTTTAGCCTTTCTCCAATGATGTCCAATCTGTACACTGAGCAGGCTGTGAAGGAATACATGAAGTTTGGAGAGAGAATCAAAGGCCAGGAAGAGGGAATAAAAACCTTGCGGTTTGCTGATGACAATTAAATGAAAGGAAGATATAACATTAACAAGAGTGAAACGAAGGTAATGAAATGTATTGTCAGAAAATCAGGCGATTCTGAAGGAATTAGATTAAGTAATGAGACAATAAAAGTAGAATATGAGTTTTGTTATTTGGGTAGAAAGATAACTTCTGATAGCGAAGTAAAGAAGATATAAAATGCAGAGTGCTTATGGGAAGAAAAGCGTTTCTGAAGAAGCGAAAATTGTTGACATCCAAAATTAGTTTAAATGTCAGGAAGTCCATTCTGAAAGCATGTGTCTTGAGAGTAGCATTGTATAGGAGTGAAACGTGGACGATAAGGACTTAAGACAAAAAGATGATTGAACCTTTCGAAATGTGGTGCTACAGATAAATGATGAATTGCTCAACAGAATTGGGGTGAAAACGAGTTTTTCGCTTATCCTAAGAGAAGGCATAGGTTAGAGGGACACATTCTGAGACGTCAAGGAATCGTCAACTTACCATTACAAGGAACTGTGTGGGGGTAAAAATCGTATATGGAGACCGAGGGACGAATACAGTAAGCAGTTTCAAAAGGATGTAGGTTGCCGTTCGTATTCTCACATGAAGAGACTTGCACAGGGCAGGTTAGCGAGGAGAGATGCATGAAACCAGTCTGCAGAGTGAAGGCCACGACAGCAACAAAGTGATTTGACAGTTACGGCGAGTCGCAGTGAATCAAGCTACAGGCGTGCAATAAGACACCAGAGACCCGTGATTGATGTTTGTTTAGGGCTCTGTTCTATTGTGTAACGTTAAACCTAGTTCCTCCAAAGCTAGTTCAGCGGTGATCAGGGTTAGCTCGAATATGCTTGGCAACGCAGCTAAAATCGGCCATTAAAACGATCATTGCTGTAAAGATGGAAGGAAGTAAACCGGATAAAGAGAGAGCTTTACTTGGAGAAATCGCGATGAGACGATAAAAGAAACACAGGAGAAAGTAACAAATACATTAAAATAAAATAAAAAACGAACAAATGCTATGACAACAGCGTTGGCTGAGAAGTGCATTCCACTGCGTTGCCCTTGTACTCCGATTACGCTTGCGGCATTTCTGCCTCTCGCTTGTCAGATGAACAGCGCTGGCTGTCGAAGGTAGTACTTTTCCTTAGGTGCGTTAAAAGGCTTTAAATCCTGCGAAATTACTTCGTGGCGGTGTCGTGTGTTTTTCCCCTTCTTCTTCGGTCGTAATTGTTGTGTTGTGCTTTGCCCAGAGGTAATAGCGCGGCGTGGAGTCGGCGCGGCCTTGTCCTGGGGTCGAACCGAAGGTCTCCAGGCTGCAATCTTCGAATGGCACAATCTTTGATGGAGATCGCAGGTGTCTTTCACCAGCAGACCGCAACCAATCGTTCTGGTCAGTCATCCTGTGGAAGCAACTCCGTTATTCTTGATCTCCTTCCTGACCGCTGCTACTGGCGACCAGATTCTTCCATCTTCTGTCTTAAGCTCAAACTGTCACTACCGGTGGCTGATCATGACACACTCCAGCAACTGCTGCTACTACTAATGCTTCTTGGCCGTAGTGTTTATTTGATGGACCTGGCTGGAGGTGAACGAGTTCAGAGCCGTTCTCCCTTTTGTCATGTTGAACTGTTTCTAGAATGGTCAATCGGCACGTTGCTCTGGAGGTGTATAGGTTATTGGTTTCTTGCTCTGGAAGTGAATAGGTTATAGGTTTCTGGTCACGTTGCTTCGAGACGTAAGAGAGGGCACGTTTGAGAGTTAGTGGTTCACGTGAGGTAGTCGGTCAATGGCCTGATCACTGAGCCATCGGCTTCCGCATGTGGAGAGAGTGATGAGCTACTTTTTGCGTTCCGCCATACGTGAATACTCGGTGGGACAATGTCGCGCTGAATCTGCTGCGTGAGCCGGTCGATGCACTGTCGGAATGCGGTCGCAGGTCTGCTGTTGTGCCAGAATAATCTGTACTTAACTAAGTTTTCATTTTTACTTCACTTTTTATTCACTTTTCGTTTAGTACTGCATTTTAAGTAACTGATTTATTTACACACTTTACTGCACTGAACAGTATTGAGTGTGTGTTATTTCTGTAGCTACACCTGAGCAGCTGCGGAGCGCGCGGTTGCTCGCCGTGGAGGTTCGAGTCCTCCCTGGGGCATGGGTGTGTGTGTTTGTCCGTAGGTTAGTTTACCTAGGTTTAAGTAGTTTGTAAGCTACGGACTTATGACCACGCAGTTTGGTCCGATAGAATTACAAACAAACAAAACAAAACACCTGAGCAGAATAGGATAACTAATTTCAAATCTGATTGATTAACACATGTATAACATTCACTGAACTTTCATTGCATTATAAATTACTAAATAGATGAAATTAATTTCCATCACATTGGTTTGCCCCTCACAATCAGTGATTGTTGTCACCAATTAACTCACCAAACACTGAACACAAGATAGTTTCGATTGTTTTTTAATCTAACGTCAGTTGAGTAAATCTGAATAATTTGACAAACTGCTGTACGTAACTGCAAACGGCGACACTGGTTTAGAAATACAATTATTCTGGCCGTAGTTAATTTTCATTTCAAATTTCTACTTTTAACTGTAACGTAGGTATTTACAGCCGTTGGATTTAGTGATATATTTACGTGATCAGGTAGAAATGACGAAGGGTCGTCGAAAGAAAAAAAAATGATCTCATTTATCCTTACTTAAGTTTCATTCAGATTCCAATGTAAAGCTTAAAAATTGAACTGACTGTTAATCAATTTCTAATGGGGCATTTATTCTTTTAGTCTGAAATTTTAAATGTTTGAACAACAGCAAATCTTTTGCTGAAGAACAATACCTGAAATGTCTTTGAAGCTTATCACCACCTTAGTAATTCCTTTCACGAATCAATGGTTAATTATGTCATTGTAAAAAGTCATTGTGTATCTTTGTTAATGTTTAAACAATTGCTGTCTGGGAGAAAACCAGAGGTACCGCAAGAATTTAAATAATAATAATAACAGAAACAACTGCCTTACATCTTTTATCGAAATCGTCTTCAGGTCAAATTCTGTTATAAAGTCATTTTAACATCATATCAATTCCTTTAAAGCCGAATATGAAAAACTTCTCCTTAAAATATCTGGTGTCCTAATTTATCACGTCCTGTGCCATGTCATTTCAAACACACAAGTCGCGGCCCCATTATTGACTTGCCTGACTCAGATAGCTGAGGTACGCACGCGATGCTCGACAAAACCAAAGAACCTCTCAGACAGATATTCCAGTAGTATCTTATCCAGAGTTAACAAATTACGCTCCTTCGTCGGCTTCACTATCGGCAGGTCTGGGCAGGACGACGCAGGCTGCAGGCCTAGCCCTCGGCGCTGTGGGCCTGATTACAACACTATAAAAGGACGCACGCCTTGATCGCCGCGTAGCTGTCTCGAGCAAGCGTTTGGATAGTTGGTAACCAAACCAAAGCATCGGTGTCAGCCGCCTTGGGCGTGTAGCCAATACTTTCGAAATGTCTCTTCCACTGCGGAATCAGATTTTCCCTCATTTCGCCCGCTTAAAAAAATATAGAAACACGTGTTTTTAAAATTCAAATCAAAAATCTAAATCCGAAGTTTTGTATTTCTCGCTTCAAAACTGCCCGAATAGAATCGTATTTTCAAAAAACCCTTCATCCCATATTTCACCCCTTGGGCATGGGAATATCGAAAAATCGCCGATGCCTACAGTGTAAGATAAACAACGTCTACAAATTTCAAGTTTCTATCGTCTGTAGATTCATTTTTCAGCGCTGTATTCTGTCTTTTAGAAACTAACTGAGAACGCGAAATTAATTTCTTACGCTTTGTTATCTTTCTTGCTAGTTTCACTTTTCAAACTCCAATATGCACTTATTTTTCTTTACTCTGCTTGTTGCAGGAAAAAACCTGAAGAATGTGTATCGCGTTTCGCTGTATATATACTCTTTGCTATTATAGTGTCAAAAGTCATCTCTGTCAATTCAGTACGAATTTTATATAAGCTGACGAGTTTCAAGCACTATATCTCCCACCCTCTTACATCTATCGACACAGAACTCCTATGGTGTACAACGGGAGACTTTGTGCTACAACAACACAGAGATATCGTTCGTCTCCATTGTATAGTTTTTGCAGAAGAGCAAACTATTGAGACCCATGCGTAGAATTTTATATAAGTCGCTAACTTTCAACTCCCATATCTTCCACCCCTCTTATTGTTATCAACCCTCTACCACCATAGTGCACAATGGGAGACATACCTACTACCACTTACAAAGACTTTTCTTTAAATGCAGAGTGAAATATAGGTGTAAACATTATATATATATATATATATATATATATATATATATATATATATATATATATATATATATATATAAAGATTACATCTGAGAGAATGAACGTAGTGCAGAGACAAATGTTTGTTTGTATAGTCTATGGGACTTAACTACGGGGTCATCAGTCCCTAAACTTACAAACTACTTATGAACTAACTAAGAATAAGGACGGCACAAATATCCATGCCCGAGGGAGGATTCGAATCCCCAACCGTAGTGGCCGTGCAGACCGTGACTGAAGCGCCTCAGTCCCCTCGGCCACCGCGGCCGGCGTGTAGAAACACTTTAAAAAGGAAATACTAATTACAGAGTCAGTATATATCCTGAGGAGCGTCTAGAGTAACATTAAAGAGATTAAAAATAAATTATATACTTTCGTTTTATTTTCTTAAGAAGCGATCAGCAGGATGAATACATATTACATTATGAGTTATAAGGAGGAACTTTCTGAAACTTATTTTAGATTTTCAAGAAATCGAATAAGCATAATAAAATCTTTTACGGTGGTGAACTTATTTATGAAATGGCATTAGAGGCTGAAACAACAAAATAACATGTGAATTAGTGTCCTCGGAAGTTGGTAAACTGAGTGTTGTTCTTCCTTCCCTGGCTAAAATTGCGTAATGTTTACTGTATGAGTGTCCAAAGACGGCTCGAAAATGTCATTTTTAAGTTATTAAAGTTCTTCAACAATTATATTTTGAATCTTGTGATGCAGTATAACTTTTTTTTTCAAATTTGTAATTTCAGCGATATATGACAAACTTTAAAAAAATAGATTGCCCTTTTTTGGTTTTCCGCTCGTAGCCAGCAACCTGTAGACATAGTGGAACGCATTCCTTTTGCTCTGTGATTCAGGTGAGTTAACTACCTGAGAAACATTTCGCAACTCCTAAGATGGACCGTCCCTAATGACCACATAGTCTTCGGAACATTAAACCTTATCTTCTTTCCCCCCCTTATGAAGACTCAATTTCTTGAAACGGCGTAGCAATTACATCTGCTGTTAATTAGCTTTCACTTTTAGAAATACTTGAACAACGGTGTTCTCAGGTCGTTCTCATACTTTATTTATTGTAACTGTTCAAAAATTCGCCACGACTTAATGATAAAAGAGTCAGCTCCGTCCTCAATTCGAACTTTACCGTCTTTCCGTAGTTCTTTAAGAAAGTATAATCGAAAATATTTCCCGCTCCCCTATACACGATTTTCTGAAGAATATATATTGCTTTTTTATTATAAATTGATTGTACAAAATATTCAAATGTTTGTAAATCTATCGGACCAAACTGCGTGGTCATCAGTCCGTAGATTACAAACTACTTAAACCTAGGTAAACTAACCTGCCGACCACACACACCCATGCCCCAGGGAGGACTCGAACCTCCACGGCGAGCAACCGCGCGCTGCGCAGCGACGTGCTTTAGACTGCTTGACTACTCCACCGCGGCAATTGATTGTACAATTAGTGGAAAATCACAACAATAATGCAATATTTTGATCACTTTTAAGATTTTTTTGAAACGGAATAGAGTACCGATCTCTTGTTGATTTTCTTCTGGGTCGCTCAACAATGGGCTATCTTAGTAAAAGCGAAAATACTTGCCAGTCTTTACCGTCAACAAATGGTTAAACATTACCAATGCCTTTCTCGTGAAGTGAAAGTTTTAGAACTGCATCTTGCAGTAGACGAGAAAGAGGAGAAGGCAAGAGCATCGCATCAAGGTGTATCTTTGTATCACAGCTACAAAAAATACATTTATATTTTACTGGAAGCTACAGTAGATGCGAAATGTAAGTTTGTTGCCGTTTTTATTGCCATAGCAGGGCGTCAGTGTGACTCGAGCAACTTGCAAGTTCAACATTGTTTCAATGCTACTCTTAGGTCGAAACAGATCCTGGAACAAATGTCACAACTCAATTTTTTCTTGAAATCGGATACGGTGGCTACACACTCTTTGACTTTTCTTATGAAACCCTTTTCTGAGATAAATTCAAATAACAGAAAAGGAGAGTGCATCAATCGTCTTCAAAGAGTTCGCCGAAGCGTTCGACATAATGGCGTCAAAGTGGAAAACATTGAAAAAAGCTATTGAAACTAACGTAATTTCTATTAAAATAATTACGAAAGCAGCATATATTCTTCTAACTTGATGGTGGAGGATGAACTACCTTCCACAACTCAGAAAGACACTGGCACAAATATTCCGACTTCAGTTCACAAGAGTCATCAGAAATAATGTAAATACGGGGCATGTCTGGATTGCTTACCGCAACGTTATTGGTTCGGTGACTTGGCAAATGAGGCAGGCGCCAAAACTTTTACTGAACTAGATGGAATTTGTTCACCACTGTACGTATTACAAAATAAGTATACTATTGACTTCTATTATTATTATTATTATTATTATTATTAGAAGTAGTAGTAGTAGTAGTAATCCCTATCTATATCAAAGGGAAAGGACACTCATTCATACATTCACTCACTCACTCACTGACTAAACACGAAGTCTCGAAAACTACTTCACCTATGAAGCAGAAATTTGGCAGAAATGTAGTTTATAGGTAGTAGACGTCGGCTAAGAAACGATTTTGCGATAGGACCGATAGTTCACGAGATATGATGTCGTAAACAATGAAAACTTTCCCTTCTTGTGCCACGTGATACTGTGACTTTATCAGTCCACTAGTTAAGAAGGAGAGCACTTAGCGACCTGCAACAAACTTTAAACATAATTTCAAACCTTTAGGAAACTTTTTCTCGCTGACAACTATAGCAAAATGATGAAAGGAAAAAAGTTTCTCGCTTACTACTTTTTCGCTGTTCATGGAGTAAAACTACAGAATTCGGTATAACGTTGAAATTTATAATTTCTACATTACATATTGTACCAGCAGGAAATTCTACAAACAGTATACACACATATAGTTGAATGTAGCTTCTAAATTATATCACAGTACGACATGTAGTTCATGTGATACGAGCACATAAACAGTAACGATAATGGAAAACCACCCCATCACGCACCAGGTTTAATCTTTTACTTCTTTACTACTAATTACATTCGCAACAGATTTTTCAGACATACAGCACTTATACAAATGAATATATACCTGAAAAATTATACAATTGTACAATATATAACTCAGTAAATATGAGATGATATATACTGCTAGGGGTAAAAACTTTTCACATTAGGCGTCACGTTTCATTACATTTCTTATTTACTGCTGAGACACTCCTGTATTCCAGTGAGCTTAAGGAAATTCCTGAAGGATGACAGTGCTGTTGAAAAATTTGAAGCAACATTGAACTGTGAAGCGCATACCGCTGTAGGAAGAAGTAATAGATATCTACAGAGCTACAAGGAAAGGAAGAGAATGAAACAGTACATCCTACCAATACCCATTATTTCCGACAGATCTGGTTTTTAACTTTAAGAGACTGCAGTTTACAGTGGGACTTACATTATCTATTATGATTAATAAATCATAAGGCAATCTAATCAATACTTTCATGGGTTTCCAAGTGTCAACTGAGAGTACCTAGGGGTAACATATAAGCTTCATTTAATCAAAATCGGATCAGGGGAAGAAAAGATATCGTAATTTGTAGTTTCTGGTGCATGCTACGCTTGAATTGCAGCGTAGTGTAGCAAAGATCTGGTAGAGGCGCTGTTACTTACATAGTACAACAATTAACGAATAAATGGGGGATGCTGCGTTTTTTATTCACATAACGGAGGTGTAATACACTGAAACAAGGGCTACGATTTTCCTTACTGCAGCGATGTAGTGTATTGCTGCTGAATCCTTTTTGAAAAATCACTTTTTGTATGAAAAACTTTATGAACATTCATCGTTTTTAACAATGACTTCTACTTTAATTTGATTCTTGCCTATGAGAACTGAGTTTGACAGATGGATCCAACAAGAATTCTGTTTTTGCTAGGCTCGGAACCCTAAAAAACGATGATAAACATAGGTCCTTCTTTAACAGCCGTTGCGAAGCACGGGCATATAAGCTAGTAGTAGTATGTATCTGCAATTATGAATTAATCTGTAGTTGATTTCATGGATAAATATAACAATCTTACTTGAGTTGTCAGTTTGTATTGCAAAAAAACTTCCTTAGAACCATTATCCTTTATGAAAATCATGCACTGGGTACCACAAACGTTTCCTTTGGATACGGGAACGAATTAAATCACACAACCAGAGATGTTTATCGGGTTCTACAGCGTAATCTTCAAAAGCACTAGGAATCACGCCAAGAAGAACCAAAGTTACTGTTCGTCTAATAAGAGGACAAGCGACTATCTCAGTCACCTAGCACTTAGTGTGGCAGTTCTTACGTTCCCGGCTGATGCTTTACCCAGCTCAGTCCTTGCGAGTGGCAAGGTAGCGAGACGCCACACGATGCGCGTCAGGTGTAATCGTAGTCCAGCTACTGCCCGGCACTTCAATGCCTTAAGGAAGTACTTACGGTCACGTGGATCGTGAACGGGCTATTTACCCAGTGTTGAGGTCCTCTGGCGGCAATGGCGGGCCGCATGTCGTAGAAGCCGGAATTCGGTAGTTCGACGCGAACTCTTCGCCTAGCAAGTCGGCAACCCCTGCATCAGTACCGTCTGACGAGTTGCCTAACACCGAGGTGTAACGCTGGAATACGGCAGCCGAAAGTTTTGGTATTGAAAGAGGTTCCATATCGAAAATATGTAACGCATAGAAATAAAGGGAAAAAAGAGAGTCTTGAGTGATTGTGGCAACTGACATTTAAGATGACAGTGACGAAAGGTAAGAAGCAGCTGCAATAGGCCGTGCTGGCATAAATGTTTTACTCGCGAACCGTATTAGCACTAAATCAACGCGAACCGAGCTTCATGCTCGCAACAGTGAAACCTAGTGCTGCCTAGACCAATATTGGAGTTTTTTCAACCTTTTTGAACCCGCGACGCCCTTTCCGAGTAAAAATGTCCTGTGGCCCCCGCAGGTCCGTCATAAAGCTATGCTAGTGACTTCACAGGCAAAGTATTTAACGTTCTGTCTGAAATGTGCAGATATGCGCACCATTCACGCATGGTGGCGGTAATGAATCAAAATGAAAAAAAAGAGTACAAGTATTTGATGTATGGTTTTGCTGTCATGAATAATAAATTTCAATGTGTTATGCAGCGACGTGTTGTCATGTGAGAGTATGAAACCATTAAAGCTGATGCATAACTTCTTAATATTTCAAGGATGTCATCAAATAAATATTTCTTTGAAAAGATAATGAAAACCATTAATCAGCAGCAAACTGCTATGATCCAGTAACAAAATAGTATTGTTATTAGTTGAATAAAATTATTACCATCTCGAAACTACTATTATCCAGTAGTAAAAAGCTATCGTTATGTATTGATTAAAATAATATTAAGTTAGTGATTACTTGTTTTTCTAACATAAAAAAATTTTAACGTGTGACAAAGTCATACGAGAAGATTACGACCATCGTAAAAACCTGTAGCAGCACTGCATAAAGGCTGTTGAGTCGCTTAATTTACATCATGAGGTGGAAAAATGGTTTCATTGTATCTTATTTCGTTCGGCCCATCATTAGAAATCAAAAGTGCTAGAGGTACATCTTATACCTTTTGATGTCTGATTAAGGGCCACCGAAACGTGTCACACAAAAAGCCAATTTTCCACCTACCGATGAATCGTTAATTAAGCGACTTAGACGAAAGCCTATCATTTCCGTGTGACATTTCTGACACAGTAGCTGAACGTCACGAAACGTAGGTTTGCTATCGAACATGCTGTTACTGCATCCTCCTGCGATCGCGATCCCCCGAACAAGACTTTGCGTCCCCGTGGGGGTCGCGACCCACAGGCTGAAAAACACTGTCCTACACTATGGAGCAATGGATGTAAATTTTGGACGGACGAATCTTGTCAACTGTTTCCAATTTACCGCAGACCTTACGTCAAGAGAGAAGACCGTGGGGATGCGGTGATTATTTGGGGAGCCATAACACGGTATTTCATGAGCCCCACGGCAAGTTCGCAATATTGCCAAAGAATGCGCGACCTTTTTGGTTGATCAGATCCATACCATTGTACAATATTTGTTCCCAATGCAACAGTGTCACTATTCACACCCCTCTCATCTTCCAAAACCATTTGATTTGTCCCTATTTAGGCGACTAGGAACGTTATGAACATGAACGGGTTTCCTACATGGTTTTAGGATTAGTGATGTACTTGATTTGTCCCTTTCTAGGCGACTGGGAACTTTATTGAACGTGAACCGGTTTCCTACATGGTATTAGGATTAGTAATGTACTGTGGTTTATATATAATGCCGGTCAAAACTATAGAAACACAAAAACCCCGGTGAGTGTGGGTGTGTTAGGGGAGGGTCGAAAAGGAGCCTCCGGAATCCCAAGTTGTCGTGAGTCGTAAGAGAATGGAGAAAAAATATTTATGTAGTAATATTTAATGTAGGAACGTCTATGGAAAGGACCCAAAACAGCTGATGCATATAAATGGCCAAATGGCCACCACGCCTAAGCTATTATCACATCTTTGGGGAAGTCGTCGCGCAAAAATGAATATATAAACAAGTACCATTTTGGAACAAGCCAACAGAACGATAAATTTATGGCAAATAGCACTTCGCCCAAACAAGGCAATCACTTTGGTAAAGATGGCAATAAATTTACATGTCAGGAGAGAAGAGGCAATATTTACAAATATCCCCAAAAGATATCAACATTTCTCGTTGTCAAAACTGTAGAACTTTAACAGCCAATGCACTAAACGGAGGCTTGTTCTCACACAACACCTCAGCAGTGCACTGTGCGGTAAAAGTTCAGTTTATTGATTTAAACCTCATATTGATTTTAAACCATTACACTTTCAAAGTGGCTTTAAAACAGCATTGCAGAAATTTGTGCTATTTCGCAAAATGTTAAGATGATGCAACAAGATTGCCTTCAAGTACTGCGAGAGTAACATACAAGTAACTTTAATGTGTGAGCAGTGGAGATTTTCTCACCGGAACACTCAAACCAATTAGGAAGAAATTCTACAATCTATCAGTATAAAGAGAAATGCCAAGACCTCCATTTTTATTTTTGTTTTCAGACGACCGGTTTCAACACTCAATGGTGTCATCTTCTGGTCTCCTACAATTGGAATTTAACGGCTCATAAAAGCGCACCACATGTAATTAGAAGGATATTCTGGTTGATAGGTACAAAATCTTGTGCTCTTGGACAGATAAAAATGGATGGCTGGTCAAAATTAAAACAATAGCAGGCAAAAGCAGAACCACTCTAGTGCACTTTTTCATTAATTTTTGAAACAGTTCTTTGTGTTGAACTTTCTGAATCTGGAATACACTACGTAAATAAGTCATGTTGGAGCATGAAATATTTCATTTCCATTAAAATTTATTGCATACTACAATCCCATTGAAATGTAAGATATAAAAATAAATCAAGTCCGCAACGCACTCCTTACAACACAAATCGTTGTGAAATCTCTTGTAAAACTAAGCCATTCAGTTTATTTTTGCTTTATTTTTGTGTGGTGATGTTTAGTTGGAGTGTCGAAATTAGATGTTTATTATTACATCTAATATTCTTTCTATTTTGTAGCCATTGTATAAAACAAGTTTTTAGAGGATTTGATGTAACAATTTTTGACAAATCTGGACGATAGATTTTGATAAGCGGATTATATTCAGTGACTGCACATTCGAGCGTCGATATTAAATAGTTGTGGTCCTTCCAGACTTGTCACTCTCGAAAATAAAACGTAGGCTTGAGCGCAAGTAAATGCTGAAGAACCGATGTTCTTCACTGAGTTACTCCCTGACTTCTGTGTATAGAAATACAATGGTCAGCAGATAACGGAAAGTGTTCACCATGAACAATGTCTCTATTAATAATGTAAATTTTAGTGACATCACAGCACATATATTTTAGGACTATATTGCATCTCAAAAGCGAAGGTCCAAAAACCCAATGTCACTCAATGAATTGAATTAGAGCATCTAATTAAGGGTTACATTTAATGGACGAGAGGGAACAAACATGGCACATAATCTGGATTTTCTCACATAAGCAAACACTCAGACAGCATATGTAACGCAATCTGCGTTCCAAATAAACTCAAAGATCTAGTTTTATAGATTGATTTCTAGCCCTTAATCTTTCCTGGTCGTCTATCATATGGAACAATCTGAAACTAACCGTACAATAGGTATTTGAACTTATGCAAGACGAAGTAAGTCGAGAGACCTAATTTGCGAACGCTGTAAAATTTGTAGACTAATTCAGTGATCTATAATTCAGGAAAAACATACAAAAATTAGGTGTCTTAACTGAGCAAAACTAAAAACACGAAAGTAGCCCAAAATCTACACGAATAAAATAATACGTTTGGTACAAGGCAAATTTCACTTAAAATGTCTCAGTGACAGGCATCAACCAGCCCTAAACACAAATGAACACTAAAACACAAGTGACAAGAATGCAAGGTAAGATCCAAATCGCAAAATACAATTCAGCGAGTAGAAAAATCAATATCTCTCGTTGAATCAATTGAAGCAGGCACGAGTACAAATGGCTTAAAATTGAGGTTGCAACAAAGTGCATATTGGCTAAGCAGGTATGGGTGGAGGACAAATGCAAGTCTGTAGAAGAATGTATAACTAGGCGAAAGGCAGATAATGCCTACAGGAAAATAAAAGAAACGTTTGGAGGCAAGAAAAGCCACTGCATAAATAACAAGACGTGAAATCAATATTTAGGGGGTCTGTACAAGGAAAATGAACTTGAAGGCAGTATTGTAAAAATGGAAGAGGAAGTAGATGAAGATGAGATAGGAGATACGATACTGCGAGAAGTATTTGACAGAGCACTGAAAGATTTGAGTCTAAACAAGGCCCCTGGAATGGATGATACTCGCTTTGAATTCCTGACATCGTTTGAAGCGCCAGAAATGAAGGAAATGTTCCATTCTGAGTGCAAATCATGAGGCAGGGGAAATACTCGCAGACCTCAAAAAATTATAATAATTTCAATGAAAGAAAATACAAACATGTGTGAAAATTACAGAACTATTTATTTAGTGATAATTGCAAAATACTAACTCGAATTACGAGAGTTGGAACTTAAATAGTGGCAACTATTTATTAGAAACCGATACAAAACCGTTACATGTTTGCACTCGTTACTGTCTTTCAAAGTCGTCACCAGCGTTGTTCAGAACCCGATGCCAGCGATGTGGAAGGCGTAGTATACCTTTAGTAGAGCCTGTTCTGTTAATGGTGCGAATTGAGCTGTCTACTGCCTGTCGAATCTCTGGAACAGTTCTGAAGCGAATGCGACGAAGTGGTTCCTTCATCGTCGGAGTCAAATCAAAGTCACAAGGACTTAAGTCCGGGGAGTATGGTGGATGGTACAGTACTTCCCAGTCCCATCGACCAAACAGAGCAACCACAGCCTGCGCTTTATGCGTCCGCGCATTGTCGTACAAAATTATGGGTTAGTTATGCAGAAAGAGTTGCCGCTACTTTCGCAAAGCTGGTTGCAGGTGATGCTCCAAAATGAACATTAATACTGTGCAATGACGGTCTGCCGTTGAGGAGCGTAATGACTTAGGATAACACCATCACAGTCGTACACGAGAATCACCATAACTTTCACCATACTGGGGCTCTGACGCACTTTCGACTTTTGCGACAACCAATAATGACGCCATTCGTTGGATTGGCGTTACAGTTTTGGCTCGTACGGAGTGGCCCATGTCTCATCCAGTTTTACGAAACGGCGTAAGAAAGCCTCTCCTTTGTGCTCATGAGCAGCGTCGTAACGCATCCAATTCTAAATTTCAGTCATTTCATGCGGAACCCATCGTGATGCAATTTTGCGCATGCCCAGGCGTTCCTTCAGGATACGAAGCACAGTCGGATGCGCTAAACCGGTTTCGTGGACGAGCTCACGACCTCACAAATCGTCTGGCGTCGATCACTGTCCACTAACGCGGCGACAGTATGCACTACTTCTTCAGAGAAGGTAGGACAACCTGCCCGATGCAAGTCTGTCACAGTTCCCCGACCTTCGTTGAAGGCTTTTACCCAACGTGCCACTGTTCTGTGCGGCAATGCCGATTCCCCGCACGCCTCTTAAAGACCTTGATGACACTGTCGTGCTGTACGACGTCTGGTACTTTCAGTCTTGGTCCAACTCAATTCTTCCTGTTTCGAAAACATAGTGACACCATTACGTTCGACCGCTCGCTCACAGGTGACTATTTCCCTCGATTGTGCGCACGCTGGTGACATGGGACAGCCGAGTGCATTTGCTCGGAGGCAAGGTAAGTATGTCAACAACGTGTGCTATGAGGGACAATAGTCGATTTCATTCCATACTGTCTCCACAGCAGTGTTGACACTGTTTAAGTAGCAACCCTCGTATTTACAGACGAATAGAACAACTGATAGAATCCGACTTCGGGAAAAATCAGTTTCGGTTAAAGAGAAATGTAGGTACACGTGACGCAGTATTCACATACATACGACTTATCTTAGAAGATTAGGGTGTGGAAAGGCAAATCTACATATTTAGCTTTTATAGATAAAGTATTTGATAATTCTGACTGGAATACGTCTTTCAAGTTCTTAAGGTGGAAAGGCCAAATATAGGGAACGAGAATTTATATACAACTTACACGAAAAGCGAACAGCAGTTGTTTGAGTCGAAGGGCATGTAAAAACTTTGCTGTTTTCCAATGACATTGTGATTCTGTCAGAGGCAACAGAGGAACTGGAAGAGCAACTCAATGGAATGAACAGTCTCTTGAAAGTAGGTTGTAAGATGAGCATTAACAAGGACAAAACAGGGGTAATGGGATGTAGTGTAAGAAAATGAGACGAGTTTGAAGGAATTAGGTTTGGTAGAAAAAAAAAGAAAGAAAGTGAAGCAGTCAACAATCCGAAGATTGGTTTGAACACCACAGTGCTTTTTGCCAGTCATGGTCATGTATGGAGGTGGTATCCCGTTGCATTCCCCTTCGAACTGACTTACCTAGCCAGTTATAGGGGGACCTACAGTTTAACGTGGGTTCCGAACCACGGTGCTACTTGGTATTTTTCACTTAAGCCAGAGGTGAAAGAAGTGGAAAGTGACAGAAAAAATCCTAGAACTTGGCGGGGATCGAACTGCAAAATTTGGATTTGTAGTCTAGAAGTAGGGAAGAGACAAAACGCCGAAGGAAGACATAAAACGCGGAATGGGTGTGGGAAGAAAAGCAATTCTGAAAAAGCGATATTTGTCGACATGCAAAATTTCGTTATTAGTTATGAAGTTCTTTCTGGAGGCATTTGCCTGGATTATAGCATTGTACGGTAGTGAAACGTGGACGGTGATGGGTTCAGACAAAAAATTGGTTGATAGCTGCAATTGAAATGTGGTGTTACATAAGAACGCTGAAGATTATGAGGGTAGATCGCATAACTAATGAAGAGGTGCTGAATAGAATTTGTAAGAAAAGATGTTTCTGGCATAACTTGGCTAAGACATGGGATACGTTGGTGGGACACACTATTAGACATCAAGGAACCGTCAATTTGGCATAAGACGTAAGCGTGGGGGTAAAAATCAAAGAGGCAGAGCCTTGCACAGGATAGAGCAAGGTGGAGAGCTGCATCAAACCAGACTATGGACTGAAGAACACAACAACGTCACGTGATCCATGAGATGAGAAGATAGCAAGAAATTTTTTAGTGAATCTATAAATGGGGATTAAATAACTTTAACAAAATATAATAATATTAAGGGCGCCATATACGGTTGCAAGAAGTAACAAGAAATCTTCAAGGACATTGCCAAGCAAATGCATTATATTTAGCAGTGAATGAAAATGTGCTCTGTTTCCTTTTTGTAATTGGCAGTTTTTTTTCCAGACATTAAGAGTGAACTGTCATTACTGTTTATAAGATAGTCATTTCGTACAAATGAAAAGAAGTAAACAAAAAGCTTGAGTTAATCGTGACAAAAACAACGCGTAATTCAACCAGAGATAGCAATCAGTAGCTGAAGCCATACTAGCCCTCCATGATGCCAGTAGGGAGTAACGGAGGAATGGCACGATACAAACTGACAAGTTGCCGTTCGATCTTTTCAAATGTTCAAATGTTTGTAAAGTCTATGGGACTTAACTACGGGGTTATCAGTCCCTAAACTTACAAACTACTTATGAACTAACTAAGACTAAGGACGGCACAAATATCCATGCCCGAGGGGGGATTCGAACCCCCGACCGCAGTGGCCGTGCAGACCGTGACTGAGGCGCCTCAGTCTCCTCGGCCACCGCGGCCGGCTTCGATCTTTTGGTCTATAATAAATTCTCAGTGCAGTGTAATTCAAATGTTCAAATGTTTGTTAAGCTTATGGGACTTAACTACGGGGTCATCAGTCCCTAAACTTACACACTGCTTATGAACTACTTACGAACTAGGACGGCATAAATATCCATGCCCTAGGGGGGATTCGAACCCCCGACCGTAGTGGCCGTGCAGACAGTGACTGGAGCGCCTCAATCCCCTCGGCCACCGCGGTCGGCGCAGTGTAATTCATACAGTTCACATTTGCTGAGTCATAATAGTATCGTCCAAAAAAAGTTTTTGAAAGCGTAAATGAACTGCAACCTGATGTTCTCAAGTATAAAAGGAGTCATGATGATTATTTTCACACGCTTGGTGCGCACTGTCACATTGCACGAGTTTTGTTTTACCGGATTTCTGATATTGCTATATTTTCGAAACTACATACGATCTTTACATTATAGGAGACTAGATTCTACATACCCTTATAAACACTCTTTTCGCCTTGTCCTTGCTCCTGTGCCTTTCGTGGACCTAACAATTTTTTTAGTACTTGGCAGGTATCAAACTGAATATCTTCAAGAATGTGACTTGCTAATATTAACAGTTTATATATGGACATGTTATTTATTTGTAGCTACACATTCACTTTATCAAACTAGTAGGTAACTGCCAAAATATGTTCGTACACAGGCCAATAATTTTTGTGAAAACAAAGCAGGCTCTACTTAAATAGTTGATTAACTGCCATTGGAACCATTCAGACATTACTTTTATACAGAAGTAGTAATATTATGAAGTAGTGGTCCAGTATTTGAGATTACCACTAAGAGCATAAGATCGGACGTGAGTGAATGGTTAATGATTTATTTCTATGCCTCGAAGTACAACAAACCACCGTAAATCAACACTTGTTATTCGTAACATTATTGTCTTACTTCTGAAAATCTTTTGCAAATTAGAGATTTCCGTATTACATTCTTGATAATTGCTACAATTTATAATGCCAGGAAAGCTACTAATTACGAAGGTATTTTGAATGTGCTGCTTCTCTCCAAACACACATTCATTACGCAATCGTTTCGCGGTATGTTTATAGCCCTAGCAGTTTGGCAGCGCTGCAGTCACGAGGTTGCAGAAATTCACTGGGAGTTTGGTGAGTCTTACGTTAGACTCTAGGGAAGTTTCAACGCCAGTGGCGGCGCGTACTATGTGTTCACTGGTTCAGTGAAACTCCAGAAAAAAGCTCGTTGTGAAAGAAAAGTAAATAAAATAAAATGTGTTTTCAAACTAACATTATTCGTTTCGTTCTTCTATCAGATCATTTTATATGGACATTCAAGGTACTTTTATCATATGAGAAACGTTTTACGTCGCGGAGACAGAACGTATACGAGTCGTAGTGCGGAAGCTTAATATATGCAGCAGTGGCCACAGCGTTGCAATGAGCATGCGCAGCTGAGATTCAGTTTCTCTTCTGAACCCGCTGGAGGCAGCATATGGGCGCTCCCGCGGCAGGGAGGGGCGAGGGGAAACGCCGCTTTTAACACTGGCGTTGGAGCTGGTAGAGACACCAGCTCCCAGCTATTCAAGCTCTGGTGCTTACGCACGAATGGTCCCGAAGCAAAGACAATGGAGCGACTGAGCACCTCGCCTTGCGCATCGGCAAATCCTCTATCAAGGCAACACCCGCCCTTGATATTTATTTTTGGCACATTGTGGATTCACCAAAAACACATCGTATTTGGTAAAATATCTTATAACTACAAATTAATGACGCATCAAGTGCAAAAGCCTTCAGAAGACCCGATCATGAATAATAATGAAGACAATACTCTGAGCCTAGCAAATATAGCCGTGTTGTTAGCGGCATCGCGTTGCGCCGTCGAAGGTACTGCGTTCGAAATCGACTGCAAGAAATTTTTTAAACCCAATCTTCTTTTTAACATATACGGGAACAACACTGACTTTTGTATTGTTACTTGCCACATATACTTTCGACGTTTTTCGTGTCCCGATTTTGAGGGTAAATGGTATCTATACTCTTCGTTGTAACAAGTATTTAACTGTTTGAAAACACGTGGGGGAGAGCAGCCTTTGCGCATGCATAAGGTTAGGACGGGTGCTGCTTACAGTGTGACGTGACCTGAAGGTAGTTTGTCTCCTCATCGTGACAGATTCATTCTGTTATAGCCACTTAACAGTATAATCAGTTGCTTACACTGTTTTAGTGTTCATGTGCATATTCATATATTCTTGGTGTGGAATATCAAACAATAAACAGCAACGTTCAGTATATTTGAGAAACAAGTTACACAGCTTAAAGCTTGGAAGAGAAGTGTGAAATAAAGAAGCTCGGTAAGCCGACGCCTCGGCTAGAGTTGAAGCAAGCGCAAACGAACCAAGATACATTCCTCAGATCTTGAAACGAATATATATATATATATATATATATAATATTCCCCGGCGCCAAATTGTCTCTTTGGACGCCGTGCGTTTGGGAGGGGCGAGGGCGGGGGGGGGGGGGGGGAGAGGCTGCGCCACTATCAAGATCCGGCACTGAAAGAAGTGACCTCCAGTCATCTGAAGCACCAGCCGACACTGCTAAACGCCATATTTCTATCCTATTAGCGTGTGAGCAGTCGTATTTATAATTAGAAAAAAACACTCGTAAATCTCGGATGTACTGACGTAACTTCGCTGCCTTTAAGGATCTGTTATAATGGTTAATTATTGTGTTGTATATGATTCTAATTGTTCATACAGCAAACGGAAGATACAAGAAAAGGAACACGTTTGATTCCACGTTTCTTTTTCCTTGACGTCTTTCAGTAGTGTGGTCGTTATAAAAGTGCTGCTTGTTGTGGCTAACACGTGTCATTATTCTTTTGAGTTTGTTTTTGAAACCTAGTCTGCTTTGAAATATGCAGTAATGAGTAACATTAATTTGCTTTTTTATTAATCTGGTACCAGTTTCGATCAACTTCGGCTTTTCTTTCAATATTATATGGCTGTATAAATATGATATTTATCGTCGATAATACTTATCTTTATTGTCCTGAGTGTTTTTCTGATAACTACAGTCCGTTTTAATTCTACGTAACATGTTCTTCTCATAACACATTCTATAATGTATGTGGTAAATTCAACAACTGCAGAAGTATTAACTCGATTGCGAAACATTTTTAAACCAACTAGTAAAGCTTACAACTACAATTCCTGGCAAAAGATCGTAGTAGTAACATACTAGAAGACCCGTGCGAATACTTCGCACCGTTAATGGAATTAAAAAAGTTGAAAAAACAAGGAACGCAAGTTGAATGTTCACGCATAGCTTTCTAAAGAATCGATCAATGCAAGTGTTTAAAAGCGCAAATGAAAGAGCTTGATCCGCTGCGTGTTGTTAGGTCAAAAAGAACTGCATACCTTAATTAGAACCGAAGATATCCCACAATAAACCGATTAAAATAGTCAGTGCACGGACAGAGGGATATCTCTTTTGTATAAAAATAAATGAGGGAGAGACGTAAGTTAATTCTGATACTTGATGGCAAATCTGCGAAGGAATAACTTTCGTTTCAAGCAAAAATTAAGGAAATCGATCGGATAGCCTGACCGACTGACTTTAGTTTACAGCAAGGGCATCCCCATAAGAAATACACAGAAAAGATAGAAAAAGAAAGGCGAGAGTTGTGTAAATTCTGATACTTGATGACAAATCTGTGGATGAATGTCTTTCGTTTAAAAATGTAGGAAATCGGCCCAGTAGTTTGGTCTGGTCGACTGACGTCAGTTTTCGTAGATTCTTTTAATATATAAGATGGAAACTTTTTAACGTGAGGTAAAACAAGATGGCTGCGTCAGGCTTCAGTCACAGAGCCAAGTTTGTCATTCTAGCCATAAGTGTTTGTGGTTGTGTCATACTTCAGTGGTTCTATGTTAATAGAGCAAAAAGCAGCGCATAAATCAACCAGAGATAAAAAAAACAGTCCGTAGGTACGTCGATCTTCAGTGTTTACGCCCATTAGTGACAAAAGAAGCGCGTGATTCAACCACAGACATATATTACTACATTGACAGACGATCCCTCTGATTGAAGGGTGATGCCGCCATCTTGCGTCACCTCACATAAAAAAGCATAGACCAAGGATAACAGACTGCGCGTGTCCCTATCTCTGCTGTATTACGGTTTGAAACCAACATCTAATATTGCCCCGAGTCACGTGACAGTTTTCGTCATTATGAGCAAAAGTTTCTCATTTACAGGTGAAATCAAGGGTTGATTTCAGCAATAAAACGACTTCTCGTATTCCTATTACACATATTGTGGTGAAGGTAACGTAATTTTTATCGCATTATTAATATTAATGAAGTGATTGTGTTTACATGTACCCAGGTGAAAAGTAGCGTGTTGTCAGTTATTTGATTTACGCTATGAATCTTTCACGTTTTGCAACTTATGAATGTGATTATCGATGGGAAAATACTTCAAGCTGCTATTGATCAAGTTTATAAGTCATCAAGTAAGTCATTTCTGGTGAAAATCTACTTTCAATACAGTTATACAAATTAAACATTCATACAGACTATTCATTATAGCAATAAAGTCACTTTTTGTCAAGTACATCGATGATGTTTCCTCACTACCCTATTAGTATTTAATGTAAATAGCCAATACTTTGGTTTGTTTTACGTTTTGACATCACGGTCTGTGGCAAAAGTCTTAAAATATAAACGGTTGTATTTTGTTAAAATCTGACATTATAGATGCAAACAGATTTCATTTATTATAAAAGCACAACGAAACATTTCATATGTATTGCTGAGGAATTTTAAGAAAGCTTATGCTCCTTTCAAACTGATATTTCATCTTCTACTCCTGTGTAAAATGCAAACTAAAAGACTCTTAGTACAGGAACAAAAATCCTTCAATTAAAATCTGTAGTTCTGTTGCTTCTAAAAAGACTGTCGATACGTTTCATCTAGGCACATGAAAAAGCTGTAGCTATCGCATTAATTTTTGCAATTGCGGAGAACTATTTTTGACTATTAAAGTTGTAATAAGAATACACTATTAAGTTTTATTGTTCAAATATACGCTTAATATCCACTACAAAGAATAAGAACTGCAACTCTCAGCTCTATTTCGCATTACTCGTAACGATGAAAACGGTATCCTGCCCCGAGTCACGTGACTTAGATGTTGGTTTCAGTGCAATGACGTCTCGCGCAGTCTATATTATCTATGGTCTATGTAAAAAAAAGTACGGTACTTGATCTGATACGATATGACGATGTTAGCATTACTAGTTGGGTTGAACTTCATTTGTACTTAAACTAATACTTCCGCAATAATTAAACACATAGACGTGCATTGTCGAATCATGTTATAAGCTAAACGTGTTACGTACGGTTACATTTTAGTTAGCATCCTGGATTTCTAAGAATACGTTAACATCTTGGCTTTCAACCGTTTTGTTAATGTTGCCAACAATCATCTGAGGCCGCCGGGATGGTAACTAAAATTTTACTGTTTCGTACAGCAGATTGTAGTTACCTGAAAAACACAATCATAAAGGAATGTGTTATCTGCGACAAGTAGCGCATTGATAGTCATACTATTAAAAGAAAAGCCGAAGTTGATTGAATCTGGCAACAGATTAACAAAAACAGGACACGCTACTCAGTGTATGTGTCAAAGCAGACTGTAGATTTCGTAACAACTTTCAGAAGAAGAATACATGTTATCCACGATGCACAACACTTTTATGATAACCATACTACTGAAAAAATCCAAGATTGAATGAAATTGGTACAGATTAATAATAACAAATCAGAGCAACTCAGGCTAAAAACATTACAGCCATATACAACACACGAATTTCCCGTATGTCAAAAGTCTAAAGACAGCATATTTACGTATGTTCATAGGTATTTTTACGAGTGTTTTCTATAACGCAAACGACTGCTTACACGTTATAGTATAGAGATATGGCTTCACTGACACCAAAGATACTGTATAAGGCATTGGCAGTCTAGTAATATGTGTCTGTGAATTCAACATAACCATTTCTAGCTGCTGCTTTTACTCGGAGAGCGTAGCAAAACGAATTATGTAACAGTCGAGTAACAGTCACTTTCCGAAAGCGGTATTCTACAGCATAATATTGAACACCGTACCTTAATGTGATGGCTCCTCTTCCTTACTAATAAATGCTCGTAGTAATGTTGCTCGTAGAAATTCGTCCACGTGACGGCTGCGTTGATATTTTTCTCCCGTGTTTCGGCACCAAACATTCACTGCAGCTCTAAGTGAAAACTGCAGCAAGTCACTAACACCAAAAACAGAACTTTATTGTCAAAGATAATAAAAAATGTATCCATAGATTCTATAATATACGTGCCATGACTAAGGTCATGACCATTGATCTATATACTGATCACTGGCCGTGACATCTACCACGTGTCAAAGAGAAAACAGAACACATTTTCATACAATGCTTTCTATAATCCATTCGCCGTGACAGACCCTTTCGACTATAATGAAAGAGAGTTTCACAACAAATCAATGATGAACATGAAGGCGCAATAGAACTAACAAGGAAAGTACTCGGGCTCGAACAAACAAATATACCAAAATCGTGTGAGAGAATGTAGAGGTCCCTTATTGCACTAGCGATACTCTCGCATCTGCAAAACTTAGCAGTCGCCCATTACAGGCCTCTGCGTGTGGCACGCTGCATTGAACTTTGACCTGCCGGTACGCCAGTAGTGACGGTGCAGTGTGGCTCTGAAGTTGCGTTTTGTGACGTTATTTGTGTAGTGAAGCGTCAGATGGGTCGGCGATTGGTAATCAATCCTGTTAATGTATTGCGATTGGTTGGGATGAAATTCCGTAGAGCCGTTCTTCTTGAATACGGTCTTGGTGTAGAAGATGAATCATTCACATGTTTTCTGGTATATATTATAGTGCCGAAATATGAGCATAGATTAGAAACACTATAATAGATAGTACCAGGTAACATGCGAATGATTCATTTTCTGCACCAATACCATCTTCACGAAGAAGGTTTCTTCGTAACTTTGTCTCAACCAGTCACGCCATATTAGCAGGATTGATTACCAATCGCCAACCCATCCGACCCTTCACTACACAAATAAAGTCACAAAACGCAACTTCAGAGGCACACTGCACCGTCACTACTGGCGTACCGGTAGGTCAAAGTGCCATGCGGCGTGGCACACACAGAGACCTCTAATGGGCGACTTCAAAGTTTTGCAGATGCAGAAGTATCACTAGTGCAGTAAGGGACCTTTACATTATATATCATACGATTTTGGTGTATTTCTGTTTGTTCGAGCCTAAGTACTTTCCTTGTAAGTGGGAAAAGTAAAGCCCCTGGAGCAACAGGCTTTTACCAGACTTTCTCGTCACAAATGAATAAACATTTTTGGATAAACAGTGACCACGATATACCTGGGAGATTAATGGACCTGAACAGTAACACGTTAAAGGAATGAAAATAATTTTCATATAAAGTGAATTTTTATATGAGACTAGATGAAAACCAGATGTTACCGGGGTATTTACCTGTTCCTTTGCCTCACATTTCATCTCCTCCTAATCCTTTATCTCTGTCCATCTCTTTCTCTCCCGTCTATCTCTACCCATCTACTCTACTCTCATTTGTCCTGTCCCTACCGTCCTGCTACCTGCTTCATCTCCTCATCCACACTGTTCCTTTCGCCTCTTGAGTTTGTGACTTTGCAGACGTAATATCCATGGTGTTGTGCAATTAGTATAAGTAATGGTATAGTGTGAAAAGATAAACGACCGACAGTGGACGACGGCAAGCGGTTGGAGCAACTGCCAGAGAGACCAGGTATCACTGGCTAGTGCGCATGTGCGGCAGGCGTTGGCGCAACTCTAACAGCTTCGGCACCTTCCAACATTGGCGAAACTGATTGTGCGTGTGTTTAGGTTAGGTTATAACCAATACAGAACAAAATACAACATAAAAGGGGGAACGGAGGAAGTAATTCGGTTTTTGAACATATATGCGATGCATAGGTGTTTGTGCGATTTTAACTATGAAAATTTCAGGAATAAGCAGCGGCGTGTAGTGCTCTTGAAGCAATTATTCGTGAATTAAATATTGATTGGTTGACGATTAGTGAATTGCAGACTAAAATACATTCAATTCGAAATACCTATACAAACGAACTATGGCAATTGTGGATTTCGGAACACGGTATAGGTACTGTAGAGACGAATATCTACTTGACAAGAAGCGTAATGCAATTTGTTATTTGAGTTCTGGTAACAATGCTTTACGCATAACAGTATCTTGTTTCTTTATTCCATTACTAACTCTGTTAAAAGGAACGTGAACTGCTCTGGTGACATTTTATGTTGATTAAAATAAATTCTAGGGTCTTCAATTTTTTTCCAGCAAGGTCGCTAAGCAACCGAGCTGACATCTGTTTTTAAATACAATCACGAACCCAAACATGTTTCTTATTTTTATGTTTAGTCTTATGCAGCGACTTCACACAGAGAAGCAATAGCTTCGCCACAACTCTTACAGCTACCAAAACTTTCATTCTTCGGTTACTACGGCACGCACAAAACAACAAAACCGAAGTGTATAGTATTGGCGCCGTGTCTACAGACATACAGGAAACCAGTTGCGCCAATTCATTTCATGCAACGAATGTCGCTACCTAGTGTCTTCGTGTAGACTAGCCTATCCGCACACCCTAGACCAAATCAGCCGATATCTGGGAAAGGCCCATGCTTTGCACTCAAAACTAATGAGGGCTGTTACGTAAGGGTGCCTGGAGAACTTCTGTGAGTTCCACACTCTAGCATTTTTTTATGGGACTTAACTGCGGGATTATCAGTCAGTAAACTTACAACCTACTTATGAACTACCTTATACTAAAGCCAACACAAACATTCATGCCCGAGGGAGGATTCGAATCTCCGACGTGGGAGGCAGCGCGATCCGCAACATGGCGCTGCAGACCTTTCGGCTACTCCCGCGCGGCCACACTCCAGTAATTCAGAATAAAATAATGTATAAAATTGCTTACCGTCAAAATTTAAGAGATCTACGATATCGGAATAATTACGCACATCTCTTAGGTCTAAAGAAAATTCACTATCTCAAAAATCACAAATGTTTGTGCTACTTTATCTGAATATAGAAAATGGAGCTGAAAATAACAAACTTTCGAATGCGTCACGCAATTTCAATCAACTCTCGTTTAACATTCATAGAATATATGACAACTGCGATTCGGCAAAGCTGAAAATGTGTACCCAGCCGGGATTCGAACCCGGGTCTCCTGCTTTCTAGGCAGTTGCGCTGACCCCTGCACCACTGGGGATACAGTGATCACCGCACCTGCAAGGACTACCTAAGCACGCCTCCCGTCAGATACAAATTCCCAGCTTCGCCCTGCCCACAGTACTCAAACTCGTAGTTATGAACTAATTCCCGTAAGAGTAAGGGCTTCAAACTTTGCCCACCCCTCCCCACTAACGATAGGATCATTGCCCGTCACCGGCATATTATATATATACATGTGGCGTCTGTTCTGAGAGAACTCTCGTTTAGATGATGGTTTATTGTCTGTAGCTATCATCTTCAAAGAGTCACACTTGTATATATTTATTTAATGACTGATTTTAAATGATATAAATTTACAATGGAAACAAACAGGTCATCATATTCTCTACAGTAACACGAAAAATGCAAGCAGCATGATTCACCTCTCGTATATTTAAATTAGTGTGTCGACTTATTGTACAATTCGCCAGGAATTTACTGAAATATTGTGTGCCATAAGCGATCAAGCTCATGAAATCTGGTTTGTCTATTTATTTATTTCAGACTTTATGTAATACTAATTAGCAATCCTTTTGTATTTAAATAACGTTATATTAGTAAGGAAGTAGTTTCAGATGGTCAGTTTTCTCTTAAAGAAATATATCTGGTTAAGATGTATATGATTTTGGATGGGATGGCGATCGTTCAATGAGGAAGCGGCCAAGGAACAGAACTGGTAGGGCGTGTGTTTCAGAGGGGCCAGGTGAGCGAATGGCTGCACGGAAAAGAGAAATCCAGAAGGACCCGTCTGGATGATAGCATCCATTCGATCGATGAGTGTTACGATTTGCCCAGGAACGGTCGCTTCTCGGGACTCTAAATTTGGCGAGAACAAGTGAACGCCAATACAGCTTATATGTGTTTATGTTTTCACATAACGAACGAGTGTAGAGATGGTGTTTGGGAAACAACTGTTTTGAACCGTTTGACAATTTAAGTGTTGAGTGCTCGCGAAATATATACAGTGTTTCAATAATGTCATCTCCTCCTGCCCGTATCTATGAAAATTCACATAATTATATCTGTCAGCTTTCGTGGTGATCAGTGAAACACTATCAAAGTTTATTGCAAGGTATTCTTTGAACATGCTCCATACGCTGAGTTACGTTTTACAAAAATTCTCTTGGAAACATTCATACATCGAACTATCTAATAACTGCTAAAACGGCGACTAAGTCTGCTCTAATGTACCCTCTTTATTTAATGCTCAAGTGCGCATAATTTAATGAAGATCGGAATAAAACTACATTTTTATGAATCGCGAACAAAAAAGACACCATAAATATATATATAAGAGAGATAAGATTAAAATCGGTAGCTCAATTTTCGTGTTCACGTATTAATATATTGATGGGTCACAGAAGTAGCAATGTGACCCGTTTGCTTCCTACGGCTGTAGATCACAAAGAGTTGTGTACGTTGCTTCGGGTTACCTTTTCCAGTGGATGATACGCGTCGAATGTTAGATTTTTTTTCTATTTTCAGCTCTTACTTTGGGTTTTCCCTAATCTTTTCTCTTTCAAACCACCGTTTCACGAAAGCGAAGAAAACAAAATTATTCACTCGGCCAAGCCATCTCTTAGTTTTAGTGGCATTAACGCGCAGTTATTCATTTTTATATACATCGTGAGGCTGCCTCCCCCGTCGGAGGTTCGAATCCTTCCTCGGGCATGGATGTTTGTGTTGTGTTTCGTATAAGTTACTTCATAGTTTTTAAGTTTACTGACTGGTAACCCCGCAGCTAAGTCCCATACAAAAAAAAAAAAAAAAAAAAAAAAAAAAAAAAATACGAAACGCTCGGCCAAAAGCCCTCATTAGTTTTGAGTACAAAGCGTGGGCCTTTCCCAGATTTCGGCTGATTTGGTCGTAGGGTGTGCGGATAGGCTAGTCTACACGAAGACACTAGGTTGCGACACTGGTTGCATGAAATGAATTTCGCGCAACAGGTTTCATGTATGTCTGTAGACACGGCGCCAACACTATACACTTCAGTTTTGTTGTTTTGTGCGTGCCGTAGTAGCCGAAGAATGAAAGTTTTGGTAGCTGTAAGAGTTGTGGCGAAATCGCTCCATAAGACTAAACATAAAAAGAATAATAAACATGTTTGGGTTCGTGATTGGATTTAAAAACAGACTTCAGCTCGGTTGCTTAGCGATCTTGCTGAAAGAAATTGATTGAAGACCCTAGAATTTATTTAAATCAACATAGAATGTCACCAGAGCAGTTCACGTTCCTTTTAACAGAGTTTGTAATGCAATAAAGAAACAAAATACTGTTATGCGTGAAGCACACCCCTTATGTCGCGCCAACCGTAATAGACACAAAAATGTAGTTTGGACAGTGAATTGCAGGTACAGGGGCAACTTGAAAACATCACATTTCATGTTTATGCTGTTTTTTATTATAGAGATATGAGGCCATCTTTACTTTTTTAACTGAAATCCTAATGTTAAATTTTAGTGTAACATTCTGGGCTTAAAAAGACGGTTTCAAATATGTGTATATTATAATATTTAGGCGAATAGTTTGAGACATATTTTTCCGTATCGTATTCGTCCATCGAGCCGGCCGCGGTGGCCGAGGGGACTGCGGCGCGTCAGGTACGGTCTGCACGGCAACTACGGTCGGGGGTTCGAATCCCCCCATGGATATTTGTGCCGTCCTTAGTGTCAGCTAGTTCATAAGTAGTTTGTAAATTTAGGGACTGATGACCCCGTAGTTAAGTCCCATAAGCTATACAAACATTTGAAACATTTCGTCCATCGAAGCGGCGTTGTGTGTGTAAGGACGGACTCGCGACGTTTACCGTGTAGTCTACAGAACAGGAAAGGTCGCATTGGACAACACCGCTTCGAAGACCGAATACGGTAGGAGGACATATGTGTCTCAAAAACTATTCGTCTTAATATTTAAGATATACACATATTTGAAAACGTCTTTTTAAGCCCATCATGTTACGCTAAAATTTAACATAGGGTTCCATTAAAAAATTGCCTCATAATAAAAAATAGCACGCGCATGAAATGTGATGTATTCAAGTTGCCCCTTTCTCTGCAATTCACAGTTCAGACGGCATTTTTGTATCTATTACGGTTGGGGAGATACAAGGGATGTTATGACTTAGCTGCCTCACCCTGTATAAATAGTTTATTTATAAAAATAATAATATTGACACAGTAAAAGGGCCCTACCAAACAAGTATGTGCAAGGTTACATTTGTGTCTCGTTTCCGCCGGTTGACCTACGTGTCGGTAGCCGAGTGGAGAGAGAGCGACACAGGGAAATAGGATGCATGCGTGTGTGGGTACGGAGGTGACCAGCCAGTGGGACAGCAGAAACTAGAAACACTAAGTTAAATTAGAACAAGATGTATATTTCGTAGAAATTATTCAATACTTAAGGCAGCAGACTAGTGGAATGCTGGTACATAGATAAAGGCCTGCCTACTGATGAGTCCTAGTGCCTGTTCTAACCCCAAGTCTTAACTGGTGCCTATCTGATTCCCAAGTGGTCGATGCAGTTCAGTGGTGGCCACGAGCGGAGTTGCAAGAGAGGGCGCTCGTGGCTGACGTCGTAAGGACGCCGCGCCGTGCGTGCATGGCGGCGAGCCGCGAAAGTACGTGGCGCGCACTTCAGAATTGTGCGACACCACAGTTACAAAATTCCGTAAAACATATAGAGATATAATACAAACAGCCGAATCGTGTAAAATAAAATTTCCCATTGCTTCTTCACGCTCTGAAAAATCATTTGATACAGTAAACCGCCTGTATTTATAAAACATCATGCAAGGTATGAACGTTTTACCCCAGTCTATCAACATAAAAATACATACGGGGTGCAGCAAATGAAAATCGAACACCCGCCATACAGAAGCCTATAATGATAGGCTACCCAATATTGAGCTTACTCCTCCGACTCAATCCGACCGACTTTCACTATTTTAGGTCTCCAAAGGTGAGAAAATCATTTGGAAATAGAATGAAACTTTCACTCAGCAGTGTGCGCTGATATGAAACTTCCTGGCAGATTAAAATCGTGTGCCGGAACCGGGACTCGAACCTGGGCCTTTGCCTACCGCGGGCAAGCACTATACTGCTTTTTTTTCCATCTGGTAGGTCTATGATTTGCGGTCGTTCATTCAGTTCGTTCATGGTTGTTCGATGAATGTTTAGCTTTGCTTTTTTTATTACAGAGGACGTTTAGCCCACTGACCAGGTGCGCTGAGCCACGGCGCCTGGCAGCGACTGAACTATCCCGACACGATTCACGGTGCCGCTCCAGAACTTCAATTCTGCCCAGGTTCGAGTCCCGGATCCGGCACAAAATTTTAATCTCCAAGAAAGTTTCATTTGGTAATAGATTTAAACCGTACAGATGATGTTGCTGTGTTTTCCAATCAAATCGTGATCTCTACGTCCGATTGGCGTGTATGTATATGACGTGCGTGTGTGGGAGGGGGAGGGAGGAGGAGGCGCTATCGTCCAACCCTTTTAGCTCGAATCGTCACAGGACAGCTTTGCATACAGTCGCCAATGGTTGCCTTCTCATCGTAATTTTTCTGCTGGTATTTTGTACAGAAAATTTAACATGAATATTTCTTTCTACCTAAATTTTAGCTATACATGTTTGTTGATAAATCATATATTTTATACTTAGTAAATTAATACTATAATTCTCCTTAGTTAAATACACATTTTATGAACTTAATACAATTCTTTTCGAGAACTAAATCTTCTTCCTCTGTAAAAAGGAAAATCAAAATCAAAAATAAAGATTAAAAATAAAGACAAAGAATAATATAATACTAACTCATAGAATGAAAGTTGATGATCTTCCTTGATCTCCTTCCCTGCTCCTTTTATTCTTTTCTTTCCTTAAACTTCTTGACGAACTTTTTACCTCATGGTATTCGCTAAAAAGTTATTGCATTTCTCTTTTTTATTCGCAAACTTCTCATGTTCTGTTGTAAAATTTATTTAATAACGTTCCTCATTTTTGTCCTCCGATTTTAAAACTCAGTATACAGTTTTTCAAAATCGCACCAATTCGCTAATGCCACAAAAAGAGACAAGCTGTTTTAGCAGAGCAGATCCTATAGAAAATCGATTCGTAGTAATGCTGTGCCAATATTTTTTTTAATTCTTTTTTATTGAGTATCTTCAGGCAAAGAGACTGGAGGACTGTCAATCGTCGTGTAAAAAACTTTTTATAACGAAAATTCACGTGCTGAAACTTCTAGTTAGTATGGGTATTTGCATTGTATTAATGCTTGTATGGAATTAAGCAATATCTGTGGATACGTAAATGGAGCAGAGTCGTAATCTGTTTTAGACTACGCATACAAATTTCCTTTCACGTAAATTTTAATCCAGGTGGCACATAGGACGTCAATGAAATCAATCCTGCATGGTGCTCTCCTGCTAAAGACCATCGCCATCGCCAACCTCATGTTACAATCTTGCTGAAAGCCCCTATGTGTGAAGTCGGTGTCGACAGCGATGGCCGAAGCAGCTGAATTAACAGCATATCAACAGACATTTCAGCCCCAGAACGTTTTCTCGGTAAAGAAATCGCGTTACACTAACCGACTGGATTACACATGTAAGTAATAACGCCAACTAAATGTGACCCTTCCCAATAAATTAATGTTCTACTGTGTGAGGTTACCGCCTAATAGAAATACCGGTAATCAATAGCATTTGATAATTAAACAGTATGAAGTTCACTGCAAACATTGACCATGCTAATGCACTAAATGTTACACAATTTTAATCTTATTAATTATGGTAGCAATGTATGTACACAGTTGGGTGACAACATTTATAGTTAGGCCATAGGTAGAAATTCTCCACGTTGAGATTTGCTGTGTGCTTGTAGTTGACGGGAGGCCAGCGAGCAGGCCGACGTTGGTGGCTTGTTCCAACTTAGGATTTTCCAGTTCGTTTCCGGTGAGGGGAGAGAGGGACAATGGCGAGTGCCAGGCACAGTGCAATGCACAAATACTGTTATACTACTGGCATTTGAAGTAATACGATGCAGTTAGGAACCTTTAAGGCCCTCATTACAAAATATCCTGTTGATAAATAAACAATACATTAGCTGATATAGTCACATCTAACGTAATATGTTTAATTGACAATGAAAAGTAATAAATTACCAACGAAGACAAGACAGTTTCACAACTAGCATGGCAATGTTTGTTTATAAAAATAATATATTAACTATTTCTCATTTTATTTTCAATTAATCTTTCGTATTTTTGTCTTGAAGTATTCAGTTAAATCACTTATCTGTGGTATAAGAAATTGCACGATTATCATAAACAGTACAAAGGATGTTTATACTAATATAAAAACGTAAGAAAATATTTGTTTAATGTGTAGTGTAATTATTTTGATTTTAAATAAAGTTTTAGAAATGTATTGGCTGAGCGCTGTACGTTGGCAAATCGGTTAGAACAGCTCTCATGGGGAAGTTGACGTAGGGGAAAAAACCCCGGCAGTTGAGCTTTTGGCGCGCGTGCGCGCGAGGGCAGGAAGTGACGGGACGCGAGCACGTGGTGTAGCTGGCCGTGCGGCGTCGCTCTGCAATCAGTCGGCATGTGGATCTCGAGGTGGTGACTTTAGATTTGTCTGTGGCAATCGCCACGTGTGGTTGCTCGTCGTAGACTGTACCAAGTTAAATCGAGTGCTACTGTGTGTTTGTGAATATTTAGCCGGTGGAACAAGTTGTGCATTGCATTGAATTAAAGTGACTGTGATTTGTTAATGTAACACGTGTCGTCGCATAGGCATGAATATAAACGGTGTTTGAGACAGCCACGTGGTGTGAAAACAATTCGCGACAAATATTCATTTTGTCTGGGGGCTCACGAGCTATAACTTTAGTTGGTAAATGTGTCGACGTACAGACGTATCAGCCACAGGGTTCAAATATTGTGAAATAAACAACACAAAGTGCACTTTCACGTGTTTTCAAAAATAGTAGTTAGTACACCCTTTTTCTCTCATGAACTTGATTTTATTATGAATTTGTTTTGTTAATCATATGCAGGGAAGGAAAGCTGCGAACGTGTGATATCATCCTCTAGAAAGCGAGTCAAACATTCGCAATCGCAGTTCCAGTGTTTTTGCATGTTTAGGAATTTGGTTCGCAGCTGGTGGTTGTGAGTTTAAAAATTAATCTTTCCCTATTTTAAACTCTCACCCCGACCTTCACCCTCGCAACTGACACTATTATTAATAATCGGTAAGCAAAAACATTCATCCTTTTCAGAATTATGGTACAAAGAATACAGCTACTGCAAATAGTCCGATACAGGGTAATGAATGGCCTTTATTATACAAATTATTATTGCAGTAAACACAAATAGCGACAAACAAAGCACACTGATACAATTTGGAAATTCTTTTCAGTGTATTATCGTTGATTGGCAAACATGGCTTGGGATGACACATTTTTACATACCCCATCTGACACGTAAAATAAATCTGACAACATGGAAAAAAATTATGATTAACGTGATATGACTCCAATTCCACTCAACTTCATTGTGCCTCCACCAAACAGATCTACAGTTAATTCTCCGCAGGGTTATAAAGGTTGGTGAAAATGATGTGTCCAACAAGCAACTATCTCCTGACTGGTCCTAACTGCCAAGATGCCAGAAATATTTCCGCTGTGTTGAATCCGTGTACCGGCTGAGACAGCTGCTCGCAGACACTAGACCGCCCTCTCGCAGAGTTGAGCCAACTGGACTGCGTCTCGCGCCGGCCTCCTCCATCTACGTCGTCTGGCACCCAGGATACCTCACCACACCTCTCAGCCACAAATCTTCACTTTTCGGCGTCCCGCGCCTCAGCGTCTTTTCTTAGCTCCCAAGACAGGCTGCATCTATCCAGTTGTGAGAACTGCACGTCCAGTGCTCCTTGGGTGGTCGACGCATTGGCTACGCTACTCGTCCGTCTAGCTGCAACGTCAGATCAGAGAACAACGTAGACCTACTGTAAAATAGCGCTGTCTCTCCACGAGGAACGCTCACAATAAACCGTATCAGAAGGGCGCACTGCTGTACACATTTGCAGCAATAAAACCACTCAACTTGTGAGCCCAGTCTTCCTCCAGCTCTTAATTTCTCATTGACTCAGGCTATTTCTCCCTGAATCAGTAGAGTACTCCCAGATTCTCCCATCGTCAGATGTTCAGCAGCTTATTAAGCCCTTTCTACACGGGAAGTGAGAGCTTACAAGATTACCCATGATACATCGGTTACGCCTGCTGCGTACCGTGTAGACGTGTCCACTTGCACAAGATGCACGCATACGATCGCTTGTAAACTGAATAAGATGGATCCTATCCTCACGCGTAAGGAAGTGCTTCGCATTCGCAGACGATCGAGTGGGGAGCCAAACTGACGAATGGAACCAAGTCACGAATTTGTTTGAGAAATGTGTACTTGTCTCCTGTTCAGAGGAACGTAGTTGTTCAACACGCTGTCTCAAGAGTAGTCGTACATATTTTAGGAGGTGATACTAAGTACGAATTTCATTATAAATTTCATATGTACAAAGTTAGAAAATGTAAAAAGGGAAATGGATAGGCTGAAGTTAGATATAGTAGGGATTAGTGAAGTTCTTTGGAAAGAGGAGCAAGATTTCTGGTCAGGCGAGTACAAGATTATAAATACAAAATCAGATGGGGGTATTACAGGAGTAGGTCTGCTAATGAATAAGAAAATACGAGAGCGGATAAACTACTATGAGCAGCGCAGTGCTAGCATTATCATAATCAAGATAGATACAAAACCAACATTGACCACAGTAGTACAACTTTATATGCACACTAGCTCTTCCGATGATGATCGAAGAAATGTATGAGGAGGTAAATGAAATTATTCAGACAATTAAGGGAGAGGAAAACTTAATTGTGATGGGATACTGCAATTCAGTAGTAGGAAAAGGAAGGGAAGAAAAAGTAGTAGGTGAATATGAACTGGGCCAAAGGAATGAAAGAGAAGATCGCCTGGTAGAATTTTACACTGAACATAATTTAATAATAACAAACACTTGATTTCAGAATCATGAAAGAAGGTTGTATACGTAGAGTAGACCAGGCGACACTGGAAGGTCCAGATACATTTTATAGTGGTAAGACATAGATCTCGGCACCAGATTTTAAACTGTAAGACATACTCAGGGATAGATATAGACTCTGGCCATATATTATTGGTGAAGAACTATAGGCTAAAACTGAATAAACTGCAAAAAGATAGGAAAATAAGGAGGTGGGACCTGGATAAATTGAAGGAACCTGAAGTTCTTGAGAATTTCAGAAGGAGCGTTAGCCAACAATTAACAGAAATGGGGGGGGGGGAATAAAACAGTAGAATAAGAATGAATGGCATTGAGAAATGAAATAGTGAAGGCAGTAGAGGACAAAATAGGTAGAAAGGCATGACGTAGAAAAACTTCTGGGATATCACAGGAAACACTAAATTTAATTGATGAAAGGAGAAAATATAAAAATGCGCTAAATTAAACAGGCAAAATAGAGCACAGATGACTAAGTAATGAGATTGATAGGAATTGTAAAACAGCTAAGCATGAGTGGCTAGAAGGAAAATGCAAGGATGTAGAAGAAAGTATAAATAGAGGAAAAATAGATACCGTATACAGATAAATAATAGAAATATTTGGAGGCAAGAAAAGCAGCTGTATGAATATAAAGAACTCAGATGGAAAACCAGTTCTCAGCAAAGAAGGGAAAGCTGAAAGGTGGAAAGAGTATATAGAGGGGCTCTACAAAGAAAATGAACTTAGAGACTATATTGTAGGAAGGGAAGAGGAAGTAGGTAAAGATTAAATGGGAGATACTATACTAAGAGAAGAATTTGACTGAGCGCTTAAATACCTAAGTCGAAATCAGACCTCTCAGAACTACCGATGTCTCTATGAGAGCCAGCCATGATAAAACTATTTCACCTGTTGCGTAAAAAGTATGAGACAGGGGAAATACCCTCAGACTTTAAGAAAAAAGTAATAATCCCCATTCCAAAGAAAGCAGGTGCAGACAGGTGTGAAAATTACAGAACCATTAGTTTAATAAGTGATGGTTGCAAAATTGTAGCAGTAGCATGGAGATGCTGGTAGAAGCCGACATTGGGGATGACCAGTTTGGATTCAGGGAGGCAATACTCACTTTACGGCTGATGTTAGATTAAGGAAAGGCCAACCCACATTTCTATCTTTTGTAGATTTGGAGAACGCTTTTGAGAATGTTGATTGGAATACCTTTTTCAAATTCTGAAATCAGCAGTAGTAAAATATATAGAACGGAAGGTTATTTACAACTTGCACAGAAACCAGACTTCAGTTATCAGAGTTGAAGGGCATGAAAGGGGTGCAGAGGTTGGGAAGTGTGTAAGACAGGGTTGTAGCCTATCCCCAATGTTATCCAATTTGTACGCTGAGCAAGCTATAAAGGAAAGCAAGGAGAAATTTGGAGAAGGAATTAAAGTTCAGGGCGAAGAAATAAAAGCCTTGCGCTTTGCTGATGACATTGTAATTCTGTCAGAGACAGCAAAGGGCCTGGAGGAGCTATTGAACGGAATGGACAATGTATTCAAAGGAGCATATAAGATGAACATTAACAAGTGCAAAACACGGGTCTTAGAAAATCAGTCGATGCTGAAGGAATTAAATTAGGTAAGGAATCAACGAAGGTGGTAAATGAGTTTTGTTACTTGGGCAGTAAAATAGCAAATGAAAGTCACAGTACAAAGGTTATAAAATGCAGAATGACAATGGGAAGAAAAGCCTCTCTGAAAAAGAGAAATTTGCTAACATCGAATATTAATTTAAGCCTAAGTAAGTTTTTACTGAAGGCATTTGTGTGGAGTGTTGTCTTGTATGGGAGTGAAACGTGGATGAGAAACAGTGCGGACAGGAAGAGGATAGAGGCGTTTGAAATGTGGTGTTACAGAAGAATGCTGAAGATTAGGTGAGTGGATCGCGTAACTTATGAGGAAGTACTGAACAGAATTGGGAAGAAAAGGAATTTCTGACATATCTTGACTAAAAGAAGGGATCGATTGGTAGGACATATTCTTAGACATCAAGGAATTGTGAATTTAGCGTTGGAGGGAAGTGTGTTGGATAAAAATCGCAGAGGGAGACCAAGAGATGAATATACTAAGAAAATTCAAATGGATGTAGGTTGCCGTTCTTATGAGGAGATGAAGAGGCTTGCTCAGGATAGAATAGGGTGGAGAGCTGCATCAAAGCAGTCTCCGGACTGAAGACCGCAACAACAACATATGTTCTAAAATCCTGTTGCAAGTCGACGTCAGCAATATAGGCCTGCCATTGTGCGGATCATGCCCTTTTTTTTTTTTTTTTTTTTTTTTTTTTTGCGTAACCTGTGCAACTTTCCAGTTTTTGGGTACGAAACGTTTGCTGAGTAAGCGGTTGTATATGACCTTTGACTGTTCGATACATTGCCTACGCCATTCGTGTGGCCACCTGCAACTTTAGATCAGAGAACAATGTAGACCTACTGGCGCTTAGCCGAGGGTGAACAGAGGTCGAATGTTTTACGTGATCGGCCCATATTTAACGTAAATGTCCTGTTATCCCAACATAGTAAACACGGGACGTATATTGTCCCGTGTTTTGCTAACTTTCCCGTATATGTTTTGAAATAACAAACTTATAAATAATTTACAGCGTTAACAAATGGACAACATAAGCGATCATAATCAAACACTAAATAAACTACATTTCAACACAAACTGAATGAGGCACGATTTATCGTTTTTCCCGTAATTATTTCATATGGCGTGTAGCATGTATAACTTTTCCAACTTTACAGATTTAGTCATTATAAGTACTGCAAGAAGATGGCTTGCTGAAAGAATCTGACTTCTTTGACATTTCAAGTTTATGTTAAGAAACTTTAATTGATTATATTGGGAAATGGTCTTTCACATTTCATACGCTGAAATCGTTTAATTTGGATCATCTCTTTTGCAGTTCTGTCCAGAAAAGTCTTAAAATTAAAGCATACTTCGATGAAAATATTTTGAAAGAAATTTGTGAAGATCAGTTTTTTTAGGAAATGAATCATGTTAAAAATATAGGCTATGTGAAATGAAAATTCCTTAATTAAAAAGTGTAAAGCGAGTTGACGAAAAGTGGTCTTTTTCAACTTAGTTGCATCTCAAGGTATTTGATGGAAACATTTGCAGCTGATTACTGGGACTGTGTTAGCTCTGACTGCCTCTAATACTGCTACAGAAAGTTTGTTCTCCATCACAAATAGTTTATGGATTGACGAAAAGAATTTAGTGTGCAAATTGTGAAGGAAATAACTATAACAAGAAATCATTAAATCAGTTTATTTCGATATTTATTACTTGATAACATACAGATAACTCTGCTTTTTCACAGAGAATACAGCATTGTTGCTTTTCATAGAACTACGTAGTTGCACAGTAATAAAAGTAATTGATGATTCTTATTTCTCTCCATGAAAGTTTATAAGAAAAAATACTAACTTAAAATCTGTGTTTTGAATAATTGGCAGTAAAGCTACCTACAATTTCAAACCTAGCATGAGCAGTAAGTAAAAAAATAATGAAGTGCCTCAGTCTTTGTCAGTCTTTGATATTTCATATTATACATCTACTTTATTTCGATACAGAATTCTCCAGTTAATTATTACTTTTTGAATTCAATGTGATTTTTAATGCTAAAACTGCATGAAATTAATTCACGTACGCAGCCTAATTTGCAGCGACGTTGGCCAGGTACAAAGCAGTGTGGTCATCTGTGGCAGAAGTCCAGCGTTTGATTCCCATCCTGCAACAAAATAAGGCAGTATGATTAGGAAAATAGAACTGATGTATTATATTGTGAAATTTTTTCATTCTGTAGTCATTGAAAGACATGGTACTTTTTCAAGTTGCAGTATATGAAAACACGACGAATAATTGCTCCCTTAATGAATGATTAGCATTTCTCCAACTCAGGATGTTATTTGTTTAAACCCTTAAACAATTATCAAATGATTATCTTTATATAATATCAAACTGTATTATCACAGTAATCTGCACGAGGAAGTTACTAAAATGTTCCTCTCTGGTTTTTAATGGCATTGAATTTATATTTTGTTTTTCCATTCCTCCTGTTTTATAAATAATTTCTTGTTTTCAATTTTTAAGTGAACTTATACATACAGGGTGGAGACTGTACAAAGACAAAAATGTTGTCTCAAGAATAAAAATGACGTCTATCTACATACATCTATATTAATGTGAAGTTAAGATCAAATAAAATAATAATAAAAAAAAGATGTACGGAAATTGGAGTTTACAAATTTGAAGTACGAATAAATATAAAACTGTTTTCATGTGAACTACAAGTAATGTCAATACTATTTTGGTTCCGGTGATCTGCCTGCAGAATATCATTAATACTGCCGCGATACCTTCTGTTTTGTAGGATAGTTTGTTTATGTGGTCGGTCTCTCGCTCACTTTGAAAATTACTAATAATTTCGGTTTCTTCTGAAACAAACATTTTTTTCTCTTTCTTGCATGACGAGAATTACTAATTAAACCTATATCCGTAAAATGTAGGCACCGATATTGTTTACAAATACGGCTCGAGGAGCTTTCGCACACACACACACACACACACACACACACACACACACACACACACACACATTGTTTAATCAAAATCTAGAGATTCAGTATTTTGTCTCCACTGCAACCTTTTTAATGTAAATTTTACTGATCAGATTGGTTTTAACGACTGGAGGCATTTGTCGAAAAGTTTAGATAGGCATCAGAAGATTTCATGGTACATACTATTTTTTTTTATAAAATACTTAGATCTAAAAAATTACTTACTAAAAAATAGACTGACAAATTTCGCCATCATAAGTATCGAATCAAAATTAGCGTTCAAAACAGATAATACCATAGAAAAATTTTACCAATTTAAATGCCAGAAAAATTGAATGCATTGAAAATGTTTCTGGATTTTTATGCAAGTATTAGCTTCATTCCCGCTCCTTCGCACGTGTAGACTGGATGGTCTGCATTGGTTGTTTCTACTTCTAAATATAAATTTTCCTAGATTTAGCTTTAAAAATGCTTTCCTAATCAAGTATTTTGATACAAATTGCTATCTGCTATTGCAGCATTGTCGGCGGAATTCGAAACATCGCTAAACACATTTTTTTTAACTCTAACATTAGTTTCAAATCCAAATTCTCGCATTTCTAGCATGAAAATAGTCTTAGTAGCACTCTTAAAATATTTTTACTTATTTCCCCCGCTTAGTGGTTGAATTTTCAAAAATATTGAAACTTTTTTTTAATTCCAATCATAAATATAAATCCAAAGTTTTGTATTTCTTGTTTCAAAATTGCCTTTATAGCAACGTATTTTCAAAACACCGTTCATCCTCTATTTCACCCCCTTAGAGATGCGAATACCTAAAAATCGCTGATGCCTACAGTGTAAGATATACAAGTCTACAAATTTCAATTTTGTATCGTCTGTAGATTCACTTTTCAGTGCCGTTTTCTGTCCTTTAGAAACGGATCGAGGACGCGAAATTTCTTTCTTACACTTTGGCATCGTTCTTGTTACTTTTACTTTTTAAACTGCAGTATTCACTTATTTTTCTTTATTCGTACACTTGTTGCAAAAAACAACTGAAGAATGTGCATCACGTTTCGCTATATATAAAGTCTTTGCTGTTATAGGTTCAAAAGTCATCGCTGGTATTCAATCCGAATTTTATATAAGCTGACGACTTTCAACCACTATATCTTCCACTCACTTATAGATGTCGGTGTACAACGGGAGACTACAACAACACAGAGAGATCATTCGTCTCTATTGTGTAATTTTTGCTGAAAAGCAAAACATTGACATCCACGAGTAGAATTTTATATAATTCGATAGTTTTCAATTCCCATATCTTCCACCCCCTTATCGTTATGAATCCTCTACCACCGTAGTGCACAATGGGAGACTGATACCTACTACCACACACTAACACTATTCGTTTCCGATGTGTAGTTTTGGCTGCAGAGTGAAATACAGCCACAAACACTTCTATATATACTAGACGACCCGGTGAAGTTCGTATCACTTACCTCTTAAAATAAAACATTTTAATTTAAATCCAGTAGCTTTATAAAAGCATCATCAGATAGTGTATCGGCTCGATAGTGGGCGGAAAAAGTGGGCAAATCACGCACACGTGTCCAGGATAATGTTCATGTGTCATTATTGGAAGTTCAGGGAAGGTTCAAACGGTGATAAAAAATGGAAAATCTTTATCGTAATCAAATGAATGGTAATGATATTTTATGGAAAAATCTCTTTCTGTTTTTTCTGAATGTTCCACTTTTCGGGGATACTTTTCCAAATTTTTATTTCATAAGAACGTTACTCTTGCTTTGATCGTGAAATATGCAAACTTTATCGCAATCAGATGAATGATATTGATATCTCATTAAAACAGATCTTTCCCTTTTTTTCGCGAATTTTCAAATTTTCCTGGTCACAATTTTTAGTTCATAATAACGTTCATCTTTCGTTGAACGTCAAAAAATCAAAATTTTAACGTAATCGGATGAACGGTTCTCAGCTTATAATGTTGAGTACATTTAGGAACACAATTAAAAAGAAACTTGGTTCGAATTTTTCGACTTTCCTTTGTAAGTGACCCTATTGTTTTTTTTTTTTCTTTTACTGGAAACTTTCCCAAGACCATAATGAACAAAACAAAATAATTACCCCTCTCCGTCGTGCGAATAGTCAGTTATTATGCTGAATTCAATCAAAAACACATTGAAAAACGCACTCCCAGTTTTTCTTAAATTTTCCAATTTTCCGGTAGATTTTTCAAAAAATTTATTTGATACAAACCTTGCCCTGTCAAGCCGTACTCAAACGATGCTCTTACAACTATGTGGAAATGGATTTTTATTCATTGAAAAAAAAATCGCTTTCGGTTTCTCCTAAATTTTACTACTTTCCGGGAGACTTTTCCAAAATTTTATTTGCTGCAAACCTTCCTCTTGCTATCAACATGAAATGTACAACGTTTTATCGCAATTAGACGAACGGTATTGATAGTTCACTGGAAAAATCTGTTTCAGTTTTACCCGATTTTCCTCTTTTTCTGGGCAATTTTTCCATATTTTATCACGGTTTAAACCTCACCTGGACTTACATGTACATTTCAAGACTAAAAAGGGCCAAATGGGTTCAGTCGTGCTTGAGTTTTAGCGAGACTAACGAACAGCAATTCATTTATATATAGGGAATGGAAGATAAAAATTGAATGTTTGAGTTTTTTCCCCTTTTGGTGGCGCTAGCTGCGGCTGTAGTGTCAGAGCCCACCTGGTGCCTACGTGGCGAGCACGTCCATGACGCACTGGCAGCCGACGCCGACGCTGACGGCCTTGAAGTTCCAGTGCGAGTCGCGCAGCTCCTTGGGCAGCTTCTCGGCGTTGTACTCGTCCAGCTCGTCGGGCATGATGTGGCTGTCGACGAGCACGAGCACGCTGTGGTTCAGCTGGCGGCAGCGGTACGGCTCCACGCAGCAGCCCGAGTCGCGCCGGCACGTCACCTGCCGCAGCAGCTGCGGGTAGTGGCCCACGTCCAGCTTCTGCAAGCCCACACCACGCGTCAGCCGACAGCTTCAAAGGCGGCCGGTCGTTTCGTCACAAACATACTAATACCATACAGTAATTATACTCTCGGAATAAATGGTACACCTGGAAAGACGACGTCGAGTTTGGTCCGATGACGTCACATGCCATGAATAAGTGCAAAGCCTGAAAACAACAAGTAATTCTGAAAAAGTCGGAAAAAATCTACTGCGTTACAAATTGTCTGTACAGTGGTATGTTTCTTAATGAGTATAATTCGTGTCTCACAAGGAAAGTACATGGGCTCGAACAGACGTATCGGTATGAACGTTTGGTTACAGAATCTCTAAGTACACCTCAATGTGCTGGTGGGTGTCGTTTTTCTGCAAAACTCTGCGATCATGCTCTAGATAGCACTGTAGATGTAATTGTAGACGCCATACGTAATGCAGTTATCTTAGCTATAACATATGTAATAATCATCGTACATGTTCTCTAGCGTATTGTCATCAAAAGCCATGAAGATAGTTGCAACTTTAACCTTCTTCTCGGAAGACTGTTGGTATTAACTGCCACTGCTTCCATCGCCTCTTCCCGCACTTACCGTAGCACTACCGCTTGCAATGAGTTCTTCGTCATTATCATCTCTATTATCATCATTCTGTGTTAGTGTTACAACAGTATCTACCTTATGCTCATATTTCTGTACCATAACAGATACGAGAAAGCGTGCGAATCATTCATCTTCTACACTAATACCATCTTCACGAAGGAGGGTTCTTCGTAACTTCATCCTAACCAATCGCAATACATTAGCAGGATTGATCACCAATCGCCGCCCCATCTGAGGCTTCACTACACAAATAACGTCACAAAACCAACTTCAGAGGCACACTGCACCGCCCCTACTGGTCCCAACAGACGTACCGGCAGCTCAACGTGCAGTGCGGCATGGCACAGGTAGAGGCCTCTAACGGACGACTGCACAGTTTTGCAGATGCGGGAGTATCACTAATGCAATATGGGACCTTTACATTGACTCTCACACAATTTTGGTGTACTTGTGTTTGTTCGAGCCCAAGTACTTTCCTTGTCAGTCTTGCCTGAAATGCGAAACAGTCGTATTTTATGTTTGATTGCTAGGATAACCCTTTATGAAGTTTGTAATTATAGTGAAAGTGACTCCTGCAGTTTCCAGCCAGATTTTATTTAATGCTGTTGACTAACCTGTTTTAGTATCTTTTATCTATCATGGTGGGCCTGGACCAATACTAGTCGATTTTAAGAATGTAGCTGATAGTTAAAGATGCATTTTATTAAATACATGACGACTGTTAGTACTCACCATACCAAAAATTTAAAAATAGGTCGTTTGTGATGGCCTTTTGACAGCTCCAAATTTAGTTGTAAATAACGCCTTAACCGTTCACCTGACACGAAAATTGAATAAAGATATTTGCCGAGGAGAAAAGTCTCTACAACTTTATCCTGTTGTGGTTTTCCCATAGCTCGCCCTGATTCAGAGCTGTTTGCAAAAATAACAGCGATTTGACACTGTCAATTGGATTTTATGTACACAAGTCTAGTAAAGTCATCTGAAGATCAAAACCAACTGCAGAACGATTTAAATATCACTATGGTGTAAAAATTGGCAATTGACTCTAAATAAGGAGAAGTGTAAGTCGTCCACATGAGTACGAAAAGAAATCCGTTAAACTTCGTTTATAAGATAAATCAATCAAAATTGAAGGCCGTAAACTCCACTAAATACCTAGACTGCGTTTTATTGGCACAACCCTTAAAAGGCGCGACAGAACTACTAAAGAAACTGCACACACTACGCTTCTCCGTCCTCATTGGGAGTATTGTTGCTCAGTGTGGGATCCTTATCAGGTGGGTTTGACGGAAGACATCGAAAGAGTCCAAAGAAGGGCAACTCGTTTTGTATTATCACTATACAGGGGAGACAGCGTCACTGAAATGATACAGGATCTAGGATGGGAATCGTTACAACAACGGCGATTATCGCTGCGGCGTGGTCTACTTACGATACTCCAGTCACCAACATTCTCATCCGAATTCGAAAATATATAGTTGACTCACACCTACATAGACAGAAATGATCATCAGAATAAAGTACGAGAAATCAGAGCTCGAACAGAGAGATTCAGGTGATCTTTCCTCCCGCACCCTATTCGAGAATGGAATGGGAAATTATGAAGGTGGTTCGATGAACCTCTGCCAGGCACTTAAATGTGATTTGCAGAGTATACCGTGCAGATGAAGATGTAGAAGTACAGGGAAAGATTACAACCTTGAAAAAGAGGACAGTCTACCACGGTAAGCGGGTGATAATATTTTAACGAAAAAAGGTAATCAAAATATAGAAAAGATATTAAAATTGGTTGTTTGTGGAAATAAGGTCAGAGAGAATATTACGTGTTGAGTGCATAGATATTACCATACTACTAGAGCCGTAATCATATCATCTGTAATGATTTAAAAGCTTATTTGTTCAAAGGGAATTCATTATGATTAAATCTGATTGCTCGGCGCAGAATTTCACAAGTGTATCTTTAATTTTTTTTAATGAGTTCGAATATTTTATTAAATACAAATCTATACGTGATAATATATTTATTATTTAATTTTATATTATTTATATTTTTATTATTTTTGCTCGAAATATTTGCAAAAGTATCAAAACTACAAGAATAGCTGTGCGACTTTCTTTCCAAATGACTGCCATATTCACAGCATTTTGCCCCACTCTCCAGTGGGTAATAAAACCCTCTGATGTTTTTCTTGATGGTCTTATTCGTGCTCGTTCGAGGATCCCTGTTACAGAAGCACGATATTAATTCTCTATTTTTCCCTCATTGATTTGCAAGCACTTTTTCTAAGTAAAGCTGCACCTTTCTAGGATTCCTCCTATACGTGGAAGCCATCCATTTACTTGGTGCGGTTTTGTATAGGGATAGTATTCTAAACTAAATGCAAAACAGTATATTAAAAGTTCCGCGTTTGAATGATTCCATTCCATTTGTCCATATGTCAAGCATGTAAATGCGATGATACGATGATGAATAGTTTTATGCATCCTCCTCTCGGCTACGATATTGTTTGAGAAGTAAACACCGTTTTTGAAAGCCTTAATTTATAGTATAGATTTACTACCGTTGCTGTAACTTGGATTTAATATTTTAGTTTACCACGAGACGGAAAGAGAAAAGGTTGGAGTCATCTCTACTGTAAAATATTCTAACATGGTTATCCATCTTCTCAAAAACGAGAGAAGAAGAACGTATCATTTACAATTTACACAAATCCATCAATGTAGCTTTACGGATATCAAACATAACATGTAAAAGGAGATGAAAATCCTTTAGTTATTTATGAAAATCTGACGGAAAGCAATAAATGTGCTGTTCTACTCACTTGCGTGTTTGTCCGTAGCAGAGAACGATAGCTAGTACAAAGTAACCAAAAAGCAGCTTTTTTTGTAATGATATGTGAGTTGGGACTTGCTCCAGCTATGTTCCCTTCCGTGCCTGTAGTCAGTACGCCTGCTAGTTAGACCGCCTGCCAAACTTCAACGCTTGCACGGCAGAAGAACTCTCGGCGCATTGGAGGACTGCGTACAACAGAATCCATCAGGAGGTGTTAAAACAAGAGACGTATGCACAAAAATTAACATGTGCTTGGATGTTAATCGAAGAAAACAAGGGTTCGTTCTTATTGAACCATATAATTAGCTACTGAACAATTTACCACAATAATTTGGCAATAATAACGAACTAGTTCTTCGGCTACTTATGAAATAATTTTTTTATTGTAAATACAGCCACTGAAAAGAGTCGGCAAGGCTTCATTACTTTATTATATGATATATTTCAAATATTTCCTGCTTTTATTGATTTTGATTAAATCCAGTTTCGATACATCATAAGGAAGGTATAACATTTTTGCACACCAATTTCCATTAACATCCATGTCAGAATATGAGCTGGAACTGCGCTAAGCAAATTATACTCTAAAGAAAGATTTTTGTTTCAATGTTGTGATGGTCTGTAATCATGTCGACAAAACTTGTAGAAACAAATACACTTAATCTGATTTAATTTACTTTTTAGAAGATGAACTCACTTGGGGACAGATGGAACCATCTGCTAGGTAAACACGTCTTAAGAAGTCCCCACCAATTCGAGCGAAGACATATGCTACGTACATTTGCTATTACTTTTAAGTATTTGCTTATACTAAATTCTTTTGTCTTTTGTGTATTTCATTAAGATTTGTCATGATCGGAAGCTGTTTTTTTAATTGTTGATGTATTAATCTCATTACGTCTATTTTATGATTTGTTGAATTTCTTTCTTTCCGAATCCATTAGTGTTCTTGCAGCCTGCGGGAACCCACTTGCCAGATGTTCTGATTTAGGCGGTCATTTCTAAGAACTTGTGCTCTCACTGATAAGCGATGCACTATCATATTTCACTCGTGAAAACCATATTTCCTAGCACAGAGTATCGTATGCACAAGATACAAATAGCCTATCTAGCATCGCGTCTTTATCTTTTTAATAACTGCTGGAAATGGTTACATCGTACAAAGGACAAAAATGTTAATTTGCTGCAAAGTTAAGAATAAATATTGTTACTGTCGTCCATATAAGACAATACCTTACTTTCCTGAAAGCTGCCTCATGTGTCTTCGTATGAAAACATTAGAAAGATAGCATTTCGCCATTTGACCGTAGATTAATATCCATTTATTCTACACAGTCAAGATTTGTGATTTATTCCCATTTTCAACCGTAATTTCAAATCTTGACTATCCAATGATGTATGAACGTGATAAATGCAAATAACAGCAATGAATTTGCAGTCAAATACGCAATACAATGCGTGAAGTTTTATTCGTTATAGACAATTGACATTTTTGTGGATATGTGCTGATATCCTTTAAGACCGGTACGAAGGTGGTTTCTGAGACCGAATACATGTTATTTCGACGGTGACATGTTATTAAGAAAATCCGGCCATTTTTTGAGATTTGAAATTAGCCTTCAGAATAGCTATAAATTCGAAATCATTATTGTGTGAATTAAATGAATACTAATATCCAGACAAATACCGGAGATTTGTTTCAACATATAGAAGAAATCGGACTATCGTAATAACAGCTTCAAACATCTGATTCCTTGACAAAGTGTTCAGTGTTAAATAGCCGACTTTAAGCATATAATCGAGAAACAGTTACAAAAAGGTCTGACGTCACATTTAAAGTTTGTAGGAAGTTGATTATTGCTCTAATAATTCATCATTTGATGAACATATTCTGGGTACTTTGCAGTTCGTTAGTAAAAAAAGCTTATTTTAACCCCTCTCACTGCTTAGGACGTCATATCTCCTTAAATATATTACATACAATGAAATAATTGTACAAGTACATTAAGTAGTATATATGGGTACTGCCTACAAAAGTGTTGAGAACAGAATTAGTAGTATCGAGGTTTCATTGTGCGAACAATCGACACCTTAAATGAGCTGCGTTGGAAACATATTTTAAGATTCGCAAATGAAATTCTTACGTATTATTTTTGCTCCTCCTGGAGCAGCAATTCATAGTTGGCGTTGTGAACCTTGTATGCTTCATTCCATGCCTCAGCTCCCTCGTTTTTATTTGAATAATCTGCTTCGGATGAATCGCAAATTGTTCGCCTTGTCTGAATTCCGCTTATAAATTGTTCCACACCAAACTAAGAAACCAAAATCTCTCCATTTTTCGGCGCGACGACAACCTGACAACGGAAAAACACAGACTGACAATGGACGGCGAAAGCCGTTAGTTGACCGCGTCAGCTGCAGGGAGCCGAGGCATCAGCTCACGTGCGCTTGTCGGGCTCCCGTGTCAGTCCGTGTGACGTGAACCGCCTCAGCTCACTGCAATCGGCTCGCAGTCTCCCGTGTAAAATGCTTCTAACAGACCACAACAGTGACTGTCGGAACAAGGCCCACGAATCAGTACAACATATAATTGTTTTCGTTGTATCCCGTGGACTTGTCAGGATATTCCCCTGTTTTAAGATTTTTCCCCTGCAAACGTTTACAAGGAATCGAAATATCTACCGACCAGACAGATTATTTTACCAGTTCTGAAAACCAGCTAAAGTATAGTAACCGAGCCACTGAATTACACAGATCTGCGACACAAAAACTGTTTAAAATTTAACGAGTGATTTTACAGCGTTTTCAACGCTGATTTCGGAAAAAATAGTGAAAAATTCCATCACGTACAGGCATTCCACAAACTGATTGTCCAGTTTTAGCTTTTTTCGATATTTTTGTACATATTTCGTCACTCTAGTGAGTTAGAATTTTGGGTTTTAGGATATCCATAAACTGTTATTTAACCGTTTTCGTATTAGATATACGTCAAATAAAGAGTTTGTATATAGGTGACCTGGTGTTTTGCAGTGATGTTGGTGGACTTATGGCACGTTTCAAAATAGAACGACCTCTTGATGAGTGGAGACATTTTATTGATTCTTCAAAAAGAAGCGTTAAAGCAGTACACAATGACAATAAGTAAGCTTCTATAACAGTTGGACACTAGGTTCACTTATAAGAAATTTACGAAAACCTTGAAATGGTGTTAAGGAAACTCTGGTATTCAGGCCACAAATGGACACAATTTAACAGTGATTTCGATGTTTCTTGGTGAACAAAGTGGCTATACAAAGTTCTCTTGCTTTCTCTGTGGGTGGAACAGTAAGAACACAAACCAACACTACATAAAAAAGATTGGCCCTTGAGAAAAACCTTACAGGTAGGGGTTAAAAATGTTGAAAGGAAAAGCCTTGTAGATCCCAAAAAGGTGTTACTTCCACCACTTCACAATAAGTTGGGGCAGATGAAACAATTTGTTAAGGCATTGCCAAAAGAAGAGGAGTGTTTGAGATATCTTTGTAGACAGTTTCCTGGTTTACCCGAGGCAAAGCCGCGGTGGAATAGCCGAGCGGTCTAAAGCGCCTCGCTGCGGAGCGCGCGGTTGCTCGCCGTGGAGGTGTGAGTCCGGCTGGAAAGAAGATGCAACGTCAACATGATAGCGGACTACTGCTGCATGATAAAAAGAGATGATCCTCAACGAGTCCACTGCCGGAAAAGCAATAAAACAAGCTTCGACAGAAAGCGAAAGCGTTATTATAAGGACTTATGAGCTTAAAGAAAAATGGAAGCATATTATAAGGACTTATGAGCCTAAAGAATAATGAAATTGTACTGTAAATGTAGTTTAGAACATGATTTATAATAAAATAAAAAATTAAAAAAAAATTTATCGTCGGAAAAAATGTTAAAATTTCTTACATTTTGTAATTATAGCCAAACATACTACCTTTTTTGTGAGAAAACCTGTCGTGATAGAAAAAAATGGACTGCATTTTTTAACCCTTTCGAACCCCCTGGCTACAAATGTGTACATAACTTCTACGGTGTCTAAGATGGTTCAGAAGCGAAAAATGTTCAAATATTTGTTAAGCTTATGGGACTTAACTACGGGGTCATCAGTCCCTCAACTTACAAACTACCTATCAACCACTTACGAACTAGAACGGCACAAACATCCATGCCCGAGGGGGGATTCGAACCCCCGACCGTAGTGGCCGTGCTGACCGTGACTGGAGCGCCTCAGTCACCTCGGCCACCGCGGCCGGCAGGTTCAGAAGCGTTTTTTGTCAATAGAAAGAACATGTATACAACACCTGAGTGTTCAATGATTTCATGACACAATTACTGCCACCTGCGGAAGATCACTATAAAAATATTAAGAAGCGGGTCTTGCACTGCGCAGCAGTTTGCGGATTTCAAAGAACACGGAAATTGTGGGTTACTTGTATTCCACTGTGTAACTGAAAGTAGTAGTTTTTATTTTGTGATGTAGTAATTGAACGATCAGTTTATTCAGTACAACAGTTGGTACTACAAAATTAATTAATTTGGGCCTTTAAAAAAGCCTTGTTTTTCAGTATATGCAGTGTTGTAGAATGAAAATGGGTGCATATAATTGCATAAATCTTGCTTCTAAAATCATTGAAAATTTAACTTAAGAGTATTACAGCATTCAAATTAATTTCCCTGACAGAGAAAAAACATCAGGTCTGAAAGGGTTAAATGAGCGCTGAAAAGTACGTAAAAGTCAATTATCAAATTTCAAACAACTCCAAAAAAAATTTTTTTTGCAGACCCGTGTTATTAAAGAAAATGAAAACCTAGAATTTCGAAGTTATTGCACAGTGGTAGAGTGTCAAACTACAAATCCAAAGGTTGCGGCTTCGATCCCCGCCAGGTCCCAGGATTTTTATGTCACTTTCCACTTCTTTCACCTCTGACAGTATTGCTGATGTGAAAAATACTGAGTAGCACCGTGGTTCGGAACCCACGTTAAACTGTAGGTCCCCCTACAAGTGGCTGGGTAAGTCAGTTCGAAGGTCGGAGGAAGGCAACGGCATACCACCTCCAAACAGAACCATGCCTAGTAAAGCAATGTGGTGTTCAAACCAAACTACGCATTGTTGACTGCTTTACCTTTTTTTTACCATGTTTTTTTTTTCCCTTGGACTCTTTACATGTAGAAGTGCTTCACATGTCTGATGACATAACAAATGATTTCCGAATATGGCACGGAGTAGTGAACCTCCTGTCCCTTAGGCATTAGCTGCCACTGTGTTACATGCAGCTGACGGTGCCTGCCTAAATATTAGTACTGGTGTCAGTCGTTATGGGCGTTTTGTTTCAGAAGAGAGATGGTCGGATACCTGGAAGGAGTGCTCCTGCCGGCAGTGGCAGGGCATGGCCACCTCGAGCACGGTGGGGTGGTGCGCGTGCGCGCGGCCGCTCCTGCGGAAGGCGCAGTCCTCGGGGTCGGCGCAGGCCGCCGCGCCCGCCGCCCCCGCCAGCGCCGCCGCCGCCGCCTCCGCCTCCGCCTCCGCCCACAGCGGCCGCAGACGCTCCTCCAGGCTGCTGGCGCTCGCCGCCGCCCCCGCCACCTGCTGACACACACCCTCCTCACTACCACAACACAACTGCATAACATCCCATTCCCTTTCATGCTCGCTCTCCTCTCTCCTTTCCAACTCTCTCGCAAATAAATGCTAAGGATACTCCGCGGAATGGAACACTGCTAAATTTACTATGTTTCAGCAACCACTCGTCTTTTATGTAGAATGGTTTTCACTCCTGGCCGTTAAAATTGCTACACCACGAAGATGACGTGCTAAAGACGCGAAATTTAACCGACAGGAAGAAGATCCTGCGATATGCAAATGATTAGCTTGTCAAACCATTCACACAAGGTTGGCGCCAGTGGCGACGCCTACAACGTGCTGACATGAGGAAAGTTTCCAACCGATTTCTCATTTCTCATACACAAACAGCAGCTGACTGGCGTTGCCTGGTGAAACGTTCTTGCGATGCCTCGTGTAAGGAGGAGAAATGCGTACCATCACGTTTCCGACTTTGATAAAGGTCGGATTGTACTCCATTGCGACTGCGGTTCATCGTATCGCGACAATGCTGCTCGCGTTGGTCGCGATCTAATGACCAGATCGGTGGGTTCAGGAGGGCAATACGGAACGCCGTGCTGGATCCCAACGGTCTCGTATCATTAGCAGTCGAGATGACTGGCAGCTCATCCGCATGGCTGTAACGGATCGTGCAGCCGCGTCTCCATCCCTGAGTCAACAGATGGTGACGTTTGCAAGATAACAACCATCTGCACGAACAATTCAACGACGTTTGCAGCAGCATGGACTATCAGCTTGGAGACCACGATTACCCTTGACGCTGCATGACAGACAGGAGCGCTTGCGATGGTGAACGCAACGACGAACCTAGGTGCACGAATGACAAAACGTCATGTTTTCGGATGAATCCATGTTCTGTTTACAGCATCATGATGGTCGCATCCGAGTTTGGCGATATCGCAGTGAATGCACATTGGAAGCGTGTATTCGTCATAGCCATACTGGCGTATCACCCGGCGTGATGGTATGGGCTGCCATTGGTTACACGTCTCGGTCACCTCTTGTTCGCATCGACGGCACAGTGGCCGTTACATTTCTAATGTGTTACGAGTCGTGGCTCTACCCTTCATTCGATCCCTGTGAAACCCTACATTTCAGCAGGACAATGCACGACCGCATGTTACAAGTCCTGTACGGGCCTTTCTGGATACGGAAAATGTTTGACTGCTGCCCTGGCCAGCACATTCTCCAGATCTATCACCAATTGAAAAGTCTGGTCAATGGTGGCCGAGTAACCGGCTCATCACGTCAGTCACTACTCTTGATGAACTGTGGTATCGTGTTGAAGCTGCATGGACATCTGTACCTGTACACGTCATCCAAGCTCTGTTTGACTCAATGCCCAGGCATATCAAGGCCGTTATTAAGGCCAGACGTGGTTATTCTGGGTATTGATTTCTCAGGATCTGCACCCAAACAGCGTAAAAATGTAATCACATGTCAGTTCTAGTATAATATGTTTGTCAAATGAATACCCGTTTATCATCTGCATTTCTTCTTGGTGTAGCATTTTTAATGGTCAGTAGTGTATTATTAATTTCCGATGATCGGTTTCGATATGCCTTGCGTACCATCATCATATGGCAAAACAGTATTTTATATTACATCTGGTGCAGAGTGGGATTTAGGTATAACTCATATCGTTATTATATACATTGTGGTATTTATTCCATATTGGTAGAACGGGTAACCTTGTGCCACTGAGAACCCAAACCGACTGAAATCACTTTTCATAATTTTTCAAATTTTGATCAATAAAACCTCATAAAGACGTATATTATCATATTCTAAAGTATTTAACTCCGTTTGTTAATTTTTGTTCCAGAAATTTACAATGATTACCATGGCAAATTAACATTTAGTTACAGTTTTCGGATGCGAAAGTGATTCCATTCTTCTGCCGTAGTATTCGTGACATTGTTCAATAATTGTTAATAATGGATGTTTAATGTTATATCCAACAATGCGTTACGTCGAGGCCTCGCTAAGTGATTTACTTTGTTAGTCGTGAGCTTACGTTTGAATAGAGTACTACAAATTGAGTGCTAGTGAAGGAAATACGTTATCTGGAGCTGTAGACAACGTTAATGATCCAGATTTCAGTCCACTTTAAGGTAACGGAGAACTACACAAGCCAATACATAATTTAATTTACCTGAGAGCTTATCTTCATTGTGTTCAAGACAATGCAGTAGACCACAAGCATATTGTGACTTACTCAGATTCGTGCCCAGGTCAGAATCGAGAACTGTGCTGACAATGATAAATCTCTGAAATCAGAGGAGGTATTATTCATTTAAAACTTTTGGTACCTGGACACAGCTATCTACCAAATGACTCAGACTTCAGGGTAACTGAAACTGAAGCGAGAAAGACACAAAATATTTTCTCACCAGAAGATTGGTATAGTATAATTTGCAATTGCAAAAGCAAGAATCCCTTTGTAGTAGTTGAAATGAATCATTATGACTTTGTTTTCAAAGACAATCAAATTGGCTTGACACTGGATGGATTCGATTGAAGTCACTACTTTACACTCAGCAGTACAAGACGACTATTTGCGAAGGATTTCCATTTCTTAGGATTGATTTGAAGAAATTTACACCAGGTAGACAACCTGAATTTGTGAAAATGAAGCAGTTTCTCCTGTACTCAAATATTCGTCCCATCAGTAAGGATTAAAAGGCAGATCTCGTGCCCTCGTGAAGTATATTCTTCCTCTGAACCATGACTATTACAAAAAAAAATGTTCAAATGGTTGTAAAGCTTATGGGACTTAACTGCGGAGTCATCAGTCCCTAAACTTATAAACTGGTTATGAACTAACTTATACTAAAGACGGCACAAGCATCCATGCCCGAGGAAGGATTCGAACCCCCGAAGGGTAACGGCCTCGCGCACCGTAGCACAGCGTCTCAATACGCTCGGTCACTCCGCCGCGGCCATGACTATTACAAGAAACTAGTGACCACTCGTGGGGAACGGGACAATGAAGTGTCAGAAGACTGCGATTTAATTTGTGATGATTAGCCACGTTTGAAGCTAAAATAGAGTACAAATTAAACTTTTTTCAGGTGACAATATAACTAACTTCTGGAAAAATTCAAATTTCAAATTGTTCTCTGTTTCGGTGATTATCTGTGTTGTGTTCTCATCAAATTTGTATGTCAAACTTAATTTTAATTGTCATGGCATTATTGTAACGAATAAAAAAATTGAGTTATTACTACAGCTATAAATTCAGGATGCTCTTAAATTTAAACTCAGTTTTCACAATTTCTGATCCAATGGAGTTAGTCAGTTTGGTTTCTGAATGGCATATACATCCAATCTAGCGTGTGAAAGTGGGCTGGAGTGTGTACTGTGTAGCTACGAAACGTAATAATGTGGAATAAATATAACACCAGGCTGGATGTATGCAGGATATCAGTTGTACCAATATCGAATAAATATAATGATGTTACTGATTGCCCTTAAATATCCCACCTTGAACCAGATGTTATATTAAGAAAAAAAAGTTTTAACCATCTGATGATATGCAAGGCATATCGAAACCGGCAATAGAAAAGAATTAAAACCATTGTACACAAAAGGTGACTGGTTGCTGTTTATTCATCGCAGCCTCAGTGGGTAAAAGTTTTGTTTCAGCACTACCTGAGCTATCTTCAGTAGAATTGCTGTCCCGCTTCCGTTGATTTCTATTTTCCTTTCTATTACCCCTAGTTCCTCGTGCTTTGGTGTATTTACTTTGTAGCATCATTATTAGACATTTCACGTCTATTTTACTGTGGTGACACATTACACCAATGTTGTCGTGAAATATACATCTAATAATCACACCTACAAGAAAAGACCGCTGAAAGCGACAGCTAGCGGCCAAAAGTAGTTTAAAAAATCATGACAAGCTGTACTAAATTAGAACAGTGCTTACAAATACGTGTCATACTCAGCTTCATAACGTAAATAAGAAATGGAATAAAACTACCACTCATGATAGCACAGACAGTGCTGAAACATGTATGGGAAAGTAATGTAAATTAATTTGTATGTCGATTCCATAACGGATAATTTGCCAAACCACCAGAATATTATAATAGAAATAAAAATTTCCAGATAGCTGGTGGGATATGAAATATTTATTTTAAATCACATATCTATTTCGTTCACATGATGGAACGTCATTAGTGCAGATTTCGAGTCACGAGGACTCATGATCTCCGCATAAAACATTTAACAGTCAGGTCCATAAAACATATAAATAGAAAGGTCTTTCTAGTACATGTACTATACGTTTTATGGGTCTGAATGTTAAATGTAGAGTACAGGAGTCTTCGTGACTCGAAATCTGCGCTGATGATGTTCCATTATGTGAACGAAATCGATATGTGATTTCTTTTAAATAACTATTTCATATCAAGCAACCGAGCTGGAAATTTGTTTTCTTCTTCATTTTTTTTAATATAAATTTAAATACCTTGAGCTCGGCGCAACATCTTCACCATTTATTAAATTAAGATACTCATTGAAAATAGAAATACGTTTCAAAAGAAATAACAGCGAAATACTTTGATTTTAAAATTGAAACCAAGTAATGAACTGTTAGACTTCAGAAGGCACCCACCTTCGTCAACAGCCGCACGCTTTAGCACTCTGCTCGCAAATTCTGGAAGTGCGGCGCGCTCGTGTCGAATCAGTCAAAAGGTTTAGTGACGAGGAGCCAATGGCGGGCAGACTTGGAGCTGGCTTTTATGCAGTTTTCCCCATCGCACTGCCATTCACGTCCCTCCGCAATTCAATGATTTAAAAAACATTCACAAGTTTTCTAACAGGAAACGCTAAACGGAGACACATGCGGTCCCCAAATTCCATCCCAGCGAGGAAGAAAGGAACAAAGGATGATCAGGGTTTTAACGTACTGTCCACATGGTGGTCATTAGAGACGGAGACCACGTTCGGATAGTTTTTGTCATTACCTCTGCACATACTACATCTGTATTTGATGTTAATGGAATCGAGTTAGGATTAATAGCGTATCAGTCTCAGTTTCAGCTTCCTTAGTGATTTTTATCTTTGGGTCTATAAGGTTTTTTTATCCTTTTTTTCTTTGTGGCTCTGTTAATAGTGAAATTCGGTCTGAGAGATTAAAACTTGTCTAATTGATGTCATTATTACACGATATCATGTCTAGATCGTTTTTAAAGTCTCAGTGACGAAACTGCGCAATCATCATATTACGAAACAATAAACACATTTTCTCACGCACGGCAAACTCAGAGACATACATTAACTACACTTGCAATGCGTTGTGAAGTGTCATCGGTGTCACTGACGCAGTCGTCGCTACCATAAAGGGCTTGTAAACAACTACTAAGTTACAGATAAAATAGTCTTAAGAAATAGGACTAAAGAGATAAAAGTACGCCACCTTTGTAGTGTTGACGCAATGATCAATAAATACGTCGTGTTTGGCTGTAAATTTTCGTACAGCACACGGAAGATACACTGGAGTGTTCTTGCGAAAACTGCAGTCTGTTTTAAACGAGTGCATACGTATCTTAATGTTCATTTTATAACACGATTATACTATTAAATTAGTACGCAAACATTACCTCAACTTAAGAACCTGTTTAAACCACCCCGAAAAGTGTAAACGTCATTTTAGTCTATAAGTTGTTTAAGTAACATACACAATTTTTCACGTTTATGTAGGTAAGATGGCGGCGTCAGGTTTCACTAAAACCAGCGACGTTACCAGTCTACTTAATGGGACTTAATGCAAGTCTGTAGGCAAAGTGCGCAAGTCACTGAAAAAATAACTTTTCCTAAGTGTGTTTATTGCTGTATTTCGCTAGTTGCTCGTAATACTCACCCAATACCACGTAACGTAATTAATTATATACATAAATCTTCTTCATGAATCATACCGTCAACTGGTGAAAACGGTATAAAAAAACCCTTCAGTACTTTTAGAGTTTATAAAGGACAGACTGCAGACGCGGAGGGAGGACTTCGTCTCTTAATAAGTACTGTAAATCGATGCTAGATCTTACTAAACTCAGTGATTGTAATTGGATTAAAAGGTTGTTGATGGTAATCAGCCAAACATACTTTAAAGTCCCTTTATTCGCTACAATTATTTATGCTCACAATTAATAGGTATTTCCTTTTTTAGTGTAGACCCCATACCAAACCAGGTAATACCTATTGGAGATACACATATATAGAGCAGTTTCCGTTAAGGAAATGACACGAAATTTTTTAAAACTGTCTGTGGCTGCTTACCGCGTACCTGGACAATCTTTACTGAGGTATTAACACTGTCATTGATACTAAACGGAAGGGCGAATTCGTTTTCCTTTTTAAGACGGTTATAAACTCAAAATTCAGAAACAATATTTTTCTTCTACAAAAGAATGATGACAACTATCAGTGCTGTCAGTTCGGGACGATGGCGTATGTCACTGCTTTAACTCCTCGAGACACTATGGCATTGTAGAACTCGACAGTACGTTCCCTAACAGGACCGCTCGGTGAATTTGACTAGACTACCAGGAAATGATAGAAAAAGAACACTCTTAAGGCAAGCGTAGTCTACTTCATGCCACAATATTTGTGTAATATTCGATGGATCGTCACAATAACTTAATCTTTCGTATGGAAAATAAATTTAAAAATTATTTTTAAAAATAAAAAACTTCTTAAGAACTTTGAAGATTTTTCTTTTTAAATAATTTTTAAAATGATTTATTTTTAGGTAATTTTTAGAAGATTTTATTTTTATACTTTTAAATATGGATCTACAGGCAGTAACTGTACAGAAATTTAAAATTTTTGTATCTCGGCCCACTGTTTGCATTGCAATTAAAACGCTAATATGGAACAGGTTTCGACAGCAGCTAAAGATGAGTTAATCACGATTTTATTGATTACATTTAAATGAAATGTAACATTAGAGGGAAAGCGCTCTCTTCATCTGAATTTACCCCCAAAATCAAATCTCAAAAATAAAAAGTTAACACAGTGTGCTCGCACGTGCGTGTAATATATACATCTACATAATACGCTTTTCACTTTCTCACAGACTCGCAGGAACTAGTGTTTAGTGTTTTGTTTTTGATAATTCCTTTTGGGGTAATTTTACATATCGAGAGCGATGTCGCTCTAAAGTGATGTTTATTTCACGTTTAATCTTCAAAATTCGTATGAAAACACCCTTAGCTGCTGTTGGAACCTAGTTAATATTGATGTTTTTTAATCAATTCAACCAGTAGCCTGAGATAAAATACTATTTTTAAATAATTTTCATTTTTTTCCAAATACGTATTTAAGCTGTTGATGTCTGGACCATAAAGTTGTTTAATCTTTTTCTGTGTTAAATAACGTAAGGATACGTATATGGTTTAGAAAAATCTTTAGTTGTTCGTGTACCGATTTTAGTGAACATAATTCGAACTAAATATCAAATACTAAATCAAAGCCCAGAGACATATTTCGTCGTAGTATATATCAAAGATATAAATCTGAAGCAGAGGCATTGAATTAAAATTAGGGCCACGGCCGGGATTGTAACCCGGGACCTCCTGCTTAGTAGGCAGACTTAGTGGTATAGCGCCTTCCCAGTCAGCAGGAGGTCAAGGTTCGAATCCCGGCGGTGGCACAAATTTCAATTCCTTCAGATTCATATGTTTGATAATAAGAACTCCTAAACATTCACTCGTTCCTTAATCAATCTACGGTGGTCGATTGGAAACTGCGAAATTTAAATGTATGTCTTCCTAAGCACTGCAAGGACAGATAGGAGGAAGGAAGCTTAGGGCTTACCGTCTCGTCGACAGCTTAGTCATTAGAGACGGAGCTCACGCTCGGATCTTTAACCCTTTTTGTCCAAATGCTTGTAAATCTAAGGAACTTAACGACGTTGGTCATTAGTCCCTATGGTTACAAAAAAACTTACACTAACTTAATCCTTTCGGGCCCTCTGGCTACAAATGTGTACATAAATTCTACGGTGTCTAAGATGGTTCAGAAGCATTTTTTCTCAATGGAAAGAACATGTATACGACACCCGAGTGTTCAATCATTTCAGCATGCAAAATTACTGCCACCTGCGGAAGATCACTATAAAAATATTGAGAAGCGAGTGTTGCACTGCGCAGCAGTTTACGAACTTCAAAGAACACGGAAATTGTGGGTTACTTGTATTCCGCTATATAACTGAAAGTAGAAGTTGTTATTTTGTGATGTAGTTATTGAACAATCAGTTTATTTAGTACAACAGTTGACACTACAAAATTAATTAATTTAATCGGTAAAAAAAAGCCTTGTTTTTCAGTACACGCAGTGTTGTAATATAAAAATGTGTGCATATAATTGCATAAATCTTGCTTCTAAAAATTATCGAAAATTTAACTGAAGTGTATTATAGCATTCAAAATAATTTCCTTGATACAGAAAAAATCAGGTCTGAAAGGGTTAAGATAACTTATGCTAATGACAACAAAACACCCATGCCGAAGGGAGGACTGGAACCCCCGATGGCGAACGGCCGAGCGAACCGCAGTTGGGCGCGTTAGTGCGCACGGCTATTCTGCCGCGACTAACGTATGGATATGGAAGTAAATCGGCAGTGCCCTTTCCAAAGGAACCCTCCCGGCATTCGCCTGGAGTGATTTAGGGAAATCGTGGAAAACCTAAATGAGGATGGTTGGAAGTGGACTTGAACCACCGTCCTTCCGAATGCGAGTCCAGGGTGAAATGAAATTTAAACAGAGTAGGAAATGATGTAAGCTTCCGGTAAATTATTGCCACATGCAGAGATGTCGGGCAGGTAGGCATAGGAAAGGGACAGGCAGAGGCGCGGTACTCACCAAAACGAGGAACGCCCAGAAGGTGGCCATTGGCGGTGGTGCTGGTGGCTGTGATGAGGCGGACACAGCCGGTGGCGGCCTTTATACCTGCAGCTGGTCCCCTGGTGGGTGGCGCATGCGCCGCCGCCTCCACCGCGCGCTGCGGGGGCGGGCACCCTCTGCCGTACAGGGCAGCTAGGACAATAGCGAAGAAAGCAGCTGCCATACGCCCACACGGAGGTGCAGAACTACTGACGAGCTATACGGAAAGGATAACCCAACTACCCTAATGCGATAGTCGAATGTTGTACTATGACGTATTATATACATGCTCTTTCTTATCCGTGTTTTCTTTTTAATTTTTTTTTTTTTTTTTTTTTTTTTTTTTATTTTTTTATTTTATTTTTTTTTTTTTTTGCGCTATGTCTACCGCATTACGTATCCAAAATTAGTTATTGAGGTATTATTTTCAACGTTTAGTTCTCCACTAATGGCGAAAAATACACACAAAGTTTAAAGTTGTTTTTTTAACACAAAAAAATGGCACTCACGTGTTTTACGGCCCGCTTTAGATTTGTAGTTTTATAAGTTTTTGCAAACATTTCGGTCCAAAATAATAATTTAAACAATAAAAAAATAATTAATAAGGGTGTCTGAAGACCTTTTAGGGACATTTTTTTTTTTTTTTTTTTTTTTTTTTTTTTTTTTTTTTTTTTTGTAGTGACGGGTTTTGAGCCACTGACCTTCAGCGCTACAGTCCAATGCATTGCCCACTACACTACAGCCAACATTTTGAAAGTGAGTTCTTTAATCTCATACTATTGAAGGCTGTTGTTAATTGATGCTAATATGGTATTTGTAGACACTAGATTATCATTTGTCGTGCGAAGAACGACGTGTTTTTGTGAATTCTTCAGTGCACCATTGCTATGAAATGACAACGTGTAACTTACAATAAGAAAATCATCTAATACGCAACACAAGATGGCTTATGCCAGAGAGAGTTCTGCGCGAGGAATGTCACGTGACATCTGCGAACGGCTGGTTTTCGTTAATTTAGTGGAGGGTGTCAAACCTCCGTTATTTTTGCAAATATCTCTCAAACGATACAAGATATGAAAAAAAAAAAACATAAGGGAACAACGCTGTAGAGAATCTTCTCCTCTACAAATTCGGTAATTCAATTTTAGTGTCGATGAACGGTTTATATGCAATTCAAATTACATTACAAACGGCTTTTTTTGGTATTACTGACGTATTCTTGTCCGAAAAATTTGAAAAAGGACGGTTCTGGTCTCTGTCGGCCTACAATTAAGTCTGTAAAATTTGGTGTTGATCGGTTGAACGGTTCGTCTTAAAAACGGGGAACACGTTACGGACAGACAGACGGATAGACATACATCCCAAAATCGCCGTTATTTTTGCAAATATCTCTGAAACGATACGAGATATGAAAAAAAAACACAAGAGAGCAAAGTTGTAGAGAATTTTCCCTCTACAAATTCGGTTATTCAATTTTCGTGTCAGGTGAATGTTAAGCCGTTATTTTTATTTAAATTTTGAGCTGTCAAAAGACGATCGCAAAGGCCCACTTTTAGTGTTACTACCGTAATCTAAAGTGGGCCAAAGTCACCATCATCATTAGAGACTGATTATGCCTTTCAGCGTTCAGTCTGGAGCATAGTACCTCTAATAAAATTCCTCCATGATCCCCTTTTAAGTGCTAACATTGATACCTCGTCTGATGTTATGCCTTTTACTTCAAAATCATTCTGCACCGAATCTAAATACTTTCTTCTTTGTCTGCCTCGACTCCTCTTACCCTCGGCTGCCGAGCTCATAAGTTTCTTAGGTAACCTCGCTGCTCCCATGCGTATAACATGACCCCACCATCTCAGTCTGTTCGCTCTAACTGCTTCATCTATGGTGTTCATTCCCAGTTTCATTGGCAGCATCGCTGACTACCACGCAGGAGGCCCGGGTTCGATTCCCGGCAGGGGACTGGGTGTTGTATGTTGTCCTAATCATCATCATATCATCATCATTGGCATGTAAGTCGCCCACGCGGCGTCAAATAGAAAGACTTACACTCAGGCGGCCGAACAATCCCGTCAGGGATCTCCAGGCCGAGAAAGCCATACGCTCATTTCCATTCCCAGTTTTTCTTTGATTTCCTCATTATGGACACCCTCCCGCTATTGTTCCCATTATTAGTACCTGCAATGATTCTTCCTACTTTCATACCCTGTAACCTCTACCTTATGAATAATGTAACCTGTATCTACCCAACTTTCAATTCCATACAACAACGTTGGTCACAAGATAGAGCGGTGCACTGCTAGCTTAGTCTTGGTACTGACTTCCTTCTTGCAGAAGAGAGTAGATCTTAACTGAGCACTCACTGCATTAGCTTTGCTGCACCTCGATTCCAGTTCTTTCACTATGTTGCCATCCTGTGAGAAAATACATCCCAGGTACTTGAAACTGTCTACCTGTTCTGACTTTGTTCCTCCTATTTGGCACTCAATCTGTGTAAATCTCTTTCCCACAGACATTATTTTCGGTTTGGAGACGCTGATCTTCATACCATAATCCTTGCACCTCTGATCGAGCTCTGAAATATTAGTTTGCAACCTTTCAATCGAATCGGCCATTACAACTAACTCATCCGCATATGCGAGACTGCTTAATTTGTTTTCACCTATTTTAATCCCGCCCTGCCAGTCTACTGTTTTCAACATAAAAAAAATTAAAATTAAAAACTTTATTTTGAAAAATTTATTCTGTCCGTACAATCTAAGTTGACACTCGGCGAACGATCGTAAATGGGACATGTAGTTACAGTTGCTCCCATCAGCCACCGCCCCGAACATCAACTTAGTTTGCGCGGTCGATATAATAGCAGTGTAGAAGGTGCCATTTATTGATTATCTGTTTAACTAACATGAACGACAGCTCTCACAGTTGTTTCGATTATTTATTCTTTATGCAAGCCAATGACCTTCTTTGAAGCAAGCATACTTTATCACACGATTTTGATTACACAGGTCGATGCAATGACGAATAATACACATATAATTTAATTTTACTTCCTGGCACGACAGCTCTTGCAGGTTTTTAGATTCTTTACGCCAGCGTAGTTCATCACAAGATTTCTGTTTCACACGTCGATGCACAACAGCTCTTCAGCTGTTGGAATTGTTCACTTCGTTCAAGCGAGAATTGTGTACTGCGCGAATAAACTGATTTTGCAAAGGAAAAAAAGAAAGAAACATATGTTTTCAAACAATAAAATAAACAAGAAAAAGTCACTGTATGTTTTTGATATGTTTCACAAGTAATCATATTGTATTTTATTACATAAATTTTCTTACAATGAGACTAATATTTGTTACTTCTGTTCAACGTTTATTATCTTCTGTACACATGTACTTGCATCTGCCTCTTCTCCATTACTATCTTCCTATCTGTGACTGATCAGGATAGAGTGAGAATTATTCGCACGAGTCAACTAGTGGTAAATATTTTAGAACATATTGCAATAAAAATACCAAATAACATGTGCCCAATGTTATTGCATACCGAAATGAAGGTGAGTTCAATGCATTTTCGTGTCGTGTGTTGAAACTCCGACTGCTGTGAGTTTGCTATGGGCATATTTATCTAATGTTGCAGTACAGTGTTGTTCAAATTGTGAAGTTGTGCTTTACTTTTACATGCAAGTTTTGCTTTGGTATTTGTTACCCAACTATACTTAAATGTTGCCTGGAATCACGCCGCACGCATTTGAGACACGCCTTTTCAAATCGGTCAGCTTTTTGGCCCACTTTAGGTTGCGGTAGTAACACTAAAACTGAGCCTTTGCGATCGTCTTTTGACAGCTCGAAACTTAAATGAAAATAACGGTTTAACAATGCATCTGACACGACAATTGAATAACCGAATTTGTAGAGGAGAAAATTCTCTACGACCTTACTCTCTTATGTGTGTTTTTTTTTTTTTTTTTTTTTTTTTTTTATCTCGTATCGTTTCAGAGATATTTGCCAAAATAACGGCGATTTTGGGATGTATGTCTGGTTGTCCGTCTGTCTGTCTGTCGGTAACGTGTTCCCTGTTTTTAAGACGAACCGTTCAACCGATCAGCACCAAATTTTGCACATATAATTGTAGGCCGCCAGAGACCAGAACCTCCTATTTTCAAATTTTTGGGACAAAAATTATGGTAGTAATACAAAAAAGCCGTTTGTAATGTAATTTTAATTGCTAGTAAACCGTTCATCTGACGCGAAAATTGAATAAACGAATTTGTAGAGGAGAAAATTCTCTACAACTTTGTTCCCTTATGTTTTTTTCATATATCGTAACGTTTGAGACATATTTGCAAAAATAACGGAGTTTAGACACCCTCCATTAAATTAACGAAAACCAGCCAATTGCAGATGTCACGTGACATTACTCGTTCAGAACGGTCTCTGGCATACGCCATCTAGCGTTGCGTATTTGATGATTTTCTTATTGTAACTTACACGTGGTCATTTCAAAGCAAAGGCGCACTGAAGAATTAACAAAAAGACGTCGTTCTTCGTACGATAAATAATAATCTAGTGTCTACATGTGACATATTAGCATCAGTTAACAACGGCCATCAATAGTATGAGATTAAAGCAGACAATTCGTAACTGTTAGCTGTAGCGTAGTGGGTAATGTGTTGGAGTGTGATGCTGATGGTCAGTGTTTCGGAACCCGCCAGTGCTTATTTTTTTCCTACAAGTGTTTCAGACACTGTTACTAATAAATTTTTTATTATTATTTTGCTCCAAAATGTTTGCAAAAACTCATAAAACTACAAATTTAATGTGGGCCGTAAAACACGTCAGTGCGATTTTTTGTGGAGTTTCATTTTCCCGTCATAGAAAGTAGACGTTAATATCTTTTACAAACTCGCAGCTGTGGTGCGCAAACGCATCTGGTTGTTGCATGAAATCATGCGATTATGACACTCATAGCTCGGAAACTATTCATAGTAAAATTTTAAAATAAATTACAAAATGAAGGGACTTTGTATAGATTGACGTGGTATTCAAGCGGTATTTTTATCATTTGTCATCTCTTGTCAACAAATATGCATTTTTAAATGGGATAAAATATTCTTATCATTTGATTTAAAAACAGGATCAGCAAAAAGTTTTATGGTATCTTCAATAGAGAACTGTAGGAAAAATAAAAAAAATCGCACTGACGTGTATTACGGCCCACTTTAGATTTGTAGTTTTATAAGGTTTTGCAAACATTTTGGACCAAAATAATAATCTATATAATAAAAAATATGGTGATAATTTTAACATACAGCTAAAATTAAATGATATTTGAGTTTAGCTTTGAAAAACATAATCTTTTTTGAACTTTTACCTCTTTGAACTATAATTATAATATCTCTCCCATATTTTCGTTATATTTTTCCATTAAAATAGAATTACCACACTTATTCCGTTTGTGGTTTTAGCTGTAAAAGAAAACGTAATCACGGTTAGAAATAGAATATTTGCTCTTTATTCTAGCGCAGAACAGTGTAACATGAACGAAGTCATATCTGAACTACAGAAAAGGTAATACCATCTACGTTAAAAGCGTTCGTAGCAATCATGTCAAAGACAATCATTTTAGTATCTGCATTGATTCTTATTAATGACTTTCAATATATTCCACAAATAGTGAATAAACGCTTAGAAAAAAAAGTAATTTGTTGCAATGTATACACTTCCCTTCTGTTTCATTAGGGAACTACACTTTCCACAGAAATCTGGGACTTCCTTTATATACGAAACTACCTGTAACAGCACTTTGTGCCGAATGTTCATTATTACAGTATCCTCCAGTTTACGTACGTGTGATTCAGAAGACCATTGTTCAATTCGTTGTTACGTATTTCACGTCATGTTCACGAAATAGAACAAACGCGCATTTTACAGGAAGCATTCTTACATATGCACAACTCCAAACATTGAAAAACATAGCTGTATTTAATTAATAAGAGTGCCTAAAATCCTTTTAAGGAAAAAAAAGTAAATTTTAGGTATTGGCGGGTTATCAAACACTGAGCTTTAACGTCACAGTCGAACGCACTATCCACTGCTCTACGGCTGACAGTTTGAATATGCCTCCGTTAATCTTATACTATTCACGGCAGTTGTTAACTGATGCTAATATGGCATTTTTAGACACTAGATTATGATTTATCGTACGAAGAACGGCGTGCTTTTGTTAATTCTTCAGTGCGCCTTTGCTTTGAACTGACAACGTGTGAGTTACAGTAAGAAAATCATCAAATACGCAACGCAAGATGGCGTATGCCAAAGAGAGTTCTGGGCGAGGAATGTCATGTGACATCTCCGAACTGCTGATTTTCGTTAATTCAATGGAGGGTGTCAAATCTCCGTTATTTTTTCAAATATCTATCAAACGATACGAGATATGAAAAAAACATAATGGAGCAAAGTTGTAGAGAATTTTCTCCTCTACAAATTCGGTTATTCAATTATCGTGTCTGGTGAACGGTTTATTTGCAATTAAAATTACATTACAAACGGCTTTTTTTGTGTTACTAACGTATTACTAGTCCGAAATATTTGAAAAAGCGAGGTTCTGGTATCTGGTGGCCAACAATTATGTCTGTAAAATTTGATGCCGTTCGGTTGAACGGTTCTACCTAAAAAGTGGGAAAATGTTACAGACAAACAGACACCGTCAAGTAGCCGATATTTTTGCAAATTTGAATGCAACGATGCAAGATATGAAAAAAAACATAAGAGAGCTAAGTTATAGAGAATTTTCCCCTCTAAAAATTGGGTTATTCAATTTTCGTGTCAGATGAACGGTTCGTTTGCAATTACAATGATATTATAAACGGCTCTTTTTAGTATTACTACCGTATTTTTGGTCCGAAAAATGTAAAGAAGGGAGTTTCTGGTCTCTAGTTACCTGCAATTATGTCTGTAACATTTCGTGCTGATCGGTTGAACAGTTCGTCTTAAAAAGAGGGAACACGTTACGGACAGAAAGACCGACAGACATCCCAAAATCGATGTTATTTTTGCAAATATCTCTAAAACGATACGAGATATGAAAAATCATAAAAGAGCGAAATTGTAGACAATTTTCTCCTCTACAAATTTCGTTATTCAATTTTTGTGTCAGATGAATGGTTAAGCCATTATTTTCATTTAAATTTCGAGCTGTCAAAAGACGATCGCAAAGGCCCACTTTTAGTGTTACTACCGTAACCTAAAGTGGGCGAATATGGGCCAATACAGATACATGTGGCGTCGATTCCGAAAGAACAGAACTCACTTCTGATCCTGCAGTTGTTATTCTTTCATAGTCACAGAATACATTACATCAACTACCAATGTGCAAAGCTGAAAATGTGTACCCTGTCGGGATTCGAACCCGAGTCTCCCGCTTTCTAGGCAGTTGGACTAACCATTGCACCACTGGGGACACAGTGAGCACCGCACCTGCAAGGACTACCTAAGCACGCATCCCGTCAGTCACAAACTTCCAGCCTTACCTTGCCCACAGTACTCAAACTAGTAGTCACTTTGTGCTAATTTCCGTAAGAGTGAGGGCTCCAAACTTGCCCACCCCTCCCCACTAACGAAAGGATCATTGCCCGTCACTGGTCACTGGCATATATACTGGGTGTTACAAAAAGGTACGGCGAAATTTTCAGGATACATTCCTCACACACAAAAAAGAAAATATTTTATATGGACATGTGTCCGGAAACGCTTAATTTCCGTGTTAGAGCTCATTTTATTACTTCTCTTCAAATCACATTAATCTTGGAATGGAAACACATAGCAACAGAACGTACCAGAGTGACTTCAAACACTTTGTTACAGGAAATGTTCAAAATGGCCTCCGTTAGCGAGGATACATGCATCCACCCTCCGTCGTATGGAATCCCTGATGCGCTGATGCTGCCCTGGAGAATGGCGTATTGTATCACAGCCGTCCACAATACGGGCACGAAGAGTCTCTACCTTTGGTACCAGGGTTGCGTAGACAAGAGCTTTCGAATGCCCCCATAAATGAAAGTCAAGAGGGTTGAGGCCAGGAAAGCGTGGAGGCCATGGAATTGGTCCGCCTCTACCAATCCATCGGTCACCGAATCTGTTGTTGAGAAGCGTACGAACACGTCGACTGAAATGTGCAGGAGCTCCATCGTGCATGAACCACATGTCGTACTTGTAAAGGCACATGTTCTAGCAGCACAGGTAGAGTATCCCATATGAAATCATGATAACGTGGCGTCGATTAAGCTTTTCCCATTCGCAGTTGATGTCATATATTCTGTGAATATGAAAGAATAACAACTGCATGAACAAATGTTCAAATGTCTGTAAATCTATCGGACCAAACTGCGTGGTCAACAGTCCATAGCTTACAAACTACTTAAACCTAGGTAAACTAACCTACGGACAAACACACACACCCATGCCCAAGGGAGGACTCGAACCTCCACGGCGAGCAACCGCGCGCTCCTCAGCGAGGTGCTTTAGACCGCTCGACTACTCCACCGCGGCACTGCAGGATCAGAAGTGACGTTTGTTTTTTCTGAATCGGCGCTACATGCATATATATAATATGCCGGTATGGGCAATGATCCTTTCGTTAGTGGTGAGGGGTGGGCAAGTTTGGAGCCCTTAGTCTTACGGGAATACGGACATAGTGAGAGTACTGCGGTCAGGGTAAGGCTGGAAGTTTGTGTCTGACGGGATGCGTGCTTAGGTAGTCCTTGCAGGTGCGGTGATCACTGTGTCCCCAGAGGTGTAGTGGTCAGCTCATCTACTACATCTACATCTACATGGGATACTCTGCAAATCACATTTAAGTGTCTAAAAGAGGGTTCATCCAACCACCATTATATTATTTATACCCATTCGATTCTCGAATAGTGCGTGGGAAGAAAGAACACCTGGTTCTCTCCGTTCGAGCTCTGATTTCTCGTACTGTATTCTGATAATCATTTCTACCTATGTAAGTGGGAGTCAACACTATATTTTCGCATTCGGAGGAGAATGTTAGCTATTGGAGTTTCGCAAGTAGCCCACGTCGCAGCGATAAGCGCCGTTGTTGTAATGATTCCCACCCCAGATCCTTTATCATTTCCGTAGCTATGTCTCCCCTGTATAGTGACAATACGAAACGAGCTGCCCTTCTTTGGACTCTTTCGATGTCCTCCGTCAAACCCACCTCACAAGGTGATAACCCTGGGCAGCAATACTCCAAATAAGGACGGACAAGCGTAGTGTAGGCAGTTTCTTTAGTAGTTCTGTTGCATCTTTTAGGGGTTCTGCCAATAAAACGCAGTCTCTGGTTCGCCTTTCCCACGACATTATCTATGTGTTTTTTCCAATTTAAATCTGAAGTAATAGTAATTCCTAGGTATTTTGTGGAGTTTACGGCCTTAACTTTTGATTGATTTATATTGCAAACAAAGTTTAACGGATTTCTTTTATTACTCATGTGGACGACTTCACACTTCTCATTATTTAGAGTCAATTGCCAATTTTTACACCAAACTGATATCTTATTCAGATCGTTCTGCAGTTGGTTTTGATCTTCAGATGATTTTACTAGACGATAAATGAGCTATTTGGATTTTCCCCTAAATCGTTTATGTAAATAAGGAACAGCAGAGGACCAATAACACCACCCTGTAGAACGCCCGATATCACCTCTGTTTTAGTCGATACCTTACCCTCGATTACTACGAACTGAGTCCTCTCTGACAGAAAATCCCATCCCCTATCCAGTCGCAAATTTGGGGCGATATACCACAACCACGCAATTTGATTAAAAGCCATTTGTGAGGTACGGTGTCAAAAGCCTTCTGCAAATCAATAAATACGGAATCGATTTGCGAACCCTGGTCGATAGCACCCATCACTTCGTGTGAATAAAGAGCTAGTTGTGTTTCGCATGAAATGCCCAGAAAATGGGAGACTCGGGTTCGAATCCCGGCTGGGTACACATTATCAGATTTCTCCATTCGTAGTTGATGTCATATATAAACTGTTTGCAGACAGTGAGCTGCGTTGCCCCGTGTTGCACGCAACCAGTCAGTCTTGACCAGCTGCGAGGCGAGGCGCCTGCCCCTGCTGAGTGGCGGACGGCAGCCCGCAGCACTCGAACTTGTTAGTGCGGCGCCAGCGTACGTATTTATTACTTATTTCTTCGCTTTAATGATACTGGGCTCCATAATACTTAAAACGAAAATAACAGTGTAATAAAAATAAGATCATACTTATGTAATTTTAAAAATGCAATAATTTAAAAAAAAATAAAAAAAGGTTATCAAAAATTAATTGTTCTCATGTTATTGTTATAATACCTACATCAACTTTAGATATTCAGCTTCAAAATAAACGGTGACGCACCGACATCCGCTATGAGGTTCTTGAGCTACACGGCACACAAAGAGTCGAGTTCGAAAAATAACGCTAACTTCATCGAATTTTAACTCGAAAACTAGTAATAATTTAAGGAATAAATTCATGATAGATGTATTCTTTTACATTAATTGAGACATGTAGAAATTATTTAAAAAATATGTCAATTTTTCTCATTTTTTGTCAGTGAAGTTTTCAGAAAATGAACGTGTGATCATGCCAGGGCAAACTGATGTCTCCGTTAAAAATACCCGTTCATTGTTAGACTTAGGATATTTTTTCGATGCAGGGCCTGAAAGAGAGAGTTAATAAATAATGACTTTAGTTGTAGCTTCAATTGCTGCTCTACGAGAGGTAGGGGAAGGTTACAAAACTTAAACTTGATGCTGTATCCGTTGGCGAGTCTTCTGGTATTTTCATCTATCCGTGATTCGTAAAATATCTGAAACACTGATTGTCTGTCAGCTGAGTGGTGAGCATTCTTGAAATACGACTTTTTTCGCTTTTCCCTCTACTGAGTGCGCAACAATCGATTTGGTATAGCAGGAGTCGATAGCAGCACTCGGAATTATGCACATAAAATACTCTATTTATTTTCGTTATAAGCCTTATCGGCTACCAGTTTTTTGTAATATCAGATGGTGTGATCTTTAACGCTCTAAATTATGTTTCTTTTCGTATTATCATTGATAAGTTTCACCGGTGTTGTATGAACAGAGCGTTGTCAAAAGTTTCAATAGGCAGCGTGTTGTGGGTGTAGCCTCAAGGTGATATTGTTTACTACGAGGAGCCCCTCGCCTTTCGGCTGGCAGAAACTGTATCGCTGACGCCGCCCTCGGAGGAAAGCTGTTATGAGAGGCAGCTAGGGCTACAGGTATTTTCACTCGCAACACAATAGGCCTGACTGCGTCATTGTGTCCCGGGGCTAATGCGTCTTAATGGAGAAAGCCACAATGAACAGTATCACAATGGCGCAAGAATACGCGCGTGCGAAGGTTCTAGCGGTAGGTTTCACCACAGATGTACGGATGATTTACTTCGCAAGCTGTTGCTTAGTAGCACCTGTGTATCAACACCCTCGGAGGCCAAAGCAATATCTCCGCACTTCCACTGTGTCAGCTTGAATCATTGGCTGGCAAATGTACTGTCAGACGAGTTCCAGTTTCTTTGATAGAATAGGGAAATATGTAATATATGATTAGATGTTGATTTTAAACCCATATGAATACTCTGTTAAGAAAGGCAAACTTAGTGGCAAAAGGTAGTGCAGTGCGTCCACAAGGGCTCTCCGCAGTGGCGATCTCCGCGTGTCTAGCGTTGCGGGGCGTGCAAGAGCCTTTTTAGTGGAAGAGGTTTTCCGGGCAGGAGGAAACTTCACGGAGAATATGAGACGACAATTCAGATTGCGTTTTCCTACGTCGAGGTGTCCACGTCGCGACACTGTACGTGCTTTAATTCGCAAAGTCCGAACAGCAGGTTCAGTTCATGATGCACCACGAACTGGATGGGCTACGGTTTTTACAGAAGGGAAGCCCGACATTTCGAACATCATGCTGCGGAGTCCAACCAACTCAGTAAGGAAATTATCACAAGAGGCTAAAGTCGCTCGTCCGACAGCACATAAGGCCGCAACCAAGGAACTGGGGCTATACCCGTATAGAATTAGTGCAGTGCAACAATTACTCTGTATGGACCATACGAAAAGAATAGCATATTGTGAATGGTTTCAGCGATATATTAACAGACATGGAGTTGCTGTTTTGTTTTAGATCGAACATTTTTCACTGGTAAGGCTTGGTTTCACATATTTGGCTGCATTAATTCTAAAAATTCACGTATTTGGACATCCGACAATCCACATTCTTCAGAGAAACTCCATCGCATGCAGAGAAAATCGGGGCGTGGGTTGTCATAACACGAGCGCAAATTAAAATGCCGATATTTTTCGATACTACCGTCACCTCCGTAATCTATTGTTCCCAGATAATTTATCCATTTATTGCGCTGCTGAATGAAGACGAGATGAATCATTCATTTTTCCAGCAAGGCAACGCTGCTGCTCATATAGCAGACCAATCCCTACGACTTTTTGGAGACAGAATAATCACAAAAGGTCTCTGGCCCCCTAACTCAGCGTATTTGTCTCCTCCCGACCATTTCCTTTGGGGTGCGGCTAAAACATTTGATTATCAAAGCAGCCCAAAGACAAGACATGAAATTAAGACAGCGATAACTGAATATCTGCGTTCCATTAAACGTGAGACATTGGTAAAGGTATTCGAAAATAAATAAAGGACATCATTTCCAGCACCTACAGTGGTTATGGCGAGTACAGTGTATTTTCTTTTAATTAATATAACTAATTAATTTCATTGTTTTAATTGCAATAATGTTGAATCGCATCTCGCAACATAACTGCAGCCAGTAGCAGTGAAACCCGGCCGCTAGCTCTACGGTCTGAGCTATCCCAGCACGGTTCACGGTCCGTTCTGACAACTTTACTTCCGCCAGTACCTCGCCTCCTACTTTACATACTTCATAGAAACTCTCCTGCGAAACATGCAAGTCTAGTACTCCTGGAAGATAGGATATGATGGAGACATGGCTTAGCCACAGTTGAAGAGATTTTTTTCGGTTCCGGCACACGATTCAGGTGATGTCCTGTTAACAAAGGCAGTCGAGTCAGTCGCTGTTACCAATAACGCCGAATTGTGAAGTACTGCCACACTGATATCTGCAGGTATGTTGTACTGGCTGAAAACTCGGCGTTGCCCGGTATTTATGTAATTATTCAAGCCTTAAGTTAGTACTTATATCCTGTCTCTCCCTTTATCTCTGTCCATATCCTTTAAAATAATAATAATAATAATAATGTTTTATTTATGGGTAAATATTTAATGCCGGCCGCGGTGGCCGAGGGGACTGGGGCGCTCCAGTCACGGTCTGCATCGCCACTACGGTCGGAGATTCGAATCCCCCCTCGGGCATGAATATTTGTGCCGTCCTTAGTATTAGTTAGTTCGTAAGTAGTTTGTAAGTTTAGGGACTGATGACCCCGTAGTTAAGTCCCATAAGCTAAGATATACAAACATTTGAATTTGAACATTTGAAAATATTTAAGAGATATGACTTCCTTGTATAATGTACTAAACAATAATTGCAGTATCCAAACAAAGAAACATAGTCATCCAGATACAAATGATGTTAACATTCGTGTATTCACTTAATTCAAAACTTGATTGTAAACAATACTTGAGGTTACCTGTCCAGCAGCTTGTACGAATTAATTTTTTGGTGAGCCCACCCTTGAGCAAGCGCAATAAGTGGTCCATATGAAAACATGAAGATGTGAAATGTACTCAGCAGTATATATTAGATTGCCCTGTGATTTATTAATCGCAATAGAAAATGTAAGTCTCACTAGAAACTGCAGTCTCTCGATGTTAAAAGACATATGTCCGAAATAATGGATATTCGTTGGATGTACACTAGTTGAGTCTCTTCCTTTCCCTCTAGCTATATAGAAGTCTACTGATTACCCCTACAGCCGTGTGCGTTTCACAGTTCAAAGCTGTCAGTAGCACTTTCAGCTTTACCAATTTACTTAAGGTCACTGGAATACAGAAGTTTCTTAGCAGTAAATTAGAAATGTATTAAAATGTGGTGCATGATGTGAAAGGTTTTTACCCAACACAGTATATGTGCTCTCATATTTATTGAATTTTGTGTTGTAGAATTGTAAAATTTTGCCGGCATATATTAATTCGTATTAGTACCGTACGTCAGTAAAATATGTTGCGAATACAGTCAATAGTAAAGAAATTAAAGTTTCAAACCTGATACCTGATTGGACGGTTTTCCATTAATGTTACTGATTTTGTTATAATACCTCATGAACTACGAGTCGTGCTGTGATAAGATTTCGAAGGTGCATTCAGATGTATGTGTGTATACTGTCTGTAAAATTTCCTGCGAGTACAATTTGTAGTGTAGAAATTATAAACTGTAAGGTCATACCAAACGCTGTATTTTTACTCCAGTAACAGCGAAAAAGTAGTAAGCTAGAAACTTTTTTCCTTTCATCATTTTCATGTAGTTTTCAGCGAGAAAAAATATAATAAATTAGAAATTATGTTAAAGTTTGTTGCAAATCGCTAAGTACCCACATTCTCGTACAGTGTATGAATAAAGTCTCATTATATGATGTTGCAGTTTTTTACGACACCTATCGTTTATTTACGTTATAACCATGTCATGCTTACTCTTATAGTATTGGTACCTCACGGTAAGGAATATGTGTACCAGATTTGATTGAAATCGATCCAGTGGTTTAGGAGGAAATATGCAGAATTGTCGCTTGATGCAGCAGTTTTTCGCGCATCTCATTGTATATGAGATAATATCTCGTGAACTGTGTATTGTACGTGATTCTTACACTTATGCCGACCGTTCTCATGAATTTAAACTTACGTGTGCAGAATTTCATAAAGATTGCAAAAAACCTGTAGATTTGTATTAAATATATGCACACAAAGAATACAATGACACACTGCTTTATTAATATAGAAGAAGATAGTGTTGTTTGTGTGTCGGCACTGGCAACTCTAAGAATACGCCGCCTCTCTCGATCATCATGCAGGCCATCAGTCACTGTTTTGACCATGCTGAGAGGTAATGTTTGATATTTGGTATTCTCGGCGCACTTGTGGATCGCGGAACGTTGAGCTTCCTAGCGTTTGTGGAATGGAATATCCCTTGCGTCTAGCTTCCATTCCAAAGTCTGTTAATTCCCTTCACACCGGAAACCTTTTCACATCAATCACTGGGGCACAGATGACAGCTCTGACAGAGCGCCGCCATTCTGTAACCTGTGCACACGATTATAACGTCATCTGCATCTAAGCATGTCGCTGTCCCTTGACTTATAACGCCTCATTGTATATCAGTTGTCTGGGAAACATCCTTGGCACTGGTACATTTTACAGCAGAAAATTGCGCAACCGTTTGCCTCTGCAGTGCTCATGTAAAGGAAAATGACTTTTACCTGAATACAAATATTACAACCATCAGTGGGACAGTCAGACCTGGAACCAATATTTTTTCAGCTCATCTATATCTACATGACTATTTCGAAAATCACACTCGGTCTCCTTTTCAAGCTCCAACCCTATGCTCTTCAATGTTCATTTTGTCCGATTCATCGCATCCTTTCTCGCCCGCCGCCCATCCTATGTTACTGTCAATAATTCCGACTCCTGTTTGTTGTACCCTTCCGCCAGAGCACCCCACGGCTCTGTCCTCTCTACCTCATTTACTGGCTGACATGCTGCAAACACAGCCTCCTGTCCACCTCCTGCAATATGCTGACGACACCGCCTTCCTGGCCCTTGTCCATTCCCTCGCCCGCTCCCAACACCTCCTTCAATCCCATCTCCGAATTTTCCTCCTGATGTAACCAGTGGCTCCTCACCGTTGACCCCACCAAATCTCAGGCAATCATTATAGATCCCACCGGCCTGCCCTTCTATCACTGCGACCTCTACCTTACGCTCCATGACCGCACCATCCCGCAAACCAAAACCCTCAAATACCTAGGCCTTAGCCTCGATTTTTTTTATGGGACTTAACTACGGGGTCATCAGTCCCTAAACTTACAAACTACTTATGAACTACTTACGAACTAGGACAGCACAAATATCCATGCCCGAGGGGGGATTCGGACCCCCGACCGTAGTGGCCGTGTTGACCGTGACTGGAGCGCCTCAGTCACCTCGGCCACCGCGGCCGGCTAGCCTCGATTGCTCCCTGTGCTGGAAACCCCTCCTTCAAACAGTCTGTGATAATGCCCTCTCCCAACTCAACCTCCTCAAACTCCTTTCTGGCTGGATATGGGCCCTCAACCCCTCCACCCCCAACATGCATTCTATCCTATGCTGTTTCCACCCCACTTGGGTTTCCACTCCCCCTGCCCACTACCTCTCCCTCCAGGTCCTCGAACACCATGCCCTCTGCCTCACTTATCACATCTGTTTACCTTCTCCCATGCAGATCCTTTATGACCTTATTCCTTTCCCACACCTGCTCAAGTTCCTCTGCCTCCGACATGTAACCAACAAACTTGACTCCGAGCACCCGATTGTATCCTGTCTCTTGCTGCATCCTATGCCTCTACCAAGCCGTTACGTTGTTATCCCTCCCTCCCCATCACCTCCACACTCTCCAAGGATAACTTCCGTCACCTCCCCCTGCCGGATGGCGCCTCTGTCCCAACATTTACCCAGCCTACCAACCTTAGTCCTCGTATTTGAATGCCGCCTCTCCCTTCCCCCTCCCATCCTCTTCCCCCCACCGCTTGACTTTCGTCTCCCTCCCCTTCCTGAGAGTCCTTGCGTCATCCCCCTCCTGCCCCCACTCACGTCCTGTCCCTCCCCCTCCGCACCAACCCTACCATCCTTACCCTCTGTGTGAAAGCTGTGCCATCAGTTTTAATCAGTGCTTCGTCGGTGTTGAAGTATCAGTGCCAGTGTTTTGTGTTCCGAGTTCCAGTTTTAAGTCGTCAGCAACCGCCGAACAGGCTGAATATTCTAGCTGCCATGTGATTTTAGGTGTGTGCTCTCGTTATCATCGTCTGTCATCAAATGAATGTGTTTTAACTCCAAGCCGCACATATATGTATCTTTTAACTACCGTGGCCATTTTAAATTCTGAATGTGTGTTTAACTGCTCTCTGTGTCATTGTTTGTTTCTCCCATTTATCTCTTTTAATTGTGTACATTCTGTATTATTTTTTTCTTCTTGTATATATTTCAAATCTTCATGTAAAGCTTTTTGTGCAGTTGGCTGAAGAGCAGTATTGAGGCTGCTGCCAACCTGTCACCTTCCCGTGGCTTCAAAATGCAATAAAGAAAAACAATACGGAGTCACAAAAATTTTTGTTAAGCTTAAGGGACTTAACTGCGGGGTCATCAGTCCCTAAACTTACAAACTACTTATGAACTACTTACGATCTAGGACGCCACAAATATCCATGCCCGAGGGGGGATTCGAACCCCCGACCGTAGTGGCCGTGCAGACCGTGACTGGAGCGCCTCAGTCACGGAGTCACACTGAAGTGCGTAATATTCGTGAATTAATTTAAAGCGCTAGAAAATGAGTGGCAAAATCGGAGGGCAAGGTAAGTAACACCATGCGTCGGCAAAGTGCCATCTATTGTGAGCTGTTTCATACGAATCCTGTAATATTCAGTCATAGTTGACGACTCCGCTTTCTGTGAAGCTGTGAAGTAAACACAAATTCCGCTGTAGGTTATGATTTGGATGTGAAATTAGAAAGGCTAACAACTAATGTAGGTTTTCAGCCTGTGACCATGAAAACCGTAGTGAAATTTGGATTACGTCACGAAAGATTTCGTAAACACCTAAGAAATCGGACAACGGAAAATAATAGTTGTAAGGCTGTACGTTCTATGAAGCAAATAATGACTAAAAAAAATAATACTTTTGTAGTTCATGGCGGCACTAAAGCAAAGTACCAAGATTGCTTCCAGATCACAATTACTACTTGAAATGTTTTTAGAATTAGAATTGAAAATGACAGGGGGTTATTTTTGATATAAGAAAGAACATTGGGATTAATTTAACGGTTATTTAATTGAAGGAAATGGTTGTGCGCATCCACATTACAATATCCTGCGTCACGAAATCCGGATATAAAAATGAGAGCTTGTCGTCCTCAACCGTCGAAACAAAAGCAAGGTACAATAGCATGAGTTAACCGTTCAACAGAAAAGAGGAGAGAAAATAATATGAACACCGTGGCAATATGTGTCGTTTCAGACCGCTATATACGATCGCGGACTCGCGCCGTCTTATGTTACGGAGCTTGTGGTGAAAGTTTGGCACTATTTATGTTATTCATAATTAAGGCCCACATTTTTTTCTAATTTAAGTCTATCTTCCTTTCCATTCAAATGATTTTTGTGCTATAGAATTTCAATCGCTTCTCTACACATCCTAGCGTACAAGCCTAATTATTTGCTCTTGGTAGAATCTCAGTGTCAGAGACAAAATTTGTTTGTTTCCAGATCCTAGCGCATGTTCTGCTACCGGTGATTTATCCTTCTTGCGTAGGCGACAATTACCTTTGAGACGGCTGCTAATGCTCCTTCTCGTAGTTCCATTGTGTATTGGCCGCAAGAGCAACCATGTGATACTCTCCTTCTGTGGCAAATAGTGGACATAGGTCTTTGGCAGTGTTTAAATATTCGCACACCTTTCTTTCTGCTTTAAATAACGTATCAAGGCCCCGGGAGTAGATTATATTCCTTCTGAACTGCTGATACCGTTGGGGGAGCCAGAAATGAAGAAATTGTTCCACCTTGAGTACAAGATATATACGAGACAGGGGAAATACCGTTTGACTTCAAGAACAATAATTTCAATTCCAAAGAAAGCAAGTGCAGGCAAGGGTGAAAATTACAGAACTAGGGTAAGGTGGTATAATTTCGATCATTTGAGACAAATGTTATTATAACTGGAAATAAATTGAGAAAAAGAATAATTTTAACTATGGCATTTGTTCTTGGATGTTTAATGAATATGTCACACAAATATTATACAGTTGGTATAAACACAAAAAAAGGTTACAGAATTGAGAAAAATCGATCGGAAATGTACCACACTAGGTACAATTGTGATCACTTCCTCGTACAATTTTGATTACGGGCATCTTCCACATAAAAAGCACTTTTTCTGTCACGCCCCAACGCGTACTTCGTGGTACCAAACATTGCATTTTTGGCAGCGAATCCAGTCACCCTTAACTAGATAATTTATAAGAGCGCGTTAGACTAAGTAGCTTCACTTACCTCTTACAGGTAAAAAATTTATATCTCCTTACCGCAAAGCGGTGTATTCTTGGAAAAGACGTGAGGAGCTGTAGAAACCTGCTACTCTACAACGCGACACAACGAGACACTACGAGACTGACAAATGGCGCGAAAACTTATGTTGATCGGAATTGTACCTATATCGAATTTGTACCACATTACCCTATCAGTCTAATAAGTCATGGTACCAAAATACTAACACGAATTATTAACATACGAATGGAAAAACTTTTGGAATCCGATCTTGGGGAAGATCAGTTTAGGTTTAGGAGAAATGTTGGAACACGCGAGGCAGTACCCACATTACGACTTATCTTAGAAGATAGGTTAAGGAAAGGGAAACCTACGTTTTTAGAATTTGTACATCTGAAGACAGCTTTTAACAATGTTGACTGCAATACACACTTTTAAATTCTGGAAGTATCAGGGGTAAAATATAAGGAGTGAAGAATTATATTCCACTTGTACTAAAATCAAACAGCAGTTATTAGAGTCAAAGGGCATGAAAGGGTCGCAGTGGTTGTGAAGAGAGTAAGACAGGGTTTCAGCCTTTCCTCAGAGTTATTGAATATGTACATGGAGGAAGCAGTGAGGATTGCAAGAAGAAATTTGGAGAAGGAATTAAAGTTCAGAGTGAAGAAATAAGATCTTTGCGGTTTTCCGATGTCGTTGTAATTCTGTCAGGGACAACGAAAGACATAAAGACACCAGAAAGAGAGAAAACAAATGAACAAATAATTGACCACACTACAAAACTAAATTATATATATATGGGTAAGAGTAGTTTTCTTATTTATGTCCATTTAAATTATTTGCAACCTTTCTATATTAAGTAGATTCTACGATTATTCTCTCTTTATTTAATTACATGTGAGTCTTATGCAGTTACACTGTCAGTCACAGACAAGGGTCCATTCGCATATGTAAATGCAGTGTTCTTAGTTGTGTGGAATATGTGTAGCAGTTCGAATACACTATCCGTTCTTATCAGTTTCCCACACACTGCACGTCAATGAAGGAATATTGGTAGATTCCGATCCTTCAAGGTATGAACAGTTATAATTCTTTTCTTTGACAGTTCGTTTACTACGACTGTGACATTAATTTGCCTACAGTCACGAATCTTATCATGGCACTAGTTTGCGTCCATTACTTTCGATTCCTTATTACTGTGATATTTATCGACATCATCTAATTTGTATTGTCAGTCTTCGTAACAATTTGTTCAATGAATATTATGCAAAACACTAATAAATTGTTCTTTCATTGAACATGCGCACGTTATTGCAGTGCAACAGTATTTAAGACAGAAGTCGCGTTACTTTTATTTTATTTTATAGCGTCCTTCCTACTTATTGTCCCACGACAGTGATAGAAAACACAGGTCATTACAAATAACCCATTAGCGTCTCTCTAATCACATCTAATTTCCATGAACCGCTAACTGCATCTAATCTCACTTATTAACAGAGTCCTTATAATAGTTAACTGTTGGTACATCAATTTCAACTTCATTTGACACTTTCAATTGAATATGTTGGATATACAAATCGGAACAAGGAATTCAATACTCTTTTTTTCCTTAAGCCTATGCTAATATCAGGCGGTCAAGGAGTACCTAACCTCAGCAGCATCTTTACATTCGCATATTAGAAGATCATTTCTAAAATATGTAAATCAGAGACTTAAATTTCTCTCATTAAAGGCGTATTGTAATTGGTCTGGTCTTGCCTGTATATTGTTCCGTTACAAATTCCAGTTTGTAATTAGTTTACTCCAGAATAGTTAATATATGTTTCTTTTGCATCAGATAATTGCATAATCCTTTCCGGTTCAATTTTTCTTTTCAATGAATACTTCTTGATAATAGATCTCGCTCGGTAAGTTCATATGACACATGAAAACATGAAAATATGTGTCAGTATACAAGCAATGAATTTTTACAATATGATTCACCTTAATAACAATGTGCTTCAACAAGTAGACCATCTAAAATATCTGGGCGTTATAAGCGACAGTAAGTTTACATTCAACAAACACGTTCAACATATTACATATAAATTCACGGTCTTAATTAACTCTCTTTCAAGATCAGCTAGACTTAACTGAGGTCTGCGGGCTACATCACTGCAAACTATTTATAAAGGAGCAATACTGCCTATATTATCGTACGGCTCACCGATGTGGATAGACGCACTGGAGCGACAATACAACCGCACCCAAATTAATAGATTCCAACGGTTAATCAATTTAAAAATGGTCAAAGCTTGCAGAATGACATTTAGTGAAGCACTTTGCGTTTTATCAGGTCTCATGCTCATAACTCTAAGATACAGGAAATAGCCGAATATTATAACCTGGTAAAAACTAAAGACGCCAGACAGACAATCGACATCGCCCTAGAGTACAGAAGCTGGGCACACCCGGCAGACTTTACGAGGATAACTGAGAAGGACGCCAGCAAAAGCTACCCTGTTGAAATATATAGAGATGGAAGCAAGTGAGACGACGGAGTGGGTTCAGGAATAGCAATATTTCTTAATAAGAAGCTTATTTACCAGATACAGCTAAAACTTTCTAATGAATGCTCGAACAATCAAGCGGAACAATTCACCATTCTCAATGCTCTTGAGTTAAATCCAGTCTCTCGAATATTGGTAGAACTGCAGTAATTCACGCCGACAGCAGGATTACTTTGGACTCGTTACGAAATCCGAAAAACCACAGCTTCTTGATTGAAGAAATAAGATATAAAATCAGAAGATTGCAGACACACAACTGGCTAGTGCATTTCGAATAGGTTAAAGCACATCGAGGGATATATAGAAACGAACTAGCTGACAATCTTGCTTAAAGAGCAGCTCGATCACGACAATCGATACGATACAACAAAATACCTACAAGTGCCTTAAAGAAGAAACTTCGAGAGGAGTTTAGGAACAAATGGGACATTCAGTGGCAAAGAACAAAAAACGGAGGAAACACTAAACCGTATTTTCCTACGATCCGACAACGTTTAATGATTAAACATCTTCGAATTTTACAGTTATGTTAACAGGTCATGGGAAACTGAAAGCCTTATAAGCAGTTCAGAATAATTGACGACGGAATGTGCACATGTAACAGAGCTGTCCAAATTATTGACCACTGCTTTCGACTGCTGCAACTTAATGAAAGAGAGGGACCACCCCAGGAAAAAAATAGCTGACAAAGGAATAGGATGGCCAGTCAGTAAATTTGATTTGGTACATATATTCACAACAGAATTTTACAATTTCTGTAATCCAATAAGATTTTCTGCTGTATAAAATTGCTTGGTTTATTTATGTAAAGCGACAAGTAATGTGTAGCCAAAACGCTTTCTTTTGTAAATGCTGTTAACTTATGTGCTATATTTTTTGTGTTTGTTAAAATACGTGATGTAACCGCCTGAATTTAACCATCAAACGTGTGATATTACCATGTAATGGGGCATGTCAAATAATAAACAATTAAAATAAATAATATGTTTCACTTAATATCAAATAAATCCAACCTAACTAATTAATTATTGTACCTACAATAAATCCAAAAACATCAATTATTTAATGTCCTGACAATGGTAGCCATTTACAACGAGCCCTGCCTGGTAAAAATAAAATTTGGAATATGGGGAAAAAGATAGCAACAATCTATTCCTGAGCCTCTATTTCTAATTAAAAGAATTTATATTATTATTTACAGTATGGTGGGGCGGCAGGAAACGTTATAATACCGCATTTTCTTATCATGTAATGTTCGTAGTCAGCGAAGAGATTCTATCTTTGAATCAAGGGTACTAGAAAAATGCTGTAAAAATTTTCAGAAAGGCTAATTGCAGGTTCGTACGTAACAAAAATGAATGGTGATCACTGTTCATTCTGAATTATTAAATGATTTAGAAACTTTGTCCATAATTAATTTTATTATGTTATGGCGTCCACAAGGTTCCAAAGAACCTAAAAATAAGACTGCTGAGGAATAAAATCTCAATTAATGATAATCAAAATATTCTTATTTATATATCATTTTATTTTTATATCTTATGTAACAATCACACTCACATTTAATAAATCAGGTAGGCCGTGATAGAACAGTTCTCTGAATAAAACGCTTTTATTATTCGTAGAACAATTGCTGTCTGAGACAAAGCTGCGCTTTCTCCTTCCTTTTTACAATAGAAAAAAATGACGATCCGTCGATGATAAAGAAAGTAGAAGGCAAGCAAAGGGTAATTATCTTTGTGGGGTCGCCAAAGACAGCTCTAATGCTTCAACAGCCAAACATATAATGAAATGAATTTACGTTAGACTCCAAGCATTTATGCACCATCTTTTCACAAAAAGCTTTTCATCTCAATTATCAACCTGTAAAGCTGTCGAATTGTTTTCGAATGGTTGTCAGTGAATCAAGTTTCTTCTATGGGAAAATTTTTTTTCCTCAGCACACGACATCATTGAAAGTCAGGAACTTGTAACTGAGTTTCAGCAGCTGCACTTCGATAATCCACTGCAAAAATTCTAAATTAGTTTGGTAGATAGAAACTCCTGCAGGAATAATTGCTCATTAGTTCCTATCTATAGGACAAAATTTAGTTTTGTAATGTGTCGACAAAGGGAAAGTCATGATATGAATTACGCATCATAGACATTAGATTACTAAAATACTAAAGTACACATGGTGATATCAAATGCACATTCATTACACACATACACACAGAGTAGGTTCAGATCAATCCGCCTTTTAGAAGTAAATCTACACTAGAGTACAATTGAACTAGAAATGAAGGAAACAATTACAGAGAGATCGTGGCATAGTGAGAGAATATTAGTAACACAATCTTAACCACAACACTAGATTTAGCGCCACAGTCAATATTGCTATTACATAGAGAGATCTGCTGTGCAAATAAAACGAATAATAATGGTGTAAACATAATATTTACCACAAGAAGCTTCCTCGTCTCTCTGTAGCATCAGTTTTTCATGAAGTTGTTCATTTGTGCTATTTCGTTAATGCATCTTACTTATATAGAATGTGTCAAGCTTAAATGCAAACGTAGGCTTCCGCGGCCGTTGTCACTGTCAATGAAGTTCTTTCGGGTATGAGACCGCGTCGTCATTTTATAACTCTACCGATGTTTCGGCCACTGTTGCAGGCGGCCTTCATCAGGGTCTGTTTCTGGCTGCTGGATGTACGATAGCTTTGGGCTTATACAGCTCGGATGAGGGAGAAGAAGGGTGACGTTAGTTTTACTTTATTGGTAGTTATATTATTGCACGCCATTGGTGGAAAGGGGCGATGATGATTGGTGTTTTAATGGCTTGTTTTTGACCAATAAGGGGGAAACATGCAACCTCTAATCATATGAAAAACAAGCCATTAAAACACCCATCATCATCGCCTCTTTCCACCAACGGCGTGCAATAATGTAACCACCAATAAAAGTAAACCAACGTTCCCCTTCCTCTCCCTCATCCGCTGCTGTATAAGCCCCAAGCTATCGTACATCCAGCAGTCAGACACAGATCCTGATGAAGGCCGCCTGCAACAGTGGCTGAAACGTCGGTAGAGTTTATAAAATGACGACGCGGTCTCATACACGGAAGAATTTCATTGATTGTGTCAAGCTAGATGAACCGTTAAAGTTCACAGTCAATATCGTATATCCTTCCAGTGTTTCAATTGGTAAACCGTTTCATAATATTCAGTGTATCGAAAATAAAATTCCGTTTCTTCAGCCTCCGTCCGTTGATGCATCACCTTAGGATCGTCTCACTGCGACGGCAGCTCTCTCCACGGTTGACCTGAAAGTTCTTAAGCTGGATTGAATTGTTATGCTTTGTACAATGGTGCTTCACATTCCTAGCTTCCTAGCTTCTAGTGAACCAATTTAGATATGTGTTGGTGTATAAGACTGCTTTCATGACATATGCGTCCACATTTCTCTTTTTACACTGGTCAGGCTCTGTCCTTAAGTTTTGGCTTAGCTTAATATAAAATATATTTAAACAACCAAGCATCCATGTGAAATCTTGATGATCTTGTAAGAAAAATTATTACTACATAATAAGAATTCCGCCACTGCCGGTCCCAAACCCGGGACTCATCTCGCAAGTGATGAGGAAGGAGGAGGGGGCTCGTTAAACAACCTGGGTCCATCTGGCTCCGGATGGAAGCGCCCTGTGAGGACCCCTGCCTAGGGTTACAGGTGAAGCCCGGTCAACGGCCTCGAAGGCGGAAGAGGAGCCCCGACACCCAACGGCAGAGAGAGCGGAAGGACCTAATGGAGAAAACCACGAAAAAACAAAGAAAGGAAAAGTCCAACCCACGCCTGCTAGTGGTGACAATCGTCAACATCCCAGTAAACGACGTGGTAAGGGACCGAGAATAAGAACTGCGGAATGAGAAGTGAACCTCTAGCAAGTTCCAACGGCCTTTTAGGGCAGATGAGCAGGTAGAGGCACAGGGCTCTCTCTTACCCTTGGGATGAGAAAATGCTGAGGGTGGAGGAGCCAATGGAGACCAACGACATAGACTTTGAAGACATCTTGAAAGTATTTCGGATTAGCTGAAACATTACTATCCCCTCAGTGAAATTAATTTTCAACTGGAAGGCATGATGGAAAGTCAAATACGGAAAACTACTCCAGGTGGTGTCCAATCCACTGTTGTCACTGGCAGCACAAGCAAGTCGTCGGATTCTGAAGAACTTGCACCAAGATGCTGGAAAGAGTCGGAGCTTTCTGGAAACAGGCAGAATAAAATCAAGTACAAAGAAAAGAATTTCTTTGCGACAGATAACATAAATTTACTTCGCGCAAACAGAGAAACTTAAACAAATGACAGACGCCTTTACTCAACACAACATACTCATTGCAGCAGTAAAAGAATCAAGATTTACAGACGAACATGCCTTTGAATCAGAAGGCTACAGAATTTTTAAAGGAACATTGCAACTGAGTTTCAGCAGCTCCACTTCTATAATCCGCTCGAAATATTCTAAATTAGTTTTGTAAATAGGAACTCCTGCATTTTTTCAGCTTTAATGGTACTGAAAATAAGAAAAACTATTGCAAACGACGGTCATTTCTTTGATACCATGGTGCTATAGAATAAAAAAATTCAGGTGCAAAACGCAGGAATTTCTTATACATAAGATAAAAATGCCAAATTGAATTAGTGGCCAATGAATATGGCTTGCCAAATTGCATAATATTATTGTAAACCAGTTTCACGTCGAAGTTAATTGCAAAATTCAATGGCAAAATTTTCTAACAAAGTGTGTACAACTACAAGATGTTGATCAAATAGTTCTTTTCATCTCTTCTTTTCAAGATTTATTTCACGTATGACTAGTGCAGTACTAGGAAACTGTGCGAATGACCTTCCTGGAAGTTTAGAAGTACCTAGCAAAGTTGTGCTAAAGACAGCCATGTAATTTGTAAGTGAATTAGAGACATGATATCTATTCAGAATGAAACTTTCACTCTGCAGCTGAGTGTGCGCTAATATGAAACTTCCTGGAAGATTAAAATTGTGTGCCAGAACCGGGCCTCGAACCTGGGACCTTCGCCTTTAGCGGGCAAGCGCACTACCGACTGTGGTATCCCGACACGACGTGTCGCGAAAGGCAAAGGTCCCAGGTTCGAGTCCCGGTTCCGGCACACAATTTTAATCTGTCAGGAAGTTTCATGATATCTATTATCCGTAGGGATCATCATTTTCGTTTTCGGGATCTAAACTGCTCATCATTCATTTTATTAGCCCGTAATTTTGTTCTACCATCAACGACAATGAGAATTCGGCACCGATAGCGCTAAGGACAAACCCACGCTGTCACCGGGGGCGGTGAAGGGGGAATTGTCCGCAGCCATGCTGTGCGGCCACACACTGGCTCCCGCGCTCGCATAAGCGCATTTTCCTTCCAAGGACTGTCTTTCACAGATTCTTCTCGCCCGAAGTTTAGGTCATACAGTCTACAGAAAAGCGACTGACACGGATAGATACCTTCACAGATATTGTAATCACCACCTCAAGCAGAAAAGGGGCGTATTATAACATCGCTGGATCGAGCCATAAGAGTCTGTGGATCATAATACTTTGAGAACGAAATCTCTCATTTAAGGACAGCATTCAGAAGAAACCAATACTCTCCAAAAGAGAAAAATAGCGTGCTACATCCTTGAAGGTCTAATAATACAGTAAATTTAAGCAAAACAAGAAAAAAAGGCTTGATTAGTGAAAAATACGGGAAATATGAAACGTTTTGAAATAGTCTCATTCTGATGTCTTAGTTAACATACCACCTGAATTCCATCCTTAAGAAAATTCTGTTTACAATGGAAGTCGAAAAAGAGGGATGCCTTCCATTTCTGGATGTAATGGTACGGCGTAAGGACGATGACACATTTGAACATTCAGTGTATAGGAAGAACACATACTGATTTCTACTTGGAATCAAATAGCTGCCACCATCCCTCCCTGTGCGTGTAACCTGCAATAAGTAACGCATCGTGCGAAAAAATGAAGAAGAACACACTAAACGCTAATATGGAATGCCACAAACGATTCTGGCTGTTATACTATAAATACACTATGACTTCCATCACAAATTTGACATTAAAACTTTTGAATGACATTTGAATCATTGTTACTAATAAATAACGGAGACTCCTACACAGAAATTTCATCATCAACCAATTAGAAATTGAAAACATTGCAGTTACTCCAGTCAAACCAGCACTAGGATGACAATTTCGTTCACATATCCTGGCACACTCCTAAGGTATTAATTTTAAGGTGAAGTCGGCAGTCGGAGGTTCTTGAGTTGAAACTGGCTGCAGAGAAACGTTTTTGGACACCCATCCCCATGAAATGGGTAGCAAGTCTTTGCTCCTCCATTGCTGCACCTGAAGATCAATACGTTTTGAATGCTCTGTTGCTGCCGTAGCCGCACCTATCTATCTGAATGGTGATGGGATGCATTGCCACTTCTTTTAGAAAAAACCTGGTATCTACGAGTATTTAGAGACGTCTCTCCTTTAGGAACACAATGCCAATAGAAACTGCTTTCCTGCTTCTGTCACTTCTTGGAAATCTGCATTGGTATTATTGAATACTGAAATGATTTGTCGTAGACAGGACTGTGTTTGGAGAAGTCGAATTTTTTTTTCTTCCCTTGGCAAGAAGAATAAGATGATGTTTCACATCCGGAGACAATATGCAGAATTAGCAAACTGTGACTCAAGCCTGTACTTGCTTCCTTATTTCCAGAATTCTTGAGAAAATTTTCTTGTTCCACCGTGCACATCATATTTTTTGTGAAGTGGATTTCAAGTGACCGACACTTCGCTTCACGTCTGTGTTCTTAACTTTTTGAGGTCGACATCGAATAACTATCAAAAACGAGGAAAATGTTTCCTCACATAAGTTCAGTACAGTCCATATTATTCTTTTAACACGTCGACTGCCGCGATGACGTCAGAGACGCGCCAGAGCCGCCTGCTGTGGCCGCCGGCGGCCACACGGCAGCCAACGTGTTAAGTCAGAGATTGTGGCCATACAACTCACCGCGATAAATATCCAGCATCAGTAACGTAGCCACAACCTTGAAAAGAGAGATACTTGTCACCTTGGACACATGGATACAATACGGACTTCGGTGTTTTTCTCATAATTAACAAAGATAAAAGTTGAGTTGCTATTCATGATTGGAACATTTTTTGAGGCACTGATCGGTTTTCGCAAAACTAAAGATTCAGTGCACTGTGTTTATTGGTGTAACCATGTCGTCTTTGATCTTGACAGCGCTAGTCATATGTGCTAATGTCCGCACCCTGTCATTTCGCTGTAAATGAACGTCCAGGAAAATTTTCCCTATAATTCGTCTCGCAGTAGCTTTTCCTACATTAACTGCGTACTTACTTGCTGTAATGTCACTTGATAAAGATACGGGATAAAAACAATTTGTGAGAGGAGAATGAGTGGCCAAATACGCTATCCTTGAACAATGTGTCATCACATACTTGTCATTTCCTAAACTAAACGTGCTTTTCAGAGGAAGTGACTTTCATACCACAAAATTCCTCAAAGTGCTGAATGAATTCTGAACAAGCATATATTCCATCGATCAAGGATGCTATGCATTACCCCACGTCCATGCGTCGGACGACGAGATGATTGGAATGATATCATCAATACTAGTTCTCTTGTCATGTCACTCCTGTAACCAGCCCACATTTTGTCACTAAGTCTTATTGCAACCTGTTCTGCGGGGACTAATTTTTAGAACTCATCTGGTGTCACCCTTTCTTCGAGTGTCAACATTTGTTGCAGATATAAATGTGCACACCTTGCATATGCATGATGGCCAGCTACATGGAAAAAAGGAATCACATATTTCACCATTCCTAGATGCAATTCCCAATGTACATTGCGTTCCGCACGTACAAACAGCCCCATGATACAAACCTTCACCTAGTACCGTACCCACAATTTGGTAGTCCGATTAGTAAATGCTGCTTTCTTCAGAAAAGTCTGTAGAAAATGTAGGAAAATTCTACTACCTTATTGCAAACAAATTCAGGTAATATATTTACGTAGGCTTCCGCGGCCAGAGTCAGATGACATAAAAGTTTACTGGGTGTTGTACCGTGTCATGATGTAAGAAGGCTATTACTTTAATAACCGACGTTTTGCTCAACGTTACAGTGGCATTCATCTGGGTATCTTCTTACAACATGACGCGGTAAACACCCAGAAAACTTTTATGTCAAATTCATATAAGTCTCTTGTTTTATGTTAATTCTGTGGGAGTTTGTAGCAGTTCAAAAATCACTCTGCAAATTCTTTCGGCAGCAATATTGATGACGTCATAACTCCGATTCCACAGCTCGGAGCTTCGGAGACTTTTAATATGTTAATTAGGTCATCAAACTGAGACCATTACAAAAGGCTTCATTTCTCCCCTTTTTTTCTTATTTACTGAATGGTAAAGAACTTACTAAACTTAAAGTCTTCCTCCCATACGCAAAAACCGTTGCAGATCGCACTAGTAAAATACTTAAACCACACGATATTGATATGACATTAAACCCAACAATAAAGGTGAGCGAATATCTCAACTGCGTCAAAGACCTACGGCAGCTGTTTGCTACAGCAGCACTGAATGGAATCCCTTCTTCTTGCGCTCAAGTGCACATTGTAAATACAAAAAGGAGACTAAAGTAACAAAAGACGAATTAATAAGCGGTATCACAACATGCACTAGGACCAAGAAACCATCAAATTCGATTGTCTGACACCCTGGTTCTAGCACGACCAAATAATTACTAAGCTATGATGCACAGAGAAGCCATTAAAAATCTTATACACAAAAACAATTTCCATAGCAAGAAAGGAGAATATAAATTAGACCAATTGTGGGCCCTACATATAAATAAAATAAATAGCACCAAATCGTCACCACAAGCTCCATAACATACATAGACGCAATACACGATCGTATACAGTGGTCTGTCGACAGAATGACCCTATAGCTGCGTAGTTACACACAACAGTACGGCTTGCTGAGCTCACTTCATTGTGAACCAGCGCTTTTTGTCTGCAAGGCCTCCAAAGATATCTTCAGCAGGTGATTACGTCCTGGAGCAGGGCCTTATTACCAAGAATCTAATATTGGCAATAACTCAACAACCGGCTGTGAAAGCCTACAGACAGTGGAAAACAGAATATTTTTGCATTACGAGGCGAAAGCTGGTGATTAAAATATCTATTAGTAAGCCAACTAATGTGGACGACCTCATAGTTTTCATTATTTATGGTACATTGGCACTTGCCGTACCATACAGATATTTTTTCTAGATCATTTGCCAAGTGGTACTGATCTTTTGGCGACTTTGCTGGACCGTAAAGGACAACATCTTCTGCAAACACTCTAGGACCGATGCTCGGGTTATCTGATACACCGTTTGTAAAGATTAGGTACAGGGCCTATGACACTTCTCTGGTGAACGCCGGATATCACTTCCAGCTCACTAGATGATTTCTCCATCTATTTCAAGGAAATGTGATCTTTCTGACAGAAAATAACGGGTCAATAGGCAGGCCATTTTATTAAAAAGTCGTTTGTGAGGAACAGTGTAGAAAGCCTTCTGTAAATCTAGAAATATGTATTCAATGTGAGATCCCCTATCGATAGTACTCATTACTTCATGATAATGTACAGCTAGTTGTGTAGCAAAAGAACATTATTTTCTGAACCCACGTTAGGTACATATCAATAAATACTTTTCTTCAAGGTGATTCACAACGTTCGATTACAGTATACGCTGAAAATTCATACTGAAAATTTATGTCAGTGATATTGGTCTGAAATGGATTCCGACTGTTTTCTTTATTGACTGTTGAAGCGGACTGTTAAAATTTCCAGCCTTTAGTCGCGGATGTTTCGCCGAATGAGCGGTTGTACATGATTAGAGTGCACGCAGGATAAATTGGCCGGTAGATGCACAGACAGCCAAGCGTGTGGATAGCGGTAGTGATGGGGGTAGCTGCCAGAGCAGTGACGGATAGTGACCAGCACTAGAGGATAAGTGAAGTGCCGCTCTAAACTGAAGCCTACGCTCCACTACCTGCCAGAGTTTTAGATATTTTCTCTTCTGTACCTAACCATACCATTAAAAAAACTTGCGCCATTTCGGAGATATTTATAGTACAGTCGGGCGCAACAACTCAGACAGCCTGCGAGGGGCGGTGCTGGCTGGTGTGTCCTGCAGATGGTTTCCTCAAACCGTAAGTACGCGCAATGACCTGGTTGGCAAAAGTCATTCGATACCGCATTCTTGGCGCATCAATCCTCGGAATGGTGATTGATGGTCGAATCATTTTATACACCATGACTGGGTGTCGTCATGTACCCACTGATTGCTACATCAACACTGAGACATCGGAATGTCCTATGTGCCTGGAAATTGCACGATACGACCATCCCTCTTCAAGCAGTCCAACAATGTGGCGTCTGACAAATGTATTCAGTGGGTAGATATGCTGTATAACACATATTTCAGGCATCATAGGTGCTCAGTGCTGTACGTAAACATCTTCACTGCCTGACTCACTGCATTTGACTGGCACCAATCTCACAAGAACACAGCAGTCACATCACGAATGCACTCTAGTGTACATTCTACACAGTACAGAACCATGAAAATCTAATCATTTACTTACACATCAATAGCATACACGTCTGCTGAAATGGAATATTGGCGCATTCTTTCCGGGTGCATCACTTTTTTGGTCAGGTGAAAGGAGTCAAGAAATACCGAATTCCTTATACGTCATTTTTCGTGCACTTAAACATCTCCAAGCACTTTTCTCAGCAATTTGATACTCCACATATGATATTTATGATGGTAATTAGAGACGTAGCTACTGCATTTCCAGAAATCAATGTGTTTAATACATTGCTTATATTAAGATTCTGGCAATAGACAAGACATTTAAACTTCCTGTCGTGGCACAGAAGCTGTGTTTCGAGATAGCAGCTGTTTTTGTACCTAGCAGGGAAGATTGGACAGCCGCGGTGGAGTAGCCGGGCGGTCTAAAGCACCGCGCTGCGGAGCGCGTGGTTGCTCGCTGTGGAGGTTCGAGTCCTCCCTGGGGCATGTGTGTTTGTGTTTGTCCGTAGGTTAGTTTACCTAGGTTTAAGTAGTTTGTAAGTTACGGACTGATGACCACGCAGTTTCGTCCGATAGATTTACAGACATTTGAACATTTGAAGATTGGACAACACAGAATGCGGTCGACCAACCAAGGACTCTTAGTAGAGAAACAAGATTTTGTCAGCAGTTATCGTCCATTGTGTGGCGTGTGGACCATCCCGGGTAGGCCACCCACAGTTACTGACAGTAGCCACAAACACGAGACAGTGGTGCCAGAGAGTTGTGTCAGATTCTTAACGTGTACCATAGGGGTATAAGAACTAGATTCTCATTGGGTAAACGTGATGTATCAGAGCCACTGATATGTTGGTACGGCGCTTCTCATTGGCCGACTGGAGCAGGTGCGTCCTGGCTGTCAATTTTTGAAAATATCAAAAGATATACACAGCTGACTAAATGACGAAAACTCTCTCTCTCTCTGTATGTCTGCCTTCAGAGCGACAATTGTGTTTTTCTTAGAGATTGATTAGTGGCAAAAACAGCAGTGTATGGTTTTCAGTGTTGAATTGCATGCTTCACATGTAATTAAGGCACTTTCAGATAGCGATAAGTGAACATTTTTGTTCGTGCACAATAATTAGTTCATGTCTGCAGATGATAGCAAGAAGGCACAACTGTGGGCTGGTTTGATGAATCAGCATACCCTGACAACTTAGGTTTGTGAAGGGGAGCTAGCAAGTCTTGACTTCATGAAGATTGAGAGGAAGTTTTGGCTGATTTACTTCGACTACAGATGAAACCAGTTACTTCTGATAGGATTCCAGAGTCTCAGACGCAGCCACGACTGATGCAGTGAAAGATATTTGTATGCTCATGTGATGCTAATTTTTGTTCCTGCAAGGCCGCTTCCATGCAATGATACTGACACCAATACAACATTATTCTGTGTATTTACTGCAACAGCATAATTCAATTGTAGAATCAAGTGTAGGTGCGACGCCTCAGCCACCCTCCGATAGATATTTTTCTTCTGATAATTACTTTGTTTATATTTGTGGCTTCAAATATCGGAAGGATACCAACAATGGTTGAATCCTGTCATTCATTACTAATTTCAGTTATTTAATTTTCGTACAATTTTTATTCCATTTGTTTTTCCGATTTGTTGAAGATAATAAATTAATTTTTTACGTCTCAGTAGAACAGCACTTTTCTTTTGCTAAGACACTGCTAATACCACATTCCTGTATCACATTTGGGCATTTACCAGTAACTATTTCACTTTACACTTACATGAGCAGTGGTTCGGATTATTTTGAGCACAGTTGAGGACCTCTTAGCTGTCTTGGATTGAAATGTGCAACTGCTTTCTGAAGTCTAGCCTGTGTGTCACTGTAGATTTGTTCCAACTTCAGAGTCAACCATTTTAGGGTACAAAATATTGCAGACTGTGCGTAATACCAGGTGGAAGAAATCACGTGTCAAGTTGTAGAGAGAGGCTGGCAGCACGTAACATTAACCCTGCCGGCCACACCATAGGCCTCTGAGGCCCAGATGCTCACTCACACCAGTCTAATCCCGCTCCAACACAGCTGGAGGGGACGTGACTCGCATGTAAGCCTCCTCTAGTTAGTTGTCTCTGAGCTAGCGTACAGTGCACAACAATTCCGCCCGTGTCGGCCCCTTCAGGTAAGCAAGTAGGCCTCAGAGTCCTCCATAACTTTACAAAAACCAAGACAAAGGATCAAACAAAATCATTGTCCCGATTTGAGTTTATGTTGACTCTTTCTGAACACCTTACAGCACCTTGGATGAAGACTGGGCTTGACACACCAATTCCCCGTGACCTACGGGATAGTATTTAGATGCATAAACATAACCACCTGCAGCCTGCAGCCTGTGAGCAAGGAGCTATTCTCAAAAGAACTTAATGTAAGTTTTGTGACTACGAAAAACGAAGGAAATAAAAAATCCAGTATGATTTCTGTAAGTTGCCAGTGTGTGGTCAGCACCACAAAATATTTGTACAAATTGTACCGGTAAAAAATGAGAAACTTTCGCTGAATTTTGTGATACCGATTTTAGTTTTAAACATTATTAATTGTAGGTGGTTTTCGAATATGATGGTTTTTTTGTGTTATATGAAGTTTAGACTACTATTGTTTAATTTATGCGAGTTTAGTTATTTTGTTTTGTGTTCAAATGTTTGTAAAGTCTATGGGACTTAACTACGGGGTCATCAGTCCCTAAACTTACAAACTACTTATGAACTACTTACGAACTAGGACGGCACAAATATCCATGCCCGAGGGGGATTCGAACCCCCGACCGTAGTGGCCGTGCAGACCGTGACTGGAGCGCCTTAGTCTCCTCGGCCACCGCGGCCGGCTTTGTTTTGTGGTTTCTTGAGGAAATATATATTTCCTTTATGTTACTCAAGGTTATTTAATGTACTATACCCTCATCCTTATCATGTCATTGAATTTCTTAAAGAGTTTTCATTATTAGATATCGTGTGGGCCTCTGAGGCCTATGGTGTGGCCCAGAAGTAGGAGCCTGGTGGTGTGGCTCACGGGGTTAAACACACAGATAGCGTATATCGACGTTACATTTTTTTCCTAATATCTATATAATGCCGGCCGCGGTGGCCGAGGGGACTGCGGCGCGCCAGTCACGGTCTGCACGGCCACTACGGTCTGGGGTTCGTATCCCTCCTCGGGCATGAATATTTGTGCCATCCTTAGTATTAAGTAGTTCGTAAGTAGTTTGTAAGTTTAGGGACTGATGACCCCGTAGTTGAGTCCCATAAGCTCTACAAACATTTGAATCTATCTAATGAAATACCACTATTGCAGAGCGTACTTATTCTATCGGACAGGCAATAATATTAACTATCGCTAATATGGTGAAGTAAAACCATGTTTTTTTTAGTTCTCATAATATTACTTAATATACGTTTGCTAATCAACAAAATAAAAACTTAAAAGATTTAAAGCATGGTGGGGAAAATAACTGGTGTTTTGCGAGTCGAGTCGTAGAAATACGCGTATTAATAACGTGAGGAGTGCGCGCCTCATACGTGGGATTTGAAATCGGTGCGCCGGCCGCGGTGGTCGAGGAGACAGGCGCTCCAGTCACGGTCTGCACGGCCACTACGGACGGGGGTTCGAATCCCCCCTCGGGCATGGATATTTGTGCCGTCCTTAGTATAAGGTAGTAGATAAGTAGTTTGTAAGTTTAGGGACTGATGACCCTGTAGTTAAGTCCCATAAGCTTAACAAACATTTGTCTTTGTCTTTGAAATCGGTGCCACCGTTAACAGCCTCGTGGGGTCAAGCGCTGACCTAGTGCAATCCACTATATCCATGAATGGGCTCCCTCTGGCGTGGTCTACGTTCATTGGCGTGCCCCGTGTTGTGTTTACAAGCGGCCCTGTGGTGCAGCCAAGCGATCGTTGTCGCTCCGTAGGCTGGTAGCCAAGTGATTCGGCCTTGTGGCGTGGGCAGCGCTCGCAAATGCAGGCTTTTAGGGCGGAAACAGCTGCGCTGCTTGTAATAACGCACGAAGTACAACGGTTTAGCGTACGTCGTGAATAGTAACACAGATTCACTATTTACGTTCTGCATTTTCAAAGACAAAGGTCTACAGTAAAGATGCAATTATCGATCCAGAGACATACATACATAAACATTGCAAAGTGATATATTGTCAATTACAAACATCCTCCCCACTCTGGTCAACCTCCAGGGGGATGACCAGTTGAGCGGAACGAACTCACCGGTGTCCTTCAGATGTGCATAGAATTCCTGTTCATATTTTCTTATCTCTTCCTTCGACTAGGCTCTCTATTCTGTCTTTCTCCCAAAAGTAGCGCGGGCGTCCGTCTTCTTCAACCAGAGCGACATCACTGGAGCGTAAGTTGATGGCTCTCGTCGAAGTGCTCCAAACTTCGTAAAAGCTTCTAAGATGCAGTATATTTCTTCAGTCCATCTCTTCCAAAAGTTATCTGTAAACTTCTGTGGTAGCCTGAATTCTTTTGTCAAAACAGATCTGAACGACGATTCTGGTCCTTTGAGCACATCACCAGTAAGAAAGTGCTCTGCTGTTAAAGGTTCGTCGACGTCTTTTCTGTTGATACAAACGTTTGCTAGCGTCAGCTGTTTCTACGTCAGAGATCTTAGCTATGTTACGTGGTACTTCGGAATGTATGGCATACGGGACGCAAGCAGAACAGTTAACGGCGTTCGCGACGTAGGCAGACAAAGATTTACTTCACTTCTTAGTTGTTGTTGTTGTTGTGGTCTTCAGTCCAGAGACTGGTTTGATGCAGCTCTCCACCCTACTCTATCCTGAGCAAGCCTTTTCATCTCCTCATAAGAACGACAGCCCACATCCACTTGAATCTGCTTACTATACGCGTCTCTTGGTCTCCCTCTGCGATTTTTACCCCACACACTTCCCTCCAACGCTAAATTCACAATTCCTTGATGTCTAAGAATGTGTCCTACCAATCTATCCCTTCTTTTAGTCAAGGTACGCCAGAAATTTCTTTTCTCCCCAATTCGGTTCAGTACCTCCTCATTAGTTACGCGATCCACCCACCTAATCTTCAGCATTCTTCTGTAGCACCACATTTCAAAAGCCTCTATCCTCTTTCTGTCCACACTGCTTATCGTCCATGTTTCACTCCCATACAAGGCAACACTCCATACAAATGCCTTCAGAAAGGCCTTCCTTAGGCTTAAATCAATATTCGATGTTAACAAATTTCTCTTTTTCAAAAACGCCTTTCTACCCATTGCCATTCTGTATTTTATATCATCTGTACTGCGACCATCATTTGTTATTTTACTGCCCAAGTAACAAAACTCCTCTACCTCCTTTATTGTTTCGTTACCTAATCTAATTCCTTCAGCATCACCTGATTTTCTTACACTGCACTCCATTACCCTAGTTTTGCTCTTGTTAATATTCATATTATATGCACCTTTCAGCACACTGTCCATCCCGTTCAATTGCTCTTCCAGGTCCTTTGCTGTATCTGACAGAATTACTACGTCGTCGGCAAAACGCAATGTTTTTAATTCTTCACCCTGAACTTTAATTCCTTCTCCAAATTTCTCCTTGCTTTCCTTTATAGCTTGCTCAATGTACAAATTGAACAACAGTGGGGAAAGGCTACAACCCTGTCTCACTCCCTTTCCAACCACTGCATCCCTTTCATGCCCTTCAACTCTGACAACCGCTGTCTGGTTTTTGTATAAGTTGTAAATCACCTTACGCTCCCTATATCTTACTCCTGCTTGCTTCAGAACTTTAAAGAGTTTATTCCAATCAACATTGTCAAAAGCCTTCTCCAAATCTACAAAAGCTAGAAATGTTGGTTTGCCTTTTCTTAATCTATCTTCTAGGATAAGCCGTAAAGTGAGTATTGCCTCCCGTGTTCCTACATTTCTCCTGAACCCAAACTGATCTTCCCCGAGGTCGGCTTCTACCAGCTTTTCCATCCTTCTGTATATAATCCGTGTTAATAATTTGCAACCATGACTTATTAAACTGATGGTTCTGTAGTTTTCACACCTGTCTGCACCTGCTTTCTTTGGAATGGGGATTATTACATTTTTCTTAAAGTCTGAGGGTACTTCACCTGTCTCATACATCTTACACACAATGTGAAACAATTTTGTCATGGCTGGTTCTCCCAGAGACTTCAGTAGCTCTGACGGGATATCATCTACTCCAGGGGCCTTGTTTCGACTTAGATCTTTCAGTGCTCTGTCAAATTCATCTCTCAGTATAGTATCTCCTATTTCATCATCATCTACATCATCTTCCCTCCCTACAACAATGTCTCGAAGTTCATTTCCTTTGTAGAGCCTCTCTATATACTCTTTCCACCTTTCAGCTTTCCCTTCTTTGCTGAGAACTGGTTTTCCATCAGTGTCCTTGATATTCATAGAGCTGTTTTTCTTATCGCCAAATGTTTCTTTTATTTTCCGGTAGGCTGTATCTATTTTTCCCCTATTTATACATTCTTCTACATCCTTGCATTTGCCTTCTAGCCACTCCTGCTTAGCCATTTTGCACTTCCTGACAATCTCATTTCTTAGTCGTCTGTACTCCATTTTGCCTGTTTCGTTTACTGAATTTTTATACTTTCTCCTTTCATCGATTAAATTTAGTATCTCCTGTGATATCCAAGGATTCTTTGTAGGTCTTGCCTTCCTACCTATTTTGTCCTCTGCTGCCTTCACTATTTCATCTCTCAATTTTACCCATTCCTCCTCAACTGTTTTATTTTCCTCTGTTTCTATCAATTGTTGCCTGAAGCTCCCTCTGAAATTCTTAAGAACTTCGGGTTCCTTCAATTTATCTTAGTATCAGTGAATATAACAACACTTACAGAACTCTGCGTAAAATATTAACGCGCATTACGTACGCTATTTTTAATAACTTCGTAATACGACACTAGTGTGAGTGCCAAACAAACAATCAAATGTTTTAAATGTTTGAATAGCTTATGGGATTTAACTACGGGGTCATCATTCCCTAAACTTACAAACTACTTATGAACTAGCTAACACTAAGGACGGCACAAATTTCCATGCCCCAGGGGGGCGATTCGAACCCCCGACCGTAGTGGCCGTGCAGACCTGACTGGCGCGCCGCAGTCCCCTCGGCTACCGCGGCCGGCAACAAACAATCGACAGCGTGTGTGACGTCATCAACTGCAATAACTATCTGCTGCTGGGATTGTTGCGTACAATATGAAAGTTACAAAATCATTTCTTTCTCTGAGGCTTCTACTATTTTTCCAACTTCAATAATGTCTCGTCGTGAAACAAGGTTACAAATACGTAGTCAGTGTACTTATCTTAGTCAGCTGTAGATCGATGTCGAAGTCGAGACGTGATTTTTTATTTACGGCTCCGTATTCCTTTGTCCTTTCCTTATAGGGTTTCGGCGCCATTTTTGTATGTAGCGTACGTCGGGAATAACAACACAAATTCACTGTTTACGTTTTGTATTACAAAGACAAAAAGCTACAGCAAAGATATAATTATCGACCCAAAGATATACATACAAAGAGCCATTGCAAAATGATATATTATCCATTCCTAACAAACGGAGTGACACACAGTGGAGGTGCAAGCAGCACTGCCTGCAGCGGCGAGACTCTTGACTCTTTGGTCGGGAATTCTGCCCCGGTTTCTTTGCAGCGTTGCTCCAGTCGAACGCGTTGCTCGATACGTTTTTGACTGTACCCTTACTTCGCACGTAACATTTATTTTTGAAAAAAGGTATTATTACTTGAGATTGAATGCGTAATTAGGCAATCTTATTTCTCGATATTAACTATTTCATCAAATTTGTCATATTTGTAGAGCAAATCTGTCAGTAAACAAATTTATAATGAATTAATGACGTTGGAGTCATAAATTTACCTTAAGCTCTCTCTGTTTATTAGCTTTATTACTACAACAGTGCCTATTTAGTCGCCTACTGATTCACAGCAGACGCCGTCTTCATATTTCGTAAGTGAAGCCGGCTTCTGATTAGAAGCGACGAATAGTACTTTGAATTTTGTCTGCGCGTTTTCGTTTCAGTTTGTAAATTGATACTGTGCTCTCTTGCATATTAGATTCACATTCGTGTTTTAAGAAACAGTGTAGTCTTCCTTTGAGTGCATCGCGTCAGTTGTTTTTGTTTTCTCGGCACTGTAATCATGTATAGGGACTATGACTGCTGTGTGCTGATGCAGTCTGAGCTGGTGACACTTCGCTCCCAGCTTCAGTCTGTGTTAACCTCGGTTGCACAGCAGGAGGCTGCGATCGAGGGGCGTTGTTGTTGTCGGCCGGTAGTGGGGACCGAACGAATTCCCGTCGTCTCCACCGATCGGACTGCGGCAGCGACATGCCCTGATACTGCTAGCAGTGAAACAGGCACCTCACCCGTGGTTGCGTGGGAGGTTGTTTCAGTGCGTGGCAGCCGGCGCAAGACATTCCGGGAGACCGATCGTGAGGCCTCCCCGGTTCGTCTTGAGAACAGGTTTGAGGTAATTTCTGTTCAGTACTGTGTTCCTGAGCCGGATAGTATCTCTCATCCTGAAGGAACTACACATTCTGCAAGATCCGGGCTCTCACAGAGGGTTGGTTTGTTTGCAGTGCTCCAACGTTAGGCAGGTAATGGAGACCCTTAGATACATATCTGCCAAAGAGTGGAATAAGGTCAACCTACACTCCGTGTGTATACCAGGTGGAGTCATTCCAGATGTGGAACGGGTCCTCCCGGATGCCATGAAGGGTACGGGGTGCAGCCAACTGCAGGTGGGGGCTCACGTCGGTACCAATGATGTGTGTCGCTTCGGATCTGAATAGATTCTCTCAAGGTTTGAGTGGCTATCTGAAGTGGTAAAGACTGCCAGTCTTGCTTGCAAGATGAAAGCAGAGCTCACCATCTCTAGGATAGTTGACAGTAGGGTCTGAATCAGAGGCTCAGACGGTTCTACGACCGTGTGGGCTGCAGATTCCTGGACTTGCGCCATCGGGTGGTGAGGTTTCGAGTTCCGCTGAACTGGTCAGGAGTCCACTACACGCAGGAAGCGGCTACACGGGTAGCGGGGGCTGTGTGGAGTGGACTTGGCGGTTTGTTCAGGTAGAGGGCTTTGGGGAAACAAAAAATGGGCTGTCTCAAAGGGTGTAGATCGATCACAGGAGAAGGATAGAACTAGGAACTATCGGTATAACAGTTGTAAATTGTCGTAGCTGTGTGGGTAAAGTACCATAACTCCAATCGTTAATGGAAAGCACCGAATCACACACCATTGTAGGCAGTGAAAGTTGGCTCACGCCGGAAATAAGTTCAGCAGAAGTTTTTGCAAAAGATCTAACTGTGTTCAGAAAGGATACATTAAACAAAATAGGTGGAGGAGGGGTTTGTCGCTGTCAAAAGTAGTCTTTCGCCTAGCGAAGTTGAAGATGATAGTTCCTGTGAGCTATTATGGGTAGAGGTTGCACCTGAAAATCGTAAGACGTTAATAATTGGTTCCTTTTACCGGCCTCCCGACTCTGACGATACAATAGCAGGAAGGTTCAAAGAAAACCTGAGTCAAATTACAAAAACGTACCCGTCTCATACGATAATAGTAGGCGGAGATTTTAATTTACCCTCAATCTGCTGGCGAAATTATATTTTCAAATCAGGAGGTACGAATAAAACATCGTGCGAAATTATACTCAATGCATTCTCTGAGAATTACTTAGAAAAATTAGTTCATGAGCCAACTAGAATTGTAAATGGATGTTAGAAGACACTTGATCTCTTTGCAACAAATAATCCTGAGCTCATAACGAGCATCAAAACGGATACAGGTATTAGTGAACACAGAGCTGTCGTAACGAGACTGAATATCAAAAGTCCCGATGTTATCAAAAATAGACGAAAAGTATATTTGTTCATGAAAGCAGATAGATTGCTTCTTGAAAGACAGTTCCCACTCTTTCCAAACACTAAACGTCAGTGTAGATCAAATGTAGATCAAATTCAAAGAAGTAGTATCGACAGCATTTGACAGTTTTATACCAAATAAATCAATAAAAGAAGGATGTTATCCTCTTTGGCACTCAAATCATGTCAGGACACTGTTCCAAAAACAACGATAAAGGCATGTTAAATTTAAACGAACACAAAGTTCCCAGTATTAGCGATCCTACACAGAAGCTCGAAATTCAGGGAGTACTTCAATGCGAGATGCCTACAATACTTTTCGCAATGAAAATCTTTCTCGAAATTTGATTGAAAATCTAAAGAGATTTTGGTCATATGTCAAATATAATAGGGGCAATACACAAACAATACTCTCACTACGTGATAGTAATGGCGATCCTGCCGATGATAACGCTACTAAAGCAGAGTTACTAAACACAGCTTTTAGAAAGTCATTCATTAAAGAAGACGAAACCAATATTCCAAATTTTGAATTACAAACAAGGGCCAGAATGATTAACGTTAAAGAAGATATCCTCGGAGTAGTGAAGCAACTTAAATCACTTAACAAGAACAAGTCTTCTGGTCCGGACTGTATACCCATTAGATTTCTATTTGATTATGCTGATGCGACTCCTACTTACTTAACAGCAATATACAACCGATCGCTCAAAGAGGGATCTGTAACCAAAAGATTGGAAAGTCGAGCAGGTCACACTTATATTCAAGAAAGGCAGTAGGAGTAAACCACTAATCTGCAGGCCTATTTCATCGGCGTCAATCTGCATCAGGGTTTTGGTACATATCCTGTATTCAAATATTATTAATTATCTCGAGCCGGCCGCGGTGGCCGAGGTGGCTGAGGCGCGCCAGTCACGGTCAGCACGGGCACTACGGTCGGGGGTTCGAATCCGCCCTCGGGCATGGATATTTGTGCCGTCCTAGTTCGTAAGTAGTTCATAAGTAGTTTGTAAGTTTAGGGACTGATGACCCCGTAGTTAAGTCCCATAAGCTTAACAAACATTTGAACATTTGAATTATCTCGAACAGAATGTTCTATTGAACCAAGGTCAACACGGATTTAGAAAATATCGTTCATGCGAAACACAACTAGCTCTTTACTAACACGAAGAGATGAGTGCTATCGACAAGGGTTCACAAATTGATTCCATATTTCTTGATTTGCAGAAGGTTTCTGACACACAGCTTTTAATCAAATTGCGTGGTTATGGTATATCGCCCCAAATTTGTGACTGGATTTCCTGTCAGAGAGGACACAGTTTGTATTAATCAATGGTAAGGCATCGACATAGGTGATATCGGGCATCCCACAGGGTAGTGTTATTGGTCCTCTGCTGTTCCTCATTTACATAAACGATTTAGGGGAAAATCTAAGTAGCTCTCTTAGGTTGTTTGCAGATGACGCCGTCATTTACCGTCTAGTACAATCATCTGAAGATCAAAACCATCTACAGAATGATCTAAATAAGATATCACTGTGGTGTAAAAATTGTCAATTGACTCTAAATAATGAGAAGTGTGAGGTCGTCCACATGAGTACGAAAGTAAATCCGTTAAACTTTGTTTACAAGATAAATCAATAGAATGTGAAGGCCGTAAACTCCACTAAATACCTAGAAATTACTATTACATCAGACATAAACTGAAAAGAAGACGTAGATAATGTCGTGGGAAAGGCGAACCAGAGACTGCGTTTTATTGGCAGAACCCTTAAAACATGCAATATAACTACTAAAGAAACTGCATACATTACGCTTGTCCATCCTCATTTGGAGTATTGCTGCCCAGTGTGAGATCCTTATCAGGTGGGTTCGGCGGAGGACATCGAAAGTGTCCAAAGAAGGGCACTTCGTTTTGTATAGTCACGATACAGGGGAGACAGCGTTACGGAAATGATACAGGATCTGGGATGGGAATCATTACAACAACTGCGCTTATCGCTGCGGCGTGGGCTACTTACGAAACTGCAATCGCCGGACGCAGTGGCCGAGCGGTCTGCGGTGCGCCAATCACAGTCTGCGCGGCCGCTACGGTCGGGGGTTCGAATCCCCCCTCGGGCATGGAGGTTTGTGTCGTCTTTAGTATAAGGTAGTTCATAAGTTATAAGTTTAGGGACTGATGACCCCGCAGTTAAGTCCCTTTAGCTTAACAAACATTTGAACAAACTCCAATCGCCAATTTCCTCCTCCGAATTCGAAAATATATTGTTGACTGCCACTTACATAGGTAGATAAGATCATCAGAATAAAAAACGAGAAATCAGAGATCGAACGAAGTGATTCAGATGTTCTTTCTTCCCGTGCGCTGTTCGAGAATGGAATGGGAGATAATAGTATAAAGGTGGTTCGATTAACCCTCTGCCAGACACTTTAAATGTCATTTGCAGAGTATCCCATGTATATGTAGATGGCGTATGCTTTTGTAACTTGGTAATTTGAGCGGTCTTTATTGCCCGTACATGTTTCATTCAGTGGACTTTTATGTACTTATAATTACGGGTTCAGGTATTCCTGTCCTTCAACTTTTAATTTTTTAATTTTTATTCATTTATTTATTAATTATTATTATTTATTTTTTATTGGATCCCGAGGAAAACTCAGAGAAACAGGAATTCCTGAAGTCGTAATAACTAGAAATATAGGACCACTGAATATGTTGCATTTGGTATGAAAAAAGTATGGCTAATAGAAAGAAAGAATACAATCTTTTGGTCAAGGCAGAGCGATCTAATTACAAAATAACCTAAGTTACGGCAAACATAGAGCACATGAACTGGAACATGAATATGACGTTATCTAGTTGCTTGCACTTTCCTTATTCTAATAACACATTAGAGAAAACATAAGCCGCGGAGGAGTAGACGAGCGGTCTAAAGCGTCTCGCTGCGGAGCGCGCGGTTACTCGCCGTGGAGGTTCGAGTCGTCCCTGGGGCAAGGGTGTGTGTGTTTGTCCTTAGGTTAGTTGTTTACCTAGGTTTAAGTAGTTTGTAAGCTACGGACTGATGACCACGCAGTTTAGTCCGATAGATTTACGAACATTTGAACATCTTTTTTTTTTTTTTTTTTTTTTTTTTTTTTTTTTTTTTTTTTTTTTTTTTTTTTTTTTCTAGAAAACATAACTTAAAGTAAGGACTAGCTTCTCTTCAGTTTCAATGGGGTGCTTTATAAAATTAACGCAGTGGTTTAACCAGCTTAGAGATGTACTGAAACGTGCTGTAATTCATCGTTATATATTGAAAAAATGCGCCTTGGTTGCACAGTGGTAGAGTGCCACACTACGAATCCAAAGGTCGCAGGTTCGATCCCCGCCAGGTCCTAGGATTTTTATCTGCCACTTTCCACTTCTTTCACCTCTGGCAGTATTGCTCATGAGAAAAATACCGAGTAGCACCGTGGTTCGGAACCCACGTTAAACTGTAGCTCCCCCTATAACTGGCTGGGTAAGTCATTTCGAAGGTCGGAGGAAGGCAACGACATACCACCTCCAAACAGGACCATGCCTAGTAAAGCACTGTGGTGTTCAAACCAATCTACGAATTGTTGACTGCTTTACCTTTTATATTGAAAAACACGATCAGGATATTTCCTTGTCAGGTGGAATAAATGGTTATATTCCCAGAATTCTTTACGTTTACAAGGTGGACAGCACAGTTCGTAATCCCTAAAACCGGGAGCACTTTAAGGGCTCTACATTCGTACCGTACTTCGTCTTCACTGTTCGGCGACATTATGTTCCCTGACACGCAGCGGGCCTCGCCGCCCCACTCACTATACACACGTGCAGCGCCGCGACCGCCTCTATTCAAGAAACGCGCAGCTCCACGCGCCGCTAGACTCTTGACTCGCCGCTCCACGATGTTTTCATCCTTACAGTGCTCGTCACCTTTCTATCTTTCCCTGTAAGGTAAATGGCTATCTAGCTAGGTCACGAACTCGCTGACATTCCGTAGACATTCCGCACTCGTAATTGTGTTCTGCGACTGTTCATTTGTAGGATTGTGCACCCCTTACATGCATTTTGCGCTAAAAGAACGTGGCTTCTCTCCAATGTGTTTTCTTCCGCACCCCGTACAGTCCAGGCGTGAGTACTTGTGTATCTTGTCGATGTCATCCGTCGTGAAACATGCCACATCTTTCATTTCTTGCTGCTAAGTCAAATAGAGAGAGAACATTTTTCTACTCTTCCACTGACATCAGTAGCATCCAGAATGAAACTTTTCACTCTGCAGCGGAGTGAAAAGTTTCATTCTGGAAACATCCCTTGCGCTGTGGCTAAGCCATGTCTCCACCATATCCTTTCTTCAAGGAGTTCTAGTCTTGCATGTTTCGCAGGAGAGCTTCTGTGAAGTTTGGAAAGTAGGAGCCGAGGTACTGGCGGAAGTAAAGTTGTGAGGTGGCATCGTGTGTCGTGTCGGGATAGCTCAGTCAGTAGAGAGCTTGCCCGCGAAAGGCAAAGGTCCCAGGTTCGAGTCCTGGTTCCGCAACAAAATTTTAATCTGCCAGGAAGTTTCATCTGTAGCATCGTTTTTTTATTTTTTGTTTGATTTTTCTGTTATATATACAATTCTGTTTTTGCCAAAACTGTTTACCTCTACGAGTGTGGATGAAATTTAAAAAGTTTTAACCGTAAAAGTTAATCTGCTCACTAACTTAAGTACAGTTCTGTCATATACAGTCTCTGACTAGCATTTATACTGCACGTAAATAACGTAGAATATTAGATTCTAGTCACGTTGCATCACTAGTATGCAATAACATACTCGACAATAATCTGTATAAATACCGTAATAAAAAGTAACCAAGGCCATTTGCCTGCTAAAAGAAGTCAGGCCGCGGCGGAGCGGCCGAGCGCTTTGAGGTGCGCGAGACCGTTCCCCGTCGCGGGTTCGAATCGCCCCTAGGGGATTGGATGTTAATGCCGTCTTTAGTATAAGCTACTTCACAAGTAGTTTGTAAGTTTAGGGACTGATCACCCCGCAGTGAAACCTTTATTGTATGACTTTTTATTTAAAGCTATAAAAAAAATACCACAAGTAGTGTATAGCGCATATATACTGAGAAAAATATTGACACAAAAAATCCTTAAAATTTGTGGTAAAATTTTGATCAGTTTGAGAGATAATGGAAAAAATAAGGTACTTATGAGTTCGTTTGGTCTGATGTGCACCTACGCTGTGGCTTGCTTAAAGAGGGTAACGATCCGTTGATGTGGTACAGCCTACTTATGTGAAACAAAATATTCATTTAAGTTACACGCAACTGTTCAATACTGCGTCTGAAGTCTTTCTGAAAATAAGCTATGCAATCATTGCGCTTTATTTCATCCATAAATCAGCGGCCGGCCGCGGTGGCCGAGGGGACTGAGGCGCTCTAGTCACGGTCTGCACGGCCGCTACGGTCGGGGGTTCGTATCCCCCCTCGGGCATGAATATTTGTGCCGTTCTAGTTCGTAAGTAGTTCATAAGTAGTTTGTAAGTTAGGGACTGATGACCCCGTAGTTAAGCCCCATAGACTATACAAACAAACAAACATAAATCGGCTGAAATTGTAAAAATTTAAGCATGCTTCGTAATTGCTGCTGGCTGGAACGATACAGCGTTGCTGCTAGAGCGGCCGCTGACTCCAAAGTAACTGAAATACACCATAAATGGGCAGGATGTGCTACTGATTACAAACAGCACAACAGAACACAATTTCATACTTCTATTTACGATAACATGCAACTATTAATCACACATTAGACACCATTAGATCGCAGAATGTCGACATCGAAAAACAATCTAATATTGGTCAAGCTACAGGTTAGTGGCGATGTACCAGCTCAAAACACGGACAAAGAATAGAGGAAAAAAGGGAATTTTTTCTTTGGTTCAGCTCCTAATATAGACTTAAATAGTGCCAAGCCTGCTGTGGAGACACTATGCAATGGAATCTACCATTGTCGCTGATAGTCCACGTTGCTGATATACTTACCTTACTTGCGACCAAATGGACTCGCCCATTCCATGTCACCGGTGTGCCCAGAATCGAGGGAAAAACAGTCACTTGTGAGCAAGCGGTGTAACGTAATTGTGTCACTATGTTCACGAAACAGGAACAACAGAGTTGGATCAAGATGTGGCAGAGATCGTACAGTACCATAGTGTCATCAAGGTCTTCAAGAGGCGTGCTGGGAATCGACATTGCCGTAGAGAACTGTGGCACATTGGGTAAAAGCCTTCAACGAAGGTCGGAAAACTGTGGCTGTCATGCATCGGGAGGTCGTCCTAGCGTCCCTGAAGAAGAAGTGCAAAATGATGCCGCATTAGTGGACAGTGATCGACGCCAGACGAATCGTGAGCTCGCCCACGCAATCGGATTAGCACATACGACAATGCGCCGCATCCTGAAGGAACGTCTGAGCATGCGCAAAATTGCATCACGATGGGTTCCGCATGAATTGACGGAAATGCAGAAATGCACGCGATACGACGCTGCTCAGACGCACTCACTTGGAGCGCTATGAGTGCGAAGGAGAGTCTTTCTTACGCCGTATCGTAGCACTGGATGAGACATGGGCCACATCGTACGAGCCAAAACTGAAACGGCAATCCAACGAATGGCGATATTATGGGTCGCCGCGAAATCGAAAGTGCGTCAGAGTCCCAGTATGGTGAAAGTTATGGTGATTCTCGTGTAAAACTATGATGGTGTTATCCTAACGCATTACGTTCCTCCACGGCAGACAGTCAATGCACGGTATTACTATTCGTGTTTGGGGCATCACCAACGCCCAGGTTTGCGAAAAAAGCCGGCCGCAGTGGCCGAGGGGAGTGAGGCGCGTCAGTCATGCAGTCATGGTCTGCACGGCCACTACGGTCGGGGGTTCGAATCCCCCTTCGGGCATGGATGTTTGTGCCGTCTTTAGTTCAAAATGTTTGTTAAGCTTATGGCACTTAACTACGGGGCCATCAGTCCCTAAACTTGCAAACTACTTATGAACTACCTTATACTAAAGACGACACAAATATCCATGCCCGAGGGGGGATTCGAACCCCCGACCGTAGTGGCCGTGCAGACTGTGACTGAAGCGTCTCAGTCTCCTCGGCCACCGCGGCCGGCCCGTCTTTAGTGTTAGCTAGTTCACAAGTAGTTTGTAAGTTTAGGGACTAATGACCCAGTAGTTAAGTCCCATAACCTATAAAAACATTTGAAGATTTTTTTGCGGAAAAAGCAGCAATATATTCTGTACAACACATCCATCATTTTGCAGGACAGTGCGCGGGTGCATACAGCGCAAGCTGTGGCTGCTCTGTTCGGTCGATGGGACTGGGAAGTACTGTATCATCCACCATACTCCCCGGAGTTACGTCCTTGTGAATTTGATTGGATTCCGAGGATGAAGGAACCACTTCGTGGCATTCGCTTCAGAACTGTTCCAGAAATTCGACAGCCTTATAAACTGCTCCATTCGCACCATCGATAAAACAGGTTCTGCTAACGGTATATTACGCCTTCCACATCGCCGTAGCCTTTCCACAATGTTGTTCAATCTGTACATTAAGCACGCTGTGAAAGAATGCAAGCAGAAACTTGGAGAGGGAATAAAAGTCCAGGGAGAGGGAATAAAAACCTTGCGGTTTTATAGCGACACAGTAATTCTGTCATACACAGAAAGGAACTCGAAGAGCAATTAAACGGAATGGACAGTGTCTTGAAAGGAAGGTATAGGATGAACATTAACAAGAGTAAAACGAGGGTAATGGAATGTAGTGTCAGTAAATCAGGCAATGCTGAAGGAATTAGATTAGGTAATGAGACAAGAAAAGTGGTAGATGAGTTTTGTTAGTTGGGTAGCAAAATGACTTCTGACGGCCTAAGAAAAAAAGATATAAAATGCAGAATGACTATAAAATGCTGAAGAAGCGAAATTTGTTGACAACCAATATTAGTTTAAATGTAAGGAAGTCCTTTCTAAAAGCATTTGTCTTTAGTGTGGCACTGTATGGGAGTGAAACGTGGACGATAAGGAGTTCAGATAAAAAAGATGATAGAGGCTTTCGAAATATGGTGCTACAGACGAATGATGATTAGATTGGCATATCACGTAACTAATGAGGTGCTCAACAGAATTGGGAAAAAAGGAGTTTCTGGCATATGCTGACTAAGAAAAGGGGTAGGTTGGTGGGACATATTCTGAGACATCAAGGAATCGTTAACTTAACATTAGAAGTAAGTGTGTGGGGTAAAAATCGTAGAGGGAGACCTAGGGACGAATACAGCATATTGAAAAGGATGTAGGTTGCCGTACGTATTCTCAGACGAAGAGACTTGCACAGAACAGGGTAACGTGGAGAGCTGCATCAAACTAGTCTGCGGACTGAAGACCACAACAACAACCATATCGCTAGCAACTGGTTCTACACAACGCTGGTTACTACTTTGAAGGACAGTAACAGGTGCAAACATGTAACGCTTTTGTATCTGTTGTGAATAAATAGTTGCCAATATTTAAGTTCCAACCCTTGTTTTGTTTCGCAGTTTTGACATTTAAAGCAGTACCACCACTAGAAGATACAGCTTATCCCAAAACGAACGAAGAGATCCAAATGTAAATAATTTTTTGCATATAGGGTCAGTGACGTAGCCAGGATATTGTCAAAGGGGGTGGGGGGGTCAGACTTGTTAAAGAGAAATTTACAAAGGCTCATGTTTTACATTTATTCTAAAAACAAATTTAACATCTTTATATTTTATGTAAATAGTTTTCTTTTGTTGGACCTTCTTACAAATACTACAGTATTTTATATACAAATACTACAGTATTTTATATACAAAATTGAGGAAAATATTTCTTTGAAATTGTTTCAATATAAGTCAGCAAAACCTTCAGTTGTTATTCCAAAAGAACTCAGATTGTCAGAATGAGAAGTGTTTCTTTGTATTTGGAAACTGGCAACGACCCGGTTGCATGTCAACAAGCTTGCTGTCTGTCAGCCACGACTAAAGCTCGGTGTTTCGCAAAAGTTGCATTAATTTTTGCTTCAGGATAAATGCCTTGCATATTGATTCAGCAAGCGTAAGTCTATATTCGATTAATGCCCATTTATTTTACTTCCAAGATTAATGATTCTTTTACGCTTGTTGTCATTGCAACTTCTCCATCCTCTAGATAAAATATTACTCTCAAACCTTACTTTCAAAAGTATTACATTTACTGAGTGCGGTGCCTTATGATATACTGGACTATTGCCACTCCAAATAACGACTCCACTGGTAACATTAAACTGCTGTAAATAGATGAATACGCTATTATAGTAGTACGTATTTCAACTTACCATAACGCTAGTGGATGAATGAAAGTCGGGTTTTCTCTTTTTTCTTGTTATGAAGTTATCCATAATTGGAAACCAATTTTAACAGCACAAAAGAAATAAAGGGCAGCAATTACATTACATTACACTGCAAGTAAGAACTGCAGTGGTTTACATAGCAATAATGGAGTAAGGTCAACAATGGATACTTGCTAAACGAGGAGTGGGCAATAGCCGATGCTGTTATAGATGTATCGATAATTTGAGGTATGATTCCATTTCCTGGAGGTGCTCCACGACCACACAATGATGAACACACCAGATGTTGTCGCAGCGTTGGTCGTTAATGTTTTATTTTAAAAAACCACAGATCGATTTCAGTCACCTAGTGACCATCTTCAGTGTTCTTCAAACAAACATTATGAATTCCCTGAATGTCACTGCAACGGCGAACATAAAATTGCCTAATTTTATGTTCGCCGTTGCAGTCACATTCAGGGCATTCATAATGTTTGTTTGAAGGACACTGAAGATGGTCACTAGGTGATTGAAATCATTCTGTGTTTTTATTTATTTATTTATTTTAAAATAAAACATTAACGGCCAATGCTGCGAAATGCATCTGGTGTGTATCGATAATTAAAATCTATAGATGGATTTATTGACTGTCGATACTGGGTATCTCTTTTTCGTCGTATACTGATTATAACAATATCATTCAGTTTCACTACACGGTAGCTAGGCCGTGTCTTATTTCATTTAGTCCCTTCAGAGGTTAGAGTCCACCATCGACCATGGGTGTGTGTGTGCTGTCCTTAGCATATGTTTGAGTAGTATTTTATCGTTTAGGTGATAGGGCGTCAGGACCCCCAAGACCCTCCCCCCTTTGGCTATGTCCTTGGTAGGGTGTGAGGTAGCAATGACAATATCACTCGGGCAAAGAATCCATATGGCGCCCCCTACAACCCATTGGAATTACTGACTTTAAATTTGTTATGCTACATTACAGATAGCTGCTTTTAATGGATAACTCCTTCAAATCTATAACTATAAGAATCAGTTATCAAACTGAGTGGGATCTACTTAATTAATAGATGAATGCTTGATATACAGCTAAAGTTGGTTAATACACATCTAACGAGTAAAAGTCTTATCGCTTTGGTACATGTATCAAGCGTCAGTGTTGGTAAAGAATGTAGTTATTGCTACTTATATCAATGGGGAAAGAACTTTCTTTGAGCCTGAAGTTCACCGCCTATCTGAAAGGCCGCCACCCTACCCACCCCAGCCTGCTAAGACGCTACGTGTGTAAACACCTCTTCTCTATTAAACGTAATAAAACGAAAATACGTTACGTAATGTAGGCCTACTTACCTGTACTGTGTTGTTATATTCTGGAATATTTGTTGATTTCTTGCTGGTTTCCTTATTCTCTGATTCTACGTTTTCATTTCCATTATTGTCTGTTTCAGAAGTACGAAAGAATTTCTTTAATGCTGCTGCCTGTTTCTCATTTTCAGCCGCTAATTGTGCTCTTATTTTTCTGTATACATTTCCAGAAGGCTTCTTTCTTTCCGACATGTTGATAAAGAACACATTAACACAACGATTTTTCTACTGAGAGTTGCAATTCAGGAGACAAAAGAAGACGCACACCATGAAGGCTGCACTACATGTACATGACTTCTGATTTATAATGTTCTTTCACGAGACATTTGAAGTACAAACAGGACTAATTTCTGTTTGGTTGCCGATAACTCAATATTGTTTGTGTGTATTGTTAGAGCGGCCGACACAGCTTTGTCGCAAGGAGTGCAATTGTCGGCACCGCAGCGGTTGTAATTGTCAGAGCGTGTTATTGTTGCTCAAAACTCCCAACTATCAACAACAGCCTTTAGCTTTGTCAGCGGAAATTTGTTTATAGACAAATAAGGTGAAGGGATGAAGGGATTTCCTTTATAAGAGATTCAAGAAGAAACCGGGGTTGTTATAAAGAGTGAGGCCTATGGCATGAGGTAATAACCAATGTTGGTACACAGTTTATGAAAAAGTTAATTTTTAGTTCACCCGGGTCGCCCGGCCCTTCAGTGGATACTGCCGTTGCACAAGATAGAGTGTACTCTGCATTGAACCAGTGTTTGGACTGAATAGAACAACAACAGATCTATTAGGCCGGTAACGCACTAGGCAGCCAGGCTGCGGCAGCCAAAATATTGAGCAGCCAGTTGGTGGCAGCCAGAGTTCGCAGCCAGCTGACGGCCAGAGCGATATGGAAGGTGTGATAATCGTCAACCATTTGTCTCAAAAGAAACGCAAAGCAAATAAGAGATACTGGAATCATCCTCTGCTTGCGGAGCGGCACTCGAAGGGTTTATTTAAAAATTACTTCAAGGATCTTCGATACTACCCAGATCGTTTTTTTTTTTTTTTTTTTTTTTTTTTTTTTTTTTTTTTTTTTTTTGGCTTAACTACGGGGTCATCAGTCCCTAAACGTACAAACTATTTATGATCTACCTAATACTAAGGACGGCACACATATCCATGCCCAAGGGGGGATTCGAACCCCCGACCGTAGTGGCCGTGCAGACCGTGACTGGAGCCCCTCAGTCCCCGCGGCCACCGCGGCCGGCCAAACGTTCATACAGATATGTTTGTTCGAGCCCATGTACTTTCCTTGTGAGTCATAAATAACAGAGCAGCATTTTCTAATTTGAAACTTAAACAATATAAACAATAATATATAAAGAAACATGACTACTATCACATGTATAAAATCCGCCGACGAATAGCTGCGCGCACTAAGGCGCCTTGCTATGGTGCGCGCGGCCATTCGCCATCGGAGGTTCGAGTACTTCCTCGGGCATGGATATATGTGTGTTTTGTCCTTAGGATAAAGTAGTTTAAGTAGTTTGTTAGTTTATGGAGCGATGACCACTGCAGTTAGGTCCCATAACTTTACAGACATCTGAACAGCCACAAAAGTTTTCGGGCGGCAAGTATAACAATCACAACCTTGTACATTTTAATACCTTGTAAGCAGTCCTTTGTGTTTAATCACTTGTTCCAAGCGTGCAGACCGTGACTGACGCGCCTCAGTCCTCTCGGCCACCGCGGCCGGCCCCAGATTTCTCTTCGTCTTTGAATTTCATGAATAAATTTCTGTGTGTCGAACGTCATGACAGCTTGGAGACAAGGTGTGGCTGCTTCGTCAAGTGCGCGGAGATTGCTGGCAGCCACACGCGTTCACTGCGGGGCTCGCTGTTCGCTACTGGCTGCCCGCAGCCAGCTGGCTGCCACTGCCGTGCAGTCGGCCGCGTTTTGATGGCTGCCACTGCCGCAGCCACCAATTCCTGGCTGCCCAGTGCTTGTAGCGGCCTGCCGTATGCCACCATTGTTTCATTGGCTGCCGCAGCCTGGCTGCCTAGTGCGTTACCGGCCTCAGATCATCCAGTTTACCAGGGTCCTGATGAAGCAAGGAAAGCGCCGTTTGTTGGCGCAGGCGCCTGCCGGTTCTCGGTGTTAGACCCTCGCGGAGCCAGCGGTAGTGTCGAGAGTTCTCCAGAAGCGGCGGGAGGCGCTGCCCCCGCCCTGCACAGTGGGATATTTCTGGCTGGCAGCGTTGAGCGGTGCTCGGCCCACGCGGGGGCGCCGCGGCACTGACCTAGAGCCTCCCTATAAATAGGCGCGCGCCGCCGCCGCCGCCTCAGTAAGCCGACGACATGGCCGGCATCAGCGTCACCGCTTCCGTGTCCGAGCAGGACCGACACCTCACAGACGTCTCCACCGTCATCTTCGGCAACGGCAAGGTCTACACCGGCGGCGACGATGGCAAGGTCAAGGTACGCTGCTGCACGCGCACCTACCTCAAACAGACGTTCCTCTTCATCTACATCTACATACATACTCCGCAATTCACCGTAAGGTGCGTGGCGGAGGGTACACTGTACCACTACTAGCCATTTCCTTTCCTATTCCACTCCCAAATGGAACGAGGAAAAAAATAATGCCTATATGCCTCCGTACGAGCCCTAATTTCTCTTATCTTGTCTTTGTGATCATTACCCGAAATGTAAGTAGGCGGCAGCAAGATCGTACTACACTCAGCTTTTAAATTCCGGTCCTATAAATTTACTTAACAGAAATTCACGAAAAGAATGTCGTCTTTCTTCCAGCGATCCCCAATTGAGTTGCCGGAGCATTTTCGTGACACTCGCGCATTGGTCGAATCTACCGGTAACAAATCTAGCTGCTCCCCTCTGAACTGCCTCTATGTCTTCCTTTAAACTGATCTGCTGCGGGTCCCAAACACTTGAGCAATACCCAAGACGTGGTGGTACAAGCGTTTTATACGCGGGCTCCTTTACAGGTGAAGCACATCTTCCCAAAATTCTCCCAATAAATCGAAGTTGGTTGTCCGCCTTACAACTGTCCTTACATGCTCGTTCCATTTCATATCGCCCTGCAATGTTATCCCTAGATATTTGAACGACGCGACAGCATCAAGAAGCTCACTACTTATGCTGTATTCGAACATTATGGGATTGCCTTTTCTAATTATGCGCATCACCTTACATTTTTCTACATTGAGAGCTAGCTGCCATTCTTCGCACCAACTAGAAATTTTATCTAAGTCATCCTGTATGCTATTAATGTCAGTTACAGACGACACCCTCCCATACACCACAACATCATCAGCAAACAGCCGCAAATTACAATTTACTCTGTCCATCAGATCATTTATATAGATAGAAAATAATAGCGGTCCTATCACACTCCCCTGGGGCACGCCTGACGACACTCGTCTCTGATGAACACTCGCCGTCGAGAACAACGTACTGCGTTCTATTACTTACTGCACGCGCACCTACCTGAAACAGACGTTCCTAGTTTGTTTCTCGATGTATAAGCCACCAGAATACAGCCAGTCACGAATTTTAGGATGACCGTCGCCTAACAGATAAAGCAGAATCGGTTGATATATTAGTAGGCGCGTTATTATCACATAGTAGCTGTTGTATACAAACACACACAGGTCGTTGGTTGGGAGTTTTCCACACCAATTCACAAGCAAATGATAACTGGCAGAGGTTTATACGAGGCGCGGCCAAAAAGTAAGTTCCGTTTGGTTATATAAAACGAACGGGTACAAATACAGAAAAAATATTGATTGTACAAAAATCTACAACTGTTAAACTACTTTTCTACATAGCTTCCGAAAATTTTCTAGGCAATTTTCATAGCATCACAAAAGGTTTTGTGTGCCTTCTTCATACAATGTTGCCGCCTGTGTATTAAACCATGCCGTAACATGTTGTTTCAGCAAGTCATCATCGATGAAGTGTTGTCCACCAAGGACAGATTTTAGGTGTAAGAAGAGGTTTACTGTCAAAAGATTTTTTTTTTCACTATAATGCCTGACCTCACACACCGAATATGGACAAACAATTCTCACGGAAATTTCAGTGGGACCTGTTTGATGGGGACCTGACCTAACATGTTGTTTCAGCAAGTCATCATCGATGAAGTGTTGTCCACCAAGGACAGATTTTAGGTGTAAGAAGAGGTTTACTGTCAAAAGATTTTTTTTTTTCACTATAATGCCTGACCTCACACACCGAATATGGACAAACAATTCTCACGGAAATTTCAGTGGGACCTGTTTGATGGGGACCTGACCTAACATGTTGTTTCAGCAAGTCATCATCGATGAAGTGTTGTCCACCAAGGACAGATTTTAGGTGTAAGAAGAGGTTTACTGTCAAAAGATTTTTTTTTCACTATAATGCCTGACCTCACACACCGAATATGGACAAACAATTCTCACGGAAATTTCAGTGGGACCTGTTTGATCATCCTCCATACAGCTCGCACCTCTCTCCTAGCTACTTTCATCTCTTCTTACCCCGTAGTTAAGTCCCATAAGCTTAACAAACATTTGTACATTTGAACACCTCTTCTTACACCTCAAATCTGTCCTTGGTGATCAAGACTTCGACGATGATAAAGAGCTGTAACCACATGGTTGAATACACAGGCGGCAACCTTCTGTAAAGGATGCATGCAAAAACTTGTGGCACGCTATGACTAGCGCATACAAAATTTCGGCAGTTATATGGAAAAGTAGTTTAAGAGTTGTAAAATTGTATGCAATGAAAATTTCTTCTGTATCTGTGTACAATTTCATTTTATTACCAAACGGAACTTACTTTCTGTACGCGCCTCGTATATTAATAAACATGGAAACTGTCATTGCCTTTGTCTCGATATGCTAAGTATGGGTGATTCTTCATACAATACCACTTCAATTTGCAGTACTGTTTGGTAGCCATGCACATCGCACGTATCTTGTCATTACCCAAATATTACCGGCGCAGTTACCACGAAACCAGATTCTTCTTCATCATAACATTCTGTAGAAACACTTGACACAATCGGTATATGCAAATTATTGATAAAGGAGGGGGGGAGGAAGGAGGATTAGGAAAAAAAGGAATGACAGTGGCTGCATTTGAGCATTGAAATGAAACAATGGCGACATGTTGAACTGTGAGCCTGGCCGGGAATCGAACCAGGGTCTCCCGCTTCGGGCCAGCGGTCGCCTTAACCACTTGGCTACCCATTCTCGCCTGCCGTTTGTCTCAAACTCACACAAGTCGCACTCTATGGCTGTAGCGCCCTTTCGTCCATCCCCTCTTACACTCGCGGTTGCGGATTCCCGTGCGAGAACAGACACCACACCAATATAATAAGTACAATGGGTATAAGCTGACGGGTCTACCCATGGCGTTGGGAACACAAAAATCAGTCGCATATTCAATCACTTTATTTTACCGCTATAACAAGCTCCGACACGACACAGAGAGACGCTGCCAGACGGCACCATCGATATACTCACACTCGACACTGCCTATTGGAGTTTCAGCCTCCCCCCCCCCCCCTTCTAAACTCCTTCTCCCGGCCCACCGCTTTCAGTAATTTCTATATATAAAAAAATAAGTACACATACTTGACAAAGAGTGTCATTTTAAAAAGACTGTTGTGAATTAAGAAAAGGTTAATGTTTCATTAGAAAGCTAACATGTTCTACTACGACGTGTCAAAAAATCAGCCATCCGCAGTGGCCGAACAGTCTGCGGCGCGCCAGTTACAGTCTGCACGGACGCTACGATCGGGGGTTCCAATTGTTTGTGTCGTCTTTAGTATAAGGTAGTTCATAAGTAGTTTGTAAATTTAGGACTGATGACCCCGCAGTTAAGTCCCTTAAGCTTAACAAACATTTGAACTTTTTTTGGAACAGAAATCAGATCTTTAAACGATACGCCTTCTTCAAAATAGTCAGAAGCCGGTTAAACTTCATTTACACGATAAATCGGTCAAAACTACACAGTAAATTCAACTACATACGTAGGAGTAACAATTACAAACATCTAAAATTGGAAAGAACACATAGAAAATATTGTACTGAAAGCGAACCAAAGACTACGTTTCGTTGGCAGAACACTTAGAAGATGCAACACTTCTACTAAAGAAACTGTCTACACCACACGTGTGCGTCCTATTTTGGAGTATTGCTCCAACATTGCGGGATCCCCACCAAGTGGGATTGACAGATGATTTAGAGAAAGTACAGTGAAGTTCAGCTCGTTTTGTATTATCGCGATATAGGGGAGAATCTGTCGCTGAAATTATGCAAGAGGCTGGGTGAAAATCATTAAAAGAAAGGTGTTACTCGTTGCGACTAGATCTTTTTGCGAAATTTATTTCTACAACTTTCTCTTCCGAATGCGAACAGATTTTGTTAGCACCCACCTACATAGGAAGACATGATCATTAAATAAAATAAGAGAAATCAGATCGAAAACGGAAAGATTTTGGTGTTCCTTTTTTTCCGCGATCTATTAGAGAATAGAATTGTAGAGAAACATTTAAATCGCCCGCTACCGGGCTAAAACCCAGTTCCCTTCGAGCAGCCGTAGCGTGCGGATCTCCGAGCCGGCGCATTTCCAGGAGCTCAGTCCGTCAGTTCATCTGATGATGGCGACATGTATGATCGCCGATATATTGTGCCCGTTGGACACTATAGACCGGCAGTACACCCGTGGATAATTTGATTATCAAATACGCCGGGAGAAACTCAAGAATCACATCTACCATGCACTTCAGTGAGAATTGCAGAGTATTTATGTAGATGTTGATGAAACCAGAAATGCACGCAGATCGATAATTAGGTATTTTTGATTTTCAGAAGCAATGGGAAACATGCGAGGAAAAAAACTTGATAAAATGATGTGCTGCTCCTATAACTGTGAAGTTATCTGGGCACGTATAACACGTCTAAAAACGTAAATTTAGTAGTTGGGCGTTTTTTACCGGTTCCCTAGTGCTGCTGTAGCAGTTTTAGAGTCATTCAAAGAAAGTCTACAGTAGGTAGTGCGTAGGTATCCGGGCCATGTAATATTAGTCGGGGGAGACTTCAACCTTAAGAGTACAGATTGGGACCTCTCTAGTTACATTTCAAGCGGTACAGACAAGTAGACTTGCGAGCTACTTTTGGACACATTCTCCGAAAACTGTCTTGAGCAGTTAAACCGGCAACCCACGCGCAATGGTAATATTTTAGACCTTATAGCCACGAACAGGCCTGACCTTTTTAATGATGTCTGTGTAGAGACAGGAATTCGTGATCATGATATCGTCATAGTGTCGATGGTGACCAAAGTTCACAAACCAATCAAGAAGGCTAAGAGCGTGTTTTTGTTGGGAAGAACCGATAAGCAAATGTTGAATCGCACTTAGAAAATGAATGGGCATCGTTTAATTCCGGGACTATGGATGTAGAGGAATTGTGGTGGGAATGAAACAAAAAGAAGAAATAACAAATAGTGGTACGAGACACCCTCCACCCAGTGACGCCAGTTTGGAGGATTTTTTTTTATTTTTATTTATTTATTTATTTATTTTGTTACTTTGGGAAAATACTTTTTTAGGGGAAATTTTGGACAACAATAGTTTAGGGGAAATTTCTGTGGGGGGGGGGGGGGGGGTAGGGATACTTTTTTTTTTTTTCAAATGTTTGTAGAACTTATAGGACTTAACTACGGGGTCATCAGTCCCTAAGCTTACAAACTACTTATGAACTACCTACAACTAAGGACGGCACAAATATCCATGCCCGAGGGGGGATTCGAACCCCCGACCGTAGTGGCCGTGCAGACCGTGACTGAAGCGTCTCGGTCTCCTCGGCCACCGCGGCCGGCGGAGGGATACTAATGGGGAAATTGGGGAAGTATTTTTTCTGTCTAATGTTACTATTAATGCCTCTGATACTTCAGTTCTAACAGCACAAACTCCATATTCTGGATTCTCTCTGTCCCTCCCCCCCCCCCTCTCTCTCTCTCTCTCTCTCTCTCTCTCTCTCTCTCTCTCTCCTCTCTCTCTCTCTCTCTCTCCTCAAATGAACCAATACATCTTACCTCACATCGATGGCTGCAAAATATCAATACAAGTGTGACATATTCATTTGAAATGTTGTAACTTTACTAAAATGCTAGGCAACTGCATCTTATGCTAACATCAAAAGCCAATTGATTGTATCTTCTATTTTTGAAAAATAGTAGATGACTAATTTAATTGAATATTTCAGACTGTTAATGTTGGATTTCTCCAGCTATTATTTACACAACATAGTTTGCTGCCGAAATATGTCACTTTTCGTTTCTCCAGAGTGATAAGATAATAGAGAAAAAATTTAACATGGTTCAGTTTCAGAGATTACTTGATGACTACTGAATGTTTTACCTTAGAATGTTGTCCCAAAGAAGCAGTTGGTGTTATTGACCAAATTTATATTTTGTATTATTATATACTTACGATATTTAAAGCATATTTACTTACTGCTGTTGTAATTTTACATTTGTCGCCTAATTTTTGGTCGGGCTGTAAGTTTATTTAGAAAATAAGATTTTTGTTTATTGTTACAATTTTTGACAGGTATGATAACTGAGTGAACATAAATATTTAATTCTATCTCTTAAAGCTCCGAACAATGATGATAAAATCTATTTTCTGTTTTAGATATTTGGGGAAAAGTTCTCGAAATAGTGTCATTTTGGGGAATTTTTTGTTTGCTATGAGGAAATTTAGAAAAGGACATCTGACAAACCTGCCTCCACCACCCACCGTATCGAACTTTTTGGAGTATGTTTGTACATGCAGCATGTTTCGGATCACCATCAAAAGTACGGAGCAAGGATAACACTCCACGTCACAGATTGTGCGACTGCTGCCGCTTAAGTTTCGATTCCTCCCTCAGACAATGGTTTGTTTGTTGTCCTAGTTTGTAACTAAAGCGACCTATGACCTCAGCAGTTTGATCCTTTAGCAAAAAATAAAAATTGTTCACGTTCATAGAAATTCAAATCTGCCCTGTGGAGGAGCATTTGGCCACAGCAGAAGCAAAATAGCCTTTCATTAACTGCGAAACCAGTTCCGAGCGCCAAAATTTCAATCAGTTAGAGAAGACATTGTTTAATCACAAATGCCGTGACACAATTCGCAAAAATGTGCAAATGTTTATAAATCTATGGGACTTAACTTCTTTAGATATTACTCCCTAGGCTTACAAGCTAATTAAACGAAGTTACACTAAGCACAACAAACACACCCTTGCCAGAGGGAGGACTTTAACCTCAAACGGCGAGAAACTCCGCAGGAAGGCGACTTAGACCTCTCGGCCACTCCACGGCGGCACACAATTCGCCATATACGTTAAAGGTAATCCATTTCGACTCCATGAAGCAGAAATTCCTCCAGAAGAAACATATCGACGCATTTTCCACGTATTTTTGTCTGTAAAATGACTGTAATCAGTGCTCGACGATGTCTTAACATAACACTTCCGTTTCCAGTTATGATAACATCTTGCACAGTTTAAAAAGGAAAACTGAAGCGAACAATTTACATATATTGGTGGGAGCTATCTTTTTATGTAAAATAATGTTACTGCCAAGATCGGTTATTCAAACTTTTACTTGGTGTGACCGGTTTCGGTGGTCCTTGCCGCCATTATCAGAACTAAGAAATATAAATAAGAGCATCAGTAAGTGCTCCTTCATCGCTAACGTCAGCAACCGTTAAAAATCGTAACGTGTAAACACATTCTACAATGTTGCTTACATACCTGTTGAAACGTGACTGCCCAACTATATTATACATTACTTCTGCCTGTGCGGCGTGTTCCGGGTTTGTCTGTTAGATATAAAATCTGTTTATCACATGGCTGCCGACTCGGGTGTAGCGGCGGTGGGGAGTGTGGTGCGTCGAGTAGGACACCTCAGGTGTCGCATTGCTTCGTTCTCTGTCCCTGCTACCGAGGCACCTTCAGTTGTACCGGACGTGTTTGAGCCTCCCTCTCCGCAAGGGGAGTGGCGGGTTGTACGGCGTTCGCGTCGCTCGAGACGAAAGGTCAATGTGGAGGCTTGCCGTCTGGCCACGTGTTTCGTCCTGTGAGTGAACGTGTGGCCACTCCTTCAGCAGGGGCCGAGCAGGTGCACGGGGGGAGGGGATTATTAGTTATTGGGAGCTCCAATATTAGCCGCGTGATGGAGCCCCTTAGGCACCGTCTAATTCCGGAAAAAAGTCCAACGTGCACCTGGTGTGTCTGTCGGGGAACCTCATCCGAGATGTGAAATCCACACTGTTGAATTGGAATAGGAAGTCATGTCCCATGACCGCTCTCACACCTCTGGACTTTTTCCCTCTGGACTTAAAAGACGTTGGTGTAGGAATCCCCGTAGGAACGGATGAAGACGTGCTTGCTATGGTGGAACAAACCTGTCTCCTGCTAAAACAGACATTCGGTATCTTTGACAGTGTGAGACAGAACTTCATGCCCCGTTGTCATGCATATTTCGAACAGACTAGGCAAATACATCTACACCTACATTCATACTCCGCAAGCCACCCGATATGTGTGTGGCGGAGGGTACCTTGAGTACCACTATCGGTTCTCCCTCCTATTCCAGTCACGTAATGTTCGCGGAAAGAAAGATCGTCGGTATGCCTCTGTGTAGGCTCTAATCTCTCTGATTTTTTCATGATCTCTACGCGAGATATACGTAGGAGGGAGCAATATACTGCTAGGCTCCTCGGTGAAGGTATGTTCTCGAAACTTCGACAAAAGCCCGTACCGAGCGACAGAGCGTCTCTCCTGCAGAGTCTTCCACGGGAGTTTATCGATCATCTCCGTAAAGCTTTCTCGATTCCCAAATGATCCTGTAACGAAGCGCGCTGCTCTCCGTTGGATCTTTTCTGCTTCCTCTATCAATCCCACCTGGTACGGATCCCACACCAGTGAGCAGTATTCAAGCTGTGGGCGAACAAGTGTATTGTAACCTACTTCCTTTATTTTCGGAATGCATTTCCTTAGGATTCTTCCAATGAATCTAAGTCTGGCATCTGCTTTACCGACGATTGATTTTATATGGTCTTTCCATTGTAAATCACCACTAATACCTACTCGCAGATAATTTATGGAATAATTTCAAACTTCTACAAAAAAATTTCTGACTGCACCTACTGAAAGGAAGATAAACGCGAAAATATAGATCGTTTATTACAACTTCACTGTTCATGAAGTAAACCTGCTACATCAGACGGGACCTTTGAATTTATCCCTACTTCCTTATTACTAACTTCTTTTATACCACATTTTTCAGACATTATTTACCTAAACCACCGAGCGTACATGATAAATTATGTCATTGTACCCAAAATAGGGCAGAAGATGTAGCGGCTAAACAATGATATGCATGAAACTATCTTTTCTTATACATTACCAATTATAAAGACTACACTCCTCCATTGTACCAAGATGAGATCTCTTTTTCTGAACTTGTTCTTGCATATTTTCCCAACCTACAAAATTTAAGATATTTAAATATTCTGAGGATTATAGTTTTCTCTGGTTCAAGAAGCATGCGGAAGACGTCAGTACCGCAGGCGTGGACTTTATGACTGCTCCTCATCTGCTCTGCCTTGGCCATCCGCCAAACTTCCAGAGCCTACCAGACAAAAAAGCTGCAGTGTTACATAACCACAGAGGCTGAGATCACTAAAGCAGTCCCTTCGGTCTGGCGGCGTGCCGCACCTGTGTTCCATATCATTACCAATGAGAAATGACCAATGATGACGTTCTAAGGGCTGCGTGCACATGGCTGCGAGCTCTGAGCCCCCATGACACGGACTGCGTGGCTTCACCCGCCGGAGGTTCGACTCCTCCCTCATGTATGGATATATGTGTGTGTTGTTCTTAGCGTAAGTTACATTCAAATGTTCAAATGTTTTTAAACCTATTGGACCAAACTGCTACGGTCGTCAGCCCCTAGACTTACGAACTACTTAAACTAACTCTTATCACAACACACTCACACACATGCTCGAGGAGAGACTCCAACCTCCATCTAGAACATGACTTAGATTAATTAGTGTGTAAGTCTGGAGACCGATGATCTCAGCAGTTTGGTCCCTTAGGAATAAAATAATAATAATGACTAACAATTTCGTGTGGCATGTTTGGCCGTTAGACCCCAGCTGGTATCGTGTTCGGCCTGCCTGTGGCAAGTCTTCAAGTGACGCCACGTGGCCGAATTGCGAGTCGATGACGATGAAATAATGGCGAGGACGATACAACGCTCAGTCCCCGAGTGGAGAATATCTCCGTGCCGACCTGGAATCGAGCCCGGGCCCCCTGCGTGGCAATCTATCACGCTGTACCCTGGACTACGGAGGCGTACAATCTAATATATAAAGCAGAGTGTCCGTATATTTGTACGTGTTGCATACAAATCTACAGTTTTGTTCCAATCTTTATGAAATTTTGTAAACGTAAGCGTCAATCCATGAGGACGGTCGCCGTAAGTGTAAGACTCGCGTACGATACATAGTTCACGAGATATGACATCATAAACAATGAGATGCGCAGAAAACTGATGCTTTTAGCTACAATTCTGCTTATTTTCTCCTAAACTACTGGACCGATTTCAACCAAATTTGGTACATTCATTCCTTATCGTAAGGTACAATTGCTTCATATACGACACATGATTCAGAAGATTTGACGTTATAAACAATATGATTTGCAAGAAACTGCCACATAATGCGGCGAGACTTTATAAATGCGCTATATGACAATCAGAGTACTTAGCGACTTGCAACAAACATTATACATAATTTCAAACTTTTATTAAACTTTCTCTCGCTGACAACCGTAGCAAAAAGCTTTCCGATTGTTACGTTTCCGCTGTTTATTGAGTAAAACTACGGGATTCGGTATGACGTTACAATTTATAATTGGTACACTACAAACTGTAGCCGCAGGAACTTTTACATACAGTATACACGCATATAGTTGAGTGTACCTTCTAAGTTGTATCACAGTACGACAGGTAGTTTATGAGATATGAGCACATAAACAGTAATGTTCGTGGGAAACCACCCCATCACGCAGCAAGTTTTAATCTATTACTTCTTTAGTACTAATTGTATTCCCAAGAGATTTTACAGACACACAGCCTTTATACAAATAAATATATACCTGAAAAATAGCAGGAATAAATAAATAAATACCCGGGCAACGCCGTGTTTTCCGCTAGTAATAATAATATAAATATGTTACGGGTACAATACGTTTTCTCTTTGGTAAGCGTCTGTGAGTTGTCATACCCACTTGCCTCATCTGATGCATTAGCTATTGACAGCCAAGAATTTCAAACCGCTTGCCAAGGCAAGTAGTGATGGTACCGTTCAAGCTATCAAACACCAATTAGTAAAAAATTCATGTTGTTAGTTTAGGAGGAATCACAGGATGGCCCATTTAAAATGTTTCTGACCCAAAGCCTGACTGTCGTGAATGGTATGGTGGAATGATTGCCACACATAGTTGTACTACAATGTCAACAGTAAGGTTGTGTTGACTCCTAAGACCACTCATGATACACTACAAAAACCCGGATTTGACCTCACACCTCTTTTGTGTGTGTGTGTGTGTAATATTTTGCTCGACACTAAGCATCCAGAATGGCGTGCCGTTTTGTAATTTAGTGTATCCCTAAAATTGTTGGGCATACAGGGTTACAGCGCACGCTTACGGTTCTTTGAAGAGCAGTTTGTAGGTTGTAACTTTTAATGGTTCTTATTATTATGGGGCGATGTGCTTGATATATAATTCAATACTCATCTTTTATATTGCAACGATGACTGCGGGGGGTTCTGCTTGCGCTGCTTAGCTAAGCCGGGTTCTTCCAGAGTGAGAAGCTCATCAAAATGAAAACTCGTGATGCTCTTCCAAAAAAAATGTTCAAATGTTTGTTAAGCTTATGGGACTAACTACGGGGCCATCAGTCCCTAAACTTACAAACTACTTATGAACTAACTAAGACTAATGACGGCACAAATATCCATGCCCGAGGGGGGATTCGAACCCCCGACCGTAGTGGCTGTGCAGACAGTGACTGGAGCGCCTCCGACCCCTCGGCCACCGCGGCCGGCGATGCTCTTCCATTTTCGAAACATTTATTTCACAAAATTGCCGCCATATCGTCTCTCGAAACTATCTCGTTAGCCAACCACAAACAATACACTCTCACAGACTTTATTGCACAGACATCAACTCAAAACACTGGCCTCCCCGCGACATTGTTTGAGCTCTACATATACTTTTGTTAACAATTCCAATGACCGCTCTCTTTGTTGGATACAATTAAATATATTTTGTTACAATCACAAATTATTGAATTATAAGAAAATACATTCAGAATCGTACGCAGCAAATCAAGTTGACAAAACTGGAATTAAAGAAATTTTTCTTGGAGAAATATATCGTTTGTCCAAAACAACAATATTGACAAATAAATTTACTAGAATATATTACTGACGAAACTAAGATTTATACTAACATTCCCACAAGCATAAGACAGTGAGCATTACAAAACTAGGCTAGCAGATATTTCTGTTTATAATTACAAAGCTATTTACATAAGTCATTTTTCTAATTATTGACAAAAGTTCGTTATTTATTTTTATCGACACGACTAACGCATTTTATATGTCCTAACACATTAAATAGTTCATCAGTAACCTGTATTCACAGTTTGTTTAACACAGCTGTATCTTATATTAATGTTTCAACTATCGAACTTTCTAGAATGTTCATCACTTAATCACATTACGTGAACGTAGGCATAAATTAATGTTCAGTGCTGGCAAAATAATTTGTATGTAATCATAAACAATGTCCTTACTACTCTTACATACCATGGTCCATAATCCCATCTAAACTGACACAATTCGTTACAAGTTCACAATCTAGAACATTCTGTCTCATGCTATTCCTAATTACAGGAGCTTTAATTCACCACAGGTCATTATAGTTATACACGTTCGGTATTCACACCACCGCCAGCACTGTCTATTGCTTCACATATTATTTTCATCACCTCAATATTGCAATGTCATAAACACACGTTGATGGTATCGTATTTTGCTCATAGTCTCCGGTATCCTCAGTTTCACTATAAACTGTAGACCATTCCGAAAAACTATTTTTATAGCTATCCACGCTAGTGTGTGTTCTGCTCGTATCTTCATCCCTGGACAAGCACTGAACTCTGAACATGACTATATTCGATTATTAGTATAGCTCAACAAGTATATTCAAGTCTCTGTCATGGTTTGAATCATTTGACATGTTAAGCTATACGATTAAGAGTTCAGGCGGTGGTAAACGCATTGGTAAGCAGACAGCGTTAATGCAACAGGTAAAAAGCTCATGTTAACATTTTGAAGCCAGGGTAACAGTTGATCCATGAGAAGCCCACAAATCGTCGTAGCTTAACTATTACTCATTCCGCCCCCCCCCCCCCCCTCAAAAAGTATATTTCTTCGGTAGGAAAGGTACAGGTCTCACAATCCGAAGACTGGTTTGAACACCACAGTGCTTTACTAGGTATGCTCCTGTTTGTGGGTGCCGTTGCCTTCCTCCGACCTTCGAAGTAACTACCCAGCCAGTTATAGAGGGACCTACCGTTCAACGTGAATTCCGAACCACGGCTTTACTCAACATTTTTTATATCAGCAACTTTGTCAGAGGCAAAAGAAGTGAAAAGTGACATACTTAGCGGAGATCGAACCGGCGTCCTTTCAATCCATAAACTGTCACTTTACCACTGTGCTACCGATACTCAACTTCTGTTGGGAGTTGGTATTGTTTAAAAAATGCGTTTGGAGGTATCGTTTCGAAAGGCCGCTCGCAGAATGACGGTATAGACTGAGCTTGGGGCTCGGTTTCTGTTCGTTTTGGTTATTTTTTGTTTTGGTCCAGATGAATGACCATTAGAATATCTGTCTTACAGTATCTGCGTCTCAGTATAAGCCTATAAGCAAAATATGAACGATGAGTCGGAGTTAGCGTACATGTAAATTGTTCGAATCGATTGATTCTCTTTGCAAAAGTTTGTCAGTTAGGATGAAATTAATTGTCAGCTAACGCACTATTTCATCCGTGAGAGGAGATCAGTATTGGAAGGACGAGTATATTTCAGGATGGAGGGCGTCATCTGGGAGGAGGGGGTGGCGGAAGCTACCCTGGGAAAGTATTTGGAGAGTACGGAGGGATACAGCGGGAAAGGTGAGGATGGGATATACCAGAGGGTTGTGTGAGTCTATCTTGCGGTTGGTGTATAGGATCCTGATGTGTTCGAGGTATTGGAGGAGATGGGGAAACAGGATGAGGTCATACAAGATCTGTGTGGCGGAGGGGAGCCGGATACGGTAGGCGAGGCGGAGGGCGTGGCGTTCCAGGACTTGCAGGGTTTTATAGTAGGACGGAGGAGCGTGGGAATCCAGGTGGGATGGAAGCTGCTGTCACACCAGTTGGGTCCAATAGGTTTACAAGCTTTTGCACAAATGGATTCCCCTCAGGGGCTCAGCATTAATTTGCCGAGTAGGGGCTTGACGAACCTGGGGTTCTGAGCTGTGGGCTGCGGGCTGTGTTGTGCCAACAGTCTGCTACACCATAAGCTCTGTGCCTTCTTCAACGATCAACGTTCAGTGCAACGGTGGAACCTTGTACATTTCAGAGCCCGGGGATCTTGACTTAATCGCCCGGGTTGCAAGGACGGTTCAAATCTCTATTTAAAAAAAAAAAAAAAAAAAAAAAAAAAAAAAGGTTTGCTACGTGCCAAGGAGATGCATGGCTGTTGAGGTTGAACAGTCGCTAGCGAGCAACCTCTGAGGAACCTGCCGCACCTCAGTCGTATAAGGCTTATCCAGGCAAGCGGGGCTAGCCAAGGATGGGGCCCCTCCACGCCCACACCAACGTGGTGACCATCACAAAAGTTCTACTGTCACCTCCGTAATTAAGTTAGTTTGCTAAGGTGGATCACGGGATGTGGGAACCGCGATGTTATCCGTACGTGTGGGCGCGATCACCCATTAATACGGTGCATCTGGAGATAGAATTGGTCGAAAGGTATACGAAGGGTAAAGGTATGTAAGGGCAGAGGAAAAAAAGTGCCAAGGCAAGAGCCAAGGGAAAAAAACCTCTGCGACAGTGGGGTAGGTATGAAGGGTAGTAGCGGTATGCTATCTGCGACAGATCATGCAAGGGTTGGTAATGTTAGTGATGGGTATTTTCTCAGTACCATTAACTTTGCTAGGTTTGTCATAAAGAATCAGTCCGTTTAGATGCGAGGTTCTGCTGCATCTGAGCTCCAATGATGCCTCCTGGGTCGGCTGTGGCCTGGGTGGACCTTTATATCCCTAGCTGCTCGTGGGACCAAGATGAAACGAGCTATAAACTATGCCAATGGCGTCTCTAAGCGAGGAAGATCAAATTTCAATGCCACAAAATATGACCCCCGATCGTTCTCTTTCCTTGGTACATCACGGGAGGAACATATCTCGTATGCGGCAGAACAGATGGGGACAGTTTCATGACGACAAACCCTCTTTTCTTCGTCGAAAATCTCGAGGATAAATATGGTGAAGTTGCGCGATGTCAAAGATGACGAACAGTTCAGCGCTGATAGAAGCTGCATCATCCGCTCAGTCGAAAGTATTGTTTGCTTGCGACAAGCTGGGTGATGTTCCTGTCCCCACAAATCACTGAACATGGTCCAGGGTCTGATTTACCGCAGAGACCTCCTTCTACAGTCTGATGATGAGTTACGCGCCAAGTTAGAGCAACAGGGCGTCCACTTCGTCTGGCGCATGTATAGGGGTCCAAATGATTATAGGGTTGCCACCGGTACTTTCATCTTTCATCTTTGAGAGCGATACATTGCCCAAAAATGTCAAGATCATGATTTACCAGTGTGACATAAACCCTTACATCTCTCCCCCTATACGATGCTTCAAATGTTGAATATTTGGAGCATATGTCATCCGCTGCAACTCTAGTCCCACATGTAGGGAATGCAGGTGTCCATCCCATCCGGACCCTCCGTGTACATCCCCACCAATATGTGTTAACTATGGGCAGCACCATCTACCCTGTTCACCAGACTGTACCATTATCCGCAAAGAGCGTAAAATCATGGAAATTAAGACCGTGAACAGACTGACATACACCAAGGGAAGGAAAAAATATGAAAGACTCCACCCTGTACCGCAGACAACTCCTCATGTGACAGTTACGTAGTCACCAGCCACATTGTCAACGATGGCATCAACAGTGCAACCATCTTCTGTTGGCCCCTAAGGGCCATCAAATCCAATCTGCCCCCTCGAAGTGTGGGGGTCTTTCATTCATTGCCCCACCACTACTATCGGTGGGGGCAACTTCACCCCCAGCATCAAGAACACAAGTCCCCATTCCCCTGCTGGAGAAACAGCAGGCTTCCCTGGCCCCTCTCGCTAGTGTGGAGTCCGTTGGGACGCCCCCTTCCCCAGTTGCAAAGAGTAGACTGGACGACCCACGATGTTCGCTGTAAGATGCAAAGACCGCTGCTCGAAGGACTTCCCAACCTTCATCGATTCCTGAAATATCAGAGAAGCCCTCCCAGCGGTCTAAACCAAAAGAACAGCAGCAGAACAGAAAAAAAGAAAGAAGAAGAAAACGAGACCTAGGAAAAAATCGTTTCCGACGACACTCCCTCCGTCGGTCTCTCAAACCTCCGATTCTGAGGATGGGGTGGAGATACTAGCATCCCCTGAGGACCTAGCACTCACCGACCTCCCAGACCCGATGGATATTGATGACACAAGTACTCAGGCGGCGGCAAAAGGTGAACCTGAGGCATAAACTCAATGTTCACGACGCTCATCACATCTCAGTACGCCAACATCAATATCCTCCAATGGAACTGCTGTGGTTATTTCCACCGTCTAGTTGAATTGCGCCATTTATTGTGCCAATTCCATGTTCTTTGTGTAGACCTCCAGGAAACTTGGTTTCCTGTTCAGTGGACCCCTGCCCTTTGTGGTTACCGGGGCTATTATAACAATCGTACAGCCTACGACAGGGTTTCCAGAGGTATTTGCATCTATGTCCTCGCCCATGTCCCCAGTGCACCAGTGCCACTTCACACAGCGCTCGAGGCAGTGGCTGAGAGGATCTGGACAGCAAAGTAGATCTCTGTACCTACCTCTGAACAAGGCAGTGTCTTCTGCGGAACTAGCTACCTTGGTTGTTCTACTTCCCCCGCCGTACCTCCTGTTGGGGGACTTCAATGCCCACAACCCGCTGTGGGATGGAACTGAGATTACGGCTTGTGGTAGAGATTTGGAGTACCTTCTGGTACAGCTAAATATTTTCCTTTTTAACAACAGAGCCGATACACACTTCAGCATGGCCCATGGCACCTACTCAGTCGTAGATCTGTCCCTTTGCAGTCCGAGCTTACTTCCACAGCTTACTTGTGGAAGCGACCATTTACGTATCAACGTAAAACAATGGCGTTATTCGTTGCGGCGAGATTTGTTTGTGAAATTTGTATCACCAACTTTCTCTTCAGAATTCGAACATATTTTTTGCTAGCACCGACGTATATATGGAAACTTGATCATCGTAATAAAGTAAGGGAAATCAGATGGAAAGCGGAAAGATTTAGGTGTGACTTTTTCCCGCGTGCTATTAAAGAATGGAACGGTAACTGCGGCAGTACAGCGCTCGGTGTGTTTGACGTCAGCGTGCACGGTTCTAGCCGAGAATCTCGGTGCGCTCGCACGCGCAGCGCTACGGCAAGCCGCTAGCGACGGATGAGGCAGCGCGGACTATTCCGAGCGGCAGGCGGCAAGGTGCCAGCCACAGCCGCTGCGGCTGCAGCCGCCGCCCTAAGCTGCCGGCCTGTCAGCGCCGCACTAAACTCTGACCAACGGAAACAACACAGCAAGAGACACTGCTGACAAGTGCGGGCCGCCGAGCAATGACCCAGAAACAGCGCAGACCTGTATGTGCCACCTTCTGATCGATTCTCATGAGGGAATCCCAGGCGCCGGCCGCGGTGGCCGAAGGGACTGAGGTGCTTCAGTCACGGTCTGCATGGCCACTACGGTCGGGGGATGAGCATGGATATTTGTGCCGTCATTAGTATTAGTTAGTTCATAAGTAGTTTGTAAGCTTAGGGACTGATGACCCCGTAGTTAAGTCCCATAAGTTCTACAAACATTTGAACATTTGAATCCTAGGCCAGAAGTGGCGACTCAGCGCTACTCCACCCGCTGACGCCATCGCCCCGCGCCCAACTCTCAACCGTAATATGTGCACGTTGCAACACAATTAGAGTATCACTTATTCGGAACCCTCATAATTTTCTCCCAGTACGATTACATGTTTCAAATTTGTCTGCCATGTGCCCACAACCGTCCTCTAAACTGCTGAAAACTGTAATGTAACGGCATACTTGTTACACTGAGCTGATTTTTCCGAAAGAAGGTATTCGTATGTTATAATTATACTCCTGGCCATTAAGACGACGTGCTACAGACGCGAAATGCAACCCACAGGCCGGTGCTGACATGAGGAAAGTTTCCAACCGATTTCTCATACACAAACAGCAGGTGATCCACGTTGCCTGGTGAAACGTTGCTGTGATGCCTCGTGTAAGGAGGAGAAATGCTTACCATCACGTTTCCGAATTTGATAAAGCTCGGATTGTAGCCTATCGTGATTGCGGTTTATCATATCGCGACACTGCTGCTCGCGTTGATTGGGATCCAATGACTGTAACCAGAATATGAAATCGATGGGTTCAGGAAAGCAATACGGAACGCCGTGCTCCATCCCAACGGCCTCGTATCACTAGCAGTCGAGATGATAAGCATCTTATCCGCATGGCTGTAACGGATCGTGCAGCCACGTCTCGATCCCTGAGTCAAAGGTCGGGGACGTTTCCAAGAAAACAACCATCTGCACGAAAAGTTCGACGGCGTTTGCAGCAGCTTGGACTATCAGCTCGGAGACCATGGCTGCGGTTACGCTTGACGCTGCATCACACACACGATCGTTTGCGATGGTGTACGCAACGACGAACCTGGATGCACGAATGGTAAAACATTTTTTCGCATGAATCCAGGTTCTGTTAACAGCATCATGATGGTTGCATCCGTGTTTGGCGACATAGCGGTGAACGCACATTGGAAGCGTGTATTCGTCATCGTCATACTGGCGTATCACCCGGCGTGATGATATGGGGTGACATTGCTTACACGTCTCCGTCACCTCTTGTTCGCATCGACGGCACTTTGAAAAGTGGCCGTTACATTTCAAATGTGTTACGACTCGTGGCTCTACCCTTCAATTCGATCCCTACGAAATCCTACATTTCAGCAGGATAATGGACGACCGCATGTTACAGGCCCTGTACGGGCCTTTCTGGATACGTAAAATGTTCGATTGCTGCCCTGGCCAGCACTTTCCCCAGATCTCTCACCAACTGAAAACGTCAATGGTGGCCGAGCAACTGGCTCGTCACAATACGTCAGTCTCTGCTCTTGATGAACTGTGATATCGTCTTGAAGCTGCATAGACATCTATACCTGTACACGGCATCCAAGCTCTGTTTGACTCAATGCCCAGGCGTATCAAGGCCGTTATTACGGCAAGAGGTGGTTATTCTGTGTAGTGATTTCTCAGGATGTATGCACCCAAATTGCGTAAAAATGTTATCTCATGTCAGGTGTAGTATAATATATTTGTCCAATGAATACCCGTTTATCATATGTATTTCTTCTTGGTGTTCTGAGAGTAAGGACTCTTGAGGAAACTCAAGACTGAACTGTCCTATCAAATGAAGTCCATGTTATATATTTGTTATTAAGAGCAAACGTTCCTGTTTTACTATGCAACTTTCTCCCACAAACTTTTCATCTCCTATCGTAGCCGCGGTGGAGTAGCCGAGCGGTCTAGAGCGTCTTGCTGCGGAGCGCGCGGTTGCTCGCCGTGGAGGTTCGAGTCCTCCCCGGGGCATGGGCGTGTGTGTTTGTCCTTAGGTTAGTTTACCTAGGTTTAAGTAGTTTGTAAGCTACGGACTGATTGACCACGCAGTTTGGTCCGATAGATTTACAAACATTTGATTTCTCCTATCGTACTTTTGGAGTTACTGTTCGTGGCAATAGTTAGTGACTCATCCTGTATAATGCTCAAAACAATGTGGCGATCTGGTGAGATATCATAGACAATATACATATGATAACATGGACACAACTAAACTCTTCAACTTGCTGAACAGTGAATTATCGATGCCCGTTACGTGTGGTACCAACTTGCAGTGTGTTGTGCCGGCAGGTGTGGAAGCCGGACCTGAGCCTGGAGCGCGAGTTCCAGGCGCACCCGAGCGTGGTGTACCACCTGGCGCTGTGCGGCGGCTCACTCTACTCGTGCTCCAACGACGGCACGGTGCGCGCCTGGGACCCCAACACCGGCGACAGCCGCGGCACGCTGCTCGAGTACGACGACGAGGTGTGGCGCTTCTGCGTCGACGACGGACACCTCTACTCCGGCGACAACAAGGGCATGGTGAGCCGGCACCCACTGCCTACTAGCACCTACAATTACCTGCCAACAACTAAATGCTCAGACACGTCCTCTCTTCGGACGAAAAGAGCGTAGTTAGGCATGAGCATAAACTGTGTTCCAGGATTAATGGTACTTTTATCGAAGCTGCTGACGGGTGTTGTAAGTAAACAACATGCTCATGGGGAAATTTGAAAATTAATTTGTTAAGGAGGGCAAAGAAGAAGAGTTAGGAAGGAAAGAATTGACATTAGCTGCTATGGGGCACTGTAAGTAAACAATGGCGACAAGTGAAAATGTAAGCTCGAGGTCTTCTGTGGGTTTTTTTTTTTTTTTCCGGGTGTAGGGAGGTTGCGTTCATTGGGTTGATACGTACCTTGCGGTCGTCGTATCGTCTTCGTTCTGGTTTGTTCTTTGCTCAGTTTTTTATTAGAGAAGACATACGGCCGTCTCAACACACACGCTGAGGCAGCGCGCCGGCACCGCTTTGCTACCCGCGCTCGCCTAGCGCCCTTACCGTCCATGTCCTCTTACACTCGCCATTACGGATTCCCGTGCGAGGTCGAACACAGACCACATCTTCGGTGAAGTAAATGAACGCCGTCTTCGCGTGTAAATACTTACTACAGTTCTGTGTGGTGTCTGTTCTTTCGGACATCACAGAAAGAACAGACACCACACCAACCTATAATAAGGAAAATTTGGGCTGTAACTCTGGTCTCTTGCTTATTAGGCAGTTTTGCTAACCTAGGATGACCAGATTTACAAAATAAAAATACGGGACAAATTAGAAGCAGAAATGAGACTACATTTTGTGAAACTTTTCGTAAATACTGTATCAGCAAAATAGATTTGAGTTCAAATATTTGGTGCTTACTACAGCAACATACATCACCATACCTTTTTGTTGACACTCGAAGTAAAAAAATAAAAAATAAAAATTAAAAAAAATAAAAAAGTCGTAAAAATACGTTGCTTACTAATTACAGAAATAGTAATTTCTTGTCACATGAAAAACACTATATGTCACTCTCGTATAACGACATATTTCGTTATGGGCGACAGCTATTATCATATACAGGGTGTTACAAAAAGGTACGGTCAAACTTTCAGGAAACATTCCTCACTCACAAAGAAAGAAGATATGTTATGTGGACACGTGTCCGGAAACGCTTAATTTACATGTCAGAGCTCATTTTAGTATTTCTCTTTAAATGTAAATTATAATAATTCGTGCAGACAATTGTCAAAATACCCAATTGTTTCGTTAGTATGTACTGTATTTCCTCGATTCAGCGCATTTGTAAACATTGCACTGACTGCAAAACTACGTTCGTGATGAACACCAACCAGTTGATGCTACGTACTGATGTGCTTGATGCTAGTACTGTAGAGCAATGAGTAGCATGTCAACACAAACACTGAAGTCAACATTACCTTCCTTCAATTGGGCCAACTGGCGGTGAATCGAGGAAGTACAGTACATACTAACGAAACAATTGGGTATTTTGACAATTGTCTACAAGAATTATTTCAATTTACATTTAAAGAGATATACTAAAATGAGCTCTAACATGGAAATTAAGCGTTCCAGACACATGTCCACATAACATATTTTCTTTCTTTGTGTGTGAGGAATGTTTCCTGAAAATTTTGCCGTACCTTTTTGTAACACCCTGTATACAGATTTCTTATTTGTCACTTTCTCAACGAACTTTTCAGAATAAAGCAGGAGTATTGTAAACTGAAGTACAGTTTGACAAAATTTACATGTGAAATATTCTAAATATGAGTATTATTTGTAATTATATGTTTAACACTTTCCATGCCAAATGTCTTGTTTTCATCAGTTCATAAATCAATGCCGCCACATAGACGTCGTGCAAAACTATATATAGACTGAAAATTTTCGCAGCAGATATCACGACACGAATTAAGGTGAAAGAGATATTTATCTCTAAGGCAGTTTGTTTCGTTGCATGGGAAGCAAGGAAGTCTTCCTCAGCAGCAAGGCACTTACTTTGTAATGACACTATTCTCACGTTTTGCGGCAAAAGACATTATACTTTATGCCGAAGTTTTGCTCTACAGAGTTAGGCCGTGTGTGTTGCACAGCGTCAAAACGACCTCCACTGTCCACCGGAAAAATACTTCTGTTCAACGAGAAAATAGTTTCTAGCTGTGTGTAATTTCTTAAATGAAAACTTGCCTTCATTTTTCATTAAAAACACACGTTCCTTTCCGTACTTATGTGTAAAAGTAAAGCAATTGATTACTTTTCATCGTTTAAAACGCCATATCTAAATGATATGTCCTGAAGCAATAACCAATGCGCAGCTGCTCGCCACATGAAAGCATTACATAGTACCAAACAAAGAACTTCATAAATCGTTCCTGACACTTTGTTTTAATCAAAAAGTGTACTTTTATTTATTCTTTGGGTAAGATCATATATCGGATTTTCCCTTTTATTACGGTAAATGTTAGTTACAAACACAAAGTTTCAAAAAATACGGGACGGTTAACGAAAAACGGGACAAAATGCGTCCCGTATGTTTTGTCGAGACGGGACACTTAGGCTAAATAAGGGACGATCCGGCAAAGTACGGGACGTCTGTCACCCCGCAGCTAACCTTTGCACCTCAGAGGCACAAAGATTTCCTACCGCTGAAAGAGTGCGCAAGCACGTTCCCCGTCCGACGAAAATTTCCATGTGTCCTACTTGGACCATTGCACTCCAAGGCTCGCAGCTACTCCTGTATTTCCGCCAGGAGTTCGGTTCTCGGTTGCATTCGTTCTGAAAGCAGCATCAAACTTCGAAAAGGTGCTATCCAATACAGTGTGATACTGTAACTGTTCTAAATATATCAAATAATAAATCAATATCCAGAAACATATCTTCTCTCATATATATCCAAGATATACAGATGAAGGAGAGGCAATGAATTAAAATTTGTGCCGCGGCCAGGATTCCAAGCCAGAACCTCCTGCTTACTATCCAAGAACTGTAACTTTTTTTTTCTTTTGTTCTTCGCCTCGTTTCAAGTCGTTTTATGGTGTTCTTTCAGGGTTGTTCATCGGAATTTGGATGTTTTTAAGTTATTATTGTTAATATTACTATTATCATTGCCGGCCGCGGTGGCCGAGGGGACTGCGGCGCGTCAATCACGGTCTGCACGAACACTACGGTCGGTGTTCGAATCCCTCCTAGGGCATGGATATTTGTGCTGTCCTTAGTTCATAAGTAGTTTGTAAGTTTAGTGACTGATGACCCCATAGTGAAGTCCCATAAGCTATAGAAACATTTGAACATTTTATTATTATTATTATTATCATTATTATTATTATTATTATTATTATTATTATTATTATTATTACAGAGAGCGTCGAGCCCTCTGACCGAGCGTGCCCATTAACCCCCCCCCTCCGCCTCCCCCCCCCCCCCCCGCAACTTAATATCTACATAGATTCCACGGACTGTCTTCAAGAACGTCTCCCTCCACAATACAAACTTCAAGTGTGTCTCATATTCCCCTATATAAATACATACATATATATCGAGAAAAAATATGTCTCAGGAGAGTGATTTTTGTATTTTATATTAATATCACCTGCGCCGTAGGTACAAGGCAGGATCGTTACCATTAACGGTCATTGCTAGGGTGCTATTCCACTGTTGAAGAGCTTCGGCAATGTTGATACGTTGACACAGGGTGAATCACCTAACACTTGAACCGCAAATATTGCGGAAACAGAAAGTACGATTGATGTACAGTTTTCACAGAATGGATTGGTACCAAGGACTCGTATAGTTAATCAAGCTAATCAATAAACAGATTGTAAAAATACCTAGAAAGTGTATTTTTATGCAAACATACCACTTTTCAAAGATAGTAATGGGTGTTTCTATCATGCACTAGCATTTTTTTACACCAGCTGGGTACAAATAATTTTGAATGACATTTTTGTCACGTTCAGTTTGGCAGCTACAACCATTCAAAGTTTTGGGGGCGGAGGCTACGACAGTGCAGATAAATGGCTGGTGGTCATGAGACAGTGGGCCGTGCCCCAGGGGATAGCCACTCGGGCAGTGAACTACGCTATCGCAGCCTCGGCCCCAGAAACTTTGAACTATTGTAGCTGCCAAACTAAACGTGATAAAAAGTCATTCAAAATTCTTTGTACACAGCTGGTGTCGAAAATTCCAGTGCATAATAGAAACAACCATTTAAAAATCTGTATATTTGCATATAAAATATGCAAATCTGTTCGTTCGCTAAAAATACGATCCCCTGGTTAGCAATCCATACTGTGAATACCGCACATCAATCGCACTTTCCGTTTCTGCAATATTTGCGGTGCAAGTGTTAGGTTATTCACCCTGTATAGGGGAACCTGAAGTATAAATGAAGTTTGTCTTATGGAGGGAAATGTTATTTAAGACAGTCCATGCAATCTATGTACCAATTAAGTCGTGGTGGCTTAGTGGTTATAGTGTCTGCCTATTAAGCAGTAGGTCCTGCATTCGAATCTTGATCATAGTACAAATTCTAATTCAGTGTCTCTCCTTCATTTCTATATCCATCCTATAAATGTAGATTTAGTTTGATTATTTTTGTATCAGCCGCCGGAGTACAATAGTTAAAGTAGCAAGGCATAAGAGGAATTTGGGTGGGGCGGGGTACGTGCTCGGGCAGTCTGAAGGGGTGTATTAAACCCGTGTGCCCGGATGGTGCAAGCGTTACCGCAACTGCCTAGTAAGCAGCACACCCGGGTTCGAGTCCCAGCTTTGGCATAAAATTTCAAAACTCCATGATGTTTGATTACAAAACCTACCACTAACTTACACGAAAACCTCGCAACTAAATGTACATTTATAACAGCTGCAGCATGACATAGGAAGGTTGTTCTCTCGAACATGATCGAAAGAAAGGTCGCCACAATTCTTAACTCAAAGAAATACCATGAAGACAGCAGTACGTCACGCAACAAGCGAAGTATCCAGACTGTCCTACTGCTCTAGAAAGAACGCTTCCAAACCTTGATGGGGATGCAAAAATACGGATACATGTATGATGTCAAAAGAACGTTCATCAACGGGAGTGGAGAAAAATATGAATATCTAGCACAAAAACAATATCTGTTTATTAGTAAGCAACCGGTCCACCATTTGCCTTAAGAAAACCGAGCGAGGTGGCGCAGTGGTAACACACTGGACTCGCATTTGGAAGGTCGGTGGTTAAAATCCACCTCCGTCGATCCAGCTTTAGGTTTTTCGTTATTTCCCTAAATCACTCCAGGCAAATTCCGGGATGGTTCTTTCAAAAGGCACGGCCGATTTCCTTCCCCATCCTTACCCAAAATTCCGAGCTTTAGCTCCGTCTCTAATGCCCAAGCAGTCGACTGGACGTTAAATCCTAAGCTTCCTTCCTCCTTCCCTTAAGTACAGCTGAAACTGTTTGAAGAACAGATTCGTAAAGTGTCTTTATAGTTTCCAACAGAATATTATTCTTATGCCTCAACATCCGCCAATATTTAAAATGACATTGAAGCTTCAAATGTGGTAATATCCGCTGAAACACCCTAGAATGGCTCAATTATGTTGGGACGGAGATTTTGCTGTCCAGGGGAGATGTTTGATAATTTTCTGATGCTACAAAAAACACGCCGTAATCGTTTTGGTTATATGAGCGGATGCATTATCATTGTGCAATATTGCAGTGTTTTGTTTACAATATGTTGGTCATAGTAAGCAGCTTGTTGCCGCGGATGGTGATGTATGCATTGACAGCTGTTATCTGACCAGTGAGAGAATGATATAAACATTTCATTAACACGATATAGATGTCCCAATCATACCGAAACCTCCCTCATACTCTAATTTACGAAGCAGGCATGCCGAATATTAAGCCTTTTCTGGGTTTCCAATATATAACCCCGTTTGTTTGTAGGAATCAATGTAAACGATGATTCCTCTCACCGCAACACATACTTTCAGTCAGCAAGTGTCCAGGCTTTATGATTTTGGCACCACTTCCTTCTCGTCTTCACTCAGTTCTCAGCAGCTAAAGGTAGAAATGAAAGGTGCACAATCTCATATTTAGAAGTCTATGATTGTGGCCGTAAAAATAAGATCCAAAAATTTTAAAAATTGCATATCTACCTAACAGTATTGGTCACTTTTCGCCCAGTGGTAAAAAAAACTTTCCAGCCCTGGGAAAGAGTGTAATATAAAAAATTACATATTGTAACAAATTGTAAATATGTCAGTCTGCCAGATCAATATGCGCCCGCTTAAAAGAACACCACAGAAGTTGCAAATGTAGAAAAGCAGATTATACTTTTGCAAACTATATGCTTAAAGAAGGCCACAGTTACTAGATAAAGCATTAAGTTCTACATCACATAAAAAAGGAAGAAAGATGAAATTCCTTGAAACCGTGTAATTCAATAAACATATATCCACTTCCCAAAGTTAGTACTGAAATATCACAGTTACCATACTCGTCACACCTGGTTGCAGAATATATTCATAATTTAATCCAGATTACGCTGTAAGTTCCTTTCCCTATTGTTAACCCCAATTATTTACTACATTTTCAGATATCTTGTTAAATAAATTTACTTTGCATTATAAAAGCTGTTTGGCTTGACTGCTTAATATCATTTGTATATATTATTTTGTGTCTAATATTAGATTCTTTTGCCAGTTATTTTACTTCCTTTTAACCAGTTAAAAATCTAATCTGTACAATCACAGCTATTTCATTCTCCTTCATCTAATTTTCAATTCTTATTTGTTTCAAATATTGGACCGGTTAATGATAACATCATTTTCACCTAATTTACATAGAACACAACCTCAATGTTTATTCTCCAGCTTATTTTTCTTCTTAGAAGAACTGCTGTAATTTATTATACAGTGTGTTACAAAAAGGTACGGCCAAACTTTCAGGAAACATTCCTCATACACAAAGAAAGAAAATATATTATGTGGACATGTGTCCGGAAACGCTTAATTTCCATGTTAGAGCTCATTTCATTACTTCTATTCAAATCACATTAATCATGGAATGGAAACACACAACAACAGAACGTACCAGCGTGACTTCAAACACTTTTTTACAAGTAATGTTAAAAATTTCCTCCATTAGCGAGGATACGTGCATCCACCCTCCGTCGCATGGAATCCCTGATGCGCAGATGCAGCCCTGGAGAATTGCGTATTGTATGACAGCCATCCACAATACGAGCACGAAGAGTCTCTACATTTGGTACCGGGGTTGCGTAGAAAAGAGCTTTCAAATGCCCCGCCGGCCGCGGTGGCCGAGGGGACTGAGGCGCTCCAGTCACGGTCTGCACGGCCACTACGGTCGGGGGTTCGAATCCCCCCTCGGGCATGGATATTTGTGCCGTCCTTAGGATTAGCTAGTTCATAAGTAGCTTGTAAGTTTAGGGACTTATGGCCCCCTTAGTTAAGTCCCGTAGACTATACAAACATTTGAACATTTTTTCAAATGCCCACATAAATGAAAGTCATGAGTGTTGAGGTCAGGAGAGCGTGGAGGCCATGGAATTGGTCCGCCACTACCAATCCATCGATCACCGAATCTGTTGTTGAGAAGCGTACGAACACGGCGACTGAAATGTGCAGGAGCTCCATCGTGCACGAATCACATGTTATGTTGTACTTGTAAAGGCACATGTTCTAGCAGCACAGGTAGGGTATCCCGTATGAAATCATGATAACGTGCTCCAGTGAGCTAAATACTATAATGGGCTCTAACATGGAAACTAAGCGTTTTCGGGCACATGTCCACATAACATATTTTCTTTCTTTGTGTGTGAGGAATGTTTCCTGAAAGTTTGGCCGTACATTTTTGTAACACCCTGTATAGGCCTAGAACGTATTTATTTTTCTTCTTAGAACAACTGCTGTAATTTATTATACTTTTCATATTTTACGTGCTACATATTTAATCTAACTTAAGTTACATAATTGTACAGAACAACTTAACTGATTTAATTCCCGACAGCTTCGTCCTAAGCCCATTATAGTTGTCATCTTTAGAAATGAACTGAGATACTCTGTAGTACGTTGGATTGAAATCTTTTAACTCACAAACATTCGCAGATAGATAGTTTGACGATAACGTAAAAGACGAAAACCGGTTCGTTAGACAATAAATATTGTACAGTATGACACAGTTGGCTTGTGTGTTTCATTCATAATACAGCTATACAGGGTGTTTCACTAAGTGTGTTTGTCTCTGTAACTTACAAAATAATAGGTGACGGGAAATTTTAGTGCGGTAGATCAAGACAAGAAATGTTACAGTTTCTGCGGAGCTATGAACATAGTTTATTGTATCATTTTCCAAAGAGTTACAGCACAAAAATATAATTTTTTAAATGGAACAATAGTTTTTTTCTATCGTGCATTGGATTCGCTGAAACCAGCTGCGTCCAAATCAATTTGAACTACATTCTTATCACTGTTAGTTTGGGAGCTACAACCTTTCAAAGTTTCAGGGGCAGGTACCACACGCTGTACATAATACTTGGCTGTGTGGTGGGTGATGGATGTTATGGCGGTGGGAAGTTGATTTACATGAGATGTTCAAATGTGTGTTCCTCAATGCATAATGCAATGCGCCGTCGAAAGGATCTAAACAACAGGTTTGCAGGAAGATGGTTGGGGCGCCATGGTCCTCATTCATGGCCCGCAAGGTCGTCCGATTTAACACCAGTAGATTTCTTTTTATGGGTATATCTAAATGATCGTGTTTATGTCACTGAGCCCACATTCCCAGATGATCTAAAACGGCGCATCGAGGATGCATGTCGCTCCGTCACACCGGCGATGTTACATCTCGTCCGCAGATCCTTTCGACGGCGCATTGCATTATGCATTGAGGAACATGGACACACATTTGAACCTTTTATCCATTGTGTAGGAACCTGCGACTGTTTATTGAAATAGGTTTCAGAAATTACAGCAACCAGTCGCCTTTTGTTTCTTCTTAATGAAGATTTATTTAAACCATTACCGGTTTCGAGCTGCCTAGCAGCTCATCTTCAGATGGTATAAAATATTACAAGTTACATTTCAATAGTTATGCACTTTACATGTAGTTTGTCCATATTTGGTCCGCTATCAATAAGCGGACCAAATATGGACAAACTACATGTAAAGTGCATAACTATTGAAATGTAACTTGTAATATTTTATACCATCTGAAGATGAGCTGCTAGGCAGCTCGAAACCGGTAATGGTTTAAATAAATCTTCATTAAGAAGAAACAAAAGGCGACTGGTTGCTGTAATTTCTGAAACACATTTGAACATCTCATGTAAATCAACTTCCCACCGCCATAACATCCATCACCCACCACACAGCCATGTATTATGTACAGCATGTGGTACCTGCCCCTGAAACTTTGAAGGGTTGTAGCTCCCAAACTAACAGAGATAGGAATGTAGTTTAAATTGATTTGGACGCAGCTGGTTTCAACGATTCCAATTCACGATAGAAAAAACTATTGTTCCATTTTAAAAGATTATATCTTTGTGCTGTAACTCTTTGGGAAAGGTTCCAATAAACTATGTTCATAGCTCCGCAGAAAGTGTAACATTTCTTGTGTTGACCTACCACATTAAAATTTCCCGTCACCTATTATTTTATAGGTTACAGAGGCAAACACACTTAGTGAAATACCCTGCATTTTAATCTGACCACGGACGTTGCCCTTATCAGTAGCAGAACAGCCCCACGGCACTTTCTGCCGAGATGCCACGCTCCACATGCCCTGCTGAAATGTTCAAATGTTCAAATGTTTGTATAGTCTATGGGACTTAACTACGGGGTCATCACTCCCTAAACTTACAATCTACTTATGAACTACTTACGAACTAGGACGGCACAAATATCCATGCCCGAGGGGGGATTCGAACCCCCGACCGTAGTGGCCGTGCTGACCGTGACTGGAGCGCCTCAGTCACCTCGGCCACCGCGGCCGGCCATGCCCTGCTGACGCCACCGCCCCCACACGCTTAGGTGTCGGCGCTCTGCGTGGGTGGTAATGCGCTTATCGTGTCGGGGGCGGCCTACACACGTGTCGCTCACGTGCTCTTGTCCTGCCGCATTCCGCCAGGCTCCCACAACGATACCACCCCTCCACTTAGTTGGCTGTTGCCAAGAAACGTCTGCTTCTTTGTAGGACCACAGTCCTGTCAGTGTATTTACGTATAAGGACAGCTATCGCATTAAACGTTTTCCTTTAATTTTGCAGAAATGAAACTGTCAAATATTACATCTATATGCACACTTGACAAGAAATTGAGTAGGCTAATACCAAATCTGGACATCTGACCTAATGGTCGAAATTTAGTTAACAGTCGATCATGAAGGAAGTTTTTCCGCTCTTTTCATTGGTGAAGTCAGTTTTTTCCCAAAAATTGACACAAATGTGTTAAATCACACGTTTAATTTGACTGTTCACATCAAAGCGGACACCTACACATTTTGGTTTAAAAGACGGACATCTGTATTTTCAAACACAATTTGAAGGTGCTTGAGTAATGAAATTTATATTAGCCACTTCCAGGTATAAATGCTCAAATCAGCTTATAAATATATTAGCTCTACGTTTCGCAATGAAAAATGGCGGCCGGCCGCGGTGGCCGAGGGGACCAAGGCGCAGTCACGGTCTGCACGGCCACTAGGGTCGGGGGTTCGAATCCCCCTCGGACATGAATATTTGTGCCGTCCTAGTTCGTAAGTAGTTCATAAGTAGTTTGTAAGTTTAGGGACTGATGCCCCCGTAGTTAAGTCCCATAGACTATACAAACATTTGAACTTTTTTGTTGTTGAAAAATGGCGTTTATCTCAGTTTCTGGCAAACGACAGATGACCGTCTTTGATAATAGGCTACTCAAATAATTAACTGATATACTTCTAAATAAAGACTTTTACAAAACTTTATCTGAAAACTGACACTCGTTATATTTTGATAAAAGACACTACATACAACTATGTGCTGTAAATTGAATGACAAAATAAGTGAGCACAGACGTTGAGCAGAAGTGTTCAGCTAAGGTAAAATATTCAAAAATTTTAGATGTGTGAACTGCTCAGAGATTGAATTTGAAGAAACACACTGATGATATGTTGGAAACGTTTGAGTTCAGCTACTTATCCTATTAAGGTAGTTGCTAATTTTGGTGATGAACATCTTAGTAAATTAGCTTACCACGCCTGGCATCATATTTAGGGGTAATTAATCACCGATTAAAAAGAGTATTCATGGGACGAAAGTGTGTATTCTGAATCATAGCTGGAGTCCACCCAAGATCAAATTAAATTAGTTATTCGTTCCATAGATGCATATTGAGGAGATCCTCGTAGAATTATACATAGCTGACATCCTGAATAATCCTCTTCAAAGATCTGGGTATACTAACTACCGCCTCTCAGTATATTTATTCCGTAATGTAATTTCTCATAAATAATAAATCCAAGCACTTACTTTAGTTCATAAAGTGGTCCACTACTCAGGCACACACATTTTCAATAATTTATCAGCAACCATAAAAAATTACCTAGAAATAAAGATCAGTTTAAGAGGAGCCTGAAAGACTTACTAGTGGCCAACTCCCTCTATTCCATATATCTTACTTTTCTTTATCTGTAGCTACTTTTTATGGTTGCTAGAAATTACTGAAAATGTGTGTGCCTGAGTAGTGAACCTCTTTCTGAACTAAAGTAAGTGCTTTTAAGTTCTCGTGTAGATCGTTTTTGTTCCTGTGTACATATGAACTGAGCTGTTATTTTTTTTTTTTTGGGGGGGGGGGGGGGGGAAGGTATATATTATAATTATCATTACGGAATAAATATACTGAGAGGTGGTAGTTAGCCTACCCAGTTCTTTGAAGAGGTTCCTTCAGAATGTCCGTGAATTTACTCCACAAATAAGACGTATTACACGCTTCTGGACTCTGAAAACTTTTGCTTGACTTGAAGAGTTGCCCCAAAAATATATATGACATGAAATGAAAGTATGCAAGTTATTTATTTTTTGTCACCTACATCTGTTAACACTCTAATTGCAGATACAGATTTGTTGAGTCGTTTCTGCAGTTCTATGATCTGCGCCTCTCAACTAAATTTATTATCAAGTTGTAATCCCAGGAATTAATTACTGTCAACCTGTACTATCTGCTCGCCTACTTATTTTACGCATATGCTGGACGGAAACTTCTTACAAGTTCTGAAATGCATGTTATTAGTCTTTTCAAAGTTTATTGTCAATGAGTTGATGTCCATGAAAATATCATTACCATACATTTTTAGAAATATTTAAGGATCTTCGAATCTTCACAGTAGCGTCACTATATATAAATATATACCTATATATTCACTTGTGAAATTTGTTATCAATAATCCGAAACGATTGAAAAGTAATAGCGGTGTGCGTAATTACAAAACTAGGAGAAATGATGATAGTCACTATTCAAGGTTAAAGCTAACTTTGGAACAGAATGGAGTAAACTATGCTGCCAGTCAAGTTTTTGGTCACCTACGAAATAAGTTCAAATGTCTGAGAGATAACCAACTAAGATTTAAAAAAATTAAAATCAGTTTTCAATAACAAGTCCTTCTACTCAGTAGATGAATTATTAGATATAAATTAGTAACTTTACAAAATAATAATAATAATAATAATAATGGAAAGTCTTCTGAAATCTTGTAAAGAGACATTTTATTAGACTGACACGTCCACATCCTTACGAAATGTCATATTCAGGATCTATGGAACAAGTACCAGTCTAATCTAATTTCTAATCTGAGAAAATCATATTACTATGAGTAGACCTAGGAATCGTATAACGTCTCACGGACGGAATAATAAAGTAAAGAAATTTGTGGGCTGAAAACTAATCTCATACTCGTAAAATGTACTGGTACAGTAGTACATCCTAGATGATCTCGCCGTACAAAATATTAGTACACCTCTTAAAATTCCACACTGGTTGTTTATAATTGCTGTAACACGTGGACACTGCGATAACAAAGGTGGTGGGCTAGCGATATCACGGATACAGATAGCAGTAGCATCGCACACACGAGGTATAAAAGGGAGCTGCATTGGCAGGAGTGTTTCTTTATTTTCCGGTGATTAATGTGTAAAGGATTCCGACGTAATCAGGCGACATGAAGGAAATTAACAGATTTTGAAATCGGAATGGTAAGTGGCAGCGAGACACATGGAACATCCAGTTTTGGAAACTGTCGGGGAATTCAGTATTCTGAGATTCACACTGTCGAGGATGTGCCCAGAATACTAAATTTCAGGCATCACCTCTCACCACGGACAGTCCAGTAGCTGGCAGTCTGCACTTCATGAGCGAGACCAGCGGAGAGCCCCTAAATTTGCCGGTGCTGACAGACAGGCAATATTATGTGGAGTAACCGCGGAATCAATGTCATACGTACGACGGACGTATCCGTTAGTATGTATTTTGGCGTAACTAGCGTTAATGAGAAATGACACAAGAGGACCGATTTGAGTGTATTTATTAACGGCATGACGTTGCCAGCAGCGCCCTTCCTAGGCTTGTGACCACATAGGTTGGATCCTAGTCTGCCGCGGAGGAGTGGCCGAGCGCATTGAGGTGCTACTCTCCGATGCGCGAGGTCGTTCTCAAATGTTCAAATGTTTGTAAAGCTTATGGGACTTAACTACGAGGTCATCAGTCCCTAAACTTACAAACTACTCATGAACTAGCTAATCCTAAGGACGGCACAAATATCCATGCGTGAAGGGGGATTCGAACCCCCGACCGTAGTGGCCGTGCAGACAGTGACTGAAGCGCCTCAGTCCCCTCGGCCACCGCGGGCGGCCCCGTTCTCCATCTGGGGTTCGAATACTCCTTCGGGCATGGATGTTTGTGTTTAGTATAAGTTAGTTCATAAGTACTTTGTAAGTTCGGGGACAGATGACCCTGCAGTTAAGCTTAACAAACATTTGAACATTTGATTTGGGATCTTTATCGATTGGAAAACCTTGGCTCCAGTTGGTAAGAGCTGATAGCAGCATTCCAATGTACTGAAGACTCCACTAATCCATGGACCTGAGTTGTCAACAACGCACCGTGAAGCTGGTGACGGCTGCTTAATGGATTGGGCTACTCTCACGTGGAATGGACTGTGTGCTTTGGTCAAGTCAATCAGTCATTGTGTGGAATTGGTTACTTTATGGACTTAATTTAAAAAAAAAAAAAAAAAAAAGAAAAAAAAACAATGATAGAAGTTTTTCCGATGACTTATGTCAGTACAATTGTTGGAACTCAGAAAATTACAGACCTATAATATTAACATCAGTTTGCTGTAGAATTCTTGGACATATTCTCAGTTATAAAATAGTAAATTTACTTGAGACGGAAAAGCTTCTGTTCGTGCATCAGCACTGCTTTAGGTAGCACTGGTTGTGAGAAACTCAGCTTTCCCGTAATATAGCATTAGTAGTGAATTGCTTGACAGAGTCGTTTCATTTAAATACCTAGGCGTAACGCTGCACAGCGATATGAAATGAAACGAGTATATAAGGACAGTCGTGGAGACGTCGGATGGTCGACTTCGGTCTATTAAGAGAATTTTGTGAAGATGTGATTTATCTGTGAAGGAAACTGCATATAAAACTCTTCTACGACTCCGTCTTGAGATTGCTTAAGTGTTTGGAATCCCCTCTAGATCAGTTTAAAGGAGTACATAGAGGCAGTTACGAGTCTGGGGTCTAGGTTTGTTACTGGTAAGTTCAAACAATTCGCGAGTGTTACTGAAATGCTTCGAAAACTCCATAGAAGTCGCTGAAGCGAAGGCGACTTTCTTTTCGAGAAAAACTGTTGAAGAACTTTAGAGGGCCAGAATTTGAGGTTGACTGCAGAAGGATTTTATTGCCGTCCACCTACATTTTGCGTAAAGAGCACAAAGACAAGATCAGGGAGATTAAGGCTCATACAGATGCATACAAGCATTCGTTTTTCCCTCGTTCTATATCGGAGTGGAACAGAATAGTGGTACTGAATACCCTCCGCCACGCGCTTTAGGTGGATTGCGGAGTATGTATGTAGATGTAGATGACCATTTGTGGAACTTTCGACCATTCCAGTGAGAATTATTTGACTACCTATGTCTGACAAAATGAATCCCATAGAACATTTATGGGATATCATGAGAGGTCAAGTCATGAATAAAATCGTCTATTTCCATACTTTCACAATTAGTTTGGTTGGTATGGGTAGTTTCCCTTGTATGCGTTAATCACTGGCTATGTATAAGATTCGTATGTTGTCGTCAAAGCAAATACAAAGAGGCCCTTCTTGCAACGCATTAAGTGGAGTAACACAAGAACCCTGTAGTTGAAGAAAAGACGCGTGAGACGGTTGTGGTGGTGGTGGTGTTGCAGATCTGCTCGTGGCAGCAGGACAAGCAGAGCCAGCTGTACAACCTGGTGGAGGAGGTGCGCGACCTCATAGTGAGGGGCACCCTCATCTACACCGTGAGGGACCGCGACGTCGTCATCACTGAACTCGCCGGTAAGTCCCAGCACACTGCCGGCAAGCGCTAGAGAACACTGCCAGACTAACAAGTGAAGCACATACAACACTAGAACTACATGGTTGACACGATATGTTATGTTACTGTAGTGATTACAAAATTTGAGTAGTACTCTGCGGAATGAGCTCACTAATCAGTGACGCATCCAGTTGATCCGATTGGGAAGGCCGTTACAAAGCCGTCTGAGTCCTTTCCTGAAGCTACCTTACTCCCAACTGTTCAACCTGACCGTTGCTGCCTCGTGTCCCGGCACAGGAACGAAGTTGACGACCGAGCTAGTCTACACTTACAAACTACGAGATGGCCGGGAAGAGAACAGTGATCCGATAGTAAACTGATTTTCTTTATTTACGTTAATGATCACACTTTTTAGCCATTAAAGAACCGGTTTCAGATCCTAGCAGAAAATGAAGGAAAAACGGGTACACTAACGGGCAGTCTATAGTGACTCGCAAAAGTATTATTTTTACTTCATTATATACAGGTATCATATAACAGGAGTGAAATTGAAATACTTCTGCGCTATTTGCCGCGTCGAAAATATATTTCTCTGGCGTTTTGAATCAGTTACAGGAGCCTTCCTCAGGAAATACTGACTTGTTTACACCTGTGTTTATCTTATACAGCCAGCAGGAAGGGAAGGAATAACTTTATTGGTGGTTGCATTGGTGTTTCTGATAGGTGGAAATACGGGAGGAAGATGCGCTTACTGATGTTTGCATTGGTGGTTCCGATAGCTACGTAGATGAATCAGGCCACCACCCTCGTTGGCTGATTACATACATACACAACAAGTTTTTCACCTATCAGAACCACCGATGCAAACACCAATAAGCGCATCTTCCTCCCGTATTTCCACCTATCAGAAACACCAATGCAACCACCAATAAACTTATTCCTTCCCTTCCTGCTGGCTGTATAAGATAAACACAGGAGTAAACAAGTCAGTATTTCCTGAGGAAGGCCCCTGTAATGGATCCGAAACATTGGAGAAATATGTCAACATGACGCGGCAAATAGCTTAGAATATTACAATTTCAACAATAATGACCGCGAAAGTCTACGTTCTTACATTACAGGAGTAGTCTCGGCACAAAAATATACAGGACTTGCTGCCCGCGGTGGCCGAGGGGACTGAGGCGCTCCAGTCACGGTCTGCACGGTCACTACGGTCGGGGGTTCGAATCCCCCCTCGGGCATGGATATTTGTGCCGTCCTTAGTATAAGGTAGTTGATAAGTAGTTTGTAAGTTTAGGGACTGATGACCCCGTAGTTAAGTCCCATAAGCTATACAAACATTTGAACATTATACAGGACTTTGTAATAAATAACAGAACAGAATTTTCTTATTTGAAACTTTAACAACATAAACAATAATACATAAAGAAACATGACCACTATCACAGCTACAAAAGCCGCCGACGAATAGCCGTGCGCACTAAGGCGCCTTGCTGCGGTGCGCGTGGCTGTTCGCCAGCGGAGGCTCGAGTCCTTCCTCGGGCACGTGTGTGTGTGTGTGTGTGTGTGTGTGTGTGTGTGTGTGTGTGTTGTCCTTAGGATAAGTTAATTTAAGTAGTTTGTAAATTTATGGACCGATGACAACTGCAGTTAGGTCACATAACTTTACAAACATCTGAACAGCCACGAAAGTTTTCGGGCGGTAAGTATAACAATCACAACCTTTTACATTTTAATACCTTGTTTGAAGTCTATTGTGCTTAATCACTTGTTCCACGCGTTTAGGCAACTGTGAACGAGCTTTCGCGTATAATCAGGACTTATTTGTCGCCATTCTTCCAGTATTCGTTCCTTTAAAGCTTATTTTGATGTCAGTGGCGTTTTTCGTACTTTTCGCTTTAATTCACTCCAAAGATGTTCCACTGCGTTCAGGTCTGGACTCTGAGGAGGGGTATCCCTTAGTGCAATTATACAGCGTCTATAGTTTCACAAAATCCGCTTTATGCTTAGGATTATTGTCTTGATACAATCTGAACGTCTTCGGAACCCGAAACCTATAGGACTTTGCGGTAAGTAGTTTTTTTATGATGTTCAGATACTTACGCTTGTCCATTGTATCTTCAGTGAATGCGAATTCGCCTACCTCAGATGACGAGATGGAACCCCAAATCATACCACCGTGATTAACTGAGGGTTTCAGATGCTTCGACTGGAATTTTTCACGTGGTTATATCCAACTCATAGTTCTTCCGTTTGAGAACATTTTCACTTGACATTCATCGACAAACATTACTTCGTCCCACAAATTAACATTTTTATTTACGTGCTGCTTCGCGAAGTCCAGTCGTTTCTCTTCATTTCACTTATTTACCATAATTTTCTTCATGCTTACTCGACCATTATGCCCCTCTCGAACGGCAGCATGAAGCTACAGGCAGGGCGAAAAAACATACTCCTACTAAGGTAATTGAGTAATGAATATAGTGGTTTCTCATGATGCAGCTACCAAAAAAATTATTATTTTAACGGGGAGAATGAATACCATATGGTTAACGTCGTAGTCAAGAAGAGATTATGTTGTGGAATGAAAGTCGGATGAGGAGAAACTTAATTTCGTAATGTGAAATGTACACGGAAATGTACAGGTGCGAACGAACTAGACTGTGAATGTGTTTTGTTGCTATGCCACGTTTGAGGCACTTTTGTTAAACAAAAAAACTGATGAAGTGCAAATGAAATGCAGTAGTAGAATGATTTCCTAAACAGTCCTAGTTACAATGTTAATAAGGGTAGCATGTGTGAATTGTGCGAAGTGGAAGTCAAATAGTAAAAATCAATCTTCTGGGTTGTAAGGTCGTGTTATAAGAAACATGCTGCTTCCTTAACTTTCGTCCGATGCAACGCCAGACTTCTTCAGAGGTTGTCCGTGTGCCGAGTCTTGCCGACTGACTGGTCGGATGTCATTAGATAGCATTAGATAGCATTACAATGTTCTGCAGTTATCGGTACAACACTGATTCTCACAAGCGGGATTACTACTATCGATATAAACCCGCGCAGGAGACAGCGTCACCTGATGAGGAATGACTGCTAGACACGCGTACGGTGCGTATGGTATCGGCAATTGTGCCGTAGAATGGGGAAGGCGTACCATCGATGTGAGTTTGACCGAGAGCAAATTGTAATAGAACAGAGGCTTGGCACGGACATTGTGGAAACTGCACGGCTTGTGGGTTTTCTAGGAGTGCTCTTGCGAGTTTCTTCAACAATAATGAAACCACTTTTGAATGCCGAGTTTTCGGGCGACTCCTTTTATTACAGATAACGGACGTCTTAGTCCGCCTCCGTAGCTCAGTAGAAGCGTCGCTGACTACCACGCAGGAGGCCCGAGTTCGATTCCGGGCAGGGGGCTGGGTGTTGTGTGTTGTCCTAATCATCATCATCTCATCGTCATTAGCACGTAAGTCGCCCACCGGTATCAAATAGAAACACACGCAGGCGGCCGAACCATCCCGTAAGGGATCTCCCGCCCAAGAATGCCAGACGCTCATTTCCATTTATCGGACGTCCTAGATTGTGCAGAATAATGTAACAGGACAGGCGGCGAACTGTGACAGAACTAAAGACGCAGTTTAATTTTAGGCAGAGTACAAGTGTAGCTGAACACTCACTGCACTGAACTCTCTTTACAATGAGCCTCCGCAGCCGCAGGATCCATGAACCACGACATCGGGAACTGCTGAGCAATGCGCACATGGCGGTCGTCACTGGACGTTGCCACAGTGGCAAAAGGTCACGTGGCCATCTGTAGGCTCAGTGGAAGTCTTGCAAGGCACCGAGAACTATCGTGCACTGGTTCAGACCACGTACATACCTTAATGACGATCATGCTTCCCAACAGCAGTGGCATTTTTCAGTTAAATTATTGCGCCATGGCTGGATTCGTTAAATTCCTTTTACATGATAAATCAATCAAATCTACATGCCGTAAATTCTACTAAATACCTAGGAATAACAATCACAGACAACTCAAATTGGGAAGAACACACACAAAATATTGTAGGGAAGGTGGAGCAAAGGTTAAGTATCACTGGACGAGCACTTAGATGACGCAATAGCTCTACTAAAGAAACAGCGTACACAATACTTGTCCGACCAATTATGGGGCATTGCAGCCCATTGTGGGATCCCCACGAAGTGGGACTGACGGACGATTTAGAGAAAATTCAGAGAAGGGCGGCTCGTTTTGTATTATCACGACGTAGAGGAGAGAGTGTCACGGAAATGATGCGCGAGTTGGGGTGGAAATCATTAAAAGAAAGATATTATTTTTTGTGTCATCTGTTTGCGAAATCCGAGCGAGGTGGCACAGTGGTAACGCACTGAACTCGCATTCTGGAGGACAGTGGTTCAAATCCACCTCCGGCCATCCAGATTTAGGTTTTCCGTGATGTCCCTAAATCACTACAGGCAAATGCCTGGATGGTTCCTTTCAAAGGGCACGGCCGAATTCCCTCCCCATCCTTACCCAAAAACTCCGAGCGTTAGCTCCGTCTCTAATGATCAAGCTGTCGACGAGACGTTAAACCCTAAGCTTCCTTCCTTCCTTCTTCCTATTTGTGGAATTTCATTTCCCAACTTTCTCTTCCGAATGCGAACATATATTGTTAGCACCCACCTACAAAGAGAGACTTGATCATCATAATAAAATAAGGGAAATCAGATCGAAAACAGAAAGTTTTAGTTGTTCTTTTTCCCACAAGCTATTAGAGAATGGAACTATCGAGAAATATAAAAGCGGTTCGACAAATCCTTTGCCATGCTCTTCAATGTGACTTGCAGAGTATCCACGCAGATATAGATGTAGTTGTATATTTCAAGTAGCACACTACAAATACTGTATTCGGACGTTACGGAATTGTTTCTCCTACTCAGCTGTATCAAATTACGTTCTTATACATTTAGCGGTAGCCGCGGTGGAGTATCCGAGCGGTATAAAGCGCCTAGCTGCGGAGCGCGCGGTTGCTCGCCGTCGGAGGTTCGAGTCCTCCCTAGGGCATGGGTGTGTGTGCGTTGTCCTTCTGCTAGTTTATCTTAGTTTAAGTAGTTTGTAAGCTACGGACTGATGACCACGCAGTTTGGTCCGATAGATTTACAAACATTCCAACATTTGTTTTAGCGCTAGTTGCTATTCCTCACACCATATAGAAATTTGGTCCAAGTCATCCTGCACCATACTACAGTCAATCAGTGACAACACCTTCCTGTACACCACAGCATCGTAAGCAGACAGCTGCAGACAGACTCATTCTACCCGCCATACCATTTATACAGTTAGGAGTGTGATGAAGTGGATCCAAGAACACATTGCGAACTTTAAATGTATGAACTGCCCCCCCAACTCGTCAGATCTGAACCAGATTGGACACATGTCGGATGATGTTGGACGTGGAGTCAGAGCACATGCCTCCCCCCCTCCACCCCTTCCCCGGGATTTAAGGGAATTATGTGAGTTATACTTTCAGATGTGGCGTCAACTCTTTCGTCACCTACTAAGGCCTCATGGTTTCCATGCTAAGACCTGTTGCCTCTGTTTCAAATTCAAATGTTTGTACATCTAACGGGGTCAAACTACTGTGGTCAACAGTCCATAGGCCTACAAACAACGAACTAATCTAATGACAACACACCCACCCATGCCCGAGGAGGAAAACTCCGACGGCGGGCAACCGCGCGCACCGCAGCGAGACGCCTTACAGCTCTCGGCCATTTCACCGCTCGCCTCTGTGTTCGTGCCAAAGGTGAACGTACCGGCTTTTACGTGCGTGAATTTTCTGGCTGATCAGCGTAAGTAGTTAAAATACACTATTCAGCAAGTGGTGCCCAACAAGCTTCAAACAATACTAACTTATCTCACGGCAGGATTATGATCTATTCTAAGCAAGTGAGCGGCATTTTCTTTCATGATTCGCCGCACTTGAGTTTGTTGTTTACCACCCCAGACAGGAAAACGGTTGACGCATTCGACAGTCTGGTAATGGAGGGCAGTTTTCCTGACGTGATCGCATATATTCGGAAGTAAAAAAAGCAAGTACTTTCTAACATTTAAAGTATACATAAATGACTTTTGCTTGTGAAACAGAACACGACCCCAGAGTCACGGGCGTGGCTCGCCACGCTATTAGTCAGTGTATTTCCGGAACATTAGGGGTGAGACTGGGAAGGCAGCGCCCCGTTATCCGGATGTATTTTTGGAGTGACATCCGAGTCCTGCGCTTCCTGGGGATATTTTGGGCGTTCCTGGGCGCTTCTGACAACGGTCCCTTCTTATAAGGAGGGCTCCCACCTACTGACAGGCGTCTCTTGTTCCTGGCTGGCGACTGACTCTTTCCGGCACCATGTCCTCAAGCGCCAGCGATGATGTAAATATCTCTCCTGCTGTTATGTACACGTTTGGTGCCTTTTCGACGAGACACAGTGGTGAGAGAGCCCGAACTGCGAGAGACGCTGACAATTTTCTGCAAGTGTCCACCCTTGGACCAGTCATGTGGACGTTGTGGTAACAGCTACGTTCTGTTCGTTTCTCAGTGGCGGTGTCATGAGTTCGACTCTTTCTGGTTTTTTCTGGCCTCAGATGTCTCATCCAGGACAACCATTGTTCTCCCGTAGTCGTCACGAACTGAGAAAGGTGACAGAAGCCATGAAATAGCGGTATGCACAGAAACATACGGCGATAGTAACGCGTACACCAGGCATAAAGGGGCTGCCTAGGAAGAACTGTCAACTGTACTCCGGTGATTCGTCTAAAAAGCTTCCGAACGTCCTCATGGCCACGCGCAGTGGCGGCCCTATTCCCGCGGGGCGCCGTGCAAAACTTCGCGCGGTCTCTACCGCATCGTCCCCTCCTCGCTCCCCTTCCAGCAAAGCTTATATATCTTGTCACGTTCAAAAGAATTTCGTCATTGGCGCATATAATGTAGCGCTTATCCGTTGTTGGGGTTTGAGAAGTTAACTAAAATATCACGTGAAAACTTTGAATCGGGGAGAAGTGAAGGATAAATGGAGGGAATGATTTTAAATATTCTTTGATTAATTTTGTATAACCTCAGAAACAAGGGTAATGTTGGCGGCAACTACGTTATAAAAAAGTTGACAAGCTTTACCTTCATGGTTACGATACATCCTTTTGACGATATCACCCCAGAAATCTGTAAATTTAAAATAAGAATAATTGAAGGTAAAAATACCATCGTGATCCAGAATTGGCCGGGTGGAATTCTGATGTACAGTGGGCCGTGCGATAAATTTCAGTTGAGAGCTCCGCTTTTGAGGTTATATAGGGGGATGGAAAATTCAGACTTCGTCATATACTATAGCTTAATATAAATGACTGCAGCTTCTAAAAATTGAATACTATTGTGAAGGGGAAAGATTGAATTCTAATGTTAATAAAATGTTTAACAATCACTGCACCAGTGGCGTAACTAGGACTTGGCTTTGGAGGAGGGGGGAATAGATCTGCTTGACGAGCCAAATTTTAGTCAATTTCCAGATAGACTACCATCTACCACTCCCGTTGAAGAAACTAATTCACTACCATCCAATGAAAGATTATGGTAAATCTTTACCTTTACCAGATTGCTGTTATACTATTTCTTTTCTTTCTTTTTTTTTTTTTTTTTCTTCTTTTTCTTTTTTTTTCGGGTTCTGGGGGGGGATTCTATCCCCCTCATCCCCCCCCCATAGTTACGCCACTGCACTGTTATTCATCAGCCGTAATGGCGTCCAATTCTGTAACGTGCAAATGATAAATTATCTACGCCACTTGCAATACTTATAGCAATTTTAATGGTGAATAGGGAGAGCAGCTAGTATAGCGTCTTAACTCGACGGCGGCAAAAAACAGACAAATGAAGCGGTTCGCTGTTCTTTCTCTCCGGCGGTAAAACAAGGGAATGTAGGATTTTCAGAAATTATTTTTCATTAGAGAGAAAGAAAAACAATGCTTAGTGGTATCTATAATCTTCGACTCGCGAAGTTAATTATTGTATATTTATATATATTTTTATTGGTAGCGTTTCACACACTACATCAGACCTACTGTTATGATAGGAAACTGAATGAGTATGACAATTACAAAAATCTTAATAAAAAGTAACCTAGCTTACCAGAATTCCTCCGACCAGTGGCGTAGCGAACGTAACTCGCGCCCGGGGCACGATCTTCAGCATTCTTCTGCAGCACCTCATTCCAAAAGCCTCTATCCTCTTCCTTTTCATGAAATTTCAAAACCGAAAAAGGTTCACAAGTGTTGTTCAGGATACACACTTACATGTTATCAGCACTTGATATACTCTGTATTTATATGAAATAAAAGACATAATGTAATTTAATTTGCTATTTGTAAACAACGTAATCAATATAAATATTTAAAAAAAATGAGAGAACCGGGACAACTTTATATCAACCATACCCAGACAAACAGACGACTATGCTGTAGTAAGCTTTTCGAACGTTAGGAATAGAAGAGTTTCGTGGATCATGATCTTACATCTCTAAAGGTTTATCAAAATGTTCAAATGTTTGTAAATCTATCGAACCAAACTGTGTGGTCATCAGTCCGTAGCCTACAAACTACTTAAACTAAGGTAAACTAACCTAACGACAACACACACACACACACACACACACACACACACACACACACACACACACCTATGCCCTAGGGAGGACTCGAACCTCCGACGGCGAGCAAACGCGCGCTCTGCAGCCTTAGACCGCTCGGCTACTCCGCCGCGGCTATACTTCTGATTTATGTTTTACCGTATGCGCTGTATACGATTATCAGTAAATGCTCCCTGAAATCCTTATCCAGAAATATTTTCAATTACTTAACAGAAAGTTTCTCATTCTCAATTCAGACTGTATAACTTGTCTCAGAGCTTTTGTTTAATCGTTCCGTACTTGCAGTCAGTACACCCTCGATTTAGCTGGCACGATGACAGCACATCAGGAGTGCGTTCAGATACCCAATAACACTGCGTCTTTCATCTCCATAATCAAATTATTAGTGAATAGAACGTTAACTTTATAATACGGTTAATATGCAGATCAGTTAAGATTTAAGAGAAATGTAGGAACACGGGAGGCAATACTCACATTACGACTTATCTTAGAAGATAGGCTAAGAAAAGGGAAACCTACGTTTTCAGCGTTTGTCGATTTGGAAAAAGCTTTTGACAAGGTCGACTGGAATACACTCTTCTAAATTCTGAAGGTATCAGGGGTAAAATATAGTGAGCGAAGAGTTATATTCAACTTATACAAAAACCAAACAGCGGTCATTAGAGTCGAAGGGCGTGAAAGGGACGCTGAGGTTGGGAGGGGAGTAAGACAAGGTTGTAGCCTTTCGCCATTGTTATTCAATCTGTACATTGAACATGCAGTGAAGGAATGCAAGGAGAAATTTGGAAAGGGAATTAAAGTTCAGGGAGAAGAAATAAAAACTTTGCGGTTTGCCGATGACATAGTAATCCTGTCAGAGACCCCAAAGGATCTGTAAGAGCAATTGAACGGAATGGACAGTGTCTTGAAAAGAGGTTATAAGATGAACATCAACAAGAGTAAAACAAAGATAATGGAATGTAGCGTCAGAAAATCAGGCGATGCCGAAGGAATTAAATTAGGTACTGAGGCAATAAAAGTAGTAGACGAGTTCTGTTACTTGGGTAGCAAGATAACTTAAAAAAAAATGTTCAAATGTTTGTAGAACTTATGGGACTTAACTACGGGGTTATCAGTGCCTAAGCTTACAAACTACTTATGAACTAGCTACGACTAAGGACGGCACAAATATCCATGCCCGAGGGGGGATTCGAACCCCCGACCGCAATGGCCGTGCTGGCTGTGACTGGAGCGCCTCAGTCCCCTAGGCCACCGAAGATAACTTCTGATGACTGAAGTAAAGAAGATATAAAATGCAGAATGGCTATGGGAAGAAAAGCTTTTCTGAAGAAGCTAAATTTGTTGGCATCCAATATTAGTTTAAATGTTAGGAAGTCCTTTTTGAAGGTATTTGTCTGGAGTGTAGCATGGTATGGAAGTGAATCGTGGAAAATAAGGAGTTCAGACAAAAAGATGATAGAAGCTTTTGAAATATGGTGCTAGAGACGAATGATGAAAATTAGATGGGTAGGTCACGTAACTAATGAGGAGGTGCTCAACAGAATTGGGGAGAAAAGGAATTTCTGGCGCATTCTGACTAAGAGAAGGGATATGTTGGTGGGACACATCCTAAGACATCAAGGAATCGTCAGCTTAGCATTAGAAGGAAGTGCGTGGGGTAAAAATCGTAGAGGGAGACCAAGGGACGAATACAGTAAGCAGATTCAAAGGGATTTAGGTTGCCGAAAGTATTCTCAGATGAAGAGGCTTGCGCAGGACAGGTTAACGTGAAGAGCTGCATCAAACCAGTCTACGGACTGAAGACCAAAACAACAACAACCTGTTACCCACTGTTCGTCTAAAATTGTTAGCAATATGTTTGTGAATATTACAGCTCCATCTGTCACAAAGCGACAAAAGTGTTCCAAATAAAACATTCATGTTTATTCACATACTAGACGAATTTGTAATAAAAATGGGGGTACCTATTTTTAAAAAAATGCAGTTTATATCCGTTTGATCTTAAAAAAAATGCAGTTGATATTCGTTTGACCTACGGCAGCGCCATATAGCGGACTAACTATAGCGCCATCTGTTTTGCCCCTTCAAGCTAGAAAACTTTTGTTCTTTGTGGTTTTTCTGTTTGATGCTTATTTCGTGAGATATTTGGCCCGGTCATTATCAATGGGCCACCCTGTATATAAAGCAGTGTATCCGTGTATTTGTTTGTGTGTACGTGTTGCGTACAAATCTCCAGTTTCGTTCCAATATTTATGAAATTTTATACACGTAAGCTTCAGTCGTCGATGAGGACGATCGCCCTAAGTGTAAGAATCAAGTACAACACATAGTTCACGAGATATGACGTCATAAACATAGATGCGCGAAAAACTGCTGCATTAAACAGAAATGCTGTTAATTTTCTCCTAAACCTCTGTACCGATTTCAACCAAATTTGGTTCACATATTTCTTACGTGAGATAAGAATTGTTGTAGGAGTGAGAACCACATACGGCACAAACAATAGGAGTTGCAAGAAACTGCCACATAATGCGACGAAACTTTATAAACACACTGTATGAGAATGACAGTACTTAGCGACTTGCAACAAACTTTAAACATAATTTCAAACATTTATTAAAAATTTTCTCGCTGACAGTCACATCAAAATAGTGAAAGGAAAAAAATTTCTCGCTTACTACTTCTCCGCTGTTCATGGAGTAAAACTACGGCGTTTAGTATGACATTGCAGATATTAATTTCTGAACTACAAATTGTAGTCGCAGGAAATTTTACAGATCGTATACACACATACAGGTATGTACTTTAAAAATTTATCATAGTACGACACGTAGTTCATGAGATATAAGAACATAAACATAAACATAGAACATAAACGGTAACGTTCATGGAAAACAGTCCCTCACGCATCAGTTTAATCTATTACTTCTTTACAACTATGTTCGCAACGGATTTTACCGACATGTAGCACTTATACAAATGAATAATATATAACTGCTAAATTATTCAGTTTTACAACATATAATCCATTAAATATGAGATCGTATACACTGCCTTGCGTAAAAACCTGCCCCACCATGCAACACGTAATCCAGTCAGCTTAACGAAATTCCTGGAAAGCTGACAGTAGTGTGGATAACTTTGAGCTCTTAAGCACACACGGATGGAGACGATAGTTATAAGGAAAAGAAGGGAATGAAACAGAGTACATCCAACAAATACCCATTACTTACGACAGATCTGGCTTTTAACTTCAAGAGAGTGCAGTTTTCAGTGAGACTTGCATTTTCTATTACCATTAATAAACCACAGGGCAATTATTCAATACTGTGGAGTGGATTTACATGCCCATGTTCCTCACACGGACAACTTTACGTCACTAACTCAGGGGTGGGCTCACCAAAGGAATTATTCATATTAGACCCTGGACATAACAAGAAATATTGTTTATAGTAAAGTTGTAAATAAAGTGAATGTTTGAATGTTGTATATCATTTGTATTTTGATTACTATCTTTCTTTCTTTGGATACTGTATATTATGCAAGTCATTCTTATTTCTTGTATAGTCTCTGATAAATACAACATGTTATTAGAAAAAAGGAGATGGACATAGAGGGAAGGGATGGGAGAAGTATTAACCCAAGACTTGAGTAAATAAATAAATACCCAGGCAATGCCGACATTTCAGCTAGTGTTAAATACAAGAAATGTATTCGTAACTGCAAATATGAATCAGTATCAGCCTTATGATTTAATGGTGACATATAAAAATTTGTGTAGTTCTGGGACTCGAGCTCGGATTTTCTGCTATTAGCGAACTCTCTGGTTAACCATAATGCTATCCACGCACACCCCTCAGACTATCCAAAACTTGCGTAGGCCACACATTGTCTACTGCCCATGAGTAACAATTCCACAATCTTAAGGGAAATGTTCTCCATGTCGGCCGACTGGAGTGCTTGCAGACGCAGTCCGCTGTGCTTGCTATGGTGCTGAGGGCGGTTTTTGGTGTTTCAGGAGACAAAGGCCGGTACGTGACGAGGGCGACGATCGAGGGCAGCAGCCCCATGGTGGTGGTGGGCGACAAGCTGTGCTTCGCCTCCAGGTCGGCCACCGACATCTGCGTCCACGAGAACAACAAGGAGTCGCGCTTCAAGCAGCTCAAGCAGTTCAAGGTCAGCGCCACCCCTCTCCAGCCGGTGTCGCTAATGCGTCCACACAGCTCGCCGTCCGAAACGCAACACACCAACAAGGACCAGAGGCATCGTAGCCAAATTATTTATGGGGATGGCACATTGGATAAAGATCACACAAATGGAAATTCAGCCCTGTGTCAAATGAGGAAGGTGATGAATACAGAGTTGACTGTTGCCGCCATCGCTGCTACACACCTCAGCTTTCGATCACAGACCTCCTCCATGTCTGTTGTGTCATGCTGCTTCTATACAATGCCAAAATGTACAAATGTATGTTGGGCTTAAGGGATTTAACTGTGGAGTCATCAGTCCCTAAACTTACAAACTACTTATGACCTACCTTATACTAAAAACGAAACAAATATCCATGCCCGAGGGGGAATTCGAACCCCCGACCGTAGAGGCCGTGCAGACTGTGACTGGCGCGCCGCAGACCACTTGGCCACTGCAGCTGGCTATATATTGCCAAAGTTGATCTGGTGCAGCAGTGGGTGGTGTTATCTCGGATCAGTTATTCCGTAGTTTTCCACCAGACATTTTCAGTCCGTTAAAGAAAAGGACAACAGGGAGGCCAAAGCACCTTCAGCTGCACGACGGTGTCTTGAACATTGCTTGTCGTGCCGCGTGAGGTCGCGCATTATCCTGTTGAAATGTGGTCGTAGTTATGAAAGAGTAACAGGCTCCAAAACTTCAGAGATGTAACGCAGGCTGGTTAGTGTAGCAGCAATGGGTGCTAGGAGGGTGCAGAAGTGGAATACAATATCACTACAGTCTAAAAATCCGATTAAGTAGACCACGCACAAGAAATGGGGCCTGTGCGCAAAAACTCATTCTCGAGTTGTGCGCAGGGTGAGTCCACTCCTTCGTTTCTGAGGGGCGACCCGCTCAGTTGCACATTGCCTGCTGGGACGTACGCTTCGTCTGTTACCTCACAGTCAACTGCGCCCCGTAACCAGTAGTCATCAAGCAACTGATGCAAGCAAAAGAATGGACTCGTCCAGCGCCCAAGTTGAGAAAGTAAGGGACACGACTCCTTGCACGAGCTCTACCAGTATGGCGATGCATAAGACATCAGTTCAATAGTCTCTTACAATGATGTCCAGATTCTAATCCGGCCATTGTGGTAGTGCACGCAGATTATGGATTGAAACGACAATGATTTTACACAACAGTGGTGGCAACATCAATACTGACTTCATCATCTTCCGCACTTCACATTGGGCTGCATTTTCAATCATGCGATTTTTGTGCGACGTGTTATCTCGCAAATAAATTTACCTGCAATATCTGTGTTCTTCCTGGTATTTTATATTGGATGGCCAACACAGTATAATTATATATCTGAACCCCACCTTGTGAAGTGTAGTAAAGAGTAGGTCTTGTACCACATCCATGTGTTTCCATTTATAAGTGGCGTTTGGAATGTAATAGTCGGTAACATAGTGTAGGTCTCGAATTTCTCGTACGTGAAGGAAGTAATAGTTTTATGAAAAGGTTTGGAGTTTCTATTTCGAAGAATGTATCATCTTCGCGCCTCTTACAGTGTTTATCACTGCAGTATGGTGAACGTCTCATACAATTAGTTTTACCTGATTAGTCTATTGTACATCGCTCCAGATACACTATGTGATCAAAAGTATTGGAACACTTGACTGAAAATGACTTACAAATACGTGACGCTCTCCATCGGTAATGCTGATATTCAATAAGGTCTTGGCCGACCGTTAGCCATAATGACAGCTTATACTCTCGCAGGCATGCGTGAAGTCACGTACTGGAAGGTATCTTCGGGAACGACAGTCCATTCTTCGTGGAGTGCTGCACTGAAGAGAGCTATCGATGTAGCTCGGTGAGGCCTGGCACTAAGTCGCGTTACAAAACACCCCAAAGGTGTTCTGCATAGGATTCAAGTCACGACTCTGTGCAGGCCGGTCCATTACAGGGGTGTTACTGACTTGTAACCACTCCACCACAGGCCGTGCATTGTGAACAGGTGCTCGATCGTGTTGAAAGACGCAGCCACAGCCACCATCCCCGAATTGGTCTTCAACAGTGGGAACCAAGAAGGTGCTTAAAACATCAATGTTGGCCTGTGTTGTGATAGTACCATGCAAAACAACAAGGGTGCACGCCCACTAGATGAAAAACACGACCACACCATAACACTACCGCCTCAAAATTTTATTCTTGGCACTAAACACGCTGGCAGATGACGTCCACCTCGTATTCGACATACGCACACCCCGTCATCGGATCTCCACATTGTGTACCGTAATTCTAGTTATTTTATATGAATAATGTGCGAACTTAGTGTTGAATCTGGAGCCAGCCACGAGACAAAGTACCCTTCGGTCTATGTCTCTTTCTGTAAACGATTAGTGGGAAATAAGGGGAATAATGTTGTAGAACAGTGTGGACAATTTCAATCCGTAAATTTTGTAACAATGGGGTTGATATAGTTGGATTTCTTTCTGTGTTCACTGTGTTAGGCGAAAATTGGCGCCATTTCTTTATTGGAATGTCCAGTATTTTTTATTCATTCGCGGGTTTTTTCATGTCAGAAACAGAAAGTGCTTCATTAAATGCATTGATTTTATTTTTGGTATCTTTCATGTTTACATGCTTGCTTGTTTGAATGATGTTCTGAACATTCACGGAGCTCAAGAGCGTTTTTAGTGTTACGTGATCGCTATTTCTACTCTCTGCTGATTCTCGTAGATAGAAGGTAGTTTATATGCGTGTGGGGCTGAATGTAGCTTGTTAGCGAGTCTGACACAAGCTGTGCGTCTGGATTATCAATGTTTTCTTTGCCTCCTGTCCATATTCTGTTGATTCAATACAATAGAGGAGAGAAATTAGTAGAAATAGTTAGGAGATCAAATAGTTGCAAGCCCTAACTACAAGTTCTAATGTATGTTCTAAGCACTCTCTAATTTAGGTGAACAACTAATTACCCTCTCCATGTCATGTGTAAACAGTGGTGAACTAAAGAATGATTATATGACTAAATGATGATTATATACGAATTTTTTTGATTTATTGTAAATGAGTAGTAATGAGACAATAGTAAATTATCTAACAGGCGACTGGGTTCTGGTATGAAGCCGTTATCTGTTGCGCAGTTCAAATTAACTTGTTTCGTGTTGGTGTAGTGATTGATTTGAAAGTCCTACAATTAATTTTGCGCCGTTTCTCTATACAGGGTGTTACAAAAAGGTACGAACAAACTTTCAGGAAACATTCCTCACACACAAAGAAAGAAAATATGTGAACATGTGTCCGGAAACGCTTAATTTCCATCTTAGAGCTCATTTTATTACTTCTCTTCAAATCACATTAATCATGGAATGGAAACACACAGCAACAGAACGTACCAGCGTGACTTCCAACACTTTGTTAGAGTAAATGTATCCTCCGTTAGCGAGGATACATGCACCCACCCTCCGTCGCATGGAATCCCTGATGCGCTGATGCAGCCCTGGAGAATGGCGTATTGTATCACAGCCGTCCACAATACGAGCACGAAGAGTCTCTACATTTGGTACCGGGGTTGCGTAGACAAGAGCTTTCAAATGCCCCCATAAATGAAAGTCAAGAGGGTTAAGGTTAGGAGAGCGTGAAGGCCATGGAATTGGCCCGCCTCTACCAATGCATCGGTCACCGAATCTGTTGTTGAGAAGCGTACGAACACGTCGACTAAAATGTGCAGGAGCTCCATTGTGCATGAACCACATGCTGTGTCGTACTTGTAAAGGCACATGTTCTAGCAGCGCAGGTAGAGTATCCCGTATGGAATCGTGATAACATGCTCCAGTGAGCGTAGGTGGAAGAACATGAGGCCCAATCAAGACATCACCAACAATTCCTGCCCAAACGTTCACAGAAAATCTGTGTTGATGACGTGATAGCACAATTGCGTGCGGATTCTCGTCAGCCCACACATGTTGACTTAAAATTTTCCAATTTGATGACGTTGGAATGAAGCCTCACTTGTAAATACTAAAATGAGCTCTAACGTGGAAATTAAGCGTTTCCGAACACATGACCACATAACATATTTTCTTTCTTTGTGTGTGAGGAATGTTTCCTGAAAGTTTGGTCGTGCTATTTTGTAACACCCTGTATGTTTTATGCACATATAGCACATAAACACTGAACCCAGGCGGCTGGTAGTTACATGAAACGGTTCTTATCTGAATCACGCATTACTGAAAATAGAACAACCAGAAAGAAAAATAATGAGCGGAAAGTTCACCAATAACAAGACACGACAATTAACGGCTACTTGTTGCCGCAGGCGCACGACATGATCCTGAACGCGCTGGCGGGCTCTGGCGCCTCGACGCTGTACAGCGGCAGCTGGGACAAGACGGTGAAGCGCTGGGACCTGAATACGTTCGAGTGCACCGGCTCGTGCGAGGTGGGCGTCTGCGTGAGCGCGCTCGCCGTCGGCGACCAGGGGCAGGTGTACGCCGCCGGCTCCAACGGACACCTCTGCCGCATCGACGCCAAGTAGACGACACCGTGGCCGCCGTCTCACACCGCCACGACGTTCCCACAGCACTGCGCTGAGCCCACAACGTTTTCCTGGTGTTTAATGTGACAGTTGGATGGTTCCAAATCACACATTTTAAGCAATCTTTGTATAAGAAAAATCACTTATGTGCGGTTACTACTGCCTGAACATAACACACAATAATTTAAAAGGCACCTCTTAATTATGCAGAAAATGAACCATTCTTCAAATTTTACCAATCGTCTTCCTTCGAAGTATTCTGCAAATTGCAACTTGGGTCAAGTAACTATGAAACATATTACTTAATGTAGTAGTCATACAGAATGCTCATATTGCTTGTTATTTGGAATCCAGGGACGTAAATAATAACTTTTTTTTTGCAACCTGAAATGGCTCTAAATATTTTGCATATTGAATTAATTAATTATACTGGAGAACTAAACAACTCCCCCCCCCCTTCCAAGAAGACTGATCCCTCCATTCTCCACCCCAGAAGAATAAATTATCTACGCCATTGCTAGAATCAGTGATTTTTATAGAATATTCCATAAGAATGTACACATTACTATGGATGTATTGTAAATATATTTTTATATTGGATCTGTTTCAGAAGAGAACGGGTCGATATTTTCTCTCATAAACATATTTTGTAGTCGAAGAAGAGTTCTCGGGCTTCCAGCCGGGTGGCAGTGTCTTCTAACTGTGACGTTTCTATGAGTGTCATACTCATCATCTTCTAGGCCTTGACGATGATGAGTATGACACTTGTTGAAATGACGCGGTGAAAGACACTGCCACCCGGCTGGAATATTCATCATTTATATATGCCGGGAAAGCATACTTTCACACAACATAGTTGGTAGTTTATCAACTGGTGGCAGTTTAGTGCATCTGTTATTGGCACTTCATGGAATGCAGTTGCATTCCAGCCATAATTTGCTGACATCTCAACAGAGCCCCAAGGTACGAGAGGTGATCACAAACTAGGGTTACAAAGCATCCAGTGAAGCGCATACATTTTATTTTATGCAGACAACAGAACAAACTGCAAGCGTAGGCTTCGCGGCCATTATCACTGTCAGTTCTTCAGGGTGTGGGAACGCATTTTGAATCTTTATAACTGTCCAACGTTTCGGTCACTTTTGCCAGTGCTCTTCCTCTGGGTATATGTTTGACTGGATATATGTCAAACAGATTTAGAGATTGTAACGCGATCCCACACTCTGAACAATTTTATTTACACAATACAACAAACTGATAGTGCATACAGGTTATTTGTTGTGATTGTGTCCATTGCGGTTTAGGCATTTGTCGCTTCCTGGGATGCGTGTGAATGTGTCCACCATATAAAAAACCTGTCCATGCATGTACAGCCACGTTGAACGAATGTTTGGTCGCTTGTCATCCGAAATCTGCTACACGACATGAACTGAGTTCTGATCTCTTGTAGTGATGAGTCGCAAACGTTTGACACTTTTTTGTAATTTCCTGACGAAACAGTCTCTCCGTAAACCTCTACCGGTTATTGGTGAATTTCAGAGGTAATTAAGTTTTTCAGTCAAACAAGTCGAAATGACGGATTTTTTCGTGAGCCCAATTTTCTAGATGAGTCACCATATGTATAAAGCCACTACTATCGCTGTAGGGGCCAAGTGGTTGAATACTCAGCTGAGTTCTCAAGAGCATCTATCATAATTACCGGGCACTATTAACTTCACTATAACAGTCGAAGCTCCAGAATGCGGCTTTGTAACGTTATCTTCTGGTCTCCTCTCGTACAATTTGGCCATAAAGGCTTGGAAACAATTTATTTTCTAACGTTGTGTAGCAGAAAAATCTGTTCGTTCACTGTCTGCCTAGAAGAATTTTGAAGACTGCAATGGACGCAAGTTGTCAACCTCGAGACACCACAATAATGTCTAGTTTCCAACTTGTCAATGATTGCTTTGTATGAGTTGGATATTTCTGATAAGCCTGCATATGAAAAATACCATCAATAGTTTGTTAAAATAGAAAATTATCTGATCATTACAGTGCAACAGCTTATCTGCCAGTGATGATTAACAATAGTTTAAACTTTCACTGCGAAAACAAATGTAATAAATGGAAATATAATAGTTATTCGCTAGAAATAAATGCAGGTCTTCAGAGCTCAACGGATTCTGGGTTCAGCTGAAAAAAGACAGATCTATTGAGAAATTTTCGCATTAAAACGTCGTATTTTACCGCAGTATTTATTAACGTAACTTTAATAGAAGATAAATTATAGAATAATCACATTCTGGTAGATCTTACAGGTATTTAAGAGTGCGCTTTATTTCAAATTACGTAACTAATTCTGTACTGCATGCACCCCATCGCCAATAAATGTGTTCATTAAGATTATATGCTATAGTTCTAGTTTAAAAATAGTGAAGAAGTTCTTAGGGATATCTCTACAAGCACCAATTTTATCCATTAGGCAATAGGATAAGTCTGTTTCTCTTTCTTATTATTCAGCATGATAATTTAGACTTAAGGTTAATCTTGTATTTACTAACACAGTTCTGTTATGATAGTATTCTAAACTGATGTACTGCACAATACTTTAAGTGAGTACTGTTGTGTTCTCGTAACTGAGATGTAAGTGCCAGTCACGTGTTCCTAATTTAACTGTAAAACATTCAAACTGAGTGACAATAAAGTGTAAATGTAGAATAGTGTTGAATAATTGTTGCTTCTTCTTTTATTAATAAAGAAAATAATCCTTAACACATGAATTAAACTACCCTGATTCCACACAGTCACTACCTCACCTTGTGTTTTCTTCTTCTTCATAAATAAGGAAGTCTGTTGATCTACTCTCATGGAACAAAGAAATTGACGTGCGTGGTACGTTTTGTATGATGTCAGTTTTTACTGCAAATTTCTTACATTCCACATTTCAGTACTTCAGTACTTTTATTTGTTATTTACGCATTTTTCCATCTAAAATTACTAAAATGATCTGTAAAATAGAGCCTAATACAGATCCTGTTTTAATACTACAACTGTATTAAGCAAGAGTATATCACATGGTTGGTTAGATAAATATTAAGTCATCTCAATTTACAAATGGAGTGCCTCTTAGCAGGCATTAATAACCAAAACCCGTCTGTAACGGCGAGGACTTGGGTGGGTTCAACCCATTGCCTATTAATACAAATTACGTTACAAATAATTTTCTGAAAAGGGCAACCACAGCTTAAACACATTTTGATAAAATTCAATACACAAACATCACAAAAACTAAAAATTAAAAATTAACTTTCAATAATATAAAGTCCTGGGTGCAGAGGTGTAGAGATAAAATCACATAGCTGTTAAGAGGTGTTTATTTAGACACAACCAGTTACATCAGTATAGATCAGGTGACATTAGGAAAATAATTACATGATATTTAGAAAACAGCGTCCAGCATTCAGAAGGCCTTGCTAACATACTCTCATAATAGGTTGTGGTCGTCATTTGATAAATAACATCCCCGATTTATCCATTACGAAGAAACCAGCAATGTGAGTCAGGAAACAGACGGAATCTCCAAAATCAGGAAATGCTGCGGCCTCGTTACATAACAAGTGCACTCTCCTCGGTGTTATGACATCTCCAGATTTTCTGTCTTCCTGAGTTTATCACACGATTTCGGTTATACACGTCGATGTAACGGCGAAAAATATACAAATTATTTAATTTAGCACGACAGCTGTTGCAGTTGTTTCGATTCTTTATGCAAGCGTAGTTTATCACGAGATTTCTGTTTGACACGTCGATGCACAACAGCTGTTGTAATTGTTTACTTTGTTCATACGAGCTTTGTGTAGTAAGCGAATTAACTGAATTACCTCAACGTTCATGAACACTGGTATGTAGCGCTTACTATCACAACTTATAACAAATCAGTTTACTTTTAATTCCCCGCTACTTTACACTGGGTGCAATATTATTATTATCTTTTATACATAACTATTTGCATCTGCATTTTTTCATTACTATCTTACTTATCTGTGACTGATGTTTGGTATTTTTATTTAAGCCACCACTACTTGCTCATTACAAAATTACTTCAATTATACGCCCCTAATAGATTTGTTCAATATTACAACTGCTACCACTGGCATGACACGTTGTCAAATTACTTGCGCAGTAGTTGGCATGCTTGGTAATTCCTCTCTCCAGCTGCAAGGCTCTTCTAAACGGACTGCATCCGCCTGTCTTTCGTCATCAACTATTTTGGTTTCTTGTGAAGCCAATTGACTTCTCTGCACATATTTAGTATGACTACCATTATGGATAATGAAAGCGTATATGTCAGACCATTTCTTTGCATGATCAAAGGCCAATCGCCTATGAGGAGTGACCATTTCTAAACTGAAAGTTTATAACTTCTGAACAAGTATTGGGAGGTTTCGATATTACTCCATAACCAACAAGGTAATCTTACAAGGAGACCACATGTTTACCAGATTTTAGATTTTTTTATATTTGTGGTATATGAAGTTCAGGACTTAAATAACAACCAGCCAAAGCCATTCGACGCAACTCTCAGAAGTTATCGAGAAAATCGAATTTGAAATTTTGTAAGTACATCGATGTACCAGTAATTAAAGCAATTGCAGCTTCTGTCCGTGCATCTTAGGTGGTAGTGTCTTTGCATTTCAATCCTGGGGATCGTGGTTCGAATCCCACCGTGACAGATTTTTTTCTTTATTCGTTGTGTTCGAATACTTACATAATTTAATACCTAACAATAATATTTTACAATGCCCGTAGTTTTGATTAAACGTAATTTTCTATATTTTATAAAAGGTTGATTTAAATTAGACAGAAGATAACACAAAATACAAGGCAAATTACATATTTTTGGCAATAATGAAAAATAAAATCATTCATTTCGATGTGCCAGGGTGATAAGCATCGTAGAACATGGAAAATAATCATTTTGATGGCATCCAGAGCGGGGGTAACTTCGCGAAGGATGAAATTTACATTATTTCAAAGTCAGTTCTACAAAATTTTTGGTATCTCTAATCCCACGTGTTGTGTCAGTTTTTGTTAATGTATATGTAAACGAACTGAACACCTTGTCTTCACCTCAAACGATGATTGAGTAGGTTAGCTGCTTGGAAAACCATTAGAGCTATGGAAATGACTTAACAAAAACAGCTCTTGACAAACAATAAAAAACAACCGTCTTCAGCTAATAGTGAAACGAATACTGTAAAAAATTTAACATGTTTTTTTATTGAAGCCATCATTATTAACAACCTTTTATAAAATATAATAAAATATAGAAGATTATGAATAAACAGAAGTACCTGCATTTTTCGTAATAATTATCATATTAAAATTGTGTAACTATTCGAACACAACGAAAAAAGAATAATCTGTCATAGCGAGATTCGAACCACCGACTGCAATTGCTGCAATTGATTTAATTATTGGTACTTACGTGTACTTGGAAAATCTCAAAGTCGATTTTCTCGAGAATTTTTGAGAGTTGCGCCGAATGACTTTGGCTGATTATTTCTGTGTTGTGAACTTGACTTACCATAAATATCAAAAAATTCCAAAATCCGATATCCATGAGGTCTTCTTGTGAGTGCTGCCCGAAACAAACGCAGAACGTGATTACATTCTGGACTATAGTGGGTGAGACTTGTAGAACGGACGTTTTTTTTTTTTTTTTTTTTTTTAAACAACAAGATATCGTTAATTGTGCTTCAAATTTTTTATTTACAGCATAATAATCAAATGTTGTTGCCATTTTGTAAAATTAACGCTTGGGTTAACCTCTCCCAGATGGCGGCCGTTTTCAGCGATGCACTTCTCAAGACACTCTCCGGAATTGGTTTCCACTCTCTCCACCATTGCTCTATCAGTTTCAACGACTTCCACACGAAATGCTTCCTTAAGTTCTTCAAATGTCGTGGTGTATATTCGTATACAAGTGATTGAGGTATCCCACAAAAAGAAGTCGCACATTTACTGATCTGGGGGACGAAAGGTCCAGTTAATGATACCAAGCCTTGATATGACGCGATCACGAGAAATAGTCCGAATAGCTTCCTTCGACACTCTTGCAAAGTGAGATATGGCTCCGTCCTGCTAGAAAGGAATGCGTTTTCTTTTCTTATTTCGGGTAGAAAGAATTCAGTGTGATGTGTCTATAACGTTCAGAGGTAACCGCGCCCGACTAGTGGATGTCGCCTTAAATGAGACCTGCCGTCGTGAGTGCGCACACAGACTACAGAGAACTAAAACACTAAACCTTGCGACCCATACTCTAGATGGATACCAACCAGCACACCAGAGGCTCAGCTCAAGGAAGAACTTTCTTCATTTATCAAAAAGCCTCAATGAACCACCATCAAATTTAAGATAGTGAACTCATGGCGCTCTAGAAGTAGCCATCTCTCAGGATGGATGGTGCCCTCAGAAAGCTTTCCTCCAGGTCACGAGAAAAGCTGGTAAAGACGGAAGAGCTTTGGAGGTTGGCTCAGGAGTTGGAAGAACGAAGATGGGAATTTCCCTGCTATTCAACCCGTATGTGAATGTAGCGAAGAACACACAATGAGCCATCTTCTCGAATACAAACTGTGTCCAACTAGACGCTCTCTCCCCAAAATGTGACTGACGCTACCTGGGAGGCATGTGAAGTGGCCGCATAGTGGTCGCGACACATTTAATTGCATTTGTTTTAGCTACAATTATGACCAGAAATGATACAGTAGTGTTTGGATTTTAACATTGCTTTGTATTTTTACTGCCTTGTTTTCTTGTTGTATATAACTCCGAAAGTATGTACGTTTCCGATACGATTAAATAAATAAATTTACAGTTACTATAGGTACGGATGCAGCTACAAATGTCTTTGTTTTAGTGATAGCCACCCCAACTCTCATTTCACATCCATATGTGATAATACAAAACGAGCGCAAACAACAAAAATATCCATATTTACGTGAAAGCCGTTTGATAATGAACAGGTCAGTGCGAAACCGGTAACGGCACAATTTATGTGAATAAAAGAAAATATTATATGTGGCTTATCTATAAGAATCAACCTATATAAGATGAAGTAGTCAAGTAAGAGTAACGAAAATCTTGTATTGGTGCTACATCAGAATGAAAATGATTTTTAGGCTAGTTACCTATGAGTGTTTATTACGATGAAAATAATGTGACACAATAAACTGAAAACTAAATAAAAGCGCGAAAGAGATAGGTTGTGTGATACCTCATATACCTCTTCCCACGTTTTATATTACTTCCACGGGATCGACGTTTCCTACTGTCTCATTGCCTCATTCTGTTTTCATTTACAAGTGTGGAATCATAAATTTCACCGCTAGTAACTACATACTGTTCTACTGTGAATAATGTTCCTACAAAATTAAATAGTAACACAGTTTAGGATGCTGTAATACAGAAAAAATGCATCGCTAGTCGTACTCCTATGATTATAATAGCTTCTAACTTAACAAATGAGTTAATATTCTGTATCAGGTTACAGAATCTTTGCGGACTTAAATTCGGGACTTTTCTCTTAAGAGTGGGAATTTTCCTGTTCCTCGTTGTCATTAAAGGAGCAGACGTGCTCGAAATCGATACTATGTTAGAGGGTATATTTCTTTTTTTGAATTAGACGCATCTGCATACTGCGTGTTATTATATATGATACTACGGTCCAGTGGGTATAATCGTGGTGTATTACTGTTTGTTGGTGGAGTTGCTTGGGTGCCTTGTGGCGGTTGGATTCGAACAGCAGGCGCCTTTGTGTCACAAGTACGTCATTGAGCTTCCGGCACCGCAAGGACTGCTTAAAGGGGATCCACAGACTATGCGACATCGTAATTAGTCTATTAACAATAATATAACTTTAAAAAGGAATTATAAAATGAAGGCGGGTCGTTCTAGCATATCAGTATATGGGAATAGGGTTATGAAAGGGGAAAAAAGAAAAAAAAAATGTTCACGTCCACATAAACCCCTAGTTTCAAAATTTTTTAGAGTATACGTAGTTAACGAATAACATACTGAAAATAAATCTGCATCCATATACTTTTCTGCGATTTTGCTTCCCACGACTCTCTAAAATATTTGTCGTTAAGCATGTAGGCATAAAGAAAATTGTGAAAGATCTGAACTTATGTTTAAAGTTTTTCTGGAAGTCACGACGGCTTTTATTAGTATCAAACACTAGATGAGTATAGTCTGAGACTTTCTGCGTGGTTAGTTTTTCTGCTACAAGAATATATACAGTTTGCAACTAAAATACTCGTCTCACAGTGTTGCACATCGCACATCAGTTTATACGTCTTAATAGGCAGATTATGACAGGAATATATTCTTCAATTTGGCTAATAATTAAGTGAAATACTGAAAATCTAATCATTATTTTCTCTGGCAATCTTTATACAGACAACCAGAAACTGAGACTCGGTATCATTACCCTGCTTATCTCTCTTGAAATTCAGATATGTTCTAAATAAATTGGTCATTCTGCCTTACTGAGGAAAACATAGTCAAACACAGCATTACATTTCATTACATTTTATCATAGAGATGTAGCATTAGGAAAATTCTATAAAATTTTGAATAATTGAAGATTGTACAACTAGTCATCTGGTTGATAGAAATATTTATGTAGCACATATAAAAAGTCTTGGTTTACATATCACTATATTAGTATAAATAAAAACATTATACTAATTTATGTGGTGAAACTTCATATGCTTTTCTGAATAATGAGTTTTTAAAATAATAAGATAAGTTTGATCATAAAAGGTAAAGCAGTCAACAGTCTGAAGATTGGTTTGAGTGACACAGTGCTTTACTAGGCATGGTCCTGTTTGAGGGTGATATGTCTTCCTACAACCTTCGAAATTACCCAGTCACTTATAGGAAGACCTACAGATTAATGTGGATTTCGAAACACGGTGAAATCGGCTTTTTTTTTTTTTTTTCAGACAAACAACATTGTCAGAGGTGAAAGAAGTGAGGAGTGGCAGACACAAATCCTAGGATCAATTGGGAACCTTTGGATCCATAATTTTGCACTTAATCAATGTACTACAGAGCTACAAATGTGATCATAAACACAGTTATATTTTCATTTTCCCTGATAAAACTCCAAGTTTTAATATTTAATAATCTTCGTTTAATTGAGATGCAATACATATTTGTTTCTTTATAAAGAATTATCAGGAAAAATACAGGGAAATGAAGAATTTCATCACGGTTTGTAATGTAATGTCTTCTGTAATAACAATTCTGAAAATAAGAAGTATATTTAAAAAAAATAAAGATAAAGACATTTATTAGTAACCCTAATTGAAGTTCAAATTAACTGAAAATATTAACTTAAAATTTTTATTTTGCAATGTCCTTTGCATCATTACATGTTCATTTTAAACCTTAAGTCATGAACGTAATTCTTATATTTTTACAAAAGCTAAAAATTCATTGACTGAAATAATTGATTTCTGATATAGTCCAACCACACACACAAACACACGCACACACACTTATAAAACACATTCCCATAAACAGACATATGAAATAGTTCAATAATAACTGTACAATGGCTGACATAAAAAATTATATATATTGCAAAATACATGCTTTCACTTAGGAATTGAAAAAAAATATTTTTACTGTATTCCACTAGCAGAACATAGTGATTTGTACATAATTTATTATAACAAGTTTCAATAATAAACATTTTAAATGGCTTTTAACATATTTGTACTATTACTAACACAGTCTTTTCATATATGTGTTCCATAACAACTATTTTATTTATGCTTTAGTGGATGACCTCTCAACATATTGGTCATCCCAGGTGGTTTCTTACTGCTATTACTTTGAGGACAATTGTCTTGTTGCATCGGGAACATAAATGAAAGATCAATATCATAGCGTGGAAGTTTTTCTCGTAAATATGAAATTACATTTTTGGGAAGACCAGGTACACGGCTCATAATAAAACTGGATAAATACCGTGGACTTTTAGATTTTTCAGCGCAGTGCAGCAGTAGAGCCCAAGATTTGTAGTCGGAATTTACTACAAATGTGTTGTAGACACCTTCATCTGCAAAAGAGAGAGATAATATAAGCAAGTAATTCACAAACAGTTACATCCAGATTACTTGACAAATTTAACTGCTTCACAAATTAAAACAATATCAAATAATTTTCTTGTAGTGGTGAAACAGATGCAAAATAATAATAATAATAATAAATTATAAAAGATACTTGTGTCACTAACATACAGCTTATTTACTTCAGAATATATCTTCTATTCGACTTTACATAAAAAATACAAGGAATTAGAAGAAATCAAGCAAACCTGGAAATGAGACTACAGGCTACTACAAATAGAAAATGTACATCAGTGATGGCCCCTATTGTTTAGCAGGTAATATCATGACTAATTTATACTTTAACTTAAATTTACAGACTTATATTTATTCTCAGATACTCCAAATATGCTACTACTTTTCTATAAAGAAATATAGTTCTTACAGTAGATAAAATATTTCAAACGTAGCATAAAACTAAAAGTGATCACAAATGAAGTAATATGAAGGATAAGCATAGTATAATAATTACTCTCTGATTGTTGGGCCTGCAATGTAGTAAATGTTGTTGGAATACATTGCACAAGAAAAGGTTCAGAATCACTGCTTAAACTTTATAATTTATTGCTACAACTGTATCAGCTATTTGCCATTTTCAAGTGCCTGTGTGTAAGTATAAGAATTACTGGATGGGCGTAATTCCATCACAATATTATGCAAACATGTGAGAATAGATGAAAACAATTAGTCAAGTTTCTATATACATCTCAGAAACAAAAACCACTCAGTGCTAAACTTCAAAGATGCACTAAAGATATTACATAAAATACCAAAGGGATTAGAAATGAATATTCTCGAGGAAATTGAAATATAAATTCACTCTAAAAATTATCCAAATGAAACACGTAATGAACATAAAAATTATCTAGTTAATTTTATTGACTTCAACGAAGAAAAAGTCTGAGAAACAAAGATGTGATAAATGACAAGAGGTAACTAAAAACATTATGTCTGTGGTTTTTCTCTCTGACCAACAGAAAGATTAAATGTCTTTGGTAACATAGTCGATTATCCTATGCATATCTGTTGAGACTTATGTAAAATATAAAACGTTTAACACCACACCGGAAAAAGCTTCAGAAAAACGCAGCAGAAACGTATATAATTTCAAAATACATGAATAATTCATAGCAATTCTGGAGGAAATTACATATAAAATTACATGAAGAAATACAAAAATTTCAGAACCAACGATACGTTAACTATGACACGGTGTAGAAGAATCAGCGTCATCACATCGAGCTGCAAGATAACGTCGTCACCTTAAAATCTTTCTTTGGAACAATTTCCATGACTTTTCACCCTAACCAAAAAGGAGACTTAATACAGATAAACTTCTTGAAAAGAGAGTTGTCTTTCAAGCAAATAATTGCAATCATCCTATATTTCAAACCTCAACTTCAAAGTTGACAATTTTAACTGTCTTTAACTATTCAAAAGAAACTGCAGAGATTTTTAAATATTTTCATAATATCCTGGTGGAAACATGTTACATCTTCTGAAGTGCATGTATTGAGTCTTTTTAAAGTTTAATGCCAATGATTTGGCTTTAAAGCAGAAATTAATGTTCATGAAAATATCATTAGCAGACCTTTCTAGAACTATGTTGTCAGCATTGTCTCTGTCTATGAAAAGTTACAAGCATCTATACACTTTCATGGTGATCAGTAAACGGTGTCGACGTTGATTGCAAGGTACCCTCTGACATGCACCATACTGTGACTGACGGATTACAAAAACCAGATCCATGAAAACAAATGTGCTTCTGCTAACTTTTATGGGGATCGATCAAACCGTGGCGAAGTCTATTGTAACCTTCGCCATTCCTGGCATGATATTTTATGTAGACAGCGATTTACCTCTTTTTTCTAAGTTCAATAGTACAACAATTCATCAAGATTGAAATAAACATAGAGATTTTTATCAATTAAAAATACACAAAGAGACACCGTTTAATATATATTTCTGTGTGATCTTCCCTAGTTCAACTTGTTAAAATAATTATTGTAACTTCTTCTAAGATAGAATGTGAAATTAAAACAGGAAAGCAATGAAAACTTTAGTGTATGAGAAGGAATCATGAGTAAATGAGTGAATAACACTAATAACCCATCTAAGAAAATTGACTACATCTGACCTTTTAATAAGTTAAAATGATGTGGTTCACACACTTTAGTGCCTATCACTTTCATTACGTTGCACTGAATTTGTGCATATTATTTTCGAGAAATTATTTTGCGATAGTTGTGATATCCAGGAGAGAAAGCTTAAACAGTGAGGAAAGGTAGTAGATTACTTTCAGTGTTACTCACTTCATAAATGAGTAAATCTTAACAATCTCAGAAGACATTCCTATTTTTCTAATTACAAAATCCTCAAAAATGCTTTGTAATGTGTTTGATAACAGTGTGTTTCTTGCTTAGAAATTCTGTTCAGTTCCTCCTTATTCGTGACGTGATCTACCCATCAACCTTCAGTACTCGTCTCAAGAGCTTTTATCATCTTCTTGTCTGAACTCGTTATCGTCCACGTTTCACTCCCATACAATTTTACACTTCTGACTAATGGTTTCAGAAAGTACTTCCTAACATTTAAATTTATATTGAAGGTCAACAAATTTCTCTTCTTCAGTAATGCTTTTCTTCCCTACGCCAATGAACATTTTTTATTTTATTTTATTTTATTTACTTCTTTTACTTAGTGTGATACTTTCATTCATATTTTATGATGATAGTCATTTGTCTCACATTTTACTCGAATTCCAAGAAATTAAAAACAGTATAACTTCATTTACTTGTGATTTTTAAGTATTTTAACTCATAATAAGAAAAACAGTTAAATTACATTCTACAGTTATTACATGCAATGCATGTTTACCATGCAATTTTATATTCCCATTTAAATAAAAAAAAAACGCTGCAATAAGGTACACAAATTTTCATTCGCCGCCCTTTGGTATTCCGTCTAAACCTAGTACAGTGATGCCATAAGTGATCGCAAATTGCGATTCATTTCATTAAATGTACGCTGTAACGTCGTCAAAAAAATATAGCTGTAGAGCAAAATGAGTGTTATTTTAAACATTACAAACATTTTGAGAAGAGAATGGAGAATAAATGTTATACAGTCGGTTTGTTTTTGTCAGCTACAGCACCGCGAATGACACCTCACTGAAACTAAGTCTAGTGATCTATTACGTTATAAAAAACAAAGACTGTCAGTGCTTACAGGTGTCCTCGGCATGCACCCAGTGCGCCGCCAGCGCAGGGTCGGGGATCTCCCAGGTGATGTTGCCCGCGAGCAGCTCGTTGTCGGGGTCGTCGGTGAAGGAGTAGGTGAAGTTCATGGACACCTCCAGCCGCACCGGCGACAGCGACAGCTCCGCGCGCATGCAGCGGTAGGCCAGCGCCTCCTCCGAGCTGGAGTAGTACTGCACCACGAACCACCGGCCCAGCATCTGCCGACACGGCACAGTTTACGTTTCTGCCTCTAAAAGAACATATTCTGTAGTAAACACAACAATGACTCATGCAGCACCCTGACTAGAACCAAAATCGTAAAGATGAGCACCTCTCCTCTGTCTACATTTACGCAACTCTGTATTGGTTAAACATAGTTTGTTTTTAACTGAAATAATAAACTTTGCTTATCTTAAAGTACCTTTTAAGTTAAATTTATATGACACAAGTTGAGGTAAGACAACACAACCAAGATGATAGCCACTACTCACTCAGGAACTAGGACAATTAAAAGAGGCATTTCATTTTTGTTATGGTGATATTTGGAGATAAGAAAATCAGCTCTATGAATACCAAGAACACAGATGGAAAACCAGTTCTCAGCAAAGAAGGGAAAGCTGAAAGGTGGAAAGAGTATATGGAGAGGCTCTACGAAGGAAATGAACTTAGAGGCAATATTGTAAGAAGGAGAGAAGAATTAGATGAGGATGAAATAGGAGATACTATACTGAGAGGTAAATTTGACAGAGCACTGAAAGACCTAAGTCGAAACAAGGCCCTGGAGTAGATGACATTCCCTCAGAACTACTGAAGTCTCTGGCAGAACCAGCCATGTCAGAACTGTTTCACCTGCTGTGTAAGATGTATGAGACAGGCGAAGTACCCTCAGACTTTAAGAAAAATGTTATAATCCCCATTCCAAAGAAAGCAGGCGCAGACAGGTGTGAAAACTACAGAACCACCAGTTTAATAAGTCATGGATGCAAAATTTTAACAGGAATTATTTACAGAAGGGTGGAAAAGCTGGTAGAAGCCGACCTCGGGGAAGATCAGTTTGGGTTCAGGAGAAATGTAGGAACACGGGAGGCAATCCTCACTTTACGGCTTATCCTAGAAGATAGATTAAGAATAGGCAAACCTACATTTCTAGCTTTTGTAGATTTAGAGAAGGCTTTTGACTATGTTGATTGGAATAAACTCTTTCAAGTTCTGAAGCAAGCAGGAGTAAAATATAGGGAGCGTAAGGTTATTTAACTTGTACAAAAACCAGATAACGATTTTCAGAGTTGAAGAGCATGAATGGAATGCAGTGGTTGGGAAGGGAGTAACACAGGGTTGTAGCTTTTCTCCAATGTTATTCAATCTGTACACTGAGCAAGCTATAAAAGAAAGCAAGGAGAAATTTGGAGAAGGAATTAAAGTTCAGGGTGAAGAATTAAAAACATTGCGTTTTGCCGACGACATGGTAATTCTGTCAGAGACAGCAAAGGACCTGGAAGAGCAGCTGAACGGAATGGTTAGTGTGCTGAAAGATGCATATAAGATGAACATTAATAAGAGCAAAACTAGGGTAATGGAGTGCAGTCTAAGAAAAGCAGATGATTCTGAAGGAATTAGATTAGATAACAAAACAATAAAGGATATAGATGAGTTTTGTTACTTGGACAGTAAAATAACAAATGATGGTCGCAGTACAGAGGATATAAAATGCAGAATGGCAATGGGTAGAAAAGCGTTCTTGAAAAAGGGAAATTTGTTAACATCGAATATGGAATTAAGCCTAAGGAAGTCCTTTCTGAAGGCAATTGTGTGGAGTGTTGCCTTGTACGGGAGTGAAACATGGACGATAAACAGTGCGGACAGGAAGAGGATAGAGGCTTTTGCAATGTGGTGCTACAGAAGAATGCTGAAGATTAGGTGGGTGGATAGCGTAACTAATGACGAAGTACTGAACAGAATTGGAGAGAAAAGGAATTTCTGGCATACCTTGACTAAAAGAAGGGATGGATTAGTAGGACACATTCTTAGACATCAAGGAATTGTGAAATTAGCTTTGGAGGGAAGTGTGTGGGGTAAAAATTGCAGAGGGAGACCAAGAGATGAATATAGTAAGCAAATTCAAATGGATGTACGTTGCCGTTCTTATGAGGAGCTGAAGAGGCTTGCTCAGGATAGGGTATTGTTGAGAGCTCCATGAAACCAATCTCCTGCCTGAAGACCACAACAACAACAACATGGTGTTCTAAAAGATGCATTTATGTCCAACAAGTTATGAAGCACCACTTAATACTCTAAAATGGATAATGAAGATATAGAAATCTGATTGCCAACACATCTGAGATATGTAAAAATATTTAAAGAGAAAATTATGGGAGAATGGAGAAATGTTCTTGGCGTATTTGCCTGTTAATGAAAAACTAGCAAACGTTTTACGACGTTTTCCGGAGTGTTACGCAGTTTTATAGTACTATAAAATACCAAATCAGTGAAATCTTATACTAATGCATTATCGTTCACATTATTAAATGTAAAGATAGTAAAAATAACAATAATATACTACAAGAAAAATTAATGATAACAGTATTCTAAAACAAGATATCGGTGTGTGCTAAGCGTAAACAAGACGATATAATTAAAGCGGATCTCGTCAGCCTATCTACAGCAGCAACGCAGGAAGCCAGTCTATCAGCAGGAGAGGCGCGGACGTCCTGGAGGCATACATCGCTGCTGGAGAGTTTCACGCCGCTGACAGACTGTTGCCGGCTTCTCAGGCCTCCAGAGAGAGGAGCATTTGTAACCCATTTATGGCCAAGAGGTTGGAATCGACCCGACAGAAATGCCTGCACAACTGCTCGCCACAGAACACATGTGTCAGGTGGGTAGCATCGGCCATCTCGTAGGAGTTGTCGCACAGTTCTGACAATGATTCTGACGGGCCCCTCTCGTGATCTGAAAGACAGTACGCCCTCAAGTCACTTAACGACAGGGCATCGTCAGGCCACACACATGGGAGAAGAGAAAGTTGCTTCCCCATCAGGATAAATGGTCATCAGCGTCTCCATGAACAGTGCCACTCAATAAAGTTAGCGAATTCGTTTAGAGTTAGCGAGTTCGTTTAAATGTTTTTGAATGATGACGTCATAACGCACTTTGTAAGGCATACTGTACTGTGTGCCGTTGAAAAATGTAACAGTAGTTTCCTTCTTTGAGGGAATGCAATACGCTGTTTTCTGGGTACATTGATACTCTGTGATTACGTGCGTTTACCGACGTCGCGTGTTTTGGGAGGCTAACGAAGAGACCCGCAGTGTTTTAGTGGTCAAATCCATGGAACGTAACGGCCTTGAAGAGAGATATAGAGGTATTTTCTTCTCGCATCTAACAAAAAGGCGACTAAACGCCTAAAGTTCTACTCTTGTTCGACGTCATGAATCCGAAACATTTCGGTATTGATGAATTAATAATTCTCTGTTATAGCTGTAATGGCTGTAAACAGAAGATTCTTGGAAATCAGATCCGTTATGAATTCGAAGCATGTGCAGTAGCAACTAGATTACGGTACGTTGATTTTGTCCATCTTATGTATGGACGCTGGAGCTTCCGGCGTATATATAGTAATGAATAATAACACTGCCAGCTGTATTTTCATTTTATTATTTATTGGCAACCAATTTCGATGGACCAAGCCATCATTTTCAGGCCTTTATAATAGGGTAATCTGCATTTTGCTGTGTTACAAACAACAAAATAACTGGTGTCGCACATTCATAGAACATTACAACAAGGAGGACCAATAGGAACTCCTGTTGATTCTCTTTGGTGTAATGTTCTATGCAGTCCCTCAGAATGTTAGCTATGACACAACTACTCCACCTAGAGTGCAAGATGTATGAGACAGGCTGAAATACACTCGGACTTCATTAAAACTGTAGTAATACCAACTCCATAGAAATCAGTTGCAGACAACTGTGAAAATTACAGAACCTTCAGTTTAATACATCATAGTTGTAAAATTGTAACACGAATTATTTATAGAAGAATGAAAAATTTGCTAGAACCAAGCTCGAGAAAGATAGGTTTCGATTTAGGAGAAAGTAGGGGCCGCGGTAGAGTAACCGTGAGGTCTAAGGCGCCTTGCTGCGGAGCGCGCGGTTGCTCGCCGTCGGAGGTTCGAGTCTTCCCTGGGAGATGGGTGTGTGTGCTGTCCGGAGGTTAGTTTACCTCAGTTTAAGTAGTTTGTAAGCTACGGACTGATAACCACGCAGTTTAGTCCGACAGATTTACAAACATTTGATTTGAAGAAATTAGGAACACACGAGGCAATACTCACATTACGATGTATCTTAGAAGATAGTTTAAGGAGAGACAAATCTACCATATTGGCTTTTGTAGATTTGGAGAAAGCTGTCGGCAATGTTGACTGTAATACACTCTTTCAAATTCTTAAGTCATCAGGGGTAAAATACAGGGAACGGAAGTTTATTTACAACTGTTACAGAAAGCAGACAACTGTCATAAGAGGCGGATGACATGAAAGGGACGCAGTGGTTCGGAAAGGAATAAGACAGGGTTGCAGCCTTTCCGCCGCGGCCTAATGGCCGCGTGTATTGGGGCGCCATGCTACGGTGCGCGCTTCCGTTCCCCATCGCGGGGGGGGGGGGGGGGGTTCGAATCCTCGGGCATGGATGTTTATGCTGTCTTTAGTATAAGTTAGTTCGTAAGTAATTCGTAAGTTTAGGAACTGATGACCCCCCAGTAAAGTCCCATAAGCTTGACAAACATTTGAACATTTGTAGCCTTTCCCGAATGTTATTGAAGTTGTATATTCAGAAAGCTGTGAAAGAATGCAACAAACATTTGTAGTCTTTCCTGAATGTTATTGAATTTGTGTATTCAGAAAGCTGTGAAAGAATTCCAGGATAAATTTGGAGAAGGGAGTAAAAGTTCAGGGAGAAAAAAACCTTTGTAAATGGCATTGTGTTTCTGTCAGAGACAGCAAAAGACCTGGCAGAGCAATTGAACGGAATGGACAGTGTCTTGAAAGGAAGTCATAATATGGACATTAACAGGAGCAAAACGAGAGTAATGGGACGTAGTGTCATAAAATCAGGCAATGCTGAAGGGACCAGATTAGTAATGCAAACAATGAAAGTAATATGAAAGTGGAAGAAAGTACTAGGCAGCTGTAAAAATAGTATTTATTAACTATAACAAATCCTCGGATTTAGATTTTTGATTGGAAATTTAAAAACACGTGTTTCGATTTTTCGGAAATTCAGCCATTAAGCGGGTGAAATAATGAAATATCTTTTAAGGGTACTACTAAGACCATTCTGATTCTATAAATGCGAAAATTTGTATTTGGAATCATGGTTACAATAAAAAATGTGTTTTTCTGGATGTTTTGAATTCTGCCATCAATGTTGCAATGGGGGGTGGCAAGTTGTATCAAAAGTTTTGATTAGCAAAGCATTTTTAAAGCTAAATCTATGCAAATTTATATTTAGAAACAATCAATGCAGACCATCCAGTCTACGCGTGCGAAAGAGCTGGAATTAAGCTAGTATTAACATGAAACATTTTACGCACATCCACTAGTGAACGGCCTGTATGGAATTGGGACACATTACCGTTGGTCATACAAATCTAAGAGGCTATGTGAGAATGCGTTAAACGAAAGCCAGGATGGCAAATTCCTCAGAGCTGTTTTGTTAATATGTGACACAATAGATGAAAGGAAAAAGTTATAAACGCTCATATGCAGGTGGCGCCCTCATCTAATAATCTATCAACCCAATAAAACCACAGAAAAAACTAGTGTAAACAAATACTGGCTTAAAACAAAAACAAAAATGGCCTTAATCTGGATTAGCAACATGCTGTCGGGGAGGTTCCGTGTTGTGAGTGGTAATAGTCAGTGTATGATAGATGTGCGTCAAGTGTGTTAAAAGAAATGAAATAGAAAAAGAGTCATCACAATGATAATATAGGAAACAGAATTCACACAAATAGTGTGAAATAATTATTACATGCTAATAAATTGCTTGTCAACCTACAAAAATCTATCTAAGCCTGTGTGCAATGCTGTCTAAGAATGCTTGTAGACGATGTATATGAAAAGTGGACAAAAAGTAGTAGCAAAAACTGTGCAGTGTACAAAACCAAAAATGTAAAAAATAAAAGCAGAGAGTCGTAGGGCTCATAGGTCTATAGGGCTCCATGTCCCGAAAACATAAAGTATCTGTATTATATAATTGTGAAGTCAAAGCTATAAAACTCTAAGTTAATTTAAACAACTAGAAACAAAACATCATCAAGAACTACACGGTAACGAAGACCATCAAAGTTCGACAAATGAGAAGAAGTAGAGCGTGAAAGTGCAAATGACTGAAAGCAATCTAAGTTTTGAGCAAATCATAAAGACGTGATCGGCATACATGTGGAAACATAAAATAATTTATGTACATGGTACTGTTAAAATACATATACATATAATAAACGACTAGCCTACATAAACTTTACTACTTAGGATTGTTGTTTATATATGGACTTCTTGAGTATGGAGCTTTTACATTGGTGATGCCATGGTTTCGATATATATATATATATATATATATATATATATATATATATATATATATATATATATATATATATATATATATATGGTTTAGAATTAAAAACGCTGGGTCGTGTAGTCATGGGACAATACCGCGCAGAATGTAACATTTGCAGTGGCTGGGTTCATTCAAAGCATACTGGATGTGACTCTACTGAAAAGTATGTTTGTGACAACTGCCGTTGAAGGCGCTAAAGGTAAACAGAGACACACTGAGTCCATTATGTTACAGAGTTATTTTACCAGAAAAAGGATTTGTAATTTTTTCTTTCTGTCAGAACGTTAATAAGTTGGGAAATTTACATTTATGAAATGATAATTAATTCTGAACTTCGAATATTTGATTCGTTTTACGTTTACAGGATTTTTGCCATTTCATGTGCTATATTGTATGATGCCTTACAATGTGTGGTATTACCTCACCCCTTGGGGGAATAGCGTGCAACATTATATTTCTGCAAAATACCTGTAGGCATGTTAATAGATGAAATATGGAACCATAAACGTGTAGGAAATTGCGTGAAAAAGAAAGTTCTTCAACTTTTTAGTTGAGTTTGAAAACTAACCAATAATAGCAGTAGTAGTGAATAAAAACTGAACACATTTTACACGACATTTTTATTGCAGTTGTTCTGTACTGCCTCCTCCTACAATAAATAATATTTCTTCTGAAACATCCTGTATACCCTATGGCTGTCCCATTCTTCATTAAAGAAGAATAGTGTAAGAATGTTAAGTAAATTCGTCAGGTAGTTTCCGTAACAACGACCTGTCTTTGCACATTAACATAGGTTGGTCAGTTCGTCTCCACCTGACGTGTGCTGTTCTGCATCTACATAAATATTCTGCAAGTCATATTGAAGTGCACGGGAGAGGGTTCATCGAACCGCTTTGATATTTCTCTATAGTTCCATTCTCTAATAGCTCGCGAGAAAAAAGAGTACGTGAATCTTTTAATTTTCGATCTGATTTCTCTTATTTTATTATGTTGATCACATCTCCCTATGTAGGTGGGTGCTAAAAAATATGTTCGCAATCGGGAAAGTTGGTGAAAGAAATTTCGGAAATAAATCTCCTCGCAATGAATAACGCGCTGTATCATTTCCGTGATACTCTCTCCCCCGTATCGCGAGTACAGAATAGGAGCTGCGCTTCTTTGAAATTTCTCTAAATCGCCCCTCAGTCCCACCTGTAGTGGATCTCAGAATGCGCATCATTACTCCAAAATAGGAGGCAGAAGTGTAGTGTAGGCAGTTTCTATGGTAAAACTATTGGATCTTGTAAGTGTTCTGCGAATGAAAGGCAGCCTTTGGTTCGCCTTCCGTAGAATGTATGTTAAAAATGTTCAAATTTTTGTTAAGCTTATGGGAATTAACTGAGGGGTCATCATTCCCTAAACTTACAAACTGCTTATGAACTACTTTATACTAAAGACGACACAAACATCCATGACCGAGGGGGGATTCGAACCCCCGACGTGGAACGGTCTCGCGCATCGCAGCATAGCGCCTCAATGCGCTCGGCCGCTCCGCCGCGGCGTATTTTGTGAGTATTCTTCCCAATTTACGTTGATCATAATTCTTATTCCTAAGTAAAAAAATAAAAAAAAATAAAGGTAAAGCAGTCAACAATCCGAAGATTGGTTTGAACACCACAGTGGTTTACTAGGCATGGTCCTGTTTGGAGGTGGTATGCCGTTGCCCTCCTCCGACCTGACTTACCCAGCCAGTTATAGGGGAACCTACAGTTTAACGTGGGTTCCGAACCACAGTGCTACTCGGTATTTTTCACCTGAGCAATACTGCCAGAGGTGAAAGAAGTGGAAAGTGAGAGATAAAAATCCTAGGAAACGGCGGGGATCGAACCCGCGACCTTTGGATTTGTAGTCTGTCACGCTACCACTGTGCAACCAAGGCGCACTATTCCTAACTCTTTAGTTGAATTTTCATCCTGTATTTTGACTGATTTATGGTGTAAATGAAGTTTAACTATTTCTTTAAGTGCTCGTGTGGATGGTTCACATTTATCATTATTTTGCACCATGCAGATACCTTATGTATATTATTTTGAAGTTACTTTTGATCCCCTGGTGACTTAAGTAACCGATAAATGACTGTATCATCCGTGAAGATTGTAAGAGAGCTGCTCACATTGTCTCCTAAATTGTTTATAAATATAAGGAACGCCTGAAATCACTCTTGATCTACTCGATTACTTTTCGTCGATTACGACATACTGTGACCTTTCTGACAGGAAATCGCGAATCCAGTCGCCGGATTGTAACGATATTCCATAAGCACACAGTTTGATTTGAAGACGCTTGTGAGGTACAGTGTCAAACGTCTTCCGGAAATCTATAAATATGGAATGCATGTGAGATCCCTCTTCAACAGCAGCCATCTCATCATGTGAATAAAGAGCAGCGGGGACTACGGGGGGGGGGGGGAGGAGGGGGGAGGGGCGAGGGGCGAGGGGGGGACCGCCACGGGATTCCGGTCTTGGGAGGCATCCAAATACCTCAAAAGCGATTTCTCTCTCTCTCTCTCTCTCTCTCTCTCTATTTTTTTTATTATTTATTTTTTTAACGCGCTTTGCATCTCGTTCTGCTGGGGCCCTCGAAATCTCGAAAGCTATTTCTTTAGGCTATCCCATGTCTCTCGTCCTCTGGGGGGTGGGGTGTGCCTCCAATTCTTTTTTATCGTAATAAATGTATCACCAAGTGGTCGGGGGGGGGGGGGGGGGCTCATTTTGTTTCGCCGTCGCCGCGGGCCTCCTGCAGCCTTAGTCCGCCACTGCTAAAGAACTAGCCTTGTTTCACAAGAACGATACTTTCTGAATCCGTGTTGACTAAGGGTCAACAGGCAGTTCATTCTGAAATCCTGCTGCAGGTTGACGTCAATGATACAGGCCTGTAATGTTGCGTATCATTCCTATTGTGTTTCTTGAATATTGGAGTGACCTGCGACACTTTCCAGTCTGTTGAGCCTTCGAAGCATTGTAATGTTCCCCAACGAGAAATTGCACAATGTGACTTCATAACAACTCGACCGGCACCACGTCCACGTTTGCTCTGGCGCCCCGTGGCTCGTCGGCCTGGTGCAAGTCTTTCAATTGGACGCCACTTCGGCGACTTGCGTGTCCCTAGCTTTCCCCAGTTATCCAACCGGGGAAAGGAGACCAACAGCTTAACGTGGAATCCGAACCGCGTGTCGTTTCTGGCGACTGCTCACATCGTCGAGAGGTGACGGCTGGGTTGATACGCAGGCTGGAAAAGTCCCTGTTGGTGGCTGCGGTATCTCGCGCAGCTCCCAGCACAGGCCACTTCCCGGAAGCCGCCACTGCCCCGCTATCGCACGCCCCGCCCACGACTGCCTCGCAGTGGGCGAGGCCGGCCTCCCCTACAGCTGACACCAACTCTACCACTGCAACCGCTGGCATTTGGGCACAGCTAGAACCGCGGCTGGCTCTCTCGTGACCCGACTATCTTCTGCTTTTATTCTCCAAGGTCACTTGCTTATTGTTGCTACTAATGAAGTGCTGGGTGTCCTATACATATTATAAATGCGAAAGTTTGTATGTTTGTTACCGCATCGCGCTAAAACTACAGCACTGATTTAGATGAAATTTCATATAGAGATTTCTTATGTCTTGGATTAGGACATAGGCTACTTTTCAAAATGTTTATTACAAGTTATTTATTTGAAACATATCCATAGAAATACGTAACAGTTGTAAGAAGATTCTAATACAACAGCAGAAGGACATTGTAGGGTATGTCATGTTTAGCCGCGAGGGTTAACGCGACATGTAAAAGCCTTTTTTTCTTTGTTATTACTTTCGAATATACAAAAAGATTCTTGGATACTGCCAAAACGGCTTAACTGATATATAATTACATACACAAGAAATCTGAATGTTGGCGTTTATGCCGCATTCATTTTCATTTGCTGTAACAAATGAAGGAAGTATGTATATAAATTGAAGACCTTAAATAAAATACGCTCTAAGTACCATGGTAAGAAAAAACATTGACGTTTTGTGTAGAATGGGATCTAGATACCAAGCCCTATTTTGTGTACAAAGCGCGAACTGCCACGTATAAATAGCGTACGTAAACTGCAACGAAAGTAGTATCAAATGCTCTCAACAGATGGCAGGCGGTACGCTGCAGTTAACATATGAAACGTTATAGGTGTTCCAACATTGTGATGTTATCGTAATTCTTTAAAATTGTATTTTCTTTGGATTTCAATGAATAATAGTTTCTTTGGTGATTTCGATTATTTATAGCGTTCGAAAGTTTGCATTTAGTTCTTTTGTTGGTTCGCTTTGTATTTGTAGGATCTCAACAGTTCGTTTCTCCGTTAGATGTCTTTTTTATCTCTTTACATTTCTCCGTTAGGTTTGCTGTTCATTTTGTTCCTTTACTTGGAATTTGTTTTCGATTACTGTACTGTTGTTACTGTACTTACTTACTGTCAGGGGTGCTATCCCACAAGTTGGAGCTGAAGGTGGGTGTGCCTGTTTTATTGATGCGTAACTTGGATGCACCGCGATTATGCAATGGCTCCAGGTTACGCATCACGGACCTGAGAAGGCATATCGTGCAGGCCACCATCATCACCGCTGGAGCCAAGGGAGAGTCTGTATTAATACCACCAATTCCTATCATCCCAACAAATTTGCCATTCCAGATTAACCGGTTACAGTTCCCATTGAAAGTGGCCTTCTCGATTACTATAAACAAGATTCAAGCACAAACGTTAAAAGTGGCAGGTATTCATCTGGCCACCCCATGTTTCTCGCACGGACAGCTCTACGTAGGCTGCTCCCGTGTATCGAGAGCTAGAAATCTCTACATATACTCAGAGAACAAGAAGTCTCGAAACGTCGGTTACAGGGACGTATTGAAATAGATTTTTGGCTCTCCATCCGTTCCAAGACAATTATATATTCCGTGCTAACAATGTCACAAACAATCATGTAGTTATTTATGCCCTTTCTTGGCACTTTAATGTCTGACTATTGAACCGCGGGTAACACCGCGGGGAGCAGCTAGTTTTATTATAAAACTAGCAAACCCGGCAACGCTTCGCAGTAGCTTCTCCCTATGTCTACCCCTTCCTTCCCCTTCCTTTGTCCATCTCCTCCTCCCCCTACCTTCACACCACTCCCTCTCACCCCACACCGTATCCATATCCTCCCCTTCCTCTCTGCGTTTATATCATCTCCACTTTTTAAAACCATTTCATTCCCCCCATACTCTGTCTCCTCCTTCCCAGCTCTCTGATCTTATTTATTGTTATTGCAATCGGGAACTTTGGGGATAGAAGTCGAAATGGACAGGTAAATCAATTGGAAACGGATTATTAGAGAGACGTTACGAGCTGCTCTATCTGTGAGGTTAGTAGCTTCAATGGCCGCACGTTTAATGGTTGTTTGTACGAACAGGTATGATTATAAGTGTACGCATAAAAACAACTTTCCCATTTTATGTTAAAAATGACTGGGAAGAAAAAAAAAACGAACATGTTTACAGCACAGCTTAGCACATTTTTCTCGCAGCGAGCAGTATAGAAATGTTTCTTATAATACAAGTATATCTTGGACCCAATCCCCCGGCTCCGACCAAGGTTTTCGGGAGGTTTTTCCTTGGTTGTAAGGCGTATGCCGGAGCTGGTAAGCCCCTCCCACTTATTCCCAATTGGGATCCCCCTTTGCCCCACTATCAGCTTGTCTGATATTGGCTGAATAGAACCGCGACTCTTTATGGGCCGGATCTCAAACAGCCCGCTCCACTCCACGGAGTGGAGAATGAAAACAGATAATTTTTTTTTTTTTTTTTTTTTTTTTTTTGTTAAGAGTTCATCGGACGCAGAGGATACCATGGCAACGGGTGCGGTTCCTTTAGGGGTGATGGCTTGTCCATTATAGGTCGAGTTGATCTCTACGAGTTTACGAAAGTAACTCGGGCATCCGATCCTTGATTGTCGTGAGTGCACTCGTGCTCTCCCGATAATCCATTTGTAGTCCGGGGCAACGTCCCGGAGATAAATTAAACTGGTTGTAAGGCGTATGCCGGAACTGGTAAGCCCCTCCCACTTATTCCCAATTGGGATCCCCCTTTGTCCCACTATCAGCTTGTCTGATAATTGGCTGAATAGAACCGCGACTTTTTATGGGCCGGATCTCAAACAGCGCGCTCCACTCCTCGGAGTGGAGAACGAAAAGAATAAGTTTTTTTTTTTTTTCAATTAGATACAAAGTAATTGTAGCACGAGCATACTTTAATGATATAAATTCCATATGAAACAAAACAATTAATGGATTAAAATAAGTGGGATAACAATACAATGTTTCGAAAGTCTTTGTGTTGCGTTCATGTCTTGTCTTATTAGAAATCTAATTGAAACACGATTAATAACATTCCTACATACCGGTAAAATTTTACAATACGCGACACATGCGTGGTATATCTATGTTGACAACAGCTGATGGATCGTGGGAATGCAGCCGACCAATCGTGGCAAAGCTTAAGATAGCCAATGAAATTTTAAATGACGACGGTTTGTTCCGAAGCCGACAGATGCATCCGCTACGTAATCGACTGCTGGATTGTATCTGTACCCCAAACGTTCAATTATAATTGCCACGCATTGCCGTCTGTTTTGTCGACGACCCAAATTATTTCGTGCGTAAACTGCAACTGAGGGAGTCGAACTCGACTGTACCCTTTGTTTCAAAGTCATAACGGATCGCTCTTGAGAATTTCTTTTCGATTTATCGCAAAGCGCTGTGTACGATCTTTCTCGGACTCATTGACTACGATCACATAGTAAGATTGCGTTACACGTACGCCGACCGATATTATTTGTTGTTGGTGGTGGTTTTTTTGAGGGGACTAAACAGCTAGGTCATCAGTCCCCTGGCCGATATTACGCCGACGCAATGGGCGCATTGTTCTAAATAATAAACCACGATCTGTACTTAATTTGTTTGAAACACTCAAAAATACCACGAAATAACATCAATTGAATATCTACAATGCTCCAAAGATATAATCACCACCGATAACATCATGGAGGTAAGAATAACACGGAGGGACGTCTAAAGAAACAACGTTTCATGTTATATCTATCTGACAGTTTTAAGCTTGTCTGCATAACGCCATTTCCCTTTATTCTAACCTCCTTGGCGTATTTGTTCGTTCTGTTACAGAGTATTTGGTCGCTAGGCGAGTAGCGAATGAATAATCTGATTGTTGGAGAATCGAGAAAATGATCCCAGCTGCAAGCGTACTTTCAGTTTTTCTCAAATTCTGATATAATACGCGGTCAGACGGGACAAAAAGAGTCCTATGTCCGTCTCCTACTTCTAAGCTACCTTCCCACCAATTTTGAGCCAAATCGGTTCAGACGTTCTTTAGTTATAAATAGTGCAACTAACACGACTTTCTTTTATAAACAAATGTACAGCTGATTATTTTCGAGCCATCATTATTTCCAAGTCATCATTATTCACGTGGTGTAACATCAGCTGCCGATGACAAATCTGAAACTGGAGATTGTTGCAAATTTTCCTCAGATGAAAAATCCAGCGGCTCACCCTCAGATTCATGATCTAAAATCTTATTTGTGGCATTTATAATGTCCAATTCTGTTCTTATATGTTTGGCCACAGTAAATATGTGTGTTACAAGGACTATTTATGTACTAAGACCCCACTATTCACGCCGTCTTTCATGAAACAAAGCACTGGTTGCTGTCTTAATTTGTTATGCTAATTATTGTTTTTCTGATCAGAAGAAGCGCCATCTGACGGACATTTTTGCACCTTCTTTTTTTAATAAAATCCCATGTCATGCCAAGCATGTGTGTCAATTTTTCTCTCTCTATGTACATTATTCCGTGATTTATTAAGTTTTCAAATTTGTACGGATATTTTTATCACCCGGTATATCCCCAACTTCCCAACGGCCGTGCCACAGTGGATACAGTAGATCACTGAAGTTAAGCACAGTCTGCGTTGGCTAGCACTTGGATGGGTAGCCCTTCGACTCTGTCGAGTACTGTTAGCAAGCGGGTTGCACTCAGCTCTTATGATGTCAACTGAGGAGCTACGGCCGGGAGCGTGGGGCGCTGACCACGCCCCCTCCCTAGCGCATGGAAAAAAAAAAAAAAAAAAAAAAAAAAAAAAAAAAAAAAAAAGTTCAAACGTTTGTAAATCTATCGGCCCAAACTGCGTGGTCATCAGTCCGTAGCTTAGAAACTACTTAAACCTAGGTAAACTAAGCTAAGGACAAACACACACACACCCATGCCCCAAGGAGGACTCGAACCTCCACGGCGAGCAACCGCGCGCTCCGCAGCGAGACGCTTTAGACCGCTCGGCTACTCCACCGCGGCCTACCACTTCCGGTGACACCTTCGGGCGGAAGATGACACGGCGGCCGGTCAGTACCAGTTGGGCCTTCAAGGTCGGTGTGGGATGGTGTTTATATATCCAACAAATATCACAAGTATGTTGTAAAGAAAACACGACGAGCTACAAGGTGCAGGTCACGCGGATGCTACCACTACAGAATGTGAGTCCATTTCTGGACTATGTCGAATTCTTTATACCGACAATTTCTATAATAGCATTCCTTTAGAGCGTAGCTTGTTATATAAAATTTTTTTCTCTGTAAAACAGTTCATCCAAGGACACAAGGACTTCCCAAGGACATTGTGGAGAAAAAGCTTAAAAGAGGAGAAATATGTGGATCAGAGAATAATATTGGAGTAAAAATCGTCAACTGGATGGATAAAACGAGAGTCTTAACGATTACTACAGTTCCTGGATATAGTGTTATATTACAAGACACTGGGAAGAAGAAAGGAAATGTTCAAATGTTTGTTAAGCTTATGGGACTTAACTACGGGGTGATCAGTCCCTAAACTTACAAACTACTTATGAACTACTTACGAACTAAGACGGCACAAATATCCATGCCCGAGTGGAGATTCGAAGAAGAAAGGAAAAGGTATAATGTAACAAAAGACTGTACTGGAGTGCAACAAAATTTTTAAAAAAGACGTTGATCTCATCAACGTAATTATTTCGTATTATTCACAATTGAAAAATGGAGTGGATATGGCGAAGAAAACTTGCAATGTAACTCTTATTAGGAACCTCTATAGTAGATGGTTGGCTTCTTCATTCTAAAAAGAACGCTTCATAGAGAAGAAAGCCTCTGGTAGGTTTCGAATTTTTCGATTGCTTTGATTTATGTAAATATAGCCTACTTTTTGTTGCACACCTCAAGAAAGAAAGCACATACTATGGGAAAAATTCAGGGAGCAACAAGAAAATTTCGGCGACACTGCACATTGTGCTACAAAAGGATTTTTGCAGAAATCGAGAAAGTTTCAACCTTCTGTAATGATTGCTGAGGGCGAGGTAAAATGTGCACCAGTTTCTTCAATGAGAAACATGTCCAGAAAAGAATTTTTTTAAGAGTATAGTGTTTAAACGGTACAATATTTATGTGAACAAGTGTTATTTCTGTTTTTTTTATTATTATCTTTTTTTCTTGTTTTGTAATCAAAATTAGCAGACAAAACGTCCATGAAAGCATTGAAAATGCCAAGAGATAACAAAACCATAATGAGTTTTTTAAGTGTCAGTTGTAAACAGCGTAACATTTATGTGAAAACTAATTTGTTATATTATGTCATGTAAAATTTATGTTGAGTAAATAAACCAGCACGGAAAAATCTAACAAATGTTTCAAGGTCATTTCGAGGGGGTCCCTACTGCAGCGGTAAACGTAGCTAAATGTCCGCTTTGCTGCATGCAGCCCAACAAGTAGCTCCGTGTGAAGTGACGTCATAAAGAGGTATAAATATACTCTCCGCGTTCGGGACACAGGTGCCCCGTGACGCATTTCAACGAAGTTTTCCAGAAGTCACTAGTGAGCACGCAGTGTATACGAGACATAAATTTTTTCTCCACAGATCTGTCTGCACAGGCAGATCTTTTGTTTTCGATTGTACTCCAGTTATTCATGTGAATTATACCCGCACGACGCGGGCCGGTAGTTGGAGCTGGAGACATGGGACATTATTTAGGGAATTCTTTACTCTGCGATCTACAGTGTCATGGACGTGCCGAGAATAGCAAAGCTGAGGAGTTATCTTTCACCACGGACCTCATCGTTGGCCGACGGCACAGAATGACCAGGTGCAACGGTGTTTGCGTAGTGCTAGCAGACAATCAACACTGCGTCGTCGTGGGAAGTATGAGGAACGTATCAGCTGAGAGAGTGCGGCGCAGTTTGGCGTTGAAGGAGTTTGGCAGCAGACGACAGAGTCGAGGGCCCTTGGCAATACCACATAGCCTGCTGCGCCTCTCCTCCGCTCGTCACAACATCCATTAAACGCTAGACGACTGGTTTGGTCAGCTGTGCCCAGATATCAGCTGCTAAGACCGGCTAAAGTTGCGTATTGGACGTGCTCCCTGCGAAATCCATCATTCCGTGTACCAATTACTATGAATTTACTTACGCTTCATACCTTAACTTTTTTGAGTTCCATGTATGGTTATTATACAGTAATTTACTATGAGAAAATAGCTATACACGGTATTCTTTAAAATACGAATCGTATGTTAGCTACATGATAGGGAACTTATGTCTGGAGCTTAAGTTGTAATGTGACTGGTCGAGAATAACCAATCGGAAAGAAAACATGCTGTTGTAACGCCTCTGGTGACTGAAATCCTACACTGCCTAGAAACAAACGTGTTAAACAGAACATTTCAAACTGGGTATTCCTGTGACTGCAGTAAAAGATACATCTGTCTGCATCCCGTGAGTTTTTTTTTTTTTTTTTTTTTTTTTTTTTAATAAACTTACATGAAGACTTATGTCGCACTTAAATGCGCGTGCGAAGCTCGTGCGTAAATTTTTTTGGAATTGGTTGAATTTGTATCAAATTTATGTTTTTATAGATAAAATGATGACATTATTAAAAGCAGATACACGGTATCCTGCGCTTTACTTGCCAAAGTGTGGTATACTTCTCACTAATTTACTAGCAGTCAAATGACCGGCAATCACATTACTACAAATCATCATTCTTAATAAAGTTACAAATAGTGTCTGTGAGCTTATTAAACCTCGATCTGTAGCCATCATGTGAGACTTTCTTAATTTAATTTTACACAGCGCATTAAACTCGGCGTTTCCCGTGACTGCGATTAAACTTTACTGTATGTAAATGTCACTTCTAGGTACTTTGCCTCAACATACTTTGTATTAAAATGTTTTGGAAATATCTTTAATGCGATGTTTCATTATCCCTCCAAACATTCGTAGTAAATCCTTCAAATACCGCACAGTACCGTGAACTCAAGGTTACGCAGCACGATGTTCCTTTGTTTCACTAACTGAACACAAGGCATGTGATATAGTCAGCCAACCACAGCACTGTGTAATACCATGAGTCAGTCAATAGTAGTCATCCAAAAGTACACTTCCACGCCGCGGCAACATGCAAATAGAAATGGTTATCGTTCAAGTTTAAATATGCATATTGCGTAGTAAGAAGCAATGTTATGCCTTCACACACTATCCCCGCACATTTATTTACGTGATTGTCAAAAGTATATTTGTTTTTTAGTGATATGCCGTCATTTTAAAGGATTTGCTTTACGAAGATAGCTGATTTATTGGCTAGACAAGCCTACATCAAGAAGCTGTCAACCGTAGAGCAGGAACAGTATTATTTTCCCAAAATAAGTAGCGAATTTGAGGGCAGTGTTTCATGAGGATAGCTGATTTATTTTATTGACCAGACAAGGGTACATACAAGAACCTATCAACCATAGAGCAGGAACGGCATTAATTAATACCCGCAAATTTGTCCTGAATTCCGAGGGTGCCGGCCGCGGTGGCCGAGGGGACTGAGGCGCTCCAGTCACGGTCTGCACGGCCACTACGGTCGGGGGTTCGAATCCCCCCTCGGGCATGGATATTTGTCCTTAGTTGTAAGTAGTTCATAAGTAGTTTGTAAGTTTAGGGACTGATGACCCGTAGTTAAGTCCCATAGACTCTATAAACATTATTATTCCGAGGGTCCTTTTAGGCTGGAACTGAAATTGCAATAAGCGAACATTCGTGACGAGAAAACCTGCAAATCTCACTTTCGAAGCTTAGTTCTATTCCAGTTAAACAGCACATTTATTTCTAAAATTATTCACTTTTTATAAAGTAGTAACCACAGTAATCTATCTTTCGTAAATCGTCGTTCGTTGTTAGTTTGTTGCGTACAGTCAGAGTACCTTTTCATTTGAACATAATTTCCTATGCCAACTTTCCCACGACCTCCACCTGTACCGTTAACTGGATGTGATAAGACTTCTTATCTGTAAGGTAGGTCGAAAAATCTGAATTTATTATTCTTTTTCATTTCTACCTTCCCGCGCCCTGTGACGTCATCTGGCGATGTATGAACCAAGCTTTTTTATTGGTTTAGCGAACATATGAACCGAGATGTTTCATCGGTTGAACGATTCATTTTATCGATTGTCTACTTACATCCAATAAGATTATTACTTACGCTCCAATCAATATTGTTGACAACATACGATTCGTATTTTAGAGAATGTAGTTAATAACTATTCAATTATAAGAAATAAGTCTATAATAACCATACGTGGGACTCAAAAAACGTAAAGTTATGTACCGTAATGAAATTCATACTAATTTCTGAATCAAATGACGTATTTCACGGGGGGGGGGGGGTTGGGGTGGAGGGTTCTATACGTAATTTTTACCCTAAGACCTGTTGATAGTATTTGAGTGTGTCATGGATTTCGCGCATGAAGCCAGGGTTCCAGGGATGTAGAAAACAAAGGTGGGACGGGAACGAGGAGGTCTAAGCGGTCCTTCCAAAAGCCATTCCATGAAGGATTTGTATGTGATTATGAAAAGTCAAAATAGTTTCACCTTTCAGCTCAGCTGTTAGATATGATGCTGATATGAATGGGAATAATGTGTTAAGCTATAGGTCATCATCATATTTGGAAGAAATTACATTCGGTGTCTCGCAAAAATCCATATTAGGACCCATTTGCTTTTTCATGTGTACATTAATGAGCGCTCATCATTTACAGACGCAGAATTCGTCTTGTTTTCAGATGATAAAAGTAAAGCAATAAATAGAATTAGGAGCATGTAGAAAGGTCTGATAAAGATAATATTCTTGTGGAGTAATCTGCCGGATTAGTACGTCATCTTGACACAGTATATCGGCGGTCCAACCGGCCTCCATCCTCAGGTGTGTAAGCCTTGCAGCAACCCGCCGGAACTGAGTTAAATCCGAGAGCGGCGGCCAACGGCGCGTGCGCGAGTGACACCACAATGGTGGCTGTCGGCGGAAGCCATGATAACTTTATAGCAGTAAACGACAGTAGTGGTTGCAACTTTTTTATTTACTTTTTACGTGTTTCACCCTTGTGGGTCATTTTCAGAAAGTCTTAAAATATCTCATCGGATGAGTAGAAATAAGACAATTGCTAGGCACAGTCTGGTAGCGTCAAAATGAATTAATGTACTCAGTTCAAATCAAGATTACCTTCACACTACTTTTATATAAAATATATAAGCCGGCCGCGGTGGCCGAGGAGACTGAGGCGCTCCAGTCACGGTCTGCACGGTCACTACGGTCGGGGGTTCGAATCCCCCCTCGGGCATGGATATTTGTGCCGTCCTTAGTTGTAAGTAGTTCATAAGTAGTTTGTAAGTTTAGGGACTGATGACCCCGTAGTTAAGTCCCATAGACTCTACAAACATTTGAATTTTTTTATAAAAAATAATCAGATAATGACATAAAAAAGCTCCACAGGAGCCAGCAGATACTATTATTTACATATCTTCTATCATTACTTACACTTAACTTATAGTTCTACATCCAGTTCAAATGAAAATCACTCGATAAATAAGAAAATAATCCTTTTTAATTATAGTAGAAGGTGAATGAGAATGTCCATTATCAGCGATTAACGTTACATATTGAGACATCAAATACCCGGCCTCAAGTCCTTGAACTACAGGGGAAATCAAAGAATTAATGAAATCTCTCAAAACAATAAAGCATCTGGAGAGTAGCCATAATTGAGAGGTTTTGAAATATTCAAGTAGTAACCGAAATCGTTTAAAATATTTGGTTTACAGAAAAAGACTGGCAGACAGTCTCGCTCTAGCCACTACACAAAGCAAGTGATAAATCCGATGTGAACAACAAACAAAGAAATTTCTCTCGTGTCAAAAACATGGGGCGAAAGAACACCTCGACCTTTGGTTTGATGAATATCTGTGTGATGTTAGAATTATTAGCTATTTAAATGCTCTTTAAATGTAACCTAGAAATCGTTATAAAGTAATGGCGAATGTCATAAGAAGAGAACCAAATTAACGAGGTAGATTTAGGCTACAAAACTGACTGTGGAGCACATGCTGATGATCTAGCTATTTATTTCGTGCTCGATGGATTACCTCATATAGCAGGTAACAAAAAATCAGTAGTCGTCAATACCGAACTTACGAACTACTCTTCAGTAATTTGCCCAGAAGCACTTCATGTTTGAACAAAAAGCTGATGATGGAGGCACATCAAGAAAAATACTGAGAAAAATTTTGGGGCCAGTTAAAAAGGTTCAAATGTTTGTTAAGCTTATGGGACTTAACTACGGGGTCATCAGTCCCTAAACTTACAAACTACTTATGAACTACTTACGAACTAGGACGGCACAAATATCCATGCCCGAGGGGGGATTCGAACCCCCGACCGTAGTGGCCGTGCTGACCGTGACTGGAGCGCCTCAGTCACCTCGGGCCAGTTAAAGAGCAAGTAGAATACAGAAGACGTCATAATAATAAACTTTACGCAGTTATTGAAAAAAAAATCTGACATGATTAGGAAAATAAGAATAATTTTGTACTGCCACATTCAAAGAATAAATCACAGATGACTGTTTTCTTACTTCGGTAAATTACAAATGGATAAAGACGCGGTGTTAAAAAAATGGAAATGGGTTGGACGAATACTACGTAACTTCAAAAAATGCTGAAGAAAGAGTACCGCTCAGAAAGAAATTACAGGACTACAGTTGCATGGACAGAATACAGAATCATCGAGAAATGATAAGAGAAAAATGAGGGGGGGGGGGGGGGGGAAGAAATAATCATAACCCGTGATGGCTAGTAAAACAAGAAAAAAGGAAGTGAGACCTAGAAGCAAAGAAGGAAAGCAAATAGAGATTGAGTAGAAGATCAGATTGAGTAATGATACTGAGACAATAAACATATATCTGAATGGCCAGACTGGGATATGAGGAGCTTCCTCTGACTGAAAGATGACAAATACACCGCTTCTGTATCTTCCTCTGCATTAACATACCACTACTGTGAAGTGCTTGGAGGGTGTACTTATAATTGTACTAGTTAATAAGGCCGGCCACAGTGGCCGAGCGGTCTGCGGCGCGCCAGTAACAGTCTGCACGGCCGCTACGGTCGGAGGTTCGAATCCCCCCTCTGGCATGGATGTTTGTGGCGTTCATTCACGTATGAGAGCAGGAAGAATGATTCTTTAAGCGCAACAATGTTTTGATTATTCCTTACACATCACTTTTTATGGCACAGTTACAAGCAGTATCCGCCCATAAGGGCCATAGTATCTGAAGATTGCAGTTGCGGGCGGGAACAAATCAAGATTGTGTGATAAAAATGTTTGTGAATAAATAAATACATATTTGTACAAATTCAATGTTCGTGTTAGATCTCCTTAAACCGATTCTGTTCTCCTTCCTCTTTTTTTTTTTTTTTTCTTTTTTTTTCTTTTTTTTTTTTCTTTTTTTTCGTAATCATGTACTCGCGATCACATTGGGACCTGTACAAAGTGGTTGCAGAATACTGTTAGAGTCATCATTCAAAGACGCTTTTGCAAGTAAGCTGCGGCGCGTCAGTCACGGTCTACACAGCCACAACGGTCGGGGGTTCGAATCCCCCTTCGAGCATGGATATTTGTGCCGTCCTTAGTATTAGCTAGTTCATAAGTAGTTTGTAAGATTAGGAACTGATGACCACGTAGTTCCATAAGCTCTACAAACATTTGACCATTTTTGAGCAAGTAAGCTTTTTCGGTATAGTATGATCCTATCACGAAGTGTATACCTCCGCATTTTCTTCTACCTGTCCATGATACTCTAATAACATTACCAAATAAACTTGTGACCATTAAGTGGTGCGCTTTTAATTCTATTTCGAATGTATCCACCACACTTGAGCAATATTCGAGGATGAATCACACGAGTATTCTGTAAACTATTTCCTTTGTTTAATTCTGTCCATATTTTATAGGTTGGCACAAAAGCTGTATATAGTATCAGACTGAAGAGCATTCCAGTAGCTGCGTTTTTATTTTTTTAATTAATAAATCGACCGGTTTCAGTGCTTTACTGGCACCATCCTCAGGTTCACATTATGTAACTGTTGCAAGATATAGTACATTCAAAAGGGGTGGACGTTATCTACGGTATCCGTATAATTTCTTGTGTCCATGCAACAGTTGGTCGCTTTATTAATTAAAAAGATTTAAACACAGCTGCTAGAATTTTCTTCAATCTAATATTTCCTTTGTGGTCTGATTACATTTCCTTCCTTTTCAGTGTATGCTGTTTTAGGTGATCGGTCCATTCCATATCGCTACAATGTGTCACACCCAGGTATGAGTTGGACGACACCAGTGATGACTCGATAATATCACAGCCATAGAATTCTTAGTGCCTTCTTCTTTTACATTTCTGAAAAGTCAAAACCAACTTGAGGATACTGGCACAACTTCGATATCCTCTCATGGTTGGACTGAATATTTCTGGAGCTTCGTTTAGACAATTCTCCATTATAACTAAGTGTATCACCGTAAAAATAATAAAATGACTTTGTACTTCATCCATGATATTACTTTGCATTGGTTCTGATTTATTACGAAAGGAATAATAGGAAGTAATGTGCTTCTTACAGAAAAATCACCTAATTTATTGTCCGAATGGAGGTGAGTCCTTTCTGTTTCAAACGTAAGTGCACACATCCACAACACTGATGAGACATATTGGTTGTCTCTAGAGGTCAAGCGTTGTGTGATTACGTTGATTTCGTTAGGTCACTCAGACCTCAAGTATTAAGACAGCGGATTATGACCCACTGAGAGTGAAAGTCGTCCCGTTACAGAGCGCTGGGCAAACTGAGCGGACCGATAACAGGCTGCCCGTAGCGCCGCGCGACGCTTTCGGAGCTTCGAAGTTCAAACAGTGCAGCGGAGCTGCCTGCCAAGTTGCGACGAACTCTTCAAAACGCACACTAACGGACGTCCCAGAGGATAAAGCTAAGCTAGATCCATGTGATTTAAATGTTCAAATGTTTGTGAAGCTTATGAGACTTAACTGCGTGGTCATCAGTCCCTAAACAAACAAACTACTTATGAACTAGCTTATACTAAAGACAGCACAAACATCCATGCCCGAGGGGGGGGGGGGGGATTCGAACCCAAGACGGGGAATGACCTCACGCAGAACAGCATAGCGCCTCAATGCGCTCGGCCGCTCCACCGCGGCTCCTTGCGATTAAAGATATTATTATGCCTTCTGTTATCATAGCATTATGCTATTTTTCCTATCTGTCGGGAAATTAATTATAACAGAATGAAACCACAGATTGAATTAATATACACTTCCAGAAAAAGAACAGTATTCCTGAAAAGACGAAATGTTCAAATGTTTGTAGAGCTTATGGGACTCAATTACTGGGTCATCAGTTCCTAAACTTAAAAACTACTTATGTCCGCTGTCTACTACGCAGGGGGCCCGGGTTCGATTCCCGACAGGGGACTGAGTGTTGTGTGTTGTCCTAATCATCATCATCTTATCATCATTGACACGTAAGTCGCCCACGCGGCGTGAAATAAAAAGACTTACACTAAGGCGACCGAACAATCCCGCAAGGGATCTCCCGGCCAAGTAAGCCATACGCTCATTTCCACAAACTACTTATGAACTAGCTTAGTCTAAAGACGGCACAAACATCCATGCCCGAGGGGGGATTGGAACCCCCGAAAGCAGCGGTCGTGCAGACCGTGACTGGCACGCCGCAGACCGCTCGGCCACTGCGGCCGGCTGGAAAGACGAGGCCGATTTTGATCCAGTGACCGCAGATGACATCTGGGGAATAGTAGATGGTCTGATAATGGTTTCAGTGTTGTTCAGCGACAGATTAGCGTAGCGATGTAGCTGCTAGATGCGCCATCTCTGTGTACCTTCAGTGCGGTATGTTTGCAGCCATAAGGCACAGTGTGATATCAACGTGTGAAGTAAATAAGCGCCAATAGTGCTTGCTACAGCCAACTGAGCTAGTTGGAAAGGGGCCAAATTGATACCGAGTGGCGGGATGTTCCTCTCATAGAATCACCACAGACATTGGACGAGCTGCGTCAGTTGTCCAACGAAGCTGGTTGCAATGGTCGTGTGAAATTTCTCACTCCCGCAAACGTTCTGGGCGTCCACACAGCAAAGACGTCTGCCACAACCTTGGTATTGCAAGGGGAGCAGTGGCTGATTATACAGCTACCACAGCACAGATTAGAGACTTTACGGGCCCAGAAATGTGAACACGAAGTGTTGCCAACCAGTTACTACCAGTGAGACTTTCGGCACGCACATCTCTAACGGTCAAAGAATCACGTGGAACGGAGCGCTGTGGTCTTCAGAGATGAAAGAAGATTATGCCTGCACTTAATTGATGGTCATTTGGGCGTACGACGTAGACTTGGTGAGCGCTGTCTCGTATAATCGATTCGTGCAAGATACACTGAGCCCAACCAGGTCTTATGATCTAGTGTGCGATGCGCTGCACATCATGTGGAGGGAACACTGACCAGCAGTCGGTATGTCTATAATCTTGTAGTGCCCATTCCTTTGCCATTCTTGCAAGCAACAGGAAGAGGACATGTTCCAAATCGATCATGCACACCCACATACTGCGATGAAACGCAACGTGCTCTGTAAGACGTTCGGCAACTTGCCTAGCCTGTCTCCAACCGGTCACGAGTGGAATATGATGGAACGAAAACTGACACGTACAACTAGTCAACCCAACCTACAACTCTTGAAGAACTACGTGAGCAGGCCGAGCAGTTGTGGAATGATATATGATGATGTATGATGCAATGGAAGCTAGCATGAGAGCCTGCTTTGTCACCCGTGGAAGCTACACCTCATACTAATATGGGTGTTGCAACATGGATCGCTGTGGGGGAGTAGCCGTAAAGTGTAAAGAGCCTTGCTGCGGACTGCGTGTCTGCTCCCCGTCGGAGGTTCGAGTCCACCCTCAGGCATGGCTGTACATGTTGTTTGGTCTCATAGCTCACAAACATTTGACTTTTTTGACAACATGGATCGACACGTGGTACCTGTGTACCGTGGGGGTGTCTATCTGTAATCGTTTGATGTACTCCATATGCACTTAACAAACATTTGAACATTTTGAGAAATCTTCGTGCTTATGTATATAAACTGTGTTATATTACATATTTTGAGAGGCGTCAGTATTGGACAAAATTTAACTTGAGCACTAAACTGCATCCGTTAAGGGCTGTGAAGGAATTTGTTCAACTTCGTTACTGTGAAACACCTCTTATAATGGAAGGTCTTTGCTTTCAAAAACTACCAACAGAATGTAATAAACAAATTCGAACACATTATTCTGTTATTGTGATACAGCATCATCAAATGTAATTTTTTTGCATACAGAACACGGGCTCGACAGTGCTTTCATTTGCCATATCATAACACATCATATCTGCCATTTCTCGTGTGAATAAATGGGCTTAAAGATATTGAATAGAAGGCGTTAAATCAAAATTTGTGCTGTGTACAGGATTCGAACCAGTGACCTGCGTAGTAGACAAATGCTTTAACCACATTTTTTTCTGATTGGTCGGTCTTTGGAAACGTTTGTTAGTTTTGTTCTAGATTAATCGTGGCACAGTTGACTCAGTTTTTTGTTACAGATTGCGGAATGCACCCTGAACAAACACGCTGAGCTACCGTATCGAGCTACTATAGCCCTATGAATAATGCGGCTACACGGACTCTCTTAAGACACACTTCCGACCACAATACTTTAATTCTGCCTCAATGTTCCCTTACGAAATACATATCAAATTGCCAAGGCTCTCCTATAGAGGAGTAGCACCCTGGCAAAGGACGTGAATGGGAACAAACCCGCTTTGTACCTCCGGCAGAGGTGATATAAATACCAACAATGATTCGATATATGTCTCAGATAATTGAATTCATGTTGATATTTAAATGGTCTTTAATTGTGATGATAAGTGAAAAACTGGAACTACATTATAAGGCCATTTCACAAACTTATTAAAACATTAACTTCATTATTAGAACTAATGTAAATGTCACAACCACGCAGAACTATGAACACGATTTGCAGTGACGACACTAACAGATGTTCACTGCATGCTCTACCTATTGACAATAACAGAGGATTGTGTAGTCATCATTCGTTACTGCATAATGTTAGTAGTTCGTAATATCAACGAGCTCGCTCATTAAGAGATGTATTTCGCAGCAGCAAAGTTGAAATGTTTCCGTCGTTACTATCACATCTCAAAATGTGAAACACTTTCCACATGTAGATGTCTATGCTCTGTGGATCAGAAAAAATCATTATGGCGGTTGATACCAGATCTCAGAGGAATAATAATGATGTTTTATATGTTATATTGTACAGGAAATTCGTGTAAATAGTTTAGTAAATAGTTGATAGCGGCTTTGATTTAGTAACTAGCTGGTAACGGAAGTGGTCACAAATCTAGAAATTTTCGTCCGAGTAGCACTGCTTCAGTCAGAGTTTTTTTTTTAATTTTTTTTTTATTTATTTATTTTTTTTTTTTTTTTTTTTTTTTTTTTTTTTTTTTTTTTTTTTTTTTTTTTTTTGCCCCCATTCTATCTGTGGGAGCAAATTCGAATAGAAATATTTTTCAGTCACTTTTTATGAGTTTCCTGTTTTCAAGAATAACATTTTACATTTAATAAAACCTGAATAAAATAAATCCAAAGCCTACACAGTACCAGTCCGAACCACACTCCATCCAAACTATGGCAACCATTCTCACGACTCTCGTACGATGAAACCGTGAAGTACTCAAGAACATCGGAACGGAAAGCTGTCGTTCGTTTGGTGTTGCATTTGCATGTAGATAACCTATTTCACAATTTACATAGACATCGTGATTCAGCAGCTTCCGACTGATCATAAAAGAACACGGTGCGAGAACGGACGCTAAGGAAAATACGACGACAGCATTCATGGGCTATGTGCAGAGTTGACACTTCTTCATTTCTCAAAATCTGGCCGGGTTGGCGTATCAATGGTACTCCACTTTCCTCGGTCTTTCCACCATTCTTCTTCCACTATTTGGTTCCATACCAGGTTCCTCCTTCTTAAGTTCGTCTTTATTATGTCTATCCGTCTTGTTCTCGGTCCTCCTCTTCCCCTCTATCTTGATCATCCTTTTAGGTATCCTTTTCACATGCCCAAACGTTTTTAATCTGTTCGTTTTCATTCTCTCATTCAACTTTTCCACTCCAATTTCCTTCCTAACATCTCCATTTTTAACACATTTGTCAGGATTCACTTCGCTTGCTTGTATCCTACTCCCTTGTACTCATAGCTCATGTCTGATCTATATGTTAGTGTGGGTGTAAAGTAGGTCTTGTACAGTAGCAACTTGCACCTCATTGGCACCTCCCTACCCCATATTAAACTTCTCATACACTGTTAAATTCACTGTTTTTGCTGCATTCTTTTAATAATTTCTGGCTCTACACGAGCATTCTCTATTAATACACTAACCATATATTTAAAGTTTTCCCAATATCAAAATCCTGTCTCTCAATATGGATTTGTCCCTTGCCCTCTCTGCCCCCTCTAGTTACAACCATGGTGTTGCATTCCTCCAAACCACATTTCATTCCGTAAGTCTCGATCTTTCATTCAGGATACTATGGGACCTAAATATTCCCCCGGGTGATATACAGAAGAATTGTAGACCCAGAGTCAAGACCTTTAATCTGTCAGATAGCCGGAGAATTTTTACCACTGAGCCTCGGCGGATTAGCCTTACGCATTGGGGCGCCGTGCTGCGGTGCGCAGTACCATTCGCCGTGCCGAGCGAGGTAGCACAGTGGTAACACACTGGACTCGCATTGGGAAGGATGATGGTCAAATCTATCTCCGGCCATCCAGGTTTAGGTTTTCCGTGATTTCCCTAAATCATTCCAGGCAAATGCTGGGACGGTTCCTTCGAAAGGGCACGGCCGATTTCCTTCCACATCCTTACCCTAACCTTCCAAGCGTAAGCTCCGTCTCTAATGATCATACTGTCGACGGGACGTTAAACTCCAAGCTTCCTTCCTCCCCCATTCGCCGTCGTAGTTCGAGTCCTCCCTCGGGCATGGGTGTTTGTGTTATCCTTAGGTTAGTTTACCTTAGTTTATGTAGTTTGTAAGCTACGGACTAATAACCCAGCAGTTGAGTCAGATAGATTTACAAACATATGAACATTTTTTACCACAATAAATGAGGATCGAACGAGGAGCGTATGTTTTCGTTGGTGATCGAGAGGGACGTATGATGACGCGAAGGTGGGCGCTCGTTAGTGTTTGGATCACGCAGAGAGATGAGCGCACAGCGATAAAGCGGCGTGGCCTCGTGCGTAGAGGAACGCCGGCAGCGAAAGCCGGGCCGCGGCTGCGTTGGCATGCAGGCGGCGCGGCGGCCAGGGGAAGCGGCCGTGTGAGCTGCATGGCGCCGCGCCTCGCACTCAGCCAGGAGGTGCGCCACCGAGGAGGACGCCGAAACTTCACTGTACATCTCTTCTTTAATGCTCCAATGTTCAAATGTTTGTAAACCTATTGGACCAAACTGCTATGGTCATCTGTCCCTAGCCTTAAAACTACTTCAGCTAACTCTAAGGACAACACACACTCGAACCCGAGGGAGGACTCGAACCTCCGGCGGGATCGGTCACCTAGTTCGTAGCATGACGCCTGGCTTTACTACTTCAATTCGCTAATTGTCATATTTCGGCTATTTCGCGTACTTGTCGTCGCATTGTTACTGAAAGGTCTGTGTCTAGAATCGACTCCAAACAACCTATTAATCACTGAAATTTACGGAATGTGAGCTTCATAGCCGCGGTGGAGTAGCCGAGCGGTCTAAAGCGTCTCGCTGCGGAGCGCGCGGTTGCTCGCCGTCGGAAATTCGAGTCCGCCCTGGGCAGGGATGTGTGTGTGTGTAGTCCTTAGGTTAGTTTACCTAGGTTTAAGTAGTTTGTAAGCTACGGACTGATGACCACGCAGTTTGGTCCGATAGATTTATAAACATTTGAACATTTTTTAAGCTTCATAAAAAAATGTTAAAATGTTTGTAAATCTATGGGACTTAACTACTGAGGTTATCAGTCCCTAACCTTAAAAACGACTTATACTGTCTAAGGACAACACACGCTCCCCGTCAGAAGGAGAACTCGAACCTCCGACGGGGAGGCAGCAAGACGCCTTAGAGCGCTCGGCCGTTCTACCAAGGTCTTCATTCTTCCTAGTAAATGAAGCAGGGACTTGCATAGGGAGAGGGCGTTACTACAATAGTGAAAAAGTCATTCTCCTTGCAAATTGTGTGGTCACCTCAGACGGCCAGTACAGTTGCACACCTGCGTGGCCTGGACAGTATGACGTTATCAATCAGCTCTTTGACGGATATTTAGCCATTCATCTATGACTGCAATATCCAGCTCTGCAACCGTTGTGGGAAGTTCTAGTCTGGCTGCAAAGCAACTGACAAGTGCATGCCAGACATGTTCAATAGGGTTTCAGTCCGATGAACAAGTTGGCCACTCCATTCGTTCAATTCCCACAGCTTCAAGCATGTTGTCCACCAGTGCAGCTCTGTGGGAACGAGCGTAATCGTTCGCCAATAGGAACCCATCTCTTGTGGCACCAGCTTAGAACACAACAAAAGGTCTGTACCTCTCACCAGTAAAGCGACATTCTGAAACACATCGTACGTCCGCCAATATTGACTCCTCCCCACAACATTGTTCCACCATCATTATGTGGTGATGTTTCCTACGCAAAAGCAGGATTGTCCCACGTTCTCTCCAGATGAGTGAACGACGATTCAGCTGCACACAAAATCTTGACTCATCTGTGAACAGCGCCCGGCGCCATTCGGTACGACTGCAATCCTGATTTTCCTTCGCCCAGTTTCTGCAGGCTAGACGGTTTGTTGCCGACTGTTTGTCATGATATTGCGCAACATGTTGCTGCCTGGAGGGTGCGTTGCAGCTGAGTTGCATTCAGCCTCGACGGGCTGGAGAAAGGTTCTGTTGCTCAAGAAACATTGTCCATTTCATGTAAATCAATTTTTTCGTTCAAATCTTAAAATATGGAAATTATTCTGCTTCCTTTTAATAATTTTGATTTTATTTATAAGCAACTAAAAAGTTTTATTTCTGATGAAGACTTCCTTAGTTGAAACCGAAACCGTGGTTAAGTAATCAACCTCTAGCTTTGCAACCGATGAGCTCTATTTTTTAATGTTGTTCTCTCTCTCTCTCTCTCTCTCTCTCTCTCTCTCTCTCTCTCTCTCTCTCTCTCCCCCTCTCTCTCTCTCTCTCTCTCTCTCTCTCTATATATATATATATATATATATATATATATATATATATATATATATATATGTGTGTGTGTGTGTGTGGTGTCGCACAAGTCCAAAGTGCGCGCCACCTACTTTCGCCGCGCGCCGCCATGCACGCAGGGCGCGGCGTTCTTACGACGTCAGCCACGAGCGCCCTCTGTGACAACTCCGCTCGTGGCCACCACTGAACGACATCGTTTACTTGGGACTGAGATAGGAACCAGTTAGGACCTTCGGAATCAGATAGGCACCAGTGAAGACTTGGCTATTGGACAGGCACTAGGCAGGCCTCTAACTCAACTATGTATCAGCACTCTGCAGTACTGAATTGTGTAAAAGTTAAGTATTGTATAAATTCTGTGCAATATATATCTCATTCTAATTTAGCACCAGTGTGCTATCTTTATTCCTGTGTCGGTCTCATACCACTCGGCCACCGACACCTGGACGGAAACGAGACACAAAAGCGGCGATGAGGCTGGGACACAAAAGTGGCGACGAGGATGGGATACAAAAGTGGCGACGAGGATGGGATGCAAAAGTGGCGACGAGGAATCCGTCCACCTCTTCCTCTATGCTCTCTCTCTCTCTCTCTCTCTCTCTCTCTCTCTCTCTCTCTCTCTCTCTCTGCCCGTCTCCTCCTCTCCCCTCCCTCTCCCCGTCTCCTCCCTCCCATTTCTGTTCTCCTCCACCTACTCCTCTGCCTCCTATACATGAAATCATATACATCAGCTCCAAGTTTCACTGGTTTACTAATTATAAAAATCTCCTTCAAGAAAACATATATTTATGTGTTGACTTTCATGGTGATCAGTCAACAATTTGGATGTTTGTTGAAACGTATCCTGCTCCATGCACCTAAGGAGGCTTACAAAAGGTAGCACATTCCAAATTTCATTCAAATCTGTCCATTCCTTTCAGCATGAAGGAGTAGCAAACATATGAAACCATTGCAAGTTATCTTCCGCCACGCTCTATACGGTGGCTTGCGAAATGTAGTCCATGTATTAATCAGGATATAAGCTACCTCTGTTGCAAATTTCATTCATATCTGTGTTGTTATTTTAGCGTGAAGGCGTAATAAACGATTTAATCAATTGTCAAGCACCCACCTTAATGCAATATATGAAGTTAATTTTAGGATGCCTATAACCTTCGTACTAGTGCAAGTACTTTGTTAGAACTTGCAACCCCCTACTCCAACATTGATGGCAGAATTCAACAAATCCCGAAACTTTTTTTTTATTCTACCATGGTTCCAAATCCAAATTTTCGCATTTCCTGAATCAGAATAGTCTTAGTAGCACCCTTAAAAGATTTTCCCTTATTTTACTCGCTTAATGGCTGAATTTCCAAAAATATCTAAACGTCTTTTTACAGTTTCAATCAAAAATCTAAATCTGCAGTTTTGTATTTCTTGCTTCAAAATTGTCTGAATAGTAACGTATTTTGAAAAAACCGTTCATCCCCTCCTCCACCCTCTTAGGGATGGGAATATCGAAAAATCGCTGACGCCTACAGTGTAAGATAAACAACGTCTACAAATTTGAAGTTTCTATCGCCTGTAGATCCACTCTTAAGCGCCGTATTCTGTCTTTTGGAAACGGATGGAAAATGCAAAATTTCTTTCTTACGCTTTGGCATTTTTCTTGGTAGTTTTACTTTCTAAACTACGATATGCTCTTATTTTTATTCATTCGTACGCTTGTTGCAGAAAAACAACTGAAGAAAGAATGTGCATCACGTTTTGCTTTATATAATCCCATTCCCATTATAGTGACAAGTAATCGCTGGTCTTCAGTCCGAATTTTATATAAGCTGATGACCTTCAACTACTATATCTTTCACACTCTTATAGCTATCGACACGGAACTGCTACGGTGAACAACGGGGGACATTGTACTACAACTGCCGAGCGGAAGTAGCCGAGCGGTCTGGAGCGCCACGTTACGGATCGCGCGGCATCCCGTGACGGAGGATCGAATGTTTGTGTTGTCTTTAGTATCAGTTAGTTCATAAGTACTTTTTAAGTTTAGGGACTGATGACCCCGCAGTTAAGTCCCATGCGCTTTACAAACATTTCAACATTTGTTCTACAACAACACGGAGAGACCGTTCGTCTACAGTGTGTAGTTTTCGCTGAAGAGCAAAATATTGACACCCACACGTAGAATTTTATATAAGTCGGTAACGTTCAACTCCCATATCTTCAAATGTTCAAATGTTTAAGCTTAAGGGACTTAACTGCGTGGTCATCAGTCCTTAAACTTACAAACTATTTATGAACTACCTTATACTAAAGACGTCACAAACATCCATGCCCGAGGGGGGGATTCGAACCCCCGACCGTAGCGGCCGTGCAGACTGTGACTGGCATGCCGCAGACCTCGCGGCCACTGCGACCGGCTCTCATATCTTCCATCTCCTTATCGTCATTAGCCCTCTACCACCACAGTGCGCAATGGGAGACTGATACCTGCTACCACATGCAAACACTATTCGTTTGCGATGTGTTGTTTTGGCTGCAGAGTGAAATATAGGCTCCAATACCTCATTTTTTATTTATATTAAGATAAGAAAGAAATTATGATGGGTACCGAGAAGTGGCAGCGGCAGCCTTCATGACACGCACTGGCTGTCTAGGGAGGTTGAGACATGGAAGAAGCGCAGGCGGTGACGCGTGGCCTCGCCTATGTATGTGAGCGTGATAAGCGCTGAACTGCCGACCCGGGCGTCACGTGCTGCTGGAGCGGTCAGCGGGCCGCAAACAGTGCGGAAGGTCGCCACACCACCACCAGCAGCTGTCGCCGCTTCCGGCCAGCGACGCACGCGTCACTGGTTTGCCACCTTCATACTTATTTTCGACGACATCATGTAATAGACTTGCGCATAATTGTTCGCGATCGGGAGCTCTCACTTTAGTTCTTCTTTTAGTTCGTCCGCTCTCAGTGACGGCTGAGCGGCGTGGTCTGCGCATGCAGGTGGAGGGAGAAGTTCCCCCACCTAGCTGCTTCATGCGCTTGTTTCTTGAGCCGCTATCGATATCACGCAAACCAAAAGAAACAGTTTGTGGATATTTTCTCGCTTTTAAGGGTAGAGTTCTCTATACCTTGGCATTATGGAATTTATTAGTCAGATATTGCAGAATACTTCAAAACAGAAATTTTATAGCACTGAACTATGTAATCTAGCAGAGAGACGGTCACATCGAAATGGCTCTCATCAGCATAAGGCAAACGCGTGATTTTTAATTCTGCTGCGCGCCCTCTCGCTATTACCCGTCGGTCTTCGGAAAAGAATCTAACGAACTAAAAAGCGAGATACGATTGGCATAATAGTTCGCGACCGGTAGCTCTCCTTCTTGTTCGCAGCTCGGCCGCGAAGTAGGTCGCTCTTTTTAGTTCGCTCTTTTTGACTTTTACTACCGCTACTAAAAGAGCTCTTTCTTTTGTTATGACAGCTTTTTTATATAATGATCAGTGTTTCCCAAGCGTGTGCTGTTACCCGTATTTTTGGGTAATGTCTATGAAACTACAGCTGAGCTGCATCTCAGCTCGAAATGACTGCCAGAAGGGAATCACGCGATTTTGCGCGCTCTCGCGTCCTCTCGCTGTTCCCCGCCAGTCTTCGGAAAAGGAGTGAACGAACTAAGAGGCGAGGGATCTGCGAACTAGTTCTCGTAGTTCGCATGTGGGGGAGCTCTTCCGAACTAGTTCGTTCGCGGACTACACAAGACTATCATGTAACAAGGCAGTCTAGACCACAGTTTCTTTTATTTTCCTGGTAATCGGTTTCGGTCATTTACATGACCTTCATCAGACCACAATCGTAAAGTTGGCCACCGTTTGTTTACAGCTGGAGCTGCCTAAGTCAACAGTAAACCTTTAGGCAGCTCCAGCTGTAAACAACCGGTGGCCAACTTTACGATTGTGGTCTGATGATGGTCATGTAAATGACCGAAACCGATTACCAGGAAAATAAAAGAAACTGCGGTCTAGACTGCCTTGTTACATGAAATGAATCTCCATAGTTTCAACGGGTATCGTTTCCTTAACTTTGAATTTCTCAGGATTTCACTAATTTTATTTTCTTGCTTCGGTATTGGACGATTTCTCTTTGAATACTTGGAAGTGGAACATATCCTTTATTTGTAGCGCCACAAATAAAAATTAGTAGACCCTCTTATAGTTTTCCAGTTCATTCAACATTTAATGTCGAAACAGTGCGTATGGAGTACATGAAATTATCACATTTACGGAACAATAGCTCACGCGGTACTGCGGTACCAGGTGTCGACCCATGAGGAAATGCCCACATTATAACGTAGTGTATGTAAGGTGTAGCACAATTTATTGGTAAATAGTTTATTTTCCCGGTCAGTAGCCGAATCACGTGCTATCAAATATGCAATGGATCATTTCATGTGGCGCCAGTGCAGGCGCGTATTCTGGCACCCACACAATCATTCGTTTGTTAAATACTGTCTCTGGATACATTGTTCCACGCCTGCCTGCACTGTTCACGTAGTTCTGCAAGACGTGACAGACGATTAGCACGTGTCAGCTGTCGTTCTATAGTTACAACACAGTCACGATATATTGATTTTGACATACTTTTTGTGTAAGGGAACGTTTATAGTGCCATAAAATAGGTAATAATTTTAAAATAGCTTCACCATGTCCCCGACATGGTACGAAACCGTACATTGCAGGACAGTTTATTTACAGTTATCTTGTAAGCTAATCAACAATTTCATTTACTTAAAAATAGAAAAATGCCTAGGTAACACCAGAAGACCTGCCCTTTGGCAGAAAGACGTCGCTTTTTTACTCAAGAACGTTAATGCTTCTTCACTATAATTCTAGTAAAATCGGTGAGGATGGAAAATAGGAAACGAATATGGAATGTAATAACTACAGTATTTAGCATACCAAAACAGTCACCACAACCGTAGACGTGGCAAGAAAACGCTAAAAGCTATCAAACTGTTGTCAACAAAGGAAAACCCAATTCCAAAATTGTCGTTACAGTTGAACCACAAACGGCAAGAATCTTCAAGACGAGTGAAGCCTAAAAATGTGCGAATCATTGGACTCCATATCGAATTCATATGTGTCAAAAAACTCTTTGTCATCTTAAGAAGAGACCATAATAGAAATTTACGTTAAAATTGGAAGAATCAGCTTTGGCCGCATTGAAATCTTTATTTTTTATATACAATACAGATCGATTTTGGTCAGTGTCTGACTATCCTCAGTGCTAGAATCCAAGCCCTGTGGGCCCACAAAAACTTGCACTTCGAATATTAACATCAAGTAGGCAGTACATAAGTAAAATGTCAAACATAATGTTTGTTGTTATGTTTGACATTTTACTTATGTAGTGCCTACTTGATGTTAATATTCAAAGTGCAAGTTTTTGTGGGCCTACAGGGCTTGGATTCTAGCACTGCGGATGGTCAGACACTGACCGAAATCAATCTGTATTATATATTTAAAAAAAAATAAAGATTTGAATGTGGCCAAAGCTGGTTCTTCCAATTTTAATGTGGTCGCTCTGTACCAGATTCCGGATGGAGTCGCCTACATATAAAGAAATTTATGTTTCTTTTATGTTAATATTCTACCTTCTTTCAGCGGAATAAGCTGTAACTATACGCATACTCTTAAGTATTCGTTCGTATTGGTTCGTGACGAAGTTCTTCGTTATAGCACTGAATCAGTGAAGTTCGGCTGTTTTTACATTTCACATCCCGGATCTTCAATAATTTCATTCCGTACTGTGTTATTTTCTATCCATCTAAACATCCCTCTCTCTTCTGTGCTCAGCTTATCTCTGCAATATAGGTTTCATTTTAAGTTTAGAATTTCATTTCCATTGACATCTGGTTTCAGCCTGCTTTCCGTGAACATTTAAAAGTGAGAGTAGTTCTGGCATCTTTCCATAGTTAATTACTACAATATTAAACTTTTATTTCTCCGTTCTTTGTGCCAAGAGCTGCCCTGTTTGGAAGGCTTCTTATCGGGCCTGTGGAGGCATTTCTCATTTTTTTTAAAAGAAAGAAAACCACCTCATGCGCATTCTGCGCGTACTGCGATAGCCTGTTAGCCGTTTCCTAATGTGGAGCACGCCTGACCTATTCAGGGGCATCATACATTCCTTCACCCGATAGGGCAGTCGAGAATTTTGCATCCGAAATTGGCCAAGACTCGTCTGAGCCTCTTCTTTAGCCCTTCCACTCGGCTCCAAACCAGAGTACCGCGACCGGTTCTGGGGACGATGCTTCCAGTGGATAGTTCCGCTTCCACGCCGCTTCGCCACATCCGCCAGCCGCCTGACCTCTGAACCCCGGCGGCAGGAGTTATTCGTGCTGGTATGAGCAACGATTTGCAGCCAGTGCTCTCTGTCGCCAGCAGAGCACCCTCCACATCTAGAGTGAGACTTCCCGACAAACAGAGTGTGTAAACTTGTCTTCTTTCCCGACCTTCCTGTTATTTCCCTAAGGGGGTCCATCACCCGCCTAACCTTGGCGCTCCCAATTGCGACCTTTCTATCGGTAATCACCAAAATGATTTGGGCAATACATAACTCAGGATAGTAAAAGGTTTATGGCTCATTGTCTGTGTTCATAGGGGTGAGTTATGTATGTCAGCTTCTATGCCCTAAACAGCTACCCAAACTGTTTAAAGAAGATCAACAATTATTCTGTAGTTTAGCCATTCTATCAATCTGCAGATGGTGACGCGAAAACTATATTTAAATAAACATAAATTAAAGCTCTGAATAAGCAACAAAAAGGAATCTAAGATAAAGAAGTGATTCACTCATGAAGTAATGCTTTATAAATGAAGTTTATTACTCATTTTTGACATGAAAATGTGGAGGTGGTCCTACTTTATACATCGATAAATAACTGAATATTTCCCCAACTTTTGTTCATGAGAGCCACAGTATCACACGCAGTTGAAAGTAAAAGTTCCAAATTATCACTCTTAAATTAGAGAAGTCCAACGAACATTGCAGTTCCAAATTAATCTGCGATTAAAGTATTTGTTACAAAACACAGTTTGTCATCACACGAGTACACGATTACTGAATTATCACAGTTCCACAGCCACGCTGCCGTGCATAGTTTACCAATTTTCACCAGAGACTAGGTTCTTCAGTCACAGTCCCGTAATTTTTTTAAGTCCAGACATGCCTATCTCAGGAGTTCGTAACGCGACTTCAGACCGCCCAGCGTCACAACCTTTCACCACCACGTCCACGTTACGAGTCCCTCCCAAGCGTTCGAAAGCACGCTCTCCCTGCTCTTAAAATTGTATCCTTCCGCGCATCCTAACGCCTCATCTTTAAAATACAATTTCCCTTCGAAAATATTATACATTTGAATATAACAGAATTAAATGCTTTAACCACCTCCCTACAAATGTTGTTTACATTTAACAAACAAATATATACTTAACAATACTAAAAACGGTTGAGGCTAAAGTCTTCGCTCAAGTAGCTATTAAGCGTGGCGTCTCACTGTTCAAATATACTACCGCCGGCGAAATATAGTTACACAATTAATATTTAATTTATCATGGCTTTTTTTGCAAATATATTCAGTTCTTGTCCACAAATACATATAATTGTTTATATAAAAATTATCTAAAATTCAAATGTTTGTAGAACTTATGGTACTTAACTACGGGGTCATCACTCCCTAAGCTTACAAACTACTTATGAACTAGCTAAGACTAAGGACGGTACAAATATCCATGCCCGAGGGGGGCATTCGAAACCCCGACCGTAGTGGCAGTGCAAACCGTGACTGGAGCGCCTCTGTCTTCTCGGCCACCGCGGCCGGCATAAATTATCTACTATTTTTAGTCGGCCATGAAATATTTAAGTGGAAGTCTACAACATAAAACGAACGTTACTAAAAATAATATTAAATATAATGAAGGGCATATATAAATGTAATGCGCTTTGCTGTGTTCATGTTTTTTGATTCTGAGGTGGAATCCATGTTCTGACAAAGAATGTTACTACTTTAACGAAAAGCAGAACAAGAGAGTAAAATAAAGTTTATTGAAAGAATATGGAAATAACGTGGTACGCATTTTAAGATAGGTAGCGTGGTGTAATGCTGCTCATTTGCTTCTTAAACTGTTACTGATAAACACTACGTATCAATAATTGTAAATATAAGTCTTAGAATATTATTAGTATTGTACTGTAATTTGTCGGCTTTTATCTGTAAGGGATATTTAAATTATAATTTCGGCGTTTGATTCTCACAAGTCTCCTGAATCCATTCATATAACTATATTTGTCGTATGATCATTCATTGATTTTATATGGATTTTTAGATTAAAGTTTGTGGCTATATTGTATTTCAGTTGCTATCTGGAATAGCCGCCCTCGCTCAGCCAAGAGCGTCGTTTCCGGTTCCGAGCAGATTAGGAAAATCCTACCTGTATTCCATTCACTAGGTCCAAACTGTTAGCCGTCCAGCTTGGAACCCAACAGCCTGGCAAAACCCGCCTTTCACATGGAAACACTGTTTTCCCCTGTATCTGTAATGTCACACAATGTCAAACAAACCCACCGTCTGCGCCTGTGCAGACCTAATAGAATGATCGGCCATCGCAAGCATGCAGCAACGAAAACCAAAGAAAAATTGAAGGTCAGGGAGAAGGTATTAAAACTTCGGGATTCGCTGGTGACATTGTAATCATGTTTGAGACAGGAAATGAATTTCAAGGGCTATTGGACGGCATGTACAGTGTCTTGAAAGGAGGGTATAAAACAAGTAACAAGAGCAAACTAGTGATAATGACATATAGTAAAATCCGACTGTGCTGATGGAATTTTACTAGGAAACGAGACCAGAAAGGAATCTGAGTTTTGCTATTTGTGTAGAAAAATATGAAGGTCAAGTAGAAACGACACAAAATATAGAGTGGCAATAACAAGGAAAAAATATGTGAAAAAGGAAAATTTGTTAACAAATATAAATTTAATTCCAAGGAAAACTTTTCCGTAGGTTCATGTAAAAGTCAGTCTAGGACACCAATTTTTTAATTATTATCATTATCTTTTTTGTGCCATTCAGTTTTCCACACAAGTCCAACTTAATACAATCGGTGTCCAACACTATAGTAGTAGTCTGAAGATGGCCGTTTAAGTGGCCGAAAGCAGTTACCAAAAAGGACATATAAATAATATTTGCGATCTAGACAGACATTTGTATAAATTAATCATTAAGATCGCTATTACTCCATGATGTTTTCAAAAATAATTTTCCCTGGGTATTTGTGTGGAATGTTATCTTTTAGGGGAATAAAATATGAACGAAACACGGGTAAGACAAGAAGAGGATATAAATGTTCAAAATGTAGTGCTACAGAAAAACGCTGAAGATTATAAGGGTAAATCAGGTAATTAATGAGGACGTACTGAACAGATTTGGGAATTAAAGAAATTTATTGCACTCTCTGACAAAAAGAAGGGATTTTTGGTAGTACACATTCTGAGACATCAAGAGAACGTCAATTTAGTATTTGAGGGAAGTTTGGAGGGAGGTGAAAACAGCACAAGGAGACCAAGAGATAAGCACATTATATGGGTTCAAATGGATGTGGGCTGCAGTTGTTATTCTAAGACGATTGCATAGGGCAGAGTATTGTGGAGAGTTGCACCAAACCATTCCTCAAAGACCACAACGCCAATCACAGGGCAGTACAGTCGCTTTCCACGGCTAAAAACGCTAATGGAACACTGAAGCCTGAAAACCTCTACCAGGCAGTACCGTAGTGGTTTACATATTGTACATCCTACAAGTTATTGGCTTGTCATGCCTCTAATTGCTTTAAAATGGTAGGTTATAGTGCATAAGTGAATTTTACTACCTAAATCTTCCACTATACTCCGCAAGCCACTTAACTATGTATGGCGGAAGGTACTAATATTTCCATCATTTCTGCTCTTTCCTGTTCCTTACGGACATCGTTCGGCATGAGCGAATGCCGCTAAATCTCCATAAGGGCTCTAATTTTTCAAATTCTATCGTCGTAGGTCGTAGTTATTTCACAAGATATATTTGTCAGAGAGTAATATATTCCATGATTCTTGAGATGTACGCTCTATGAATTTAAACTGTCAATTCTTTCGTGATGCGTAAGAGATATTTTGTGACGTTCGCTGAACATCTCCATAATGCGCTTGCTCTTACTGAATGATCCTCAGACAAACGATATCCTCTTTCTTGGATTTCCGCTTCTTCTTCTATTAACCCAACTTGCTAAGAGTCCAAGACTGATGAGAATACTGAAGAATCAGACAAACAAGTGTTTTGGTATCCACTTCTTCCGTCTATGAAGTACTTTGCCTTGACATTCTACCTACCTTTGCCTTTTCCACGGCTAATTTTATGTGTGCTACGGTCGACTGCTCCTAGACATTACACGTCTGTTTCTGAGCGCCGATAACGCAACCTAACAGTAATTGACCCCTTCGCCTGTTTGTGCGCAGTACGCTGTATCTGTTTACGCTCAGCGCCTGTACTCATCGTCCGTCATCTGCAGCTGGCGGTTCTGCCAGGCTCTTCACCAGATTCGCTCGTGTTCATACCTTCTTAGCGATGTCGGCTTTCAAATACTATTGAACATCTATCCAGCTCACCTTATTCGAAATGTAACTCTCTACAACCCTGTCAGCAGGTTTTCAAAAGATACCTCTACGAATATTTACTCTTGCTGCCTATGAAACGCCTCAAATCCAGAAGATCATTATACTGAACAAGTCCAAATGTTCTGCACTGGATGCAACCATGTCGCTGAAAGTAAACTTAAATGGCAAACCATGATAAACTTGAATGTCGAATTTATTGACAAACCGACTCTTAAAAGTGAAATGTAGGTACAGTCAATAGACTCTGGATATGACAAAGTGTGTGTGCAAATAGAACATGAGGAAGTGGGCTTTAGGAATAAATAAATAAAATGTTTAAACGTTTGTACGTCTAAGAAACCAAACTACTCTGGTCATCTGTCCCTAGACTTACTAACTTCTCGTAAGTACGAAACACACATACCCGTGTCCGAAGGAGGACTTGAAACTCCAACGGGAAGCAGCCGCGCAATCCGTTGCAAGACTGCACAGCCATTCCCAGGCGGTTTTAAAAGATTCATAATTGGTTGCACAGACGAGTGCAGTTTCGTACGAAAATGGGAATACATGTGAACCCTTTCCCTAAAGATGCCCAAGTGTACCTTAAATCCGGGATAGACGACCATGATTTTTTTCAAAATCCAGTATCGGAAACCTATTACATAACAAAAACTCATAACATTTCATGAATATGAAATAAACTTCACAAAAAGCAAAAGTCGAGTTTGTTTACAAAGGTATATTAAATTTTATATTAGGTTAAAACATTTTTAAAAATGTACCACTTAGCCGTCTCTCCCGAGTATCAGGGTTAGATGTCCATCGGATTACACAGTTTCAAATCATAGAGAACTTTATTAAAACACCTTATAACACATAAGACATGTTTTATTGAATTTCTTGATGTAAAAAATATTTCATAAAGATATTAATGTAGTTAAACTGCAGCTTAAACTGTACCTCATTTTTAAAAAGAACTGTACATTTCGTAATTGTTCTTACATTACTATTAATCGTTGGAACATACAATTTTTATATATAAAATAACAAGAAAGCCTCAGTTATTTATTTAGTTTACTTTAGAGTTACTCTTAATTTATGAACAAGAAGTTTTACCCTATAGGCTTATATTTTGTTTTTAAAATGGCGTTGCCTCATCGATGGCACACATCCACACACTCTGTGCAGGATTCGTGTAATCAACGCTTACATCTGATACCCCCAAATCAGTCACAGGTTTTATTTGTTTTTGAGTAGTCTTCCACTCATCCAACACACTCTTCGTCACTTGTGTCGGCACAGGACTTCATCTGACGAGTCTGAACTGTCAGAAGGTACTTTAACCTTCCAGATCCGTATATTTTCCACTTTTTTTAAGTTCTCTTTTATAATGTTTCAATTTTAACTTTTTAATATTTTCTTTGCACGTTAAGTTAGTAGCTTTAATATTATTTTCTACGTTTCTTTGTTTGAGTTTCAGGTCTAACTGGCAAAGATGAAATAGTGTTCAGAACAGAGGTGAAGTTGCTCGCCTCTCAGAGGATTTTGAGCAGTCAGTGACAATAGGCAGTGGATACGCTGAAAGGTTGGGTGTGACGGGAGGCGTGCAAGGGTAGCCAGCGTGGTCGTAGTGATTAATGTGTTCAGCGGGATGCTTAATATGCGGTACACCCGGGTTTGAATCCCGGCTGGGCACAAATTTTCAACTTTCCTCATTGATTTAGTTCAGTGTCCACTCGCACCTGATGTTGTAAACTCCTCTCTATGTTCATACGTAACATAAGTGGGGTGGTATATTTATAACAAAAAGTGGTACCGATTTCACCACATTGGGAGAGCAGGATAACACACATAACTAACGTTCATGTTTGACACTGGCCAACATTAAGTACGGAATATTCGACTATTTGAAACAAAATCCACAACAGAAATGTGATTTTTTTTAAAGTAAAATGGCTGGCCGCTACCTACCTACCTACCTACCTACCTCATCTCAGTACTACTGAAAGTGTTTTGCTTTAATCACAGCCTAGGCATGGGGGGAAGCGGAAGGTATTGAATGGAACTCAAAGATATTGCATGGAGGTCAAAGATACTGCACGAGAAGAACTGTGCAGTGATCTCTATAAAACTTGGATGTATAACTCTGGTCTCAGCATAGAACTACTGCGTGCCTGCATTGATATGTATTGAAAATGATTTTGCGACGTTCGTTTTTTTTAATTTGGTAAACCAATTTCTATCAGTTTGCACATGACAAAGAATTACTTGTTTAGGTCTTCTTTCGATCTTTATGTCGATCTGGAATGTAATAGGCCAGTAAGGGAGCGAAATCGAAGCGTATTTCTTTCCGTGTTCTATAACTGTAGCAGGCGAGTTGCAATTTGGGAAGAAACGAAATATGAAGCCGCGCGGGAGTAGCCGAGCGGCCTGGAGCGCCACGTTGCGAATCGCGCGGCCTCACACGTCGGAGGTTCGAATCGTTCCTCTGCCATGGATGTTTGTGTTGTCCTTAGTATAAGTTAGTTCATAAGTAGTTTGTAAGTTCACAGACTGATGATCCCTCAGTTAAGCACCATGAGTTTTACAAACATTTGAACATTTGAATTGGAAGTGTACGGTTGTCAAACTCAGACAGCTGAATTTCAACATTCAGGTAACAGAGATCGATGGCACTGAGCCAGGCCAGTTGCAAACCACAGGGGATAGATCAAGAAATTAATGCTTGTAAAGCTTTTGGGACTTAACTGCGGGGTCATCAGCCCCTAAACTTACAAAATACTTATGAAATAACTTATACTAAAGGCAACACAAACATCTATGCCCGATGGGGGATTCGAACCTCGCGCATCGCAGCATAGCGCCTGAATGCGCTCGACCGCTCCGCCGTGGCTCAAGAAATGAAGTAGGGGATCTATCTCAAGTGAACCAAATAATGCTGAGGGCGAGGGGAAGAAACCTGACTCGGAAGGGAAAAAATTATAATTGTACAACGCGATAGATAGAAAAATCACCCCCCCCCCCCACACACACACATACAAACACACACACACACACACACGCCAACATGTAGGACAGCGGAAGAGGCTAACATTAGTTGTGACCAGGGGGATGGTGGGAAGAGAGGATGTGTTGGAGAGAAAATTCCCATCTGCGCAGCTCTGAAGGACTGGTGCTAAGCGGGAGTATCCAGATTGCACGCATGGTGTAACATGTGGTCAGGTCTCTGGAGTTACGGAATATTGGTTATCCACCAAGCGAACAGTTCCTCTATGACCATTCATGCGTTCAGCTACCAACAAATTAACACGATCGTAGTAAGCATTCAAATGATGTTGCCGTACCATACTGAATCGATTCCACAACCTTCGTCAACCACCAAACCGCATGAACTGTCGAATGCGCGCACTGCGTTCGTAGACAGGCTTTCTATACAAGCAACACCTCCCCCCCCCCCCACACACACACACACTTTTACTATCACTGGTCACTATCAGTGGCGTACGAAGGCTGTCGGATGCCCGGGGCGACGGCAAAACAAAATGAGGCCCCCGTTCACATGTATTACTATAAAAATTAACTGCCGCGGCAGATTAACCACTCATACTGGAGCGCGCAGTCTTGCAGTGCGCGCGGCCGTCCGCCGTCGGGGGTTCGAATCCCCCCTCAGGCATGGATGTTTGTGCCGTCTTTAGTATTAGCTAGTTCATAAGTAGTTTGTAACTGATGACACCGCAGTTAAGTCCCTTAAGCCTTAAAAAAAAATAAAAGTAACTTTCGAGATTTGGAGGCCCCCCAGGACGAGAGCCACGGGATAGTCTAAAAAAGAAATAGCTTTCGAAACTTGGAGGCTCCGGAACGAGGGGCCAAGGGCGCTCCAAAAAGAGAAAAAAATAGTGCTTATACAATATTAGGAGGCCGCCCCCAAAGCAAGAGACCCGGGGCGACCCCCCCCCCCCCCCTTAGTCCGCCACTGACTTGTCGGGTGTACCTTGACAATTGTCGGTTGTTGTTTAGCAAGTGTCACTTGTTCCTTAGCAATCATCAATCAGTGTATTTCCTCAAACAGAAAAATCTCTGCTTGCTAATGCTGTATTGCGCAGAATGGGATAATTTGCAAAGCCACAATTTTTGGGGACAAAGGCTTCAAAGCATTCAACTGCAGTTGACAAAAGATTCGGTAATAATATGAAGAGAATTAGGGCTGTTTTTATTCATTTAAAAATTTCCTGGTCATTTCGATTATACGTGTAAAATTTTTTACCACAGTTGATGTTCGATTAGTAATCACTCCGCACTTTTTTCTCCATAATGGGTTTGATCTAACGTGATGTAATAAAAAAAATCTTTGCAAGCTTAACTGACAAGGTTAATATTAATTTTCAAGAAATTCTTCTTTTAACGTCCTCCTCCCCGATAGTTAACATGTCCGTGAGGAAATCGCACTTGGAGCATAACAGGTACGTAAAGGAATCTTCTAAGCTAAACAAATGGAAATAAAAGAATTTTTGTCACACTGCACATATACACATTTAATTGAATAAGTCATTTCGAAAAGTCCATATCCACCAAAGCAAATTTTTCAGTAGAAAGAAAGAAAATGTTTGTGTAGCTATACCAAAGTGTAAAATGCAGTCTTTTGTATTTAGATTAATAGTGTAGGATATGATTTTTTTTCACAAAGAACGCGCATTTCTTCGAGTAGTTCCAGATTTTAAACTGAAATAGTAACGTGGTGGGGATTGACATGTGACCTTTTCAAAATGACTGATCCAATATGATCCGTAGCCCGTAGGGCATAAATGTTGATTAAGTTAATTGGCTAATAACTGACTCTGTAAAATAATAGAAAGTATTGTAATTCAATTTCTTGAAGGTAATTAACGAGCTCGTTAACAACTGTATAATAAATATTGCGTGATACTCAAAGTGAAAATACACACATTTAAAGGAAACTAAAAAATGTTGAAGGATTTATTGCAGACTCGATGCAACCATTTATTACTTTGCCTACATTCTTAGCCAAGCGACACGGCCAAGAACAGATATATAAATGAACGATTCAGCGACACAAAAATTCAAGTAATTTCCTACCTAAGGTAAAACATCGGATACAGGACGAAGGAGTCGACAGAGAGAATTATTTCCAGACTATTTTAACTATTGATCTCCATACTACCAGGATATTCAAATTAAACTACCTAAGCATGCTAGTCATAGATGTTCATATTTCGTTTCTTGTCAAATTACAATATGGCTGCTGCAAAATGTTATTAGAAGACGAATAGAAAATACGATTCGCTTCCGCCTCAAAACTAGCCTATTACATCGCATATTGACATAAAATTCTGAACAAAAACAAAGAAAGCAATTCCATGTCACGATCAAACTAAAAGTCGCTTGTCAAATTACAACATTGCAGGCAATACAAAATGATGAAAACACATGAATGTGTACGAAAGATGCAGTTCTGTGCTCAGAGACCAGAGTTATACATCCAGGTTGTATGGAGATCACTGATTTTAACCCTTATGCGTCGTGCGTGTTTTCATGACGTTACTAGTCGCGTTTGGTGTTCCCCGACACCCCAAATAAAAGTGGCTGTAATGATATATTTCTGCAGTATATTGTTAATGTAAACATGTTTACTGAATAAATGGATCTTCCGAATGTTACATTACCATCTTTCAGTGCGTATTTTTAGATAATAATACAGTATTAGATAACTATTTTTCAAACACACACAATATTTTGTGATTTTCTTACGACTTTTTATGAAATTATTTATTCCTCGTATTCTTAGTTCTTTATTAAAGATTTATGTCACTTACCACTAAACATGTATTCTCTCAACTCATACAAATGTTATACATCACTGTCGTTATCTATAATTTTCCAGTAACTTTGCGTAAATATTGTGTAGTAGTTTGAGCTGTCAAGCGCATGAGAGTTGGCTTGTACGTTATGAAATCAAAGGTAACTCATAAAGCGTAACCGCGTCAAGATTTTTTTTATTTAAATGTTTTTGAGCTGCCAGTAAATGTAGAAGCTGGTTCTTCTCTTTTACATCTTTGATTCGTGCTACGATAGAAACATTTTGCATTCTGGTTTCCAACTTTCATTCTACCATAATAGATTATTTGTCATGGTCAACACGGGCTGTGAATTAGGTCTTCAAAATTTCTTCACGAAATTATTTTTCTCCACTTAGTTAAAAGCTTACTGCAATTAACGTATAAACAACACAACTATAATAAACTGACAAAATACTAAAATATTTTAAGTCCACCATTGTACTAAATTTAACTCGACTATAAATCATGATCGCTCGACAACGGATCATGATTATTCAATTAAAAACAAAAGTTTGAATTTATTCATTTATCTACCTTTTTGCAATGGATGAATCTATTCACTCACGTGACACGCTTCAAAAACCTCCCACCAAAACAAGTCTGTTACAGGAAAAAATGATGCCATCAACTGAGAATTAATTATAGCAAACTGACACATTTCACAAAAGGGATTAATCGATTCACACAATCAGCCTGAACATGAGCTCTGGATCGTTGAATAAACTTTCCTTATACACTATAACCTAGCTATAGTAAGACGTATTCTAATGGCCATTGAAATAAGTGATAGCCTGAGATAAACCAAAACTTTTTACCCCGCGAACGCAGCTAAAATACAAACCCAGCATCGACCGTCCAAAATTAGCTATTCTGCACACCACGTTTTTCAAATCCCACATCCTACTTGCATGTCGAAATAATAATAATAACATAGGCATACAATACTCAAGGCTGTCATTAAACGACACATAAATACCAGAGTTTGAAATTTTATAATAAATTACAAAATACGATGAGAAATGAATAGCTTTAAACATAGGATAGAAGTGTGACTCAGATGCGCACTGCATTACTCACTCGATGAGTTTCTGAAGAGTGACAAACAAGAGTTATGCAATGTGCGGCTGATAACTACCTCATAAACTTTGTCTATATGGCTTCTATATGGTTAATCTGCAAATCACATAGAAGTGCCTGGAATAGGATGCATCAAACCACTTTCATACTATTTCTCTACCGTTCCATTCTCAAATAGCACGCGGGATGAAAAATACCTAAATATCTCCGTTCGACCTCTGATCTCTCTTTTTGTTTCGATGATCATTTCTCTTCATGTAGGTGGGAGTCAAGAACATATTTTCGCATTCGGAGGAGAAAATCGGTGATCGAAATTTCGCAAATAGATCTCTCCGCAAGCCTTTGTTGTAGCGATCCCCTCTACAACTCGGGTATTATTCTATGACACTCTTTGATACAAAACGTGCTGCCTTTCTTTGTACTCTTTCGATGTCGTCCGTCAATCCTAATTGATCAAGATCCCATACCCTGCAGGAAAACTCTAAAAGAGGACGGACAAACATAGTGTATGCAGCCTCTTTAGTAATTCTGTTACATCTTGTAAGTGTTCTGCCAAAAAATGCAGTAATATATCAGAATAGATCATATACACAGCTTTTTATACGAATACTTAAGTTAAAAGATAACTACATTCAGTAGTATTGCATAATTCATTTTATATTACTGTTATTATATACCAATGTCTACATCTACATCTGCATTCATACTTCGCAGTCCACCCAAAGGTGCGTGGCGGAGGGTATTCAGACTCAGTACCTCTACTAGCTGCTTGCTTTTCTGTTTCACTCCCATATAGAACGAGCAAAAAACGAATACTTGTATGCATCCGTGCGAGTCCTAATCTTTCTAATCTTATCCTTGTGGTCTTTACGCGAAATGTAGGTTGGCGGCAGTATAAATTATTATGGTGTTAATTCAGTATATATATCTGATTGTCCTGCACATGCATAATAAAATGAAATAACTCACACTGTATTAATATATACAACACACACCATAGCCAATTGTATAGAAAACATACTGAAAGTCAAATACAAATCCTATACTATTCTGTTCTACAGAATGTTACAGGAGGAATAATAACTATTTTGGCAGGAGGTAATATAGATGAATTGCAATAAAATGCCATATCACATTCTCCATTTTCATTGAGTAGGTTATACAGAAATACAACTGAATGCGACACATCGTTGTTACGTGTGTTACGTGTGTTGGTTCACCGGTTGTTATGGACGTATTTGTCGAACTCCAGCAGTAGTGTTGCTGTTAAGTTGGGCTTCAGTTTACATTGAAGTGTTCATTGTGGTTTGTTGGCTAAGTCTACTGTACTGTAGCGCGTTTACATATGCCGCCGTCGATATAACGTCGATACAGTATTTCTGAATGGGTTTTGTAATGGAAAAGTTGCTGCTGCTTGTAGGGAATATGGTATGCGATTTCTTAACCGAAGACTACCAGATTCATTTTTTTTTTATGTATACAACGCACTGACGAAGCGAGTTATTTGTGGCAATCATACTGAAATGCAAATAAAGATTCTACTCTACCCTGACCTGCTGTGCTTACAACACAGACAAACATTAACTAGACTCGTAATGCCCTATACAGTTATCACTGGTGTCACTGAAGCAGTCGTCGCCATATTACTACCATAAAGGGCTTCTAAATAACTACTAAGTTAAAAATAAAATACTCTTAAGAAGTAGGAGTAATGTGATAAAAGTATGCCACCTTTATAGTTTGACGTCTGCATAACGGTAATGAGAAGTATCTTAAATGTGTTGCCGTATTTATTAATCTGTCTGCAGTATGAATCAATTTCGGATTTTTCTAGAGTAGTATGCTCGCTATAAAAGCTCTTCCATACGCAGAGATGGCAGATTGTGGTTGATAACGAGTGTCCGTATTCATTGGAGTGTACTTACGAAATCCGGAGACTGCTTTAAATGTGGGCATATGTATCTCAATGTTCATCTTATAACACGATTCTATAATTTTTTCAACGTCAATGTTCTGATGAGTAAGACAAAGCGGTACGATATAATCGCTCGTGAAGTCGTTTACGATGATGCTGTAATTCTTGTGAACTCTGCAGTAGAGCTGCAAAAGCTGGTATCAAGACTTAGTCATGTATAACATCTATTCTCTATGAGTATAAACAGCTGTAATTATGGTCCAGGTGATAATACAAAGCCGAATATCACATTAGATGCAACTGCTCAGGAAGTCGTGGACAACGTCTGCTATCTCGGATCTACTATCGAAATAAATATGTCTGTTAATAAGGAGAGTAGTGCTCGCATTGGTAAAGCTGCGACAACTTTTGACAGCTCTCAACACGTGCTTGGAAAAACAACAAACCCTCGGGGTTTGATAACATTGCCCAGGAGAGAAACAGCGATCTCCCATGATGATATTTGCATTGTAATAACAGTGTTGATCGCAGAGATAAAAATGTTTTATTTTAATAGTTTCAACCTAATATAGGCCATCTTCAGAAATAACTATATTAGGCTGACACCAGTAAAATAAAACATTTTTACCTCTGCGATAAACACTGTTATTACAATACAAACTGTCTTTGAACACCAACATTTTCGTCTAGCAACCTTGGGCCCTCAGCATCCTTCTGTATGCATCGGAGACTTGGACTGTTTATGCCAAAAAAGAACTTCGCCTTAATGGTTTCCACATGTGGTGTCTGAGGAATAACCTAGAGGGACCTAATGACCAAAGAAACAGTACTGTCTGAAACAGCATTTCAGCTATCATTAATCAGAGAGGAGTCTGCTGGCTGACACAGTATTACCATGTAAGGTAATACTTGGAGAGATTTTTAGAGCCCAAAGACCCGTAGGTGGAGACACAGGAAGCATGAGACAAGAGTGGCGTCAAGATATATCATCCGAAATGTCGAATCATGAAAAAGGCTTGTCAGACAGATTAAGATACAAATAACTTCGGAATACTACCACTGCTCCTTCCTCAGCAGCTAAATATATTTGTGGAAAATGCGGCAAGAGGTGCCGTACTGCCACAGGCTTGATAACCCATACGAAAAAATGTAACTCATAGCCTCACATACATTGTAATAATCATCCATCAAGATGTATCCAATAATGAAGACAATTTGTTTGTTAAATTAAGCTAGTACACAAATTTAGCCTCAACTTGATAACCTGTTTAAACCAGCGTCATTTTAATTCAGAAGTTCTTAAACAAAGAGACCACATAGATATCGGATTTTAGAATTTTTTATATTTATGGTACTTGAAGTTCAGAACTCAAACAACAATCAGCCAAGGCCATTCGACACGACTCTCAAAAATTCTCGAGAAAATCGAGTTTGAAGTTTATCAAGTACTTGTAAGTACCAATAATAAAAACAGTTGCAACATCTGTCGGCGTAACTCAGATGGTAGCGTTCTGTACTCACAACCAAAGAGTCACTGGTTCAAGTCTCGCGGTGACGTTTTCTTCGAATTCGGCTATAAAAAACATTTTAGGACCTCCAATTCTATGTGTCGTGTCAGGTTTTGTTTATATGTATGTATAAGACCTGAACACATTGTCACGTTCAACGATAGTTAAGTAGGTTAGCGGCTTGGAAAGGCATTAGTAGCTATGGAGATAGCTTTCCAAAAACAGCGTCGTAGTTCTTCATAAACCGAACTATCAAGGACAAGCGTCGTCAACTAATTGTGAAGCCAGTAGTGTAAAAATTGTAACTAACTTTTGTTTTGAATAAAACTATTCTGGGTGTTAGGCCGCCTCATTTTTTTAAAACACTTAGCAAATGAATTGCCGACGCTTCGACCACTCTGCAGTGGTTCTCTTCAGGCCGGTTAACTGTTGGCCTAACACCCAGAATTGTTTTATTCAAAATGACACCGGCCTTGGAAGCCAACGAAATTATATAACTTTTGTTTTATTGAAAACATCATAATTAACAACCTTTTATAAAATATAGAAAATTACTAATAAGTAAAAATACGTGAACTATTCGTAAAAATTATCATTAGACATTAAAATTGTGTAAGTATTGCAACAGAATGGAAAAAAATGAAACATACCAGGGCTGGATTGGAACCACCAACCCTATTCGTTCAAGCCAGAACGCTATCACCTGAGCTACACCTACAGATGCTGCAAATTTGTTAATTATTGGTACTTACGTGTACTTTGCAAAACTTCAAAGTCGATTTTCTCGAGTGTTTTTTAGATTTGCGCCGAATGGCTTTGGCTGATTGTCATTCAAGTTCTGAACTTCACATAGCATACATATAAAGAAATTCTAAAATCTGATACCCATGTGGTATCCTTGTAACATATACAAACTTTTAGACGCCTGTGCAGGTAAGATGGCAACGTCAGGCTTGCCTTACAACTTTGCCAGTCGACTTAACCGTTTCATTCCCACATTATGAATTCAGCTTTGGAAATATTAAAATTCAGTATTTTCTGTATTAATTCACTGCACTAAACATCAAGAATTTTTTTTAAATTTTTGATCGAGCTATTGTTTTTTATGTCATACATTTCGTGCACAACACAGACGTTTGTACTGAGGTATTTTATTACTTGGGACGTTATTTGTTAATAGTTAACACTGTCAGAGCAATAATGCTAGCATAATCTTCGCCACAGCACGAAGGAAGAGACAATTCACTGCTGAACTAAAATAACATGAACGACACTGACGCTCACATTCACAGTCACGTACAGACGGCAACGTAACACAACCTGTAAGATGGACACATTAATGCCTCACAAGTGGCTACACGGCGTACCAAGCTGTAAAATGTCGTACTAGAAGCATGTTGTTCATAGAAAAGAATGCGACTTTAATGAGTGATACGATTTAAATCCTGTCAATCTCATTTTTCAGAGGTCTGTACTCCCTTTTTCTTGCTTCACTTGCTGAAATTTTATATTTTCTCCTCTCATCAATTAAAACTGGGAAAGCAGGAGTGGCTACAGGACAAATGCAGAACCGTAGAAGAATGCATAACTAGGGGAAAGATAGATACCACCTACAGGACAATAAAAGCACCCGTATGAATATCAAGAACTCAGACGGAAAACCAGTAGTAAGCAAAGAGCGGAAAGCTGCATTGTGGAAGGAATATATAGAGGGTCTTTACAAAGGAAATAAACTTGAAGTCAACATTCTAGAAAGGGAAGACGAAGTGGAGGAAGATGAGATAGGAGATATGATACTGTGAGAAGAATTTGACATAGCGCTGAATGACTTGAGTCGAAACAAGACCCCTGGAGTAGATGATACTCCATCTCTACATCTACATCTACATAAATACTCTGCAAATCACATTCAAGTGCCTGGCAGAGGCACTTAACCACTTTCGTAACTTTTCTCTACCGTTCCATTCCCTAATAGCGCGCGGGAAGAAAGAACACCTAAATCGTTCCGTTTTCGATCTGGTTTCTCTTATTTTATTGGGATGGTCATGTCTCCCTAAGTAGGTGGGTGCTAGCAAAATATTTTCACATTCAGAAACTTCGCAAACAGATCACGCCGCAATGAATAACGTCTTTCTTTTAATGATTTCTACCCCAATTCGTGCAACATTTCCGTGACGCTCTCCCCCCCCCCCCCCCCGTAACGTGATAGAACGAAACGAGCTGCCCTTCTCTGAACCTTCTCAATGTCTTCCGTCAATCTGAACTGCTGATTTCATTAGGAGAGCCAGTCATGAAAACAAATATTCAACCTTGTATGCAAGATGTATGAGACAGGGGAAATACCCTCCGACTTCAAGAAGAATATCGTAATTCCAATTCCAAAGAAAGCAAGTGCAGACAAGTGTGAAAATTACAGAACCATCAGTTTAATAAGTCATGGTTGCAAAATACTAACACGAATTATTTACAGACGAATGGAAAAACTTGTGGAATCTGACCTATCTTAGAAGATAGGCTAAGGAAAGGGAAACCTGTGTTTTAGCATTTGTCGATTTGGAGAAAGCTTTTGACAATGTCGACTGGGATACACTCTTCCAATTTCTGTAGGTATCAGGGGTAAAATATAGGGAACGAAGAGTTATATTCAACATATACAAAAACCAGACAGCGATTATTAGAGTTGAAGGGCAAGAAAGGGACGCAGAGGTTGGAAAGGGAGTAAGATAGGGTTGTAGCCTTTCCCCAATGTTGTTCAATCTGTACATTGAGCAGGCAGTGAAGGAATGGAAGGAGAAATTTGGAGAGGGCATTAAAGTGCAGGGAGAAGAAAAAAAACATTGCGGTTTGCTGATGACATAGTAATTCTGTCAGAGACTGCAAAGGATCTGGATGAGCAGTTGGATAGAATGGACAGTGTCTTGAAAGGAAGATATAAGATGAACATTAACAAGAATAAAACGAAGGTAATGGAATGTAGTGTCAGAAAATCAGGCGATGCTGAAGGAATTAGATTAGGTAATGAGACAATAAAAGTAGTAGATGAATTTTGTTATTTGGATAGCAAGATAAATTGTGATGGCCGACGTAAAGAAGATGTAAAATGCAGAATGGCTATGGGAAGAAAAGCGTTTCTAAAGAAGCGAAACTTGTTAACATCCAGTATTAATTTAAATGTTAGGAAGTCCTTTCTGAAAGCATTTGTCCGGTGTGTAGCATTCTATGGCAGTGAAAAGAGGACGATAAGGAGTTCAGAAAAAAAGGTGATAGAAGCTTTTGAAATGTGGTGGTACAGACGAATGATGATGAGTAGATGGGTAGATCAAGTAACTAGTGAGGAGGTGCTTAACCGAATTTGGGAGAAAAGGAGTTTCTGGCATATCCTAAGATAAGGGATAGATTGGTGGGACACATTCTGAGGCATCAAGGAATTGTCAAGTTAGCGTTAGAAGGAAGTGTGTGAGATAAAAATCGTAGGGGTAGACCGAGGGACGAATACAGTAAGCAGATTGAAACGGATGTAGGTTGCCGAACGTATTCTCAGATGAAGAGACTTGCACAGGACAGGGTAGCGTGGTGAGCTCAAATGTTCAAATGTTTGTAGAACTTATGGGACTTAACTACGGGGTCATCAGTCCCTAAGCTTACAAACTACTTACGAAGTAACTAATACTAAGGACGGCACACATATCCATGCCCGAGGGGGGATTCGAAACCCCGACCGTAGTGGCCGTGCAGACCGTGACTGGAGCGCCTCAGTCCCCTCGGCCAGCGCGGCCGGCCGTGGTGAGCTGCATCAAACCAGTCTGCGTACTGAAGACCACAACAATAACAACGGTATGAATCAGCTTTTAACACGTTGTTGTCGAGGGACAACTGGGAGTGACAGGTAGTGAAGTAGGCGCGCGGCCGCGGCTGCAGCTGCAGACGTACCTGGTGCACGTCGAGGTCGCGCACCGCCTTGACCTGCGGGCAGCGCGTCTTGTCCTCGCGCCTGCGCGGCGCGCCCGCGGCCGCCAGCGCCAGCACCAGCGCGGCCGTCGCCGTGGCCAGCAGCGCGCCGCCTGCTCTCATCGTGGCCGCCGGTCGCCGACTGCCTGCTGCTGTCTGCCTGCTGCTGCTGCCGGCCACTGCCTGCCGCCTCCCACCGCTCGCCTTATCGCCGCCTCCGTTTGGGCAGCCCCTGCCCAGCCCTGCCCAGTCCTGCCCTGCCGCTCACACAGACCGGTCCGCCGTGGAAGGACTGCGGCAAAGAAACGCGGCCCTCCGTTTCCTTATGCGTTCCTGCGGCCGACTCATTAGGCGCCGATCGGGAAAGGGACACGAATGTCGGGCGGTAACTCGCGGCCGATTCACTGGCCCGATAAGGACGTGCCCGGGACTCGTGACGGCCGGCGATCCGGCGCTCACTCGCAGCGCGGCATGAGTCAGCGGCCGGCCGACGTACGGAGCGGAGCGCGCGTGACTTTCCGAATTGACCCCGGCCCGCGGCAGGAAGACTTTACTTGCCGCGCTGCTGCCGACCGCCTCGTCAGCCGTTACCGTCGATTCACGTCAACAACTTGACAGTGCCTCCTCGACAGAAGCAAAGTTGAAGAAATTGAAATTTAACTCTCTACCAGTTTCGACACTTCATTGTTTCATCTTCAGGCCTGTCATATACAGACCCCCCAGACCATTGTGTAAAAATGAGTTGTGTTCCATACTCAGTTTCTTAGGAAAAAATCAGAGTTATTATAACCTGAATTCAAATGTTCAAATGTTTGTAAATCTATCGGACCAAACTGGGTGGTCATCAGTCCGTGGCTTACCAACTACTTAAACCTAGGTAAACTAACCTAAGGACAAACACACACACCCATGCCCCAGGGAGGACTCGAACCTCCACGGCGAGCAACCGCGCGCTCCGCAGCGAGACGCTTTAGACCGCTCGGCTAATCCACCGCGGCTAACCTGAATTCACCTCTTATTCATTACAGGTGGGCGTAAGAAAACTAGTTTTATCCATCCTCGTCCGAAAACAATTGATCATGTGAAACTTCCTGGCAGATTAAAATTGTGTGCCGGAAATGGGACTCAAACCTGGGACCGTTGCCTTTCGCGGGCAAGCGCTCTACCGACTGAGCTATCCCGATACGATGCCGCCTCAAAACTTCACTTCCGTCAGTACCTCGCCTCCTACTTTTGTGAGTTGTGATGCGGCATCGTGAGTCTTGTCGGGATAGCTCAGTTGGTAAAGCGCTTCCCCGCGAAAGGCAAAGGTCCCAGGCTCGAGTCCCGGTTCAGGCACACAATTTTAATCTGCCAGGAAGTTTCATATCAGCGCACACTCCGCTGCAGAGTGAAAAGTTTCATTCTGAAATTGATCATGTGATTCGTGACTATCGAGCAAACAATCCTCCCCTTCTACACTCTGGGGAGCTGAGGTGGAGACGTAGGAAGCTAGGAATCAAAAGTTCAAATGTTTGTTAAGCTTATGCGACTTAACTACGGGGTCATCAGTCCCTAAACATACAAACTACTTATGTACCTTGTACTAAAGACGACACAAACATCCATGCCCGAGGAGGGATTCGAATCCCCGACCGTAGCGGCCGCGCAAACTGTAACTGGCGCGCCGCAGACCGCTTGGCCACTTCGGCCGGCCAAGCTAGGAATCAATCTACTTTCTCAATATTACTGTATCTCAGTTTTTCTGCTGTTTCCCCCACAATTTAATTTTGTTCGTTGTTGTCAGTGACTTTTAATTCTGTAAAATAAATCGCCTCCAGTCACTAAAATCGTAGTTTATTGGTGTGCGATGCATTTCGAGCCCTGGGGGCTTATCTTCACGTGCCTCTTTGATGCTTCACTTATATTTAAAGACCTGGGCCTGTCAAGACCAAATATGAGTGGTAACAATAAGGCACATTTTAAATACAGGTTCACATAATTAAAGAGACTGAACAATTCAGTTACTTCTTCATAGTGGTGTACAAACATTAATGTTTCTACAGTAGCAATTTATAAATGTAAAAGGTAGAAAGAATAACAAAAAACTCTTCATGTTTATAAAATTCAACACCTTCATGTGTCTGTAGCATCTTTGTAATATAGAAGCGGATCATCTTTATTTGAGTTGTTGCGATTTAACAATATGCTTCAAGATGGGAAGCGTTTGTGATTATGTTTATTTTATACCTGCAAGTGTGCTGCAGGTCAGACAATGCATATATCTCACGCTGCACCAGACTTGTTTGTACACTACTATTAACAAATAAATTAATTATGAACGAAGTGAGATACCAACAGCCGTATCTACAATAAAATATTTATTGTACCCCAATCAGTTTCGGCATTCCACTATGCCATCTTCATACATCGGAGCAGAATATCCATTAAGTAGAGATATCAAAACTGGTTTCGTGAACTTCTGTCTTCTTTAGTATAAGGTAGTTGATAAGTAGTTTGTAAGTTTAGGGACTGATGACCCCGTAGTTAAGTCCCATAAGCTTAACAAACATTTGAACATTTGAATTTTTGACTTCTGTCTTTTAGTGGGAACCAACTACAACTATCACAACAAAGACTGCTTATAACAGTTGTTGTTGTCGGTTCCCACTAAGAGACGGAAGTCCACGAAACCAGTTTTGATATCCCTACTTAATATATATTATGCTCCGATGTATGGACCTGAAGATGGCATAGTGGAATTCCGAAACTGGTTGTGATACAATAAATATTTTATTATACATACGGCTGTTAGTATCTCACTTCCTTCATACTCTTGACCAGCCGCTGTCCCGTTTCCACCAGCAATGATGGATTCAATAAGACTTAGTAAGTTACTTGTTCAATATCTTTAATTATGTAAACCTGTATTTAAAATTTGCCATTCTGTTACGACCCTTATTTCCTCTTGACAGGACCAGGTCTTTAAATATATGTAAAGCATGAAAGAGGCACTTGATAGTTAGCCCTCAGGGCTCGAAATGCATCGTGCACCAATAAACCACGAGTTAGTAACTGAAGGTGAGTTAGTTTTGTTTTAGCTCACTATTGGTTCCTCTCACACGTTGTGAACAGACGATAAAATAAAGTTCTGCAGAATCACGAAAACGGCTGTAGAGTGATTTTTGATTGGGTAACGATTAAGTGGGGGTGGCATCTTCCTCTAGTGTCAAACGATACGCTTTCCCACTTGTTAGATGATCCTGAAATGTTGCGATTCGCTGATCACACTAGCAACATCATGTGTCAAATAGTGTTGTTTAAGACATACATTCATACTTCAAACAAAATAAATTGATACTAAATCACAGTAAGAATCAGTTTTTAGTTTATAATACACAAGCCACCTAAAACAGACATTCTGAATACATTGATTGGGCGTATGATTAGTGAGTCGGAACAACGGAATTTCCGAGGTGGATGCTGTTTACAGAAAGCCCATATTAAAGATCTTGTTCAGAAATGGAATGCTGTTATTTTTACCATTAGAACAGTACCTGTAATAAATTCTCTAATTTCTTTACCCTTACTCATTTTCTATATGAGGCATTATATTTTGGAGTAATTCTTCCCATTCAGTTCGTTAACCTTTCTTCGATTTCTATTCAACAGTCTGAGAATGCTGACGTTAACTTCTCAGTATATACTTTCTTTGATGTTGTCTTTTACTAATCGAGTGAGCCCTGGTGGTTAGTACACTAGACTCACATTAGAGTGCATGAAACCTCGCGGAAGTCCACACCTAGGTCTCCCGAGATTTTTCCAAATAGTTCCTTGTTGGATCATTTGAAAAGGTGATGGTCAACGTCCTTACTCATCTTTTCGTATTCGCACTGTCGATGAGACGTTCTTTCTTTCCTTCCATCCGTTTATTAGAAATCAAAGTTAACACGAAGAATAAGCAGCTTTAACTCAGTTAAAACAGAGAAACCCAGTTTACATTTCCAACAAAACTCTTGTACACAAATGCGTACAAGTATTCTGCTGCAGTCGTTAACAGTAAACTACGATAAGAATTATAGAAAGTCAAAAAAAATTTAGCTCTAATTAAAATTCTAAACTGAAGAGTTTTCTAATATGTCACTCACTGTTCTATCGAATTAACGCGTCCGTGGAAACAAATTTAAGCTAATTCCTTTGTTAAATTGTTGATTGTGCTAGTATACACTTGGAAGCAAATAATTCCTGGTGATTACGAGTATATTTCGTTTGTTATTAATTTTGTGAAGATGAATATATCTGCCGTCACAGGGGGGAAGTAAGTTGGACATTGGTAGAAATCATATTAAAGTTTTAAAGAGTTGAAGTACCTGCGTAATATCCTGTCACATAATGGAAGCCACGAACCAAGGGAAGGCGAACCAAAGGCTACGTTTCATTGATAGAGCACTTAGAAGATGTAACAGTTCTATTAAAGAGACTGCTTACATTACACTTGTCCGATCTATTTTAGAGTATTGCTGCGCATTCTTGGATCCCCACCAAGTGGGACTGACGGAGGATATATAGAATGTTCAGAGAAGGACAGCTCGTTTTGTGTAATCGTGATGCAGGGGAGATACTGCACGAGATAATGCACGAGGTGTGGTGGAAATCATTAAAATAAAAGTTTTTTTATTTTTTTTTATTTTGAGATGACATCTACACTACTGGCCATTAAAATTGCTACACCAAGAAGAAATGCAGATGATAAACGAGTATTCACTGGACAAATATATTATACTAGAACTGGCATGTGATTATATTTTCACGCGATTTGAGTGGATAGATCCTGAGAAATCAGTACCCAGAACAACCACCTCTGGCCGTAATAATGGCCTTGATACGCCTGGTCATTGAGTCAAACTGAGCTTGGATGGCGTATACAGGTACAGATGCCCATGCAGCTTCTACACGATAGCACAGTTCGTCAAGAGTATTGAAACGAGCCAGTTGCTCGGCCACCATTGACCAGACGTTTACAATTGGTGAGAGATCTGGAGAATGTGCTGGCCAGGGAAGCAATTGAACATTTTCCGTATCCAGAAAGGCCCGTACAAGACCTGCAACGTGTGGTCGTGCAGTTGTACTGCCCTAAACAGTGGTACATTTATCTAAAGTTTAATTTAATGGATATAGGTTTGGTTGTTTTCTTGGTTTTATTCTTTTAGCTTTGATTTTCTGTTTAGAAAAACACAGACAGAAAAAAGTGTATAGTAAGAGAGATTGGTGATGATGGGTAAGAGTAGTGATTTGATGGACATTAACTTACTAGCTAGTGGTGAATGGTGGTTATGTCCTTACACTACTTGCTCTCATGTTGACCCTAGGACTGTTGAAGTTTTTGCATAGGGGTATCCAAGTCCTAGTTGGGGTGTTTTTTAGTCTGTGGTTGTATGGGTGGGAGATGATTTTAAAACTAGTGGTGATGGGGTTCTGGGATACCCTATTGACAAATTTGCATTGGGTAGGCATGTAGCCTATGATTTCCTGATTTGATGCGTGGGAAGTGTAGCTGGTTCGTTAGTTAGATCTTCCGTTGGTGGGATGGTGGGGTATTATTATATAATGGGAGGAGAGGTGGGGCGGGGATTTGTCCATGTAACAATGTGATATGCTCAGAGAGGGATAGTTGCAAATGGATGACTGTCTGGTATGATTTTAACTGATGGCTAGTTTGGGCGACTAACGTATATGTAAGGGGTTAGAGGAGGTGTGCCTGAGCAGTGTAGGCTCGCTTTTGTGTTTTTTAAATTCCGATTGGGAAATTTTATATATTTTAAAGCTCTTTCGATGTGAGGTTGAGCCATTTCGGCTCCTTGTTGTGCCTAAAGTGGTCTTTAATATAAAGACCGAGTAGTTTTTATCGCCTTATTCAGGTTTGAGGAGAGAATGTTGAGTTGTGGTGGCTCGTGGTTCTGATCCAACGCGCACTTCCTGTTTGAAATCGTCCTATTGCTAGTGCTAGGTAGTCTGCGTTGTTTGTTTTGTTGATTAAACTAATCTTTTAAAATACCTCTCCCACCTTATTTTATCTCATCTTGTTATTGGATCTGCCATGTGACTTCCATTTAAGTCGCATTCCTTGATGAGCGCTTCCGTTTGTACTTCTTATGACGATTTATTCCACAGCGCCTTCTAAGGTTGCCATTCGCACTTGTAAAGTTTAAGGCTGTTCACGCATGCTCGCGGGTAGGGTCCTGCGTTACATTACATGAAATGTTTGTAAATCTATCGGACCAAACAGCGTGGTCATCAGTCCGTAGCTTACAAACTACTTAAACTAAGGTAAACTAACCTAAGGACACCCATGCCTCAGGGAGGAGTAGAACCTCCACGGCGAGCAACCGCGCGCTCCGCAACGAGACGGCTTTTAATCAAATTGCGTGGTTATGGTATATCGCCCCAAATTTGCGATTGGATAGGGGATTTCTTGTCAGAGAGGACACAGTTCGTAATAATCGATGGTAAGGCATCGACTAAAACAGAGGTGATATCGGGCGTTCCACAGGGTAGTGTTATTGGTCCTCTGCTATTCCTTATTTACATAAACGATTTAGGGGAAAATCTAAGTAGCTCTCTTAGGTTGTTTGCAGATGACGCCGTCATTTACCGTCTAGTAAGATCATCTGAAGATCAAAACCAACTGCAGAACGATCTGAATAAGATATCAGTATGGTGTAAAAATTGGCAATTGACTCTAAATAATGAGAAGTGTGAAGTCGTCCACATGAGTACGAAAAGAAATCCATTAAACTTTGTATACAACATAAATCAATCAAAAGTGAAGGCCGTAAACTCCACAAAATACCTAGGAATTACTATTACTTCAGACCTAAACTGGAAAGAACACGTAGATAATATCGTGGGAAAGGCGAACCAGAGACTGCGTTTTGTTGCAGAACCCTTAAAAGATGCAACAGAACTACTAAAGAAATTGCATACACTGCGCTTGTCCGTCCATTTTTGGAGTATTGCTGCACAGTGTGGGATCCTTATCAGGTGGGTTTGACGGAGGACATCGAAAGAGTCCAAAGAAGGGCAGCTCGTTTCGTATTGTCACGATACAGGGGAGACAGCGTTACGGAAATGATACAGGATCTGGGATGGGAATCATTACAACAACGGCGCTTATCGGTGCGGCGTGGGCTACTTGCGAAACTCCAATCGCCAACATTCTCCTCCGAATGCGAAAATATATTGTTGACTCCCACTTACATAGGTAGAAATGATCATCAGAATAAAATAAGAGAAATCAGAGCTCGAACAGAGAGATTCAGGTGTTCTTTCTTCCCGCGCGCTATTTGAGAATGGAATGGGAGATAAATTGTATAATTGTGGTTCGATGAACCCTCTGCCAGGCACTTAAATGTGATTTGCAGAGTATCCCATGTAGATGTAGATGTAGATGTAGACGCTTTAGACCGCTCGGCTACTCCATCGCGGCTAGGGTCCTGCGTCAGTAAGTACCAGAAGTGCAGTAAGTCGTGGGGAGCGGAACAACGTGTCAAAGTTGCGGCTCACCTCGCACTTTCTTAGTGTTGTCATAATGTTTAATGCTGCGTCACACAATCTAAGACCGCCTTTTTGTTTCTATTGACTAATTTCATTTAGTGTAGCCGTTCGTGAGTCAGTTACCTGCCCTGGTCAGGAACATATTTGGTGCAAGTGTTCTTTCTGCCCCTCTATCGATTGTTGCCTCACGAGTGGGTGTAATTTTGGCAGTTTCAATTTTGGATTCATGATAGCCGCCGCCTCTCAACCTTGAGAGGCATCTTTCTCACGTTTGTTTGATGTATTTTAACGGTACTGTTGGCCTTTACCTTATTACGAATAGCTGGCTACTGTCTCTCACTTTTGCCTTTTTTGAGTTAATGCACCTTGGTGTTTAACAGCTGTTGCTACTAACCCCCTGCACCGGGTTTTGATGTTGCATTTATGTGTAGTCCGTGGGGCAGATATTCTCGGGGCATCAGGTAAAAGTTGAGCAGATTGGTCTGAACACCACAGTGCTTTACTAGGCATGGTCCTGTTTGCAGGTGATATGCCGTTGCCTTCCTCCGACCTTCGATCTGACTTACCCAGCCAGTTATGGGAGACCTACAGTTTAACGTGGGTTCCGAACCACGGTGTTACTCGATATTTTTCACATCAGCAACACTGCCAGAGGTGAAAGAAGTGGAAAGTGGCAGATAAAACTCCTAGGACTCTACCGCTCTGCTACCGAACTGATTTTATTCATTGTTCTAATATTTATTTGTGATGTGTTCTCTTTCCTGTCGAAAATTAAGTTTTGTCACATGGTTCCTTGTGTTTTATTTTGTAGCCTCGCAACAGTTGTAACCTTATTTCCATCTGTTTAAAGCGTGGCCTTAACCGTTAAAGTTAAAAAAACTAGCCTTTGAGCATTTTCTAGCATCCAATCAACTTTAGTATTAAATTCTGTGTACTTGAATTTTCTCAAGGAGCTTGAATCAACTTTACTTGAATGAACGGTCAACTTCAGGTCTTCAAATTTGTTAATAAATTTGTTAAAGTAGCAGTTGTTTAATAACCCCAGCCCAGTCATTCCACGTCTTGTTTGTTGAGTATAAATTTGAGGTCTCAGTGTCTTTAATGCTGGCTGGTGCTCTTTCGTTAATTTGGATGTCTCACAGTCACACATACACACACACACACACACACACACACACACACACACACACACACACACACACACACACTTACGCCATGATCAGATACACTCTCATTCACGCAGCGGGCCAGGAGATGAACTCTCCCGAGTTCTCAGATGAGCAGTTTTTCCATTTCCCATGTCTTCTTGTAAAGGGCTGTGACAGACTTCCGGATTCTCGCAGTGAAAAGCTGGACGTCCATCATTTTATGTACTTCCGCTGTTGAGAATTGCTGTGACAGGTGCAGCGCTTTTTGAGAATAAAGCTTTGTACTATTTGTAGTCTGTGGAGTGTGGTGAAAGCTGTGTTACCCCATACGGATGAGACATACTCCAGGATTGGTCGTACTTGTTTGAGGTGGAGAATGGCCCTAATCTTGGTGGCAGTGGTGAGGTTGCGTTCAGTAGAGGGTATAGCGCCTGTAGTTTGTTGAGTACCTTCTTTCTTGTCTCTTCAATGTGAGTCTTCCAGGTGAGTCTCTGTCCAATGTCTCTCCAGGGTATTTGGTGGTCCTGGACCAAGGCACCGGTGTGCCCCTCACTTCAGTTCTTCTGTAGTTGACAGGTATCGCTTTCTTTGTGATGGTGATTACCTGTGGCTTGGATGTGAGCCATTTGGTAGCTCATGCCACCAGCTCATTGCAGGTTCTTTGTAGTCTTCGTTGGAGATGGTTTGCATTGTTACTGAGCGAGTACTGGGCAATGTCATCTGCATACAGGGCTAATATACCCTATCCATTGTTGTGTCTGCAGTCTGCAGTTCTGTCCCCAAGACACTGTTCTGTGGTACCCCTGCTAGCATATTCCTGATCGTTGATGTTCATTCTTGGGTCTTGTACACGGAAAATCCTGTCTTTGAGGTAGTAGACATGGGTTCCCCCTACATGAGGAGTTTGTACAGGCGGCCCTCGTGCCACATGGAATCAAACGCCATCGAGACGTCTAGGAATATTCTTACAAAGCATTCTCGTGCGTCCAGTGCATCTTCAACTAGTCTCAGCAGCTAGTTTATTGCGCAGTGTCCAGTCCTGAAGCAGAAATGGGTGTAAGATAGTAACCTCTCATATTTCATGTGCCTTAGCAGTCAACCTTTTCCCATATATTCTCTTGAATATTTTGGAGACTTCTGATAGGATGTCTATGGGTCTGTAGCTGTCTGGTTTTTTATGGTCTTTCCCTGTTTTGGAATGGGCACAATTTCAGCATACTTCCAAGCTTTTTGGTATTGGCCTGTTTCTATTATGTTATTAAATGCCGTCATTGATAGTGGTGTGGCGATTTCGCCATCTGCTGTATTAGTTGGTTTGTGAACAGGAGGTATGGCCTGTCTGCTTTCTTTGTGTTGGAGCAGTGTATCTGTGCTTCTACTTCTGGTTCCCTTATGAGTTCATTGTGGCCTTCTTCATCTAGCCTTTTCATGGAGGCTAGCAGCCTTTCTGCTACCAGGTCAAGGTGGTCTTGGTCTATAGGACCATTTATTGGCAGGAAGTTTCCCTCAAAGATATCTGCTTATGCAATTGCTTTGGCATATAGACTTGTTGTTTCCAATTGTCAATAGTGGATTCCTGGGTATCTTGTTTAGTAGAAGCCACCTCATCATGCTCCACATAGATTGGTCTTAGACACAGTACAGAAATCTAGTCTGTAGACTCTCTGTTTCTGTGTTCCTTCCCAGCCTCTTTATCTCCATTTTGGTGGCTGCGAGTCTTGTCACATGCCATTCTCTGATGATCCGACTCTTGTTGATTATTATGTCCTTTATTTCTTGGGGGAGTGGTCTATAGTTGTCTCTCAGTGTGTGCTGTTGATGTGGGACCGCTGCTGCTGCCGCATGTAGTGCATGTTACGTGATGTACAGCAGTGTAGCTACGGTACCAGCATCTGTTGGGTCAGAGACTGTGCTGAATGACTCTTCTAGGTTTTTAAGTTTGCCAGTTTATTCCCTTGAGGTTTGTTCCCTAGGCTGTACTACTGCTCCTTGGACAACTGTGTTAAATAGAACTGGAACGTGATCTCAGGACATGGTTCTTATTGATCTGGTGATTGTATCGAAGTGGACGCCTTTTACTATGGCGAAGTAAATGATGTCTGGTTGGCCTCGGTTGCTTGGGTAGGTTGTTGTTTCAAAGGGTGCAAGAATGATTGCATCATTCCTTATTATAGTTCTCAGACGTCGTCTGCCACTTACGTTGACGAGTCTGCTGTTCCAGTAGGTATTCTTTGCGCTGAAATCTCCAGCTAGAAATATGTTCTAAGGCCATGGAAAAGAGCTCATAAAAGTCCGCTGTTTCAAGGTGTCCATCTCGTGGTCTGTATAGGGATATGACGTTCACTGTTCTTTTTCGTGTTTTGATTGCTAATCCAGTGGCTTCTATTGACGTCAATCCAGGAGGTTGATGAGGCAGCGTTTCAGTGATGCTTTTACATATATCACGGTTCCGCCTGCTGCTGTCAGTCAGTCCATCCTATAGTAATTGGCTGATTTGACTTTTACTCCGGATTTCAGGTTTACTTCTTGCAGTAAACATGTGTTTACTCCTTTTGCCGTGGAGGAATTGGCTGAACTTCCCCTGCTTATCTCGTAGCTGTTTCTCGGCATTCTAGTCTCCGACCGTTAGTCCATTGCAGCGTTCTGCCAATATTTGTTCTGGGAATTAACGTTGGACATCGCTCCTAGGGCGGCTAGAACGCGGCGTTGACCTGTTGCGAATTATTCATCATCATTGCTTCCATAGCTGAAAAGACTGCGACTGTTACAGCTTCTTTCAGCATGGCCATTGTGACTGGCCTGTTGTCGTCTTCTGATGTAGCTTGGAAGGCTGTTGCGTTGATTGGATCCAGGCAATAGTAGTGAGCTTCTTAATGCAGTTGCGTCATTCAAATATATAGGTGCAACGTTGCAGACCGATATCAAATGGAACGAACACGTAAGGACAGTTGTGAGTAAGGCAGACAGCTGACTTCGTTTATTGGGAGAAAAGTAAAGTAGACCGCGTATAAAACGCTTGTACGACCACGCCTTAAGTATTGTTCAAGTGTTTGGGACCTGTAGCAGATTAGTTTAGGAAAACATAGAAGCAGTTCAGAGGTGAGCAGTTAGGTTCGTTACTGGCAGGTTTGACCAATGCATGAGAGTCACAGAAATGCTCCGGGAACTCAAATGGGTAGCGCTGGAGGAAAGACGGCGTTCTTCCCGAGAAATTCTGTTGAGGAAATTCAGAGGGCCGGAATTTGAAGCTAAGTGTAGAAAGACCTTCCTGTCGCCTACTTACATTTCGTGTAATGATCACAAAGACAAGAAAAGAGAAATTAGGGCTCGCGTGGAGGCTTATAAACATTATTTTTCCCCGTTCTATTTGGGAGTGAAATTATAAATGAAATTCCTGCTAGTGGTACGCACTTTACTGTGGATTACGGAGTGTATATGTAGATGTGGTCGATTCCATGTTTGTTGACGCTTTGGTCTTCATAGATGGTGATGCTGTGGGCTCTGTGAGTGCTGGTAGTGTTGGCCATTGTGGGACGTTCATTCAGCTTGCTGTGGTTTGCTTTCTGGCCATGTGGCTTTCACTAACTCGCATCCCATGTAGTTTTCAGAGGGTGATTGTTTGCAGTGGGCACATGTGGGTGAAGATTCAATTCGCCGGCCGCGGTGGCCGAGGTGACTGAGGCGCTCCAGTCACGGTCAGCACGGCCACTACGGTCGGGGGTTCGAATCCCCCCTCGGGCATGGATATTTGTGCCGTCCTAGTTCGTAAGTAGTTCATAAGTAGTTTGTAAGTTTAGGGACTGATAACCCCGTAGTTAAGTCCCATAAGCTTAACAAACATTTGAACATTTTTTTTTTTTTTTTTTTTTGAAGATTCAATTCCCTTTGTGTGTTCTTCTGTTGGGTGGTTGCCGGTGCATATTGAACAACTGACTTGCATGGTGCAATGCCTGACTTTGTCGTCCAGACCCTGTCATATGTAGCACTTTCTTGGTTCTTTCTCTTTTGTGGTTCCTCCATTGTGTCTTCCACAGTGGCTAGCGTAATCTTGGTCCAGAGATTTTTCAAAATGTTCAAATGTTTGTACAACTTATGGGACTTAACTACAGGGTCATCAGTCCCTAAGCTTACAAACTACTTATGAACTAGCTAAGACTAAGGACGGCACAAATATCCATGCCTGAGGGGGGATTCGAACCCCCGACCGTAGTGGCCGTGCAGACCGTGACTGGAGCGCCTCAGTCCCCTCGGCCACCGCGGCCGGCCCAGAGATTTTTGTTTTCTGGAGTGTTTGTTGCTATCATTTGCTGCAGTGGTGTGTCCTTCTTCGTCTGGGGTGTGTAGACTCTTGTGATTGATCTTGGACTGATTTGCAGTTTTTTCTAATTTGAAAGGGAGTCTTATCATCGCTAAGTTGATGGGGGTTTCCTTCACAGTGGAGTAGGTGTAGTATCACCGATTTTCTTTCTTTAATTCCTTGGTTACCTTCTCAAAGTCTTTGTGGGACTTGGTCTACAGGTGATAGACGTCTTTCTGGACAGCCTGATTTGGAAGCAATGTGATTGTGTCTAGAGGCTCATTGTAGATATCTTCACACAATGTGTAGTTATTGGTGGGAATTTTGTGGAGGTCTTTCGAGCTTGTCCTGCTTCTTCAGTTTGCTGTAGCGCTCGGTACATGTTGGCAGTGGCCGCTGGTGAAACGTTCTACAATGGCCGGTGTGAGACACTTTGGGTGTCGTTTACAAAGCTGTCTGCATCTGTTGCAGCTTTAAAGCACTTCCCTCCTGTGGTCATCGTGTTGGCAAGGCAGCTGAAGAGTCTTGTTTCTTAATTTTTCGGAACTTCTCCGCGAAACCTATGGGTTGCTGGGATGTTGGGGCTCCTTGTCTCTGGTCCTCTTTCTCAGTGACCCTGGCAGCAGTCTCGGCTGCTGGGAGCGCAGTGACGGTCTGCAGGTCTGGCAGACTGCTGCTTCTATTGATCTTGGGGTTTCTTCTGCTGCTACCTGCAACTCTGTGTGGTCCTCCAGATAGTCTCTGTGGAGGGATGATGGTGCTGGTAGGTGGGGTAGTTGTGTTTCCCTATTCATCCAAGTCAGGGAATGGAGAAGGTGACAAAAAGGAGATAGTTTTTAGATCTCTTCACCATGGGATGGTCCAATGTCAATGGGGCTCTGGATCGCAGCTTTCCCTAACGGTCTTAATCTCCAATAGCGATCGATCCCTATTGCAGTTATGAAGAGACTTTTGTGTGTCTTGGTAGTAAGTGACTCTTCACGACAAAAATTCTTATGCTTTTCCGCGCTGGAGTAAAAAGAGCAAGTTGTTCTCACAGATTCATGCAGTTACGGCTGGATATTTCTCATGGTTCCAAGTTTCATCAGGTTCTTGGATTTCCTAGCTGGTCTCAGAGAAGAGCTTAGCAAGATCGGCTTCTTCTAATGCCTGTAGGGCTGAAAGCTGGATTGTAAGAGCCACCAAAGTGACTACTACCAGTGCCAGTGTGCTTCTGAGGGACAGTGGGTAGAACCACAGTACTTATACTTGCACCTCAGCGTTGTACAGCAGCGAAGGAGCGGAGTCGGCAAGTAGAGCCTGCCGGTGAGGGGAAGGGCATTGCAGTCAATCAGTGTGCGGTAGTGTACCCACGATGCTGTGTCTACCAGATGTAGCATTCCAGTAAATTTGTTAATTATTGGGAACACTGCAATACTTCGATAATTAAAAGTAATTTCTTTACCACACACAAATCATTCTACTTTTTTTTACTAACTTTTATACGTGTAGTATGCAAATGAAACACCAATTATTTCAACTTCTTCTTTTATTCAGATTTTACCTTATACACAATTTAACTCCAACTAACTGACTAACCTCAACCAACTTCAGCTAACTGCACACCACTCCCTACGTTCTATATATACAGCCTTGACAACACGATGAGTTAATACGTTATCAGCTTCCATTATTACATTACACTTAGTAACTACGGTTGCTGCTAGCAGCGTGACGTCTGTCTCCAGTGGACTCAGCACTGCCTTCTATATTGGGGAAGTGATACAGATTGACGAATTCGTGACCTCTGCACCAGAAAACTGGTGTTGATGGCACGACTTGAAAATCCATACATGTGGCTGAACAAAACATGGTGTAAATGTGGTAACAGTCACAATCTTAACTCTCAATGTATTAAATTACAGTGTCAATCGTATTGCAGAAATTAATGGAAGATGGCAAATAAGAGCCCTGGAAGAAAATATTGAAACTTGGGAGAACCTGTTCTCTCATTTTACAGTACCATTAATTACAGAGTAGCAATAAATCAATAACTGTCCAAAATTAGCACATGTATTCTCAATAATTATGAAATTTAACACTTACTACTAACTTTCTCAAGGGTATAAGTAAATAAACATATGCCTGAGCAACAACACACTGGACACACTATATTCTGGAGACACTGAGTAGTGGCAAACAACTAACAGTTACACCCTGATTAATCACAATCTATTCAAACTTGCTGAATTAAACAATGCATGGCAAAGCTTTACCAGAAACTACACAAAATTTGCTTACTGGATCCAATCTCTCTTGTTTAGAAGCAACCCCAGTGGAAGTGCTGCCACTGACTGTCAGTGTTGCATCTTTACAAACCACCATCCACAGCACACATGTGGGCTACACCTATTTCTGTCGATTGCACAGTCGTCACATCAAGCTAAACAAGTACTCCAGACCTGAACTACCTGTCCACGTGACAACTGGCCCACTGCAGCAACATCTCTTCCATCTATATCTACATAGATATTTTGCAAATCACACTTAAGTGCCTGGCAGAGGGATCGTTAACCATTTTCATTACCTTTCTCTACCGTTGCATTCTCTAATAGTGCACGGGAAGAAATAACACCTAAATCTCCACTCATGTGTGCAGATTTCTTACAGCTGCCTCCATCCCACCTTGTACTCTTCAAAATGGATCACCCTATATCTGTGAACTTCTCCCAAAGATCTCACATACCTGCATGATCATAATTATCGATCAGGCCAAGTCTGAAAATGGGCAGAAACAAATGCACAATTGGATCTGCTGAACATATATAACTGGCCACAATCACCAAGAAAGTATGAAGTGACTATACTGATTATTTTATTTTATCAGAAGTGAGAGTAAAATTGTGATACATTCATTTTTTTTTTATTTTAGGCATGTTTATGAAATTAGTGTAGAAATACATGCCTTTTCATTGTAAGAAAAGCAATATTTTCTACTTGTAGAATGTTACATTTGTTTCACATATCAAATTATCCTCTGTTTCTAGTAACATGCAGAACAGGAACATGAAATTAAATGCATCAAAATATTCGTATTTGCTTCTATACACATCTGCTATACTCTGTACAGATTTAAGTTTTCATTTCATAAATCTTCTGGCTAATTATCATCTACAAATTGTGAGTTTTTTTATTTCCTTACCTGTTATTACTAAATTAACAGTACTTATTTATGTATTTAAAATCCGAATGTTTTGTATCCCATCACACAGGAAAGAACACCACTTTTGTATTATCTGTAGTGCTTTCTGATAATTCCACAAATATTTATCATATTTTGACATTGATACTGTAATTTTTGTGCCTGTATAAGCATAAAAATGTCTGCAAGGTTAAAGAAATTTCAGTAACTAACCAGTTGGAAGAATCTATAGATATGAATTGCTTACATGTGCATGTCGCTTCCACTACTCATGTAACCAACTCAACATGTGAAACATCTTACTTTCACATTGTCTTGTTAACGAACCCCTAATTTACAAAATCTGAAACACATTTAACGTTCTTACACAATGGCAATTTCCCTACGATCATCGATAGGCATCAGCAACTATTGACAGGTAGATCTGTTCTCATTTTCCCCCATTCATTGAATGCAAGCATCTTGAATCGTTTTTTTTTTTTTTTTTTTTTTTTTTCATGTAAATAAATTATGTCAGCCAGATATTTGGTATCATGAGCCAGAATTGATGACCAAGTGGATGATCAAGGAAAAGGCAAGGGCGCCAGGAAATCGTCAACATCTAGAACACTTGACAGCATCAGCCTCACACACTATCTCTGGACGTGTGGAAACAGTTGTTGGAGAGGTACCAAGAAACGACTGAATGATACCATTTTTCTGTCATGGCACCACACTTAGACATCTAGCATCAGATCTATCAGGGCAGCTGCTATAACAGTGTTCAGTATCAGATAACCTCCCAAGCCCCACAAAGTGTGCATCAAACGTAAAATGAGGAAGGAAACTTGCTATAACTGCTGTTCTGGAAGATACATCTTCGCAAAAAAAGTTATTTGTGAAGTACCACACACTGAAGAACTGCTAAAACATCTGATTTGTAAGAATTCTATGTTACAGTGTAATATCATCGAAAGATTATGCTTTAAAATCCTCTGCTCCACAGAGGTGGTAACTAAGACAACTGGCTGGTGGATTCTCATGACCTTATGAGCACGCCACTTATGAGGACATTTCGTTCATAGATTTTTAATGAAGGTGAATTTCAGATTGCATTACTCCATAACTTGAATAAATATTTACTATGCACTAAAAGTATAGGGATAGTTGCATTAACACAATAGTTAGCCAAAAAAGTACTGTTATGGATAAACAGTTGTTGGCTCTGAAGTAGGATTCCAGCACCTGATAGGTCTGTTGTTGTGGACTGGATGCACATTAGGCAGCACACAATATCCAATACTCAGCCACTGTAGTAAGTGGGACAAAACTGACTGTTCCTTTCAATTGACATTGAAAAGTTATTGTGCAAATCATGCCAACAAATATTTTCATAATATTCTCCTTCTTCTGATTTAAATATGAAACCTTAATATATTCTCTGATATGATCAGCCATTATTCTTTCTCTCTCTCACTCACTGATTCCCCTTCTTCATAGATGTGTCATTTATCTTTGTGGATGTCATCATTCACACCATGAAAGATAATGATGTTCATTGAACTGGATGACTGAGATATTTTATTTAAGCAGACAGAGTAAATGTGTTACATCTGATAGTGGTTACTACAAATGAGCACTCACATAGATGTATCTAAGCTTGACATTTAATGCAAATCAATTTGTAGCTGCAGTCATGAATATTATTCCGAACAAAATGAATTACATTCACCTCAAAAGTAGATGGCACAAGTCAGTCTTCTCCTTGAATTGTGTACTTATGAGCCTGCCCCACAGTGCTTTATACAAGTATGCTGGAGTTTTCCCAATGTCATAAAAATTAGCCTCTAAAATAATTCGTGCCCAATAAAGGTAATTTATACATCAGTGGATTTGTTGAGGGATTCCACATTTTTATATGCAAATAAATGCATTTTATTTGTTTGGTGCATTCTTTCAGCTTACAAATTTGTGCTGATCTGCTGTTGGATCTGTAGTAGTATGTCCAGCACCTGGCTCTTTTAGATTAATATTATTACAGATACAGCTCAAACTCGGATATAACTGGATATGAAATTAGTCTGTATGGTGCTAAACGAACACAGACTTTCAAAAGTTAAAGTCTCAACATCATTCAATGTCTCATGGGTGATTGCCTGGAAAGCCACATCGATCCTTTCTCTCATATCTTCTGGTGTTGGCAGAGAGTTTAGTACACCTTCTGACCACAACTCCCTATAAGAAGAAGTCCAATGGTGTTAAGTCTCACGATCTTGGCAGGAATTCACGAATCACACTACCGATTCCAATCCATCAATTCGGGTAAGTTGCATTAAGTTACCTTCTGACGGGTAAGTCCTGGTGTGGAGGGTTGTCATCCTGTTGAAACCACATACATGCTCGTAAGTTCGGAGAGATATTTTCTAGTAAAAGAGGCAGCAAATTCTCGAGAATATGAAGAGAGCACAAGCCATTCAATGTTTCACCATAAAAAAGGTCCTATCACATAATCTCCAACTATACCTGTCCAGAAATTGACTTACCACCTTCTCTGTGTTCAGTGATCTTGTTGCCAGAGAGGATTTGTATGAAGATTGACTCCTCTCATGCATCTGTAAAGAGAGTGCATGGGAATAAAACTGGATCACAAAATATCTGGATTGTCCCATCATCAAAATCTCTCAGGATTCACAGACTCAAGTTCTTGTGTGATATGGGTGAAATTTAACCCATTAATGCCCAATTTATTTTTAATTAACATATGTTCTTACTTTTTGTATCCTGGCAACTAATTTGATGGAAACATGAGAGAATGTTGTTCACTTACAGCCCAATTTTTTATTTTGGCCCATCCTCATTTGAGGACATTGGGCACTTGGCAATTCTTTTGTTCTTAAACTCCTTACTAGACAAATTACAACTGATAAGGAAATTGGTAATAACAAAATCATGACAGGATTACAAAATTATTATTTATTTTACAAAAACTTACGTTTGAAATAGTTTTAACCCAAAAATTTTCAAAAACCAAAATTTAAGGCAAATATGATATTTGGGGAAAGCATTTTATACACAGTGTGACCATACACTCTCCACAATAGGTTCTAGGCTTTCCTCTACAGTTCTCAAACTGGCATCTTCTTGGGAGACGAATCCTGTTTTATTAGTCTTCCCTTAGCTGACCTCATTTGAAGGCATTTCTTTGAGCACGTTCAGGCAATTTGTCTTCTGAATGTGTTCTATTCTTAAACTCCCTTACATATCTTTCAGTTTCCTCTACACTCAAGGTTACAATGTCTTCTGAAAAGAGTTTTTCAAAAACCTTTATGGGAGTAAAACAATATCACTTTTCCTTCAATTTATCTGAAAGAAAAGAAGCTTTCTTCTCCATACCAGGAAATGAACATTTCGGACCTTGATCATAACATTTAACTTCCTCTTGACAAGCTCTTTTAGAAGAAAAATGAGAAATGTCTTTGTTGTTTCTTTCGTATAAAATTTCAGTAGTACCAGCAGTATTGCTTACATAGGTATTTCCCAACAAGTCATCTTCGATATTTTCCTCATCTGTCTACTCATCGACATCAGGAGATGGAGCTACCATATCTGCCTCCATGTCCTCAGAAAATAGGTATTTTACTGTGTCTTCAACACTTTGAAAAATGTGGTGAGACGTGACAGAGTCATCTGAAAATATTTAAAAACAAAGCATTTAGCACAGAAGAGCCCAGTGTCCTCAAATGAGGACAGCAAGTTTTCAGGTACTGGGACACACAGTGCAGTAAAGTATTTTGTTCTTCAGTAGTACCAAACTCTTTAATGGTATTACATTAAGTAGTAGGCAAAAAATACAGTGATCTTACCTTCGATGCAGTTATGATAAATAAAAAAGGAATAAAAGTAACCAGCAGAGTCTGCAAAAATACGCGGCTTTTCTTAATAGTCTTGAACTGAAGAACTGTAGCAGAGCAATAACCATGGCACCCACTGTTAAAGGAAACCTTACTTTACACATATAAAATGTTCATTGTTGGTTTGAAACATGTTATATAGTAATAACAATGGAAAAACCAACTGGCCTCAAAAGAGGAAAATGGGTGTTAATGGGTTAAAGTATGTTTAAATCCGAAACACCATTGATTGAGACACGCCATGAATTTTCTGAATCTGACGGGTCAGAAAGATATGGATCGTCAGTGACAATAGCATGAACTCCCAGTGCAAACGCCTTTCTGGGGCCCATCTATCGTCTCTGTATTTTCAAGGTCCCTTTTTCAGCACGTCTCACCAGAGACTTAATTGTAAGCTTTGTGAGATGAGAGGCATGGGATACCTTTTGGTATAAAATCTTTGTGCAGCTGTATAATTATCATGATACCCACCAACACTTTTTATCGTTATCACTATTTCGAACAGTGTGTAATCAGCCATTTTGGACAGGACAGAGTCGAAATGTAAATTGTACTATTGTTAATGGTTTTCTTAGATTTTTCCTCTTATGAAACATCTAGCAAGCATATTGCATGACTACTGAGCTACTACAGTGTATTTCTTCACACATACAAACTGTTGTTTATACTGCATCATGAAGCCAAAACATACTACATTATTACTTAAGTGTCTAATGGGTGTGTGTCTTTCAAGAGGGCACCTTCAGATATCTTGATATTGATGTAAATAATAAACTAATGGAATAGCTTGTGGTAATCCATACTTTTCATATATGGGAAGAAGACGGGCCCACAAAAGTCAATTGCGAGACGAGATGATGCAGATAAATTTTTCTCTTAAGGGCTCCAAACATTCGTGTTGAGAATAATTTTGCTTGTAGAGATTTGGAAAACATCCATTTCACAGAAACTCCTTAGAGGTTTGTGAGACAAGATTGTCCCATGGTGGAAAATTCATCAGAGTATGTTGAGGTGGAATTTTACTAAATCCCTTAACACACATTTTTTCTAAGCCCATAACAGAAAATTTTGCGAGAGGCACATGAGTCAAGAATCATTCTAAGAGGGCACAAACGAGAAATGTAAATTAAACCTCAGCCATGCTCTGAAATTCCCCAACAATTACACTTACTAGTTAGCATTAAAAGTCCACTGTTCTCTTCACTGATTGTGCTGGCAGAAGCACACTGCTGGTTTCTGATTCAGCACGCACCAAGTGGTGCACATTGGGTTCCACTAATGCTGACAGTATTTGCTTTCAGGTTAATCCCTACTGAACTATTTCATGTCCAATTCAGGTCCACGAAACTTTCACCAATGGATGAACTTCAGAAAGCATACAAGAGTTTCATTGCACCTTTTTCCTGTTCCCGCTTCATTCTCAATATACTGGTAACCTAGGAAACTTACAATGAAATGCCCGCTGAAGAAAAACCTTAGAATTAGATAAAAGTGTTCCCTACAAAAAAATTCTTCTCTTTCTTGTAGCATGTTAAATAAAATAAATAGCAGGTACCGTTTAATAAAATGGACTTGACCCTGAAAACAGCGTTCAAGGTCTTTGCTAAATTTCTATTACAGCTTACAACTTGTACTAGAGACTTTTTTTGCATAATTGTGCCGCTCCAGAGATATTGGCCAGCAAAGTTTAAAATAGGATACCCTGTATAGTCTATGTGAGTTTTCCAAGTTAATTTTGTATCTAGGTTTATGCCTCAGAGTCAGTTAATGTGGGGTCAATATCAATATTGGACAAGCCAAAAGGGATATGCACACTCTATTCATAGTTATATCTGACTAATTGGCTTCAAATCACGTACTGGCTAACATGAGGTAAATCTTTACTTTGATCTTTCATATTATCTACGTCAGTTCAGGAAGTGATGAAAGTTAAATCATCTGCATAAAGTAGAGTTGCCTGGTATATTGGTGGCAGGTCATTTGTAAGTATAATTAATAACAGTGACTTATTATATTGGTATGGTGTCTGTTCTTTTGTAAATGTCTGAAAGAACAGACGCCACACCAATATAATAACTATTTACATGCGAAGACGGCTTTTGCTTCACTTACTTCATTGCAGATGCAGTCATATGTTTGACCTTGCTCGAGAATCCGTAATGGCGAGTGTTAAGAGGGCATGACAGCGGAGCTTTACAGCCATACCATGCGACTTGTGGAAATTTGGTACAGATGGAAGTCAGGCATGGGTAGCCAAGTGGTAAAGGTGACAGCTGGCTTGAAGCGGGAGACCCACGTTTGATTCACAGCCAGGATCAGATTTTCACTTGTCGCCATTGTTTAATTTCAATGCCCTAATGCAGCCACTGTCAATCCTTTCCTTCCTAATCCTTCTTCCTTCCCCTCTTTCATCAATCATTTACTAATAGTAGTGACCCTGGCAGAGATCCTTAGCGAACACCTGTAGAAAATTGTTTCTTGCTGATGTAGGATTTAATTATGGGAAATTCCAGGTCCCTAATACGATAACACCATTGTTTCACAATAATATTGTGTCATTTACAGAATCAAATGCCGTCCTTTTGATACAAAAGAGTATTGCAATATAGAAACAACATTTTCAACACCTTTAACCGTTAATAACTGGAATATAAACCCACATTAAAACTTAGTGAGTACAATGATTTTTTGTAAATGCTTGCAGATTTGCATTCACATACAATATTAAATTACTTTTAACAATAGGTACCAGAGAAATTGGCTGACTATTATTAATGCAGGATTTATCACCCTTTCTTTTAATGGAAAGACGACAGTTTGTTGTAATCATTCTGGAAAAATACCACTAACGAACACGCAATCTATAAATGTGCACAGAGAGACTTACACTATGTCATACATTTTTTTAATTACAAAATTTGAAAAGCCATAAATATCTTATCATTTCGAGCAACTTAATTTTCTTACTGATTTAAATACATAATTGACTTCCACTTTTCTCCAACATACGTTGGCACTACATTTGCAAAATTTTACCTAAAATGGTTTGTATAAGCCAGCTGTGACTTTGGTCTCAATGATTATTTCAAAGTCTTCTTTTCAGGAGGTTAGGAATAAGGATTTGCAGCAATAAAAGCTGTTAAATACATTTGGAGCGACATTAACATTATTTTAATTTTTCATAGTGTACAACAGATGAGCAGACATTTTCTATTTTGTTAGTTCCTTGGGTTTTCATGTGATGATGTCCTTACTTCTAGATTATGCTTCCCTGAATGCTGGCATACAAATAAATGCTGGCAATAGTTGTGTAAAATACAATCCACTCTCTCTATGTAAAGTGAGAACATATTTCTCTCAGTCTACTTCCTCCAGTCACAGTTTTCTAGGAGAGATGCATCTTTAGTCTCTTCTGTGTCATGGGCAAGTGAGTGTAATAGCATTACTTCTAAGGGAGGAAATATCACGAATGGACATTTCATTTTCATACAACTATTTTTCGATACATGTTTTTGTCCTTAACACATTCAATAATTCTCCACAGTCTAATGTACACAATCATGACATTCACTGCTATGAAAGTTGTTACCAACTGACATGTGCAACAATGCTCATAGTGGTGGGCAAGGTGTCATAAATGTAATGTTTGTTTAAAATTACTTTTATATGTAATTAACAAAATAGTTTCTCTAATTTTGCGTTCCAAACATTAATAAAATATTGTGAGACAAAAATAATCGTGAAATAAATATAAAAACAGCCGAATTTCACTGATTCAATGATATGAACAACAACTTATTCCTGTTACAATATTTAAAAATATGTGTATATCTGCAGCATATTCCAAATGAAAGTAATATACTAAATATACTAAAACATGTTATTTGTCTGTTCTTACATGATAGACACTTTGGTTGACATGTAACAATTCCATATGGAGTTTAAAGTTCCGAAAATGTTCAAACATCACTCATCTTTCATTGAAATGCATATACTTTTGAGTGTAATTATTTCTGCTTACAAAACGAATATCTTGATGATTCTTGCCATTTGTGGTTCAGATGTAACAACAATATTGTCGATTGGTTTCTGCTTGGTTGAGAAAACTTCTTTTTTCTTCGATGTTTTATTGGCACATTTTAGGGATTTTCTTCAGCTACAGCTGTGGTGACTGATGTGGTACGTTAAATTATGTAGGTATTGCATTCCAAATACGTTTCTCACGTTCAGAATTTATTGATTTGACAGCAATTGCAGTAAAAAAAACCTCAACGTTTCTGAGTAGAAAATCTTTGTCTTTCTACGATAAGTCAGGTCTCCTCTTGTTTATTAGCCATCTTTGTTCTTACCAAAACATGAAGTTCTTCATTAAAAAGTCACAGATTTGAAGAGAATCTGAAATAAATATTCTGCAAGGTACCGTTTCATACCTCCCAATTGTTCTTAGGAAACATAAAGAAAGTCAAATGTGGAGTTATCTTGTAGTGATTACCCATTAATATGGCACTATGTACCAGTTGTAAAACGTATGTTAAAATCAATATAAACAATACCATAGTATCTCTTCTGATTCTCCATGATGATATACAATTTCTGTGATAGATTGTATCTTAGATAAGAGTTTTGTTTCTTGCTTATTAAACAGTTAACAAGAGTTCCTAAATTTTTATTGATTTATTCTGTATATATTAATAAGTTACAATCAAAATGTGTGAACGGCCATGACAGTAAATTGGCGACGAGAAGAAAGAAGACTTTGGAAACCTATAATAAAACGTTGTACAAGTCGAGAAAACAAAGTGATCCGTATTGAACATTTGTTTAACTACAATATCACAACTTCAACTCTTAATGAAGAAAACTTGTCAGATAACCTCAATATTAAATTAGAAATATTGCATATTTTGACTACAACAGTTGTCAGGCTTTAATGTATCAGCAGCGTATCGTACATTACATCAAGCTATTTACAATCAAAATGGATGAAAAACAATTCAATCAGTTTATGCAGTTCCAAAAATCAATGTTAGAATAAATACTTAGCTCATAAACTATGTATGACAGGCAACATCAAATCAGCCTCAGAATGATGCAGTTAACTCAGCTTCACTACTCAATTTCGAAAATGTTGACCCAAAAAAGGAATCTTTGCAATATTACAAACAGAGGTTTGAAAATTATTTAGATATGAAGAACATACAAAGTACCATAACAAACCAAATTGTGCAAAATTATTTTGAATTTAGTTGGCGCAAAATATTTCAGTGTTGTTGCAGCACTTGCAGCTCCCCAAGACCCAACAAACGTGAAGTATGAGGAGCTAACTAGTTTCTTAGAAAAACATTTATCCACAAAGAAAAATGTTTTACGTAGTGGCCCAACATCAGTTTTTATCAAAATACCAGTCTGATACACAATCGACTGCAGAATCTGTAGCTGTGTTAAGATCCGAGATTGGGAACTGCGAATTTATCTCATCATGCAATTGTAAATCATCTATTGCTGATATTTTTATTCGAGCAAAATTCATACGAGGGATTAAGGAAAACACAATTCGAGAACAGTTACTTCAACCAGAAATCACAAATTTCAATGATGTAGTTTCAAATGCCATTGCTCTCGATTCTAAAGAATTGGCACGAAATTCAACATCACTACATCACACAACAGATGTAAACAAAATTACAAATTGTCATACGAAAGACCAATGAAGTTTTCAAAGTAAACGTTAGTGGAATAATCGAAATAGTAAAAACGAACATTACAATAAAAGTAATCAGAAGAATGGACGATATCGATCTAACAATATGCATACAACAAAAATTACATACAGTGATCTAAATGTTGATGGATTATACTTCAGATGTGGGAAACGTAATCACACATCAAAAGACTGCAGAATCAATCTATACAAATTAAAATGCACTGATTGTAAGAAAACAGGTCACATTTAGATAGTTTGTATTCGAACACTATTTGAGAAATGAAATAGATGTAATAATTCTCAAGTTAATCAAATTCAAGCTTCAAATAGCTTCAATGAATATGGTATGCTTCAAATAATCGACATTCATCAATCTACTGGTGTAGATGAAAAATCTTTCACGTCTGTGTACATTGAATGGAAAGAAATTGAGTTTGAAGTTGATTCTGGCTCAGCATATACAATTTCGCCAACAAACCAATTTTTTAAATGAAACAATCGCTACTGGTCATTAAAACTGCTACACCAAGGAGAAATGCAGATGATAAACAGGTATTCATTGGACAAATATACTAGAACTGGGTGTATAGATCCTGAGAAATCAGTACCCAGAACAACCACCTCTGGTCGTAATAATGGCCTTGATATGCCTGGACATTGAGTCAGACAGAGCTTGGATGGCTGCCCATGCAGCTTCAACACGATACCATAGTTCATCAAGAGTAGTGACTGGCATATTGTGACGAGCCAGTTGCTCGGCCACCATTGACCAGACGTTTTCAGTTGGTGAGAGATCTGGAGAATGTGCTTGCCAGGGCAGCAGTTGAACATAAGTTAAATGAAATGGCCACTGTTCAAAGTGCTGTGGATGCGAACAAGAGGTGACTGAGACTTGTAAGCAATGGCACCCCATACCATCACGCCACGTGATACGTCAGTATGGCGGTAATGAATACATGCTTCCATGCGACCATCATGATTCTGTAAACAGAACCTGGATTCATCCGAAAAAATGATGTTTCACCATTTGTGCACCCAGGTTCGTAGTTGCGTACACCATTGCAGGCGCTCCTGTCTGTGATGCAGCGTCAAGGGTAACCGCAGCCATGGTCTCCAAGCTGTCCGAGATGATAGTACATGCTGCTGTAAATGTTGTCGAACTGTTCATGCAGATGGTTGTGATCTTGCAAACGTCCCATCTATTGACTCAGGCATCGAATCGAGGCTGCACTGTCCGTTACAGCCATGCAGATAAGATGTCTGTCATCTCGTCTGCTAGTGATATGTGGCCGTTGGGATCCAGCAAGGCGTTCCGTATTGCCCTCCTGAACCCACCGATTCCATATCCTGCTAACAGTCATTGGATCGCGACGAACGAGAGCAGCAATGTCGCGATACGATGAACCGCGATTGCGATAGGCTACAATCCGACTTTAATCAGAGTCGGAAATGTGATGGTATGCATTTCTCCTACTTACATGTGGCATCACAACAACGTTTCACCAGGCAACGCCGGTCAACTGCTGTTTGTGTATGAGAAATTGGTTGGAAACTTTCCTCATGTCAGCACGTTTTAAGTGAATGCTCTGAAAAGCTATCAGAGCATATCAGAGCATCTTCTTCCTGTTGATTAAATCTCGCGTCTGTAGCACGTCATCTTCGTGGTGTAGCAATTTTAATGGCCAGGAGTGTAAATGAACCTTTAACCCGAATTACATTGGCTTATCGATCTTATTCCAAAAATGTTTTTGTCCCAGATAGAAAAATAAGTGTAAATCGTAAATACAATGACAAAACCATCAGAGATGAAGTATATATTGTTCACAAAGAATATTCTACCTTGATAGGTCGAGCATGGATTCGAAAATTACAAATTGACTTGCATGAGATACATCAAGACAAGATAGACATTCCAGTTGTAAACTGCATCAATGAAGGTGGTGAGGAGAATGAATTAGTTACCAGATTTCCATAAGTATTTTAAGAAAGAATAGGATGTGTAAAAATGTTGCACATTTCATTTAAATTAAGAGAAAAGGCAACTCCTGTTTTTCACCATGAACAAGAAGTTCCATATGCACTCTATGACCGAGTTGAAAAAGAATTAGACTTCCTTGAAACAGTTGGAATCATATCATAGACAGAAACGAGTAATTGTGGCTTATCCTTAGTTGTTATTCCTAAAGTGTGGACTACAAGGTTGGTGTAAACAAACGCTTTAGAAATGCACACTATATAATACGGAAGATTCAAGAATTATTTAATAGTCTACGAAATTCCCGTTATTTTTGTAGATTTGATATCTATAAAGCATACTTGCACATACAAGTAGTTGAGGAATCAAGTATCATTCAAGCAACTTCAACCCACTGTGTACTATACAGAATAAACAGATTACCTTTCGGAATTAAGACAGTACCAGCAGAATTTAATAGAATTGTTTACCAAATATTAAGAGGCGTTCCAAAAGCTGAATCTTATTTTGATGACATAATAGTCCACAGCAAGACCAAGGAAGAATTTAAAATAAATCTAGGAATTTGTCTACATGAAAGTATGATCTACTACACCTTAATTTACGAAAATGGGCATAACTGTTGACTGGAATACCATCCATCTGCTTTGACCCATGACGTCATCAAGATGTCGGAAAACCAGTAAGTGGGATATGTTAATACTTATGTATTGTGGATACAAATAATCGGTAGTTATTATAGATAACATAATGTACCATCGATCACAGGTCTTAGCTCACATACGGAGAAAAAAAAAATCTCCCGTTTAACCTACACCTAACCATCAGAGAGAAGCAACAGATCACTTTTAAACACAAAACATTAATCTGTTTTGTTTGTAAACAAACTACCGTCTTTGACTCAACTACCACAAAATCACTCACACCTTTTACAAACACATACGTTCCTCAAAACTACTGCACTGCGATATGGTCATGGGTCAAAGCTGTTGGGCGGTATACCCATCTACAGGTGAGCCCAAAAATGTTCATGTTTTTTTTTCCTAGAAAGAATAAATTTTTAGGTCATATTATTGAACTAAACAAAATTTCAGAATCACCCAGTAAGGTAGCAGCCATTACTTCTATAGAAACAGTAAAAATATTTTTGGGAATTAATTCCAGATTTATACCATATGCATCAACTATGACAGCCCCTTTAAGAAAACTACTAAAGAAAATTTCAATATTCATCTGGACAAGCAAACAAGAAGAAGCTTTTAAGGCCAATTCACACTGTCCGTCACGTCAACGTCATGTCACGGAACAGTCACGTCAAGTTGTATTCACACTGTCCGTCCGTGACCGTCAGGTCAATTCGTCCATCTCAATACGCGATGTTGAAAGTGAGGTTATGAGTGGCGATCTGTTATGTAGAAAGTCATAGTTTAATACTAGAAAGGGGGAATAACGACGCTAAATGTTATTAACGGCCAAAGAAAACTTTACAGTGTATGTTTTTGGCCAACTTACTGGGAACTGAAACAACATTTCAAAACATCGACATCTATTTTCAAGCGAAAAAATAAACATATGAAGACATCAAACAACTCTTGTAAGAGCATAAATAGCGCCTGTATACTTTAACCATTACGATTTGCTCACTGACATTGTTAATACCGTCGTAAACAAATGAATTTTTGTCTTTCATTAGAAGTGACATTTTCATTTAAAGTGTTATTTAATGAAAAATGCGTAATCATATTATAATCTTATTCAAATAAACAGTTTGCTTCAGTCGTTTGTGTTACATTGTTACGTAACATAAACCATTTTTTGGTTTCAGATATCCGACCTCGATTTTAGGGGGACATTCAATTGACAAAAATATTTAGTCGTCATGAAACATTTGAGATTTACCCCTAAAACGAGGTACAACAACAACACAAATATGAATAAGACACATTTGCATATAAACAGTGCAATCGTCGACTGCAACATGTAAAGGCCAATTCACACTGTCCGTCACGTCACGTCACGTCACCGTCCGTCAGAACATTCCGCAATGTATTTGTAATGGCGGCATTCACACTGTCCGTCACCGGACCGTCACGTCACGTCAACGACCGTCAAGCTTTCTCGAGAAGAATGTTTTGACGGAACGGCCGTCTGCTAACATCGGAAGTTAACCTATTTTCGTCACGCGAATTACGTGTAGCAGTCGCCAATTGTACTGTTTATATGCAAATGTGTCTTATTCATCTTTGTGTTGTTGTTGTACCTCGTTTTAGGGGTAAATCTCAAATGTTTCATGACGACTTATATATTTGTGTCAATTGAGTGTCCCCCTAAAATCGAGGTCGGATATCTGAAACCAAACAATGGTTTATGTTACGTAACATTGTAACAGAAACGACTGAAGCAAACTGTTTATATGAATAAGATTGTAATTTGATTATGCATTTTTCATTAAATAACACTTTAAATGAAAATGTCAGTTCTAATGAAAGACAAAAATTCAGTTGTTTACGACGGTATTAACAATGTCAGCGAGCAAATCGTAATGGTTAAAGTATACGGGCGCTATTTATGCTCTTACAAGTATGGTTTGATGTCTTCATATTTTTTTATTTTTTCGTTTGAAAATAGATGTCGATGTTTTGAAATGTTGTTTCAGTTCCCAGTAAGTTGGCCAAAAACATACACTGTAAAGTTTTCTTTGGCCGTTAATAACATTTAGCGTTGTTGTTCCCCCTTTCTAGTATTAAACTATGACTTTCTACATAACAGATCGCCACTAATAACCTCAATTTCAACATCGCGTATTGAGATGGACGAATTGACGTGACGGACAGTGTGAATACAACTTGACGTGACGGTTCCGTGACGTGACGTTGACGTGACGGACAGTGTGAATTGGCCTTAATTCACGTGACGAAAATAGGTTAATTTCCGATGTTAGCAGACGGCCGTTCCGTCAAAACATTCTTCTCGAGAAAGCTTGACGGACGTTGACGCGACGTGACAGTCCGGTGACGGACAGTGTGAATGCCGCCATTAGAAATACATTGCGGAATGTTCTGACGGACGGTGACGTGACGTGACGGACAGTGTGAATTGGCCTTTAATGAACTTAAGCAAGAAATTGCAAGCACAGATACTATTCACTCTCATCCGATATCGTATTCAGAAATGTAGTTTGCCAGCTACTTCTACTGTCATGGCATACAACAAAAATCAGTGGGAGTGTCATGACTGTATAAGTTAGATTGTGAATGCTCCTTGTTGAACTGTTTGCCACACGAACTATACAAATGTTTAAGTATAAAACTTTTGCCCATTTAACTGCAGAGCAACATTATTTAAGTTTCCTTGATGAGGTTGTGGTTCCTTTGATTCTTGGTATAACAATAGCTTCCTTTACAGTCTAAAAGTTCATTTTTATCTTTATGTATCATATTTTTAATTCTGTTTTCCCAGTTCAATTAGGAGAAAGAACTTCACACTTTCACTACTCTCCCAAAATTTCACAATACGACACCAAAATTTACACATTAGATAGATATACAACAGACCATGTAGACTACAAGGCGTCAGGCAGCTACCCGTTGAAAATGTGTATAGTCTACTACCTTGTGCGGCTTCTTGGTGCCGTGTTTGCACGTCTGGTTGTAGATACAAGTGTCTCCGCAACTCCGTGCTTCCGTAAACACTAAACAGTAGAGTCTCTGATAAAATGGCTCCAAATGTTGGAGGGATTGATAATTATTGTCGTTTATGTGCAGTGGAGGGGAACGGTGGAATTCTTATTTATAGTACGGAAGGAATGGGACTGTGTCTTGAAGAAAAGATAATTCAGTGCCTGAGAATTGAAGTAAGAAACGATAAGCGTTTCTGTTTTGCACAACTTATATATGTATGAATGTAATTGTTGCGGTGGTAGCTGTCAATGTTGTGTTGACGTGATTAAAAGACATATCGAAAATCTTTCTCTATGATCACCCTTTGCTGCAGCTCCAAAACAGAAATACAATGAGAAACCAGAAGCGTGAAGGCAAACAATAGGCCTAGGCCTGTTATTTTAGTAGTCAGCCCTTTCCAAAACAATCTCTAATGAACATAGTTATTGACTGCGAGTGAGAATTACTAAGGAATGAAAAAAACCAAACTATGAAGCGTTGCTGCATCAACAACGTTACAGCGCAACTGTACACACAAGTAAAGTTGAGTTAGTAGGAAAGAATTTGCTAATGCTGTTCAAGTTTATACAAGATTGTTTCTGTTTACCTTCACACTATTGACCATGCTTTCCGTCGTCTTAAGAAATTCATTACCCCAAGTATAGTAATATGTTTCCAGTTGCAAAACATTTTGGAAGCGATTGCCGCAAGTATAATGGATGTTTAGATACATGGGCAACCCCCCCCCCCCCCCCAAACCCAAAATCCTTTTCCAGATCAACTGAACAAAGTAATTGCTTAGTCGAAATGTGAAAGATGAAGCTCTACATCAGTGTACTGAACTTGGGGCTTATATTTAGTTAAAATTGGAGTAAGTAGATGTGAGTCATAATTACATACACTGAGTTTATAACTTAATGATTGTGAAACAACACAGTAAATGCGTTAACTGTTTGAGTTTCTATTGATATTGGAAAATACTGTATGTACAGTCAACGTTTACGTCTATTGTGTAATAATTACAATGTGCTTTTAAACGTTTAATTGATACTGTCAACAGGTATCTATGTACGACCATCTGCCGAAGAAGGTTTGCGAAAAGTGCCATAATCAACTAGATGATCTGCATAGGTTCACCGAAAGAGCAACAAGAGTTCAGCATACTTTAGAACTACTTCTACAAATAAAAGCAAGATATACTAGTTTGGTATGTTATAAAACGAAAGTTTTAGTGTAACACGTTTTTGTACCAAATTGTTTAAGCTAAGCTAATTATATGCTTTAGGTTGTGGAAAAAGGCCATGATGATGAACCAATAGAAGTCAAAAATGATCCTGACGATATGCACATAAAGGATGAAATGCTGGAATTACCACTTAATGTAACTTTAGAGTCTGATACTGAAAATGATGGTGATAGGAAGACTGACAGCTGTGAAGAAGGTACTGGAAACATATCCTTAAGAGAAATAAAATAATTTTATTGTAATAGATTTTGCAGTTAAGTATATTTGCTTAAACAGTTTTATCATTAACTCAGATTTTGTGTGAACGTTTTAATGTGAAGGAAAGGTGACTTTCAGTTAGGCCTCTCTGTGATTAACCTTGTACAAAATAATTAATTTAAACTCTTTATCAATAATGCCTTCATATGTATTGCCATTCTCACAAATAATGGCTCTGATTGAAAAGACATATTTCCTCATTCCTTCCTTGTGCTTCCTTTATCTAATAGAAATCTCAAGCCACATTAGCACTGTACCTTACATAATCTTATAGTGGGTGAGCTGAAGGGTACCAAAGTAGTAATCTGACGTAATTCCCTTTCTCTGTTTAATCTAATATTCAGTTTTTCTATCACTGTTAGAATGCATTTGCAGTGCAGTGGTAATTTTTGTCAGATTTCCTCAGCCTTTTAAAATTAGCTGATGATTCATGTCAGTTAGCCAGAAGCGTTATGTTATACTTGTCTGATATTGGATATCACTTTATAGCCCAGTGCACTCATTTTCTTTGATTATTTTGTGTAGTCATTATTATTATTATTATTATTATTTTGAGTTGTACCTTTGCTTAATGTATCTAAAATCTTTTCAGGTTTATTTATTAACCATATAGCCATATGTAGGCAAGATATCTTTTTAATTGTTAAAAACAATGAACAGAACCATTGATTGACACACATCTGACACACGCCATTACACAAAACACTGCTATGTTTGTATATTTGTTTTCAGGTCACACACATTATCGGATAATGTCTCCAGTTACCTTATTATTAACAAATTTTCCATTGTCATTTGCATTCTTGGGCATTTTAATAGTGTGAAAACATGATTCTCTTTTTATTTTACCATTAGCAATCACAGGATAATTTTTCAGCTTTGTACAACATGGGATGTTTGCAGTAAAACTGCAGTGTCTGTTGCCCATGTTATTAGCATGGTGCTTATGGTGGCAACTTTGCCACGAGCGACTGTGGGAAAACAATAATTTTGAGTGTTTCTGAACTGGAGATTCGGTCGTTACATGCCCTAGGCATACTAAAAAAAAACTTCTTGTTTAATCTATACCTAACTTAACTTTCAGTTAAAATGATCACTGTTTAGCGCGCGCGCACACACACCCACCCACCTGTAGACGGGGTTACCATTTTTATTCAACCAAATGCCACTGACACAATTCACAAACATGCTTTGTTGTTATTTATGACTAGCCGGAAACCCGGCCTTGTCCAGATGTTTATTTATTTATTCCAGCTTTAGAACTTCTTTTATCCCTTCTCTCTCTGTCCATCTCCCTCTTTTTTTCTTCTATAATCATATTTGTGGTAGAATATATAAGAAATAAGGCAGTCTTGCATAGTGAACAAAATAATAAGTGCAGTAACCAAACAAATAAAGATAGTAGCCAAAATATGAATGATACGTAACATTCTTTTAATTCAAAACCCAGCTATAAACAATATTTCTTGTTACCTGTCCAGGATCTAGTATGAAGAAATTCTTCGATGAGCCCACCCTTGAGCAACCCACATAAAGTTGTTCGTTTGCGAAACATGGAGATGTCGAAATAACTTGGCAGTTTTTAATAGATTGTCCTGTGATTTATTTATTGTAATAGAAAATACAAGTCTCACTGGAAATGACAGTCTCTTTTTAAAAGATAGATTTGTCAGAAATAAAGGGTATTTGTTGGATGTACTGTGTTTCAGGCAATGCTTACTCAGGGTGTGCCAGGCATATAAAACACTGTCCACACCTGTATACCTTCCCATTAATCAGCCTTTTATGGAAAGGCTCTTTCATAATTGATGACAAGCCTGTATGGGATTAGCATGAGGAATTGCCTTTTAGAAATGGCAGTGGCTAGTTTTAATATTTTACAATGAGGATGCAGCAACGTTTCCCCTTGGCTTCTCCAGAGGCCCAAACTTGTTTACATCTGACAAGTTTTAAGAACAATCGAACTTCAGATTTTACTTCGTAAACTGTGTTTCTTACTATTTTAGATAAGCATCAAGTTTTTACAGTGGTGTAATCTGATGGTTCCAAGCAAGGGGGCTCTGTCGACTGTTTCGTTGTTTTCCCCAACCATGTTGTAATGTTTGCCTCCCCAATAGTTATTGGGATTTTTCTGCAGAGTTACATGTGATCTTGAAGGCAATAGAGCAGATATGCCGTGTAAAAGGTGAATAATTTCTTCTTTACTCTGATAGTCGTCTACAGCTGCATACATACTGTGCAATCCACCCAAAAGTGCTTGGTAGAGGGTACCTATTACCACTACTAGTTACTAGCTTTCCTGTTCCACTCCCATATAGAATGAGGGAAAAACAAATGTTTGTATGCATATGTAATCTCTTGGTAAAAGTCTTGATCAGCAGCATGGCCTAATGTATTTACGTGACATGAAGTGGCAGTGTTGGCAACAGTCGCTGTGGATGCTGGGATGAATGGTGACAGACAATGTTTACAAGGTGTGAAAATGAATGTGTTAACATCACGTTTGAATGATTTTATTTTCGAAATGAATCACAGCGTTTGAATGTAGAAGATCGCACACTACAAAACTATGTTTCTCCACATGCACTGTCTTTCTGTTCAGATGTAACACTTTGTTGTTATGTAAATAGAAATGCGCGCGTGTGTGTGTGTCTCTCAAATGATATGAATTACAATAATTTTTTTCAATGTTCATAATTTGGTAAAACACTTGCAACAATTTAATCTGTACTCTTCGGTTCCTGCCTAACCACTTCCTTTAAAATCATGCCATATTCGTAAAAATCGTAACATTCGCTCACAACAATTGAAGCTATACTCTTAGGTTCCTGCCTAACCCCAACCCTTAAAATCATGACATATTTGTAAAAATAATATCCGTCGATGTACCCTTGTCCAGTCAGTCATGGAATTATCATACACACCATTGGCTACTCGAAATGTACTACGTTGCCAACCTAACACTGCTAAGGACGCACCGTGACGCTACCCACGCCACTGATCGAGACTTTAGCCAATCTCTTCAATGTTATCTCTGAGGTCTTTACAGGAAATGTAAGCTGGCAGCAAAGAATCTTTCTGCAATTTGCTTCAAATTCCGGCCGTTTAAATTTCTTCAACAATGTTTCTCGGGAAGAACATCACCTTATCTCCAGCGACTCCCATTTGAGTTACCGAAGCATTTCAGTAATACTCGTACATTGATTGAACCTACCAGTAACAAACCTAGCTAACCACCTCTGAATTGCTTCTATAACTTTAAACCAATCTGATGGAAGTCCCAAACACTTGAGCAACACTCAAGACTGGACCGCGCAAGTGTTCATATGCAGTCTCCTTTACAGACAAATGACAGTTTCACAAAATTCTTCTGATAAACTGAAGTCAACCATCTGCCTTCCCCATGACTGTCATAAGCTCATTACATTTTGTATCACTGTTCAGCATTATGTCTAGATATTTGACACGACTCTCCAAGCAGCACACTACTAATTATGTATTCAAACACTACACAATTGTTTCTCCTACTCATCTGCATCACCTTACATTTTTCAACATTTAGAGCTATCTGCCATTCCTCACATCACCTAGCAATTTGGTCCAAATCATCCTGAATTCTTCTACAGTCAGTCAATGATGACACCTTCCTGTACACCACAGGATCAATAGCAAATGGCTGCAAATTGCAACTCACTCTGCTCACTCTGACCGTCAGATCATTTATGTAGATAGAAAATAATAATGGTCTTATAACACTTTCCTGGGGCACTCCTGTAGATACTCTAGTCTCTGACAAACACTCACCATTGAGGACAAAGTACTTGGGTCTATTGCTTAAGTAGTTTTCGAGCCACTCACATATTTTGGTACCAATTCCTTGTGCTTGTACCTTTGTTAGCAGTCTGCGGTGAACACCTGAAAATTGAGAAATGTGCAGTCTGCATGTTGCCCTTGATCCATACCACACAGATGTCATGAGAGAAAAGGGAAAGCTAAGTTACGCACAATTGATACTTCCTAAGGCCATGCTGCTCTATTATGGACAGAAGATTTTCTGTCTCGAGGAAATTTCCTATATTAGAACTTTGAATGTATTCAAAAATTCTGCAGCAAACTTATGTTAATGATATTGGTCTGTAATTATGTGGGTCCATTCTTTGGTATTTCTTATACACGGAAGTCACCTATGCCTTTTTCCAGTTGTTCAGAACTTTCCACTGGACCAAAGATTCATGATAAGTGCAAGCTAAGTAAAGGGCCATTGCTGCGGAGTACTTTTTGTAAAACCGAATTGGTACCCCATCTGGACCTGGTGACTTATTTGTTTTTAACTCTCTCAGCTGTTTCTCTACACCGACTATTCCTATTATTATAGCCTCCATTTGGGAGTTTGTGCAGTCATCAAATGAAGCTATGTTCGCATGGTCATCCTGTATGAATGATTTCTTAAATGTTAACTTTAAAACTTTGGCCTTCTAAAATCACCCCAGAATGATTGAGTGACTGGATAGAGACCTTTGACCCGCTTACCAACTTTACATAGGACCAGAACTATTTCAGATTCTTGGCATGACGTTTTGCTAAGATATGATAGTGGTAGTTATAACTTTTGCCTGATTTGATTTGCTTGATGTTTTTTGAACCAATAGTGAAACTGCCTTTGCTTTCTCAGCATTTTTAGAATATTATTATTAAATCATGATGGGTCTTTCCCAGCCTTAATCCACTTTATCGGTACATATTTCACCTCTTTATGGTATCAAGTCATAATAAGAGTAGCAACTGATTATTAAACAGCTTAGATTGCAGGCTCAGTAATTAAAAACATGAACAGTTTCTATCATTACATGTTCATCTTCAAACTAATATTGGTGATTAGTGGCTGCGCCAGGAAATGATTAATGGTGATGGCCCATGAACTTGTAATTATCAAAATTATTATGCCACTGATCTAGTCTGTTTTGTGATTAATTTCAAATATTTTATGTAAATTGTTGACTCTTCAAGAAGGTTTTCAAGTGTAGGTATGTAGAGTAGGGTCTGTAGTACGTGACAGGTGAGATAAGGCATGGAAAATTTATTTATGGACAAGGTTGGAGGATAATTCTGTATTGAAGAATGTGGAATGTTCGGTTGAGGGGGATAGCTAAATTGTATTGAGGAGAAGTTGGAATGTGCAGATGGTGTCCTCATCTTCAGTCCAGATCACAAATATGTCATCAGTGGCTCTGAATTGGGTAAAGGATTTGGTGGTGTGATGGTCCATGAATAGGCTACCTTAGAATGGTGTTATGTGGGTGCTCATTGCTATAACACAGATTGGTTTGTGGGTAACGCCTTTTATTGTGGGTGAGGATGTAGGGACCTAATTAGTCATCATGACCAGTAAGGATTTAGTTGGTCTGGAGTCAGTTGGGCTTTGGGAAAGGTAGTAAGCAATAGTAGCAAGGCCATGGGTATTGGAGGTGTCAAGTGTTGACAAAGGAGGCATCAACAGAGGAGGAGGGAGACCAACTGTGGAGAGTTAGTGGAGAAAATGGTTGGTGTTTCATCTAGGAGGGTAGGTTATGGGTAACAGGCTTAAATTGTTAGTCCATAAGGACAGGGATTCCCTCTGTAGGTACACAGCAATCGGTGACAATTGTGTGTCGTGAATTGGTTGGGTTTGTGGAATTTTGAAAGTGTCTCTAAGGAAGCGCGCGCGCGAGAGAGAGAGAGAGAGAGAGAGAGAGAGAGAGAGAGAGAGAGAGAGAGAGAGAGAGAGACTGACTGACTACAGATTTGAGAAAATGGTTGGTGTTTCATCTAGGAGGGTAGGTTATGGGTAACAGGCTTAAATTGTTAGTCCATAAGGACAGGGATTCCCTCTGTAGGTACACAGCAATCGGTGACAATTGTGTGTCGTGAATTGGTTGGGTTTGTGGAATTTTGAAAGTGTCTCTAAGGAAGCGCGCGCGCGAGAGAGAGAGAGAGAGAGAGAGAGAGAGACTGACTGACTACAGATTTGAGAAAGGACTTGGAGATATCTGGCAACTTATGTGGTTCTTTTGCCATGTACTCCCTGTGGCTCATTACCACAGTGATTGATCCTTTGCCAGCAGATAGGATTATAAATTTTATGCTCATTTTTAGGTGGTAGATTGCAGTTCTTTCTTTGAATGTTATGTTGGTTTTCATTTTGAAATGTGACAGTAATGATGGTGATGCAAGGTTAAAGGTTAGCAAATTCTGTAACCTGTACTTAGTAGTGGTTTAGGAGTGAGCATGATTGGTAGAGTTAGTCACAAAAAAAGATTTTACACTGTAGGGAACAGAAAAAGGACAGGAGGTCTTTAACAATTATAGTATGATTAACACTTTCGCTTATAAGCGTCAGCCACAGCGAAAGTGTTAAGTTCGGGAGTGTGTCAACAGGTGAGGGTTTTGAAAATGTCACTTCTGGAGGTTGAGTTAAAGACTGTGTTGTGGGTCTGTTTAGGCTCTGGGACCTGTGAGGTGGTGGCAAGGGAGCTTATTGGGGTAAATGTATTAAGTCTGCAAGGCAGTTACTAGGGGCTGTGGAGGGAGTTGATGGCTAGTGGCAGTCCAATGCAGGAGTAGAGTTAGAGAGATTGGACAGCTGTTTGAGGTGACATTGTGCACACTGCTTTAGTTTGTGGAGGGTAAGGGTTTCAATTTGGGAGATGGATTGCAGGAATTTGGGAGTGCGGAGTAAGAGAATTTTATCGATGGAGAGGAGGTAGTGGAATGAGGTTTGAGTCTAGCTGATAAGGTGTTTCAGACTACATTGGTGAGAACAGAATTTGAACAGATAGAGATCATTGTGGTATGATGGCTTCCAGCTGGAGATGGATAATTTGACGGTCAAGCCATTTGCGGGCATACCACAAGCTAGGCAACAATACAGGAACAGTGTGTGAGGCTTGTTTGTGGCTAGAGACAGGAAAATTTCTCAGTATTGGTGCCAGAGAAAGAAATGAGGATCCACAGAGATTATTATTAAATTAATTATTAAACACACAAAAATTAGTAAAGGGCATAGGAAATCACAAAATGATGAAATGGATGAATGTTTATTGTTACATTTAACACTTGTCATAATCCAACACAATTTTATCTTTTTGTTTCAGAATCGAAAACCATTTTGGAATACAGTCACAACAGCAGTGACAGAAATGCGAGTACATCTAGCCAGAGCCATCAGTCTCCTCATAGACGCAGAAAACTACCACAACCAAGGAAAGCCCATCTTTCTTCTCAGTCCCAGAACATTCCAAGAAGGCACATAGATCAGCATGTAAAACCTCATAGTTTAAGTGGGGATGATGAGGGTGAGGATAATGATGGTGATGATGAACACAACAATGGTGGTGAGGGTGATCATGGTGACGATAATGATGACAGTGATGAGGAATCTGTTGGAGACAGTGAAAAGAAAGACTGTATGGAGGAAAGCCATAAAGACACAAATGAGAGGTTTAGTGATGAAAGGCTACCTACAGCAGATGATTCTGATGTAAATGGTATGTTATGATTCTGATGTAAATTGTATGTTTCAAGGTGTGGCAAACAACACAGACTGATGTTTGTGACCTTGAGTTATTTCTTCATTTATGACAGGCATAAACTAGAAATCGATTAAAAATCAGACAAAAGGAGTAGTGTTTGAAGGGGATGGAAGTTTGTGGTACAGTTCAATTTTTATATATTTGATAGTAAAATTACCAAGTCTAATTGTATTAATGGATGAGATGGATCTACATATTGTAAGGATCTACTGGTGCTGTATTTATAAAAGCAAGAATAGTATTACCACTTTAACATATACATCTACCTTTCAGCAGCACTAAACATTTTGCTTCCTGAAAGTAAGTGCTTGCCAGCAGTGCTGTCTTATAATTTACTACATTATGAATTTGACTTATATTTTTGCACTTCTGAAACCTTGCCACTGAACTGAACCTAGTCTAGTTGGTCTCTGTACTTTTATGAAGAAGATTGTGAATTTCACTTGCAGGATTGCAGTGACATTTCCAGATTGTCTATGTATACTTACAAACTTAAATAATTAAAGGATTCTATTAAATTTTATAATCAGTAAGGTAGTTTCTTATAATTTTCTAATAGCTCTTTTTTCTCTAGAATGTTAACATTTAAATTAAAAGCAATTAAATTTTCAATCACTTCAGTATATATACTGTAATTATTAATCAGGAATATGATGACTTACAGTTATGAATGGCGATGGTAATGAAGATGATTTTTGTGCTGATGAAGATGATAATGAAGAACAGAATGATAAAGAAGAATGGAAAACACATTGGGGCATAAAGTGCAACCAGTGTGATAAGATATTTCCATTTAAATCACAATTTGATAAACATTACATTAATTCGTATGAGAAGAAACCTGTATATACTTGTTCATACTGTAATAAAATGATGGAGAAATATTCAACATTCAGATCTCATTGCTACAGGCATGTTACAGAAGGAAGATACAGGTAAGGAAATCGTTTTATTTTATTTTTTAACTTGAGACAGGTGTGCGAGTTAAAATTAAATGTTTACTTTATCAGCTACCCATTGGCATTTTGTACATATACATACTTCACAGAGTACATGCTATAGGCCCCAAAAAGCACAGCCAACATTTTTAGGTGAAATTTAACAACACTGCTGATGATTGTGTGCTCATGAACATGTAGTATTTTTAAAGTAATGACGTTCGTGTTAGCAATTGCAATCTTACATTTACTGGTGATAATTAGAAACTAACTTTTTCGTCTTTCCCTTCACCATGTAAGGCATGGATAGCATGACCCATTGCCCAACTTTATAGTCCGAATATCTTTCTCCTGCATTCCCAAGCCTTTCCTGTCACTCCAGTGCCTTAGTGTTTGCTTTTTGTACTCTGGACCATACCTTTTCACTATCTTTGAGAAATCTCTCGCCAACTTTCCCTTCTTTTTGCCGTAATACATCGAAAGGTGATGACATTTTCCTTCCGTAAACTACCTTGTATGGCGACAAACCCATTGCCTCATGTGTCTTTGCATTGTAGTAGGTCACAACCATCGGCAAGTACATTTCCAGTTATTGTGTTGTTCATTGATGTAATAGTTGAGCATTTTGCCAATTGTTCGGTGTACCCTTTCTGTCTGCCCGATTGCCTGTGGATGCAGAGGTGTTGTGCGCAGCTTTTTTATCTTCAAGAGTTGACAGAGCTGCCTGAGCACGTCAGCTATGAAATTTGAGCCTTGGTCCTAAATAATAGCCTCTGGTACTCCAAATTTAAGTATCCAGTTATTTACGAGTGCTTGTGCAATCATACTAGCTTGCTGGTCAGGAAGACTCACCATTGCTAAGTAACGAGAAAAATGATATATAATTGTCAGGACATACATGTTACCAGCTGGTGTTTTGTGAAATGGATGGTAGTTGTCAGCTCCAATTAGGGAAAAATGGAGCTGAGGCTTCCGATAATCATTGTAAAGGTACATTCTGGCGGCTCAAGTCTGCAGGCCGCGCACATTCCACACAGTTTCGAACGTACTGTACCACTTCTTGCTTCCTGGTGCACCATCAAAATCTTTGTCACTTGTCTTTCTGTGGTCCTCTGTCCACCGTGTCCAGACAGGACATGATCATGTTCCTCCTCATTACCTCTTGTCTGAGGTTTGCAGGCACCACTATTCTGGGTCAAGGTCTGGTCTTAAGGCATAAAACTCTGTCTTCCTTGCAAAACTGTTTCTGAGAGGCATATTCTGACATTCCGGATCTCTTGCCTGTGCTCTCTGTCACTCTTCTGCAGTCCTTCCCATTGCCTCTACGAATGCCACTTTCCTACTTAGACCATCCGCATTCGTATGTTCCTTTCCCGGCTTGTGGATCACTTCAAAATCCATCTCTGACAAACACAGCAACCTGCGGATTAACTGGCTAGAGGAATCGCATAAGCCAAGGAGCCATTTCAATGCAGCGTGATCTGTCACCGCCTTAAATTTTCTTCTGTATAAGTAGCATCGAAAATACTTAATTCCATATATAACGCTAAGCAACTCTTTTCAGCTGTTGAATCATTTTGCTCTGCTGTCCTCAACTGCCGGGAGGCATAAGCTGTCGGATGTTCTGCCCCATCCACATTTTGTGATAACACCACACCCACCGAATGGCCACTCACATCACCAATAAAATGAATTCTTTACTTAAGTCTGGATACACCAAGATTGGGCTCGTTAAGAGTTTTTGTTTCAATGTCTGGAAAGCTGCATAACATTCTGCCGTCTATTGAAACTTGCCCCCCCCCCCCCTTCTTTAGCAACTGCGTTGTGGTACTGGAAAATCTGTAACTGCTGTTATCAGACGTGAATCTGTCTTAACCCCATGTTCACTAATCACATGCCCTAAATAAGTAACCTCCTTCAATGTGAAATTGCATTTCTCTAAATTTAGTATTAACCTGGCTTCCCTAAGCCTCTGGAACACTCTACGCAACCAAGTCACATGCTCTTCAGTGTCCTTGGAGAATACAATTATATCATCTAAATAGACACAGCATTCTCGTATCTTCAATCCTCACGACACCCCATCCAGCAATCTCGGGAACGTAGCAGGAGTGGTTTTTAACCCAAAGGGCATTCTCCTATATTGCCAGTGCCCACCAGGCATTGAAATGCTGTTTTGTGCCTGTTTTCTTCTGCCACCTCCAACTGATGGTAGCCACTGCGCAAATCGATCGTAGAAAAGTACTTACTACTGCCTAAACTATCGATAATGTCTGTAATATTTGGCAGTGGATAAACATCTGACACCATCTGACTATTCAGGTGTCTATAGTCGCAGCAAAACCTGTACCATTTTGTCTCATCAGTTGACTTCTTAGGCACTATTACTATATTCGCACTGTATGGGGAATCAGAATACTCCATAATCCCATCACGTAATTGCTGCTCAGTAAATTTGTCCAGCAACGGTTGCAATGTCGCGCCACCATATAAGGTTTCTTATAAATCGGTGGGCTGTTACCCGTCGGAATTCTATGTTTCGTAATGGTCATTGCTGGCAACAGCCCCTGTGTATTGAACAGTTCCTGATATTCACTTTAAACTGCTTCAATTTTATCCCTATCACTTCCTTTTAAATGTGCAATTTTCTGGTGCATCATGGTTTTATAGACTGTTGGATTTCCCATGATTTCCCTCTCGGACCAGTCTTCCGTTCCAAAATTATCTACAAGTACCGGTACTTTTTTGACCCCATCTATCTCCTCAATCTTTACTATGCTTCTCCGCACAAAACAGTGTGCCATATCTAATTCCTCGTTTGCCACTAGAGGCTCTAGTAAACACAATGTCTCCAGAGGTAAGACGGTATGCACATCTACCCAGAACACCTTCCCTGTACCCAAAGGTACTTTATCACGCAACTTATTCTCAAGGGCATCGCTTGCAGCTTAGGTGATTCTTCCTTGCACTTTGGAGAATCTTGCAGTGGTAAGTCCTTTGCAACTGTAACACCTAATAGAAATAAGACCCCATCAAGTTGCACCATTTGCTGACTGAGATCATTATAGCACGATTTTTATTGAGAAAGTCAAGTCCCAGAATCACGTCATACCCGTCACATATTCTTGGCACCGCTTCTACCATTTCCTGAAATTGCGTACCATTAACTGAAAACACCAAGGTGGTGCACCCTAGTGATCATACCCCAATACCTCCAACTCCACGTAACTTAAACCTGGGAGGGCTACACTCCCTACTTCCAACATACATGCCACTGATAATTGAAACATCGGCACCTGTATCTATTACAAATTTTAACATCCGATCCCCCATTGTCCCTAATATCCAACAATTCGCCTTTGCGTGCATTTTTACTGCATGGTAGTTTAACGGGAGCCCGAGGCGGCGTTTCTTGGACCCCTCCCCCATTGTCATTTAATGGCCTCCTTCTGTCATTATCTTGTCCTGCCCTACAATCCCTGTCCAAGAGTCACACTCTTAACACAGTCTACACTGCAGTAACCAGCAATTTTTTGCAATGTAACCCTGCTGGTCACATCTAAAACATTGTATCCCCGCTGGGAAAATATTACACCATTCCTTCGCCCATGTTGCAACATAAATTTCCTCTAAAGCAGTTGCTACAGAGATGGCTTCCTCCAAAGATTTAGGGAATTCCGCTCTAATGCAGCGTCACATTTCAGCCGGCAGCCCTCACAAAAAAGTATCGAGTGCCCTGCCTCCTGTAAAATGACCTTATTTGCCATGTCATTATCAGTTAACGGGTATGTGTTGACATTAACCTTCATAATCCTATCTATATAACGATCCAGTGACTCGTTTTGACGCTGACTAATAGCATTCAATTTCTCCCTATAAAATCATCACTATTCTGCCTTTGGAACCTTTCCAACAATCCCTTTCTTAATTCGTCAAAAGTTAATGCATTTCTTAATTCATCATTGTACAGAACATGCGCCTTAGCCTCCCCTACCAGACACAATTTCATCATTTGCAATAGCTGCTCGCCAGACCACAACCCTAATTTAGCTGCTGCCAATAAATCGTCAAAAAAAGCCATGACATCTTCCCCAGGTTTGCCAGAAAAAGGAGTTTCCAAAGTGGCTGCAGAAGAATCGAGTGAGGGCAGAATTGTGCCTTCTTGCCGAGCATTACCTATCTGTTGCATCAGTATATTGTCATCATTTTTCAACTGTGCCACCTGGTTAACTAAACTTTGAATTGCCTCTAACATTGTAGTGTTGGATCCTCCTTTGCAACAGTTTGCTTGGCCATACTCGTACTTATAAGAATAACAACAAAAACAAAAACGAAGGCATACTACCACAAGAAACTTATTGAACTGCCCATACCACTGATCAAACCCAAACAAATTACTAAAGCTTTCCTTTTCAATTATTCTAACTAATCAATTCGCACCTTCTCACTGAGTTGAGCTCTTTTCTGTCACCAAATGTAACGTGTTGGGGTACTATTGGATGGTTTTGACACCAAATGACAAATGTTCTACACCCAGGCTTTGTCTACGTCAGGATAGCTACACTAGTTTGTTACATGTTGGCTGTGAGCTCAGTACTCAACTTGGGAGATGGGGTGTCAATGACGTGGTCCAGTATAACAAAACACTTTATTTGCATTAAAGCTTACAAACAGCTGGAGGTGAGTGGAGTGTGCGTGCGCACTGCACGCGCTGAGGTGACATCCAAATGATGCCACGATCCTTGTTGTAGCTGACGCTGCTGGTGTGGCTGCCCGCCGGCCGCTACTCCTCTGTGTTGCATAAGGCGAGGTATCGTCCTCGCATCGCCACCGTCGCAATGGCCGTACTGCCCTGGGCTCTGCCCGGAAATTGAACCCAGGTCCTTCTTCTCCCACTGCTGCTGCTGCTGCTGCTGCTGCTGCTGCTGCTGCTTCGCCTTCCAGGTGGGCACAGGAGCACTTCAGGTGTGGCCGTGTCCTTTCGTCCACACCGCGCCCCTGTGTGAGTAATTGGCTGCGTTGGTTTGATGCCCGGTTGCACTGCTGTCGAGGCCGGGACCCCACTGCCCATTGCGTCAGTCTGGACCGCCGCTATTCCGCTGGCTGCATCTCCCATCGGGGATGACGTTTTGATCGTGATGATCAGCTGCTGGCCGCGCTGCGTCGAAGTGCTTCCAGCCTGCGACAGACTCAGTTTTGCGATAACAATTGTTGTCTATGAGAAGCACAGTCCAGACGGCAGGTGACTGCCCAGCCATGGTTGCCCCTCTCTCTGCTGTGCCTGGCTGACTGACTTGTCTTTTTCACGTGTATTTATATGACGAGGTTGACCCCATCAGCCTGTGTTTCACAGATGTGGCATAGTGATCTTTGCTACACGTGACCGGTCTCCTACTTCTGATCAAGTATGCCCCAGTCACCTTTAAGCAATACATCTTTCAGGCTGTTATGCAGTACGGCGCCCTCGCCGACCTGCTTGCGTCACGAGAAGCTTCGCCGAGCCGCTCCACTTTATTTGCTGAAATCGTAAACATGCTTGTCCCGCTCTACTTTAAGTCACATGCCTGATTTCAACACAGCACCGCTTCCATGTTGAACTTCAGCGTTAAAGTTCACTCACCACTCGTTAACTTTTCATATTACATCTATATTCTCGCTATCCCCTACAGGAGGGAATGACCACCCTTGGTGCCACATCAAATGTAGATAACAAGAGCATGCCATCCCAGACCGAAAACTGGTACCCAAAAAAGAAATAATTGCGAAGCAGGTCCAAACCCTGGCTCAGGGACCTCTCTGGCCAGCCATTTTGTGCACGACACCACCTGTCGTAGCATGGGATTGCCAGAGTTAGGCAAAATAAATAATAAAGTAGGCTTATACCACAGTTATATAAAATAAGAATCGAAAAAATTACTGTATAGAAGTATTATATTATATCACTGAATGAAGAAAATTTAAGAATGTACAGGATGGGCAAGAGAGATTGTTAATAAGAGTTAAAGAAGAAAAACTCAGCTGATTAACAAGCAACCATGAAGATATTCCAGAAATGTTATTGTATTGACAGTTGAAGTATGGATGGAAAATGATTCTTGTATATCTATGCAAAAAAACATAATGTACAGAATACACTGAAACCTAATGCAAGGGGGAAATCATTTCCGATCACTATAAAAGAGTAATGTAAAGATACTGAAGAGGAATTAATCATCCCAACTTGAGAACTAAGATTACCAAATCAAATTACATGCCACAATACAACATTCAGAAATACTCTTGCTGTTATCACATTCATTCAGAGGTGAAGACATAATTGGGATCTTAGGGTTTAGGTGATAACCAGAAGTATATTAAGTAGGAACCACATTGTTGCTTTCTAGAAACCTGCCAGCTTTCTAAGTTTTACAATAGCTGCTACAAGTATTTGCACAGAAAAGTTTGAGTATTTTTATATCGTGCAGTTAAAGTATTAAAACTTACAAGTTGTAAATTAGAATTATAGGATTAATCTGACAGGAATTCTCCAGTAAGAAGTGAAAAAATTATTAAATAGTAATATAGTGACTGACCAGTTCTTACCTCGGTCATTCTCACTGATAGTCACCATAGGTAGAAGCCAGAGCTATTGATACTTATCGTGCAGTATCTCTGACTCCCACCCTTTCCTTACGGCCTATGTTGTGAGTGACCCTTCCTTTCTATCCCCTATCTTCTCCCTCCTCTCCCCTTCCTGAGGAAAGAATTACTTTCTGAAAGCTTGTGTTCTATGTTTATTTTAATCTCTTTGTGTGTGTGTGTGTGTGTGTGTGTGTGTGTGTGTGTGTGTGTGTGTGTGTGTGTGTGTGTGTGTGTGTGTGTGTAACTATTGACATTACTGAACTGAGTTAAGTCCTGGTCTGTCACTCTTATCTCTTTTGAATAATTGGTTTTAACTATAATTATATTTTCGTATTGAAATGGAAGCAGGCTTGTCAACTGAACACGGCACTTATACTGAAAGCAGGTTTATTGCGAACTGAAACATACACGCAGCACTGACCGCCTCTCGGACAGAGTGCTCTGCCATTTATACACAGACAGAGTGTACCAGAAATTAGAAGAATAGTTAACATAAGAAACAAGTAGAAATTACAAGTGAACATAAGAAACATGTAGAACATTCTGAAAATGTTAATTACAAATAAATAATTTTTTGCTGGTGGAACAGGATTGATCCGCTTCAGCACTGCAGTCAGTGGCGCCACGCTGGCAGTCAGTTAACGTGGGGTCTCGTGGCAATATTTATAAGAATGGAGTGTTATTGGACTGTGGTGGGTTATTTTTAAAAAGAGATAATCATAAAGAAAAAATCTCTCTGTGTATTTGTCATTGATAATATTCATTACTGGTATTATATTTCATAAAGTGTTGTAAACAAGCACCACTGATGTCAAATATGATGCCTCTATGGATGTTCTGCAGTTTGGTTCTGTATTCTCCACATACTTTCCTTTTTTCATTCATGACTTCAATATGGATTACTGTTTTGGAGTAACTCAGTGGTTGAAGTATGACTGCGGAACCTTATCTAGCTTGATATACATTTACAAGAACTGTTGAAAGAATAGTGGCCCAATTCAGAGGTTAGAATTACTTACAGCAGTGACTTTTTTTGCTAAGCAGTTGCTCAGATTTTGGGTTTCAAACTGATTATGAGAGGAACATTCCTCTGTAACAGACCATTTGCCAGTTTAATTTATTTTCACATAAAAAAAGAATGGCGAAAGATAATGTTTAGCAAAATTTTGTGTGTAGAATTTCAGCCAATATGGTAAGCTCAATTATTTCAGATTAATCTTTTGAGAATTCTCTACTGAGATGTGAAAATGTTGTTCAAAACAGATAGAGTGGCTGGCCAGTACTTACCTTAGTTTGGTACCACTGATAGTATCACTTGAAAAAAAGACAAATGACTAGAAATTAAATTTTTCCACCAGCTTTCAGAAATGAGTATATCCTTCATCATGTAGGAGTGGAGGAAGAAGAAAGGGGACAGAAGATTACTCAGAACCTGGGCCAGGTCGTAGGGGTGGGTAAATGTGGATGTTCACATTCCATTTGTCTTTTTGTATGTGTGTGTTACTATCTGTGGTACCAAACTAAGGTAAGTACTAGCCAGACACTCTTGTCTCTTTTGTGTAGTATTAAACTCAATGATATTGCTGATATAATTTCAGCAGAAAAGCAAACTGAGTAACTGCTTGATATGTCCATTACAAAGTATTTTCCTCTCCATATGTGTCTGTGCAAATGATGTGATTAGGATTTATTGATATTTTCATTTTCTGTCTACATAGCAAGAAGAACACAGTAGCCATGTTATTATGATGATGATAATGATACAATGTGAAGATTAAGCTGGAAATGATACAGAATAGACTATGAAAGGGCTCTTTGTCATTTCTTTACGAACTTCTGACTCTTTGCAGGTGTGATTATTGCCAGAAAGGCTTCAGTTTAAGAAGTATGTTACGTGTCCATGTGTTGGCAAAGCACACAACTGTAAAACCATTTATCTGTGAAGAATGTGGTAAAGGATTTGTTACAAGGCCAGGTCTCAATATCCACCTCAAAAAACATAAATCAGATGAAAAAATGGAGTATCCCTGCACTGACTGTGGTAAAATGTAAGACATCTCATTTTTCAAAACTACAGTATAGTTGCCCATTTCCACTATCACAATACATTTTCCTGCTCTCTCTCTCTCTCTCTCTCTCTCTCTCTCTCTCTCTCTCTCTCCCCCAGGTGAACATTTCTTTAACTCATTTAAAAAAAAAAAAAAAAAAAAAAAAGAGAGAGAGAGAGAGAGAGAGAGAGAGAGAGAGAGAGAGAGAGAGAGAGAGAGAGAGAGAGAGAGAGAGTTATGATTATGATAAAGTGTGTTTGTATTCCAGAATAATATTTTCACTCTGTGTTCGTGTTTGTATTTATTACCTTAAATTGCATAAATAATAAGTGAAAAGAATACTATTCCTACACTTGTTTGTGTTGGTGTGATTCTGTAAGATTATCTTCTAGTTATGATTAAGTCATGAAGGTATGTGCATGTGTGTTTGTGACCAGTCTTGTAACTAAGCATTGACATGAGGACCATATTGAAAGTAATGTGCAACTATTTCAAAATTTTTGTTTGTAGACAACCACGTACACATACATTTGTTGCTTTTCAACATAGTATCCATTTCTTTGCACACAATTTTCCCATTTTTCTGCAAATTTAAAAATACCCTTTATAACAGAACCCTGTTCCAACTTTTCAAATGTACTGTTGCACAGATTGCCTAATTTCTGTTGTCTCCTAGCAGTGGGCTTATATCTGTTTATTAGAACCAAAAAGATGAGAGATGGTACCACATCAGGACAGCGGGGAGGATGTGATGGTGAATTACTCAACAAAATATCCCCAGAGACGCAAACGATCTGAGGCCATACACTATATTGTTGCAGGGTGATTTTTCCAGGATTTATCATCATTGCATGATAGAACTTCAAAAGGGCTTGGGAATAGTGGGCAGCATTTATGAATTGTTTGGATTCAAGAAAAGCAGAACTTTTCTGTTATTGTATTCCTTGAAGTCAGGTCGAAGATGGCTGATGTGAAGCTTACCACACTACTTTTGGTTCCATCTTTGAAATCTTTTACCTATCTTACCACGGCTGGCACCCATGCAGACATATCTGTAGGTATGCTGAAGTCTGAGGTCAGTTTCAGCAGCTACTTATCCTCTTTAACAAAGAATTCAGTGACAATATGCTGTTGAAGCATTGATATTGGCTGTTTTGGAAGTATTGCCTATGGTCTTTAATACAATGTACGCCATTCTGGAATATAAAGCCTATATTGGAACTGGAATCAGCAGGTTGCATAGGATTTTTCAGTATGGCCTTCATGAATACATTTAATTTAAGTGAAACATACCTTTATATAACCCAAAGAGTAACTAAATTAATACAAACATTTTAGTAATGAACCTTGAAAATGTAACTTTATTTGAAGAACGAGAGAAAATTATGAGAATGTAGCCCAATTGCTTTAACTTTATGTATTTCATTTTTAGCTTACATACTAGAGGTGGTTTGACAGCTCATCAAAATGTTCATAAATTGGGTCGACGCTTCATGTGTGATGTTTGTGGCAAAACTTTCACACAGAAAGTAAATATGCAGCAACATGTGAAGCACCACACTGGGGAAAGACCATACGCCTGTGAAAAATGTGGAAAGTGGTATGAATTTATGGTGTAATATTTTTGAAAAAGGTATACTGTTTTTCGATGTTAAACACTTCACTACCATGAATAATTATTATGATGATATCCTTTTCAGCTTTGCTGAGAAATCACATTTAAACCGTCACTACAGCTTTCACAGTGAGAAGAGACCATATCAGTGTCCCGTTTGTCATAAAATGTACAAAACTGAACGCTGCTTGAAGGTCCATGCCATGGTTCATGCTGAAGCAAGACCTTACGTTTGCACATATTGCAATAAAGGATTCTTGAGCACTACAAAATTAAAGGTATTACATTGCTTGCATTACAACCACATGCAGTGTTAGATTTCCATTTTTTTTTTTTTTTTTTTTAATAACCTTCCTCCTTGTCAAAAGTGTGTAATATACCTGAAAAAGATTGGCAGATCACCCATAACTACCTCATGGCCTAGGTTGTGAGTAACCTTTTCCTACTGTCCCCTTTCTCTTACCTCCTCTCCTCCTTGATGAAAACAATGTATTTCCAAAAGCCAGTGTCAATGTTTATTTTAATGTCTTTTTACATGTGTTGACTATTGGCGGTACCAAGCTACGGTAAGTACTGGCCAAAATATTCATATCTCAGTAGAGAATTTCCAAAAGATTAAATAAAAAAGATTCTATTAGACATGAATAAAATTGCTCAAACAATAGTAAGGTAATGAAGGAATATTATCAGAAAGATTGGAAAGAATTGTTTGATATTGAATAAAAATTAGTATTAGTTGATTGAACAGTCCACGAGTTTACTGTGGGTTCAAAATGTTCAAATCAGTCATGACACTATCATCAGGTGCATTGAGCTCCTAGGTGTGTGTGTGTGTGGGGGGGGGGGGGGGGCAACTCATATCTTCTCCCCTCTTGAGCTGTTCCCACAAGTTGCATCCCACGGTGAGTACCAATATTATCAGAGGCTATTGGGTTGGTTTCTGTGGTGTTGTTGTGGTCTTCAGTCTGCAGATTGGTTTGATGCAGCTCTCCACGCTACCCTGTCCTGTGTGAGTCTCTTCATCTGAGAATACGTTCGGCATCATACATCCTTTTGAATCTGCTTGCTATATTCAACCCATGGTCTGCCTCTACATTTTTTACCCCACACGCTTCCTTCTAATGCTAAGTTGGCAATTCCTTGATGTCTCAGAATGTGTCCAACCAATCTATCCCTTCTCTTAGTTAGGATGTGCCAGAAACTTTTCTCCCCGATTCGGTTAAGCACCTGCTCATTAGTTACGTGATCAACCCATCTAATTTTCATCATTCATCTGTAGCACCACATTTCAAAAGCTTCTATCATCTTTTTATCTGAACTTCTTATCGTCCACGTTTCACTCCCATACAATACTACACTCCAGACAAATGGTTTCAGAAAGGACTTCCTAACATTTAAATTAATATTGGATGTTAATAAGTTTTCCTTCGTTAGAAACGCTTTTCTTCCCATAGCCATTCTGCATTTTATATCTTCTTTACTTCGGCCATCAGAAGTTATCTTGCTACCCAAATAACAAAATTCATCTACTACTTTTATTGTCTCATTACCTAATCTAATTCCTTCAGCATCGCCTGATTTTCTGACATTGCATTCCATTATCTTCGTTTTACTCTTGTTAATGTTCATCTTATATCTTCCTTTCAAGACACTGTCCATTCCATTAAATTGCTCTTCCAGATCTTTTGCAGTCTCTGACAGAATTACTATGTCATCGACAAATAGCAATGATTTTTTCTTCTCCCTGCACTTTAATGCCCTATCTAATTGTCTCCTTCCATTCATTCACTGCCTGCTCAATGTACAGATTGGACAACATTGGGGAAAGACTACAACCCTGTCTTACTCCCTTCCCAACCTCTGTGTCCCTTTCTTGCCCTTCAACTCTAATAACCGCTGTCTGGTTTTTGTATAGGTTGAATATAACTCTTCGTTCCCTATATTTTACCCCTGATACCTACAGAACTTGGAAGAGTGTATCCCAGTCGACATTGTCAAAAGCTTTCTCCAAATCGACAAATGCTAAAAACACAGGTTTCCCTTTCCTTAGCCTATCTTCTAAGATAAGTCGTAATGTGAGTATTGCCTCCCGTGTTCCTACATTTCTCCTAAATCCAAACTGATCTTCCCCGAGGTTGGATTCCACGAGTTTTTCCATTTGTCTGTGGTGATGTTGAAGTTATTCTGTCCATCCCGATTTGCTAAGCTGTTCTGTGTTAAAAACATGGTTTAAATTGTTATTCAGAATGATTATGATATCCTTATAGCATTTTCTGTCATTGTTCTTACAAAACATATGTTTTTTCATAAATTAAAGCTTAAAAAGCATTAAATTTCAAGATAATGTCACATGATCAAAACCACACTTTTAATAGCTGAAACTCTGATGGCATTACAAGACACAAAGAAGACAAAGCTATATATGTTGATAGCAGTGGCTGTAAAAGTTACTAGATTTTCTGTACTTTTTTTTTTTTTTTTTTTTTTTTTTTTGTATATAATTAATTTTTTCTGTGGTGGAAAATGCTTTATGTAAGAATGGAAAAGAATTTAATGAAGTCTGATAGTGAAAACCTTGTGGAAGTTGCTATGTTTATGGTATCTTAGTTTTCCGAAAATCATCCAGATTTCTACATGCCGGAAATAAGATAATGTGTAAATATTATGGAGGAGAAATTCCTAGCAGGAAAAATATATTAAAAAAATGGATGAAAATTACTTCCCAGGCGAAGGAGCACAGGTAGTTATAGTAGCACGAATAAATTAATAAATTCACACACACACACGCACACACAAACACTAGCTTTCACAGCCTAGCTGCTTCTTCAGGCAGAAGGGAAGAAAAGGGAAAAGGAAATGATGAGGGTTTTAAGGGAGTGGGTAAGGAGCCATTCCAATCGCAGGATATAACGTGTATTTTGTATCCCATCCTTGTCGCCACTTTTGTGTCTCGTTTCCGCCGGTTGTCTTGGGTGTCGGTGGTCGAGTAAAGAGAAACAGACACAGGAAAATAGGATGCACGCTTGTGCAGGTACGGAGGTGACCAGCCAGTGGGATAGCAGAAACTAGAACACTAGACTAAATTAGAACAAGATATATATTTTGTGGAGTATTGGTAATACTTAACTTTTACATAATTCTTGACTGCAGAATGCTGATACATAGTTTAGATAGAGGCCTGCCTACTGATGATTCCTAGTGCCTATCCGATAGCCAAGTCTTAACTGGTGCCTATCTGATTCCCAAGTGGGCAGATGCAGCAGTCGTGGCCACGAGCAGAGTTGCAGCAGAGGGTACTTGTGGTTGACGTCGTAAGAACGCCGTGCCGTGCGTGCATGGTGGCACGCGGCGAAAATACGTGGCGCGCACTTCATACTTGTGTGACACAACAGTGTAAATAAGCATTTGATTCAGATTCAGTATCTGTTTTTCTCCCAAATTCATTTCACTTTTAAATCAACACTGTTTATTAGTGGCCATGCAAAAATTACTTGTTAAGTGTGCAACTATGTAGTTACAGTTAAGATTTGGATTAATTCTTGTGTATACGGAAATTAATCTTGCAGGCTAGTTACTTTCCACATTATGCATTTTTTCCATGCAGATTTGTTACAAAGAAATTTTTCAGATTAAATCAGAACTTTGAAAGCCAAAGAAGGGTGAAAATAAGAGGACAAATATTTTGGCATATATGCCAATATTAAATATTTTCGAAGGTTACTGAGGCTACCTCCTCAGCCAGTATCAGTTGTAAGTATTGGGTAGCATAATGGTTAGTCATGAGTGAAAGATTTTGCATCCCTTATTCAAAAACATATTCTATTTTTGTTTTTTCTTGTCATGGAAGAATATGATACTGTGAAATATAATCAAATAATTGGCACAATTAGCAATCATTTCAAATTGTATTAAAAACAGTTGCATTCGCGAGATGTGCTCAAAAGGCTATTTTAAAACATGATTGCCGCGGTGGAGTAGCCGAGCGGTCTAAAGCGTCTCGCTGCGGGGCGCGCGGTTGCTCGCTGTGGAGGTTCGAGTCCTCCCTGGGGCATGGGTGTGTGTGTGTTTGTCCTTAGGTTAGTTTACCTAGGTTTAAGTAGTTTGTAAGCTACGGACTGATGACCACGCAGTTTGGTCCGATAGAATTACAAACATTTGAACATTTTAAAACATGATTCATTGATTTATCAGTCATATATTGAAATACTCCATCACTTATGTAAATACTTAAACTGACAATCAACATGAAATTTGTAGTTTCACCAACGACATTAGAAAATGACTTCAAATAGAAATTGTTTACATGTCGTAGCGTGAACAGCTGTTTTTTTTTTTTTTTAATGTAAACATCAACACAGTAATCTGTACCTAATAATATTATGCACTTCTACTGCTGCAGAGCATGATACTTAATAGTGAACTAATAGAGTATAATAATATGGAGTGTTAACTTACACATTTCTCATTGCTTGGGACATAACAAAAATACATTTTATGAAGTTTTTTATATGTATTTGTACAGTTCGGTTCTATGTAATATTTGTAGACTTTTTTCAGAAACTTACGTGTCCAAACAATATATCACTGTTAGTTAATTTTATGGCAGCAAGAGTAGCATCAAGTCAGCTGACATCAAAGGCATCACAAAACTCAAAAGGAGCATTTTAGAAGTCTTTAAAATTATTTGAATTTAATTTTCTATATTATTTTTATTTCTACAAAATAATGCAATTTATAAAGGGGAAGAGGCATGTTATGAGAATAAGATGACATAATTGACTGTTTAAGACAATTTCCAAAAAATCTTCCCAATACTCTATTGGACCCAGTGCAGGTTCCCAATCCTTGCTGAGATTATAGCTACAGTCCTCTTTGATAAGATTTTGTGGTGCCAATTTAGACAACTTTTATAATGACACTGTCCTACCATTCTGAAGTCTGTATTCCATTGCATGATTCTGTGTTAAACTTTGCTGTTTAACAGAAAATTGGTTAGGATCCATTAATCAAGTGTGCCTTTGGTCTTCTTAGCATTGGTCTTCAGTAGTGTGTACTGTCTGGCCAATAGACCTATATCTTACCACATTGGCACAGAATCTGCAAAACTCATCCTTCCGCAAAATGAGGTTTTCTTTAAGACTCTTCAAAAATGCCAGATAAATCGCAGTTCTAATTGGTGCTTTTACAATATTCGCCAAACTTTTCCTGATAGCACACCAGTGTGAGGTATGAAGACTGTGGCTTCCTGTTCCTCTGTGTTATTTCCCAATTCCACAGGCTGTACTGTGGTGAGTAATGTTACTTATTGTGCCATTTTTCATAACCAGTTTTTCAGAACGTGGCTTTGAGGTGTTCCAGTTCCTGGGGAAGACTCTATGCTTCTGAGATGGTTAGAACCTTTGAACTACTTTTTTTTTTTTTTTTTTTTTTTTTTAATGCCCCAGGGTCTCCATGCAAATAAAAGTAAGGGGTTTTTTCCGCTTCAACCCGTGAGCAGGGTGTTATCAGTTATGCTCTTTAGTATTATGTCCAGGAGTTGTGGTCTTCTTTCTTCTTCATCTTGCGATCTTCCTATCGGTTCTCACCAATAAGACTTGGGCAATACATAACTCAGTGTAGTAAAAGGTCTGTGGCTCATTGTCTGTGTTCATAGGGGTAAGTTATGTACGTCAGCTTCTATTCCTTAAACTGCTACTCAAATGGTTTAAATAAGATCAACAATTATTCTGTAGTTTAGCCACTCTATCAATCTGCGAAAATATATTTAAATAAACATAAATTAAAGCTCTGAATAACCAACAAAATGGATTCTAAGATAAAGAAGTAATTCACTCACCAAGTAATGAAGTTTATTACTCATTTTGGATATGAAAATGCGGAGGTAGTCCTACTTTATACATCCGTAAATAACTGAATATTTCCCCAACTTTTGTTCACGAGAGCCACAGTATCACATGCACTTGAAAGTAAAAGTTCCAAATTATCACTCTTAAATTAATGAAGTCCCTCATACATTACAGTTCCAAATTAATCTGAAATTAATTACAATATTTGTTATAAAACATAGTTTGTCATCAGATGAGTACACAATAGCTGAATTATCACAGTTCCACACAGCCCTACTACTGTCCGTAGTTTACCACTTTTTAACCAGAGCGGTTTCAGGCAGCTCAGTCACAACCTCTCACCACCGTGTCCACGTTCTGAGTCCCTTCCTAAGTGTTCGAAAGCGTGCTCTACCTGCTCCCAAAATTGTATCCTTCCGCTCATTCTAATGCCTCATCTTTTAAATACAATTTCCCTACCAAAATATTACACATTTGAATATCACAAAATGAAATGCTTTGACCATCTCCCTACAAATGTTGTTTACATTTAACAAAAAAATACATATTTAACAATACTAAAATCAGTTGATACTGAAGCTCTTTGCTCAGGTAGCTATTAAGTGTGGCATCTCACTGTTCAAATACACTGCCATCATCGAAATATAGTTACACAATTAATATTTAATTTATCGTGGCTTTTTATGCAAATATATCCAATTCTTGTCCACAAATACATATAATTGATGAAACGAATATTATAAAGGGAAACTTTCCAGGTAGAAAAAAATTGTATAAAAAATAGAGATTGTATCTGTCAATGAGCCTGTGCTTTAAGTAAGTGCCGGCCGCGGTGGCCGAGGGGACTGAGGCGCTCCAGTCACAATCTGCACGGCCACTACGGTCGGGGGTTCGAATCCCCCCTCGGGCATGGATATTTGTGCCGTCTTTAGTATAAGGTAGTTCGTAAGTAGTTTGTAAGTTTAGGGACTGATGACCCCGCAGTTAAGTCCCATAAGCTTAACAAACATTTGAACTTTGGGTAAGTTAAACAATCTCTATTTTTTATACAATACATACAATTGTGTGTTTATAGCTTATCTGCTGCATATCTACTACTTTTAGTTGGCCACGAGATATTTAAGACACAGTATATAACATAAAATGAATGTTACTAAGAATTACATATAATAAAACACATATATAAATGTAATGCTCTTTGCTGGGTTCATGTTTTGTGTTTCTGTGGTGGAATCTGTTCTAACACAAGAATAAACTACCTCAACGAAAAGCAGAAGAAGAGAGTAAACCGAAGTTCATTGAAAGAATACGGAAATAATGTGGTGCATCTTTTAAGATAGGTAGTGTAGTGCAATGCTGCTCATTAGCTTCTTAAATTGTTACTTATAAACTAAACACTACATATCAATTATTGTAAATATTAGTCTTATAATAATATTGTTATAGTACAGAAATTTATCGTGGCTTTTTATCTGTAAGGGATATTGAGATTGTAATTGCGGTGTTTGATTCTCCCAAGTCTCCTGAATCCATTCATATATTTGCCTTATGATCATTCCCTGATTTAATATGGATTTTTAGAATAATGTGTGTGGCTATATTGTATTTCAGTTGCAATCTGGGATAGTCGCCCTCGCTCATCCAAGACCATCGTTTCCTGTTTCCGAGCAGATTAGGGTAGGGTTTCCCTAACAACCTGTATTCCATTCACTAGGTCCAAACAGTTAGCCGGCCAGCTGGGGAACCCAACAGCTTGCAAAAACTTTCTTTTCACATGGAAACAATCAGCTTCCCCCTTAATCTGTGGTGTCACAATCTCCATGATGAATTAGATGTTGGGATGTTTGGTGTTCAGGTGACCAAGGAGTATGTCCTTTTCACGGGGTCAGATGATGATGAACATGTCATCCACATAATGAAAAATGCAAATTGATTAGGGGTTGAAGTCTATGTAAATTCACAACCACTGGTGAGTAGGCTTCCCATTTGCTTTGTTTCTTCATAGTATATTCCATTAAATAGAAAATTTGTTGAAGTTAGGACATGCCTGAAAGTTTAGACATCTTCCTGTCAAATACCTAACCAGTGAGTTCCAGTAATTCTTCTGGAAGCAACGTAATGAATGATAGAACCATGACCAAGCTTACCAAGGTATCTTAGTCCTTCATCCTGAAACTGTTGAGGAATTTCACAAAATTTACAGAATTTCAGATGTGATACAAGCATGTGCCTACATAGGGGATTAGGATTCCTATCAGCTACTTTTCCCGCATATATGTTGGATTCCATATGTTGCTGACATTGGTGTGTAATGGCACCCAGTCTTAGTGACCTGTAGTGAATCAATGTGGTCTTGGTGGTACAGGTCCTTGTAGTTGTAATTTCTTGATGACTCACTTGTAACTCATAGTCGAGAAGTGCATTGGTTTGTTGTCCAACTTCTTGATGGGGTAATCATTGATCTTTCTGCAAGAGTCATCATTTATCAGGCTCTGCATCCGTTCATTCTAGTCCTTGTGAGAGAGAAAATGTGCTGGCTTAGTAAGTAAGTAACAACCTTAGGCGTCTCTCTTAGAACCTCAGTGACTGCCTTCTCTTTATTGGTAATGTATGACTTTGTAGAGGGAGGTCACTGGATGGGTCTCACTGATTTGGCTCAAACTATATGAGAAGAGTAGCAATTCAGTAGTGTTGGCATGCATGGTATCAATATGTTCATAAACAGCATGTGTTAATTTGCATATCTTCAGGGCCCAATGTCTAGGTTTTCGTTGATTACTGAGTTAAGGGGTAAAGTGTTTTGGGTAGCCCTTGGCCTAGTGATCATCTGTATACAAGACAATACTGTTGCTGTCTTACTGCCATAGTAAAAATTTTAATTTTGGTTTCCTGGGGCTCTTCTAAATTGAGCAAATTGATTGGTTTTTGCACTTTACATGTGGCTATGGTGGTCTTCATTTGGCTTACAAAGGCACAATTTATCATTTGTGGTTCCTGAGAAAATCAAGAAAGACTTTGAGTTTTGGCAACTTAAATCTCGAATTATCAGGATGAACACTTCCATATTTTCTTTCATTATGAATCATCAAAATTTTTATTATATTTTCTTATGTCGATATTCACAAAATAATTGTTTTCAATATTTTTATACGCTACCAAGAACCAAAAGTTCGAACCAATTTTACTTTCACACAAAATCATAAAACCCGATTTTTAGCCAATTTTGCACTGTGAGTCAAAAGTAACTAAATACTAACAATAGTAAATTGTTCAAATATTTACAATACGCTCTGTTCTCCATTACCAAGATACAGTCGAAAAACTGTGATGATTTGCTAGCAAAAGTGTCTACTGTACTGAAAGCAAGATTTCAGGCCATTCTGAAACTTACCACCCGTTTAGAAAAAATCTACACTAGTTAAAATAATTAGGGGATCATTACAGATGAACTAAAATGGTTCAACATCTATCTGGCACTTCTACAGATTGGAGGCAAAAACATTCTGACAATAGAGATAATGGTAATGGATGCAGAGGGGCATGGTGTTGACTTGTGTTTACTCTACCAAATGAATTACACAAGCTGTTGGTTTCAGACAGTGTAGTGAGCAGGCAGTGCTATGCAACAATATAACTTACCCAAAGCTTTGGCATGGAGAGCTCTAGGAAGGTTGGAAGTAGGATATATGCAGAGAGAGTTGGCTGCAGCTATTGGAGTGTTCTAGAGTGTAATTTCCAGGACCTGGATGCAATTTCAGGCAACAGGAACCATTAAAAGAAGGCAAGGCCAAGATTGTCCATGGGTTACATCAGCAGCAGATGACTGTTATCTCAGGTTAACATCTCATTGAGACAGGAGGCTGAATGCAACTCAACTGCAATGCACACTCCGGGTGGCAACAGGATGTGCAAAATCAACACACGACACTGTTTAGCCCACAGAACCGGATGGAGCCACATCTGGATTGGAGTAGTAATGAATGGCATCAATTTCTGCTCTCAGAATTAGTTTAGATTGTGTGTTCAGCCAGACAATCATCATTCTCTCATCTTGAGAGAATGTAGAACTCGGAATTATCTTGCTTATGTGCAGAAAACATCACCATATCAAGGTGGTGGATGAATAGTGTGGGCAGGAATTAGTGTTAATGGAGGTACTGTAATGTAATGAGACATACAGGGGTAGGTTTTGTTGCATTCTAATTTTTAATTGCCAAAAGATGACGCAAGTACACGGGGGGGGGGGGGGGGGGGAAGTTTGATTGCCAGCAGAAATGTGCCGAACAGAAACTGTGGGTGTTTGGGTGTGTGTCTGCAGGCACTGGTAGAAAGTGGCAGTCCAGCCACTTTCTGAGCTGCAAATCCATATTGGCTATTCCATGGAAAAGTGGCGCTTGCCACGGAACATCAAGCGGTGGGGGGGGGGGGGAAGATATTTATTATTATGGCTCTGGATGATCAGCTTGTAATGGTACAGCTCTTGCATCTTCCGTGCTTGCAGTATTAGATTTGTGGTTGATCCTGTCTTATGCAAGACACTTTTTTTGGTATTAATACCCAAACTAGTTTCAGCACTTATTGTGCCATTTTCCGTGGGTTTCTGGTGTTTATTTTATTGTCAATCGCAGGATTTGCGTGTGCATTAATTGCAGGAACACCACACCTCAAATATGACAAGCTGTCAAAACTTGTCATTCCACAATTAATGCACATGCAAATCCTGCGAATGACACAATAAAATAAACACCAGAAACCCACGGAAGATGGTGCAATAGGTACCGAAACTAGTTTGGTTATTAAAACATTAATCCAAGCGTGAGCTCCGTCTTAAATGACCATGCTGTCAATGGGACATTAAACCCTAAGCTTCCTACCTTTTTACAAGATATTGGTTTCATATTCGACAAACTAACCCTTGTCATGCACCTACCTCTGTCTAATGAAAAATACTTATCATTCCATTGCAAGAACACTTTTCTCTGAGAAATTTTATTTAGACATCATATAACCTGATATCTCCTCTCGATAATCTACTGAATTTCTGTTATTTGTAATTCCCAGTATATAAATGTATCGTGATACAGAAGTAAAATGAATCACATTTTTACTGATAAACAGAATTTGTTTTATATAAGCACTACATCCTACTGTTCCAAGGGAAAGAAAGGAACCATTTGTAAAATGCTTACATCAGAGCACAAATGAGCTGCTTAAATAGGAACGTATGTGCCTTTTTTGTGCTCTGACCAGAGCATTTTTCAGCCAGTGTAAATATACTTAAACATTTATTTGCTCCTAAATGCTCAATGCCCATTTCTGTTCAGTACCTCCTAATTGGTTACGCGATCCACCCACCTAATCTGCAGCATTCTTCTGTACCACCACATTTCAAAAGCCTCAATCCTCTTCCTGTCCGCACTGTTTATTGTCCACGTCTCACTCCCATACAAGGCAACACTCCACACAAATGCCTTCAGAAAGGAGTTCCTTAGGCTTAAATCAATATTCAAGGTTAACAAATTTCTCTTTTTCAAGAACTCTATTCTACCCATTGCCATTCTGCATTTTATATCCTCTGTACTGCGACCATCATTTGTTATTTTACTGCCCAAGTAACAAAACTCATCTACGTCTTTTACTGTTTCGTTACCTAATCTAATTCCTTCATCTCACCTGATTTTCTTACACTGCACTCCATTATCCTTGTTATGCTCTTGTTAATGTTCATTTTATACGCACCTTTCAGCTCACTGTCCATTCCGATCAATTGTTCTTCCAGGTCCCTTGCTGTATCTGACATAATTACTATGTCGTCGGCAAAACACAATGTTTTTAATTCTTCACCGTGAACTTTAATTCCTTCTCCAAATGTCTCCTTACTTTCCTTTATAGCTTGCTCAATGTACAAATTGAATAACAAAGGAGAAAGACTACAACCTTGTCTTACTCTCTTTCCAATCACTGCATCCCTTTCATGCCCTTCAACTCTGACAGCCGCTGTCTGGTTTTTGTACAGGTTGTAAATAACCTTACGCTCCCTATATTTTACTCCTGCTTGCTTCAGAACTTGAAAGAGTTTATTCCAATCAACATTGTCAAAAGCCTTCTCCAAATCTACAAAAGCTAGAAATGTAGATTTGCCTTTTCTTAATCTATCTTCTAGGATAAGCCGTAAAGTGAGTATTGCCTCCTGTGTTCCTACATTTCAACATTCATAGAATATATGACATCAATTGCGATTGGGCAAAGCTGAAAATGTGTACCCAGCCGGGATTCGAACCCGGGTCTCCTGCTTTCTAGGCAGTTGCGCTGACCCCTACACCACTGGGGACACAGTGATCACCGCACCTGCTTTGCCCAATTGCAGTTGATGTCATATATTCTATGAATGTTGAATAATAACAACTGCAGGATCAGAAGTGACGTCTGTTCTCTCGGAACAGATGCCACATGTATATATTCCTACATTTCTCCTGAATCCAAACTGATCTTCCCTGAGGCCGGCTTCTACCAGCTTTTCCATCCCTCTGTATATAATTCGTGTGAATATTTTGCAACCATGACTTATTAAACTGATGGTTCTGTAGTTTTCACACCTGTCTGCACCTGCTTACTTTGGAATGGGGATTACAACATTTTTCTTAAAGTCTGAGGGTACTTCGCCTGTCTCATACATCTCACACACCAGGTGAAACAATTTTGTCATGGTTGGTTCTCCCAGAAACTTCAGTAGCCCTGAGGGAATATTATCTACTCCAGCGGCCTTGTTTTGACTTAGGTCTTTCAGGGCCCTGTCAAATTCTTCTCTCAGTTCAGTATTCCTATTTCATCTTCATCTACATCCTTTTCTCTTCCTACAATATTGTCTCGAAGTTCATTTCCTTTGTAGAGCCCCTCTATATACTCTTTCTACCTTTCAGGTTTCCCTTCTTTGCTGAGAACTGGTTTTCCATCTGTGTCCTTGATATTCATAGAGCTGTTTTTCTTATCTCCAAATGTTTCTTTTATTTTCCTGTAGGCTGTATCTATTTTTCCCCTATTTATACATTCTTCTACTTCCTTGCATTTGCCTTCTAGCCACTCCTGCTTAGCCATTTTGCACTTCCTGTCAATCTCATTTCTTAGTCGTCTGTACTCCATTTTGCCTGTTTCATTTACTGCATTTTTATATTTTCTCCTTTCATCGATTAAATTTAGTATCTCCTCTGGTATCCAAGGATTTTATGTAGGTCTTGCCTTCCTACCTATTTTGTCCTCTGCTGCCTTCACTATTTCATCTCTCAATGCTACCCATTCCTCCTCTACTGTTTTATTTTCCCCCCGTATCTGTCATTTGTTGCCTAAAGCTCCCTCTGAAATTCTTAGGAACTTCAGGTTCCTTCAATTTAGCCAGGTCCCATCTCCTTATTTTCCTACCTTTTTGTAGTTTCTTCAGTTTCAGCCCACAGTTCATGACCAACAAGTTATGGTCAGTGTCTATATCTGCCCCTGGGTACGTTTTACAGTTTAAAACCCGGTTCCGAAATCTATGTCTTACCATTATAAAATCTATCTGGTATCTCCGGTGTCTCCTGGTCTCTTCCACATATACAACCTTCTTTTGTGATTCTTGAACCAGGTGTTTGTTATAACTAAATTATGTTCTGTGCAAAATTCTACAAGGCAGATTCCTCTTTCATTCCTTTTGCCCAGATCATATTCACCTACTATCTTCCCTTCCCTTCCTTGTCCTACTACCGAATTCCAGTCTCCCATAACAATTAAGTTTTCCTCTCCCTTAATTGTCTGAATAATTTCCTTTAGCTCCTCATATATTTCTTCAATCTCCTCATCATTGGCAGAGCTAGTTGGCATATAAACCTGTACTACTGTTGTCGGTGTTGGCTTCGTATCGTATCTTGACAATGATAATGCGATCACTGTGCTGGTCATAGTAGTTTACCCGCAATCCTGTTTTCTTATTCATTATCAACCTACTCCTGTGATACCCCCAATTGATATTGTATTTATAATCCTGTACTCACCTGACGAGAAATCCTGTTCATCCTGCCACCGAACATCACTAATCGCAACTATATCTAACTTCAACCTATCGATTTTCCTTTTTAAATTTTCTAGCTTCCCTACCCGATTAAGGGATCTAACATTCCACACTCCGACCCGTAGAATGCCATTATTGTCTTTCCTCCTGAGTAGTCCCCGCCCAGAGATCCGAATGGGGGACAGACAAATGTGCGGTTCCTGAAGAGGGGCAGCAGCCTTTTCAGTAGTTACAGCGGCAACAGTCTGGATGATTGACTGAGCTGGCCTTGTAACATCAGCTAATGAGGCTTTGCCATAACATTACTGCGAACGACTTAAAGCAAGGGGAAACTACAGCCGTTACTTTTCCCCGAGAACATGCAGCTCTACTGTATGAATATATGATGATGGCATCCTCTCGAGTAAAATATTCCGGAGGTAAAATAGTCCCTCATTCGGATCTTCGGGTGGGGACTACTTAGGAGGATGTGATGATCAGGAAAGATAACTCTGGCATTCTACAGATCGGAGCATGGAATGTTAGATCCCTTAATCGGGTAGAGAGGTTAGAAAATTAAAAAAGAAAAAAAGATAGGCTGAAGTTAGATATAGTGGGGATAAGTGAAGTTCGATGGAAAGAGGAACAGGATTTCTGATCAGGCGAGTATAGGATTATAAATACAAAATCAGTTGGGGGTATCACAGGAGTAGGACTGATAATGAATAAGAAAATAGGAATGCAGGTAAACTACTATGAGCAGCGCAGTGATCGCATTATCATAGTCAAGATAGATACAAAGCCAACACCGACCACAAGTACAAGTTTATATGCGCACTAGCTCTGCTGATGATGGGGAGATCGAAGAAATATATGAGGAGCTAAAGGAAATTATTCTGACAATTAAGGGAGAGGAGAACTTAATTGTTATGGGAGACTGGAATTCGGTAGTAGGACAAGGAAGGGAAGGGAAGATAGTAGGTGAATATGGTCTGGGCAAAAGGAATGAAAGAGGAATCTGCCTTGTAGAATTTTGCACAGAACATAATTTAGTTATAACAAACACCTGGTTCAAGAATCACAAAAGAAGGTTGTATATGTGGAAGAGACCAGGAGACACCGGGAGATACCAGATAGATTTTATAATGGTAAAACATAGATTCCGGAACCAGGTTTTAAACTGTAAAACATACCCAGGAGCAGATATAGACTCTGACCATAACCTGTTGGTTATGAACTGTAGGCTGAAACTGAAAAAAACTGCAAAAAGGTAGGAAAATAAGGAGATGGAACCTGGATAACTTGAAGGAACCTGAAGTTTTTGAGAATTTCAGAGGGAGCTTTAGGTAACAATTGATAAAAACAGGGGGGAAATAAAACAGTAGAAGAAGAATGGGTAGAATTGAGAAACGAAATAGTGAAGGCAGCAGAGGACGAAATAGGTAGAAAGGCAAGACCTGCCAAAAATCCTTGGATGTCACAGGAAATACTTAATTTAATTTATGAAAGGAGAAAATATAAAAATGCTTTGAATGAAACCGGCAAAATGGAGTACAGATGACTAAGAAATGAGATTCACAGGAAGTGTAAAATAGCTAAGCAGGAGTGGCTAGAAGACAAATTCAAGTCATTAGAGGAATGTATAAATAGGGGAAGAATAGATACTGCCTACAGGAAAATAAAAGAAACATTTGGAGACAAGAAAAGCAGCTGTATGAATATAAAGAACTCAGATGGAAAACCAGTTTTCAGCAAAGAAGGGAAAGCTGAAAGGCGGAAAGAGTGTATAGAGGGACTATAAAAAGGAAAGGCGCTTAGAGACAATATTGTAGGAAGGTAACAGGATGTAGATGAAGATGAAATAGGAGATATTATACGGAGAGAAATATTTGACAGAGCACTGAAAGACATAAGTCAAAACAAGGCCCCTGGAGTGGACGACATTCCCACAGAAATACTGAAGTCTCTGGGAGAGCCAGCCAAGACAAAACTATTTCACCTGGTACGTAAGATGTATGAGACAGGGGAAATGCCCTCATACTTTAAGCAAAATGTAATAATCCCCATTCCAGAGAAAGTAGGTGCAAACAGATATGAAAATTACAGAATCATCAGTTTAATAAGTCATGCTTGCAAAATTTTAACATGAATTATTTACAGCAGGATGGAAAAGTTGGTAGAAGCCGACCTTGAGGAAGCTCAATTTGGATTCAGGAGAATTCTAGCTTTTGTATATTTGGAGAAAGCTTTTGATAATGTTGATTGGAATACACTCTTTCAGATCTTGAAATCAGCAGGAGTAAAACACAGGGAACGGAAGGTTATTTACAACTTGTACAAAAACCAGACAGCAGTTATCAGTGTTGAAGAGCAAGAAAGAGATGCAGAGGTAGGGAAGGGTGTAAGACAGGGTTGTAGCCTTTCTCCAATGATGTTCAATTTGTAAATTGAGCAAGCTATAAAGGAAAGCAAGGATAAATTTGGAGAAGGAATTAAAGTTCAGGGTGAAGAAATAAAAACACTGTGTTTTGCCGATGACATTGTAATTCTGTCAGCAAAGGACCTGGAGGAGCAATTGAACGGAATGGGCAGTGTGTTGAAAGGAGCATATAAGATGAACATTAACAAGAGCAAAACAAGGGTAATGGAGTGCAGCCTAAGAAAATCAGCTGATGCTGAAGGAATTAGATTAGGTAACGAAACAATAAAGGAGGTAGATGAGTTTTATTACTTGGCAGTAAAATAACAAATGATGGTCGCAGTACAGAGAATATAAAATGCAGAATGGCAATGGGAAGAAAAGCGTTTTTGAAAAACAGAAATTTGTTAACATCGAACACTAATTTAAGCATTAGGAAGTCCTTTCTGAAGGCATTTGTGTGGAGTGTTGCTTTGAATGGGAGTGAAACATGGACGATAAACAGTGCGGACAAGAAGAGTATAGAGGCTTTTGAAATGTGGTGTTACAGAAGAGTTCTGAAGATTAGATGGGTGGATTGCGTAACTAATGAGGAAGTACTGAGCAGAATTGCAGAGAAAAGGAATTTCTGGCATACCTTGACTAAAAGAAGGGATTGATTAGTAGGACACATTCTTAGACATCAAGGAATTGTGAAATTAGCTTTGGAGGGAAGTGTGTGGGGTAAAAATCGCAGAGGGAGACCAAGCGATGAATATAGTAAGCAAATTCAAATGGATGTACGTTGTTGTTCTTATGAGGAGATGAAGAGGCTTGCTCAGGATAGATTAGATTGGAGAGCTGCATCAAACCAGTCTCCGGACTGAAGACCACAACAACAACAAACTCAAATACTGAATTAAATTAAACTTCATAATTAAAAGTTTAGCATTGCAAGGAATAATATATTTTTAAAAAAATGTTAGAAAATATAGCGAATGGAATTCAGGTTGCATAATTAGCAATCCATGTGCTACATCAACACAACTGAATTGCTACTCCATCTTATTTATAGTTTATGATACGAATATTATAGAGGAAAAAATTCCTAACAGGAAAAATATATTTAAAAAAAATAGATGAAGTCTACTTACCAGGCGAAGGAGCACAGGCAGTGATACTAACATATAAACAAACACACACACACACACAAATGCTAGCTTTCGCAGCCTAGCTGTTTCATCAGGCAGAAGGGAAGGAGACGAAAAAGGAAATGATGAGGGTTTTAAGGGAGTGGGTAAGGAGTCATTCCAATCCCGGGACAGGAAAGACTTACCTTGGGGGAAAAAAGGAGAGTAAACAAATACGCACACACACACACACTTACACAGACAAAAATACACCTAGGCAGACATACTGTAGACAGTACTCTACAGTATGTCTGCCTAGGTGTACTTGCATCTGTGTAAATGTGTGGGTGTGTGTGTATTTGTTTACTCTCCTTTTTTTCCCCCCAAGGTAAGTCGTTCCTGTCCCGGGATTGGAATGACTCCTTACTCACTCCCTTAAAATCCTCATCATTTCCTTTTCCCTCTCCTTCCCTTCTGCCTGACAAAGCAGCTAGGCTGCGAAAGCTAGTGTTTGTGTTTCTGTGTGTGTGTGTGTGTGTGTGTGTGTGTGTGTGTTTATTTGTTATTATCACTGCCTGTGCTCCTTCGCCTGGTAAGTAGACTTCATCTATTTTTTTAAAATTTACTTATAGTTTACACGTACTGAAATCAAAACTTTTTCGCATGTGTTTTCTCTTTTCTTATTCCTCACTCAGATGAGATATTTTATTAGTGTTCTCACAAAATTTGAACTAAATTGGTGGGGCCCATCTTTGCAACCAAGTTAATTATCATTATAGTATGACAAGTTTCAGAGTTCACTTCTTCACCTGCTTCAGACAGAAATCACACCACAACCTGTTCAGCTGCACTGTTGGTGTCCTGACCTTTGAGATCATAATCACCTCTCCAGAATCAGAAGTACATCAGAAAGAAACTTTCACTCTGCAGCCGAGTGTGCGCTGATATGATACTTCCTGGCAGATTAAAATTGTGTGCCGGAACCGGAACTCGAACCTGGGACCTTTGCCTTTCGTGGGCAAGCACTCTACCGACTGAGCTATCCCAACACAACTCATGATGCCGTCTCACAACTTTACTTCCGCCAGTACTTCGCCTCTCGCTTTCCAAACTTCACAGAAACATCCCTTAGGCTGTGGCTAAGCCATGTCTTCACCATATCCTTTCTTCCAGGAGTGCTAGTCTTGCAAGGTTCACAGGAGAGCTTCTGTGAAGTTTGGAAAGTATGAGGCGAGGTACTGGCAGAAGTAAAGTTGTGAGGCGGCATCGTGAGTCTTGTGGGATAGCTCAGTCGGTAGAGCACTTACCCGCGAAAGGCAAAGGTCCCAGGTTCGAGTCCCAGTTCCGACACACAATTTTAATCTACCAGGAAGTTTCAGAAGTACATCGTCAATCAGTTACCTCTTAGTCAGATTGCTAAAACTTCGCACTAGGCCTTCAGTGAGGTGTGATTTTTACACTACCACATATGCCATTACAATCATCTCCTCGACTGCTGTCAAGTGTCTTACCTATTGGGCACTAGGCACTCGCAGTATACCTATGGACTGTACAATCAACTAATACTATGTTTCACTCATCATTGGCCGGCCGCGGTGGCCGAGAAGACTGAGGCGCTTCAGTCACGGTCTGCACGGCCACTTCGGTCGGGGGTTCGAATCCCCCCTTGGGCATGGATATTTGTGCCGTCTTTAGTATAAGGTAGTTCATAAGTAGTTTGTAAGTTTAGGGACTGATGACCCCGTAGTTAAGTCCCATAAGCTTAACAAGCATTTGAACATTCAACATTGTACAGATGGTTCCATTTGCTACCCTTGCTGATCCAGGCTTTGTTTTTGCTGCCACTTGTACAGTACTACAAATTTGGAACATCTATGAATTTTCATCACCCAATGTAGATTGTCACAAATAGTCATTACAGAAATGAGCAATAGTAAAAACAAAGTCAAACTAATCAGGGGAGACCTGCAAGGTGAGATACATTGTCTGAGTAGAATTTATAAAAATAAGACTATTGTTGGAAAAACAGACATTCAGAGTGCAAATGTCAGTTGCCCTGAAGTTTACATGCCATAAATGAAACACCAAGTCCGATAATGTGAAAATGTCAACAGATGACTAATTGAAGGTCCACATCCATGTAAAAAAAAAAAAAAAAAAAATAAATAAATAAATAAATAAATAAATAAAAATAATAAAACAATAAAAAGCACACACAATACATTCAGTTATAGTGTGGAAAGGAAAGAAAAGGCAACCACTCGCATATAGGTGACTGATGTGTGGTGCACAGAAATACACAACAGAAACGGTATTTTCTCCCTCCTCCTCCTCCTCATTCTCCCTGCCTCTTCCATGCTGTACCTTGAAAACTCACTATAAAATCAATGGGTCCTCTATCAAAAGACCTACCACTCAATATTGTGCCACTCCTCTTCATCTTGTGCCTCCATCCTTACCAATTGATCATCTCCCATTGCTCAGGAAATGGCCATCTGTATTCAGTGGTTACTCTTGCTATACTCACATTTGTATGTGTTTGGGATCTATCAGAGTGTGTGAAAAATCTCAAGAGAGAGCGTCAGTAGTTTCCTGTTGCGTTTGTCTCTGGGCACCATGCATCAATGAGCTATGGGCGAGTGGTTGCTTTATTTTACATATTACTCCATCCAGGAATTTCCATTCTTATACTTTAAACTATAATAAATGTACCATTGTTCAGAATGAAGTACGGTAAGCAAAAACTGCAGTGGTCTCTCCCAGAGAGCAACCATCATCTGAACATTTGGCGTATTGGGATATTGACCTGAATCTTAAAAGTGAATGCTACTTTAGATACTTGGGCTTGTTTATCACAGTTTCGCATGATTAAATAAATCAATGGCAGTTTGTGCTGACTTTCTTCATGAATGTTCAGTATCTCCTATTAATTATATTACCACCCCTCTCCCCCAACACACACACACACACACACACACACACACACACACACACACACGATATGCTAGGATGAGACCCACAAATGTTTTATAAGTATTCTTTTTGTAGACTCATAGTATATTCTTTGCATCATATTAAATAGTTTACCTCCTACTTGACTTGCAATCTACAAGGGAATCTTACATGCTGGCTTTTTTCAATTTTCTTTTTACTTAATGGAATTTGAAAGTCTGACCTCAGATATCATTTGCCCAAAACAGAATGAAGCATTTCTTGAAAAATTGCCTTTGAAGATAAGATTTCTGAATGTGGTTTAAGTACAAAACATTTTCACATAATGGCATTGTTAACTTATCAGGTGACATAGAAGTCTGCTATTGTATCTTTACTAGATTCAGTCTTTCTACTAACAGATATTTCTTATACTTTTATTTCAATTTCCTATTTGTTAACAAATGGAAATAAAAAATTTATATGTATTGAATCATGTTTTAAAATGATGTTCGAACTCATAGCATCTGGTAGTGTACAATTTAAAAAGTGCAGTCTTGGTTGGAGGATTAGATTTTCATTTATTCCCCAGTGATATTTTTCATCCTATTCAGAAATTTTCAAATTGATTGGTAATAGATGGTGACACATGGGATACCAAGCATAGAAATGTCCCAGCATGTAAATGCCCTTCTCAAATTTTCAAAGACATTGGTTGGTGACAGTTGCTGCACAAATACCACATAAATACCCTCATTTCATTTAAAAGGAGAAAGTTTTCTAAAAAAGATACTGGTGCTAAATTTTGTTGAGTGTAATTATTCCTCCTTGCAATTTTACAACCTTGTGTAGTGGCACGTTGCCAATGCCACATAGATACAAGACCTTTGCGATGCCTGCCAAGAATAGTCATAACAAAAGAAAAGTATTTGTCTTGCGTAGTGTTGTGCTGAGTTTGGGAATACGTGCATGTTGCACTGTGTTTCAGAATGTTCTTAATGTTATTTCTGTGATTCTCCGTGAAGATTTTTGCTGGTATGAGACAAAATGCCTTATATGAATCATTCAATTCCAATACCCTTAAGATATCTTACTAATTAATAGTTCACAAATATCTTATACCAACACAAATTTGTCTGTGAATCACATAAATAACATTAAGAACTTTCTGAGACACACTGTGCAAAGTGCATGTATTCCCAAACTCGGTACAACACTACGTAAGACAAATAGTTTTCTTTTGTTATGACTACTCTTGGCAGGCAGCGCACAGGCCTTATATCTGGGTGGTGTTGATGTTGCTGTCCTGGAGTATTTACTTCATTTAGCTGGCCATTTCCTGTTTCCCATGGCATTTCATGTCCATTTATTTGTAAATGCAAATCAGTCTACCTTGGAAAAGCAAGGTGTACTCAAAATAATATATATTTCTTTCTGCATTGATGGTAAGAAGTATTTCAGTGCTTGCAAAAGTGCATAATTAAAGCAAATAAGAATGCATTTTGAGTAATAATGCTTCAATTTAAATAGTGCTCAGACTTCTTGTCATAAAAAATAAAAATAAAAAAAATGTTTCTTATTTGCTGAGATGTTCAATGTAATTAATTTTTTTTCTTTCTCTTTCTTTTCCTGTTTAATACTCAACAGCAACACTACAATATCCACACGGGCGAGAGGCCATATGCGTGCAAATTCTGTGAAAGAACATTTACAAATTATCCCAACTGGCTAAAACATACACGTAGACGTCACAAGGCCGATCCTCGGGGAGGGGCAATGCAGCAGCAGCAGCAGCAACAACAACAACAGCAACAACAACAACAGCAGCATCAGCAGACACAGCCACAGCAAGCACAGCATATTGTACAGCCACAGGTACAAAAACTTAATCCAAAACATAAAATGAAATTTTTTGTTGTTTGCAAACTCATATCGCTTCTTGTTCTACTTCGGCACATTGACAATCTACAATGAGGGAATAGCCAACTTCTAAATAAAAATATTCGGTCCAAAACCATTTTAGACCATTAAGCATATTTAGTAACAAGTATGTTTCCAAAAGAGTACCTCACAGAGAATTGCTTGTTATGTATGTTGAGCAACTCATTTGATATTGAGTTTGTTACTAATTGAAACTTGTGTATTGTTGTTTTCTCTTCCCTCAGATACTTATTTAAGGCAGCAGAATTGTGTTAAAAGGCTCTCTTTATTATGAATTGTCTTACTTTATCCACCATTGTTTTGCAGCAAGTTCTTTTTATTCTCCTTTCATTCAAAGTTTCTGATTTCTGTTTGTATCATAACATACTCACATTGACTAACCCAACAATTTTTTTCATATGACATCACTGGCAAGGAGTGTGACTGCCTATGTAATATTTATGGTCAAACCACAGCCAGCTAAAATGTACAAAAATTCTTTATTCACATTAACATACCGTAACTATCAACAGTAATACATTTCCTTGGGACAACATTGCCTCGTTATACCAAAGGTATTAAACATAAGGAGAGAGAATGTCGTCTCAAGGAAATATATTATTGTTGATATAAATATCACCTCGGCCTGAGGAACAAGGAGGGGTTGTTCCCAATCATGTTCTTTGCTAGGGTGCTATTCCAATATAGGAGAGTCCTGGCAATTTGATACACATTTCACAGGGAATGTTGAGGAAGGATTAAAGTATGTGGTGTGGAGGGAGACGTGCTTTAAGACAGTCCATGCAGTCACTTCGTCTGCAATACTGTGTTAGTTGAGTGGTGTGAAACACCTACCTAGTAAGTAAGAGGAAATTTTAATTCAATGCCTCTCCTTGTGTTTAATACTGTAACTAGTTTTGATGCACTATGGCACCATTAGAAACATGTTAATAAGAAAAATTACAAATTGCAAAATAATAAGTATTGATTGACATTGTCAAATAAATACATTTTGAAAAAAGAAGAAGAAGAAGGGGGGGGGGGGGGGAAAGAAAGAAAAAAGAAAAAGAAAAGAAAATACAGCTGATTTGGTAACTGGAACCAGGCCATTTAAAAAGAGTCATACTGCCCCCCCCCCCCCCCCCCCCCAATTATCTGCAGTATCCACAGCATACAGTATCATCCCATTTCTGACCATAAATTCATCCACACCTTACAGCAGCAGACGAAGCTGTATCAGTGAAACAGTTGGTAAAGTACTGATGTGCTGCATTGGTCATATGATTACATAGCATGCACAAGCAAAATTGTTGGAAATTTGTGCTAAGCAGGACCAGTATGAGTGAATTTAGAACACAGAACAAACATGTACTGTATTCTACATACATGTTTGTAATGTGTTCTAAATTCATTTGTACTGGTCCTGCATAGCACAGATTTCCAACAATTTTTCTTGTGCATGCTCTATAATCATGTGATCAATGTGGCACATCATCAGTACATTACCACCTGTTTCACTGATATAGTTTCTTCTGCTGCTGTATGGTGTGCATTAATTTATGGTCAGAAATGGTAAAATACTGTGTGCTGTGGCTACTGCAGCCAGTGGGGAAGGGGGGCCTGGTTTGACTCCTTTAAATGGACTCGTTCCAGTTACCAAATCAACTGTATTTTATTGTATTTTAATTTATTTACTTGATAATATCAAACAATACTTATTATTTTGCAATTTGTAATTTTTGTTATTCATATGTTTGATAATGATGCCATAGTGCATCGAAACTAGCTGGAGTACATTAATATGAATAAATAAATTTTATACATTCTTGGTGACTGTGACTTAACCACTATACATGTGGTATAAAATGAAGTAACCCAACAAATTACAGTTCAGTTTATATTTCGTCCTATTGTCAGTATTAGTAAAGATCACACTCAGTTCACAATACTAAAATATTATGTGACAAACTTAACTACTCATCCTGCAGCTGATTTTGTATGTTATTTCTGTTCTATGCAGTGTAGTTCATTTAGTCACTGGAAGAGCTAAGTCTAATTATATTTCAAAAAGATATGAATTATTATATTGTTGATATATGGTACATCATTTCAGTGATCTACATTTAAAATAGTTCGCATTTGTTAAACACCAAATGAAATATTTTTCCTTGATCTTTTGTAGTGTCTTTCAAGTTACACAATGCCCCCACATTTCCATAGAAAACAGCATATCAGTGAAATTTTTTAGAGCACTTATGTAGATAATCTGTGTATGTCAAGAATATCAAATGCACTGTGGTACTTCTTTTAAGGCCCTCTCCTCATCAATGATAGTGTTTCTTTCATTAAAATAATTATGATTTTGTACCATGGTACTCCACTCCCATGAACCACAGACATTGCCGAGGTGGGGTGACTTGTGTGCCTCAACGATACAGATAGCCGTACCGTAGGTGCAACCACAGCGGAGGGGTATCTGTGGAGAGGCCAGACAAACGTGTGGTTCCTGAAGAGGGGCAGCAGTCTTTTCAGTACTTACAGGGGCAACAGTCTGGATGATTGACTGAGCTGGCCTTGTAACATCAGCTAATGTGGCTTTGTCACACAGTTACTGCGATCGGCTTAAAGCAAGGGGAAACTACAGCTGTTATTTTTCCCGAGGACATGCAGCTCTACTGTATGAACATATGATGATGGCATCCTACCGGGTAAAATATTCTGGAGGTAAAATAGTCCCCCATTCGGATCTCCGGGCGGGGACTACTCAGGAGGATGTGATCATCAGGAAAGACAACACTGGCATTCTACGGATCGGAGCATGGAATGTTAGATCCCTTAATCAGGTAGGGAAGCTAGAAAATTTAAAAAGGGAAATGGATAGGTTGAAGTTATAGTGGGGATTAGTGAAGTTCGGTGGAAAGAGGAACAAGATTTCTGGTCAGGCGTGTACAGGATTATAAATACAAAATCAGTTTGGGGTATTACAGGAGTAGGACTGATAATGAATAAGAAAATAGGAATGCGGGTAAACTACTATGAGCAACACAGTGATCGCATTATCGTAGTCAAGATAGATACGAAGCCAACACCGACCACAGTAGTACAGGTTTATATGCCAACTAGCTCTGCCAATGATGAGGAGATCGAAGAAATATATGAGGAGCTAAAGGAAATTATTCAGACAATTAAGGGAGAGGAGAACTTAATTGTTATGGGAGACTGGAATTCGGTAGTAGGACAAGGAAGGGAAGGGAAGATAGTAGGTGAATATGGTCTGGGCAAAAGGAATGAAAGAGGAATCTGCCTTGTAGAATTTTGCACAGAACATAATTTAGTTATAACAAACACCTGGTTCAAGAATCACAAAAGAAGGTTGTATATGTGGAAGAGACCAGGAGACACCGGGAGATACCAGATAGATTTTATAATGGTAAGACATAGATTTCGGAACCAGATTTTAAACTGTAAAAGTACCCAGGGGCAGATATAGACTCTAACCATAACTTGTTGGTCATGAACTGTGGGCTGAAACTGAAGACACTACAAAAAGGTAGGAAAATAAGGAGATGGGACCTGGATAAATTGAAGGAACCTGAAGTTCTTAAGAATTTCAGAGGGAGCTTTAGGCAACAAATGACAGATACGGGGGAAAATAAAACAGTAGAGGAGGAATGGGTAGCATTGAGAGATGAAATAGTGAAGGCAGCAGAGGACAAAATAGGTAGGAAGGCAAGACCTACATAAAATCCTTGGATACCAGAGGAGATACTAAATTTAATCGATGAAAGGAGAAAATATAAAAATGCAGTAAATGAAACAGGCAAAATGGAGTACAGACGACTAAGAAATGAGATTGACAGGAAGTGCAAAATGGCTAAGCAGGAGTGGCTAGAAGGCAAATGCAAGGAAGTAGTAGAATGTATAAATAGGGGAAAAATAGATACAGCCTACAGGAAAATAAAAGAAACATTTGGAGATAAGAAAAACAGCTCTATGAATATCAATGACTCTGATGGAAAACCAGTTCTCAGCAAAGAAGGAAAAGCTGAAACGTGGAAAGAGTATATAGAGGGGCTCTACAAAGGAAATGAACTTAGTGGCATTATTGTAGAAAGGGCAGATGAAGTAGATAGGGATGAAATAGGAGATACTATACTTAGAGATGAATTTGACAGAGCACTGAAAGACCTAAGTCGAAACAAGGCGCCTGGAGTAGATTGTATTCCGTCAGAGCTACTGAAGTCTCTGGAAGAACCAGCCATGACAAAATTGTTTCACCTGGTGTGTAAGATGCATGAGACAGGTGAAGTACCCTCAGACATTAAGAAAAATTTTATAATCCCCATCCCAAAGGAAGCAGGTGCAGACTGGTGTGAAAACTACAGAACCATCAGTTTAATAAGTCATGGTTGCAAAATATTAACATGAATTTTTTACAGAAGAATGGAAAAGCTGGTAGAAGCCGACCTCGGGGAAGACAGTTTGGTTTCAGGAGAAATGTAGGAACACGGGAGGCAATACTCACTTTACGGCTTATCCTAGAAGATAGATTAAGAAAAGGAAAACCTACATTTCTGGCTGTTGTAGATTTGGAGAAGGCTTTTGACAATGTTGATTGGAATAAACTCTTTAAAGTTCTGAAGCAAGCAGGAGTAAAATATAGGGAGCATAAGGTTATTTACAACTTGTACAAAAACCAGACAGCGGTTGTCAGAGTTGAAGGGCATGAAAGGGATGCAGTGGTTGGAAAGGGTGTAAGACAGGGTTGTAGCCTTTCTCCAATTTTATTCAATTTGTACATTGAGCAAGCTATAAAGGAAAGCAAGGAGAAATTTGGTGAAGGAATTAAAGTTCAGGGGGAAGAATTAAAAACATTGTGTTTTGCTGACGGCATAGTAATTCTGTCAGATACAGCAAAGGACCTGGAAAAGCAATTGAACAGAATGGACAATGTGCTGAAAGGTGCATATAAGATGAATATTAACAAGAGCAAAACTAGGGTAATGGAGTGCAGTGTAAGAAAATCAGGTGATGATGAAGGAATTAGATTAGGTAACAAAGCAATAAAGGAGGTAGATGAGTTTTGTTACTTGGACAGTAAAATAATAATGATAGTCGCAGTACAGAGGATATAAAATTCAGAATGGCAATGGGTAGAAAAGCGTTCTTGAAAAAGAGGAATTTGTTAACATCGAATATTGATTTAAGCCTAAGGAAGTCCTTTCTGAAGGCATTTGTATGGAGTGTTGCCTTGTATGGGAGTGAAACATGGACGAGAAACAGTGCGGACAGGAAGAGGATTGAGGCTTTTGAAATGTGGTGGTACAGAAGAATGCTGAATATTAGGTGGGTGGATGGCGTGGTACTGAACAGAATTGGGGAGAAAAGAAATTTCTGGCATACCTTGAGTAAAAGAAGGAATAGATTGGTAGGGCACATTCTTAAGCATGAAGGAATTGTGAATTTAGTGTTGGAGGGAAGTTTGTGGGGTAAAAACCGCAGAGGAAGACCAAGAGATGGATACAGTAAGCAGATTGACAGATGTAGGTTGCCGTTCTTATGTGGAGTTGAAGAGGCTTGCTCAGGATAGGGTATTGTGGAGAGCTGCATCTAACCAGTCTCTGGACTGAAGACCACAACAACAACCACCTTGGTACTCTGGATTCCTTGTCAAAGACTCTTCAGATATCTAGATTATTTGCAAAACACATGTAACCTGTGCATAAACAAAGCTGTATGTTATTCTAGAAAAATCAACTGAAAGTTCTTGGAAATAAAAATTGTAGTATTATTATGGTAAAAAGCGGCATTTACTAACTGTTCATTAAAAAAAGTGTGTGAGTTGTGCCACAAGTGATACTTGGAGCTTTAGGTACTTGCCATATTAGCTAGTGTACAAGAATTACTTGGGGTAGTTACCAATTAGATAGGACTGTTTAGTGTGTAAGAGCTGGTTACAGGGACTATTAATGCAGTTTTTCAGTTTCAAACATAATGACAATTTAATAATATCATCATGATATATAGATCACAACTCACTGGAAAGGCAATTGCTGATCCATAGACAGGCACATAGACTAGTGTCACATATTCAACAAGCTCCCATCCATCAATTGTGAAGTTGTTGCAATCATTACAGCTTTATACATAGGTATGACTACCAACCATTTGTCCACTAAAATGAATAAATAAATGCCCACCCCCCACCACCACCACCACCAAAATGTGGTCAAGAACAGGGTGGACTACCCTGTTGCATAACACGCATCTGAACATTACATGCTCAATTTCAGTGGCTACTTCACAAATGTAAGCCATCTGGATCCTACCTTCCATCACCAGCTTTTCTGAACTTTGTGAATGGGAGTTATCATTACAGCCCACTCTGTGGTCTCATCGTCCTGGCCTCAATCTACGGTAACCTACCGTCCTTACATCCCCTACCCAACAGCCCCTCTCCCTATCCCAAATCATACACCTACTCCCAGGTGGGGGAGTGTTATGCATCAATTGACCAAGCACATTTTGTGTTTTTTTAGATTTTTGTAGCAGGTTGTATATGGTGATGTGAACTATCCATAAAAAAACATTTTGACCTGAGCCTGTCGATTCGTCGAGAGGAAGTTCATTTGAACCAAGTGCCAAATACTCCACCGATATTATTGTATTTTTCCATCAGCTGACTAACAGTCCTACCTTGCGACTTTGTTTTGCATCTGTTGGCTATCTGAAATCTTGAGATAAATTACGGGAAAAGGACGATGAAAATGTAGAAGTCCTGTGTTTTGACCTCAAAAACACGTTGCCTCTACCAAGAATTCATATGAACATTGTGTTCTACAAGTGACAGTTATGGCTATATAATCTAGGGATTCATCATGCTAGTAATGGAAAGGGGTGTTGCTATGTCTGGTCGGAAGGTAAGGCAGGACGTGGAGCACAGGAAGTAGCATCTTGTTTATTGAAGGATTTAATGGAACAGGTATCGACAGCTAAAGAAGTAATTTTGTGGTCCGATTCATGCGGTGGACAGAACAGAACCATCAATATGCTTCTAATGCTAAAAGCAGTTCTAGAACAGCATCCTATATTGCACACAATAAGACATAAGTTTCTTATGCCTGGCCATAGCTTCCTACCGAATGACAGCAATTTCGGAGAAATAGAATGCGCTCTCAAACTGAAACAGAGACTTTATTCACCCGCCGACTATATGAATGTCATAAAAAAGTGTTGCAAACGAAACCTTCGTACAGTCCGTAGAATGAAGGTTGAAGATTTCAAGAGTACTTCAAATATACAAAATCGCAGAACCAACTCCTGGAATGAGGCAATATACTGAGGTAGACCTGTTTAAAGACAAACCATTCAATATAGTTTTCACAACTTTCATGGTGGGCCATTTGAAGTTAACATTAGAACGACATCAGTAGGTCAGCCACCTCGAATGCGGAACAAAAATAACTTTCATGCCCTGTTGACGCCTTTATGGCCAAATGGGTAGCCAATTCCTGAAGCCAAGTTAAAGACATTCAATATCTAATGGACCTCATACCAAAGGACACACAAGATTTTTGTCGCAAACTTGATTTTGAGGATGACATTAATGGCTTCTGACAGCTCATAACTTGATTTTACTATTGATAATGAAATATCACAGTAAAATGTCTATAATTTTTCTTTACATTAAATGTCTGAAATAATTTTGTAATGTTGTGATAGGTGTCAAGTACCAGTATATTCAAATGATGTGTACAACTGTTCAGAAGGAAAGTTAGTACCTATGTTCTTACATCAGTAAAATACATTTACATCTTCATGCCCCTTAAAATTTATTATTTATTGTCACCATTTTTTATTTCAAGTTATCTTTTGATAATTGCACTAGAAAGAATAAATTATTTTCGGACTGTATACGGAGAGCTGTACTTCAAGCTTCAAGTTATTTACTACTTATTACTTCAATAAGTAGCTTATAAGAGTGATGTTATTTCTTCTTGTATCGGTTAAATATCAAATAAATATACCCTGAAATAATACAATTATATTGTATTTTCTGAAAGAATAATTTCACTACATCCTCCTCTAAAATGCATCACTTGACCAAGTGACACATTTCGCCTTTTAGTTAGTTAATCCAAAATGTAGAAATGAAAATTACATCTAAAAGCATCAAATGACCAAGCACCATTTTTGTATAAATGTTGAGTTTCGGTGCATTTTATATGTTTTTCAGATATGAGCATGTAAATTTATTTCAGGTTCATTACCTTACTGCGTCAGAACCTAAATTTGGTGTAACCGCAGAATTTATATTAACACTTTCGCGTTTTCGTTAATATCTCAACATCCAGTTTTGGCGCTTGGTCAACTGATGCATAACACCATCCAATTCATACCAGTCTCCCAAACATCTACCACTCCTCTCTTCTACCGGCATGGTAAAGCTGCATCTCACATTTCCATGTATGAAGTCCCTACAGAATGAAAGCAGAGGTAAACTGACTGGCTTTTGTGAGAGTTTTGGTTTGACATCTGCTTCAAGAATCATAAATGAAGACTATATACATGGAAAAGCCCTGGCAATAAAGCCAAGTACCAAATAGATTACATTTTTACCACTCAAAGATTTTTTTAGGGGGGGGGGGGGGTCAGGATGTATTAATTTTCCCTGGAGCAGATGCCAATGCCAATCACAACTTGCTTGTAGCACACATAAAACTAGCCTGAAACATATTAAAAAGAAGCAATTTGTAAAGAAGTGGGTTCTATCCAAATTGAAAAATTTATAAATAGTGTTGAAGAAAAATTGGGAAATATTAGACTGTTTGAATATAACAGAAGAATTCCAATATTGGAAACTTTAGGGAAAGAAGTTGGAAAAGTGGTAAAAAGAGGAATAAAAAGAATTTATTGGGCAAACTGAATAGATCGAGAGAAGACAAAAGTGATTCTTCAGCAGAAGGAAAAATGACAGTATCAGAAAGTGAGCAACAAATTGAGAAGAACTACTGACAAACCTAGAGAAAACTGTATGAGAAATCAATGTGAGGAAATAGAACAGTTGGAAAGCAAGGGAAAATAGATTAATTGTACAGAGGTACAAAGTATATAACCATTATGGCCAAGTATGCACATTCCACACATCAATAATATGAATTTACAGTGTTTGTGTGTGGAATAGAAAAGTTCAAGGTGTACATCTTAATGTAGCACAAATATTAATAGTCCATTCATAATACCTGTATAAACACTTTCCACTCGAATTACACAATAACATAATTCTTCAAAATTAAAGTTCCAACTGGCATTCTGAATTGCGGATATAGAACAGAGGGGATACAATCTGGCATATATTGAAGAAGAAGAGAAATTCAAGGACCAGGACGAGTGGAGCAGCCTCATTCGCTGACCATCGAATAAGATGGAATGACATGGGATATGATGATGATGATGATTGTCATGTCAATATTTTGCAACCATGACACATTAAACAGGTAGTTTAGTAAATTCAGATCTGTCATTGTATACCTTTCTGCAGAAGTTATGCCTGTCTCATACAAGTGCCTTTTCTGTTGGAATTCTGTGATTTGTGAGGTCCTTTTAAATGGAAATGGGCTTTGTTTGCTCACATAATATTCCAAGGCCATTCATTGTCCGCTTCCATGTGAGCAAGAAATTCTAAAACAAACAGTTGTGTTACTGGCAGGTCAGCATGAAAAAACTCCTGGATATGTATGGATAGCAATGCAGGGTGTTTCTTAGAATTTTATATACCTTACTGACAAGGATGTCAAAATTTCAGGCAATATTCTCCATGCGCAGCATGTCTGCACACCACTGCTTAACTCCTCCTGCAATGCTAGGGAAATGTCTTCTATCAACATAGGATCAGTAATATTTTCCTTCCTCTGCCACATCACATTAAAATGAATCTTTCGTTTCAAATTTTTTAAACCATCCTCCAGACCTGAGGCAAACATTCGACCTGTCCTATTTTCCATGGGCTTGAGTGCCTGCACACCAGAAGCTCTTCTTGTAAAAGAGCTTTAATACCATCCTTCATTGAGACAGACACACCAAGCTTCTCATAATGAGGAACAGCTGTTCCCCTGCACCTCTTATGAAGTATATTCTGACACTTCCAGCATCAGCTGCTGGCAAAATCATAACACTTCCCCCTTCTTTCACAGTTCATACTGGATGTTATGCTGAAAGTGGTTCTTTTTTACATTTTGAAACTGTAACTTAAATTATAATTACACTGTACGTTATCTACATATGATAAAACGCACAGTAACATAATTACATCTTGAGAAAAGTACTACTACTTTACTAAGATTTTGACAAGTGATTTCGGTACACTCAGGTACCATCACGTGGTCTGATGAGGCCAATACATTTGTTCAGCTTTAAAAGTAGATATGCTCTTTGAATTAAAATCTATTTCTGATTAATATCTTTCTACAAGTGAATTTAGTGCACCCCTGGATCCCTTCATAAGGAAACTAAGCATCATTATGTCAATAGTCAATGCCTGTGCCTGGTACCAATCATTTATGGTCAACTTTAGAAACTGATGGAATTGTAATAAATGAAAATTACTATTGAAGCAATGAATAAATAAAGGATTGTATTAGGATAAGTCCTTTTGTGTATGTTCAACCTACATAATATAGTTACTATTTTACTAATAGAATATTATTGTTTGCCTTCTTTTTCTAGGATAATTGTCTATTATCTTTTATAACTTTTTATACAAATGTCTGAGGAATTGATCCAGAACTAGAACTATGATTCAAGTGGTTGATGTAATTTATCGTCCATTTATTTAAAAAAGTTGTTAGTTCATATGTCATACCTAATATTGCTCACCACAAAGTTTATAGATCACTTTCATTTACTTCATTATACTGTATTTCATATAAGATGCAGTGAAGCATAATATTGGTTATATAATAAGGAAAGTCCAGGTTGGAATAAATAATATGTGAGGACAGTTTACAACTCACCGCAAAGACGTGGCGACGAGCTGCGACAGGCACATACAAAAGACACACACATACAACACATTCAGCTATCGGCCATGGCCTTCTTCAGAAAATAGAGCACTCACGCAATCACACAGGCACACAACACAGTCATACAACCATCACCTCCGACTGCCACACTTCGAATCACGCTCTGAATGTGTTGTATGTGTGTGTCTTTTGTATGTGCCTGTCGCAGCTCGTCGCCTCATATTATAATATTGGTTATTAAATTTGTGTTGAATTATGGATTATACTGTGTCATCTTCTGTCATTACAATTCAAATAAAATTACTGAAATGGCAAGTATAATACTTTATAACTAATAAGACTATGAATATTCTTTTGCAGCATTTGGTTCAACAGCAGCAGTCTCAGCAACAAGGTCAGCAACAGCAGATGCAATCAGGCCCTCTCCATGTTGCTGTGTGTCAGCCCCCACCAGTACCACCACCACCTCCCCCGCCGCCACCCTTACAACAACAGCAACAGCAGCAGTTGGGACTTTCTCAGTTGCCTGTAATGACAGAAACACTGTACCATCAGGCTGCCCTACAAGCACACCATTCACAGCCAACTCCACCCCAACTGCAAATCTACCATCCAGAGCATATGCATATTGCTATGCATGCACCATCGCACCACCACCACCATCAACAACATCATCCACATCACATAATGCCTCTGTGAAAGTGAGAGTTCAGACAGCTCTTTGAAGTACCTTATCATTTTATGAAACTGTTATTTTTTTCTAATTTACTTAAGTTTATGGAGAAACAACAGTGATGCTGGAGTAGTACCTTCTATGGTAACAATGTGCAGCAAGTTACGGAGTTAGTGTATGGAGATAGTGTTGCAGGAGTGGTACCTTCTATGGTAACACTGTGTAGCAAGTTATGCTCTGATGATGAAGAAGGAGTGCTTTCTCATGCCTTTCTTGATTTTGCCTGTTGGCAGTATACTAACATTTCTATACTCTCAGTGGAAATGAAGGGGATAAGATGGTAAGATGGGGAAAATGTATTTTTGTCACATTTTCAGTATCGCTTTTGGATTTTGGAGAACTACTCATCACCATATTGTGAATCCTCCAAATAACTGTTTGTGTGTTTTGTAATCTTGTATAACAACATAAAATTTTGTTGTAAACTGTAACAATTCACATTTTACTCTCAAGAGTTCACTATTGTGTGTTTCGTGGTTACAAAGTTTGTATGTCAAAGTATCCACAAGGTACATAGTCAGTTACAGTGCTTTCCCGTGGGACGGTATTGCACTGTTTTGATGATAAGTGGTGTCTTCTCAGAATATATTGCACAACCTGTATTTTAAAAAAAAAAATCATTTTATACCCTCTCCTATTTACTTTTAATAATGAGACAGAAGTAAAATAAGTGACTTCTTTAGGAAAACTATTTAATGTCTTAATTTAAATGTTTGGGGATGATGTAATGGTATTTATTCGTGCAAGCAGGATTTACATAGAATTATAAAGAAAGTCTGATTTTCATAGAGTAATAAAGCAAGTTTGTTCTTATATTTTCGATAGTGCAGTATTATCATGCACTTTTATCAAGAATTCAACACATTTTCTAAATGAGATGTGGCCTTAGAATTATCACAAGCAAATATTATAAGACTGTTACATGAAAACAAGTTATTTTCATTATAATCATTGTTAATAATTTTTATTGTTATATCTTTTTTCTTAAAACAAGATGATGAACTTTGTTACTGATAAATTTCTTGATTTTGATTATGTAATCATGATCCTTCCATTCGTGCCATCATTAATGGTGTTTCCATCATTTTCTATCTATCCAGCCATCCCTTCTTGCCAGTCAACAACACCTCTACAGATAATTCACTAAGTTCTCTTGCATAGAAGAATATAGCATATAAAGAAAATGAAGTGCTTAAAAACCCAAAAGAGTAAATATATCCAGAGCTTCAGGCTAAGGATGCTACAGCAGGTCAGGGAATATACATAAAGTTCCAACAACAGCTGGTATGAAAACACTAAAACATCACAAATTCTAAAAATTGCAGTCTAGGAGACAGAGAGGATGGGAAAGATCAGACAAAGAAAGTTAGGGAAAACTTAAGTAGACCAGTGTGTCCAAGACTTGAAACATGTACAGTAAGGGGAGAAAAATGACGGGACAAAGAAAGCAAACTAAAATGTGTGGAAGGAAAAGATGGTTTGGGCAGTGGAAAGGGAGGCAGGCAGTTAGGAATGGAAACAATTAAAAAAATAAAAGTAGGTAACACCAAAAGAGGTAATGTCCAATTATTATTGGTAAGTTGTGTTTGTCATATTAACAGAAAAAGATAGTGTTTTAACTGTCACTGAAATAGTTTAAGACTGTGGTGCAGTTAAATTATGTGGTTGCACAGTAAAAGGTTTTGTAGTTGTAAGATAATTTGTTAAGGAAGACACCGATGACATAATATGGTCAGACTCCCTCTACTATTGAACTGACTTAATTTTTATTTAACTTTTGTCACACTTGCACATCATTTTCTTTTCCCAGTCTCTGCTCTCACTGTATCTTTTTCTGGCACTTGTCTTAACTTCTCTGGTGTTAGATTTTGAGTGTGTGTGACATTTCATTGCGATTTTCTTTGTCTATAGCCCATTGACTTCAAATACTCCAATTTTGTGCTGGTGAACTAATGAAGGATTCAAACACTGTGATCTGCTGATGTCACATAAATATACATTTTAATTTAACCACTAATACTCCACATGGATCTCTTGTCAGAGGGTAGTAGAAGTTCACAAAATTATGTTTCATTGTAGTTCGCACATACCGTTCCCAGTGAGTCATGTTTTGTAAAGCATCTTTATCAAATATTGTGTATCCTTCATAAATTATTTAAATGATAATAAACAGTTGCAAAGACTGTCCTGCGAGTATACTCCAATTAAAATTGTGATTGATATATCAGTGAGTTAAGTGGTAGAGGCCAGCCACCATCCAACTGTAGTCCATTCTCAGGTGTCATGTGCTTGCTGTGTTGCCTGTTTTGTAGGCATACACAGTGCCTTGTAAAATGTTGCTGGATGCATGCAGGTAACATTGTTCCATGCCAACATAATGTGTCAATCATAAACTAATTTAATCAGAATGTATGGAGTGCTACACACACTGGACGTTGATATCAATTGCTATACTGTATCTGGTGATGTGTAGTAGCTGTTTTGACAAAATCTTTCATTGTTTGACTCTGGCACATATGTACAAGAAATTTTGAGCTTTGTTACTTTCATATTGGTCATTTTTGACTGCTTGAAATGAAGCATGCATACATTAATACTGTACAAGGCCCTGGAATATGATTCAGGGCTCTAATAAGTTAACTATCTGTCCTGTTAGTAATTAATCATTCATGTAACTGTAGTTTTATGCAAAAGAGGACATAATCTATTTTTTAATTTGATATTTTGATGAAATGAAATCATAGTATTCATACAGTATTTCTTGCAGAAGATGTGAAAAGGACTTATATCATTTTTATGTAGCCTTAGTTATACATTGTTATTTTATCTTCATCTTATTGATGAAAAATTTACTTAATTTTAATCTCTCTTCTGTCCTCAAATTTCAACAAATTCCAAATTTTATTGTTGAAGATAGTGTTTACATGTTGTGTAATTGCATTTTGCAAAAATTATGTATTAAGAAGTCACTGAAATCAGCAGAACCTTTGACATGTTACATTTATTTGTGCAATGTTGTGTAATTGTTTGCCTTACAATAGCTCAGGCTATCAAGAAAGAACATATTTATATTCTGTGAATATAATACTCATAAGTCTGGTATCAGTTCATCACAGGATTTTTAAATGTGTGAAATAAAACGCTTTATATTTTTTGTAATTTCATTGTTGAAATAATTTATTTACTATGTGATCCTCAAATTGAACGTGAGACAATTATTAGACATGATTTTCACCTGTCAATTCTGGTTCATAATATTGTTTCTGAAACTGGAGCCTCTGAAGTGCAACATTAGAAAAACAAAACAAAATGGATTTCTACTTACTGCATGGAGGTGGCATTGAACAGTGGAAAGTCCAATTTGACCTTGTCCATCTTAATTACGGACCAGGGGCTTCAGCTTTATATCTTGTAACGAAAAATAATACCAAGAGCTGTGTTCAAAAATATTTATTTAGCAACCGTCAACCAGATGACTGCATTGACCATTGAAACTGGTTGCTAAATAAATATATTGAACACAGCTGATGTATTATTTTTCGTTACATGGAAAGTCCAGGTCGATACTTCCACAATATTATAAAATGTATAGATTGCTACGAATCATAATTAAACAAGAAGCTAAGCAGCACACACACACACACACACACACACACACACACACACACACACACACCTTACCTATGATTCTTCTGCTATATCCTAAAATGTTGTTATAGCATCCCACCAACCTACACATCTTTTTGGTTCATCCTTATGTCACTCCCAGCCCTTTCCCAGAGGGGATCTATCCCTATATAAGGTCTAGTTGCTTAACCTGTGCAATTTAATATCCCAACGAATCCTAATCCAGTGCTGTCACAGGCTTAACCTATCAGAGGCAGTCACTATTGCATGGCATGTTTATGTGAAGATGACAACTAACCAGCTGTTCAGTAGAGTGAATGGCCATTGGCAAATTGCGGCCAAAAACAAAGTTGACTATCTAATCTTAGAACATGCTGTTCAGCACAAGATGCTAGAGTTCAATCTACAGTTCAATGGCTGCTTTGCAAGTGCCCTCGAACACCTTCTATTCTGAATTACATTCCCAAATTTTACGTTTTCCTGCCATTTACACAATTTTTTGTCGGTCCCGGCAAATTTCCTATGTTCACAATGTTAATTCGCCCCCATTTTTGCGTCAACATATCTACACTTTTCGCGCATTTTAGGCTTTTCAAAAGCATGTTCGTGAAGAAAAATGACGTAATCTATATAAATTGATGCTGTCATGGCTTTTGCCTTAAAGTATAGTGTTTATAAATTTTTCACAGTCAAGTTTCTTGACACTTTGCAAAACGTATGTTTCGCGTTTCGTTGTTGGCAGTAGGCGTCTACTTGACTTATGACGTGCCGAATGTTCAGCTTGGCTTTGTTTACACAACTGGTAATTCTTCATGCTTGGCAGGACACTTTCGAGAATTTATTCTTGTTGTGAAATTCAAATATTTATCTAAACATCTTTATGATGTTTTATAAACGGTGAGACTGATGGTTTGCTTGTGTGTGTTTCTCTGCCCATTTAAGGCAGCACAGTAGATTATAACCATGTGGTGGAGGAGTTGCTCTCTCCACTAGCTTCTTTCCCAGCGTGGCTGGTTTGAACTCAATCAGAACCCGTTGCTTTGATGATGTGAGAATAAAGAGTTGCATTGTTTTTTGATACATATTTCTGATAAATAAAGAATGTTATCTGTTAAAGTTGGGTATTATTTGGTTCATATGTTATTGATACGTTATGATATGCTATTCAAATCAATAAACTACCAGACACCAGCATAAGTGTGAAATATAAATACAGTGGAACCCCAATTTACGTTTTGCAGGGAATTTTAAAAAAAACTGTGTAAAATATGGGAAATAACGTTTTTAGCGCTAAAATATGTTTATAGGACCGCACTTTTATTTTCGTAGTTTTTATATGATATGTAACGTAATAGACATCACACTAATAGGCGGAGCCTGTTTTTATTATGTAATAAACATTATCTGAATTTCAAAGCATAACTGAAACTAGTAACTTCATAGGAAACATTTTACATAATTTTATCCATCACAATCAATGTTTTTGTGAAGGCTGCATCTGTGTCATTCATTCTTTGAATAATGAAACACTACACTAGTTGTGAATTTTTTTCATGCTTCGTAATTTTATTTTCTATGCTTTGGACAACGAATTTTGAGAATTTAATCACGTTGTCAAGCGCAAATATCTCTTGCACCTATATTTGGTTGTGTGGCCATCTTACGCAGCAGCTGTTAAAATTGATTATAACAGGTAATCCGTCTTATGCTGACTGCAATAAAGAGATTTATTTTACACCAGATGTGTTTTGCTTTTTATTTTGAAAGCATCTTCTGTGGTCTGTAAATGATACAAAATGTTTGTAGAGTTTGTTTTCGATACATAGATTAAAAACAGTCATTAAAAAACTTTGTGCATGTTAGTCCTGTGTGTTTTTAACTTGATATTCGGTCTACTCAAGGTGTTGTTCTCTTCTTTATATCTCACTCATGTTTCTCTGTCTTGTTGGCTGGAGTTCGTTTCTTCATGGCTTGTGTTTTCCTGCTGTGTACAGCACTTTTCGTCTTTTTTTGTGACTTTTTTCCATTTCGACTGCATCCAGATTGCAGTGTTTTAAATGGAATGCCTTTCAACTTGTTTATCCTTCACTACCGTGTGGCTATGTTGTTTTTGTCCGTTCATTTGTTTTTCATGTGGTCTGTGTGAGTTGCCAACATTATATATTTATATACATAAATACAATTTAATTCCGTGTGTGTGTGAGAGAAAGTGAGAGACATGGTAGTTTTCTTGAAGGGTGAACAGGTGTTTTTTGTTATTTATTCTTAAGATGTCTGTGTCTCTGGTGGTGATTTTATGTTGTTTTTGGTGTAAGTGTTCTGCAAATGTTGAGTGACTTGTTTTATATTTCCAGGCTCGTACATGTTCTATATATGGTGGTGTCGTATGTTCTTCAAGTCTGACCAATGTATCTTCCATCACATGTGCTGCATTTCAGATGGTATATTCCTGATTTTCTGTATGGATCTGTATTTTCTTTTGATTTGGGAAAATATTTTTGAAATGAGTCGTAGGTTCGGTGGGCTTTCTTTTTTTTTTTTTTTTTTTTATGTTAGATATCTTGTATGTGTATTTGTAATTGTATGCCATTGTATACCATCTGTTTTTTTTTTCTGTCTTTGTGTTGTTCTTGTGTGTGTGTTCTGCCTTTGTGGTGGTGGTGTTGGTGTGTTTGTTTGTTTTTTAATTTTATTTTTCAGCTTTGTTACTAAGTTTTCTTTGTATCCATTGTTTGTGGCTATTTGTACTATGGTATTCATTTCTTTCTGGTAGTTATCTGTGTCTAGTGGGATGGTGTTTAGTCTGTGGAGCATGTATGTAAGTGCTGCATGTTTCCGTGTATCTGGGTGATTAGATGTCTGGTGTATAATTGTGTCTGTTGTTGTTGGTTTCCTGAATATTACAAATGTATGCTGGTTGTTCTGAATCTTTATGGTGACATCTAAGAAATTCAACTGTCTGTTTTGCTCTTTTTGTACTGTGAATTGTATCTTGTCATGAACAGAGTTTATGTCAGTGTACAACTGGTCTATTTTTGAGCTTGGTTCATCTATGAGGCATAATATGTCATCCATATATCTAATCCAGTATAGGATCTTGTATCTGTTTGGGGCTGTTTTATATGGTTCATAAAGATATTTGCAATAGTACCTGAAATTGGGGAGCCCATTGGTAATCCTTCACTTTGTAAATAAAATTCATTATTGAATTGGAAATAGTTCTGTTCTGTTATTAGTTCTAAAAGTTTTATTGTATTCCAGTGGAAGGATGCTGTGGGTCTGTAGATGTTTTTGTATGATATTTATTGTTTCAGTTACTGGGATATTAGCATACATGTTTTCCACATCAAATCAGAGAAGGGTGGCTGAGTATGGGACTTGTATGTCTTTCATATGCTGAATCAGGTGTATTGTTTTTTATGGTTCTATCATTTTCTAATTTGTAGTTTTCTGTTATTATTTTTAACATGTGTCTAGCAAGTGGGTATGTGGGAGCATTTCTGTAGTTCACAATAACTCTGACAGGGAGATCTTTCTTATGTAGTTTTGGTTGGCTTCAGAGGAAAGGTGCACTGGGATTTGCCTGTATTAGTTTTCTTATCTCATTGTCTTCAAGTGTGTATTCTATGCTTTTCAGTATGTTTCTTAACTTTGTCTGGAATCTGTTTGTCGGAATCTCTTGCACCATATTATCTTTTTGAGGTTATAATGTACTTTGCCCCTTCCAATGTCCAAAAACCTCACATACGCAAACTATCATTCACACTGTTTATGAAATGTCACAAAATTAGATACATAAATATTTCCATTTCACAATGAGAATAAATTTATTCTCGAAACTCCTCATAATAAGCGCAAAAATCTACATTTGAATAAAAAGTAAGTGCGAAGGATGGTGGGAGCGATAGTAAATTACAGTCGTGCCCATCAGTTACTGCACCATATGGCAACTTTGCGTGAACTATAAACAATGGAACGTGAAGTATGGATTCCAATAAACACAAAAATGTCAAGCAACTTTACTGTGTCTCATTTTAAACACAACTTTAAGGTGAAAATCATCACCGAGCTTCAATTTACGTCAATTACGTAAGTTTTTAACTCCTCGAAGATGATTTCATAAAAAATAAACCACCAGAAAAAAGTAATTATCTTAATGCAAAAGCCAAGGTGATTTAAATTGTAAACATACAAAAAAATTGTGTAAAAGGCAGAAAAAAGTAAAACTTGGTAATGTAAAGGTGGGGTTTCACTGGAGAAAATATCAAATATTCAATGTTTTTCAGTAAAATTTAAGGGTTTTTCCTGATTTAGAAAATTCTAGGTTTTCCCCAGTTTTCATGATTTCAAGGCTTGCTGGAAACCCTGCTTATGCATATATTTTCAGTCGAGAACGTGAATAGATTTTCTAGTATCATTGTGTGAAACATCGACAAATACAAAAGAAACTTTTGGAGTTTTACTCCTAAAATAACTGTTGCCGGTAAAATGTGGTAATTTTGAAGATGTTTTACATACCTTGGCAGTGCCGTTCAAACCATACCTATCAAAGCAGTTCAGGTAATTCTGAAGATGTATTACATAGCCCAGCAGTGGCGTCCTTGATTATAATGAATGAAATTACGTAAAAATTTATACTTCCCATAAAATTACCAGTTCCGCCTGGTGCTTAAAATGGTAAAAAATTGGATAACCTTTATTATATAATAAACTTCCTGGCAAGTATTTTGATGGCCATTATGTTCATATATCACAAACTATGAAAATGCAAGGCTGATCCAGAAAGCATATTTTACCATTTAAAACATTATTCACCACATTTTAAACTTTCCTACATTTTACTGAAGTCCCTTGAAAAATGTAAAAACGGGGTTCTCCTGTAGTTGTGAGTTACCCTCACAGCACATTTCTATGCTTCCCTAATTCCCACTACCCTCTCCTCTCTCTATCCTGTCATACACTCTGTCTACAGCTCCATGCCATCATAATGTGCTACACCTCACTAGCTCCAGCACCCAGCACCTGTCTAGTCAATGCACCTGCCACCCCTCCCTCTCATGTCCTTATATTGAGCGTCATGACCCCTCCAAGCCACTCTCTGCCCATCCCTAACCCCTCATGCTCTGCCCACCTCTTTCTCTCCCCCCCCCCCCCCCCCATTTTGTTTCACTGCAGTCCTCGCATTGGTCTCCAGCCACACAATATAAGTGCACATTGTGTATTTAAACTCAAACTCATCAAGGTATATCTTTTGAAAGATAGAATAGTTTTCATTCTCTTTTGTCTTCCCTCTCAACACTTTTCCTGCTAAACAGCTTTATATTCAATAAATGCCGAGTCCGCTACTTTTGACACATCTTAATAATGAACATTGCTACTTACCACATAGCTAACAATACTTTTTAATCATGGAAGGCCAACATGGTCAGCGCCAGCTCAGATTGCTTTTATTAAGGATGGAGAAGAAAGTCAGTTGCGTACCTTGAAAGGAATCACCCCAGATTCTGCCTGGAGCAATTTACAGAAAACCCAAAACTGGATGGTCATATGAGGACTTGAACCACTGTCCTGCCTCATGTGTTTTCATTATGCTACCTTGCTCAATTTAGAATTGTGATGTTCAGATAATTTGCATGACTGAATGACTAATGAAGTATGTGCATAACTTTTAACTGATTGTGACTGCACTTTGTAATGTGCAAGGACACAAAGCCGACATGAACTTCATTTTTGTGTTTTGTATTGCAACCGTGTTCAAAACAGTTTACCTAAAAGTTATTATACTGCCATCAAGAAAGAGCATTAAAAAGTAAATATATTGTCCCATGAGGATAACAACTCCAGTATCCCAAAAATAATTTATTTCCAGAGTATTTTATTACTCTTGATTTACTTTTGTTGATGTTCAACTAAACACTTCAAGACATATATTCTGTACAACTGCTTTTCAAAATCCTTTACCTACTCCAACAAATACTACATCACAGGCAAACTGAACTTCAATTCTTCTGTCTGAACATTAAATCCCTTTCCAAATTTCTCGTAGATTTCCTTTTATCACTTTCTCAATAAACAGAATTTTACAAAATTGTATCCAGGCTAACTTCTCTCCTTGACTCCCTTTAACTCAACTACTGTTTTCATGTCTTTCAGCTCTTTACAGTGCCATCTGGTGTCTGCACACTGTAGATAACCTTTTATGCTCTGTATTTTATTTCTGCTACCTTCAGAATTTCAAAAAAGTGTATTATAGTAAAAAGATTTATCTACCCTTATGAATATTTTAAGACAGTAGTTCCCAACCTTTCTGATGCCTTTACAAGTTCATTTAGAAATCAGTACCCTGACAAGATTTAGTAACCAACTAAAATATACCTGCTTTATAATTATAAGAGAATACCAGTACATAAAATTTCATTAGTATTTAACAAATAAAACTGATGTTTTTGAAGGTTTTGTATTAAGTCAAGAAGTAACAAAAGCCAATTAGATGGTTGATATTGCCAATTTCTACCAAACTTTTTCGTATTTGGTTTGGTGCCTGCCATATAAATCATGTTCTATGTGCCATTGCTTTCTTGCTTTTATTTGTGTTGTCACCATATTCTCAAACCCACTTTCACATCTATACTTTGTGTTAACTCGGTAGTTGACAGAGCTCTTCATAGTCTTGAATCAGTTTAAGTCGGTAGATGTCTGAAGGCTTTGACTGAAAGTAATTTGTTTTTGACTGCCTGTAATATTGCTGTATAGGGTAGCCATTGTCATCTGCTATGTTACAGTTATGAATTCTGGATGTTTTGTTGTCCAATGTGTTATTAAAATGAGTGATGATGCAAATACTGACCCATCACGGGAGTTGCCCACTGCCATGCTTACTACACCACCAAATTAAAAATTAGTACATCCTGTTAAGTTTTCCAAGTCACTCAAAATTTATTGTTGAAATGGTTCATATGGAGTACATGAAATGATTACATTTATAGATAAATGGCTCCATTGATGGGGATGAGCAAACATCTCTAACTTTGATGGCTCAGAGGTGTGTTATAGGGAGACCTCCCCTGAGTATCTGGTTAATGCCGTAAATGCTGCTGGGTCCTGGTTCTCAAAATAGGCATGTTTGATTTTCACTGCACGCCACATGTACCAGTAACACAGCACACATTCCAAATACCAAGCATAGTGCAGTGGATCAAGGACATGGATACCATGCTGGAGGTTCAGTGTTTGATTCCTAAATGTGCACTTTTCGTCTCAATTTTATTTTCCACAATGTTTAAAACTATATTACATTTCATGCAATATTGTTTGTAAATAAGTATTTCATCATGATATATTTATTTGTAAGAAGAGAATGTAGGTTACAGTCAGTTTTTTAATTGTACGTTTGAAATACCGTATTGGTATTCACAGGTATATGGAGGTTATATACAGGTACCTGATACCTGAGTTCCATATAAGGGAACCTTAGTTTCCCCTTCCCCTCAGTACCATTAAGATCCATTAAAGCATTCTGGGTCGGGGTCATACTTGGCACTTGGACTCTCCCATTCACGTCCGTTGCCAGCATGGGTAGTTTGCAGGTTCGTGGGCGTATATTAGCAATAAAACATATTGAACATCAGTGGAAAGAGAGAAAATACATCTACAGGAAAAGTATGTCAACAATTGGAAGAAGTTACCTCAGTCGTGACGGATTCGAATGAAGAATCAAATGGTGAACTAACAAACGCCATGAAATACATAGAGAAAATTCAAAACTAATTTGAGAAGCTATCTACAATGCAATTTCTCTTGGCAGAAAAGCATATTGTCAGCAAAGACAAGTTAATTACCGTTGACAAAAAGAACGAGAAGCAGAAATAAACTGTTTGTGACAGTGATGCCACAGTAAGTTTTACATTCGAGCAGATTCTGTCATGTTTTGGTTGAATTTGCAATATACAAACCTTATTAATGTACAGGGAGAAGAAATCGATGATTAGGACTAATGTTGTCAAACAATATTCACAGTGGGGCATCAGATTGTGTACCTCTATCGTCTAAACAATGAGCAGTGGCTATGGCAACACTTGCCTGAAATGGAAACTGAAAACTCTCCACACAAAGGGATTTGCTTGGTTAAAGAGTGAAAGAACTCTTGTGCAATGGAAAAAGGATGTAAAATGTGGAGGAACTTACTTTGATAAGTAAGAGATGTGAAAGTGATTTGTGGAAACAAGAAGAAATAACAAGTAGGTGCATTTTGTAAAATATACACTTTATACAACGTGAAAAGTATTTAAACTGACAAACTCTGGGAGGTTGTAGGGGACAACAAAACAAGTATTTTCCCTAATGTCATTTTTTCCTATGAGGAGTATTTAAACTGGTAGAGGAAGATTTCTCTGGTGGCAAATTAATTAAACCAACAAACACTTTTCCATTTCTTTATTACCAAGAGACAACATATTATCACAGCCCAATTTCAACTACAGTAGATTTTTAAAATTGCCTCCATTGACACATAAACACCATCGGATCATGTTCTGTCTGACACGGGCAAAATCTCCAGAAGTATCCTGAATTGTTCATGCTGCTGCTACGATCTGGGCAACCAGATCGTCTTATGATGCAACAGGAGTTGCGCAAACAAGGTTGCACATCTCTCCCCACACAAAGGCCAGAAGGGACATATCTGGGAATCGAGCAGGCCATGGTACAGAACCACCTCTGGCAATCCACATTTCTGGGAACCGTCGGTCAAGGAATCGATGCCCACGGTGAATGAAATGTGCCGAAACAAAATGCTTTGTCTTGTAGAGAGAGGGACATCTTCCAGCAATTCTGACGAGAAAATTGTAATAGTGCCTGCCATTTAATGGCCTAGGTAGCAGATACGGCCCAATTAAACAGCCCCCAACAACACTGACCCACACATTAACGAAGAACCACACTTGATATGTGCTAGTAACTGTGGCATGTGGGTTATCACCACTCCAAACATGCGAATTGTGCATGCTGAAGACTCCATCATGTCCGAACATTGCTTCATCGGTACACAACACAGAGGATGGAATTGTAGGGTGCATTTCAAAGTGTTCTGGGTACGACTGCAAAAACTGTGCTATGGATGGATAGTCAACTGATTCCAGGTTGTGGACACATTGTAAGTGAAATGGATGTAACCATTGCTCTTAAAGGACTTTTCTTACATTTGTCTGATTCGTCCCCATGTTATGTGCAATTGCACAAGTGCTGATTTAAGAATCCAAGACAGCTTCTTCAAATTGCAGCGTTCTTACTGTGCAACAGCTTCCCTGTCCAGGTAATCTTCTAAATGACCCGGTCTCTCACAGACGTTAGTACACAGCAGCAAAGGTCGTACGATGCGGGATACGGCGATTAGGATATTGTTGTTGATAAACCCGCTGTGCAGCTCGTCCATTGTGGAGCACTACGTAGTACGCACCAACGATATCAGTGTACTTACTACAGGTGTATTGCTCCATTAGTAAGCAGATAGATGCACTACACCAGTGGACAGGAATTGCCTACAACTGAAGTGTGTAATATGCCCTCTGACAACCGAAGAGTGTAATACGACCTCCACCAGTTTAAATACTCCTCATGGGAAAAATGGCATTAGGGAAAAGATTTGTTTTGATGTTCCCTACAACCACCAAGAGTTTGTTGGTTTAAATACATTTCGCCCTGTATAGTGTCAGAACAACAATAGTTCATAAGAAAATTTTGTATTATTTTGTACATGTACAGGTTACAAGGACTTTGCAGCAATGGGCAATGAGAACACTCCCAAATTGCAAACTTTAATCTGGACTCTGTGATCAGTACTGTTAAAACTGGCAGCAAGTACCAGGTATTTTATAATCGATCACTTGTACACCGGGGATCCAAAGATGTAGTTGTAAAAAGAAGGGGTTTGAACAAGATGACAAATTCTTATACAGCACAGTATTCTCTCAATGCACCAGGAAAAGTATTGCCCCAGGAATGTGTGTGCCTGCAGGAACCTTGGGGAAATTGAGCCCAGTGCTGCTGAAGAAAATCGTCAAGATATCTGATAGATATTGGAATGTTGTTGTAACATGTTCAACATCGTGAAAATTCACAAAAGCTCTTTACAAAGACTTTTTAACTTGTATGTGACTCGTGGGGTGATCAGATGGTGTACGATTTGCTATTCCTGGATAATTCTCAAGGCAGCACCTGCACCTTGAAAATCATATCACAAAAATGTACTTTGATCTGTGAGCACTGCAATGTCTACTTTTATCGGCAGTTAAAAATCTTCCTAAATAAAATACAGAACACTCCCGAATTGCTTCGGTCGTCTGCTCTGAATACGTGACCACTTTCCTGAGTGCCTTGTTTATTGTGGAGGGTGTTGTCTTGTGACATTTCCTCCTGCCTTCACGAACCATTTAAGGTGCTATTTTCTATTTTTAAGGGTTGTTCCTTTGACCCTAACTGCTTCAATCACAGAGAGAAATAGCATCATGAGAGGATTGTTTAAGGCTACATTTCAAGGCACCAAACACTAATTGAGTGCTCCTGTCCTTATTCTGTTGATAAAACATATGGATCACTTACAAGTTGTTGGAGTACAGGGACTTTTTTTGAATGTGAATTATGTATGGTTCTCTCTGTCATTAATTTTAAAACCATGTGCATGCCAATCAGTATCGTTTATTGTGTGTGCCTGATGCTCGTCGACATAATGTTTTCATTGTTTCTTTCAAGAGCACAATCCAGTGGCATGCTCTGGTACAGCTCTTGGTGCCATGAAATGTAGCCTTAAACAATCCTCTCATGATGCTATTTCTCTCTGTGATTGAAGAAGTTAGGGTCAAAGGAACCACCCCTTAAAAATAGAAAATAACACCTTAAATGGTTCGTGAAGGCAGGAGGAAATGTCACAAGACAACACCCTCCCCAATAAACAAGGCACTCAGCAACCAATGTAACATTAATAAACTAATAAAAAGAATCATTATAATACAGTGATATTTGATAACATATCAGCTCACTAATATTAATGAACTTTTATAAAGTTCTTGATCTTTTTACAAAATAAAATTATCATGACGAAAACATTTTTGAATTATTTTGTGCATGAAATGGAGCATATTTGTAAACATTGTGTAAAAAGAAAAGAAAGAAAAAGTTCTTAACATATTGAGTGTCATGTAGACACTTTTTGGAATATAATTAAACTGACATGTCCACATCATTGTGAAAAGTCACATTTCCTCCCTCTCCGCTTCTAAAGTAGGGCCGGCCAAAAACTGCAAAATATGCACAGGTGCAGAAGTGTTGCACAGGTGCACACGAGGCAGCGAGCAACCATGGCATTTGTTATTAGACATGAGTACATAATTAACATTGATGCCTCCACTTTCTGGTTTATGTGATAAAAGAAAGAATGCAACAAACCCAGTCTTGTTTACCCTTGTTGGGTATAAACATGCACTACATGAGTGGAGGGAGACAGCTGTGGAGTGCATGTGCACGCTGTGACCTGGAAGTTGCATATGTACAGCACCACTGTGCTTGTGTAGAATTTCTGGCCAGACCTATTATAAAGGCTTGCACCCATCTAGATACATTTATCTGCTTTCACTTCTTGCTGCTGGTGTTTCACTTTTTCATGTTCTTGTGATTTGTGTTTGGTACATTTCAGTATTCCTTATCTTTAAGCCTCATCACCATCATCGTAAGCAGTAGGTCAGTCTCCACATTGAATCTACAACTGCAGTCCATATGTAAACAAAACTTGAATGTCTACATTTTTACAGACCTCGTCAATCAGTGAATTATTGTGCACACATAATATGTTCCTATAGAGAGTTAAAATTAAGACTATTTACGGCAGTGGTGGCACAGTGTGCAATGTTGGCAATGAAATGTTCGTGTTATGAGGATAGTTAATTTACTGAACAGGCAGTGGTACACATAAGGGTTAAATTGTACGACGCTTCATGCCGGGCCTGCAGTGGTTATGTTGGCACCAATGGTAATGGTGGCAACTCAGATGACCAATAAATGTTTTTTTGACTGCAATTAAAACGAAAATTATTTTTTTCTGAACAGACAAGGGTACATACAAGAACCTGTCGACCATAGAGCAGGTACAGTATTAAATTTGCTGCAAGTGAAACGAGCAGCAATAACATTCACTCTGTAGATCGTGAAAAATATTAGTGCAATTCTACACTTCATTGTTCATCTGTTCCCAATATAAGGCCTGGAGCCCGGCGAGAAGCGTCGTAAAATTTTACCCACATAAGACTTTGTCAACAACTGATTATGTGTTTTGAAAGAGATATCAATGGTAGTTGTCAACATTTGTAAACCCTATAATTAATTCTCTTGTAACTAAGAATTGTAGGACAGTTGTATGCAATGTATGTACTGTGATGTCTTCAACTTTAATTTGGGATATTTCAAGCTACACTACAACGTTAGCAAGGTGACACAAAGCAAGAAAGAAAAGTCAAACTGATGTAAAATGTTGTTTGACTCACAGCCAAAAGGACATAGGATTAGAGATTAACTTGCTGTAAAGTTAATATTACAAACCACGACAGAATCAAATTAGAATATTCCAACAGTAATAAAATCCAACACATAGGTTGTATTATTTTCTGGTAGGCATTAGTACAAATATTTATATGCAGGCTTTTACTACCAGAAAGTGTTGAAAATCTGTTACAAACACTGAGAACTATCTTTTGTTTGTCTTAAATACATTCAGTAATTCTGGATGAAGTTAAGTAAGAAAATAACATACAGGAAATATCCATACAATTAACGTTCGAAATGCAAACTGATGGCTACATAGGCTACAGGTATTCACGATCTGGTGGTGTCTTCTTTGCGTACTTGTCACGTGCACGTGGGAACCAACGATGTTTCGTTGTGTGCGTTAATTTCATGAGTTCTTGCCGAACAACTTCGGGATGTTTATTTATAAAATGAGCCATGATTTTTTCTCTTTCATGCAATTTGAGTACATGGTCACCCTCCTCCTGTAATGCAGGCAACGGTAAAGAATGTTCATAAGGAAATGGTTCCTCCGGATGCCAACAGACTACGGTTGAACCATTGTCAGTAACAACAACTGTATGTCCACTAAAGTCCTTAGCATTATCAGCATACAAGCGTATTTGTTGCGTCCTCAACATGCAGACTGCTCGCAACCGTCCATATATGTTCGAAAGCATTGTTAACACACAACGTTATTATTCGCCTTACACTGGGAATAAAGCACTATTTACTAACTACTATTTAAACCAACACAACATAGCATAAAATTTATTTATATTATTGTAAACAATCCAAGCAAAGACGTTAATATAACTACAATGCCAGCAAGGATGTTAGTACAGTAGCAAATAACTTTAACACCCAAGAAACATCTACAAGCACGTATCGACATTTTTAACTAGCACAAGTTTATTTCCTCATGCCGTTCGAGCAAAATAATTTCAGGGACGAAGAAAGGCTAAGTCAAAAAAGAAGCGTAGATAGCTATCAAGAAAGACAACTTACTGGATCAGAAGACTTTGTTCAGATAAAAAATTCCGAGAATGAGCTTTGAAATTTTATTGTCTGCCGTAAGCTGTGTCACTAAAGATAGAGCTCTTTCATTATCTGTACTCTTCAATTTTTGAAAGCAGTGTTTTTGTGTTAGAAATATATCTATAAATCACCTTTATTACTCTTATAGTGTAGCAACAGTCACCCCGTTTACATGCACCCCGTTTACATGGGCTCCCAAAACCGGATTTCGTAAACCGATTTCCCAATTCCGCTTTTGGTTCGTCATGTAAACACTCCAAAATCGAATCTGGAAATCCACTTCTCTAAAGCGGTTTTCCAGTTCCGCAATCGATTTTCGTGCTCATGTAAACGCAACCGTTTTTGAAGCGTTCTTGGCTTGTCAGATTGTGTTTTCTTGTTAAGAATTTTCCGCACATATGGAAAGAGTGATATTTTCTAATGTGAAATAAAAGTATAGAGTGAACATATATCTGTGTATTTAAATAAAGAAAAATAGCGATTGTGCAGACTAAATAAGGAACTGAATCAGCTGTTTTCCAGCCGCCATTTTAAGTGAGCTACGAAATCCGATTCAAGCTATGCCATGTAAACACGACACGAAAAACGGTTTACGAAAATCGGTTTTCGTCTTCCGGAAGATGTGTTGCATGTAAACATAGTGATGGGCTCTCAAAACCGGATTTCGTAAACCGATTTCCCAATTCCGCTTTTGGTGGGTCATGTAAACACTCCAAAATCGATTCTGGAAATCCACTTCTCTAAAGCGGTTTTCCAGTTCCGCAATCGATTTTCGTGCGCATGTAAACGCAACCGTTTTTGAAGGGTTCTTGGCTTGTCAGATTGTGTTTTTTTGGTAGGAATTTTCGGCACATATGGACAGAGTGATATTTTCTAATGTGAAATAAAAGTATGAATATTAGAGTGAGCATGAATCTGTGTATTTAAGTAAAGAAAAATAGCGATTATGCTGACTAAATCGGGGACTGAATCAGCTGTTTTTCAGCCGCCATCTTAAGTGGATTTGGAAATCCGATTCAGGCTGTGCCATGTAAACACGACAGCAAATAACGGTTTACGAAAATCGGTTTTCGTCTTCCGGAAGATGTGTTACATGTAAACGTAGTGAGTATTACAATCGTAATACATTAATGTTTCTGCTAAAATTGAAAGACATTTCTGCTGCCAATTCTACATCCACTTCTGAATAAACAAAGTAATCGGTATTATCAATTACCACTTCCTTCGCTGTGAATCCCTAATTATATATGTTTAGTAGTCACAGTGCTACATTTGTTTCGACTTATGCGTCATTATCCTCCTCTGCGAAAATGACCTTTTCGTGATGGTAGTGAACACAAAAACTTTTGCAGGGCTGTGAAGATTTCGGCAATTGACAAGTTCGGTAAGTTCATGCAGTAAATTGTAAGCAAGATATGCGACCAACGAGAAATTCTAGCTCGTTGTATATGACTAACTTGTTGAAGCTAGTTATACAAGTTGAAGAAACTTGCACAATTCGACTTACAAGGAAGGGGTTGCGCGAATTCACTTACTGGGTGTGTAATGTTGTTTTATTCGTGAAAATACATACATAAATTTGTGCAAAAAGGGTGTCATGCAGACATGATATAAAAATTTACTGCTATGTTCTACAGGTAAATGATTAAAGTAAAGCAATATTTTATTTCAATAAAATGAATTATTCGCATCGATAATTTGTACAATTACTTTTACGTTTACAATAGACTATGTAGCTATATCAAGGACAGGGTAAGGAAAAACATGTGGATCAATGCTTTGTGACGAGATATATTACAGCAATCAGATGTCGATATGACTGTGGTCAGTCTTGTGTATGCACACAGGCTTGAACTGTTCCAACCCATTTTAATACATACAGAAATTAAGTTGCACTAGATGTAACATTTCATTGTATGATAACCTTTTTATCTAACAAAATTTGACTTAAAACTGTTCCTCTTAGATTATATGAGAGCCTTTTTATCTGAAAGAATTTGATTTTAGAAATGTGAGTTATCGTTACGGAGAGCTCGATGCAAAATAGCGAGAACCAATAGGACTGCACGACACCGTACTGCTATATCTTTGACTCGACGCAGCATTTGGGAATGATATGTTCATAGTTTCCTATAGTCTGCAGAGTGATATTTCATAACGGAAGTGCACTGACAATAATTCACGTGGAGATGTCGCGTATCATTACATATCAAATTGTTATAAAGCAATAGGAAGAGCGTTTAATAAATGCAATGATAAAAACTTAAAGCATCTTCTGTTGTTGTGTAATGACTACAGTGGCCATCATGAAAATAGGATGTCAATGTCATCTCTCCATCTTACAAAATTGCCAGTTAGTGATATTTTCAGATGTTTGTAAAAATAAAAAAAAAGAAATATTAGGCATATATATTTTTAGTCTAGAACATGATGGAGTACTTACCAAAAGAAAATTCTCGCTAGCTGCTACGAAAAAAATAAAAGCTAGTGTTACAAGATATTATGAAAAAACATTTTTCACCATATCCTGTGATAGAAACACAAGTACTGATGTATTTGGACTGAACAAATATATGAATATCATCAAAGTTTTTCGATGAATATGGTATGTCTTTTGTCATAGAATCATGAAAGTATTCTCAAACAAAAAATAAAATACTATAAGAGATGTGAAACTATGCGAACTGTGTAGTGAAAAAACTAGTCGCTGATGAATTCATGTTGTGTTGGACATAGAAGAAACTTCCAGTGAGAAATTTGTTCAGAAAACTATAAAATTAATTTTGTTAACATCTCAGACATCATTATTTGTAGCATATCACTTGTGGATGCAGTTGATTTCCGAAACACTCCGTGCTCAGCAGTGCATGAGCCACCATAGGATGTTGCCGGAAGGTTTAGCCTGATGGCTCGCTTTAGTAGGACTGAGAATGTACCCTGCTTCCTGAAAGTATTTCACTTGCCACTTTTGGACATCCTTTGTCACTGCACTCATCACCCAAATCGCCAATATCTGCTACACAGAAGTAACTGTATCTATATTTAATACCAATATTTCCATTGAAATCGAGCAAAATATATTTGTCCGGACAGTTTTCTGAAACCCAAGTTTATTGCATGCATATTGTTCTCAGTACGCAATATGTGTGTAGTACACAAAAACATCGATCTTACTACTGAAATGTCTCAGAATTCAATCCTGAATCAATATCCAAATGAATGGAGAAGACAGAGAATGGAGGTGTATGTGATAGAATAATCAGTTTGCTCTCAGAGATTAACATGTATTTCTCTAGACTTCTAGTACTATCGTCAAACACCATAGACTTCCATTTTCTATGATTTTCTTGGAGAATCAGGTGCTGGAGATTGTTTCGATGTTACTGTATTGTTAACATGGAATACAGTCGATTCAGAAGCACCATAAGATTTTATTGTTATTTCATGAATAGCATTACGCTCATTACATTCACTGCAAAGCCAGCTGTACAGCTTTCAATTAAAAAGGAGAAATTTCTGATTTTTCAATGTAAACCCAATGCAGTAAGATATACCCGAATGTATATAAATTCGAGAAAGGCTTTTACGAAAAACTGTTGTTAATGAATGCAAAAATGAAGGTGATATTTGTCAGTTATTGTCAAGGTAGCTAATCGCCAATTGTTACATATTTATCACACATTTACATTCAGAATGTGGCATCTGTAACTGAAATAAATAGACGAAAATTTAAATCATTTAAGCTCTTTACAGGAGCGACACTTACCTAAACTTGAGCATCTTCTGGTTCCTTGTCTTCAGATTCACTGCCACTTGGTTTGGCCAAGTTGTATCATTGCAGATTCCTCTATGGTGTCCCTTAGACCCTGGTTCAAGAAGTCAGCCTCATGAAAATCTTCTGATTGTTTCTCACACCTGCTGAGTAACATTGTTACGAGTTACTTGGTGTACCATTTCGTTTGCCAGTTAATCTAATTCAAAAGTCTTTTAGGCACCTAGGATTTCTTTCTTGGACAGAAGTTCAGCCTTCGTTTCACAGACTGAAAATGAAACATTATTTCTTTTTAATCAATCCATTATATCTGCCTTCTGCCAATGTGAATGTGGCAAATTTTCTGTTTGAATGGAATGGTAGCTGTTGTTATCCATCACGATAACTGACTCTTCCTCCAGTGCATACAATAGTTTAATGACCCATTCTTTAAAAACCTCTCCATTCATTTCTGAATGATAATCAGATGTCTGATAACTTTCTCTACTACGAAAAACAAGTTTGGCCCCTGCTATGAAGCCTGTGTTTAATGAACCAGCAAGGGCGATAATTAATTGGTCACCTCTACCAGTAGGAACTTCCAAACTACCGTTTCCTTTGGAATCGTGCCATATATATTAGTGTGGTTCTGTGAAACCCATCTTTCATCTAAGTACACTACAGGCCAGGTGTTGTCAGCATGAAAGAAGTGCATTGTATGCAAAAATATGGCTGTTGCTGCTGCAATGTCTCTCTGTTTCATTAAAAATTTCAGTCCATCATTGCACTTCCTGAATCTGAAACCAAGGGAGCGGTAAAGACGAAGAATTGAGGTCTCTGGGCTAGAATAATTAATTTTCTCATGCAGGTCACCAAGTATTTTCTTAGCCATTGGATACTCTCCTCTGTCGCAATAAGCTAGAACAGTTCTGCACACAAGCTCCTTGTTGAAATCATCAAATTCTGAAAATTTCGGTTCTCATTTGTATTACTTTATTGGTAAATCAAAACACGTGACAACAATCGGAGATTATGCCAATGTTACTGACTTGCTAATGGGGTCAACAATCTTCTTGGAAATATCACACGATTTTCTGTCAATTTATGAATTTGCATAATATTTATATTATTCCTAGCTTCTTCTCTGTTGGCAAGATCAGTAAAAAAAATTCAAACGTTTATAGAGCTTATGGGACTTAATTGTGAGGTCATCAGTCCCTAAACTTACAAACTACTTATGAACTAGCTTATACTAAAGATGGCACAAATATCTATGCCTGAGGGGGGATTCGAACCCCCGACAGCAGAATCCGTGCAGATCGTGACTGGCATGCCACAGACCGCTCGGCCACTGAGGTCGGCAGATCAGTAAAAAACTTGAGTACATTCAATATGATGATTTTTGATTATTTACAAATATCTTCCCATCCTTTACATACACCAATGGGAGGAGTACTACACAAAGGCCTTTGCTCCTGCATTTTTTAACTACAAAACATTTGTTAGAGCACTTATCTACAAAACAACCAACAAAAGCACCCAACACACTGAAATCAAATGGAACACATGAAGTCAGAAGGAAACACTGGACATCCAGTTGGTTTTGACCTACAGCACAACTAATGGCACCCATGTGGCAACAAAGCTGTGAAGTTGGCGAATTGCAGCCCTCATCCCCTCCTGGCAGCAAGCAGCGCTTCTGACCTTGAGGCCCTATTTTCAGGCCAGTCAGTATAGTGTTATAGCATCTCATTACAAGTTCGTGTCTCCACATATCTTTTTTATTTTATTTTTACTCACATTCTAGGAATTTCTTATACATGTAAGACAAGTATGATTTTCAATATTTTACATTTTTATATTTCTGTGTGATTAGAAAATGAAGGATGAAATAAATGTTTTCCCTTGTCAAAAATTTGTTAATTTCATGGTGTGCTCTTAGGCAGGAACCCAATAGGACAGTTTCACGAACAGCAAAAATAATAATATTCTTCTTTATCACATACAGGGTGAATTACCTAACACTTGCACCACAGATATTGCGGAAACAGAAAGTGCGATAGATGTGTGGTTTTCACAGAATGGATTTGTAGTCAGGGGCTCGTATTTTTAGCCAACAAACAGATGGTAATATTACTTAGAAAATGTATTTTTTATCCAAACATACAGTTTTTTAAATGGAACAATGGTTGTTTCTATCATGCACTGGAATGTTTGACACCAGCTGTGTACAAAGAATTTTGAATGACGTTTTTATAACGTTTAGTTTGGCAGCTACAACCGCTCAAAGTTTTGGGGCCAGAGGGTGTGATAGCGTAGTTGACTGGCTGAGTGGCTAGCCCCTGAGGCACGGCCCACTGTCTCATGATAGTGATAAAAATGTCATTCAAAATTTTTGTACACAGTTGGTGTCGAAAATTCCGGTGCATGATAGAAACAAACATTGTTCCATTTGAAAAATTGTATGTTTGCATAAAAAATAGACTTTCTACATATTTTTGCAATCTGTTTATTGGCTAACAATTCGAGTCCTTGACTGCCATACCATTCTGTGAAAACCACACATCCATCGCACTTTCCATTTCCGCAATATTTGCAATGCAAGTGTTAGGTGATACACCCTGTATATTTGGCGGTGTGTTTCCGAAATGCAGCGATTTCCTAAAGTGTTAACAGACATTGCCGAGGTGGGGTGGCTTGCGTGCCTCAACGATGCAGATAGCCGTACCGTAGGTGCAACCACAACGGAGGGGTATCTGTGGAGAGGCCAGACAAACGTGTGGTTCCTGAAGAGGGGCAGCAGCCTTTTCAGTAGTTACAGGGGCAACAGTCTGGATGATTGACTGAGCTGGCCTTGTAACATCAGCCAATGTGGCTTTGCCACACAGCTACTGCGAACGGCTGAAAGCAAGGGGAAACTACAGCCGTTACTTTTCCCGAGGACATGCAGCTCTACTGTATGAAAATATGATGATGGCATCCTCTCGGGTAAAATATTCCGGAGGTAAAATAGTCCCCCATTCGGATCTCCGGGCGGGGACTACTCAGGAGGATGTTATCATCAGGAAAGACAACACTGGCATTCTACGGATCGGAGCGTGGAATGTTAGATCCCTTAATGGGGTAGGAAAATTAGAAAATTTAAAAAGAGAAATGGATAGGTTGAAGTTGGATATAGTGGGGATTAGTGAAGTTCGGTGGCAGGATGAACAGGATTTCTGGTCAGGTGAGTACAGGATTATAAATACAAAATCAGTTGGGGGTATCACAGGAGTAGGACTGATAATGAATAAGAAAATAGGAATGCGGGTAAACTATTACGAGCAGCACAGTGATCGCATTATCATTGTCAAGATAGATACGAAGCCAACACCGACAACAGTAGTACAGGTTTATATGCCAACTAGCTCTGCCGATGATGAGGATATAGAAGAAATATATGAGGAGCTAAAGGAAATTATTCAGACCGTTAAGGGAGAGGAAAACTTAATTGTGATGGGAGACTGGAATTCGGTAGTAGGAAAAGGAAGAGAAGGAAAAATAGTAGGTGAATATGGACTGGGCAGAAGGAATGAAAGAGGAAGTCGCCTGGCAGAATTTTGCACGGAACATAATTTAATCATAACAAACACGTGGTTTAAGAATCACAAAAGAAGGTTGTATACTTGGAAGAGACCAGGAGACACTGGAAGGTATCAGATAGATTTTATAATGGTAAAATATAGATTCCGGAATCAGGTTATAAACTGCAAGACATACCCAGGGGCAGATATAGACTCTGGCCATAACTTGTTAGTCATGAACTGTAGGCTGAAACTAAAAAAACTGCAGAAAGGTAGGAAAATAAGGAGATGGGACCTAGATAAATTGAAGGAACGTGAAGTTCTGGTGAATTTCAGAGGGAGATTTAGGCAACAATTGACAGAAACAGGGCGAAATAAAACAGTAGAAGAGGAATGGGTAGCATTGAGAGATGAAATAGTGAAGGCAGCAGAGGACAAAATAGGTAGAAAGGCAAGACCTGCAAAAAATCCTTGGATAACACAGGAGATACTATATTTAATTGATGAAAGGAGAAAATATAAAAATGCAGTAAATGAAACAGGCAAAATGGAGTACAGACGACTAAGAAATGAGATTGATAGGAAGTGCAGAATGGCTAAGCAGGAGTGGCTAGAAGCCAAATGCAAATCTGTAGAAGAATGTATAATAAGGGGAAAAGTAGATACCGCCTACAGGAAAATCAGAGAGACATTTGGGGACAAGAAAAGCAATTCTACAAATATCAAGAACTCAGATGGGAAACCAGTTCTCAGCAAAGAAGGAAAGGCTGAAAGGTGGAAAGAGTACATAGAGCAGCTCTACAAAGGAAATGAACTTAGAGACGATGTTGTAGGAAGGGAAGAGGAAGTAGATCAAGATGAAATAGGAGATACTATACTCAGAGATGAATTTGACAGAGCCTTGAAAGACTTAGGCCGGAACAAGGCCCCAGGAGTAGATGATATACCCTCAGAGCTACTAAAGTCTCTGGGAGAGCCAGCCATGACAAGACTATTTGAACTGGTGTGTAGGATATATGAGACAGGCGAAATGCCCTCAGACTTTAAGAAAAATGTAATAATCCCCATTCCAAAGAAATCAGGTGTAGACAGGTGTGAAAATTACAGAACCATCAGTTTGATAAGTCATGGTTGCAAAATATTAACACGAATTATCTACAGGAGAATGGAAAAGCTGGTAGAAGCTGACCTAGGGGAAGATCAGTTTGGTTTCAGGAGGAACGTAGGAACCCGGGAGGCAATACTTACCTTACGTCTTATCTTAGAAGATAGATTAAGGAAAGGCAAATCTACATTTTTAGCCTTTGTAGATTTGGAGAAAGCGTTTGACAATGTTGACTGGACTACACTCTTTCAAATTCTGAAGTCAGCAGGGGTACAATACAGGGAAAGGAGAGTTATCTACAACTTGTACAAAAGCCAGACCGCAGTTATTAGACTCGAAGGGCATGAAAGGGAAGCATCAGTTGGGAAGGGAGTAAGACAGGGTTGTAGCCTTTCTCCTATGTTATTCAATTTGTACATTGAGCAGGCGATGAAGGAAAGCAAGGAAAATTTTGGAATAGGGATTAAAGTTCAGGGGGAAGAAATAAAAACATTGCGTTTTGCTGATGACATTGTAATTCTGGCAGAGACAGCGAACGACCTGGAAGAGCAGTTGAATGGAATGGACAGTGTGTTGAAGAGAGCGTACAAAATGAACATTAACAAGAGCAAAACAAAAATAATGGAATGCGGTCTTAGAAAATCAGGCGATGCTGAAGGAATTAGATTAGGTAACGAAACAATGAAGGTGGTAGATGAGTTTTGTTACTTAGGTAGTAAAATAACATGCGATGGTCGCAGTACAGAGGATATAAAATGCAGAATGGCAATGGGAAGAAAAGCATTTTTGAAAAAGAGAAATTTGCTAACATCGAATATTAATTTAAGTGTAAAGAAGTCTTTTCTGAAGGCATTTGTGTGGAGTGTTGCCTTGTATGGGAGTGAAACATGGACGATAAGCAGTGCGGACAGGAAGAGAATAGAGGCTTTTGAAATGTGGTGCTACAGAAGAATGCTGAAGATTAGGTGGGTAGATCACATAACTAATGAAGAGGTACTGAACAGAATTGGCGAGAAAAGGAATTTTTGGCATACCCTAACTAAAAGAAGGGATCGCTTGGTAGGACACATTCTTAGACATCGGGGAATCGTAAATTTAGCATTGGAGGGAAGCGTGTGGGGTAAAAATCGCAGAGGGAGGCCAAGAGACGCGTATAGTAAGCAGATTCAAGTGGATGTGGGTTGCCGTTCTTATGAGGAGATGAAAAGGCTTGCTCAGGATAGAGTAGGGTGGAGAGCTGCATCAAACCAGTCTCCGGACTGAAGACCATAACAACAATAACTGAGTCCACGCTCGATGCTATTGCAGATATTTATTGAAATAGCCGGCAATTACTTTTACTCATTTGTTTTCTGAACTATAATGATACTATTCACAAAACTAAGAATGCATATGATCTTGGTGATAAAAGAAGTAAACACTATCTTAAGATGTAGTCCTATATTAAAAATTCTAACAGGAGACAAAATGGAGCATGGTAAATTATTCAAACATAAAAGTATGCATTAATCTGACAGTTCGTGTTACATCAGTCACTGGAGATATGGCTAAATTAAAAAAGTAACAAAAATTTATCTTTTGGATAGCTATTCTTTACGGTAATTTTTCCATAATGTGTACATTTCGTGTAATGTGTTTAATTTTAACCTTTAATTATTGGGTATTCTCATTTTGCACTGAGTTCTCGCTAATGTGAAGTGAAATGTGTTCCTTAACTAATAGCAGCTACTGTCATGGCAGTGTCTAAAAGTGGTATATGTTACTTAAATGTATAAGATAATCCTGCAAGTGAACATTGTGACTGGATATAAAGTTATACATTTAAAATTTTCAACATGCTAATTATTTTTGTGCTTAGCCTATATGTTTATTCGGTTTTTTGCTAGACTAATTATTATTATCAAAGAGATTTCGTTATTTTGGTATATCTGTTCTTGAAAAAAATAATAACAGAGGTATACTAAAAAATTGACATTTGGTGCTACTTTTATACACCTGTTGGGTTTTCACTGTTTTTGAGAGACTTTTATTTAATCCAGATACACCACCTCATGGCATTATTATTAATACCAAGAGCAATTTGTACACTTTGTGTGAAGTAAACAGTGCAAAGCAGGAGAAAGAAATCAAGTTTCCTCAAGCAGTGAAATAGTCATGATTCTTCAAGAAAATTAACAGATACATTGCCAGGCCAATTGGACACTGATACATCTAAGTTTACCTGTGAATTATTTTGAAGTGAAATAGTTACTTGAGAGATGTGATAAGGGCCTTGCAAAAATAATAACGTCTAACATGTTGTTGTTGTTGTGGTCTTCAGTCCGGAGACAGGTATGATGCAGCGCTCCACAATACCCTATCCTGAGCAAGCCTCTTCATTTCCACATAAGAGCGGCAACCTACATCTGTCTGAATCTGCTTACTGTATCCATCTCTGGGTCTTTCTCTGGGATTTTTACCCCACACATTACCCTCCAACACTAAATTCACAATTCCTTGATGTCTAAGAATGTGCCCTACCAATCTATCCCTTCTTTTAGTCAAGGTATGCCAGAAATTTCTTTTCTCCCCAATTCTGTTCAGTACCTCCTCATTAGTTACGCGATCCACCCACCTAATCTTCAGCGTTCTTCTGTAGCACCACATTTCAAAAGCCTCACTCCTCTTCCTGTCCACACTGTTTATCGTCCATGTCTCACTCCCATACAAGGCAACACTCCATACAAATGCCTTCAGAAAGAACTTCCTTAGGCTTAAATGAATATTCGATGTTAACAAATTTCTCTTTTTCAAGAACGCTTTTCTACCCACTGCCATTCTGCATTTTATATCCTCTGTACTGCGACCATCATTTGTTATTTTACTGCCCAAGTAACAAAACTCATCTACCTCCTTTATTGCTTCGTTTCCCAATCTAATTCCTTCATCATCTCCTGATTTTCTTAGACTGCACTCCATTACCCTAGTTTTACTCTTGTTAATGTTCATCTTATATGCACCTTTCAGCACACTGTCCATTCTGTTCAATTGCTCTTCCAGGTCCTTTGCTGTATCTGACAGAATTACTATGTTGTCGGCAAAACGCATTGTTTTTAATTCTTCCATGAGTATTTTAATATTTAGCAGTGTGTGCAATGCAAATGAAAAGTTGTCACATCAGCTTGCCAAGACAACATATTTTGTCATTCTTAATAAAAGTGGCATAGTGTTGTTTGTATATCAATGCTCAACATTCATTCTACAGGAACACTTGGCTATGTTATGTTGATTTGGTACTTGATCCCACATCCCAGAGGGAAAATCCATTAAGGATGCAGTGACCTTGGTAGCCGAATTTGTTCACTCAGCCGCTGCTGTAGTCTCTGTAGGAGGAAGAAAGAATTGGGGACTTTAGCTTACAATGACAACCTCTTTATTGTGGTAATACAAATAGTCAATGTTTGTTAGACTGCTGTTACACAATCATATATTTGATCAAATCTTTGACAAACAAATATTATCAAATATTCGTGAAAATTATTTGCCCTAAATCTTTGACATGGCACTAAAAAGGGGTATTAGACTGTCATCATATGTTACATCATATTTCAAGATGGCAGACAATAAAAACTTGTTATGCACTGCAGTTGCTACCACCACAATTACATTTTGTATGCATTTGTAGGAAGACAACTTGGGGGGAAAATTCAATATGTGAATATGTTGGTTACACATGGTGATAAAAAAACATTCAGAAAATTTGTATCTGGGCTACAAGTGGAGGACGTCAAGTCATATACAAGGTGTGGCAATAAAGTAATGAGACTGATGTAAAAAAAAATGTTTACCGTTTTAGTCAAGTTTAGAGTTGTCTCCTTCAAAGTAGTTGCCTTCTGATTGCACACACTTTTCCAGTGCTTCTGCCACTGATAGTAACATTTCTGGAAATCATGTTCTGTAATATCCTCCAAGACCCTTGTCATAGCTTTTTGGATTTGTTATATTGTTTGAAAATGGTATCCCTTGACTGCCGTTTTGAATCTTGGAAATAGAAAAAAGTCGCACGGAGCGATATCTGGTATAAGGTAGCTGTGGTAGTACTGAAATTTGTTCTGAGGTTAAAAATTGCTGTACTGACAGAGCAGTATGGGATGGCGCATTATCACAATGCAGAATCGAATAAACAGCAGTGTTGACATCGACATGAAGAACTCTTTTATGAAGTCTTTCTAAAATGTAATTGTAGTAATATTTGTTAACTGTTTGTCCAGGAGGTACCCACTCTATATGAACAATTCCCTTGGCATCAAAGAAGCACACAAGCATGTATTTCACTTTTGACTTTGCACCAGCTTTGCACCAGTGCGAACTTTGGTGTTTTGTCTCTGGATCGTACTGAAAAAAAAAAGCAACTTTCATCACCAGTGATAACACAGCTCAACAATTCTAGTTTGATTTCCGTTTGCTCTGACAGATCGACTACCAGATTTTTCCCTGTTTCAGCTGTTGTGGTGTGAGATATCTGGGGACCATTTTTGCCCAAATCTTTACCATACCGAGATCTTCAGTTATTAGTAGACACACCATTTCTTGATTAATGTTCAGTTCTTCTGTAATCATTTTCATGGGTAATCTTTGATCAGATCAAATGATATTCACACACCCTAGCCAAGTTGATGGTTGTCCACTGCGGGCTTCATCTTCAACAATCGTTCTGCCTTCTCTAAACATTTTATGCCAACGAAAAACTTGAGCTCTTGACATAACCTCCTCTCCAAAACCCTTCTGAAGCTTACCGTAAATTCTCTTCACGTTTTACCCAGTTTAACACAAAAAGAAATGGCATACCGTTGTGCAATATTATGTGTTCCATTTCCATGACGAGAGACACAAACATGTGTTAACTTATTACAGCACAACTCACGACTGAGCAGTTGCACTGATGTGCCACTCGGACTGGAAGCAGCTTATAGACCAAGGTCAAAGATATTGTGCCTACGCAAGCCTGCAGATTTGTCACATCTTGCAAAGAAAATCAGTCTCATTATGTTATTGTCGCACCTCGTACACGAGCTGAGAATGGATGCCACAACATATCAGTATTTACTCAATAAATTGGCTCCTCACTTCACAAAGTGAATACATAAATGAGCAATGCTATATCTGCAGAAGATAGGGCTACAGTGTCACTGTGATTTCTTGCTTCTGGAAAGATGTATTCTAGCCTCCAGTTTAGCATTCGAAAACTACTGTGTGTATTAAGCAAAATAACTAATGAAATGTGTTAATCAATTTGTAATGCAGTGAAGGATGAATATCTCAAACTAAATAAATATTTAGTGCACCACATGGACATTAAGAACTACTTTTAATAATTGTATATTGATTATGTCCCATTGTACAACTCGAGATTGAAACTCGCCCTTTGTTCTTTTTTGACTGTTAACAAGCCGTGCTTGTGAAATTAACAATTGACTGTTTGCTCACAAAAATCTAATTACGGCGATATTCACACAGCGGCGGAAGTATACATTTCCCTTAAGCAAAACTCTGATTCTATAAGTTAAGCAACAGTTCTACCTTTACTGTAATCTTTCGAGGAAACTGCACACAATTAAGTATGATACGCAGTCATGGATCTAAATCAAAATAAATGATGGCAACAGAAACACAACTATTATCTGCTCCAGAAGGGAGCATAGACACAAGATACATGAACAAATTACCCCACATTAATCCAAAATAAATGATAAGGGGAGAATTTAAATTAGCACAAAAGAATTATAGTTTAACAAATTAATTTATTGTTCAAAACAAGAACAACAAGCGGGGAAGACCATTTTTTTAAATACAATAAAAAACACACTTTACAAATTGTTCAAAATATCCACAATTACATGGCCCTAAAATTGGCCACCTGCAGAGTTGAGTACAGGTTAATTATGATCACTTTTCACAGGGGGGAACGGAGGAATTCCAGCACATTCACACACAGATCCATATGCCAAGCCATGCAGATACTAACCAAGCACCCGACATCAATACACCAAGATGACAGCCAAGCAATGTGGAGAACGCAGATCGAAGATTCACTCGCGCACAATGAAATAGTACTTCGCTTCCATAACGTGTCAAGCTAGTGGCTTAGGCTCATGATAAACTATCAGAAAAAAACGCACTTTGTTTAAGACCACAAAGTATGGTGTACAGACGGAAGTTAAAGTTTCCCTAGAACTTCTAACTATACATTAAATCAAGATTACATTAAATAATATCAAAAACGGTCGCTCTGGTGTTTGTTTAGCACACGGAGAAGATAGCTACAGAAGGTTAAAGTTGTTAGATCAATACAGCACTCTACTAAGTCGGAACACAAAATATTTAAAAAATTAAAAAAAAAAAACAATTTCGAAGAGAATAAGATCGCGAAATATATCGTGTAACCATTCTTTCTGATTAGAGGAATGATATCTATTAGATAAACAATGTTACAGATTGCTACAGCACAATACAGAGTTCGGTCACAAAAATTCAGAGAAATGAAATAATCCTGTTTCAAGAAAATTAAAAACACGATATACGTCGTGAAACGGTTCTTTCTATACAGAGGAAAAAGATCTATTTAATGGTAATAACCACGATGGGGAACACGCTAATCGGCGCACATGTGTGCCGACAAGTACACAGATTACAAGTTTGAATGGACAATTTTTGGAGAAAATTATCACGCTACACTCAGTAGGAAACACCTTAGCAAATTAGCTATACAATTATTAACCACTCATGTGCACTGAATGATGGAAAAGCTGAAGGCTTAGTCTTATATCGTCCACGTGTTCTGTCGAACAGTATAGACACCGCGAATCCCCAAAAATATTAGAATTCAACTACAATAAGAATGCGAAAGACATTGAACATATTTAAACGGGCTAAGAAATGATTTAAAAGTTATAAAGTGCAAGAACTATGCTAACGAAACACCATCAGAGCCTCGGAGTCAGATTCCAGCAAAAATCGACAAGCAATCCTGTAAGAAATTAAGCAAAATCTCACTACTACACAGAATGTAGCTGCTACTCCCGGAATTAAACTCGTGAAAAGGCATAAGTACGACTATGTCGAGCCACGAGGCCACAGCAGAACCAAACCCAGAGGTATGTACCCTACCAGGAACCAAGAAGGGAATGAATAGCTCTCCTCACCACTGCCTAGCCGTTACCGAGAGAGAGATATTGGAGGGGAGCCCAGAGAGCGTCACCGTTCGTCAGGCAGGTAACCTGACCAACACCCAGCCAAGGAGATTAAGAGCAAGCTACATTGGGAATCTTTGCTAAGACTGGGTTCTGCTAAGCAGTTGGCAAACCTACTTCTCGCCCAGAGACATTCAACACCCAGCATTTGAAAGAAACGACAACACAGACGAGGCGTGCCTAGCACTTGCTAAACTTTCTTACATACAAAGTTTCATTCATTCTGTGGAAGTCAGGGCCCGTGGGAGCACATCACAGTACTCACCAATACATATAATAAATGTACAATATAGACGCTTAGATTATACATACAGATAGAACTAAATCAATATATAATGCCTGGCATCGCGCATATCGCGAGTGAAGTGTCTTGCTAGACTAAAAAGATGTCTGTGAGGAGGAAGAATACATTGTAGTTATTTTGGTATATACTGTCAATAGATTTTAAAATAAAAATCTCTCAAGATTCAGTCAATGTCTGCCTAACATAAATGCAAGTTAGTCGAGGACCTTTGTATGTGGCTACCATTTACTGATGAATACAGCCGCAATGAATGAGGTCTGTGACATAAAAACTAACAAAAACATCATACAGGATTTTTGGTTATATTAAAAAAGATAGAATTATGGAGCAAGCAGAGCCAAGTTAGTTATGTTAACTGACAAGAAGTTGGACAATACCATAAAAAATACAGAATAACTATTATTGGAAAATGAAGTTTATGCATTGTAATAACGAGTAGTTGAATTGGACTGTGTGACCAGAGGTTGCTCAACTTTAAAATTCAATATTATGGCACCATTATTGGGACCTAACAAGAAAGATACATACTTAAAAAAGGTCTCCTGAGAAATTTTCACGTTTTAAAGATATTTTTATCTATATTATAACTGTAGATGTAGTTTATCTATGTATTAAATGATTTACTAAGAAAATAAAACACCAAAAATTCATAAGGCCACAAAGAAAATTTTATTTCAGGTTAACCCTTTAACATAGTGTAGCTGATCAGCTACATACCGTTTTTCCCCATTATCTCTCAAACAGATCAAAATTTTACCACAAATTCATTTGTAGCTGCTTCTATACACAGTGTTACATTTGGTAGAAGCTCGTCCTAGAAATTATAAATTGCTGAGTGCTACTGAATCATTTCGACAGTTAGCTGTATTGAGTTACTCCTAACATGTGCATTTGTTTACATTAGTATTCCTCCTTTGCCATGTAAAAGTAGTCAATCACATACTACTGTTGCATTATAAGTTACTTTCTAGAAAGATTATTGGCATTATAGTGACATTTCCTCCATTGGATACAACTTGGAAGCACTATATAGCTGACTAGCTTTAAACGTTTTGTTCCTAGTAGTGCATAATAATTTTAAGGAAGTTTTTTCAATATTTTTTTCAGTATATACGAACTATACATTAATTGTAGTAGTTTTTATAGCTTCAAATAAAAAGTCATGCATTAAAGGGTTAACAGTCTAAAAGGGCAAGATGGCAGATATTTAGAAGATAGCTGTTGATTTGCATAGTAAAAGATAAATCTGTTGTGCTAAACTAACTGTATGCACATTGATCACTAAATAACAAATCATTAAGTAAGAAATTCTGCTTTACAATCTGGAGTCATTAATATCACAGTGCAGAATGGTAACCAGAGGATTCAGAGATCAGTACATCAACACAAAGTGACAGAGTATTCTTTCACACCAGTCACTGTGGCCTGCACTATGCAGTGACAGTAGAGACTGACAAGTCAGTGAGACGTGTGCATATTTCCAGTGGGTATAGTATTACCGAGTTAGGAACGTGTTATGAAAGCAAGGAGAACTTCACTGCTAATATAAAAATAGCCAGTCCTGCAAGCAAGCAAAAATGAAATGATGCCAAAATTAGTGTAAGGACTATCATGAAAGAGGCGTTTAATGACTTTCAGAATAGTGATTTGAGTATAGATTTGGAGGAATCATACAAAATTTTGGTCTTACGTAAAATTGTTGAAAGGGACAAAGCCAGATGTCCAGACTCTCCTTGATGATAATGGTGTTGAAACAGAGGATGGCAGACAAAAGACCGAAATATTAAATGTATTTTTCCAAAGCTGTTTCATAAAGGAAGATTGTTATGCAATTCCTCCTCTAAACCATAACACGAAAGCGGATATGGCAGATATTGAAATAAGTGTAATGTGGATAGAAAAGCAACCGAAGTCGCGCAACAGAGGAAAGGCCTCTGGAACTGATGTGATACGAATTACAGGGAGTATATGAAGGAAATTGTCCATTCTAGTAGCAGTGTACAGAAAGTTTCTAGAAAAGTGAAGTTTCCTAAGGATTGGAAAAAGCGCTGATCATTTTCATTTACATGAAGGATCGTCGGTCAGACGCGCAAAACTATAGCCCTATATCTCTGATGACAGTCAGTTGCAGAATTTTCCAACGCATTTTATGTTCGAGTTTTATTTTACTTTTGGGGGCGGGAAATCTCCATTTTAGGAATCAACATGGTTTCCCAAAGCGACGATCATGCATAACAATTCGCATTATTCATGAACGAGATCCAGAGGGCAGTAGATACAGGACCCCAGATAGATGCCATGTTTCTTGGCTTCTGCAAGACATTCGATACCATTCAGCATCATACCTTGATGACCTGAAGAACTGGATTGGAAGTGTTTGTAACTAACGTAATGCAGCATCTCATTCTCAATGGAGATACGTCTTCAGACGTTAAAGTGATCTCAGGCATGTCCTAGAGGAGTACTAGGACCTTTGCTTTTCACAATATATATAAATGTCATCGTAGATAACATCAGAAGTTCAATAAGGCTTTTTTGTGGAAGATGCTGTAATTTATCAAGAAGTCGCAACATTGGAGAAGTGTAGCAAAATGCAGGAGGATCTGCATCGTATTGACTCGTGGTTCTGGGAATGGCAATCGAACCTCTACATAAACCAGTGTAAGGTCCTGTGTTTACATAGAAAAAAAGATCCTGTACTATGTAATTACTAAATAGTTACTTCCATTAAATATCTGGGAGTAGAAATAAGAGTTGAAATGGAACGACTGTATGAAACCTGTTGCGGGTAAGACAGATGTTAGCATGAGACTCATTAGAAGAATCCTCAGGAAGTGTAGTCAGTCAATAAAGGAAGTAGGTTACAATATTCTTGTTCGGCCAGCGCTTGAGCATTGCTCATCTGTGTTGGATCGGTACCAGGTATGCTTGATAAAAGACATAGGGGAGATCTGACAGATAGCAGCACACTTTATTATAGGTTCATTTAGTAAGTGTGAAAGCCCCATGGAGATGATTAGGAAACGCCAGTGGTATATGTTTCATATGAGATATTCTCTATCATGGTACGGAATTCTGTCAAAGTTCCTAGAGCTTATGTTTCATGAAGGAGTCAAACCAATATATTGCTTCCTTCTACTTTTACACCATGGTTTGGAATCCTTGTTACACTATAGGTCCCCCTATAACTGGCTGGTTAAGTCAGTTTGAAAGTCGGAGGAAGGCAACGGCATACCATCTCCAAACAGGGCCATGCGTAATAAAGCACTGTGGTGTTCAAACCAATCTACAGATTGTTGACTGCTTTACCTTCTTTTTTTAACTACTTTTATCTCATGAAGGAATCACATTGATACTGTCATAGAGATTAGGACTCAAACAGAGGCATGAATCGTATGCGACTAGAATAGAAGGAACATACAATATTATGCCAAAAACCATTATGTGGCTTGCAGAGTATGTATGTAGATATAAATGGGTACGTTTTCATTTTCATTGTAGTGATTTCTGACCAGAAAGGCATACACAAGGAGTACATTACCGAAATTTTCAAAAAGTCTTATAATAACCACTACTCTACCAAAATTAAATTGATATTAATAAGTATGTGATGTTTGGTCATAAGCAACATATAGCCTATCAGACAACAAAAATAAACATTTACAGATTTTTGATATATGTAACCAACATAACAACGCTTTAATAGAGAATTATATGACCATGGAATTATTTATACAATCAGTGCTACAACAGTTTTCCCTAATGAATAACTAATTCATGAATATAGACAGCAATTTTGCAAAAAACATAGATGAAATTAGATACCATGTATAGAAAACGAGATTATTTCCCTCCCCTATTCAATACCAGTAAGGATAAGTTCGAAAAAAGGTTAGCTTTAGATTTGAATCATGGTGTTGAAATAGATGAGAGACTAGGAATGGTAGGGAAGAAAGCTAGATGGCAACCTGGAATGTATACATGGACAAGGAGCTGATCAAGAACATTTCATTCAAAGATTTCAAATTTTTAAGTGGTATGTGTAATAACAATAATATGGTTTTCTGTTCTGTAGGACTTACTTGAGGGGCAAGACACCATGGCCATGGAACAAGTCAGTAGTATATGAAAATTTAACACAAGAGAGCTAATAAACAAAACTTAAATTGGTCCTATGCACATGACAATCTTAAGCCTAAGTAAAAAGAATCAATAATGTGACAAAGGAATTAGCTTAATTTTTTAATTTGTCCAGTTCCTCAACAGAATAAAAGGGGTGAGCCCTGGTAACTCTTCAATTTAGACTTGAAAGCATGTGGTTTAGTACTAATATTCTTCACTTATTGTGGCAGCTTATTGAAAACAGATGCTTCAGAATACTGCACAAGAGACATGGAGTTGCGATCCAAATTTAGGTTAAATTTCTGTCTAGCTTTCACTGGGTGAAAGCTCCTAACTCATGGGGATGAGCTGATATTGTTAACAACATACAAAATGAAAGAAAACATGCATTGTGACACCAATGTCAGAATCCTTGGACTACTGAAAAGCGGTCGACGCAAAGCTCATGAACTTCCATCACACATTGTTTGAACCATCAGTTTCGGTGATAAAAACATCCTTTTCGAATACACAGAGTAACAAAAAAAAAAAAAAAAAAAAAAAAAAAAAAAAAAAAAAAAAAATGTTATAACAGAATGAAAGCAAGCATTGTAGATTATTTTTCGTATTGCAAATTCACTTATTTCAGATACTATTCTAATGGAATTTAGTTTTTGAACAAGATTCTGAATATGGACTTTCCATGGTAGCTTATTATCTATCTGAACCACTAGACATTTGAATTGTTCAATTTCACTAATTATGTGTAATCAAAATGCCAAATTTTGTTGAATTGTGTGTTAGAAATTGTAAAAACTGAGTTTTACTGTGTTTTAGCGTCAATTTATTTTCTATAAGCCAAGAATGCAACTCTTAAATAGCGTTATTTGATACTGTGTCAATATTATGAACAGCAACCTTCACTACCAACCTCGTATCATCAGCAAATAATTATATTTGACAAATAACTGTGATAAGGGTTGGGGTTAGAGAGATGAAACGACCTTTTTAACTAGTCACAAGTGTACTTAAATGTACCTTAAATTAATGAAAGGAGAAAATATAAACATGCAGTAAATGAAACAGGCAAAATGGAGTTCAGACGATTAAAAAATGAGATTGACAGGAAATGCAAAATGGCTAAGCAGGAGTGGCTAGAAGCCAAATGCAAATCTGTAGAAGAATGTATAAGAAGGGGAAAAGTAGGTACCGCCTACAGGAAAATAAAAGAGACATTTGGGGAAAAGAAAAGCAACTCTACGAATATCAAGAACTCAGATGGGAAGCCGGTTCTCAGCAAAGAAGGGAAAGCTGAAAGGTGGAAAGAGTACATAGAACAGCTCTACAAAGGAAATGAACTTACAGACAATGTGGTAGGAAGGGAAGAGGACGTAGATCAAGATGAAATAGGAGATGCTATACTGAGAGATGAATTTGACAGAGCCTTGAAAGACCTAGGTCGGAACAAGGCCCCAGGAGTAGATGACATACCCTCAGAGCTACTAAAGTCTCTGGGAGAGCCAGCCATGACAAGACTATTTGAACTGGTGTGTAGGATTTATGAGACAGGCGAAATACCCTCAGACTTTAAGAAAAATGTAATAATCCCCATTCCAAAGAAATCGGGCGCAGACAGGTGTGAAAATTACAGAACCATCAGTTTGATAAGTCATGGTTGCAAAATTTTAACACGAATTATCTACAGGAGAATGGAAAAGCTGGTAGAAGCTGACCTCGGGGAAGATCAGTTTGGATTCAGGAGGAACATAGGAACCCGGGAGGCAATACTCACTTTACGTCTTATCTTAGAAGATAGATTAAGGAAAGGCAAACATACATTTTTAGCTTTTGTAGATTTGGAGAAAGCATTTGACAATGTTGACTGGAATACAATCTTTCAAATTCTGAAGTCAGCAGGGGTAAAATATAGGGAAAGGAGAGTTATTTATAACTTGTACAAAAGCCAGACCGCAGTTATTAGACTCGAAGGGCATGAAAAGGAAGCATCAGTTAGGAAGGGAGTAAGACAGGGTTGTGGCCTTTCTCCGATGTTGTTCAATTTGTACATCGAGCAGGCGGTGAAGGAAAACAAGGAAAAATTTGGAATAGGTATTAAAGTACAGGGGGAAGAAATAAAAACATTGCGTTTTGCTGATGACATTGTAATTCTGTCAGAGACAGTAGAGGACCTGGAAGAGCAGTTGAATGGAATGGACAGTGTGTTGAAGAGAGCATATAAAATGAAAATTAACAAGAGCAAAACAAAAATAATGGAATGCGGTCTTAGAAAATCGGGCGATGCTGAAGGAATTAGATTAGGTAACGAAACAATGAAGGTGGTAGATGAGTTTTGTTACTTGGGTAATAAAATAACATGTGATGGTCGCAGTACAGAGGATGTAAAATGCAGAATGGCAATGGGAAGAAAAGCATTTTTGAAAAAGAGAAATTTGCTAACATCGAATATTAATTTAAGTGTAAGGAAGTCTTTTCTGAAGGCATTTGTGTGGAGTGTTGCCTTGTACGGGAGTGAAACATGGACGATAAGGAATGCGGACAGGAAGAGAATAGAGGCTTTTGAAATGTGGTGTTACAGAAGAATGCTGAAGATTAGGTGGGTAGATCGCATAACCAATGAAGAAGTACTGAACAGAATCGGTGAGAAAAGGAATTTTTGGCATACCCTGGCTAAAAGAAGGGATCGCTTGGTAGGACACATTCTTAGACATCGGGGAATCGTAAATTTAGCATTAGAGGGAAGTGTGTGGGGGATAAATCGCAGAGGGAGACCAAGAGACGAGTATAGTAAGCAGATTCAAGTGGATGTGGGTTGCCGTTCTTATGAGGAGATGAAAAGGCTTGCTCAGGATAGAGTAGGGTGGAGAGCTGCATCAAACCAATCTCCGGACTGAAGACCATAACAACAACAACAACAAGTTACTCATGGGGAATATCAATAAATCTTATTATTAATCAGATTGAATCATTCAAAGGCAACCAAAACTTTTTACACTAGTATTGCAATTCAAACAAGTAAATACTGACTAAGCAAAAGGTAAGAAGTTATGGGATTATCTGGGTCCCCACCATATTTATCTAAAATATGGAAAGAAAGGTAGGCCTTTAATTTGCTTAGATAGCTGGTTTTGTTGTGATCTGGTTAGATGCAATGACTCGTAACATTTCCCTGCAATGAAAGTTATTCTGTACAGGTGTAGTTAGTTGTTCCCAATCTCCTTCCACTAACCTGAACGTTTTAACTGACTTATTATTCAATGTATTTTGATGTCAATGTACCAGCAATTAAATATTTTCAGTAATAACTGCCTGAAATTTCATAATAACCTCCTCTAAATATTACTGCTACACTACTTATAAATCACTTTTATCCCTTACAAAATAGGGGAAGGTGAGTCAAAGGATGTTTACAAGACAATATGCTTGTTACTGTATATTACAAAAGAACTAAATGCATCCCAACTTTGGCAATATTCAAAAAATATGATCATTTACATTTAATAAAAAACACAAATAACGTCTAATTATTAAAAGGGTTCACAAGTACAAAAAGAGAGATGGTGTGACTGGCTTAAGACAAATCTGGGGTTCCCTAACTAGTATGTATCGTCCCAAAATAATTCCCACAAAATGGTACATCCTGCTGGGAACAACTGTTTGCCTCCTGTTACAGAAACATCTTCCCACAACACAAGATAATGCCTGCCACACACTAATCAGTAACCCTAGCGCAAAGCAGGCATTATTTACCACTCTGGTAAACCACGTTAAATGAAGTTAGCGTGCCACAAACTGCAGAGGAAAGATGAAATACGCGACCCCAAAATGTGTAGTTTTGTGCCGTTAAGCAGCGACGATTTCAAGTATTCTAGTCATCTTCCGCTCTCACACCAGAGGAAATGTCTAGTAATCCCACCAAATCGGCTAGGACATGGTATACATATATACTCCAGCGTTTAGATGTGAGTATGACACCCAGGTGTCTTCAGACTGGTTGAATAATTGCCACTAGTGCTAGGATGCACTAGGCAGACAACAGCTGATTTGCACGTGTTGAGCCGAACTTGGAGGCAAGTCCTGGTTATGAAACAAGTGATCAAACCGCTCCAATATTCCATGTTCAAACAAATTCGGACGATCTGGTGCTACACGCAACCAAAACTGATGCTCACAAGTGTGCAGTCAACTCTAACTATCCGTCCGCCGTCGGCAGAATCAAAAGAAAATTCTAAAAATAAAGTGTGGTTACTCTCTGCAGTGCAGACCACAAATCAAAGTTCTAAAACTAAACTTTCGGAAAATGAACAGCTATCTAGCCACGATCAACTCTCAGCAGTGTCCCTGGAGATAATCGTTCAACGTCTCTCGCCAAAAACTGAGGCCCAGCAGGCAGCACTGGTCAGCCTCGCCCCCATAACAGTCAAACTCCTATCACCACTGAGCCTTAATAGCCTACCCAATCAAATAACTTCTTGGGGACGGTACTACAGGCTCCACCTTGTTCTCATGCAACTACAATAAGGGCTGTTGAAACTAGTGTCCACGACTTAGCTTCCTGCTCTTACACCCATGAAATTTTTCTGAGATCTGGTGCCGATCTCAAGCAGGGCCAGTCGGATTGTCCTGCCTCAAAACTGTTTGTGAGTGGGCCGGCCATTTATCTGGTAATTAAAGTATCCAGGTTCCGGCTGACCACCACGAAAAGCTACTCGACAGACTGGCTCTTTAATTCCAGCCAAGTACCCCACTGTGAGCACCCACAGACCGTTTTGATTGTCCATCCCCACCAGAACGTCTGTGATGCCCTGCTGAGATGTCGTCATTCTACCATCGTGCATTGTCTGCCAGCTGCTCGCACACTTGAGGGCTAGCAGCAGGTAGAACACAGGCGCCTTCGCCATCTCCTGCCTGTCTGGACTAACTCTCCCCACACCGTTCTGTATGCAAATGCCGGCTGTGGCACTGGTCTTAGAGGTCTTCTTCCTAGAAGTGGCCCATTTGCAAAGCAGTTGGCCTGCTCCACAGGTGAGTGCATCCCTGCTAGTCTTGCAACTCCCTGTTAAACCGATTCAGCTGGAAAGAAACGCTGCCAGCAATAGACTCACATCAATTAAATATTCTCCACAGAGAATAAATTCAACTCAAGACACCTATCGTCCAATCACATCTACTAAAATGCGATAAATTAAAACAATAAAAACTGATAAAATGGCTCCTGCCACTTCACAGGACAAATAAATGAATAAAATTAGCATAAAAAGATTCAATTAGACAAGGCACCACACTTATGCTCCCTGCCATCTCTTATACTCAAAGGCATATCATCTATATACATAAGAAAATGCAGTGGTGCCAGAACATACCGCTGTTGCACTCCACACTTAACTGACTTCACATCACAGCCTTTGTACGAGGGCGACGCCTGCCCCTGGGGTACATAAGTATGGGAAACAATTATCTTTGAATATCATACGCAATTCTCTCAACCTGGTGGTCTGGCCAAGTCACAGGCTGTGCCACCCGTCTACTGCTGGAAGTTTCCACACGACGCAGGGCCGCGACACGTGCCTGTCGATTTGGCAGTCCTGGGTGGCTTGACTCTGCTGACGAAGGTACGCCACCCTCAGAGACTGCAGAACCCAGCCACTAACCAGAAGCTAGCTAAGTGGTCACGTGAGGCACACTCTGGCGCGACCTGAACAGCCACATGAAGAATGGACGCTCTGTTACACCCCGGCCTCCAACCTGATCGGACGTACTCACTTGAGCCCACTCCTACTTAGTGTGTTCTAATATGTACCTCTAGGGACAGGTATCGACCTCTCCCTGAGTCCCCTTTAGTACCATGTAATAACTTCAGGCAATAAAAGCCTTTTTTGATGCTAATTTAACTTCATGCCTTCTCATTCAAATCTATGCCCACTACCCTGCTGAACTATCCTGGCACACCTTTTTGAACACTATAGGGATTACCTTGCACTACCTGTCATTAAAGTAAGAGCTGAACCAGTTGTGAGCTACTCCTCTTATTCCAAAATGTTACACTTCGAAACAATATTTTGTGATCAACATAATCAACCTAGCCTCCTACTTTCCAAATTTCACAGAAGTTCTCCTGTGAAACTTGCAAGACTAGCACTTCTGGAAGAAACGATGTGGTGGTGACATGGCTTAGTCATCAATCTATCAAAATTCCATTTCCTTAACTTCCTACCTTCTTGCAGTCTCTTAAGTTTTAATCTACAGTTCATAACCAGTAAGTTACGGCAGAGTCTATATCTGCCAATGGATAAATCTTACAGTTCAAAATCTGGTTTCTAAACCTTTACCTTACCATTATAAAGTCAATCTGGTACCTTCTAGTGTCTCGTGATCTCTTCCATGTATACACCCTTCATTTACGATTATTAAAGCAAGTGTTTGTGACGTTAAAATTTTGCTCTGGACAAAATTCTACCAGTCAATCCCCTCTTTGATTCCTTATCACCAGTCCATATTCACCTACTACATTTCCTTCTCTTCCATTTACTATTACTAAGTCCCAGTGCCCCATCAAAATTAAGTTTTCTTCTCCTTTAACGCTCTGAATAATTTATCTCCTCATACATTTCTTTGATCTCCTCATTATCGGCAGAGCTAGTTGATATATGAACATTAGCATGGGCCGAAAAAAGTGAATTTTTAGTATCAAGTTGTAATAGGGCTCGAAAGTTGTGTATTTATGTGCTGATTAACGAAAAAATAATTTAAAAAATCTAACTTAATATCTTCAGTTCGCGCAAAGGGCTTAAAGTTTCTAAATAAACGAGAAATTTATAGAATTTCTGAAAGGTCATATAAAATATATTTTTCAGTACCACGTCCTGATAGGACTCAAAAATAGGTATCCATGTATAGTTTATCATACAAATATTTTTGATAGTCCTAGCTTATGTAATCAGTTCACGCTAAAGGCCTTAACTATCGAAATATGACAACATTTCTAAATGTTCAAAATGTTACGGAAATTTACTAATATCTCGTATTTATATATATGTTATAAATATGTTAGGTTTTATTTATTGTGATTTGAATATTTAAAGAGATAACGTCATAACTTTGCAGCTCTTCACCCATTTCACCAGCAAATTTGGTTAAAGACCCAGAACTCACCTCAAGGAGGTGGCTTCAATTCGAGTTCCACCCACACTCTACCCAACCAACCAACTGCCCAAGGAGGCCATACTAATTATATATTCATATTTACATTTATTTACATTTGTATATCTTTATTTACATACTAGTCAAAGCTGTAGTTGGCTTGATTCTGATTTGTGTCCAAATTTTGGCATTATTGATCTTGACAGCAGAGTCGTCTTAATGTATCCATCTCTGCTATCTTGCCCACATACTAATTCTGCAGCCTCTGTTACTGAACTGATTACATAAGCTAGGACTATCAAAAATATTTGTATGTTAAACTATACATGGATACGTATTTTTGAGCCCTATTAGGATGTGGTACTGAAAGATATATTTTTATATGACCTTTCAGAAATTCTATAAATTTCTCGTTTATTTAGAAACTTTAATCCCTTTGTGCAAACTGAAGATATTAAGTTAGATTTTTTAAATTATTTTTTCGTTAATCAGCACATAAATACACAACTTTTGAGCCCTATTACAACTCTATACTCAAAAATTCACTTTTTTCGGCCCACCCTAATGAACATGTACTACTGCGTTTGGTGTTGGCTTCATGTCTATCTTTACTACGATAATTCATTCACTATGCTGTTCATAGTAACTTACCTCCATTCCTATTTTCTTATTCATTATCAGACCTACTCCTGCATTACTACTAACTGATTTTGAATTTATAACCCTGTACTCACCTGAACAAAACTCCTGTACATCCTGCCACTGAACTTCTCTAATCCCCACCATATCTAACTTTAACCTATACATTTTTCTTCTCATATTTTCTAACTTACTTAACCAATTAAGGGATAGAACATTCCAGGCTCAGATCTGTTGAATGCCTGTTTTGTTTTTCTTGATGACTACATCCGCCCCTGTAGTCCCCACCTACATATCGGAATGGGGGACTATTTTTCCTCAGGAACATTTTACCCGAGAGGATTCCATAATCATATATTCATACAGTAAAGCTGCATGTTCTCGGGAAAAGTAGTGGTTTTAGTTTCCCTTTGCTTTCAGCTGTTCACAGTAATTGCATGGAAAAAGTCATGTTAGCTGATGTTACAAAGCCAGCTCAGTCAATCATCCAAAATGTTGTCCCTGTAACTACTGAAAAGGCTGCTGCCTCTCTTCAGGAACCACACATTTGCCTGGCCTCTCCATAAATACCCCTCTGCTGAAGTTACAACAACAGTATGACTATCTGTATCATTGAGGCATGCAAGGCACCCCACCTTGGCAATGTCTATGGTTCATGATGGTGGCAAAGAAATTAATCTCAAAGAAATTAAGAATATCATATGTAATGTTGAAATGGTGATTTACTTTGGTGATTGTGCAAGCAACCATACAAAAATAAGGGAAAAAATGCATTAATATCTGCCAACACAAAAATTATTTTGGGCCACTAGCACAATGGATTTTTTTTTGCCTCATCATATGGAAAGAATTCTTGTGATGGCTTGTGAGTGGTTACACCAGCTTCCCTTCAAAGACCTTATGTGACCAGATCCTGACTCCACAAGATATGTTCAAATACTGTAGACAGAATTTTCCTGGAGTTAAATATATATTTGTTTCTTCATCTGAAATTGAACAAATCGAAACAAAATGGAGAGATTTGATTGTTGTTTACCAGTGAAAGGAACAAGAAGCTGTCTTCCTATAAGTGATAATCAAATAAGATGTTTTGTTACGTCCAAAGGCAGAGACTTTGTAGATCATTAAACATCAATACTTTTTACAAATAATGACTTCATTGCATGTATATACGATGAGAAGTGATGGCCTGGGAAAATTGGAAGACAAAAGTAAAGATAACAATGACACTTTGTTAACCCTGTTGCACCAAAAACTTTCAAAAAATGATACTACTTGGGTGCCCACAAAGAAAGTAGTACGAAAAGCGAGTCCATTGTAACTCACAATAGTGTCTGGTAGAACACACAAAATAACTGATAAACTATGCAATGAAATATCATGTTTGTTTAACTCTCTAATGAAAATTGCAGGTAGCAAGTAGCTACAACTGAAGTTTTAAATCTAGAGAAATATTATTTTGTGTAAACTGCATGCAAGTATAGTTTAACAACTGTAAATTAAGTTGAAGCATTAGAACTCTCACCTTTTGTAAGTAGTGCCTTTTGTTATTTAAAAGCAGAAATATTGGGTCATTTATTGTATGTAATGCTTTAAACATCATTCAACAAATGTTAATTGCAACAATTTGAACCACTTTTTTTGCTAACTTAGCACTACATGAGAGTTTAGAATGATAGCATTTTTATGAAAATTCAGTGATGCATTACTCTTATCGTAGTTGAGTCTCAGTGATAATTTTTTGTGAGCTGTTGCTATAACTATAAAGAACATTCTGTAAAATTTTTACTCTTTTCATTCAGTCCCTTTATAGACATCGACCTGCAAATCTTTTCATTAAAAGGCTTTTGATCATTTTTGGTAAGCTCTAGAAAAAAACAGAAGATTAAAACTTATACTGCTGGTATGTATGTAAGTATTCAAAATAGAAACAACTCATCATTAGTCAGTTCCTCTTCCTTCATAAGAATTTATGGTTTTACAAAGTAATTATTTTAAATTTTTCCTGAGCCTCCACAAAGATTTTTATGGACTCCCTAGCTTGATAAAAAATTTCAAGTATGAAGTTCATGTCTCCCTGAACACACTGAATTTTGAATCATTCTGATATATTCAAAAAGAAAAAAACTTGGCAATTAAACTTTCCGCAAATCAAGTTTTCCATAAAAACGTTTTCAACTGCTATTTTAAAATGGCTGCTAAAAGGAACAATGGGTTATAAAAAATTGCAAACAGTGTTTTGTGACTTTCCGCATATGAGGAACTTAAGATAAAAAATTTAGGAAAATAGAAAATATTGAATATAAATTTTATTTGTATTGGGTGATTTGGAATGGATTGACCCATAAATAATGCTGTTCAGGCGAAATAAGTATGAAAAGTTCCCTGCAAATATTTCCTTGGAACAGGAGCTCATTCACTGCAGCACTGATTTATTACCCATGACAACAACAGCTTCAAACGAAATAAAATAGTTGTTTATGTACTAATTACTAATGAAAAGCTAATAATACTGATTAAAGCCGTTATTCGAAAAAGCTATGTGCAAAATTGTGATTTTTCAGCAGCAATTGACAGAAAACCACCGAAAAGAGGAAAAATGTGACCGCTGGAAAGGCAAGAAAACAACGCCAATTATGGAAAGGAACTCAGCATGTGGCTAAAATAACAGAAATGTGGCAAAATGTAACAATGTAAGTGACATACATAGAGCATATTTGGCAAAAATTACGATGAAAATGGGAAAAAGCACATTCACTACAAAGCATGATAGGGAACTGGCCAGAGATAACAATGATTGATATGAGTTAAGACTGTATTTGGTAAGAAATAAATGAAAAACATATCAAAAATGCAATGAAATATGTACAGCAAAACCAGAGAAAATATATGGGAGACTAAATAACACTCTGAAATTGGTACATAGAAAAACTGTAAAATTAGGAAATAAAGAATCTGCCAGAGAAATAGTGGTGAATTTAATAAAAATAGCAATGATAGTCATAAATAATTACACAAAATCAACAAAAATGATATCGAAGTCTTACATAAGGAAAAACCATTTTGTACTATCCCTACATATGTTCTCTGGACAGGTGAGCTAATGTGATTTTCCAGTTCTGATAAATGATACAACTAAAATATAGATTTCTTCATACTATCATGACACCGTAAGCTTCAGTTACCTCTTGTATTTTGGATAATAAGGTATCTGAAATTTCCGAAGCAATCTGTAATTTCATTTCTTAAAATACCATTTAATGTTTTACATCAGTCGGTAATTTAATTTCTTAAAGTGTGGTTTGATGCTTTAACATACATACATTTTCAAGCCCACTTATTTCTTTATAGTTCTTTGAACTAAATCATTAGGAGACAATTGAATTTCCTTCCATCTCTACTGGAGCTGCCATTTATTGTACAATACCCAGTTGTACAATATATTGAGTGACTATTAATGTTTTTAAATCTTGGCAGTTTCAATGAATATATTAGGTAAACTGGCAATATCACTTTCAGATGGTCAATATTATTTGTAAAATACAGAGTGCTGTTCATGGAATGACCAGTGATAGTTCATACAATGGTAATTATATTTGTTGTTGCTTCCAGATGTTCCTCTTATTGCTAGGATGTGTAAGATTTATTTATTTATTGTAAAAAATTCACTGTTTTAAATAACTCCCCTAATAAAACATTAAAACTTTTTTAAATGATCATGTATTTCAACTATGGCAGCAACTTTTAAATGTCATTCATTGTTATTAGGCTGAGTCAATAAAACGTTGGCATATAGCACTATAAAATACAAAAGTGGTGATAAATTATTCCAACTACTTTGAGTCCTCAATTCAAGGCAGGAGTCAATAAAAAGTTGGCTTATAGTATTAGAAAATACAAAAGTGGTGATGAATTAATCTATCTACTTTGAGTCCTTAACTCAAGGCAGGAGACACACTTCACAGTTCTCTCTGAATGTGTGTTCTATATATGATCATGAAATTGCCCTCAATAATTTTTTGGTTTACTTAGATTCTTGTACTCTGCTCCTTTCTTTTAGCTTCCTTTACACAAACATGGCAATGTGGCACCAACAGCTTCACAGAGGAGGCTATATCGTGTGTCTTGTCATTTCTTTCATTTTAATTTGTAGAATATTTTCCACTAACTGGGCAATTTGGTTAGCTAACCCTCTTGTATTGGCACTTATTTCTGCTACCAGTGGTTTCACTATTTTCAACCCATATTGCGTAAGAAACAGTTTTCGTTGTTGTGTTTCTTCTTATTGCGTCTTGGATATTATTAGATGATATGACTATTTTCGTTGATTCCACAGATGTAGATGAGAGATTAAAATGCAGGTAGAGCCCTCCTCTTTGATCCCATCTTGCAGGTACAGTGGAACCCCCGATATCCGACCTTCACGGGACCGGGCTGTGGTGGGAATGGCCAAAAGGTCGGATCACTGAGGAGCAATAAAACATGTTTTTTTGGGTCAAAACAGCCGTATACTGCACTAAATTATAAGTATTATACAAAATACACACTCAATACACACAATGCTGCTTTATCATAATTACTGTATTCAATTAAAAATTATTTTACAGTACATATTCTAATAAAAAGTAACCGTTTTTTTATAAAATTTAAAAGTTTAATTTTTATATTAATTAACGAAAACATTAAAAATACAGTACTGTACTGTTTAATCAAAAGGGCAAACAATTACATACAGTGTGTACAGTACGTCATTTGAAGAAGTCGTTAATACTCTTTTGCTTAAATTTACCCAATCTTGATTTCCATGAAAAATCACGCCATTTCTTTGCCCACAACATGTCCATAGGGGGGGGGGGCTCTGGGTTCTGCTCCAAATATTTTAACACAATGTCAAACGCATCTTTAGCCTCTGACTGCGTCACACCAATATCACGATCAACTTCTTCTTCTTCAGCGTCGCTGTCTTAATTTGTTGCGCTTTGAACTACAGCAACTATTTTGTCATCATTGAGTTCTTCATTTGTAGACTCTGCCATGTCAGCTTCGATCAGCCATTTCTCCATATCTGTCAGCTGTAGCTGGACACCATGTTGCAGTTCCTGCAGGTCTTGAAGAGTTTCTGTGTCGTCGTTTTCTTCAGCTTCTAGATCAACTTCCGTTGATGAAGTGGGCTCATAATCGTCCTTGTCAGCACTGTCACTTTGTTTTATGGTGGTCAAATTTTCTTCCATGCTTTTTGAAGAGTTGTCTGTTTCATTTCATCCCATGCAGAAGAGACGGTATAGATTGCATCTTTGATGTTAAAAATCTTCATAGCCTCCAAGAGTGAGCAGCCTCCTTCAGTTTTGTCCAAAAGAGAGCCTACATGTTTTTTACGGTGCCGCCTTTTTATCCATTCAATGACTCCTTGGTCCATAGGCTAGATCAATGGCTTAACATGAGGAAGTAAAAACATAGCTTTGATGTTGCCTTTCTTTAATTCAAACTTTGCAGGATGGCTTGGCACGTCTGCCAGGCACTTAAATGTGATTTGCAGAGTATCCCATGTAGATGTAAATCTAACAATAACACAGCTTGCGGTGGCAGTTTTTTTTAATTTTAAACGTTTTTCTACTGCGGGCACGAATTCAAGGAGAAACCAATTTTTAAAAAGAGCACAATTCATACAAGCAGACGATTGATTACGGTACTACACCGGGAGTGTCGCCATATTGAGATTTTAAAAGCTCTCGGCTTTTTAGATTTTCTGATAACAAACAACGGCAGTTTGTGACTGCCACTGGCGTTGCTACATGTAGCAATTGTGAGTCTATCCTTAGCTAGCTTTGTACCCAAAACAGACTCACTTTTAGCAGCAAGAGTAGATTTCGGCAACATTTTATAGTTCAATCCGGTCTCGTCTACATTATATAGTTGTTCAGCTACAAGATTACTGTCCGACACCAACTTTTGAAACTTTTCTACAAAATCTTTTGCAGCAACGTTATCAGCAGACAACTTTTCGCCCGCATAACAACATGTCTAATACCGTGGCGAAGATTCCAGCGGTGAAAGCAACCTTCGCTTGCCTGGAAAGTCTCAACATCTCCCAATTTTTCAAACAGCTTTACTGCTTTTTCTTTCACAAGAGGTCCCGACAAAGGAGTCTCTTTGTGCCGGTCTTGACAAAACCAAACCCAAAGAGTTTCTTCTACAAGTTCTAGCTCAGGTTTTTTTTTAACATTTTCCGATTTTTTTAAAGCATCTTCCGTTTCAACTGTCATACAATAGCTTTCAAGGTCTTCACGGTTTTTTCTCCAGTCTTCTACAGTTGTCACGCCGACCCATAGCTCTGCGGCTAATTTGACTAATGACTCACCACGATCCAAACGTTGAAGCAATTCGAGTTTTTTGTTGAAGGGAAACGCACACACGCTTACGTTTTTGAGAAGCCATAGCGAACTTTCACTAATCGCACAACACAATTTATCACCAAAGATACAGTAGTAACGAAAACAAAAAAACAATAAAGTAGAGCAACGTTCACGTCAACAATCAGAACACAACTGGCAGTTTCACAGAGAAACAGTGCACAGCACTGTTGAGTCCGTTTGACTCGTCGCCGGCAGAAGACAGTCGGGCACATGGTCGGATATCCCGAGGTCGGATATGAGGGGTTCTACTGTATATCTACGCGCCATTTTATCTATGGTAACAAATCCACCTTTAGTGAAATTATAATTGCATTTATATCGGTTTTAATCTTCATTTCTCCTACAGTGCCATTATCTTGGTGACTTGTTGATAAGTTTTTACTTCGTTTCGTTTTTACTATTTAGGATACCAAAGTAACTGAGGGCCTACCTGTTGATGGGTATGTGAACAAGAACGTTGAAGAATGTAATTCTGACTCTGATGTGTTCTTCACTACACCCAGCATATGCTTCCTGTATGACTGGAGAGTTCCTACTGTAGTAACTTTGTAGTTTTGGAACAACTCAGCCACTGAATCCACTAATCTGTAGGATCGATCTGTAGTAATATTTCGATCAATATTTTTCACAGGCACTGCCAGATATTTAATGAGAGCTTCGGATACTCTTTCTTCCTTGGAGAACGCTGTATTTTACCTGCACAGGGTTCCATATTTTCGACGCTTCTGTATGTTATGTCTGACATCATATGTGTAGGGATGCTATTTTTCCTGGGTCTTTCCTGACAAATACTTTGATGGGGCAGCGTCGTCTAAACAAGCTGAGCATCTCATCAATGGTGAGGTACATTCCTTGTTCATACAATAGTGGAAATCTGTCGATTACTTTATTGAAAACTTCACGGATTAATGTGAACTTGTCTGCTTCCCTTCGTTGCTGGTTGGTAGCTTTTTCATCAAACCTTATGATTCTAATAGATGCCTTAAAAAGTTCTCTTGCAAACAGTCAAACACTAATGATTCTAATAAGTGCCTTGAAATGTTCCCTTGTATACAGGTTAAACAGTTAGGTCTAACTAGAGATTATGTATACTGACAGTATTCTTACTTGCCCCCGTAAGTATCAGTTTTCCTATAAAGGTCTACAATTCTTCCCAATTAGTTGAAGTATCTTTCAGCCTATATGACTCTTTATTTGAATGTTTTACTAGATCATTCATGATTCCAAGTATAAAAAGTAGCTTCATGTCTCCTCCAGGAGAATGGCAAACATTAGCTGGAGTTGCTTCTGCCAGTTCCCTCACTATATTTTCGAAGGGCCTCTTAGGTATTATGGACTGAGGGGTTACAGCCTTCCACAATTCGTTAATGTCCCCCAGTGCTTTACACAATCCGTTACTGAGTAGTCATGTTAGCAGTGGCGTAACTAGGACTTGGCTTTGGGGGGGGGGGGGGGGATAGATCTGCTTGACGAGAAAAATTTTAGTCAGTTCCGAGATAGACTACCATCTACCACTCCTGTTGAAGAAACTAATTCACTCCCATCCAGTGAAAGCTTATGGTAAAACACCCCAAGTTTCCAATCTTTACCTTTAACATATTGCTGTTATACGATTTCTTCTTCTTTTTTTTGCGGGTTCTGGGGAGGGGGGGGGGGGGTTCTATCCCCCTCATTCCCCCCCCCCCCCCATAGTTACGCCACTACATGTTAGGGTATTGTTGGTCTGTGCAATTCTCATGTTCCCCATGTTCTTTCCTTTTTTACCTTTGGTCTCAGCTGTTTGGTTATTAGCAGTCTTGTTATGTAATTTAAAATGATTCGAAAAATACTAGAATCACTCTTTATATACTCTCTTCTTAATTGATGCATACCACAAAAAAATTCTGGGAAAAGCGTCCCTTAATACCATCAAGGTGGGAAATATAGTTTCAGCTAAATGTTTTAAGAGAAAAAACAATAGTGAAAAGAAAAAGACAAGCAAGTTCTACCGATTGTAAGATGGACAGTTCATTATGACTAGAATACTGCCAGTGAAGGCTTTAATTCTGACCAACCAAGTGACCAAAAGAAATGGGCATGCAAAATATTTAAAACATATGACTGGTTTTAAAAGACTAGCAAATCTGGCGACACTTCACAATTGCTAAATTTGCGATATTTATATAAATCCTACACTACAGTCCTTAACATAATTACTCTGCTTATCACTTCCCCCAATCTCTATGTCTGGTGACCTCATCAGTTATGCGATGTGTCTCAGCCGACTAATAACTAGAGACAATGCTTGACGTTTCCTTTATGATCCGCAACTCAAACGACAGTCAGCCACCTGGAATGCGGCGGTGTGTGCAACCTGCAGAGTCGAGTAGGTGCCTTTCCTCCAGGCGTCAAATCTCAGAACTTACAGACTGTACAGATAGCCGTACCGTAGGTGCAACCACCGGAGATGGGGGTCTGTGGAGAGGCCAGACAAACATGTGGTCTCTGAAGAGGGGCAGCAGCCTTTTCAGTAGTTGCAGGGGCAACAGTCTGGATGATAGATTGATCTGGCCTTGTAACGTCAGTTAATATGGCTTTGCCGCACATTTACTGCGAATGGCTGAAAGCAAGGGGAAACTACAGCCGCTACTTTTCCCGAGGACATGCAGCTCTATTGCATGAATATTTGATGATGGCATCCTCTCGGGTAAAATATTTCAGAGGTAATATAGTCCCCCATGAGGATCTCCGGGCGGGGACTACTCAGGAGGATGGCATCATCAGGAAAGAATGGCATTTTACGGGTCGGAGTGTGGAATGTTAGATCTCGTAATTGGGTAGGGAGGTTAGAAAATTTAAAAAGGGTAATGGATAGGTTCGATGGAAAGAGGAAAAGGATTTCTGGTCAGGCGAATACAGGATTATAAATACAAAATCAGTTGGGGTATTACAGGAGTAAGTCCAATAATGAATATGAAAATAGGAATGCAGGTAAATACTATGAGCAGTACAGTGATCGCATTATCGTAGTGAAGATAGTTATGAAGCCAACGCCAACGACAGTAGTACAAGTTTATATGCCCACTAACTCTACCATGATGAAGACATCGAAGAAATGTATGAGGAGGTAAAAGAAATTATTCAGGTAGTTAAGGGACTCTGGAAATCGATATCGATAGTAGGAAAAGAAGGGAAGGAAAAATAGTAGTTGAATATGGACTGGGAAAAGGAATGAAAGAGAAGATCGCCTGGTAGAATTTTGCACAGAACATAATTTCAAATGTTCAAATGTTTGTACAGCTTATGGGACTTAACTACGGGGTCATCAGTCCCTAAACTTACAAACTACTTATGAACTAGCTAATAATAAGGATGGCACAAATATCCATGCCCGAGAGGGGATTCGAAACCTCTATCACAGTGGCCGTGCAGATCGAGAATGGCGCACCGCAGACCGTTCGGCCACCGCAAACACTTGGTTCAAGAATCATGAAAGAAGGTTGCATACCTGGAAGAGAACAGGAAACACCGGGAGGTACCAGATAGATATTGTAGTGGTAAGGTATAGATTTCGGAACCAAGTTTTATGTACGAAATATCCAAGGATAATTATAGACTCTGACCATATTTTATTGGTTATGAACTGTAGAATGAAACTGAAAAAACTGCAGAATGGTCAGAATATAAATGGGACCTAGATAAATTGAAGGAACCTGAAGTTCTTGAGAATTTCAGATGGGTATTCAGGAAACAAGTGACAGAAATGGGGAAAATAAAACAGTAGAAGAGGAATGAGTAGATTTAAGAGGTGAAATAGTCAAGGCAGCAGAGAACCAAAGAGGTAGAAAGGCAAGACCTACAAAAGATCCTGGTATATCACAGGAAATACTAAATTTAATTGACGACAGGAGAAGTAAATGAAGCAGGTAGAATGGAGTACAGACAACTAAGAAATGAGATTGACAGGAAGTGCAAAATGGCTAATTGAGAGTGGCTCGAAGCAAAATGAAAATCTGTAAAAATAACGTATAGATAGGATAAAAATAGATACCGCCTACGTGAAAATAAAAGACATTTAGAGACAAGAAAGATAGCTGTGTGAATATCAAGAACTCAGATGGAAAACCAGTTCTGAGTAAAGAAGGGAAAGCTGAAAGGTGGAAAGAGTATATAGAAGAACTGCACAAAGGAAATGAATATCGAGGCAGTATTGTAGAGAGGGAAGAAGAAGTAGATGAAGATAAAATAGGAGACAATATACTGAGAGATGAATTTAGCAGAGCACTGAAAAACCTAAGTCGAAACAAGGCCCCTGGAGTAGATGACATTCCCTCAGAGCTATTTAAGTCTCTGGGAGAGCCAGCCATGACAAAACTATTTCACCTGGTGAGTAAGATGTTTGAGAGGGGCTAAATTGAGGGTTTTTAAGAAAAATGTAATAATCCCCATTCCAAGGAAAGCAGGTGCAGACAGGTGTGAACATTACAGAACCATCAGTTTAGTAAGTCGTGTTTGCAAAATTTTTACACAAATTATTTACAGAAGGATGTAAAGGCTGCTTTATGATTTGCTGATAACATTATAATTCTGTCAGAGACAGCATAGGCTCTGGAAAGGAAACTGAACGAAATGGAAAGTGTGTTGAAAGAAGCGAATAAGGTGAACATTAACAAGAGCAAAACAATGGTAATGGAAGGCTGTCTTAGAAAATCAGGCTGTGATGAAGGAATTAGTTTAGGAAACGAAACAATAAAGGTGGTAGATGAGTTTTGTTACTTGGGTAGTAAAATAACATATGACGGTCACAGTACAGAGGATATAAAATGCAGAATGACAAATGGAAGAAAAGCGTTTTTGAAAAAGATAAATTTGCTAATATCGAATATTAATGTAAATGTAAGGAAGTCCTTTCTGAAGGCAATTGTGTGAAGTGTTGCCTTGTACAGGAGTGAAACTTGGACGATAAATAGTTTAGTCAGGAAGAGGTTTGAGGCTTTTGAAATCTGGTGCTACAGAAGAATGCTGAAGATTAGGTGGGTAGATCGCGTAAATAATGAAGAGGTACGCAACAGAACTGAGGAGAAAAGGAATTTTTGGCATGTTGTTGTTGTGGTCTTCAGTCCAGAGACTGGTTTGATGCAGCTCTCCACCCTACTCTATCCTGAGCAAGCCTTTTCATCTCCTCATAAGAACGACAACCCACATCCACTTGAATCTGCTTACTATACGCGTCTCTTGGTCTCCCTCTGCGATTTTTACCCCACACACTTCCCTCCAACGCTAAATTCACCATTCCTTGATGTCTAAGAATGTGTCCTACCAATCTATCCCTTCTTTTAGTCAAGGTATGCCAGAAATTTCTTTTCTCCTCAATTCGGTTCAGTACCTCCTCATTAGTTACGCGATCCACCCACCTAATCTTCAGCATTCTTCTGTAGCACCACATTTCAAAAGCCTCTATCCTCTTTCTGTCCACACTGCTTATCGTCCATGTTTCACTCCCATACAAGGCAACACTCCATACAAATGCCTTCAGAAAGGACTTCCTTAGGCTTAAATCAATATTCGATGTTAACAAATTTCTCTTTTTCAAAAACGCCTTTCTACCCATTGCCATTCTGCATTTTATATCATCTGTACTGCGACCATCATTTGTTATTTTACTGCCCAAGTAACAAAACTCATCTACCTCCTTTATTGTTTCGTTACCTAATCTAATTCCTTCAGCATCACCTGATTTTCTTACACTGCACTCCATTACCCTAGTTTTACTCTTGTTAATGTTCATCTTATATGCACCTTTAAGCACACTATCCATTCCGTTCAATTGCTCTTCCAGGTCCTTTGCTGTATCTGACAGAATTACTATGTCGTCGGCAAAACGCAATGTTTTTAATTCTTCACCCTGAACTTTAATTCCTTCTCCAAATTTCTCCTTGCTTTCCTTTATAGCTTGCTCAATGTACAAATTGAACAACATTGGGGAAAGGCTACAACCCTGTCTTACTCCCTTCCCAACCACTGCATCCCTTTCATGCCCTTCAACTCTGACAACCGCTGTCTGGTTTTTGTACAAGTTGTAAATAACCTTACGCTCCCTATATTTTACTCCTGCTTGCTTCATAACTTGAAAGAGTTTATTCCAATCAACATTGTCAAAAGCCTTCTCCAAATCTACAAAAGCTAGAAATGTTGGTTTGCCTTTTCTTAATCTATCTTCTAGGATAAGGCGTAAAGTGAGTATTGCCTCCCGTGTTCCTACATTTCTCCTGAACCCAAACTGATCTTCCCCGAGGTCGGCTTCTACCAGCTTTTCCATCCTTCTGTATATAATTCGTGTTAATATTTTGCAACCATGACTTATTAAACTGATAGTTCTGTAGTTTTCACACCTGTCTGCACCCGCTTTCTTTGGAATGGGGATTATAACATTTTTCTTAAAGTCTGAGGGTACTTCACCTGTCTCATACATCTTACACACAATGTGAAACAATTTTGTCGTGGCTGGTTCTCCCAGAGACTTCAGTAGCTCTGACGGGATATCATCTATTCCAGGGGCCTTGTTTCGACTTAGATCTTTCAGTGCTCTGTCAAATTCATCTCTCAGTATAGTATCTCCTATTTCATCATCATCTACATCCTCTTCCCTTCCTACAATAGTGTCTCGAAGTTTGTTTCCTTTGTAGAGCCCCTCTATATACTCTTTCCACCTTTCAGCTTTCCCTTCTTTGCTGAGAACTGGTTTTCCATCAGTGTCCTTGATATTCATAGAGCTGTTTTTCTTATCGCCAAATGTTTCTTTTATTTTCCGGTAGGCTGTATCTATTTTCCCCCTATTTATACATTCTTCTACATCCTTGCATTTGCCTTCTAGCCAGTCCTGCTTAGCCATTTTGCACTTCCTGTCAATCTCATTTCTTAGTCGTCTGTACTCCATTTTGCCTGTTTCATTTACTGCATTTTTATATTTTCTCCTTTCATCGATTAAATTTAGTATCTCCTGTGATATCCAAGGATTCTTTGTAGGTCTTGCCTTCCTACCTATTTTGTCCTCTGCTGCCTTCACTATTTCATCTCTCAATTTTACCCATTCCTCCTCAACTGTTTTATTTTCCCCTGTTTCTGTCAATTGTTGCCTGAAGCTCCCTCTGAAATTCTTAAGAACTTCAGGTTCCTTCAATTTATCTAGGTCCCATCTCCTTATTTTCCTACCTTTCTGTAGTTTCTTCAGTTTCAGCCTACAGTTCATAACCAACAAGTTATGGTCAGAGTCTATGTCTGCCCCTGGGTATGTCCTACACTTCAAAACCTGGTTCCGAAATCTATGTCTTACCATTATAAAATCTATCTGGTATCTCCCGGTGTCTCCTGGTCTCTTCCACGTATACAACCTTCTTTTGTGATTCTTAAACCAGGTGTTTGTTATAACTAAATTATGTTCCGTGCAAAATTCTACCAGGCGGCTTCCTCTTTCATTCCTTTTGCCCAGACCATATTCACCCACTATCTTCCCTTCCCTTCCTTGTCCTACTACCGAATTCCAGTCTCCCATAACAATTAAGTTTTCCTCTCCCTTAATTGTCTGAATAATTTCCTTTAGCTCCTCATATATTTCTTCGATCTCCTCATCATCGGCAGAGCTAGTTGGCATATAAACCTGTACTACTGTTGTCGGTGTTGGCTTCGTATCTATCTTGACAATGATAATACGATCGCTGTGCTGGTCATAGTAGTTTACCCGCATTCCTATTTTCTTATTCATTATCAATCCTACTCCTGTGATACCCCCAACTGATTTTGTATTTATAATCCTGTACTCACCTGACCAGAAATCCTGTTCATCCTGCCACCGAACTTCACTAATCCCCACTATATCTAACTTCAACCTATCCATTTCCCTTTTTAAATTTTCTAATTTTCCTACTCGATTAAGGGATCTAACATTCCACGCTCCTACCCGTAGAATGCCAGTATTGTCTTTCCTGATGATCACATCCTCCTGAGTAGTCCCCGCCCGGAGATCCGAATGGGGGACTATTTTACCTCCGGAATATTTTACCCGAGAGGATGCCATCATCATATGTTCATACAGTAGAGCTGCATGTCCTCGGGAAAAATAACGGCTGTAGTTTCCCCTTGCTTTCAGCCGTTCGCAGTAGCTGTGTGGCAAAGCCACATTAGCTGATGTTACAAGGCCAGCTCAGTCAATCATCCAGACTGTTGCCCCTGTAACTACTGAAAAGGCTGCTGCCCCTCTTCAGGAACCACACGTTTGTCTGGCCTCTCCACAGATACCCCTCCGCTGTGGTTGCACCTACGGTACGGCTATCTGTATCGTTGAGGCACGCAAGCCACCCCACCTCGGCAATGTCTGTGGTTCATGGGAGTACCTTGACTAAAAGAAGGTATCGATTGGTAGGATAAATTCTTAAAAACAGTTCCGTTCATAATAACTTGAGAGAGATAGAGACAGACCAAAAGACATATAAATGAAAAAAAAAAAGACAGTAATTCAGAAATAGAATATTCCTAATAATCTACAGGGCTTGTGTACTGATTGTGACCCTCCGTAACAACAATGGGGAAATAAATCATTGAGCGGTGGCGGAGTGGCCGAACGCATTGAGGTGCCATGCTCCAATGTGCAAGGTCGTTCCCCGTCAGAGATTCGAATCCTCCATCGGACATGGATGTTTTCGTTTTCTTTAGTACAATTTAGTTAACAAGTAGTTTGTAAGTTTAGGGACTGATGATCGCGCAGTTAAGTCCCGTAAACTTAACAGAGATTTGAACAAATCAATGATCGCTAGGGACTGATGATAGCGCAGTTAAGTCCCGTAAACTTAACAGACATTTGAACAAATCAATGATCGCTAAAAATCAAATATTTCAATGTTTATAGAGCTTATAGGACTTAACTATGGGGTCATCAGACCGTAAACTTACAAACTACTTATGAACTAGCTAATACTAAGGACGGCACAAATATCCATGCCCGAGGGGGGATTCGAACCCCCGACCGTAGTGGCCATGCAAACTGTGACTGACGCGCCACAGAACGCTCGGCCACCGAGTGATCGCTAACACTATTATAATATTAATAAGATAATTTAGAATGTTGGTTTTGCACTACAGAAATCACTGAACCAGCAAGATGGCCACTTCAGGCCATTTAGATTTAGGCTATGCGTGATTTCCCTAAACCACTCCACGTAAATCCACGGCGGATTCTCTTGATAGAGCACGGCCGATTTCCATTCTTACCCAAAATATCCGAGCTATAACTCTGTATGTAATGAGCACGCCGAGTATGAGATATTAAACCCTAAACATCCTTCGTCCCTTCTTCCGGAAGTCTCCCACTGTGCTTATTTCGAACGGCAAGCTCTGCTACACGCACACTGTGCTAAGTACACTGTGACGCTGATGGCTAATGAGCGCGCTGCATTAAGTGTAGACCTAGTCAACTAGATTCGAGTTTTTCCCACTACGTTACGCTGCTAGGAATCTTTATAAGGACCAACATTGGAATTATTCTTTCTTTTCTGGTGTCGAAATTTCTAATGTCACGTTGACTAGTTTGTGTTGTAACACGCAACACAATAAACACGTGGCTACTAAGAACTAGTTTATTAACACACGGAAGAGCTAAAGAACCGGTACAGCTGCTCAGGGCGGGTGCAAGGCACGTGCGAAACGTGCGGCCGCACGGGGCGGCAGTTTCCGGAGGGCGGCAGCTGCCGCCCCCCCCCCCCCTTTTTTCTGTAGTACAAACAACATTCTTTCCCAAGAGGGGATTCGAAACCAAACCTCGGAGGGAACGACTTCGGGAACTGTGGAATGGCGTCTCGACTACATGCCGGCCGCCCCTGTTGAACAAGAGGAGGGAGGAGGACTAATTTCTTGCTCGCCACTGTGGCAGCGCCGTCGTGTTTACGCCGGAAGGAAAGCAGTCTGGCGCAGTCTTAAGAGTGTGACTCAGGCGCTCCAGTCACGGTCAGCACGGCCACTACGGTCGGGGGTTTGAATCCCCCCCCCCTCGGGCATGGATATTTGTGCCGTCTTTAGTCTTAGCTAGTTCATAAGTAGTTTGTAAGCTTACGGACTGATGACTCCGTAGTTAAGTCCCATAAGTTGTACAAACATTTGAATTTGATTTTCTTAAGAGTGGAGCGCTGCCAGCGTGTTACGCGTCGTACGTTTACTCACAACTAATTTTGCAGGAGTCGAAATCTAATTTGGAAATTCGAATGCAATGTTCGATACTGCGGTTACATGTTAAGCCTGAACCAATTTTGCTGAGCCCTTCAAGGGCAGTTGAGTGTCTTATTCTTCTCGCGCTATGGAAAAAAATTTGTTAAACATTACTACAGTCAAACATGTTCAACACCTACAATGACTAGAAGTATTTCGAATGGGTAAATACGCTGTGAGTAATTACAAGGGATTAAGACATTGATAGTAAGCCTGGTATAAGTTGGGTTTCGACGTATTTTTGAAAATGTATGCTATCCGTTTCTGAGTGATAGTCGGACGTTTTAGTTTTTGAGCCCTGAAACACCTGTCTCTGCCTGCATGAACACAATTAAACTCTGACCAGCACTTTTGTGTGACAATACTACTCACACACTATCACTTTGCCAACATTTATTTACTTTATAATGCGTGTGAATCCATGTTTCGTCTAAGTAAACTACTGGTCACTTTGATTCTGATGAAGACATGAGAAAGTATGGTCTTTTAGCACCAATTCCTTCTCGTCCAAGCGAAACAAAACGTTAATTTTGACACCTTGTAAAACGAAAATCCATAGACAGATCATTGCTTCTAAGGGTTTCTTTCCTAGCTTTGAAGCTCATTTCTGTTGGACAAAAGTTGCGCAATTTTCTCAAAGTTCGTATTTCTTTCTATTATTCGTAATGCTATAAAAATTACTTCCTGATAATACATTTATCCATATCATCGGTCACACACTTATTGCGAGCTTCTTGTTTCATCTTCTTGGGCGCTAGTTTAACCGTAGCCTCGCTGTACCTCGTCACGTGACCTACAGTAGTTCCTGGCACTGCCGCGTCACCACTTCCCCTTTCCAGACAGCAGGTATTGTTGCGTTTTCTACAACGAAATCGTTTGGAAAGTTGGCCGAGAGAGTCAAGATTGGTCAGAAGCACTTTCGTTGCGTTTCACAAGAACAGAAGAATTGGTGCGTCCGAATTTCTTGCAACTTGGGATGTAACAGCTAAGTGCTTTTCATATAGCGTACAATTAGTATTGCGCGTGCACGTTACTCACAAGTTAGAATTTTTCTCCTTCAAGAATGCAGAATAGGAAAAATTTATTTTTCTTATGATCTGTTACTTAAAAAATTGGCAACTTGGCAAATAAGCACGCGTCACCCCAATAGCTAAAATGAAAATAAAGCGCAGAAAAGTGACGTGAAACGGCGATGACTATTTTTGTTACCCCATATTCCATAATCAGACACGACAGAACTGACACATGCAATTTACGACAGATGGAGAGTGTCAGTACTTTGAAATGAATAAACGCAGTGCAGTAAGTTAATATAATTCGACTAGCATCAGTACCCGTCGATTCCCGAGTATGTATTTATTGCATTATTATGTTACTCCATCTCCTTACTCTTCCTCTCTCCATTGTCTTCTGCCGGCCGCGGTGGCCGAGGGGACTGAGGCGCTTCAGTCACAGTCTGCACGGCCACTACGGTCGGGGGTTCGAATCCCTCCTCGGGCATGGATATTTGTGCCGTCCTTAGTTGTAGCTAGTTCATAAGTAGTTTGTAAGTTTAAGGACTGATAACCCCGTAGTTAAGTCCCATAAGCTCTAAAAACATTTGAACATTGTCTTCTGCCCCACTCTTTGGTCGTTTCAACTGTTTTTATTTTCCACATCTCCATAGATTTCTGGCACAGAGTGGCTATTCTCAAAGCTTTGAGTTGCGTTTACATCTATACCGTTGTGCTGAACGTACCTGTCAACATGACGGTTTAGATGTGTGCACATATTAAAAAGCTTTTGAAAGTGGCCACTCAGTGGCCGAAACCTAGGTAGATCTGAAAAGTAAAATCAAAAATTGCGATTGATTGCTGACTTTTCTACAGATATGTAGATTTGTTTAAATAAAATTTTACAAACGTTTTGTAAATAAAAAAAAGGCCTGGGTGGCGGCAATTTAGCTACTCGCACGGGGCGGCACTTGGGCTTGCGCCGGCCCTGCAGCTGCCTTATATCGTGCAGGGGCGCCACGAGCTAGTAGAAGTGCCGCAACACGACGTGGCCTGGACTCGAGTGATGTCTGAAGTAGAGCTGCAGAACACTGACGCCACGCACCCTGCAGGGCTGTCCACAAATACGAGGGGCAGAGCTCTCTTCTGGACAGCACGTTGCAAGGCATTCCAATAATGGTCATGTCTGTGCAGTTTGGTGGCCAGCGGAGGTAAAAGACCGGAGCAAGTCTGGACGTGTGGGCTGTGTCATTGTCTTGCTGGAATTGACAAAGTCAAAGTACAATGGACGTGAATGGATGCAGGTAATTAAACCGATGAAGAATCCATATCTTAAGTTTCGTAGTTATAGCTTGAAATTTGAGTTAACAGCACCATATTTTTGAAAATCAATTTTTGCATCTCGTATTTCACCCACTTATTGGTCGAATTTTCAAAAATACCGAAACACGTTTCTTTTAAATTTGAACCCCGAATACAAATCCGAAAATTTGTTGTTCTAACTTCAAAATTGCCTAAATAGCAACAGACTTTCGAAAAACATCCCCTCTCCAATTTAACCCCTTTGATGGTTGACTTTCCAAAAATACCGAAACACGTATTTTTTAAATCATAACGAACAATACAAATACAAATTTCTGCAGCTATATCTTCAAAATTGTCTTGACAACAAAGTTTTTTCTAAAAGAATTTTTGATCCCCTCTTTTACCCCATTAGTTTTTGAATTCCCAAAAATACCGAAACTCCTGTCTTTTTAATCCTGATCAAGAGTCCATATCCTAAGTTTCGTAGTTATAGCTTGAAATTTGAGTTAACAGCAACATATTTTTGAAAATCAAATTTTTGCGTCCTCTATTATACCCCCTTATTGGTCGAATTTCAAAAACCGCCGAAACACGTGTCTTTCTAATTCGAACCCTGAATTAAAATCCGAAATTTTGCAGTTCTAGCTTCAAAATTACCAAAATAGCAAAGTATTTTCAAAAAACGTTTAATTCCCTATTTCACCCCCTTACGGACGGAATATCGAAAAATCGCTTCTTAAATGACGCCTACAGAGTAAGATCAACACCCTCCACAAATTTCAAGTTTCTATCTTCAGTGGTTTGGGCTGGGCGATGATGAGTCAGTCAGTCAGTCAATCAGTCAGTCAGTCAATCGGGACACTTCCTTTTATATATAGCGATTACTGTTCATTCTACCACTTCCAACCGATACTCATGTTTTCAACATCACGATGTATGGGGGTTCTGCTCACTGCAACATTATTCTCCTGGGGCGTCGTGGTAGAAATAAATACTCGATATATACAATTTTTCACTTCTTATTTAATTTGAAATCAAATTGCTTCTTCACCAAAACATTACAAATTCACAACATATACAAAGCATCAGAACGGTAGTACTTTCATTTCAAAACACAGAGTGACATAGATTCCACTGCAATTGACAAACGACTCAAACTCGCACCGCCCCCCCCCCTCCCACGCAAGGCAGTGAGGCAAATATATAACATCGGCAATAATGGCATCACATTACGCATTGTTCATAAGAATATCCTTTCTTCCAGGAATGCTAGTCTTGCATGGTTCGCAGGTGAACTTCTGTGAAGTTTGGAAAGTAGGGGGCGAGGTATTGGCGGAAGTAAAGTTGTGAGGCGGCATCGTGAGTCGTGTCGGGATAGCACAGTCGGTAGTGCGCTTGCCCGCGAAAGGCAAAGGTCCCAGGTTCGAGTCCCGGTTCCGGCGCAGATTTTAATCTGCCAGGAAGTTTTATACATACAATAATTCTTGGAGACACGTTTCTTTTTGAATTGAAATCTCCGATCTTGCTGTATGACAACAAAGTGCGATGTTAAATGTCAATGAATTTGTTAATGAGTACATCATACATGTTCCTAACATAAATTGGACTATCAAATATCTTGGTCATTCTCAAAATAGGTTCAAAATCTCACGTCAGTCAATACATACAAAGGACCACAACATTGAAATTTCGACTATTAAATTAATTAATACAATTAGCTGATCAACACAACTTGTCTATGAGCCTAACATATATACACTGCTATTTATTTTCATGACTTTATGTTTTACATAAGTTTGTACCCTTCATCTGCCTATTTATTGAAATAATGTACTATAACAAAAGCATTGTTTGTAGAACTGTCTGGAAACGTCTTACACAAATCTTTTAATTAATGAAATCTATCACTTGTTTTGATCACAGTATCACCGAGACACTGTCCTACACCGATTTCTAGGCTGGCTATTTCGTTTGTAACTTCACACGCAAAATGTATCACTATTGAACCACACGATTCCGGATCCGACGCAGACGGTATCGTACGATAACATTGAGATGAGAGGGCCAGCAGTATTGTCACAGTATGTACGTGTCACCCGTCAGAGTCGTATCTTTAAGTTTCAGGGGTGCCAATTGCTCATGACCCACACCATTGCAGACCCTCCACCAGCTTGAACAGTCCCCTGCTGAGTTAATCGATTCGTGAGGTTGTTTCCGTATCCGTACACGTCCATCAGCTCGATACAACTGAAAACTAAAGTCGTCAGACCAGGAAACATGTTTCCAGTCATCGACAGTCCAATGTAGGTGCCGACGGATCGAGGCGAGGCGTGAAGGTTCATTGTGCAGTCAACAAGCATACACGAGTGGGCCTTGAGTTCTGAAACCAATATCGATGATATTTGGTTGAATGGTTCGTCTGCTGACACTTGTCGATGATCCAGCATTGAAATACGGAGTAATTTGAGAAAGAATTTACTTATGTCACGTTGAATAAGTCTCTTCAGTCGTCGTTGGTCCCATTCATGGAGGACTTTTTTTCGGCTGTAACAATGTCAGAGATTTGATGCTTTACCGAATTCTCGATATTCACAGTGCACTCGTGAAATGGTCATATGACAAGTTCTCCATTTCATTGCTGTGTCCCATCTCTCGTGCACTGACTATAACACCACGTTCAGTCTCGTTTAAATCTTGATAACCCGCCATTGTAACAGCAGTAGCCGATCTAGCGCCTGCGCCAGGCACCTTTTGTCTTATATAGGTGTTTCCAAGCGCAGCTACATTCTATAAGTTTTTACATATCTCTGTGTTTGCATACACATGCCTATAACAGTTTCTTTGGCTCTTCAGTGTGGGGAACACACACAGAAACGTGATATGTGCATCTCTGTACATAAGGGAGAAACTGAGTATGTGCGCCTTTGAGCTCGCCGTATGTTCTTCAATCTGCCCGGCGGCAGCATAACTGTGATCATGCTGTGTGCAGCGAGTGTTGCAGGTGGCCACCGGTTTGACAGCCTAGAATTAAATGGCGGATGTCCAGTTTTCCGCACAGCATTAAACTTGTGCGTGTCGCAGTTGTATTCCAGGTAGCAGCATCATTTCAGAAGGTGCTCTGCGTATGTGGATGTAGAAACATTGTCGATATCCATACCGTCTGGAGAGAACTGAGCTGGTGGTGCTGTTGGCGGCGGCACTAGGTTATCGATTGGAACTGGTGAATAACGACAGTAATGATGTGGTCTTGAACCTGCTGGCGTCACCCAAGGAGTATTGAGAGAGAGATGCAAGTCACATAGTGGCGTGTGGCATCTCGTCAAAATGGAACAGGAATTCTGATGAAAGGGTGTGCTGGTCTGGCAGGAACGCTGGTCGGATGGGTGTGGAAGAATCCAGTGAAAGTGACCCAATCGGCTCCAACAGCAGCGGTGGTGGTGAGATCAAGTCAGATGGAGTTGTGGCAGGCACTTACACCATGGCACGTGGAAAAGCAGCAGGTGGCCATGACATGGATAAAGAATGTGATCTCCCCTCCGTGACAGGAATGCTTACGAGAGAATGAGCTGGAAACTGACGAAGGCTGCCCCACGTATTCCACCCTCACACAAGTATGCGTCTGCTCATGATGGCACGCCACTAATCCATCACAAATGTACACATTGCAGAGACAGCGACCCTGGCAACTGTGAACCATGGCCATATTCATTTCAGCTGCGACTAAAGCAACAGACCCAAACCATCACCTCTAATAGCGGGATCCCATGCCTTGCTAAGGATGCACCCGCTATCACGATTTAATAGCGGTTCATCTAGACGAATCTGACTACATTCCTTGATGACGCAGTTCCAGAAGTTGAACGTTTATGTCAGAACCTTAGTGCGCTCCTAATCCGTTCCATGCGTTTCTGTCATAGAATGTTCTGCAGTAACGACTTGCTAAGTTGCTGTAATCTGGTATGCCGTTGATGTTCTCAGCACCGATCTTGCACCTCGTTGTCAGTGGATTTGATCAGTGCTGCAGCCACGGGGGGTGGGGGCTAATGGAGCTTAAGCCCCCACCTCTCAGCATCTCCCAAAGATTTTTTAAATTTTATTATCTTTTTTTATTTTCATTTATTATTTTTTTTAAACAGGTCGACACCGCAAATTTCAAATAGTACACATGTATAAATCGCAACTATAATTTGTCAAGCACAAGTGACGTGACGATAGGTCGCCAACGTGATGCCGGCACTGAGAACGTGTGCTGCTGTTACTGTGAGCAATTTTAATGCCGCCGCGACCAGCTTTGATGCTACCGCTATTGCTACTGCTATGCTGAAGTTACGAGCCGATTGTTGATATGCGGCTACCCGTGTTTAGCAGGTCAGTGGCGCCACCGAGTGAAATCTTGTGAACAACAATATTGTTATTTTAGTTCAATTTATACACATAGAGTCTAATGTTAATTAAACTGCAAAGACCTTTCTCTTTGGTTAGTAACATAGAAGCTGCATAATTATTTTACGAGCTGATTATATACACTCCGTTTGCTCCCCTTCCACTTTCAAATTTAATACGAGCCTTTTCATTTTATTTCTTGTGCAATAGTTTTCATGTTATAATTGTTTAAATTATAAAATGCGTAAAAATAAGTCGTTAATAAATTCAACAGGCTTAATTTAAAAAAAAATGAGGCCCTCCGAAGAACCAAATCCTGGGTACGCCACTGGATTTGATGGACACCGGACTTCCGCAGTTCCAGGTCGTCCTTCACACCTCCATGCAGTGCTCGCATTTTAGTTGGTGAGTGGAAGACTCTTCACTTGGTGCTTCCTGTTTATTCGTCATATTTTCCCGAATAACGCGCTCCCCCCCCCCCCCCCCCGAAAAAAACGAATAAATGCAATTGCTGCATCCTCCCGAAAGTTCTCTTCTAGTCCCGCCTGTTGTGCACTGGGTGTAGGACGCAAGGCTCTCCGAATTTAGCACTCCTTGCAATCATTCTTACCGAAACACTCTTTCAGATGTTCATTTTCTTTATTGATACTTTCGTCGTCAAAGAGAGTGCGAGCCCTATCTACCAAAGTTTCAAGCATGGTCCTGTGAGCTGGGTGGTGGCTGCTGTCCGCTTGTAGGCATAGGTCGATGTGGGTCTACAAATGTTCAAATGTTTGTAGAGCTTATGGGACTTAACTGCGGGGTCATCAGTCCCTAAACTTACAAACTACTTATGAACTACCTAATACTAAGAACGGCACAGATATCCATGCCCGAGAGGGCATTCGAACCCCCGACCGTAGTGGCCGTGCAGACTGTGACTGGCGCTCCACAGCACGTTCGGCCACCGCGGTCGGCTGTGCGTCTTCCACAGATACCCGCTGTGGCCCTAAGTCCCGTCAGCTCTTCCTTTAACCACGACATCCAGAAAAGGAAGACCTCCATTCACCTCTTCCTCCATAGGAAACTTGATTATGCCGGTGCATAGAACGGAGGTACGCAAGGAAGTCATTCAGCTTGTCTTTTCTATGTGCCCATATAACGTAAGGGTAGTCTACATACCGGAATAAACAAGTATGTTTTATTAGCCTGATTCCTGCGCTTCTTCCTCGAAGTGTTCCATAGAGATAATGGCGACAACTGGTGAAAGCGGACTCCCCATGGCTACTCCTTCCGTCCGCTCACAGTAGCCACAGCCGAAGAGAAAATATATTGACTTTAGGAGATGTCTAGAAAAGTTGGTTGTCTTTCCGTCAAATTCCTAGCCATTTTAGCTCTAAGGATTCCTGTAAGGACACTCTGGTAAAAAGAGAAACAACATCGAAGCTAACAAGGATTACATTATCTTTAAAGCTTGAGGTTGTTAAGGCGCTACACAAAATCCACAGACTTTCGGATGTGATGTGAGCTCTTCCCGACGGAAGGGCAAAGCAAATCCTTACGGTATTTTGCAAGTGAGTATGTTGCAGCACCAATGTTGCTAACAATGGAGCTTAAATGGACCCTGTGCTTGTAGACTTTCGGCAGTCCATAAAGTCTTGGTAGAACTGACGATCTGTGTCTTAGCTTCTTAATGACAATGTCTATCAAGCCGAAGTCTTTGAGAAGCACCATGGTCTTCCTCTCGACTCTATGGTAGGATCAGGGCCGATCTTCCGGTATGAACAGTTGTCTAGCTTGCCCCGCATTTTCTCATTGTAATCAAGTGAGATAGGACCACAGTTACCTTGCCCTTGTTGGCCGGGAAGCTCACAATTTCAGTATATTCCATTAGTTTCCATGTGGCTGCCCTCTCTCTTCTAAAGATGTAGGGTTTCCATAGGCTTTGTTTGCGCGAGAGCATGACAGCTTTCACGATATATTTCTTCAGCTGCTTCGGGAAATGTCGGGCAGTTATCTTTTCCAGTGAGCTGATGATATTCATGGTAGGTGTGGACTTATGAGTGGGTTTAACATTTAGTCCTTTCTGAAGAACTGACTCCGCATTCTCATCCAGTTGATTGGCCGTGAGATTGATGATAATCTTGCTGGCAATATCAGAAGTTTTCCTCGCTGATATACACTCGAATTTTGATGTGTCTTTTCAAGACATTGTCCATTCCACTCAATTGCTTTTCCTGGTCGTTTGCTGTTTCCTACAGAATAACAATGTCATCGGCTAACGCAGAGCTTCTAGTTCTTCTCTCTGAACTTTAATTCATTCTCCTAATTTTTGCTTGCTTTCCTTCACAGCCTGCCAAATGTTCAGACTGAATAGCATTTGAAAAAGGCCACAACCCTGCCTTACTTCCTTTTCAAGCAATTTTTGGTTTCTGTACAAGGTGTAAGTAAGCTTTTGTTCCCTTTATTTTACCCCCGCTAATTTCAGAATTTGAATGTGTATATTCCTGTCAAAACTGTCAAATGCATTCTCCAAATCAACAAAATCTAGAAATATAGGTTTGCCTTCCCTGAATCTATCTTCGGAGATAAGTCGTAATGTATTGCCTCATGTGTTCCTACATTTCTCCTTAATCCAAACTGATCTTTCCGCATCAGCATCTACCCCTTTTCTTCTTTTGTAAAGAATTCTTGTTAGAATTTTTCAACGATTACTTATTTAATTGAAGGTTATGTGATTTTCTCACCTATCTACGCATCTTTCTTTAGAATTGGGATAATTACATTTTTTCTTGAAGTCACATGTGTTTATGCGTTTTGCTCACCAAGTGCAATAGTACTGTCATGGGTGGCTCTCTCACAAACTTCAGTAGCGCTGAGGGAATATCGTCTACTCTAGGGGCCTTGTTTAAATTAGTGTCTCTTGTCTTCATTTACTTGCTCTTCCATTTCTACAATATTGTCTCGAAGTTCATTTACCTTGTAGACCTCCTCTATATATTCTTTCCACCTTTCAGCTTTCCCTTCTTTTCTCATAACTGGTTTTCCATCTGAGTTTTTGATATTCAACAGCTGCTTTTCTTCTCTCCAAATGTCTCTTGTATTTTCATGTAGGCGGTATCTATTCTCCTACAGAGTTGCATTTTCCCTCTGGCCACTCCTGCTTAGTCATTTTGCACATTCTGTTAATCTCATTTTTAGTCACAATTTACCTGCTTCATTTATTGAATTTTTATATTTCGCGTTTCATCGATTAAATACAATATTTCTTGTGGTATCCAAGGATATTTCTAGGTTTTGTCTTTCTATTTGGTCGTCTGTCGCCTTCACTATTTCATATCTCAAAGCTACCCGTTTCTCTACTAATGTGTTACTTAAAACCGTTTCCGTCAATTGTTGCCTAAAGCTCCCGCTAAAATACTGAACAACCACCGGGTCCTTTAATGTATCCTTGTCCCGTCTCTCTATGTTTTTCCTTTCTGCAGTTTCTACAATTTCAGTATACAGTTCATAACTTCGTTGTTATGGATGACAATTAGCAACCGCGCCGAACAGAGCAGTGAGGAGCGGATCAGGAACGAGACGATATTCGGCGAACTGACTGGACTACCTGTTGCTCAGAATTACATTTCAGCGAGCACGTGTAGAGTGCTTCAGACTTCTCGTAAATTTACGTACAAAATAATAATTTCAAATTTTCACACACTTGCATCCACTTCATTGTCCAACGGAACAAACATTTTCCAAAACTTATATTTACATGCTATTTATACCCCACTGCACCAAATGAATTTCTCACTTCTGAGCGGTACCGTTAAGGAAAACTTCAATTATGTAAATAGTTATTATTAAGGCACATTACTGCGAAAGTCGCGATTGCCCTCCTCGGGCATTGTGTGTGTGTGTGTGTGTGTGTGTGTGTCTATGTGTGTTGTCCTTATGTTACGTTTAAGTATATATATATATATATATATATATATATATATATATATATATATATATATATATGTGTGTGTGTGTGTGTGTGTGTGTGTGTGTGTGTGTATGTGTGTGTGTGTGTGTGTGTGTGTGTGAAAATTAAATCCTTGCAGAAAGTCGAGACCTGAGAAGATTTCTGCTTATTGCCGAAGTTCCAGAAGGAGAATCTCTTGGTAGCACAGTTTATCGTTGCATTTTGGTGTTACAGACAAGCAAAGCACAGTACACAAGTAAACGTGAAAATAGAAATGAATTTGGCCAATTTCTTCGAAGCTCACTAACATTAAAGGCAATGTAATTTTACAGTTCATTGACTTGGCAAGTAATTTCGCTGCACTGTGCGTCATGTGAAAGGAATTATACAAAAACTCCAACTAATTAAGAATTATCTTAGTTATACTGTGAATTGAGCATGATTCTCCAGTGTGCCAATTCCCTCAATCGAAAATAATGTAGCTAAAGTTTTGATGACGCAGTTTCAAAATTTATAGCAGGAATGTTAGAAAGAAGAAATTCTACGCTACACGTTCAAATTTCCTACCACGAAGGTGCCATTTAGTTGCTTACATTAGTAATTTATTTATAAAAATGAATCTTACTTATTTGTCACCAATCATAGAAATTGTTTATAAAATTGATAGCACAATTTCTTACTTTCTTAATCACTTGCTTAAAAAATTGCTCTCACATTACCAAAAAGTATAAAGTATTTTGCCTTTCTTTGTGGTATCGGTTACGCGGAGGGAAGGGGGAGGGAGGTTCCATACGCCACTGACACGGAGTAGTGTGAGTTCTCTGCAGTCTGCATGTTCTGTCACCCCTGCGCCCTAGTTAACCAACGCCACGGCACTTATTGGAAAAACTATCCTTGAAGCAGTATTACCTAGAGCAAACTTGCTTATATATACATGTGGCGTCTGTTCCGAGAGAACAGACGTCACTTCTGATCCTGCAGTTGTTATTATTCAGCATTCATAGAATATATGACATCAACTGCGATTGGGAAAAGCTGAAAATGTGTACCCAGTCGGGATTCGAACCCGGGTCTCCTGCTTTCTAGGCAGTTGCGCTGACCCCTACACCACTTTTTTTTTCTTCTGAAGGTAAATAAAAACTTCTTTGTTTATGTACTGGGTGCCACTTGTTGTTATCCTTTTTTTTTTTTTTTTTTTTTTTTTTTTTCGTGGTCTTCGCAGCAGACTGTCCTCACGAAGTGCTCTTCTTCGCGTGGTTTATATCCATGTTGTAATCCCCAAGCACTAAGCTTGGTCTCATGTCCGTCGTCTGTCTGTCTCGTTGCTTATTTTGACTTCTCGTAGCCCTGTGCGTTACAGTCGGCGGAGCCACACGATGGCCTACTGTACAAAGTCGTAATAAATAAATAAATCAAAGAAAAACAACAGCAGGAGAAACCACACCACTGGGGACACAGTGATCACCGCACCTGCAAAGACTACCTAAGCACGCCTCCCGTCAGATACAAATTCCCAGCTTCGCCCTGCCCACAGTACTCAAACTCGTATGAATGTTGAATAATAACAACTGCAGAAACAGAAGTGACGTCTGTTCTCTCGGAACAGACGCCACATGTATATATATAAAATATGCCGGTGACGGGCAATGATCCTATCGTTAGTGGGGAGGGGTGGTCAAAGTTTGAAGCCCTTACTCTTACGGGAATTAGTCATAACTACGAGTTTGAGTACTGTGGACAGGGCGAAGCTGGGAATTTGTATCTGACGGGAGGCGTGCTTAGGTAGTCCTTGCAGGTGCGGTGATCACTGTGTCCCGAGTGGTGTAGGGGTCAGCGCAACTGCCTAGAAAGCAGGAGACCGGGGTTCGAATCCCGGCTGGGTACATATTTTCAGCTTTGTCCAATCGCAGTTGATGTCATATATTCTATGAATGTCAAACTTGCTTAGTCAAGTGTTTAAAAATTCCTAACCATTCTATAGAAAAGGTACCAATGTGAAATGCTTCTTATGTTCCTAAGCTATATATACGTATATAGGGGTGGCGTACGAAATGTGTTACCATTATGTTTTTGAATAAAACTTTATTGTCAATACAATCTGAAAGGAACATATGCTACGATGAAGAGCCGTCCATGGAGATTTGCTCTAACTCAGCTCAATATTACACCATTTCGTTTCCTAACTTCCTTTAAACGAACACTGAAGTTGGTGATTACCTTATGGCACATGTCTTCTGTAATTTCACTGCAAGCTTCAAGAAGTCTTCTGAGCTCCATTAAATCACGTGGACGTTTCGGGAAATTATTTTGCTTTAGGTACCCCCAAAGAAAAAAGTCACATGGATTGAGGTCTGGACTATTGGGGAGGCCAATTTTGTACGTCATTGAAGCAACCTGGAAACCTAAGTGAAATGATCCGCATGTCGAAATGCTCGTGTAAAAACTCCAACACAGTGTTTGCAGTATGTGGCCTTGCTCCATCTTGCATGAAACACTACGTGTCGAAGGGCAACACAGTAGCAAGAAGCTGTGGAATGAAGCTATTGCGAAGCATGCTCAAATAACGCCCGTTGTTCACAGTTTCTTCAAAGAAAAAGGGTCCAATAAGTCCGTAACTTGAAATTGCTGCCCACGCTGTAATCCTCAGAGCATAATGTTGTCGTTCATGAAGCACTTGTGGGTTTTCAGTGGCCCAAAAGCGAACATTTTGTCTGTTAACCACATCGTCTAAATGAAAATACGTCTCGTCTGAAAACCAAACGTTGCTGAGAGTTTGTTCCCTATCCTCCGCCCACTGAGCAAACAGTAGTATCTGCTGCTTGTGTTCTTCAGTGAGCTTCTGTGCACAAGTCATCTTGTATGGATACATATGGAGGTTACTTTTAAGAATACGTTCAACGAAGCGTCTGGATATTCCCAGTTACACTGCTGCCTTTCTACACGATTTGCCGGGACTTCTCTGTACGGCAACTCGTACCGCTTCAATATTCTCCGGCGAACAAGCAGGCTTAGGCCGAGGTCGCTTCGCTTCCAATACTGTTCCTTCCTGTACAGATTTATCGTACAACCTGTGGATGGTCTTCTTGCAAGGGACCCATCGTGTGTTGCACTGTTGTCGAAAACGCCTCTGAGTCACAACTAGGCTTTTTGTTTCATGAAAAAGTAACACACTTTTCGATGGTTGCTGTGTCGTCAGTCTTCCATTGTCAGCCATTACTGCTTACTAGTCTCCTAGCGGCATTATCGTGAATTACACGTCATTTCGTAACTCCTTTGTTTTTCCGAACTCTGCTGGTACTGCTGCAGAGATCCCAGCGGGATATCTAATGTGCGTCGTAAATTGTGGAAGAAACAATTGGTAAAACATTTCGTGCGCCACCCTGTTGGAAAGACATCGTAGATTTTGTTGCGATGCCGGAAGATTGCATCTAGTGAGTAGTAACTGAACTAGTAATAATTTCAACGTAGTGGTGACTTTGATAGCAACGTGTGAAGCAAACAGGCGCCATGGCACGGAGACACATTCGTGTTCCCGAGATCCAACTGAGCGTTCATGTAACAAGGCAGCCTAGATCACAATTCCATTTATTTCCCTGGTAGCCGGTTACGGTCACTTACTTGACCATCTTCAGACCACAACTGTAATGATATATAATTTAATATCAGAGGAATAAATTAGGCCGGCCGCGGTGGCCGAGGGGACTGAGGCGCTCCAGTCACGGTCTGCACGGCCACTACGGTCGGGGGTTCGAATCCCCCCTCGGGTATGGATATTTGTGCCGTCCTTAGTCTTAGTTAGTTCATAAGTAGTTTGTAATTTTAGGGACTGATGACCCCGTAGTTAAGTCCCATAAGCTTTACAAACATATGAATAAATTATTTCTAAAGTAATTACTTAAAATAAGAATAAAATATACCCATAATGTTGGCCACCAGTTATTTACAGCTGGAGCTGCCTAGAGGTTTAATGTTGACTGATGTAGAAGTGGATGCAGTCGTCCTTTAAATACAGGAAGCTCCACCCTCTAATTCAAATGTGGCCAATGGTGTATAAGTTCTAAAGGAAGTTATACAACAGTGGATTTCAATATTCAACAAACCAAATTATAATGTAGAGTGGTTAATCATGTCGAAAAATGAAAAATGATTGAAAAGTACGTTATATATGGATGGAAAAACAAAGCCATGTGATGGGTTTTGTTTGAAAAAGAGAAATCGGAGGTGCTATGTTACCATTGTCAGATTGTAAATTAAAATATTTTTGTCATTATGTCAGAACTAAAATAAACAAGCACCAGTTTGCTGCTACATATGAATGTATTACATCTGTAATACAATCCTTTTTTATAAAGTGTTTGGTTATCAGGACCCTTGCCTTAAAAATAATAGCCAGATGAAATATATTCGAAAGTTATAAGGTACACCAGTAATATAAATTTATTTGGTTAAGAATACGGGGGGAGATGGAAAATACGTTTTCCCTGTCGTGGTCAGACTGCGTATGAAAGTAAAAAAATAGAATGAGACATTAAAGATAAAACATATTTTTATATTTCTACGTAATTTACAAGTACATTGAGACTTTAGTCATGCCGCTTTATAAGCTCCAAAAAGCCTTCCAATCTGGGCGTTGCATACGGAAGAAGCGTTGAACGGTTTGTTTGACTTTTGGGAATTTTTCAGCAAACAGTCGTAAAAATCTTTATTTATTTATTGGCAGATCTAGATTTCGACCACTGTGTGGTCATTATCAATGCTTAAAGAATGATTAAAATACTTAAAACATCTCGAACTTCCATGTTGGAGGTTGCTTCAAAAGCGCCTTCCGCCGAGAGTCTTCTTCAAAGTTAGAAACAGATGGAAGTCACTCGGTGCGAGATCAGGACTGTATGGCGGATGGTGTAGGCGCTCCCAACCAAGAGCTGCAATATGCTTTTGCATTGCCGTCGCCGAGTGTGGTCTCGCATTGTCATACAGCAGCAGAACGCCAGATCTGTGAAGGCCAGGCCGCTTTTTTCCGTATCACTTCTTCGAATTTCGACAGAGTGGCACAGTAACGCTCAGCATCGATGGTCGCATCCTCCAAAAAGTCCAGCAACAAAACTCCATGAGTGTTCCAGAAAACTGTGAGTAGCACTTTACTTGCTTTTGAACTTGTTTCGAACAGACAATGACGGATGTTTCCACTCCACAGCTGTTCGACTCTTCTTCCATATGCAACGCCGTGATCTTTTCCTGGACGACTTTTTGAAGCTTATCAAGCCATTTAACAAATGTCTCATTGTACTTGGAAATTATGTACAAAAATAAAGATTTGTCTTATCTTTAATGTCTCATTCTATTGCTTTCCTTTCATACACAACTCTCACCACAGTCGACAGGGGAAACTTGTTTTCCAACTCCCCCTCGTAAATGTAATCACTTTATGTACTCCACATGCACTGCTTCAACAATAAACATTGCGTAAGTTGGAAAACTCTGTGGTTTATTACCTTTTATTTACGAATGTGTACGAGGGTCGTTCAATAATTAAAGAGACAAATTGGTCTGGACGAAAATAAATGATACTTTTGCTACTTTTCCACACAATTCCCTTGAACATTTATGCACTTGTTCCAGTGGGCTACAAGGTTTTTTTTATTCCGGCTGCAGATAACTCTTTATCTTATGTTTGACCAAATTTCCGACAAACTTTTTTTCATGTCCTCGTTGTCCTGGAACCTCTTCCCACGTAATGTCTTCTTCAGTACATCAGTCAAATGAAAATCATTAGGGAGTAAATCAGAACTGTAAGGGGGATAGGGGAGTACTTTCCAGCTCATTTCGTCGTTGGTTTAAAGGGTTAGTTGAAGAATATGAGAAAGTGCGTTGTCTTGCAGGAGAATCACAGCACTCGTCTGAGATCCACGACATCTCTGTCTTATGGCTGGCTTCATCTTGTTTAAAAGCAAGTCCGAGTAGTATTTGCTCTTCATTGTACGCTGCTCTTCGTGATAATCATAAAGAAAATGGGCCTTCAGACCGTCAACATGACTTTTACTGCTGATGATTGAGTTTGAATTCTTTCTTGAAAGGTGAGTTGCTGTGCTTCCACTCTATGCTTTGACTTTTTCATTCTGACTGATATTAGCAAGTTAAAATTTCGTTGAGGAAGTGCTCACCTTCTCTTTCATAACGTTCCTTTAGCTCTGTGCACAATCTCAATCTTGTTTCCTTGTGTTCCTTGCGTAGCCGCGTCAACTCGTCGGGAGTCCAATCGTGCACATATTTTGCGGTACTTCAGCTTGTTACAGATATTGTTATGAACTGTACCAGTACTACTTTGGACTTTATCAACTATCATTTCCACATTCACATGACGTTCGGAACGAGTAATGTCATCAGTTCGAGTGAAGGAGCTGAAACTGCAACTGGTCGGCCAGAACGGTGTTCGTCAGCCAGTTGCCGTCGCAACTTGAACTGCTCTACCCACTTGTAAAATTTTGCACCACTCATACAACCTTCACCATAAATTTTTGACATTCTACAGTATACATTCACTGGTTTCTCGCCTTCAGCAAGTATAAAACGAATAACAGGACGTTGTTCAAGTAATGTGGAACTTTAAAGCGGAGTCGCCATCCAGAAATACTTTTTTGAGGTTATAAACAAAACGATTTGATACATCAGTTGATCAAGGCTCATTACTGTGATTCCAGGGCGTTTGAAAAGGGCGTTTGAAAAGTCCGTGCAAAAATAAAAACTACTGACGTGTTTGGGGAAAACCATTTTAATTTTTCGACATAGTCTCCTTTTAGACTTATACACTTCGTCCAACGCTGTTCTAATTTGTTGGTCCCTTCCGAATAATAGGAACTGTCCAAGCCTGCAAAATAGCTATTAGTTTCTGGAATCACCTCCTTGTTTGAATGAAATCTTCGTCCCGCCAGCCATTTCTTCAAATTGGGAACAAATAGTAGTTCGAGGGAGCCAAGTCTGGAGAATAGGGGGGATGTGAAACGGATTGAAATAACAATTCCAATAATTTTGCGACCACAACTGCTGAGGTGTGTGCTGGTGCATTTTCGTGATGGAAAAGGATTTTTTGGGGACCAGTCGCCGACGTTTTTATTGCAGCTCGGTTTTCAAACGGTCCAATAACAATGAATAATATTCACCTGTGATAGTTTTACCCTGTTCCAGTTACTGAAAAGACCGTCGCCTTAACCTTTCCTGCCTAAGGACCAGTGTTCGCCTTTCGATACAGATTCTCCCATGGTAAGCCATTGTTTAGATTTTTGGTCTCAAGAGAATAGTAATATATCCATGTTTCACCCACATTGACGAAACGACGCTTAAAGTCTTGCGAATTCTTCCTGAATAGCTACAAACCTTCCTTGCAACACTTCACACGATTCCGTTTTTGGTCAAGCGTGAGCAATCGCGGCACCCATCTTGCGGGTAGCTTTCTTTTGTCCAAATGTTTATGCAAAACATTATGTATCCGCTCATTCGAAATGTCCACAGCACTAGCAATCTCACGCACCTTTACTCTTCTGTCATCCATCACCATATCATGGATTTCATCAATGATTTCTTGATCGTAAGCTCCACAGGGCGTCCAGAACGTTCAGCGTCACTTGTGGCCATATGGCCACTCCGAAAATTTTGGAATCGATATATGAATGTTTATTGTGTTCATAAACCATACATTCGATTGCAATGAAACTTTGGTGAACTGTTCACTGTATTCCCACAAAGGTTCATGACTCAAAAGCAAAAGAGCACGAGATATAGATCAGGACGTCATAAATAATGAGAGGCCACCATGTGAGAACAACCAGATTTATGTGTCAATTATTGGAAAATGGGAGTAGTCACGGACCTGCAACAAAGTTTGCATATAATTTCGGACGTTTATGAGGCGTTTTGTAACTGCCCCTCCCCCCACCCCCCTCACACACAAAATGATGATACGGAAAGAAGTCTACCACTCACAACAGTTTCGCTGTAAATGCCGTAAAACTGTATCAAATAAAGTTAGCATTACAGATTTGCATGTTACTATTTATTTTTGTCTGCAAGTCTCCCTTAATTCTCTTGAATCCGAAATTAAGAAATCTGTTTTCTCAATCTCTATCTACCTAAAAGCGAAATGACACTTACTCACTGACTAAACGCGAAATCTCGAAAACCACTTTACGTATGAAGCTGAAATTTGTCAGGAATGTAGTTTATAGGTAGAAAACGTGATAGGTGCATGGCGGAGCATACTTCTCCTACAGACTCACGAAATCTACAGTTTCATTTAGATATTCGCGAAATTTCGCACGCTTGATCTTCAAAACAAGAGGAAGGTCACTGTCTAGCTAAAGTTTCATACGGTACATGGGGGAGGGTACCTTGCAACATAGAAATGGATCCCTAAATATCATGGTCACGCCGTAACTTGAAAATAAAACTGGAATATTTGAGAACAACGAAGTGCATTTTCCAATGTAACCTTGCGTTTGTGTTGGATAGAAATTTATAGTTTTGTTTCGATATTAATGAAATTTTGCACACTTTACTTTAAAAACAAGAGGAATGTCACTGTCTGTATAAAATTCCTTCGGTGCATGACAGAGGGTACTTATCTTACTGAATTTTACAAAATGCATAGTTTTGCTCCAATCTTTACGAATTTTTGCACACATTACCTTTAAACCAAGGGGAAGATCACTGGGTACATAAATGTTTGTATGGTACATGACAGAGGGTACCTTGCAGAAAATTTTGCCGATAGAGGGAAAGGTGGAAACGAACAGAGAGATGGGAGAGAAAGAGGTGGATGGAGAGAGAGGAGGGAAGGGGATGTGGACTACGAGAGTGTAGGATAAATAAACAACCGGGTAACGCCTGGTTTACAGCTAGTCACTTATAAACTGTACTAATCGAAGGTGCAGTCACCATAACTTTCATCTTCTCTTTAGTCTCCTGAGGCGTTTTGTCTTTCATAAAGTAACGTTTAATCACCACAGGAAATTCTTTTTCGACCATTCTTTGACAATCAATATACAGAAAACAGTCTTGATCGCAGAGATTGACAGTTTTAATTAACCAGTTTCAACCTGATGTAGGTCATCTTCAGAATTATAAACAGCTCATGTGGCCAGTGCTGTGCTCGGCTGGGCTGGGCTGTCCTGGGCTGTTGTGCTGCCAGTAGGTCCAACCGAGCACAGCACTGGCCACATGGACTGTGTATAATTCTGAAGATGACCTACATCAGGTTGAAACTAGTTAATTAAAACTATCAATCTCTGCGATCAAGACTGTTTTCTGTATATTGTTCATATCAAATAGATCGCTGTTTTTTGTCTCCTATGACAATGTGGTCAAAATTAATAACTTTGACAATCACTAGACTTTCTTGATTCACACGAATGTCAAAATACAAAGAAATAGACCAATATGGCTGAAACTTGGTGTGCTTTCTTTCCAAAGACACTACTAACTAAACATGACCTCTATGCGCGCCAGTGCTGCCATCTCTCAACTTTGCATGGACTTTTCAAATGCAAAATGTTCAAATGTTTGTTAAGCTTATGGGACTTAACTATGGGGTCATCAGTCCCTAAACTTACAAACTACTTATGAACTACCTTATACTAAGGATGGCACAAATATCCATGCCCGAGGGGGGATTCGAATCCCCGACCGTAGTGGCAGTGCAGACCGTGACTGGAGCGTCTCAGTCCCCTCGGCCACCGCGGCCGGCTTTTCAAATGCCTCCCGTAAAACCGTAAAAGTGCCAAACTTGCTCTACCAACAGTTTTTCCCCAGACCAATCTGTCTCTCTTAATTGCTGAACGACCCTCGTGTTTGAAGTCGAGATGTCAGGTAAAGGGGATGTAGGAATATAAAGCAGCTTTGAGGAGCGCGGACACGTGTAGATGAGAGATGGGGGCAACAGCACATATTTAGTGGGGGCGGCGGTAAGTAGCGTGGAGTGGGGCGCGACGGCGGCGCCAGCGGGCGATAATGGAAGAGCGCAGTCAGCGCCGCGCCGGGTCGACACTCGCTGCAGCCGTCTGCACGCGATCGTTACCCTCCCTGGCACACTTAGCGCCACACACGCTGACGCCCGCCTAAACACACGAGTGCCCCATAACATTCAGGGTCAGTCCAAATCGCAGTAGTCCCTTTTATTTCAAGAACTGGGAAACCTCAGTATTCCAGTAAGCTATGGGTAGGGTTGCCAGATCTCCGGGCGCCGCCCGGAGTGCCCGGGCTTGGAATGAATTCTCCGGGTCTACGGGCCAATGACTCTCATCTCCGGGCTTGAATGTAACCTTCATCTAAACTTTTTTTTCGACGCTTTTTAAGTACTATGCTCATGTAGCGACGATCTACAAATGTTCAAATGTTTGTATAGTCTATGGGACTTAACTACGGGGTCATCAGTCCCTAAACTTACAAACTACTTATGAACTACTTACAACTAAGGACGGCACAAATATCCATGCCCTAGGGGGGATTCGAACCCCCGACCGTAGTGACCGTGCGGACCGTGACTGGAGCGCCTCAATCCCCTCGGCCACCGCGGCCGGCGACGATCTACATCGAACTTAACGTAACTTAAACTAAGGATGAACAACGTCCATGCCCTACGGGGGGGGGGGGGGGGGGGGGGTTCGAACCTCTGGCGGGAGCAGCCTCGCGCACCGCGTCAAGACGCCTCAGTGCGCTGGGCCATTCCCGGCCGGCTCCTCTATAGTAATTATGAATAACTTTATATAAATGTCAATTTCTTATTGCAACAAAACGCTAATTTTCCGTTCTTCCTCTGAAAACTTTTCATTGTTGCGTCGGTAGCAATCGGCTAGCGCATTATTAAGCAAACACTGTTGCGGCAACGTGTCAACTGGCGACGTCTATTATTTGTGTTCGTTCGTTCATTGTTTATTATCAGTTTACCGGCAATTTTTGGAATACTCGGATCGTGACAAGCTCACATTAACTCAGATTAGAGAGTAATAACAGTGAAATGAAGAGACGATATCTAAGTTCGTTCCGTGAAGAATGGTTGCAGAAAGAAAATTATAAAGAGTGGCTAAAAAAAGTCGATACTGATCAGTGTATGTGTAAGTGCAGAATATGTACTTTATCTCATTTTCTTGCTGTTTTTTTTTTTTTTTTTTTTATTTTTTATTTTTTTTTTTTTTTTTTTTTTTTTTTTTAGAATTCACGTGTAATCCTGGTTGGGGGGGGGAGTTGGTCGCAGTTGGGGGGGGGCGGTGAGTCATTGGCCAAGAGGGAGGGGGGCATGTTTGGTCTCCGGGCCTGCCTCGAGTTCAATCTGGCAACCCTAGCTATGGGTCAGGGGCAGAGGTGGGCACAAATCGGCTCAATGAGCAGCGCTCCGGCTCAGGCCGGAAAAAGAGCAGCGTTCGCGCTCGGCCGGCAGTTATCCTAGTTGCCGCTAGAGGTCTGCATGCCTGCTGGCGCCTCTAATAAATATGGCCAGCTGGGCTGTGCCCGATAAGTTGGTTATTTCGTCTGATGCAATAGAAAACACCAAGAAGTTCGAAATGACATCCATTAATTTTAACCACAATCTCACCTAACAAACGTTCGATACGGCGAGTTATAGTACGTCACGACAGACTCAAACTTGCGAAAGAACGGGATAACTGTGTTTTGTGTCCCAGCCTCGTCGCCGCTTTTGTGTCTCGTTTCCGCCGGTTGTAGGTGTCGGTGGCCGAGTAGAAAGAGACCGACACAGGAATAAAGGATGCACGCGTGTGCAGGCACGGAGGTGACCAGCCAGTGGGACAGCAGAAACTAGAAACACTGGAGTAAATTAGAACGAGATATATATTTCACAGAGACTTAGAAATACTTAACTTTTACATTTCATTCCATTCCATGATGGTGGTGGTGGCGGCTGGTGCAGCAACAGTGTTGAATAATTAAAAATGTTGTAAACGTGGACCTGCCGCGACAGCGACTCCTCTGCTGCTATGGCGCCCAATGACAACAATTGTTAAGGTTCCTCCTACACAGCTATAGATAGCTCTGTGGCTCCATCTCCGCCCAATCTACGATGCGCTAACAGCGCGAAACGCGTCATTGGATAATAAAATATTGCAACAGAGACTGAACATTTTTCATTACTTAACTTTTACATATTTCTTGACTGCAGAATGCTGATAAATAGATTAGATAGAGGCCTGCCTAATGATGATTCCCAGTGCCTATCCGATTGCCAAGTCTTCACTGGTGCCTATCTGATTCCGAACTGTTAACTGGTTCCTATCTCAGTCCCAAGTGAACGATGTCGTTCAGTGGTGGCCACGAGCGGAGTTGTAGCAGAGGGCGCTCGTGGCTGACGTCGTAAGAACGCCGCGCCGTGCGTGCATGGCGGCGCGCGGCGAAAGTAGGTGGCGCGCACTTTAGACTTGTGCGACACCACACTGTGGACATAGTTCGCCTGCTACGACTTCCAAACTCTGCTTTACAAATTCACCGTCACAAAATGGTCGGGAGGTACGGGCTATCAGCAAAGATATTCTGTAACTAGCACGAACAGCTGCATCGAAGGATGAGGCATCACATTCCTGTGTAAGAAATTAACAGAGTTGTCATTTCATAGGAAAATTGGTTTTATTAAACAAAACACTGTGATTAAGTTATCTCGTAAGTAGGTACAGCATTATAATACATACCTCTACTTTACTTCCTTCCTCACGTAGATTATTAAGAGCCGGCCGCGGTGGCCGAGGAGACTGAGGCGCTACAGTCACAGTCCGCACGGCCACTACGGTCGGGGGTTCGAATCCCCCCTCGGGCATGGATATTTGTGCCGTCTTTAGTATACGGTAGTTGATAAGTAGTTTGTAAGTTTAGGGACTGATAACCCCGTAGTTAAGTCCCATAAGCTTAACAAACATTTGAATTTGATTATTAAGAAGATTAAGTCGCATTTCACCTTCTACACTTCCATATTGGTTGAAAAGATGTGTTCTATAGTGGCGTTCTAAATTGTACTTTTTTATGCCTTGTATTATACTACACACCAAACATTTTGCTCCTCCTTCACTTTCAGTGAACAAGTAATCACACTCCCAACTAGAGTTGAACTGAAAAATAGAACGCCGCTTTACCACGCCGATTTGACTAGCCATTTCCACAGCATACTGTACCATAACGTAATATCATAGATTATAACGAAAACCCTGAAGTACAAAATTCGAACTAACAGCTGGCACTGTGGCACTGTTAGCGGTTTCTTCTGAAATAATAATAATAATAATAATAATAATAATAATAATAATAATAATAAAAACAAAAAAAACAAAAAACAAAAAATCGCTCTTATCTTTATAAGATATTTGCCGGCTCAACTGCACACGCTGGACGTTTTAGAGAAGTTTCCAGTATTATGTTCATAAGTTACTTACTTATAAACATAATAGGATTTCACATGAGATACCCCTAGCAGTGGAATCTGTTCATTCGAGTTGGATACTAAAGAGTTTGCACTATTATCTTTATGAGTTATTTTATAACGCACTCAGCCAGGTGCACTTCTGCGGCTACGTTAGCGCGTTGGCTGCACATAACGCCACCTAGTCTTTTCAGCAGGAACTACGTGACGGACGCCAGCTGCTCGCGGCTCTGCTCCCGCTCAGGCAGGCGGCTCCGAGAGCGCGGCTCGCACATTGCCCACCTATGGGTCAGGAGGTCTGACTTTCACTATATGTATCAAATATGAGCACCACGTTGAAAACGTCCATTTTAAGGGGGAAGTTTAACGTGTGATATATTAAATGATTTCGGTGTTGTACTCTTCAGTCTGGAGACTAGTTTGATGCAGCTCTCCACCCTACTCTATCCATACCATCACTACAGACCGATTTAACTTTTACAGGCATTTTCTACAGTGAGAATGTACTTAATTAATTAGATAATAAATTACAAGCAGCAGGTATTTTCTGTGACTTATCAAAGGCATTTGATTGTGTGAACCATAACATCCTTTTAATTAAAATTCTATGGTGTCACAGGACTTGCTGCAAAATGGTTCAAGTCGTACCTCATTAACAGGAAACAAAGGGTGTCAGTTCAAGGGACTAGTGAATTAAGCCAGCAGTCATCATCAGACTGGGAAGAAATTACATATGGTATCCCACAAGGTTCCATCTTAGGGCCATTGCTTTTTCTTGTGAACATTAATGACCTCTCATCAGTTACACTGCCAGAAGCAGAGTTCGTTTAGTTTGCAGATAATACAAGTATTGCAATAAATACCATGTCGAGCATAGTTCTGGAAAGGTCTGGTAATGATATTTTCATGAACATTAACAAATGGTTTAAAGCCAACTCATTAACATCAAATTTTGAAAAGAATCACTACATGCAGTTCAGAACATTTAAGAGATTCCCATCAAGTATATGCTTAAAGTATGAAGAAGAGCAGATAGGAGAGGTTGACAGAGTAAAATTACTGGGGATACAGCTTGATAATAAATTCAGTTGGAAGGAGCACCCTACAGAACTGCAGAAACGACTTAAAAAATATGTATATGCAATATGAGTGGTATCAGACTTAGGAGACATAAAAATAAAAATAAAAACTTGCATACTTCGCTTATTTCATTCCATAATGTCATATGGTATAATATTTTGGGGTAACTCTTCAAGTCAAGCAAAAGTTTTCAGAGTCAAAAAGCATGTAATACGTATTATTTGTGGTGTAAATTCACGCACATCCTGCAGAAGCCTCTGCAAAGAACTGGGTATATTAACTACTGCATCTCAGTATATTTATTCCTTAATGAAATTTGTCATAAATAATATATCCCTTTTCCCAACAAACAGCTCAGTTGACAATACTAGGAAGAAAAATGATCTACACAAGGACATAAAAGCAGTTACTTTAGCTCAAAAAGGGATCCACTACTCAGGAACACATATTTTCAATAATTTACCAACAACCATACAAATTTAGCTACAAATAAAGATCAGTATAACAGGAGCCTAAAAGACTTTCTAGTGGCCAATTCCTCCTACTCCAGAGACGAATTCTTAAAAAGAACAAAATGATGCATGCATGTATCTGTATTCATACTATTAGTATTATTATATTATCATCTTGTAAAAATGCAAATACCTGTATTAGTATTATTATATTATCAACTTGTAAAAAAAAAAATGACATGTTCTACATCCACAAGACTTCCTCAACACGGATCTATGGAACTAACCAACTAATCTAGTCTAATCTTGACCAAGCCTCTTCATCTCCTCATACGAATGGCAACCCACATCCATGTGAATCTGCTTACTGTATTCATCTCTTGGTCTCCCTCTGCAATTTTTACCTCACACACTTCCCTCCAATGCTAAATTTATGATTCCTTGATGTCTAAGAATTTGTTCTACCAATCAATCCCTTCTTTTAGTCGAAGTATGTCAAAAATTATTTTTCTGCATTTTATATCCTCTGTACTGTCTGTGACCAACATATTTTATTACCTAAGTAACAAAAACCTCTACCACCTTTATTGTTTCCTTTCCTAATCTAATTCCTTCAACATCGCCTAATCAAATAACATCAGCATTTTCTGACAAGTTCATTCCTGTAAACAGATTCGTCGTAGCAGGTATAGTTAAGAAATGACGACACTTTTTTTGTTGGAGGTAACTGGTGATTTCTTTGATCAAGAAGGGGAGATTTGAGGGTACTTTTAATGTCTGTCGAACGAAGTTTCCGTGTGACAGCTTCAGATTTTAACAACCGGCACGCAGAAAGACCTCCAGTTCCACACTAAGCTGTCAGCTGCTTGATTTCCGAATTCCAATAAACTGAGACTGTTGCTGACAAGGCACGGAGTGGCAGGTCTAAAAAGAAAGGCAGTCTGTGACATATCAGATACCACAACATTTTCTGACAAGTTCATTCCTGTGAACATATTGGACGTCTCAGTTGTGGTTCAAAAGTTCTACATCTACATCTACATCTACATGGGATACTCTGCAAATCACATTTCAGTGCCTGGCAGAGTGTTCATCGAACCGCCATTATACTATTTATCTCCCATCCCATTCTCGAATAGCGAGCGGGAAGAAAGAACACCTGAATTTCTCTGTTCGAGCCCTGACTTCTCGTATTTTGTTCTGATGATCATTTCTACCTATGTAAGTGGGAGTCAACAATATATTTTCGCATTCGGAGGAGAATGTTGGCGATTGGTGTTTCGCAAGTAGCCCACTTTCTTTTGTTGCAGGTAACTGAATATGGCTTTGACCAAGGAGGAGAGAACTGAGGACATTTTCATGTATGGCGAACGAAGCTTCCGCGATGTAGCTGCATATTTTAAGAGCTGGCATGCAGGAAAACCACGTTTCACACGATACTGAAATTTGAAGTTAAAAGAACCGGGTTTGTGGTTGACAAGACACGGAGCGGCCCTCTAAGAAGTGCTGCTGACGAGACAACCTCGACAATGGTTTTGGGGTCCTCCGTGAAGAATCCACACCGAAGAACAGGGCGTTTGTCAGTAGAATGTGGAATAAATGTTCAAATGTTTGTAATTCTATGCGACCAAACTACTTTGGTTTACAAACTACTTAAACTAAGTTAAACTAACCTAAGGACAACACACACATCCATGCCGGAGGGAGGATTCGAGCCTCCGACTCGGGAGGCTGCGCGATCCCTAACGTAACGTTCCAGACCGCTCGGCCAGTCATCAATGGAACGAATACTTCATGCTTATCAATGCCATTTATTCAAGATTCAACTTGTCCAGAATGTCGAAGTGGGTGACCAAGACGCATGCAGTTTTGCACGAGAATCCTAGAGCAACTTGAACAAGATTCGTCTTTTGCATATGGTGTCTTGTTCAGTGATGAGGCAAACTTTTTTGTCAGTGCTGAACTCGACCGTCAGAACCACAGAAACTAGAGTGACAAGTCCCTGCATTGCATGCAACCTTCAAAGATAATTGATGACGTGAAGAATATGGTGTGGTGTGGAATATGGGGTACCCGTGCAATTGGACCGATTTTCATTGACCAGAACCTAAATTTTCAAAGCAACCTGGAAATGTTGCAAGAAGTGGTGTTTCCCTTAGTTCTGCATGAAGATCGCAGCTTTCTCTCTTACTTTTAACAGGTTGGGGCTCCACCACGCTCCAGATCAGTTGTTCGTCAATGGTTCCTGGCCATTGGATTGGCCGACGTGGTTCTGTGGAATTGCCACCTAGATCACGCGATTTCACGCCACTTGACTCTCATATGTGTATGGTTATTAAAAGCAAATCGTATATGTAGAGAAAATAAGAAAACCATACTATCTTTGTTTACAACACAAATCAATCAAACGTGAAGGCCGTAAACTCCACAAAATATCTAGGAGTTACTATTACTGGAAAGAACACGTAGATAGTGTCGTGGGAAAGGTGAACCAGAGACTGCGCTTTGGTGGCAGAACCATTAAAAGATACAACAAAACTACTTAAGAGACTGCATACCATACGCTTGTCCGTCCTTTTTTGGAGTATTACAGCCCAGTGTGGGATCCTTATCAAGTGTTTTGACGGAGGACATCGAAAGAGTTCAAAGAAGGGCAGCTCGTTTTGTATTGTCACGATACACAGGAGACAGCGTCACGGAAATGATAGAGGACCTGGTATGGGAATCATTACAACAACGGCGCTTATCGTTGCGGCGTAGTCTGCTTACGAAACTCTAATCACCAACATTCTCCTCCGAATGCGAAAATATATTGTTGACTCCCAACTACATAGGTAGAAATGACCATCAGAATAAAATATGAGAAATCAGAGCTCGAACGGAGAAATTCAGGTGTTCTTTCCTCCCGCGCGCTATTCGAGAATGGAATGGGAGATGAATAGTATAACGGTGCCAGGCTGACGCTTATAAGCGTCCGCGCTCAATGTAGGGTAGCGTCAGCCGCAGCGAAAGTGTTAAATGTGATTTGCAGAGTATTCCATGTAGATGTAGATAAAGATGTAGATATCTCCAGCAATGCCTAGAAGAATCATGTTGAACACATGAAATGACATGGGGAACAATATAAACCTCCAAACTTTTGTACCATAACTGCTACGTCGAATCTGTTTACAGGATTTAACTAGTCAGAAAATGCTGATTTCACTTGACATATCATACGAACCATTAAAAAATTATTCAACATGGCTGATTTCAAGTTGGTGCCTATACTCGGCACACATCAGTTCCTACAGAGATTTTGAAATAAAACCGTGTACCGCGACTTTTGACTCGCCCTGTAGTATTGGACCTCCTTTAGCCCGGTGGGTTGCAGCAACTCGGCGTGGCATGGACGCCACGAGTCGTAGGAATTCCCCTGCAGCAATATTGAGCCATGTTGCAACTGTAGCCATCTATATTGTGGATGTGTTGCACGAAATGTCCTCTTGAATATTTCCCAAAAATATTCTATGGCATTCAAATCGGGCGATGTGGGTGGTCAAATCATTCGCCACAGCTGTCCAGAATGTTCAAAACCCAATCGCGAACAATGGTAGCCCGGTGATATGTCTCACTGTCATACATAAAAATTATCGTTATTTGGGAACAATAATTCCACGAAATGCTGCAAATAGTCTCCAAGTACCGAATATACGAGGGTGGTTTGATAAATCCAGTAAATGTGAATCAAAGAGCAGGAAATTTTCGGAACCTGTATTGTTGTTGGTAAACTTGATATTTCCAAGGATATTACAGCAAGTTTCTTACGGTAGCTGTTATTAGTTGATTTTTTGCTGCCAGCTGAAGGGGTAACTGCGTAGTTAGTTCCTTAGGATGGAGACAAACGAATTTCGTGCTGTCATGAAACATTTTCATTTGAAGGGTTGGACAGCAGCACAGATCAAATCCGAGTTGGATGAGGTCCGTGTGGATTCTGCACCAGCACTGAAGACCATTTACTTTTGGATTAATTTGTTTAAACGTGGTCGGAGAAGCACGGAAGATGGAGCACGCTCCGATCGGCCAATTGAAGTCACCACACAGGGAACCATCGATAAGGTGCATGATGTGGTAATGGAAGATCGAAGACTAAAAGTTTCAACTGAACGAGTGCATTACGTCCTCCATGAAAAACTGGCTATGAAGAAGCTCTGTGCGCGTTGGGTGCCGCGCCTGCTCATTTTGTAACCAAAAACGGAAACGAAAGAACATTTCTGCTCAGAATCTCACACTGTTCAGGCACAGTCCACAGGACTTTTTGCGCAGATTCATAATTGTCGATGAAACTTGGATCCACCATTACACTCCAGAGACCAAACAACAGTCCAAGAGTCAAGAGTGGGGAGAGTGCACCAAAGAAGGCGAAGAAGACTGTTTTGTCAGCTGGAAAGGTGATGGCCACTGTCTTTTGGGATTCCCAGAGTATAATCCTAAGAGATAATTTGGAAAACAGATCCATGACTGGGTCCTATTATGCTGCTCTGCTGGATCGTTCGAAACAGAAACTAACTGAAAAATGTCTAAAATTTCCAAGAAAGAAAGTGCTATTTCATTAGGACAGTGCTCCAGCCCACACAGCAGCTATGCAACAGCAAAAGTGCACGACATGGGATTCGAATTGGTGCCTCATCCACCCTATCCCCCAGACTTGACTACGAGTGACTTCTTCTTATTCCCAGACTTGAAAATTTGGCTTGGTGGGAAGAAATTTTCATCGAATGAGCAAGTGTACGCCGCTGTGACAGACTATTTTGCTGAGTTCGACAAAGCCTACTTTGCCGACGTGTTGAAAAAATTGTCAACTCGCTGGACCAAGTTTACAGCCTTGTCAGAAGACTAAGACAAGAAATAAATTGAGTGTTCGCATTTAAAACCATTTTTTATTCTATTTTTACCAGACTTATCAAAACGCCCTCGTAACCATTTACAGTCAATGATTGGTTCAGTTTGAGCAAAGGGTTCAGAGCATTCCTTATAAAAAAAAACACTCCATTATGGAGAAACAACCAGTTTGCACAGCGCCTTTGTTGACAACTTGTGTCAACGGTTTCTTGTGACTTGCACCACACTCGAATCCTCCCATCAGCTGTTACCCACTGAAATAGAACGTCGTCCGGGTAATCCACAGTTTTCCAGTCGCCTGTGGTCCAGTCGATATGGTAACGAGCCCATGAGAGGCGCTGCCTGGGTATCACGCTGTTAACAAAGTCACTCGAGCCGATCGTCTGCTACCATAGTCCATTAACAGTGAACTGTGCTCTGTACTAACGGCTACGTTCGCCGTACGTCCCACATTCATTTCTGTGGTTATTTCACGCGATGTTGCTTGTCTGCTAGCATGACAGCGCTACGCAAACGTCGCTGTTCTCGATCATTAAGTTGCTCGTGGTGACACTCTTGACACTTTAGATCTCCGAATTTTGATTTCCATAACTTTTACCGAATTGGTATGTCTGAAGAGCCCCGCTCCAACTACCACTACGTGTTGAAAGTCTGTCAATTCTCATCGTGCAGTCATAATCAGGTAGTTACCGGATTACCAATTATTTCATGCACCGATTGAGTGCAAAAAGACATATCTCTCGACTGACAATGAAAGCCTATGTTTTTAAATGAAAAAATATCCACTTTCAAGTAAAAGAATTCTTTGTTAGACTTCTTTTCCCCAGATAATACTTTCATCCCCTGAAAGCGTGTGTCATAAAGGACTCCAAAATAGAAACCAACTTACACATTATTATGTCACAGTCAGAGCAAGTAACTTGTGAACGCTGGACTACATAGACACGGCAATCCACTATTCAACATAGGTTCCAATCATTTATATTAAGGTCGGGAACGTTGTACCCCTCATTGATTTCAATCCCTTTATCCGTGTGGGGTAGTAGTTCTAAGACTCAATGTTTACTATTTCGTTTTAATCACTCATTTACAGTGTAAAAACATTAAAACTGACGCGTTTCTATAGTCAATCTTCCATTCTCAAAATAATTATTGCACAACAGTCAGTAAAAAATACACCGAAGCAATGAAAATAATGTGCTTTTTATTATGGATGCTTTTCGTGACACTTGTCCAATAATTATTCTGAGGATGAAAGCCTGACTCTCTAAACACCGACACTTTAAAAATTATTCCACAAGTTTTACCTCTTCGAAGTCGGAAGTCGATTACTTAGACACGGAGTTATTCGAAATCCACTGCGTAAGCGTTCTCATCGTCGGGACGTATACGGTCGGGAATATTCCAGATCAGCATCATGCACGTTTATGCGGCCTTGGCATCATTTTTCATGGTTGTCCACGACATTGTGGTTCATACAAATACGTCAAGTATTTCACGTTGTATCTGTGCGTACTTAAGACGCTTTGCTCACAGGAATCGTCCTCTGTTTGGTATAAACTTTTCTTTGATATGTCAATTGTTTCGTTATAAATTCTTTCAAATGTCGGATTTGGTGGAAGTTAGGAGCTTATAGTTCTTATGTGTAGATTAAATGCTGTAACAATTTTGTATATCCGAGTCCTTATTTGCCTGGTGTGAATGAACTTTTGTTGGCAGATGCAGTACCCTAATGATGCGGGATTGTCTGAAAATCAGATCGCTTGTTATTTTTGGCAGAAAGACGCCCCAGAAAACTGGCAGGGTAGTTATAAATGACTGTGTTTCCTCTATTAGGCTATCAGTGACAATAACACCATTCCGAATTTCAGAAAAAAACTGGCTATAACCTCTATAACAGTTGAAACACAATACGTACTTTACAGGGCAGGATTGCCGGTTTTTATTCATCGCTTTGATTGTTATTTGTTTTTGAGTTGAAAAAATGTATCTACATATCACCCACATTGAAAAACTGATGATCAAAAACACTTTCACTTTATTGAAAGTGTTGTTTTACGAGTTTGCGTTTAGGCATCATCCTTACGGGAAGTATTCGTTCTTCTAATTTTTCAGGCAACATGTTCCGTTGACTTTCTTCTAATCTGCCCTTAGCGTCAGCTGTTTCAAATATCTTTAATGAGAGATTGTCGAGTTCAAAATGTATGATTCCTCAAAGTTTGTCATTTCCAGAAATTCTTTACGTGGATCGTCTTCATTCATGGTTTTTTCACATCCGATTTCACCTGCTTTTCATAGAGCTCCGCTGAAAGAATGGGCTCAGAATAAATCAGTCATACATTTCCGACGAATATATGTCGGGATAAACCACCCACAATAAGATACTTTGTGTGTGTGTGTGTGTGTGTGTGTGTGTGTGTGTGTGTGTGTGTGTGTGTGTGTGTGCACATTTCAGTTTGTCCGTTAGAATTTAACACTCACACCCCTCCTAAATCTGTGCAAGCAAAACTTCGCAGAAGTTGATATTGGTTTGCATCACTGCTTAAAATTTATATTTTTATTTTATTTTATGGCCTTTTTTGGGCCACTATAAACGATAGTATAAAGGCATGTTATTCAGTAGTACATTCAAAAATACAATGGTTATACAAACATGCTCATCGTTTATTATTATATGAAGGATGTTTGGCTCTCCTGTCTGCCCAATATTTCTTCATTCTTTCAGTTATATTCTTTCTTTCTTCATCCGAAATCACTCTGTCTGCAGTCATTATTAATGTTCGTTTAGAGTATGGTTTGAGTGTTTTGCAAGTGTCTTGTTTTTATTATTATTATTATTATTTTAGGTCATTTACTGCCATTTGGACTACTCTTGTATTTTACTTAGTTTCTTTGATCCATTTAGCGTTACTCTTACTATTCGACAATTTTTCTGTTATTTATTTTACTAATTCTGTTTTCTGGCGTTCTCATCAGATGAATGAGAATGAGAACCTTTTCATTCCTGGTCGTGGTAAATAATGGCTCTATTTTTTTGTAAACTGTCTTATTGGAAGCTATTGTCCAAAACCAATTTACTTCATATTGTTTACTTAGATATGTCCCAATTATTCTTATTTATATTTTCAGTATTCTGTCAATTTCTTCCGTATTAGTAAACTAAATATTTAAATTTCTCAATAATTTTGATTTTCTGTTCTCCTATTGTAATATTGTATGCGAGTAGTGGATCAGTTAGCAAAATAGCTGTTTTTCTTTCCTTCTTTTTTTAAAAATGGTATTATAAGGCCAATTTTCTGTGCTATTTGTTGCAGTGATTTCACTCGTCTGGTACCTTGAATAGCGTTGGCTAGGAGAGCAAGATCATCAGCAAATCCCAAGCAGTTTAAACTGATATTATTTTTCACACTTCAATTCTTAAATTCTGTCGGTTGTTCCTGTACCATTGCGAAAATTCACAACTATAAGACAATTCGTCACTGTCAGAGTAGAGTCCACGGTAAGGGTTTCTGTCTTGGAACAAGATGTTAATATAGTCTTACTTTCTTGATATATATTTGGAGTTACAGTATAGTAGTAGATATCATCTCGTCTTCGAGAGACAAGGACTGGCCTGAAGGTATGAGCATGGCAGTTTAGACCTGTCAGATATATAACTTTACCTGGATTCACACTGTTCTTTCTACTTAGCCAATTTACATTTCTGTTATCCATCCCTTTTCTGGATTGCCTTTTATATAGTTAGTCACCTCGTATCTCCGTATCAGAAATACGAATCACCTAGCTAACGATAAACCCATCAGTACGAATCGATTTCTTAGTGCCGGGTGTAGAAGTTATTTATTTCGTAACTGCAGTTTAGGCATTTTTCCCATCATGAATTCATTAACCCTTTCGTGGGCGATTTAATTAAAATTTCGCATATTACTGCAACAATTAGTTTCCTACTTTTGGTACGTGTACCGAGTCAGACCATGTTTCTAAATTTCGGTTGTTGTTTATAGTTTTAAAATTATTTCGTGTGGGACCTATATGTCCCATTGGACTCGAGGAGGAGTAAATTTAGGAAACCAATGTTTGTTTGGTAGGTAATATAATCTGTAAAAATAAGAATGTTAGTATTATCATATTGTCAAACATATTTATTTATTTAGAATTTAACCTTTTTGAGAAATGTTTGAAGATACTTTGCATTAGCTATATATGAAATTTGTCCATGTTCTTGTTTCCGTGTGCTGTATTGTCTGCAGCATCTGCTTGTACTGTTTTTTTGGAAAATGTTTTCCAACTGCGCGGTTAGCGCGGTTAATTTCTACATTTCTAGATACAGGAAATGACAAGATATTACTAAAAGTTACCTAATTTATTCTCTTTGTCTTTGTTCTGAGAACTGACAGATTCAATTTACCATCTTAGTTTCCAACGAAACAACTGAATACAGTGTCTTGGCTTCCAGTATGTAACAGTACAAGCATCTACCTACAATACAACGTTTTTTTCAGTTTCATGTCAAATTATCAGAAATCAAATAGTATTACAGAATCGAACACAAATATCTATCTAAACATTTTGACCCAAATATAAACAAAAGGCAGAATAGAAATTCTGTATACACGCTAGCCACAAGGAAATCACACATTGAGGCGCAGTGTTCCGATGCGCGAGGTCGCTCACGTTGGGGGTTAGAATTCCCCCTCGGTCATGGATGTTTGTGTCGTCTTTAGTATAAGCTAATTCATAAGTAGTTTGTAAGTTTAGGGACTGATGACCTCACAGTTAAGTCCTGTAAGCTTTACGGTTATTATTATTTTCTTTAATGTCATTTCATTCTCCGGGCGGGACAGGCTGGCAGCACGTGGGGCGCTCTTCAGCCTACAGAATTTGTACATGGTATGAAGAACATAAAGAAAAGACAAATGGAAGACGAGCTAACATCCAAAGGACAATCGTTCATTGTTGGTCTTTTATAAAATCTAAACGTCGCAAGAAGGACTGCAAAATCATTTAGAACTACAATAGGAACATTTATGTATGATGTCCGGTACGTAGTGGGACGAAGTACCCTCCACCACGCAGCTTACGGTGGATTGCGGAGTATGTACATACGTGGATGTTGATATAGATGAGGGCGTGGAAGAAATATATTTCAAAGACTGCAAAATGTTTAACTGAATATGTATGTTTAGAATCTCTTACTCGTAAAGAATATCCGTTACGAACGTGCAACGTCGCATCTGTAACAACATTCTCAAACAAACTGAATGCTTAAGTATCATAATTACCACAAGCTTAATGTGTAATTGTTCATAAGGTAACTAATATGAAAATAAATATTCAGCACTCTTGTTTAAAATGACTATAAAATCAAACTTTAAAAATCGGATATATGACCGTGGGCACCGCTTTTATCTAACATAAAATGACACAAATTTCTAGTTTAATTAATTTTTGCAGCAGGAACTACCGCGACTTGTTCCGGGCCTGCCCAGCAGAACGTACTTCCCACCTGCTAACACTCGCAGAACGTACTTTTTCGCCGTCATTGTAAGAAACGGCGCTGCGAGTTCATACCGGCGTTACGAGTCTGCGAGTCTCATGAGCGCTCGAGTTTCTACGAGCGTTACGGTCTACGCGTCTCGCGAGCGCAGTGGAAGCTCAGCTGGTAGCAGGCTGGCCGCGGCTGACTCGCGGTTCCCCTATCGCCCCCCATGGTTGCGAGTTTGGCGCAAGGCGGGGACCAGCTACGAGCGATCCTGAAGGCTGAGATGGCCGGCTCTAGTTGTGTGGTTTGGTTAAGGACAATATATTATCACATCACCGCAGATCTTCTCCACACAATTATTTCCTCGGAAATTGTGTGAGAACCTGATAATTTCTTATCGTATCAGTCCACGTAATTTTCAACTTCTGTGTCACCAATAATCCATCGTGGGTGAACCAGCTCGGATAAGGATACTTGTAGAGTTGTGGCGGTTGGTAACTGTGCGGCGTTTGTCTTGCATCAGGCGGAGTGAGAGCAGAGGGCAAAGGTCGCACCTGTGCCTGCCGCCTGGGGTGGAAGTGTCGGCGGGTCCCACAATGGCTGCTCGGGGCGGAAGTAACGCTCTCTGCTGATGAGCGGCCCTCATTGTGCTGTGGGCGCGGCCGGCTCGGCTGCCAAATGTCAAGTGCCGGCGATTGTCCACGAATCCGCCGCCGCTGTCGCCATACACAAAGAACATTGACCCAGCGGCGCGCGGTCCTCCCTGCCCAACAGCTCAGCGTCTCACCTTTGAGACAAAAAAGACGGAAATGGCAAGTATTTCTCCTCGAAGCACCAGTCGGTATTTGTAAAACACTTCGCTGTGACTCAGACTGATACGAAATCGGTGGGATGATTGGTCGTCTTGGTCTTAATTATACACAGTGTAAAAGGTATAATCTGTCAAAATTGTACAGTCGCTACGTGTCGTTGTGCTTCACGGAGAGTCTAATCATTCATAAAAACTTCTCGGGTTACTAGCCGCGTCATGTTGTTTACTGCTCACGAGCTTTCGACAGACACCTCCTCTGCCATTGTCAAGTGGATGACTGTCATTTCGAGGCCGCTGCCGTACTTATATAGCTGCGCCGCTGCATGGCCGGCGAGAAAGACAGACCTCAGCGCGCACATCACGCCACATAAACAAGGTAGTTCCGAGCTAGCGCGACCGCTAGCCGATTGGCTGTCCGCTGGGGCACTGCCCACTGCGTCATAGCAGGCAGCCACTGAGCTAGCGATCGCGCTGTTTCGGAACTACCTTGCTTACGTGGCGTGATGTGCGCGCTGAGGTCTGTCTTTCCCGTTTGCCGCGCGCCGCAACCAGTGACGTCACTGGTGCCCAGTTCCTTGACCATACATGGCAGTGTTTTGGTCGAGCGTAAGCTGCGCCCGCTTCAACTCCGCAATTACGGGAACCCCTCCCATATTAAGCTGCAAGTCGCCGTCTTTATTGAGGGTGTTTACAGAAATTTTGATTCCTATTGCCATGTTTATTACCTGTCCCAGAAACTGTTGGTCCGTTTAGTAATAAATGTCTTGTCGAAAGCAATTCGATGAAGTTCAAATGTTTGTTAAGCTTATGGGACTTAATTATGGGGTCATCAGTCCATAAACTTACAAACTACTTACGAACTAGCTAAGACTAAGGACGGCACAAATATCCATGCCCGAGGGGGGATTCGAACCCCCGACCGTAGTGGCCCTGCAGACCGTGACTGGCACGCCTAAGTCTCCTCGGCCACCGCGGCCGGTGGTCCCTTTTCCAAAGCATGTTACACCACAGCTTACTTTTCGGGATAGCGTAATCGAAACACCTTTCATGTTCTATTCATCGCTGTTTGAATAGTGAGAACTGTCTGGTCAACATAAAACTGCCCGCACCCGCACCTCTCACGGTAATCCGAGCGACGTGGGGCAGTAGCAATACACTGGACTCGCATTTGGGAGGAAGGCGGTTGAAAATCCACATTCGGCCATCCAGATTTATGTTTTCCGTGACTTCCCTAAATCACTCCAGGCAAATGCCATGGTGGTTCCTTTGAAAGGGCACGTCCGATTTCCTTCCCTATCCTTATCCAAAAATCCGAGTGTGTGGATCCGTCTCTGATGGCCACGCTGTCGATGAGACGTTAAACCCTGAGCTTATTTTCTTCCTTCTTCTGCATCTACATCTACATCGGATACTCTGCAAATCACATTTTAGTGCCTGGCAGAGGGTTCATCGAACCACCATTATACTATTTATCTCCCATTCCATTCTCGAATAACGCGCGGGAAGAAACAACACCCGAATGTCTGTGTTCGAGCTCTGATTTCTCGTATTTTATTCTGATGATCATTTGTACCTATGTAAGTGGGAGTCAACAACATATTTTCGCATTCGGAGGAGAATGTTGGCGATTGGAGTTTCGCAAGTAGCCCACGACGCAGCGATAAGCGTCGTAGTTGTGATTCCCATCCCAGATCCTGTATCATTTCCGTAACGCTGTCTCCATTGTAACGTGACAATACGAAACGAGGTGTCCTTCTTTGGACTCTTTCGATGTCCTCCGTTATACCCACCTGATAAGGATCCCACAATGGGCAGCAATACTCAAAAAATGGACGGGCCAAGCATAGTGTATGCAGTTTCTTTTGTAGTTCTGTTGTATGTGTTAAGGGTTCTGCCAATAAAACGCAGTCTCTGGCTCACCTTTCACACGATATTATTTACGTGTTCTTTCCAATTTAAGTCTAAAGTAATAGTAATTCCTAGCTATTTTGTGGAGTTTACGTCCTTCACTTTTGATTGATTTATCTTGTAAACAAAGTTTAACGGATTTCTTTTCGTGCTCATGTGGACGACTTCACACTTCTCATTATTTAGATTCAATTGCCAATTTTTACACCATACTGATATCTTCTGTGATATCTTCTGTGACAGCGTGACGTTGCGGCCGACCAATCAGAAGACGACCAATCATAAGACGACCAATTATAAGCCTTACACGGGGTATTGAAGGCAACCACAGCACCAGCACTGTCTGTCAGCGGCTCCTGACAAAGAAGATGGAGGGTATCTTCGAAAGCTTGAGATTTTATCAAGAATTGACGTGTAAAGAAGCCGGAGAAAGTTTTATACAGAAGGTCGTCGTGAAAGACTCAGTACTCATGAATTATTGTTGATATTTAAATTTGGAGTGCATTGGAAAACTTTAAGAGGGTGCGCTAATTTTCTGTTTAGACAGTGTGTTCCGGATTTACGAGAGCGCATAGAAGTTTCAAGTGTCTGCTTTTATCTTCAGTGTTCTTTCCTTGAAACGGAAAAGCTTCTTTCTATAAATCAGCATGGGTTTAGGAAACATCGTTCATGTGAAACTCAGCTTGCCCTTTTCTCACATGACATCTTGCGAGCCATGGATGAAGGGCAACAGCCGGATTGTGTTTTTCTCGACTTCAAAAATGCGTTCGACGCGATGCCACACTGCAGACTGCTAACGATGATACGAGCTTATGAAATAGGTTCACAGATTTGTGATTGGCTGCAAGACTTCCTAAATAATAGAACGCAGTACGTTGTTCTCGACGGCGAGTGTTCATCAGAGACGAGTGTATCATCAGGCGTGCCGCAGGGGAGTGTGATAGGACCGCTATTATTTTCTATCTATATAAATGATGTGATGGACAGAGTAAGTAGTAATTTGCTGCTATTTGCTGATGATGCTGTGGTGTATGGGAGGGTGTCGTCTGTAACTGACTGTAATAGCATACATGATGACTTAGACAAAATTTGTAGTTGGTGCGAAGAATGGCAGCTAGCTCTCAATGTAGAAAAATGTAAGGCGATGCGCATGTGTAGGAATGTTCGAATACAGCATTAGTAGTGAGCTTCTTGATGCTGTCGCGTCGTTCAAATATCTAGGCATAACATTGCAGAGCGATATGAAATGGAACGAACATGTAAGGACAGTTGTAAGGCGGACAACCGACTTCGGTTTATTTGGAGAATTTTGGGAAGATGTACTTCACATGTAAACGAGTCCGCGTATAAAACGCTTGTAGGACCACGTCTTGAGAATTGCTCAAGTGTTTGTGAGCCTCAGCAGATCAGTTTAAAGGAAGACATAGAGGCAGTTCAGAGGCGAGCAGCTAGGTTTGTTACTGGTAGGTTCGACCAATGCGCGAGTGTCACGGAAAAGCTCCGGGAACTCAATTGGGGATCTCTGGAGGAAAGACGACGCTCGTTTCGTGAATTTCTGTTGAGGAAATTTAGAGGGCAGGAATTTGAAGCTGAGTGTAGTACGATCTTGCTGCCGCGTACTTACATTTCGCGTAGTGATCACAATGACAAGATAAGAGAAATTAGGGCTCGTACGGGGGCATATAGGCATTCTTTTTTTCCTCGTTCTATTTGGGAGTGGAATAGGAAAGTAAATGCCTAGTATTGTACCCTCCGCCACGTACCTTACGGTGAATTGCGGAGTATGTATGTAGATGTATGTATGTAGACTACGAACCTCTCGCACACAACGACCTCACAGTAGCTTGGATTACAGGAGCGAACCACAGTGCTAGCCCGGCTTTTATCAAATGTAGTTACACTGCTAAATATAATTGTGTAATAACGTGTGACAGTGTCCGCGGAAAGGGAGGTGTAACTACGTAAGATTTGTTACGTGTGTCTCCAGAAAGGTGGGAGCAATATTAGCGGAGCAGCAGAGGTTAAAGGTGTAGTTATTGAGTGAAAGAGCGGAAGTGGTGGTCTGAAGACGTGACGGCGCTGCGCGCTGGTGCGAGAGTAACGCCAAGATTGGCCTGGCGGGGCGGCCGCGCGCCGCACGTGCCCGCTGCCGCCGTCGCCGCCGCCAGCTATGCTGCGGCCGGCAGCCTGTGGTCCGGCGGTGGACCGCCGTCGCCGCAGACGCAGCCCATCGTGACGGCCGCTCATCGCCACCTGCGCTGATAGAACGGCCGCAGCGGCCAGCGGACAGGGGGCAGGGGGCTCCTTTGTGTCCACAGCCACCGCGCCTACCCTCATTTCACTCTATGGTCCACGCATTTTGTGACGGCCTAATGTTACATTAGCTTCCTTTACCCCTAGTATGCATTCCCTCGGTCCAATGGACCCGGGAACAATTTTCGTTTTTAATCTGTGTATTAAAGGCTAGAAATTGAGTCCCAACCGTTCAGGTATGCTCTCTGGCAATAGTAATAAATTACAGATACTACAAAAATTGTGTGTCATTAGTTTAAGTGCCACTTTAATTTTCTTCTTTATACTACACATTTACATAACCTGGGTCCGATGGACCCTGTACTTTACGTTAAAGTGTCGTTAAATTAGACTGGGTTGTAATCAATTACATTTTGTTGGAGTACCGAGAATACTTTACTGCCACACATATGCATTGTTGTGATCGCAGAAAACGTATTGTTATAACTTGGCATGTTCAACTTTCAGAGCCTGCCGCGGTGGCCGAGGAGACTGAGGCACTCCAGTCACGGTGTACACGGCCACTACGGTCGGGGGTTCGAATCGCCCCTCGGGCAAGGATATTTGTGCCGTCCTTAGTATTAGCTACTCTGTAAGTAGTTTGTAAGTTTAGGGACTGATGACCCAGTAGTTAAGTCCCAAAAAAAATTTTTTTCTAAGGATTTTTTGTTGCACAATCCAGCCATACATGTTCATATTTCGTTTCTTGCCAAATTCAAATATGGCTGCTGTCCGATTATGCTTCCATTTTAGCCTGTTATATTCCGTGTTGGTGCGCCTCGGTTGCACAGTGGTACAGTGCCAGACTACAAATCCAAAGGTCGCGGGTTCGATCCCCGCCAGATCCTAGGATTTTTATCTGTCACTTTCCACTTCTTTCACCTCTGGCAGTATTGCTCATGTGAAAAATACCGAGTAGCACCGTTGTTCGAAACCCACGTTAAATTGTAGATCCCCCTTTAACTGGCTGGGTAAGTCAGTTCTAAGGTCGGAGGAAAGCAACGGCATACCACCTCCAAACAGGACCATGCCTAGTAAAGCACTGTTGTGTTCAAACCAATCTTCGGATTGTTTACTGCTTTACCTTTTATTCCATATTGACACAAATTTCAAATCAAGAGGTAACCAAGCACTTCTTTCTCACGTAACAACTATTGTACTTTCGTATGCCAAAGTTAAACATGACAGACAATTCGAAATAGTGTGGAAAATATATGAATGTGCAGGCACGCCGTATTCTATGCTCAGAGACCAGAGTTATACATCCAGGTTGTATAGAGATGACTGATTCTCATATAAATATTATCTGTACAACAGTTACAGTATTATCGGCGACTTGTAATAAGAGTAAATGTCGTAATATATGACGTACTTGGTCAAAGCCGACGGGTTGTATCGTACACTAGACTTGACCTGGATTGATTATATTTTATATGCTGAACAAGGTGCTATGGAAATTTTCTGTGCCGGTCGCGGTGGCCGAGGGGACTGAGGCGCTCCAGTCACGGTCTGCACGGCCACTACAGTCAGGGGTTCGAATCCCCCCTCGGGCATGGATATTTGTGCCGTTCTTAGGATAAGCTAGTTGATAAATAGTTTGTAAGTTTAGGGACTGATGACCCCGTAGTTAAGTCCCATAAGCTATACAAACATTTGAACATTTGAACAACTGTCAGATAGCATACTTCTGTGTTGTGTCAGAAGCAAAATATCACAGTGGGTGATTATTAGTGTGTGGCGCTGTACAGAAAGACTGAGTTTGCTACACAGCGGTATTGTTTGACACTCGATACTCGTTCGGAATAAAGGTAAGGGTTATTGCTAACACTAAAAATAACATGAAGAGCCGCTATATTTCTACACTCCATAGGAGAAGAGAGTACTGAGGTTGTGTATTCATATTATTATTTTTCAGACAATATCAGGATCTGCACCTAAAACAAGGAGCACGAAAGAGGTTAGCATACGTTTTTCAAGCCCAAATTTTGAATCAGTTGTTACTCAATGGGTAGCTGAAGATGACGATTTCCTTTCAGATATAAGTTCTGCTTTGGATGAAAACTCTGTAGCTGTTTCTCAGGCAGTGTCATACGACTCTTCGGATGAAGAACCATGTAGTCGTGGCGCTGAAGATAATGATCTACATAATAATATCTCAGGACAAATAAGCAGTGAGAGTGCTAACGTTTATATTGTTCCAAATGGTATGCTATGTAGTGAAAGGCCCCCAGTGCAAAATAAAACGCCTGCTCAAAATATGGCAAAATGTATACCAGGACCAGGAAACTGATGTGATGTTTTTTATGAAATGAATTATGCTTAGTCAGTGGCAAAATAACCTATTTGAACACTGAAAAATAATATTGGTGGTGTCTGTATCAGGTTTCATAATATAACCTATTAAAAATTATTCAGGGTTAAAATTATACTAATTATACATTTTAAAAACCAGTAAAATCATTAAAATAGCCACAGCTTTCTTGTATTATACTCATGAACCTTCAAATAAAAATATTCGTGCATGATAATATCTACAAAAAACTTCTCATATTACACGTAAGGGTCCAATGGACCCAGGGTATGTAAATGTGCAAAAAATATAGGTCATGCTTAGAAGGGTTAAGCAGCTGCCAGCGATCTACTCGCGCATGCGCAGAGCAGAAATTAAGTTCAAGCAGCGCCTTCTCCCGTTTCTGGCTACTTGCCAAGTGGCTGTTTGCTGTTTAAGCAGTAACTGCAAGCTACCAGATTCTACCCGGAAAATTATTTCTGCTGTGATCAAGCTGCCAGAGTTGTGCATGTGCAGAACTGTCAGAGTTGTAGTGGGAGGGTGCCCCACGTGACCAATGTTTACGTTTCGTGATACGTTCATTGTTTGCATTAGTGTACTATTGTCTTATCATATGGAAACAAAACGCATTTCGGTGAATGGGAACAATTACGTGAATTTATTAACAAGATCGCTGAAGGCTAATAACATAATATAGGTCATTTTATATATTTTAGCCGTTAAAAATTGTGCGGTGTACAATGAACGAAATCGGGCATGCTGTATTGAAAAATATATATTTTATATAGTAACCACCAATCGGAAATGTCTATTATTGTTATAATATTGTACTGATCTGGACACATGATCCATTATCAAGTGTTCATACATGATAAAGAATCAATCGATTTAAAGAACATTAAAGTTATTTTTTGTCGGTTTGCTAAAAAGTTTGGCTTTTAGTGTTCATACATGATAAAGAATCAATCGATTTAAAGAACATTAAAGTTATTTTTTTGTCGGTTTTCTAAAAAGTTTGGCTTTTATCCATCAACTACAATAAACTGTTCTTTGCAACAGAGGCGTCAATTTATTTGTAACAATATTCCAGACTGTTGCTTTGTTTAAACCGTTCGATGTGTTTTAAAGAGCTCGAGTTTTATAATGCATATAGCGTTAACAGGGTCTCTTAATGCAGCACGTACGAATATTAGTAAATGTTTACTTGAAGGTTAATAAGCAGACGATTTAATCAGTAATATTGACAGCTTAATAAGAAAAAATGTTTTCTTTTAGACATCTACTATACACAAAACAATATTATAACACATATGTGGTACATTCTCTAAGCTTCAATTTATGTCATGTGTTTTTTACGTTTTAAATTTACAGACTGACATTCCTTGTTAAATTACTGGAACACACTGTTATCATAGCGTTCAGTGTTTTATCACAGAACACATTTTCGTTACTTTGTACGCATGATATAGGCCTATTATGTGAAAAGTTTTAATACCCTTATCATAGTTTCATTAAGTCACACTAATTATACTGAAAATCAACCATTGTTGTTCTGCGTAACTGCTCTGCATAGGAATACCAAAATAAAGAGGTCGCAGCTCAGCTGTTCCACCGCTTCGCATGAGAATCCTACCAGAATTAGGAAGAAACACGTTCAAGCAGTGCAAGCTCCAAATACGTCATCGTAGCTGCGCATGCGCAGTAACGCCTACTTGCTCGCGCTTGGAAGTAGCTTTCTGGCAGCTGCTTAAACGAACCTATTTGTAAAAATTACTATCTGAAAAGAAAGAAAATATGAGCGTACTACCTTATATTGTTCAATAGATCAGGACTATGAGACATCGTAACCATGTGGAATGTGGCAGTTTAATAAAAGATAACATATGAAATACAATTTTTTAAAATTTTATTATTAGAATTTTTTTTTTGTTTTTTTGGTAAAATTACTGATTTCTAAGTACAATGTCATCTACAGTCTAACATATACAGTCACGACACTTCCGCAGATTTTTTTTATACACTGCGACAGCAGCTCTCCAAACGGCCGGCAAGCTACTTTTATGAATACGATTGTGCATGAGTGAGAATAGTATCGTTTATATTGATTTTAACACATTTTTACATTAGGGAACGTATGTAGTATCATGAAATAGGTAATAACTTGAAAATAGCTACACCTTTGTATTTCTTAGGTTTCCTAAGAACCCTGACAAGGTAGGATACGGTACACTGCGGCACAGTTTATTTACTGTTATCTTGTAACCTACAGGCTTTTACTGAATAATTTATTTTACTATCAAAAATAGAAAAATGGCTAGGAAACACCAGAATACCTGCCCTTTGGCAGAAAGACATCTTTTTTCTTCTCAAGGACGTTAACGTTTCTCCATTCCAATTCCAGTGAAATAGGGTGAGGGTGGAACATAGGAAACGAATGTAGAATGTAATAACTACAGTATTTAACGTACCAAATCAGCCACCACAACTGTAGCTGAAGGAAAAAATCACACTGACGTGTTTTACGGCCGACTTTAGATTTGTAGTTTTATAAGTTTTTGCAAACATTTTGTACCAAAATAGTAATCTAAATAATAAAAAATTAATTAATAAGAGTGTCTGAAACCCTTATAGGAAAAAAAAGGTAGTGACGGGTTCCGATCAACCGACCCTTTAGCGCCATAGCCCAACGCCTTGCCCACTACGCTACGGCTATCAATCAATAGATGAGTCATTTAATCCCATAGTATTGATGGCCGTTGTTAACTGACGCTAATATGGCATCTGTAGACACTAGATTATCATGTATCTTACAAAGAACGATGGGTTTTTGTTAATTCTTCAGTGCTCCATTGCTTTGAAATGACGACGTCTAAGTTACAATAAGAAAATCATCAAATACGCAACGCAAGATGGCGTATGCCAGAGAGAGTTCTGGGCGAGGAATGTCACGTGATATCTCCGAACGGCTGGTTTTCGTTAATTCAATGGAGGGTGTCAAATCTCCGTTATTTTTGCAAATATGTCTCAAACGGTACGAGATATGAAAAAAAAAAAAATAAGGGAGCTAAGTTGTAGAGAATTTTCTTCTCTACCAATTAGGTTATTCAATTTTCGTGTCAGATGAACGGTTCCTTTGCAATTACAAACTGCTTTTTTTTGTATTACTACCGTGTTGTTTGTCCGAAAAATTTGAAAAAGGGAGGGTCTGGTCTTTGGCGGCCTACAATCATGTCTGTAAAATTTGGTGCTGATCGGTTGAACGGTTCGTCCTAAAAACAGGGAACACGTTACGGACAGACAGACAGACGGACAGACAGACATACATCCCAAAATCGCCGTTATTTTTGTAAATATCTTTGAAACGCTACGAGATATGAAAAAAACATAAGAGAGCAAAGTTGTAGAGAATTTTCTCCTCTACAAATCCGATTATTCAATTTTCGTGTCAGATGAATAGTTAAGCCGTTATTTTCATTAAAAAATTTGGAGCTGTCAAAAGACGATCGCAAAGGCCCACTTTTAGTGTTACTACCGTAACCTAAAGTGGGCCAACATCACAAACGTGGCAAGAAAACTGAAGAAGCAATCAAACTGTATTCAACAACGAAGAACCAAATTCCACAATTGTTGCTACAGCTGAACCAAACACGGCAAGAATCTTCAAGATATTGTCTTCTTAAGATAAAGTAATCACACTGATAATAAAGACGAGTGAAACCTAAAAATGTGTGAATCATTAGTCCCCACAATGATACGTGTCAAAAAACTCTTTGTCATAGTAAGAACAGACCATAATAGAAAATTATGTTTCTGTTATGTTTATATTCTATTTACTTTCAGCGGAATAAGCTGCAAATATACACATATTCGTAAGTATTGGTTTATGACGAAGTTCTTCGGTATACCACCGAATCAGTTATGTTCGCCTGTTTTTACATTAATTTCTGTATTATGTATGTCTGTTGATATATTACTAATGCTTGTAATACAAAAATTATATTAACTATTTCGTTAATTACGTACACATATAATTATAAACAAACATCACTCTTTCGGTGGCCTGCCCACCACTAGGAGCGCTAGTGTCGTTGCAACTGTCAGTTGGTAACAACTTTCACAGCAGTGAGTGTCGCGACTGTGTATGTTAGACTGTGGTAGAAGTAGTTGTCATTCAGAAATTGTACTAATTTGTTTTTAAATGCTGGTTGGCTATCTGTCCGAAGTTGATGTTGTTAGAGGCGTTCAGAGGACAAGTGGCGTAACTCCACTTTTAGTTCAAAGCGATATACAGAGATTTTAGATAACAGAGAGACAGCTACATTTCAGAGCTATAAGTACGTATCTCTGAGGTTTCATCACGTGTGCACAGTGCGCCACTGCGTTTTTGCTTCAACTGATACGCGACTTTGTTCAGAGTGCAAAGTAGATATGTCTATGTGGGATGAAACAGAAGGAAGTCGAGGTTCCCAAGATGTATTCTGTGTCGCGAAACACCTTAAGGAACACACAAAGACTTACAAAGTAATAACTGCATATTCTGATTCATGTTCAGGGCACTGAGAGCAAGAGTGGACTAACCCACATTTGTTGCCATGTTAAGTTACCTGCATGAAATGATGTCCATGTGAAGTGTAAAAACCCTACAAAACCACATACTGCAAATCCTGTTTCGCCACATTCACCAACATCTCCGTCAACACCACCTCCTTTCCTCTCACAATGTGGTTTCCGACCTCCCCTTCTCTGCTGATGACCAACTCCTCCGCCTTAGCCACCTCCATTCCGTCCAGATGAACTCCCGTCGCGCGGCTATCCCCGTTTTCCTCGATATCGAGAAAGCCTACGACCGTGTATGGCATTACGGTCTATGACCTTCCCATTAATTCGCTTCATCGCTTCCTTTCTCGCCCATCGCACATCCTATGTCACTACCAATAACTCCAACTACCGTTTGTTTTTCCCCTGGGGCACCGTCCTCTCCCCCATCCTCTACCTTATCTATTCGGCTGATATGCCACGACCACAGTCTCCTGTCCATCTCCTCCAATACGCTGACAACACTGCTTTACTAGCCCTTGCCCCCTCACTCGCCTGATCCCAACACCTCCTTCAATCCCATCTCTCCGAATTCTCCACATCTACATCTACATCTACATCTACATCTACATCTACATCGATACTCTGCAAATCACATTTAAGTGCCTGGCAGAGGGTTCATTAACCACCTTCATAACTTTTCTCTACCGTTCCATTCTCTAATAGCGCGCGGGAAGAAAGAACACCTAAATCGTTCCGTTTTCGATCTGATTTCTCTTATTTTATTGGGATGGTCATGTCTCCCTAAGTAGGTGGGTGCTAGCAAAATATTTTCACATTCAGAACTAAAAGTCGGTGATTGAAACTTCGCAAACAGATCACGCCGCAATGAATAACGTCTTTCTTTTAATGATTTCCACCCCAATTCGTGCAACATTTCCGTGACGCTTCCCCCCCCCCCCCCCCCCCGTGACGTGATAAAACAAAACGAGCTGCCCTTCTCTGAACCTTCTCAATATCTTCCGTCAGTCCCACCTGGTGAGGGTCCCACAAGGGGCAACAGTACTCCAAGAGAGGACGCACAAGTGTGATGTAGGCAGTCTCTTTGGTGGAGCTGGTGCATCGTCTAAGCGTTCTGCCAATGAAACGTAACCTTTGGTTCGCCTTCCCCACAATATTTTCTATGTGTTCTCTCCAGTCAAAGTTGTTCGTAATTGTAACTCCTAGGTATTTGGTAGAATTTACGACCTTAAGGTTTGACAGATTTATCGCGTAATTGAAGTTCAGCGGATTTCTTTTAGTGGTCATGTGTATTACTTCACACTTTTCTTTATTTAGTGTCAATTGCCAATTTTCGCACCAAGTAGAAATTTTGTCTAAATCGCTTTGCAGTTGCTTTTGATCCTCTGTTGACTTCACTAACCGATAAACGACAGCATCATCCGCGAACAGTCTAAGGGAGCTATTCAGATTATCTCCTAAATAGTTTATAAACACGAGGAAGAGTAGGGGACCAATAACACTTCCCTGTGGAACGCCAGATATCACTTCTGTTTTACTCGATGACTTACCGTCAATTACAACGAACTGTGTCCTTTCTGATAGGAAATCGTGAATCCAATCGCACAATTGGGGAGATATTCCACAAGCACGCAATTTCATTAGAAGCCGCTTGTGGGGTACAGTATCAAAAGCCTTCCGGAAATCCAGAAATATGGAATCGATTTGAGATCCCTTGTCGATGGCACTTAACACTTCATGTGAATAAAGGGCAAGCTGTGTTTCGCAAGAGCGATACTTTCTGAATCCGTGCTGACTATTGGTTAATAGGTCGTTCTCTTCGAGGTAGTTCATAATATTCGAACAAAGTATATGTTCCAAAATCCTACTGCAAATCGACGTCAATGAGATAGGCCTGTAATTTTGGGGATCACTCTTATTGCCTTTCTTGAATATTGGAGTAACTTGGGCAACTTTCAGGTCTTTGGGTACGGATCTTTCGCTGAGTGATCGGTTGTAAATGATAGCTAAGTACGGAGCTATTTCATCAGCATACTCTGAGAGGAATCTAGTTGGTATACAATCTGGCCCGGAAGATTTATTTTTGTTTAGTGATTTAAGTTGTTTTACTACTCCAGGAACATCTACTTCTAAGTTTCGCATGCTGGCAGCTGTTGTTGGATTGAATACTGGAGTGTTCACTTCGTCTTCTTTGGTGAAAGAATTTCGGAAAGCTGTGTTTAGTAATTCTGCCTTAGCAGTACTGTCGTCGGTAGTATTACCATTGCTATCGCGTAGTGAAGGTATTGTTTGTATTTTGTCGCTAGTGTACTTCACATATGACCAGAATTTCTTTGGATTTTCTGCAAGATTACGAGACAGGATTTCGTTGTGGAAAAAACTATAAGATTCTCGCATTGAAGTCCGCGCTAGGTTGCGAGTTTCAGTAAAAGATTGCCAGTCTTGCGGATTCTGTGTCTTTTTAAATTTTGCATGCGTTTTCCTTTGTTTCTGCAACAGTGATCTGACCTGTTTTGTGTACCATGGGGGGTCAGCCCCCTCTTTTATTAATTTATTTGGTATAAATCTCTCGATTGCTACTGATATTATGTCTTTGAATGTAAGCCACAACTGATCTACACTCGCATTTTTAGTTTTGAAGGACTCAGGAAAGCGTGAAGCGAATTTTTATCTGCTTTATTGAATAGATATATTTTTCGTTTATTTTTGGTGCATTTGGGAATTTCGATATTCAGTCTCGCTACTACAACTCGATGTTCGCTAATCCCTGTATCTGTTTTGATGCTCCTTACTATCTCGGGATTATTTGTTGCTAGGAGATCAAGAGTATTTTTGCAACCACGTACTATTCTAGTGGGTTCATGAACTAACTGTTCGAAGTAGTTCTCAGAAAAAGCATTCAGAACTAGTTCGGACGATGTTTTATATTTGCCCCCGGTTTTGAATACGTAATTATGCCAACATATCGAGGGTAAATTAAAGTCGCCACCGATTATAACAGTATGCTTCGGATACCTATTTGAAATATGATTCAAGCTTTCTTTGAACATTTCTGCAACCGCATCGTCTGAGTCAGGGGGCCGATAAAAAGATCCAATTATTAATTTATTTCGGTGGTCAGGTATAACCTCTACCCAGACCAATTCACAGGAAGTATCTGCCTCAATTTCGTTGCAGGATAAACCGTTTGTAACAGCAATAAACACGCCACCCCCTGTTTTATTTATTCTATCCTTTCTGAAGACCATTTGGCCCTTTGAGAAAATTTCGGCCGAATTTATCTCAGGCGTCAGCCAGCTTTCAGAACCTATAACGATTTGTGCCTCAGTACTTTCTATCAGCGCTTGGAGCTCTGGAATTTTCCCAACACAGCTACGACAATTTACAACTGTTACACCAATGGTTTTTATGTCTACTTTCTTCCCGTGTCTGACCTGCCCCCTTTGAGACTGAAACCCATTTTGTGTATTCCCGAGGCCATCTAACCTAAAAAAACCCCCAGTCCACGCCACACAGCCCCCGCTACCCGTGTAGCCGCTTCCTGAGTGTAGTGGACTCACCTGGTGTAACCAGTGACTCCTCATCGTTAACCCAACTAAATCCCAGGCAATCATCATAGGTCACACCACCCCATCCTTCCGCCACCGCCACCTCTACCGCACACTTCATTACCGCCCCACCCCGCAACCAAAACCCTCAAGTACGTAGGCGTTACCCTTGACCGCTCCCTGTCCTGGAAACCCTACCTTCCATGATAAAGGCCTCGCCCGCCTCAACCTCCTTTCCGGCCGAACATGGGGCCTCAACCCTTCCACCATGCTCTTTACATACCGTTCCATCATGCGTCCTGTCTTGTGCTGATTCCAACCCCCATTGGTTTCCGCTCCCCTTACTCACTACCAATCCCTCCAGATCCTCGAATGCCACGCCCGTCGCCTCGCTTACCGCATCCGCCTCCCTTCCCTCACGCGGATCCCTTATTCCTTTCCCACACATCCTCAAGTTCCTCGAACACCTCCGTCTAAGGTATGTATCCCGCAAACTCGATTCCCAGTACCCACTTGCATCCCTTGTCTTGCTGCATCCTGGGCCTCTTCCACGCCGTTACCTTGTCATCCCTCCATCCTTTCAGCTCCACACTCTCCACATCCTCTCTGAGGGTAACTTCCGTCACCTGCCCCTCCCGGATGACGCCCTCCGTCCCGACATTTACCCATCCTGCCAACGTTAGTCCCTCCCCGTATTTGCACACCCCCTCTCTCCTTTCCTCATCCCTCTCACCTCCCATCCTTCCCCTTCCGCGCCATCCTCCTGTCCTCATCCCCTGCAACAGATCTGTGCCATACGTTTTAATCAGTGTACCGTCTTTGATACAGTTTCAAATTTTACGTCTTGTTCGGTAGAGCGTTCATAAGAAATTTCTTTGTTGAGACAAGTGTTACCAAGATTAACGAGGCTTTCACAAGATAAATGCTTTTCAAATCCTGACTGTTCATAACTTCGCATTCGCTATCATCGTCATTAGAAGACATGTAATTGTCTATCCAATCAGCGACAGATGTGTGCTGCAAATCTAATTGTTCGAAAACATTTTTTGCTGTTACAAGGTCACTGTTAGTTGCATTATTGTGTGGTAGTACCGTGCCCTGCATTTCAAAGTACATGATCGGTCTGTCATATGCAATTGTTGGTTGATACTGTAAGAATTTTATTTCATATATAGTGTCTTCCTCAGAGTCTGAAGACGAAGCTTCTGTCTCCCACTCTGAATTGTCGTCATTATATTGCTGATCGCCAATCATCTCGTTTAACCATTGGGCAGTATAATGTTTGTTCGATGCCTTTTCATTTGTTTCGTTAAATCTGATAGTACAATTTTTGTTACTGTCATTACTTTCAGGAGTAACGGCTTTAGGTTTTGACACAATTTGTGTCGGTTTTGCCTTATCACTTACTGTGGTGCTACCAGCATCAGTATTGTGCACTTCCGCACAAACTACTATTCTGTTTTGTTCGGGAGGTTGTTCATCGTAACCTTCCTCTCTGCGAGGACGTTCACAATGAACAAGTTTCAGCGTATAGTTAGGATTACATAAATCCTGTACGGCCGAATTATTTGCCGTCGAGTCTGCTAGTCATACCTGACGCGGCCCTTTTTTTGACGAATTGTAGCGTGGATTAGCACGTCTGATTTCAATGTTTTACTCTTGTATTTCCGGGGTACGCGATCTGCTTTGGGCCCGATTTGTGTTTTCATGCCGTGGAAGGCGATCACGAGAATTATCGCGTGTGCCCTCCCGACTACGCTTCTCAGTGTTATTGTTGTTATTTTCAGTCTCGCGATCACTATCAGTATTGCGTCTTTCATCATTCGAAGTATTGCTGTTATGATAGTAATTATTGAAGCGTCCTCCGCGAGCAAAGCCACCACATCGGTAACGGCCACGAAAACTTCCACGGTTATTTTCACGATCTTGAAAATCACCGTTCTCATTGTCGCGACTTAGTTTGTAAGTTTCATTAGCAAAAGAATTACTTTTTGTCTGATCTTCGTGCTCTGAATGACGTTTAGAACGCGGCGGGCTTTCTTGCGACCGACGATCATATCTGTTTCTATCAAAATATCGACTGCGCGAGGAATTTTCCTCGTCTTCTTCCTCTAAGTCTTGTAAGAGATTTCTAAAGGCTTCAATATCATTCTTGCATCGTGCCGCAATGGCAATTTGACGCAAGTGTAGAGGCAATTTGCTCAAACAAATTCTAATTAATTCCGCAGGGCAGTAAGGTGCCTATAAAAATTGATTTTTATATACTAAATGTTGGAAATATTCCACCGGGCTAGAGAAATTTGATCGTTCAAAAGTTTTGAACGTCGCAATACTGTTTTTAACGCGGTCTTGTGCCGCTTCCGTGCAGTTTGCGGATAGAAATGAGCGTCGGAACTGATTCTCACTATGGCATTCTTGAGCGATAGCTCTCATTCTGGTGGCTGGCTCGCCTTCCAGATAACCACATATAAATTCTAGTCTGTGCTCAAGTGGCCAATTCGGGGGGAAGACAATATTCGAATTGTTGCAACCACTCTTTAGGGTGCAAGTCATTCGAAGAGTTTTTGAATGTCTTGAATTTACGTACAGTCAGGAAATGCTTGTAGTCAAACGCTTCCCTTCGCCTGTGCGGCGTACGTGGGCGTAAACTACGCACCGCGTCTTCATTGTTGTTATTACAAGGAACACTTCGTTCACGTACCAAGGGACCTACTTGGTTCGAATCATTATTATTGTCATTTTCGTTCAAATTTTCTTCTACGTCTTCGTATGGATTTCCACAAGTGTGGTCAAATTTCCTCTCTATTCGCGCCACGCGATCATCTAATTTTCTGACCTCAGCCTTGTATTGCTGATTAATGGTCATTTGACCTTGTTTGAAACGGTCAAGGGCGAGATATTCATTAGTTTCATTAAACAGGGTAGGATGCGTTACATCAGAACTTTTGTCAGTGTTATCACTGATTTGGGTCATCTTAACAGTGAGATCCTCAACCTGTTTATTAATTTTGTTCATCTGTTCCGTCGTGACTGACTGGAAGTTCTGCAACCTTTCATCAAATAGATTACTCTGCTGCTTCAATTGAGCGAGTTCGGTGGTTTCTATATTTTCGACTCGTGACGCAAGGCTTTCCACGTTTTCGACTCGTGACGCAAGACTTTCCATAACCGGATTAATCTCGTCGCGAATATCTTGTTTTATTTGCTGAGATTCACGTTTGAAAGTATTGAGCAGTTGTTCCCTGAACCGATTGTTGTCCTCATTTATTTTATTAAAACTACTTTGAATACTCACAAACCTCGAATCGCACGTCTGTTCTATTTTCTCAAGTTTTTCACCTTGTTTCTCAAGTTTTTCATTTAATTTCTGAGATTGTTTCTCAAGTTTTTCGCCTTGTTTCTCAAGTTTTTCACCTAATTTCTGAGATTCCTGAGATTGTAATTGACTATTCTCATTTAATTTAGAGAGCTGTGACAATAAAATTTGCATGAAATCATTTGGTAATACGTTTTCCATAGCCGTCGCACAAGTATTTTTTGTAGCAGAGCTAGGCGGAACCGATGCATTATTTTCCGCAACCACGTTACAAGAATCGGAATTCTGTATTGTCGAATCCTGTACTGTATCATTACCCTTATTGTCTATTCCTGAACTAATCTGTTCCGCGTTTTCGAACACGGTATTTACTGTCGTATTTGTATCAGTGCAGTGAGAAGACTCTTGTAAAAATTCAGCTTCTCTCCTTGCATCATTCAAGGTCTCATTTTCGGAAGCAGATTTAGCATCAGCGCGGACTCTCCTATTATTCGACATTGTTAACAGAATTTTGCAGTAAAGTGACCAATAATATTTATTTTCACGTACTGCATATTTTTTGAAAATTACACACAGTAATTATGAGAGAACAATAGGCTGAATCGGGCTAGTGCAACATACAGTCACAATCGAGATTACGCGAACCGTTAATTATCACACGAGTTCCGCGGTACTAGAACTTTCATCACAACAAACATCAGACAATATAAAAGAGAGACTTGTTCAGTAGTAATGCAATTATTTGTATATTCAATTAATCTACTATAAACAATGCTACACACTATCAAGAATGGGAAGTAACAAACTGCAGAAACAATTACTATGCTACTGTTGCTATGACAAAGGATGGCGCTACAAAAATTAAATTAAGAGCCAAAAGATAAGTTGGTTAGTGGAAAAGACAAACTAACTTAAATAAGGCTACGTATCTAACTATGTCACGATCCTGTTTGTGAACTATCCTGGCAGGGTCGCCAGATAAAAGCTGTGCGTGTGTTGTGGATGTTGAACCTATCGTTAAATCAGACAACAAATTTTTCATTAACACAGCAATTTGGTTTAATTATGGCCCTGATATTGATGTATATACTATTAAATAAAAAAGAGTGCATTAAACTGATTATGTGCGCAACGGATATTTTAAACAAAGCAAGAACAGCTGTGACAAGTCACCATTTGACACAGACACTGACTATATTCAAAAATTTTGACTGCGAGAAAGATATTAAAAAACCACAAATCACTTTCTTAATGCTTTACTGTGAGAATTTTATGCAGATCAGTTTCTAATTATTGAAATTTAGTATCACAGTCAATTAACTATCATTTACTATGGCACCAATAATGAAATCTGTTCAACAATATTATTCAAATCAATACTGCACTTTCAATCCACTAATAATTAATTATCAAATGAAGGAAGTAGGTTAATTTTCTAACTACGTAAATGAAACATGAAAGAAAGGTCAAGTTACTTATTATTAATAATCAGCATTACATTACCTACATAATACAACTTCTGACTTGCTGGCAAAGCAGCCTCTGCTCTACATCGGAGCCATACACACAACTCAACCGCTCTCTAAGCGAGCTGAACTACAAGTGCTACTCTCTCTCAGTGCGAGCTACAATGCTATGCAATACATGATCTTTGCCAAAGATGAAACTTCACAAAGGACACATATCGATACATACAGTAGAAGCGATATTATACATTTTCTTGCAAGCAAGTTACTCGATACAAAACAGGAGGCACAATATTAGACATTTTCTTACAAAAATAATTTTTTATGGACACGTTTCAAACTGTGCATACTCTCTTTTATCAAAATTTTATTAGTCCATTTGCAGAGAATCAGTTATTTTCTGAAACACATCATTTACAATTTCATCACTTAATTCTTGTTTTTTGCATGCGATTACTATAGAATTAGCTTTGCATTATCGTTAATATAAAGTGGTAAATCTACATACTAATAATAAATCTGTCGCTCTCCACTTCAATCTTGAAACTACTGGGCGAATCTTCATGCGGTTTTCACTGGAAACATGAGAAACGTTTGGGGGATAATTTTATCAAAATCGTATCACGAAAAAAAATCTTAATTTTAAGTATTTTCAGTAACCGTTGTGTTTCTTTGCGCAACTGTTAAAAACCTCTTATCTCCAAAACTACGTCACGAATTTGCATGGAGTTTTCACAGGTAACTTGAGCGTAACTCTGGACAACAAATAGTCTTCGTTTATAAAAATCGGATCACAGAAGAAAAGAATATCGTAATTTGAATTTTTTTATCTGCAACCGTTATGTCTCTCTCTCACTCTCTCTGCCGCGGCGGAGTACCCAAGTGGATTGTGGCTCTATGCTAAGATGCGCGAGGTCGTTCCCCGACGGGGGTTCGAATCCCCCTCCGGAATGGATGATTGTGTCGTCTTTAGTATAAACTAGTTCATAAGTAGTTTGTAAGTTTAGGGACTGATGACCTCGCAGTTAAGCCCCATAAGCTTTAAAAACATTTGAACATTTTTTCTCTCTCTTTGAAAACGTTTATCTCCAAAACCACTTGACGAATTTTCATAGGGTTTTCACACGTAACTTGAGCATATCGTTCGGTTACATAAAGGCTTGTATCGTCTCTTGGAAGAACTACTTAAATTTCCTACAGGAAAAAATGTCCCAAAAGAAAACTTACAGACAAAATTGTTGTAATAAATTTATACCAGAAAATACGTACGAGATTCATATTGCTCACTCTGATGCTAGCCGAGGTTTAAAAAAGGTTGTACTGTAATATCTGTATATTGTTATCATAAAAATAATAACAAAATGTATACCAGTAATCAGTTTCCTTCAGCTGTTGTATCAGAGTAGCTGCCTGTCTCTTTTCCGTCGTGGAGTCTGAGTAATGAGCCAAGTATGCTGTTGTAAATACTGATGTCAGAAGTAATCCGTTTAGTTGCTTTAAGATAGTCCGCTTCTGTGTCCTATCGTTATTGTTCTCCGCAGTATTCTTTTATTTAAGTAATGCTCGTGGTTGGAAGTAAGAACTTTCTAGACGGATTGCTGCTGATGGCCTACTATTTAATTTTCTGGAATCGTATTTAACTAAATCAAGACAATATATATTTATCTACAGTAATTCATTAACATATATGCTACTATTTCTGATGATATTAGGATCCATGTAACGATCTCCTTTCTTCCATTTAGCAATTTTCAGCTTCAAAGTAATTTGTTCAGTATGTAATCTAATTCTTTTACGCACATGTTTGATTTAAAAAAAAGAGATAGGAAAAGAAAGGAGACGTTACAATGGCGCCCAATTAAAATTTATTTTGTTGCAAATTACAAATTGTTTTACGTTTTGTTTCATGTAAATTCTGACAAGGCATGGACAAAGAAAGAATGGAATAAATCAAATAAGAGAACCTAATTCTGAATCAAAGGTCTCTGAAAAGAAGGAAAAAAAAAGTTTAAGTTCTACGGGTACGTCTAGACGCAGTAATTCAGGAAGGGACAATTTTATTTTCCCAATACCCGTCTGTCGGCGAGTGATTTTGTGCGTGACATAGGTCAAATTTTATCGTTTGAAACTTTCAGTGCCCGTTTTGCGATTAGTTTCAGAATTTGTGAATTTTTAATTTCGAGCAATATTGTGAAAAATGGCGGATTCATATGTTGCGCCTCGCGAACAAGGATGTTAGTGTTAGAATAAAACCTCCTTGGTTGTATAATTGTGTAACATCTTTGAGCAGTAATTTTTCCGTTGCGCGCAAGGAATATCAGTGACTGTTGACAAACACTGCGTGCAATAATAACAGTAAAAGTTTTCAAGATTTGAAGTGCATACTATGGTAAACACTCGAAATCAGACTAATATTATGGATTCATTAAGTTCAGATAGTTTTTTCGGTCCAACCGCCGGTAAAGAATTAGCTGATGCCTTCAGTAAATATTTCAATGATTATACAGGTATTATGCAGTGCAACAGCTGAAAGTCGATTTGTACGTAGGTATAACAGCATAACACCTAACTTATGGATGCAATTACTTGCAAGACTAAACGATATGTTTAATTCTATTTTTTCGAATGTAAGTAATTCAGCTATAAATATCAGTACTTGATTGTGTTTTATCGCTAGTGTACTTTACATAAGACCAGACTTTCTTAGGATTTTCTACCAAATTACGTGACTATTTCGAGTATCTGTAAAATATTGTGTGTTGGGGATTTTGTGTCCGTTTATATTTGGAATGCTTTAATTGTTTTGCTTTTGCAAGAAAGATCTAACCTCTTTTGTGTACCACGAGGGGTTAGCTTCCTCTTTTGCTAATTTATTTGGTACAAATCTCTTAATAGCTGTCGATATTATTTCTTTGATTGTAATCCACATCTGATTTACACTCAAATTGTTAGCTTGTCGTCCCAGGTAGTGCTAGACTAAAATTTGTAGAACAATAAACCAAAATATCGGAATTTGTAAACTCTTGTCGGGAGGGATAATTATCGTAAATAAAAAGACTGCAACATTTTATTTTAACGTTAACTGCCTACAGACAAACTTAGCACTATACGCCAATAATTTTTTACGTTGTCAGTTTAATTTGCTACCCGGGCATTTATTTATTTATTGAAGCTTTGAGTTAGTACTTCTCTTTCTGTCCATATATTTCTTTTAAACATGTTACATTCATGGGAGAGTATACAAGAAATAAGGCAGTCTTGCATAATGTACAAAATAATAACTGCAATATCCAAACAAAGACATCAAGATGCAAACGATATGTAACTTAATGCATTAATTTAATTCAAAACTTGATTTGAAACTATATTCTTGGTTAGTTGTCGAAAATCTAATATGAATAAATTCTTTGGGGAGCCCACCGTTGAGCAAGCGACATGTAGTTGTCCGTGTGAGAAACATGGAAACGTCATACCACTCTGCAGTATTTAATAGGTTGCCCTGTGATTTATTAATCGTAATAGAAAATGCAAGTCTCAAGGTAGATCTGCCGGAAATAATGGGTACTAGTTGCATGTACACTGTTTCAGGTTAAATTGTACGACGCTTCTCGCCGGGCTGCGGTGGTTATGTTGGCGCCATTGGTAAGATCACCAATAAAAGTTTTTTCTTGACAACTTCAATTAAAACGAAAGTTATTTTTTTCTGAACGGACAAGGGTACATACAAGAACCTGTCAACCATACAGCAGGTACAGTTTTAATTGTGCTACGAGTGAAACGAGCCGCGGTGGAGTAGCCGAGCGGTCTAAAGCACCTCGCTGCGGAGCGCGTGGTTGCTCGCCGTGGAGGTTCGAGTCCTCCCTGGGGCATGGGTGTGTGTGTGTGTTTGTCCGTAGGTTAGTTTATCTAAGTTTAAGTAGTTTGTAAGCTACGGACTGATGACCACGCAGTTTGGTCCGATAGATTTACAGACAGACGGTGAAACGAGCAACAATAACATTTACTCTGTAGCTGGTGAAAAATATTAGTAACGCAATTCTACACTCCATTGTTCATCTGTTGCCAACGTAAGCACTGGAGCCCGGCGAGAAGCGTCGTAAAGTTTTACCCTGTTTCATTCTCTTCCTTTACTCATAGCTGTATAGAAGTCTCTTGCTTTCGCCTAGAGCCGAGTACGCTCCACAGCTTGTTCACAGTTGTCAAAAGCACTGTCAGTTTTCAGGAATTCCTTTCAGCTGACTGCAATGCAGGAATTTCTTCATAGTAAATGCGTAAATGTATGAAAACGTGGTGCATGATGTGAAAGGCTTCTATCCATCGCAGTATATACGATCTCGTATTTGTTGAGTTATATGTTGTAAAATTGTATAATTTTGTTGGTATATATTCATTTGTATAAGTGCTGCATATCGGTAAAATCTGTTATGAGAACAGTTTACAGTAAAGAAGGATTAGATTAAAATCTGGTGCGTGACGGAGCTGTTTTCAATGAACGTTAATATTAATGTCCTCATATCTCATGACGAACGTGTCCTAATGTAATATAGTTTCGAAGGCATGTTCAGCTATATGTGTGTATATTGTCTGTAAAATTTTCTGCGGCTACAATTTGTATTTTAGAAATTATAAATTGTAACGTCATAGTTTAGTCCGTGAAAAGCCGAAAAGTAGTAACCCAGAAACCTTTTTCCTTTCATCATTTTTGCTGTGGATGTCAGCGAGAAAGAGAGTAATAAAGGTTTGCAATTATGTTTAATGTGTGTTGCAAGTCGCTAAGTACCGTGCTGCCATTCTCATACAGTGTATGACTAACGTCTTATCACACGATCTGGCAATTTGTTTGCGATTCCTATCATTTATAACGTCATATTACCTGGATCATGTGTGTCTCTGCTTTTTATCCGTACAGCAATTGTTACCTCACGGTAAGGAATATGTGTACCAAATTTGCTTCAAATTGGTTCTTTGGTTTAGGAGAACATGAGCAGCATTGTCGCTTAATGCAGAAGTTTTTTTAGCATCTCATTGTTTATGACTCCGTATCTCATGAACTGTGATTCGTACTATGATAAAATTTTGAACGTACGTTCAGTGGTATGTGTGTATTCTGTCTGTAACATTTCTTGCGAATAAAATTAATAGTGTACGCGTAATAAATTGTACCGTCATGCCAAATGCCGCAATTTTACTGCATGAACGCCGAAAAAGCAGTAAGCGACAAACTTTTTTCCTTTCATCATTTTTCTGGGGTTGTTAACGAGAAAAAATTTCCTAAAGGTTTCAAATTATGTTTAAAGTTTGTTACAAGTCGCTAAGTGCTTTCCTCCTCAAATAGTGGACTGATAAAGTAACACTATTGCGCTCTGCTATACGAGGGAGTTTTCATTGTTTATGACGTCGATCTCCTGAACTATCAGCCCTATCACAAAATCCTTTCTTAGATGACGTCTTCCACCTATAAACTTCATGACTGCCAAATTTCAGCTTCATAGGTGAAGTAGTTTTCGAGATTTCGTGTTTACTCAGTGAGTGAGTGAGTGTCCTTTCGCTGTTATACAGATAGAGATTGGATCTTACAGAGTCCACCAAGTGAGATCCTACTGACAGACGAACTCGGCAACTTTTAATAGTCACAATAACTATTGTGACTATTAAAGGGCCAGTTTACGCCTCACTCGAATTTGGCAACTCTACTCCCAGGTAGTTAGTGAGCCACCATGAGAGGCTATTGGCTGGAAACACGCTGCATTAATCATCGGTTGTTTGCAAGTTCCTGGATAGGAAATTTCCCAGTCGTTGGATCATACGCGGAGGGCCTATTGCCTGGCCACCACGTTCACTCGACATTACGCCGCTTGATTTCTTCCTGTGGGGATTCGTGTATGCGACCAGAGTGGCCGATATTCCAACGCTGCGACTCCGTATCACTAATGCGATTACAACAGTTTCAGAGGAAATGTTGCAAAGAACTTGAAAATAGACTCGATATTCTTCGTGCTGCAAATCGTTTACGAGTAGAGGTGTACTGTTGATAAATAAATAAATTCTTTGAGATGCTCTAGAACGTGGTGCATTTTCAATGTTGTGTCTACTGTGGTTTTCCTTTCCTGGGTCTTTGAAATCAGGTAGGTTTGAATGGGACAACCTGTATTTTCTTGAGCAAATAAATGTATTTTTTTTTTTGGGGGGGGGGGGGGGCGGGGGGGACGGGGACGTTTTTACTATTTTCACTTCTCAAAAGTGTATAAAATGAACCAAATGGTTTTTCACAAGAAAGTCAAGGGCCGGATTTAAGATTGGGCGACCCATGGTGCTGGGGCCCAGAGTCGCGGCATACGCCAACGCATGTTAAAAAAAATAAAGTGGATAAATAGGTAAAAATATAAAAACACCGTTACTATAACAGCAATATTACAATATGCAATCACCTATTTTGCGAAATCAAAATATTATTCACTCTCCTTGAACATCCGTCCCTAATCTCTAGCCGCGGCGGAGTGGCCGAGCGCATTGAGGCGCTATGCTGCAATGCGCGAGGCCGTTCCCCGTCGGGGATTCCGTATCCGCCCTCGGGCATGGATATTTGTGCTGCATTTAGCATAAGTTATTTTATAAGTAGTTTGTAAGTTTAGGTACTGATGAGCCCGCAGCTAAGTCCCTTAAGCTTAACGAACATTTGAACATTTCCTATCCTCTCAAATGCGCGCTGAATTCAGGGTAGCAAAAGAGAAAACGCACTGAATGCAATTTTCCTACAACATGCTTCCAGTCACGTTTCACGCGAGGTTTCCCTGACATCAGAAGTGGACAGATGGGAGTCGAGTCTACCACAGCGTGTCTTTTTCACTTCAAGAATTGCAACTTGGAAGCGCTCATAGCCGCGCCATTTCTCGTGCTCGATAGAAACAATATGCCGTTCCAAATGAAAGAAAATACGGATTGTGAAATAGTTATTACATTATGATCTAATTAATGAGAATGGATTTGTATGAGATATTTGTGCCTAAATGACTAATCTACAGCAATTAATAGACATGCGTACTGGAGTAACACACCGCCAACAATGTTGGCCTCTATAATTATGTTGTCAGCGCTACGATTTAGGCTATCGTCAAATGTTAGTAATTGTCAGAAGGAGTCTGAGGCAGGGATCATAATTTTGTGGCTGACTAATAATGACTGAAACGAGTGTCGTGATTGTAACAACATTTTAATTTTCTGGAAGGTCCTAAAAACATTTTTATTTTTATTTTTTTATGATTACGTGTATTGATTGGTGATTTTCTTTATTTGTTGTGGCCACGAAACAGAGTAGGGTCTACGCAATAATTTGTCAGATTATTAAATCATGCCCGAAGCGGGAGAAATTATTTTTAAAACTCTTTCTGGTTCAGAAAATCGAAAAAGAATATCTGTAAAAGCAATAATTTTTGAAGAAACTAAAAATCTCATGAATGTTTGTAAATATCTTACTTTTCAGTTGCAGAAAATGATAATGAAATGAACTAATACAAAAATAAAATGATCCTCACAAGAATAAATGCACGAAACGATAGCTTCTTTATTTGGAAACATGAGTGTGTTTCAATCACATTTTTCGTATCTTCTCATTGTTTGGAACATAAAAAAAAAAAAAAAAAAAAAAAAAAAAAAAAAAAAAAAAAAAAAATCTGCAGTTTTCGTAGAAGTATTTGTACAGTGCGTCACTAAGCAATATTTTATACAATTTTCCAAAACGTGAGTGCCTAAACAGCATATATCACTGCTACACTGGATGTTACGATAGCGGCAGCAGCATCCTCGACAGTGACGTCACAGGCAACACAAGACTTCCGTGAAGTCCTTGCGGATTTTCATATTATTCGCATTTCATTTCTGTTTTATTTGGAAAATATGAAACTTAGGAGAAGAGGACCATGTTATGAGCATAAGATGAATTCTGTAACCATTTATTACGTTTTCTAGAAAACAGTTAAATTCCCTGTAGCTTTGCCATTTATACAATAAAGGGCGCCGAGAGAACGACTCGCCAGGGCCGCCTGGATGCTTCAAGGCCGGGCTTGAGAATATCCACTATTTATTTTCCTTTCACTATTAACAAACTCCTTTATCATTGCTTTCTCCTACGTAAGAAGTGCCCTCACAACATAAGAAGTGCCCTCACAACATCACTTCACTATTCAAGTACGAAACTGCTCAGCAGACAGCTCTCAGTTTTGGCGCTGAACGAAAACGAGCAATCGAGACAGGCGAGTCACACAGTACGAAAATTACACGCCAGGGGCTCTGTAGTAAATCCACTCGGCTCGCGTAGTCAACAAGGCCTCACAACTGGCCATGCCTACGCAACAGACTTGCGCATAATAGTTCGCGATCGGTAGCGCTCACTTTAATTCACGGCTCTGTCGCGAACTAGTTCGTTCTTTTAGTTCGTCCGCTCCCAGTGACGGCTGAGCGGCGTGGTATGCGCATGCGGGCGGAGAAAGAAGTTCCCCCACCTAGCTGCTTCATGCGCTTGCTGCTAAAGCCGCAAACGATATCTCACAAACCAAAAGAAACAGTTTGTGGATAATTTCTCGCGTTTAAGTTTAGAGTTATCTCTATATCTTGGCTTATCTCTATATCTTGGCATTATGGAATTTACTACTCAGATATTGCAGAATGCAAAATACTTCAAAGCAGAAATTTTGTAGCACTGAACTATGTAATCTAGCAGGCAAACGCTAACTTCGAAATGGCTCTCATCAGCAGAAGGCAAACACGTGATTTTTAATTCTGTTCGCGAGCTATCACATATATTTTAGTTCGCGACCGGTAGCACTACTCTTAGTTCGCAGTTCGACCTCGAAGTAGGTCGCTCTTTTTAGTTCGTCCGCTCGTTTTGGCTTTTGCTACCGCTACTAAAACTACAGCTGAGCTGCATCTCAGCTCGAAATGGCGGCAACTGGCAGAAGGGAATCACGCGATTCTGCGCGCTCTCGCGTCCTCTCGCTGTTACCCGTCAGTCTTCGGAAAAGGAGCGGACGAACTAAGAGGCGAAGGATCTGCGAACTAGTTCGCGTAGTTCGCCTGTGGGAGCGCTTTTCCGAACTAGTTCTTTCGCGAACTACACAAGACTACTACGCAACGCCACCTAGATTCGGAAGGAAGGAAGATTAGTGTTTAACGCCCCGTCGACAGCGTGGTCATTAGAGTCGGGGCGTACGCTCTGGTTGTTTGAGTAAGGATGGGGATGAAAATCGGCCGTATCCTTTGAAAGGTACCATCCCGGCATTTGCCTGGACTGATTTAGGGAAATCACGAAAAACCTAATTCTCTATGGCCGGAGGTGGATTTGAACCACCATCCTCACGAACGCGAGTCCATTGTGTTACCACCTCATAGATACAAGGCCTGTGCGCTGCTTGCCAAGAGTAGTCATAACAAAAGAAAACTATTTGTCTTATGTAGCGTTGCGATGGGTTTCGGAATACGTGCACGTTTCACAGTGTGTTTCAGAATGTTCTTAATGTTGTTTATGTGAGTCTCCATGCAGACTTTTGCTCGTGTGAGACGAAATGCCTAATATGAATCGTCCGATTCCTATATCGGTAAGATATCTTACTAACAGGTCATAAATATCTTGTACCAAAACAAATTTGTCTGTGAATCACATAAATAACATTAAGAACATTCTGAAACTGTGAAACGTGCACGTATTCCCAAACTCAGTACAACGTTACGTAAGACAAATAGTTTGGTTGTGTTATGTCTATTCTTTGCAGGCAGCGTAGAGGCCTTATGTCAAGGTGTCGTTGGCCTACGTCACACAGAGGGGCCGCGACCGCCAGCTCACTGGCTGGCCGCTGGGCCACGCCCACCGCCTCGTAGCGGCCGGCCAGTTAGCTTGCGTTCGCTGTCTCTCGGTGTGACGTAGGCACGGCCAGATGTGAGGCCTTGTGTTCTAGGTGGTGTTGAGTCAACTGAGACAACAAAGTCTCTACGGTCGGGGGTTCGAATCCCCCCTCGGGCATGGATATTTGTCCCGTCCTTAGTGTTAGTTAGTTCATAAGTAGTTTGTAAGTTTAGGGACTGATGACTCCGTAGTTAAGTCCCATAAGCTCTACAAACATTGGAACATTTTGAACAACAAAGTCTACCTTGTAAAGCCCTTTTAAGGAACAGGAACCAACGTCAGCCATTTTAACAATACGTATTAAAAGCGCGACATTCGCAGCGTAACTGACGTTTATAGAAACTATGACTGCACACTATTTTTGAAATATAAATTACGTAGACGAAATATGATTCAAGACAAACTTTGATGGATATCAATTCATTAGAATATTTTAATCATTTACAGTAAAATACGAGGGTGGCTTGATGTCTGGGAAAATAGAATAAAAAATTGTTTTAAAGGCGAAAAGTCACTTTATTTTTCAACATAGTCTTCTTGCAATGCTACACACTTGATCCAGCGAGTTCTCAAATTTTTTCAACACATCGGAAAAGTAGACTTTGCGGAATTCTACAAAATAGTCTGTCACAGCAGTGGACACTTCCTCATTCGATGAAAATTTCTTCCCACTAAGTCAAATTTTCAAGTTTGGGAATAAGAAGAAGTCACTCGGAGCCAGCCAAGTCTGGGGGATAGGGTGGGTGAGGAACCAATTCTAATTACAAATCGTGCAATTTTGCCATTTCGATAGCTGGTGTGTGGGGTGGAGCATAGTCCTGATAAAACAGCACTTTCTTCCGTGCCAATATTGGACATTTTTCAAATAGTGCCTGTTTCAAACGATCCAGCAGAGCAGCATAATAGGGCCCAGTTATGGATCTGCATTTTTCCAAATAATCTATCAGGATTATACTCTGAGATTCCGAAAAATAGTGGCCATCACCTGTCCAGCTGTCAAAACAGTCTTCGCCTTCTTTGGTGTACTCTCCCCACTCTTGGACTGTTGTTTGGCCTCTGGAGTGTAATGGTGGATCTAAGTTTCATCCACAGTTATGAATTTGGACAAAAAGTCCTGTGGATTGTGCCTGAACTGTGAGATTCGGAGCAGAAATGTTCTTTCCTTTCCGTTTTTCATCCAAAATGAGCAAGCGCGGCACCCATCGCGTAGGCTACAGAGCTTCTTCATGGTCAGTTTTTCTTGTAGGATGCAATGCACTCATTCAGTTAAGATTCCTAGAATGTTATCTCGTGAACTTCGATCTTCCATTACCATATAATGCACCTTATCGATGGTTTCCTGTGTGGTGACTTCAACGAGCCGATCGGAGTGTGCTCCATCTTCCGTGCTTCTCTGACCACGTATAAACTCATTGATCCATAAGTAAATGGTCTTCAATGTTGATAATATTCATCTCGGGTATGCAGCTGGATACCGTCGTCAACTAGACACGATATTTTGACAGACCAACTGGCTGCCATCTTCAGGTGAGAGCGCTAATACACTAACTCGCCGGAAACTGAGGCAGAAACGAGAAACAGCAGCCCCTTTATACACCGCTGAGGACCCACCGCGCGTGCGCGAAACCAAAGTAGAAGCCACCTAGGCGCAATAGAACTAGTAGCGCGCCGGTGGAGAAAATCGGTACAAACGATGGGTCGAAACAAGGCTAGTTAAAAGAAACAGCAGGTCGAAATGAGGACCGTTGTTGCTTAATGTCAGATAAGATCGGGTTCCACGTTTTACTTAGAGGAAAGCCCTTGTCCCTATTAATAATATTATCGGCCATACGAATTTCCATAGATTCTTTAAGAACACATTCCCAGTAGCGGGAAGCAGGAGCAATCAGTTTAGTTTCATCATATAACATCTTGTGTCCCTCATTCAGACAATGTTCAGCAACAGCTGACTTTTCAGGTTGAAGCAAACGAGTATGACGGTGGTGTTCCACACACCGATCCTGAACTGTGCGGATCGTTTGGCCGATGTAAGTTTTACCACAGTAACATGGAATACTATAAACACCGGATTTCCTCAGTCCTAAATCATCTTTGACTGACCGAGGAGGGCCCTAGTCTTAGGTGGGGGCATAAAAACACTTTTAATGTCAAATATTCTTAAAATTCTTGAAATTTTCGAGGAAAAGTTCTCGACGAAAGGCAAAAAGGCAATAGACTTTTAATTGTCCTCTAATGGTTCACCTTTAGGACCAAATTGAAACGCACGACAAATTTGTTGAGCAGTGTACCCATTCTGTTTAAAGACCACTTTGAGATGCTCCAGTTCTTCACCCAGATGTTCAACATCAGAAATGGCGTACGCTCTTTTTACTAAAGCGATCGATTCGTGCGTTTATTTCTATGAGGATAATTTTGATGTTTTATTAGTTCACTGTTATCATGGTCTGCAACTACAATCTTTTAAAGTTTTATTATGTATATATTAGATTTGCAAAACAGTTATTTACGATATGAAAATCACCTGTCAGTAGACGTAACTAGTAAAAAATCGTGAAATAAAAAACAAAAATGATTTTCGGACTTACCAGACAATTAAATTGTAGTTCACAGACACGACCACGTTTCAGTTACTATTATTCAGGCTCGAAAACATGACCCTTGCCTCCGACTCTTACTGACAATTACTAGCACGTGAGTTGCGCTGACAACACATGCAGTGTAACAGACATTGGATGGCGCTATATTATTCCAGTGCCTTAGGAGAGTATTCTCCATGAACGCAGTACATGCACTGCATGATCTGTTAATTGCCGGCCTCGGTGGCCGAGGAGACTGAGGCGCTTCAGTCACGGTTTGCACGGCCACTACGGTCGGGGGTTCGAATCCCCCCTCGGGCATGGATATTTGTGCTGTCTTTAGCATAAGGTAGTTCATAAGTAGTTTGTAAGTTTAGGGACTGATGACCCCGTAGTTAAGTCCCATAAGTTTAACAAACATTTGAACATTTTTTTATCTGTTAATTGCTGTATATGAGTCACTAAGATTAGATATAAATCCATTCGTATTAATGAAACCATAATGTAATGCCCGTATTTTCTTTCATTTGGACCGACAGTTAGTTTCTGTGGTGAATGAGAGAATTTGCAGCTGCATGGGCCCTTCTTTGTTGCTGTTTTTGAAACGAGCCGCAGCGGAGCGGCCGAGCTCATTGAGGCGCTATGCTCCGATGCGCGAGGCCGTTCCCAGTCGGGAGTACGAATCTCCCTAGGGCATGGATGCTTGTGCCGTCTTTACTACAAGGTAGTTCATAAGTAGTTTGTACGTTAGGGGCTGATGACCCGGCAGTTAAGTCCCTTAAGCTTCACAAGCATTTGAATATTGATCTTGAAACGAATAAGACATGCGCTGTGGTAGGAAGTGTCGAGTGTGGAACGTGCATGGATCCAGGCTGTAGGAAGATTGAATTCAGCACGCTTTCTATTCCGCTACCCTGAATTCAGTGCGCAGTCGTAAGATAAGCGACTGATGTTGAATGGCCGGCTGCGGTGGCCGAGGGGACTGAGGCGCTCCAGTCACATTCTGCACGGCCACTATGGTCTGGCTTTCGAATTCCCCCTCGGGCATGGATATTTGTGCCGTCCTTAGTCGTAGTTAGTTCGTAAGTAGTTTCTAAGTTTAGAGACTAATGACCCCGTATTTAAGTTCAAATGAAATGTTCAAATGTTTGTAAATCTATCGGACCAAACTACGTGGTCATCAGTACGTAGCTTACAAACTACTTAAACCTAGGTAAACTAACCTACAGACAAACTCACACACCCATGCCCCAGGGAGGACTCGAACCTCCCCGGCGAGCAACCGCGCGCTCCGCAGCGAGGCGCTTTAGACCGCTCGGCTACTCCACCGCGGCGACGAATCGCCGCTGTGTATTTGCTGACTTGAGGTTTATTCCTACGATGAACGAAGTACAGTCGTTACTGGATTCTTGCTTGGCTCTTGAATACTTTGTGTGTGGGGGGGAGATGCAGAGGGGCGGCGATTGGAAGGTAGTAGGGTGCATGGGGCGGCCTGTCACGGCCAGGGCCTCTGTTCCTCCCCCTGCCTCACCCTCCAGACGATAAAGCCTGCGCTGGTCGGGCGTGGCGTGGCACGGCCAACTATCCTGCAAACAAATTAATCCCGCCGAGACACTTGCAAATTGGCCCGGCCTTTGGAGCCATTGACACGCCGTCTTAACGACGCTGTTACGGGAAACTCAAACTTAATCTGATCCGCTGTTAATACAAGCGGCGCGGCCGTCCAATGTTTCCGACACGTCTATTTTCAGGGAGCCGCCGGACGGAGTCACGGCAACTTCCGTTGTGAGCGCGGGGTCTCCAGCCAACGGCTGCATCGGGAGACGGAAACTTCCGTTCTGATTTACAGATTACTCTTTGCCTGAGCGTTGAAATTTGTTCACGCTACATTAAATTAAAAAAAGGAATACCTAAAATGTTTTCTGATTATCTTTAGACCAGAGCTTTCCAAACTGGGATGTCGCGTAGTAGTATCAAGAGTGACGCGTGAAAAAAAAAAAAAAAAAAAAAAAAAAAAAAAACACACACACACACATCGCAAATTGCGATGTTAATGCATCACTGTATTGGGTTTAGATGGAATACCAAACTGTGGCGAATGAAAATTTGTGCCCGGCCGGGATTCGCAATTTGCGATGTATTTCATTCATTTGAACGCTGTAATTCGTCAAAAATATAAACAAAAACTTCTCATAAAATAACACAAAATATCCTTCTCTTCATACTACCCTGAAGACTCGCCTGCTGCTAATTATCCTTCTCTTCATTCAGTGCACCACAAGTCACGTATTAAAGGAATGATCGGTGCACATTAATTGCGTGCTCAGCTACTAGGCGGCAGCTCTGCTTCAGCAGGAATAGACACTCAGGGTTCGTTCAAGCAGCTGCCAGTTGCCAGATTCCAGCAAACTGCGCATTCGCAGAGCTGCTGCTGATACTCGATAACAACTCTTCCCTTGCGCAGTTTGCTGGAACTGGCAGCTGCTTGGATGAACCTTCACTGTAGTCTGCTTTCCTTCTCAAAAAGCTGCACCTGAGCGTTTTTTAATGGACTTATCAAAGCCATGTCACCCCCGGTAGCGTTTCTTACAGTTAAATGTCAATCAATGACACAGTGGCTGGAAAGCTGTCCCAGATTGTAAAAGCAGTCACAATTGTCCACTGACTAAATCTATTCAGTAGCCATGTTTAGTATGTAGTATGGTCGGGTGATTAACGGAGAGTAGTATTTTAAATGCAGTGATCGTTGGTTCGAACCCTGGTATGCGTTAATATTTTTTTCTCTCAGTTTCATGTATGTTTTCTGTTATCTTTCTGGACCAGAAATGACATTCATATTCTTACTTGTCACAAATATATATATATCCATTTTTTAGAATATGCCGGGATTTCCGAGGACGTGGTGAAGCAAGAACCTAACACTAGAACTTAAAAAATAATTCATCACTTGTCATAAATACATCCTCTTTATTTCTGAATATAATGTGATAATAATGAACTGAAAGGGAATAGCCACTGTGCTGTCTAAATCAGAAATCCGAGCAGCTAATTTCCAGATGCCGTTTTCAATCGATCCAGCAAAACCGTATCTGGCCCTGACATGTACACACGACGCGAAAAGCGGTTTCCGAAATTCAGTTTTCGTTTTTCGGAAGTTGGGTCGCATGTAGAAGAATCAAGTATTACTCTGTGAGTTAGGCATTGTTGTCTGCGGTGTTACTATGTTGTACATCTCCGTAGCTCCTAACGTTCCTTTTCTTGCTATGAGTGTACGTAATTGCTGCAGTCAGGATCAACATTAAACATGTCAATGCGTACGAGGATTTCAGTTTCGTTTACAAACTACATTTAAGCGATACTTTATTTCAGCGCCCCCCCCCCCTCCGCTAGAACCATCAAACTGTACCATATGTATTTATATTAGTGAAAGGGTGTCGCGCAAAACTGTGAGCTATAAAAGGTTGCAAGGTTGCCGCCATGAAGGAAAGTTTGGAAAACATTGCTTTAGACAATACATACGGTCTCGTCATAAGCGAGTAGTTACCGTATTGTAGACGAATCTTTCTTGTTTCTTATGTAAATGTACTGAGAACGATAAAAGAAACCTACGATCGGCTCCTGAAGTCCACGCGTTTTTCAGTCGACCGCCATATCATTTTCAGACAATGGTATCATAATATACATATATATTAACTCTTCACGGATGATGGTGTCGTTTATCGGTTAGTAAAATAAATATTCCTATAATCACATTAAAAAGCATGAAAGAGGGTTCATGGAGACGTTTTTTATATTTCTCTTCCGTTCTATCCTCTAATAGCTCGCGGGAAAAAGGAACACCTAACTATTCCATTTCTGAGCTGATTTCTCTTAGTTTATTGCGATGATCATGTCTCCTTTTGTAGGTGGGTGCTAACAAAATATGTTCGCATTTGGAAGAGAAAGTTGCTAACAGAAATTTTGCAAATAGATCTCGCCGCAACAAATAACGCGTTTTTTAAGATGATTTCCATCCCAACTCGCACATCATTTCTGTGATACTATCTCCCTTACATCGCGATAATAAAAAAACAAGCTACCCTTCTCTGAACTTTCTCTAAATCGTCCGGCAGTCACAATTAGTGGGGATCCAAAAGTTCTAATGTTTGTAAATCTACGAGACTTAACTGCTTGGTTATTAGTCCTAGCTTACAAACTACTTAAACTAACCTAACCTAACCTAAGGACAACAGAGACACCCACGCCCGAGGGGGGACTCGAACCCCCGACGGCGAACGGTCGCGCGCACCGCTGCACAGCGCCCCAGAGCGCAACGCCGTTGCGCCGCGGCTGGTGGTAAGCCCACATTGCGCTGTAATACTCCAAAATAGGACGCACAAGTGGAGTGTAGGCAATTTCTTTAGTACAACTGTTGTATCTTCTAAGTGTTCTGCAAACGAAACGTAGTCTTTGGTTAGCCTTCCCTACAATATTTCTATGTATTCTCTCCAATTTAAGTTGTTTTTAATTGTTATTTCTAGATATTAAGTGGAATTTATGACCTGTAGATTTGAATGAGTTATCGTGCAAATGAAGTTTAACGCATCTATTTTAGTGCTCATATGGATGACTCCACACTTATTATTTAGGATCAATAACAATTTTTCCACCTTGCAGATATCTTATCTAAATAATTTTTGGAGCTGATTTTGATCTTCTGGTAATTTTACTAACCGATAACCGACAGCATCATCCGTGAAGAGTTAATACAACAGCTCAGATTATCTGCTAAATCGTTTACTGAGATAAGGAATAGTAGGGGCCCTATTCCATTTCCAGGGGGAACACCAGATATCACTTCTGTTTCACTAGATGACTTTCCGTCAGTCACTACGTACTGTGTTCTTTCCGCCAGGAAATCGCGAATCGAATCGCCCAACTGTGGCGATATTCCGTAAGCACGCAGTTTGATTAGAAAACGGTTGTCAGACACATCGTCAAAAGCCTTCTGGAAATCTACACATCTCGAATCGATGTGTGATCCCTTGCTGATAACACTTATCACTTCACGTGAATAAACAGCTAGCTGTTGAAAAAATATAGTTCAAATGTTTGTTAAGCTTAAGGGACTTAACTGCAGGGTCATCAGTCCCTAAACTTACAAACTACCTATGAACTACTTTACACTAAAAAGACACAAACATCCATGAGTAGGGGGGGGGATTCGAACACCCGACGCGGAACCGCCTCGCGCATCGTAGCATGGCGCCTCAATGCACTCGGCCGCTCCGCCGCGCTAGCTGTCGCACAAGAACGATACTTTCTGTATTCGTGTTCACTATGTGTCAATAGGTCGTTCTCTTCGAGGTAGTTCATAATGTTTCAAGAAAGTAAGAAAAGGTAAAGGAGTCAACAATCCGAAGACTGGTTTGAACTCCCCAGTGCTTTACTAGGCATGGTCCTGTTTGGAGATGGTATGCCGTTGCCTTCCTCCGACCTTGGAACTGACTTACCCAGCCAGTTATAGGCAGACCTACAGTTTAACGTGGGTTTCGAACCACGGCGCTACTCGGTATTTTTCACATGAGCAATACTGCCAGAGGGGAAAGAAGTGGAAAGTGATGGATAAAAATCCTAAGACCTGGCGGCGATCGAACCGGCGACCTTTGGGTTTGCAGTCTGGCACTCCTCCACTGTGCAATCGAGGCGCGAATGAAGTGTAAGTTCTAAAATCCTGCTGCAGACCGACGTCGTTGATGCGGTATAGAGGGTCATATGCCAGCACAGCGCACTCCCGCCCGCTGACGACTTGTAGGCCATGTATCAGTACCAGTCATTACTTCTTACCTTTCATCAGGCAGCTACTCACTAGAATGAGTAAACCAAGTCCTCTCACCAAGGAAAAGTCTTTTGGAGTACCGGAGTACCGGGAATCTAACTCAGGTCCTCTGCGTGATACGATTGACAATTTTTTTTATTGTTGAGTTTTATTAGCGACAGTATCGAGCCTTCTCACCAAACTCGCTGACCCACCGCGCGGAACACTCTGTTTTGGCGGCGTCGTACAGCTGAGAGCCGTAATAGATAATTTCGTCAGACCTTGTACGTCGACATTAGTATCAAGATAATACACACAATTCCTAAGCCACTACATGGTGCTTCGAGAAGGTTATCCTGTAGCAGTACTAGTCATTACCTTTTACCCCCCTCCGCCCTTCCTCCACCGTCTTCCGTGGCAGGGGGGGGGGGGGACGCAGCTCTTTTGTGAGTTACTGTGTGGCGCAGCACACAGGTTCCGGTGCGATTGCAGCCTTTACTCTCTCCTGGGCTTCATTCCCTTTTCTGTATCCTCCTTCAGCTGACCATCAAGAACGTAAAATATACAACAGTGCAAGTCTCGCTACGCATTCTTTCCACCGCAAAAAGTGGCGAGTTCTCATGTAGAAGCTAAACGTTCAAACGTTTGCAAGTCTTATGGGACTTAACTACGGGGTCATCAGTCCCTAAACTTACAAACTACTTATGAACTACCTATTACTAAAGACGGCACAAATATCCATGCCCGAGGGGGGATTCGAACCCCCTACCGTAGTGGCCGTGCAGACCGTGACTGAAGCGCCTCAGTCCCCTCGGCCACCGCGGCCGGCGTAAAAAACTAAGTTCGGTGTTTTTTTCAGTATCTGTGGAAACACCCATTCAATAATTTTGTTATAAATTATCAAATTAGTTACCTAACAAAATTTATACCGATCATGTCAATATTAGACCACATTCTTTCTGTAATAAATATAATGATTAGGCAAAACGCACCACAACGAAATATCTTAAGAAGAAAGATAAAAATGACTTGGCCATTCACAGCAGCAAAAGAATAATCTAAATTCCGTTATCTAACCAAAAATAATCCAATAAGAATATAGTATTCTCACATAAATATAAAGTAGCTTCTTTTAAACAACAGATTACATTTCCAAGTCACTGTATTCACTACAGACATAAAGAGGTATATTATTGAAATGATCGGTATAAATGTTGTTAGGTAACTAATTAGATGAAAATTTATGAGAAAACTACTAGATAGGTGTTCCCATATATACATCTACATAAACATTCCTCTAATCACATTTAAGGCCGCAGCGGAGAGGCCGAGGGCATTGAGGCGCTATGCTCCGATGAGTGAGGCCGTTCCCTGTCGGGGATACGAATCCTCTCTCGGGCATGGATGTTTGTGTTATCTTTCGTATAAGTTTATAAGTATGCCGGCCGCGGTGGCCGAGGGGACTGAGGTGCTCCATTCACGGTCTGCACGGCCACTACGGTCGGGGGTCCGAATCCCCCCCTCGGGCATGGATATTTGTGCCGTCCTTAGTATTAGTTAGTTCACAAGTAGTTTGTAAGTTTAGGGACTGATGACTCCATAGTTAAGTCCCATAAGCTATACAAACATTTGAACATTTATAAGTACTTTGTAAGTTCAGGAACCGATGATATCGCAGTTAAGTCCCATAAGCTTAACAAACATTTGAACATTTTAGTGCATGGCAGACGGTTCATCGAACCGGTCTTATAATATTTCTCTACCGTGCCAATAGCGCACCGGAAAAAGGAACATCCAAATATTTCCGGTTTTTATCTGATTTCTCTTATTGTCTTATGACGATCATGTCTCCCTACGTAGATGGATACTAACAAAATATGTTCATATTCGGAAGAGAAAGTTCCTGAAGGAAATTTTTCAAATAAATCTCGCCTGTCTTTTAACGATTTCCATCTCACGCAACATTTCTGTGACATTCTCGTCCCCCCCCCCTCCCCCTTATATCGCGATAATACAAAACGAGCTGCCCTTCTCTGAACTTTCTTTACATCCTCCGTCAGTCACACTTGGTGTGGATCCCACAGTGGCCAGCAATACTCCAAAATTGGACGCACAAGTGGTGTTGTTGAGGTATTCTATCCGCAGACTTGTTTGATGCAGCTCTTCACGCTACCCTAGCCTCTTCATCTGAGAATGCGTTCGGCAACCTACATCCTTTTGAATCTGCGTACTGGATTCTTTCCTCGATATACGATTTTTATCCCACACACTTCCTTCTAATGCTAAGTTAACAATTCCTTGATGCCTCAGAATGTGTCCCACCATCCTATCCCTTCTCTTAGTATATGCCAGAAACTCCTTCTCTCCCCGATTCTGTTGAGCACCTCTTCATTATTTATGTGATCTACCAATCTAATCTTCGTTATTTGTCTGTATCGCCACATTACCACATTCAAAAGCTTCTATCATCTTTTTGTCTGAACTCCTTATCGCCCACGTTTCACTCCCCTACAATGCTACATTCCAGACAAATTCTTTCAGAAAGCTTGTACCATGTTTTTTTCTGAACTTCTTATCGTCCACGTTTCACTCCCCTACAATGCTTTCTTTCAGAAAGGTCTTCTTAACATTTAAACTAATATTGGATGACAATAAATATCACTTCTTAAGAAACGCTTTTCTTCCCATAGCCATTATGAATTGTATATCTTCTTTACTTCGGTTATTAGAAGTTATTTTGCTACCCAAGTAACAAAACTCATCTACTACTTTTATTGTCCCTTTACCTAATCTAATAACTTTAGCATCGCATAGGCTACAGTCCTGTCTTACTCCCTTCCCAACTTCTGCGACCCTTTCATTTCCTTCGACTCCAATAACTGCGGTCTGGTTTTTGTACAAGTTGAATGTAATTCATCGCTCCCTATATTTTACCCCTGCTACCTTCAGAATTGGAAAGAGTCTGTTCCAGTCAACATTGTCAAAAGCTTTCTCCAGATCCACAAATGTTAAAACGCAGGTTTCTCTATCCTTAATCTATCTTCTAAGATAAGTCGTAATGTGAGTATTGCCTTCAGTATTCCTACATTTCTACTCAATCCAAACTGATATTCCCCAAGGTCGGATTCCACCAGTTTTTCCATTCATAATTCGTGTAAGTTTTCTGCAACTATTACTTTTTAAACGGATTGCTCTGTAATTTTCACATTTCTTTGCACTTGCTTTCTTAGGAATTGGAATCACTACATTCTTCTTGAAGTATGAGGGCATTTCTCCTGTCTCACACATCTTCTTGCATATCATGTAAAAAAAATTCATCATGACTACCTCTCCTAACGATAATAGCAGTTCAGACGGAACATCATCTACTCCAGGGGCTTTGTTCTACTCAAATATTTTAGTGCTCTTTCAGATTCTTCTCACAGTATAGTAACTCCTATCTCATCTTCCTCTACATCGTCTTCAATTTCTAGAATACTTCCTTCAAGTTTATTTCCTTTGTACAGGCTCTCTATATATTCCTTCCGTCTTTCAACTGTCCCTTCTTTGCTTTGTACTGGTTTTCCATCAGAGTTATTGATATTTATACCGCTGCTTTACTTGTCTCCAAATGTCTCTTTGATATTCGTGTAGGCACTATCTTCCCCCTAGTTATACAGTCTTTTACGAGCTTGCATTTCTCCTCAAGGCACACCTGCTTAGCTAGTCTGCACTTCCTGTCAACCTCTTTTTTGTCTGTACTCCCTTTTCCTAATTCACTCGATGCATTTTTATATTTTCTCCTCACATCAATTAAGTTCAGTATCTCATGTGTTATCCATTTCTGTTAGGCCTTGTCCTACTGCCTATATATGATCATCTGCAGCCTTCACTACTATGAGTCTCAGAGCTACCCATTCTTGTTCTACTGTATTACTTTCCCCCGTTTCAGACAATCCTTGTCTAATGCTGCTCCCTCTAAAACTCTCGACAACCTATGGCTCCTTCAATTTATCCAGATTTTATCTCCTTAATTTTCAACCTTTTTGCAGTTCCTAAATTTTTAATCTACAGTTCACAACCAACAAGTTATGGATAGAGTCTATATTTGTCCATGGATATGTTTTTCAGTGTAAAACCTAGTTTACCAGTTGCTGCCATGGATAAAATACTTCAAAACCTGGTTTCTAAACCTTTACCTTACCACTATAAAGTCAATCTGGTACCTCCCAGTATCTCTTAGTCTCTTCCACGAATATAAACTTCTTTCATGATGATTAAACCAAGTGTTTGTGATGATTAAATTGTGCTCTGCACAAAATTCTACCAGCCCATATTCACCTCCTACACATCACAATTAAGTGTTCTTCTCCTTTCTCGCTCTGAATAATTTCTTTTATCTTCTCATACACTTCTTCGATCTCCTCTTTATCGGCAGAGCTAGTTGGCATATAAACTTGTACTAGTGTGCTCGGTGTTGGTTTTATGTCAATCTTTGCTACGATAATGCGTTCACTATGCTGTTCATAGTAACTTACCCGCATTTTCTTATTCATTATCACACCTACCCCTACGTTACCACCAACTGATTTTTGTATTTATAACCCTGTGCTCACCTGACCAATGCAATATTAGTTTCTGCGCACTATGGCGTCATTTTCAATTGCCTATTGCCACAAAAATATTACAATGATTATATCACATTAAAGTGTAAATTTTCTAAATTAAAAAAAAAAAGAATATATTAAACTTTTCACTGTTTAATGTGGATGAATCATTGTAATATTTTTTAATCACGAGAATGACGCCGCAGTGCGTCGAAACTAGTAGTGCATTGGTAATTAGATGGAAGTATATTAATTTGACAAGTGAAGATGATTTTACCTGGTGATGCCAGCAGCACAAAACATCTCCAATACTTGAAGTACATCCATTTATTTCGGATTGCTGTCAACGTTACGCTGCCCCCAGATGCGAAATATTACTGCACACATTGTTACGGGTAATGTTTCCAATTCTGTCTTCTGCTCGCTGATGCTTCCCCCCCCCCCCCCCCCTCGGCTTACCGTTAATGAACAGTACAATAACCGGAGTAGCTGTGTTAGCTGTGTCATCACCAAACAATGCAGAAACTGGAAAAACAGCGTGTCCTAAAAAGTCGCCCAATTCCGGATCAGAAACAAACAGCCAGTAAATATGAGTAAGGTCACACTAGGTTTGATATCTCCCAAAAACCTAAAATCATATTTCCTGTGTTTGTGTTGTACTGAATCAATTTTTTCTTAATTCTTTATTAAGTTGCTATGCAAAAGGAGATAAATTTTCAAGAAAGATTTTGCGATCAACACAATTATACTTGAAACTTCCTGGCAGATTAAAATGGTGGACCAGAAACGGGATTCGAGCCTGGGACCTTGGCCTTCCGCTAGCAAGCGCTTTACCATCTGAGCTATCCTGGCACGCTTCACGGTCCATCCACAAAACTTTACTTCTGCCAGTACCTCGCCTCCTACTTTCCAATCTTCAGAAAAGTTCTCCTGTGAACCTTTCACGACCATGGTGTAATAATTGGTAATTGACTTTAAATAATGAGAATTGTGAAGTCGTCCATATGAGTACGAAAAGAAATCCGTTAAACTTTGTTTACAAGATAAATCAATCAAAAGTAAATGCCGCAAACTCCACATAATAACTAGGAATTACTATTACATCAGAATTAAATTGGAAAGAACACGTAGATAACGTCGTAGGAAAGGCGAACCAGAGACTTTGTTTTATTGGCAGAACCCTTAAAAGATGCAAAACTACGGTTGTCCGTTCTTTTTTGGTGTATTGCAGCCCAGTGTGGGCTCCTTATCTGGTGGGTTTCACGGAGGACATCGAAAGAGTCCAAAGAAGGGCAGCTCGTTTTGTACTTTCGCGATGCAGGGGAGAGAGCGTCACGGAAATCATACAGGACCTGGGATGGGAATCATTACAACAACGGCGGATATCGATGCGGCGTGGGCTACTTACGAAACTCCAATCACCAACATTCTCCTCCGAATGCGAAAATATACTGTTGACTCCCACTTACATAGGCAGAAAAGATCATCAGAATAAAATAGAAGAAATCACAGCTCGAACTGAGAGATTCAGGTCTTCTTTCTTCCCGCGCGCTATTCAAGAATGGAGGGAGATAAATAGTATAACGGTGGTTCGATGAACCCTCTGCCAGGCACTTAAATGTGATTTGCAGAGTATACCATGTATATGTACAATTAGCACTCCTCATTGTGGAAACATCCCTGAGGCTGTAGGTGAACCATGTCTACACCACATTCTTTCCTCCAGGAATGCTAGTCCTGCAAAGTATCCAGGAAGACTTCTCTGAAGTTCGGAAAGTAGGAGGTGAGGAACAGGTAGAAGTAAAGTTGTGACGATGGACTGTGAAGCGAGCCGGGATAGTTCAGACGGTAGAGCACTTACCTGCGAAAGGTAAAGATCGCAGGTTGGAATCCCGGTTTTAATCTGGCAGGAAGCTACATATCAGCGCACACTCCGCTGCAGAGTGAAAATTTCATTCTGAAAATTACACTTGATTGTGTTTCAAGAAGAACTTCTACTACCATGAAAATCCTTTGTATCTTATGTATGGAAAGATGCCGTTGAAATGTCTAATTTGCTCCAATAACTAGAATAGCGAAACGTGTAGCTTCAAATGAAACTTTATAATGGCTGGGAGTAATATTTCTTAGTGTCTAGAATCAGATAAACCGCTTTCCGAAAACATCTGAATGCGCCGGCCTGAACGCAGCCTTGAAATTCACAGTTTTCTTTTAAATAGTCAAATCCTTTAACTTTAGTTACGTATGACTAAAAGATACACCCTAGCTCATTTATCTCGCGAAACAGTAAACAACTTTTATTTATTTTTATCGTAAATTACTGAAAAAAACCCAGCAAGAAACAATTATATGGAAAAAAGTCAATTTACGTTTCGTTAATTACAGGAATTTTTCATTTTTAAACTCACAATTACATGCTGCCTGTAAGTAAAAGTTAATTATTCTAATGCTAAGATTCTTTCCCTCCCTCCATTCCTCACCGTGCCCCTGTGCCCCCACCCCCCTCCTGAATCCGCCCTTGGTTAAGAGCCTAAGTATTGTGATGCCATTCGCATTGAATGTTGGATCTCCGACAAAATAAAAATGCATCTGAAATCAAAATAAAATTTGAGTTCAGATGCATTTTTATTTAATCGGAGATTCAACATTCAATGCGAATGGCATCACAATACTTAGGCTCTTAACCAAGGGAGGGTTCAGGAGGGGGGTGGGGGCACAGGGGCACGGTGAGGAATGGAGGGAGGGAAAGAATCTTAGCATTAGAATAATTAACTTTTAATTAAGTTGGAAAGCTCGTTCCACTCACAAAAGAGCGTAATTCAACCTCAGTGTCAAATCCGCAATTCTTTCTACCTTTACGTGTGGCAGACAGTCCACATAAAGCAAAAGAATCCCAAAATTCGGGTAAAGCGATTTATAAAGCAACCTGCCGACATTATTAATAACTGTTGAAAGTCACATTGGCGTGTTTAATGGCCCAGTTTAGCTTTTCCTGTAGTTTTATGATTTCTGCAAATATCTCAGACAAAAAAGAATTATGATATAAATAATATAGAATTAAATATACAAAAATAATAACATAATTCATAATATTAAATAAAATATTTAAAAATAATAATATAAGTTTACATACTTAAATTTAAATTATTTTTATTTTTATTTTTCGCAAAAGTGAAGAAAAAAAAACAGGCCAGTGTAATTTTTATTTTCATAAATTCTTTTACTTTTGGCGTTTTTGGAAGACCTTTTCAAAGAAATTCAATTACGACAAAAATTCATATATTTGGATGGCGCGTTTGGAAATAACCAATCCCAATAATCATGAATCATGGTGTTTAATTATAAGTTTTTTTGATATTTATATAATTTTTTATCTTTATAAACTTTTATTTTTTTAAATAAAAAGGTTTTTTCCTGCGATATATTCAGCCCTAGATGAAATATCAAACTTAAACCGTTCATCTAACTTCCATTAAAAGTCTTCCAGAAAAAGAGTATGATGATAGAGCCATATGAATAACTATATGTTTAGACTTGTATACCAACTTTCAGAGTCAAAATATTAAAAAAAAAGAAAAAAATTCAGAGAAAAGATACTGGATATTAAATTCTGAACAACTTAAGTGAAAACTTTTTCAATCCGATACATAATAACCGATAGCACAGAGTACCGTCCGGTAGTGACGTCCCGTCACGCTGTCAGAAGGAAGTTCTGCTCGCTGCTGGCCAACAAACATGACTAAAATTTGGTGTCGATCAGTTGAAGGCGTAACCTAAACAGTGGGATCACGTTATAGACATAGGCCTTCGCAAACAGTGTCGAATAGCCATTAGTTCTGAAAACACAACCTCTGACAATAAATTTCAGTGACTAGACCTGTAACAAATGTAGATGAACTATGAACTGCCACGGCGGATTAGCCGCGCGTACTGGAGCGCCGTGTTGCGGTGCGCTCAGCCGTCCGCCGACGGGGGTTCGATTCGCCCCTCGGGCATGGATGTTTGTGTTGTCCTTAGTTTAGTTTACCTTAGGTTAAGTAGTTTGTAAGCTAGGGACTAATAACCAAGCTGTTGAGTCCCATAGTTATTAAAAAAAGCAACTATGAACTATAGTTTCCCTACTGTCCTTCGAAATACTCACCTCCCATAAATGTACATCGCTGAGCTCTGCGATACATGTCCTCAAAACTTTGCACGAAGTCTTCCTATGGGATGGTCTTCAAAAGCCTCGTCACGTTTCGTTGTATGTCAGAAATATCGTCAAATCTCACTCTTTTCAAAGCGAGTTTGAGACGAGAGAATAGGAAGAAATCTCAAGGTGTGTATGGTGGATGTTAAAGTTGCACCATCCTCTTTTTGCCAAGAATTGTTTGACGATATTGACTGTGTGTGGGCGAGCATTGTCGTGCAACTTGAACATCTGCTGTACTCGCCGGATCTCAGTGCTCCAGACTTCTTCCTATTCCCTCAAGTCAAACTTGCATTGAAAGGAAAAAGATTTCATAATATTCGTGACGTCCAACGCAACCATCCCAGAGGAAGACTTGGTGCAAAGTTTCCAGAAGATGTATCGCAGAGCTCAGCGGCGCATAGTTATGGGAGGTGACTATTTCAAAGGGCAGTAAGGTAGCTGTAGTTCATAGTTCATTTACGTTAATGTTACAGAACTATTCACATAAAATTATTCTCACAGGTTTTATCTTTGAAACGTGCGAGATATGAAAAAAAATCGTCTAATTAATTTAAATTTTGTCTAAGATGAAAAAAATTATCGTCTAATTAACTTAAATGTTGTCTAAGATGAAAAAATATCGTCTAATTAATTTAAATTTTGTCTAAGATGAACGGTTAAGGCGCAATTTCGTTATATTTCGAGCTGTTAAAGGGCCTTCGCAAAGTTTTTTTTTATTATTATTTTTATTTTTAGTCTATGGGACTTAACTACGGGGTCATCAGTCCCTAAACTTACAAACTACTTATGAACTACTTACGAACTAGGACGGCACAAATATCCATGCCCGAGGGGGGATTCGAACCCCCGACCGTAGTGGCCGTGCAGACCGTGACTCCTCGGCCACCGCGGCCGGCCTTCGCAAACTGTCTAATTTTAGTGGTACTAACATAAAGTGGGAAAATGTACTTCATTCTTATGTGATTATGTTTAGTTGGTCAATAGACTTTAGATGTTCACTATTAAATGACGTGGAATTCGAACCACGTGTCATTTCTGGCAACTTCTCACGTGGTAGACAGGTGAAGGTTAGATTAAAATGAAGACTGAAGGGAAAAAAAATACTCTGTTTCGAGGGAAACGAACCTGTAACTTCCAGAGGAAGAATCCAGAGCTTTACCTAGAGAACTGTTATGAGCTATTGTTACGAGTTATTCTTTTGTTAACAAAACAAAAAATTAAACTTTCGAAAAATAGTTTGAAAATTAGAAAGTCTCTGTGTCTATTAGAAGTACCCCATAATTTGTATGACTGGTGAGTGAGTGACAAAATTAATGATTTTCGACACGCAATATTTTGTAAACTGTAAGATATAAAACAACTAGCTGAAAACCCGGCGTTGCCAGGATATTTATTTATATATCTATTCAAGCCTCGAGTTAGTACTTCTGCTGTCTCTTCTATCTCTGTCTATCTCCTTGTTTCTAAAAACATGTTTCATTTGTGGGTGATTATGTAAGAAATAAAGCTGTCTTCCGTAATGTACAAAATTATAAGGTAGTAATCAAAATACAAATTATATGTACATTCATAGATTGGTTTTAATTAAAAATCTGACTATAAACAATATTTCTTGTTGTTTGTCCACGATCTAATATGAATAAATTCTTTGTGGGCCTACCCCTAAGCATGCGATATAAAGTTGGCCGTGTGACGAACATGGAGATGTCAGATCGACTTCGCAGTATTTAATAGATTGCCCTGTGATTTATTAATCGTAATGGAATATGCAAGTTTCACTGAAAATTTTATTCTCTTGAAGTTAAATGGTAGATTTGTCGAAAATATTGGGTAGGCCTACTTCTTGAATGTACAAAGTTTCATTCTCGACCTTTCCTTGTGGCTCCGTAGAAGTCTATTGCTTTCGCGTGCAGGCATGTGCGCTTCACAATTCGAAGTTGGTTCAAATTTGTCAACAGCACTGTCAGCTTTTAGGAATTTACTTGAGCTGACTGTAATACAGGAGAGTCTTAGTGGTAAATACGTAAATGTATTAAAACGTGGTGCATAATGTGAAAGTTTTTATCTCATATTTATTGAATTACATGTTGTATAATTCTGGATGTGTATATTAACTTGTATATGTGCTGACGTCAGTAAAATCTCTTGCGAATACAGTTCATGGTAAAGAAGTAATGATGCGTGATGGACGGTTATTCATGGAAGTTATTGTTTATGTTCTCATATCTCATGAACACGTGTCGTACTGTGATACAATTTCGAAGGTATGTGTGTATATTGTTTGTTAAAATTTCCTGCGGGTACAATATGAAGTGTATAAATTATAAATTGCAATGTCATACCGAATGCCGCAGCTTTACTCCATGAACAACGGAAAAGTAGTAAGCGAGAAAAATTTTTCATTTCGTAATTTTGCTACGGTTGTCAGCGAGATAAAACTCAATAAAGGTTTGAAATTATGTTTAAAGTTTGTTGCGAGTCGGTAAGTACTCTCATTCTCATGTAATATATGTATGCAGTCTCGTCACATTGTGTGCCAATTTGTTGCAACTTCTACTGTTTATGACGTTATATCTCCGGAACCATGTGGTGTATGCGGTTCTTATCATGACAAGAATTGGTACATCAAGGTAAGAAAAATTTGTACCACATTGTCGCAATGAAATGGAAGCAGGCTTGACTTCGAAGGCAACTGAACACAGCACTTACATTGAAAGCAGGTTTATTACGAACTTAACATACACGCAACACTAACTGCCTCTCGGGCAGAGTGCTCTGCTATTTATACACGACAGAATGTAAAAAAAAATTAGAAGAACAGTTAACATAAGAAACAATTAGAATTTACAAGTGAACATAAAAAAGTAGAACATTCTGGAATTGTTAATTACAAAGAAATAAATTTTTGCCGGAGGCCGGGATTGAACCGGCGACCTTCAGCACAGCAGTTGGTGACGCTATCCCCTGCGCCACGCAGGCAGTCGGTATACATTGTGTCTCGCGGCAATATTTGATTGAAATCGGCACAGGAATTTAGGAGGAAATGTTCGACAATGCCGCGTAACGCAACAGGTTTTCGCGCATCTCATTCTTAATGATGTCATATCTCCTGAACTACATATTTTACGTTATGGGGTCCATCCTCATGGTTTGAAGGTCAAGTGTGAAAACTTTCATAAAGATTGGATCAAACTGTAGATTTGTACGCAACACGCACACACTCTGCTTCTTCTAATATATAAAGCAGAGTGTCAGTATGTTTGTGTGTTTCTGTGTACGTGTTGCATACATATCTACAGTTTCGAACCAATAAGCTTCAATCCATGAGGACGGTCGCCGTAAGAGTAAGAATCACAATTAACAACGAGATGCGCGAAAAACTGCTGCATTTAGCGACAATGTTGCTCATTTTCTCCTAAACCAAATTTGGTACACACATTCCTTACCGTGAGGTAACAATTGCTGCACAGTTAAGAATCACATACGATACAAGGTGCAGAAGATATGACGTCATAAACAATAGGAATCCTAATATACTGCCACATAATGCGGCGAGACTTTATAAATACGCTTTATGAGAATGAGAGTACTTAGCGACTTGCAACGAACTTTAAACATAATGTCAAACTTATAAAAAACTTTTTATCCCAGACAACAAAAGTAAAATGATGTAATGAAAAAACTTTCTCGTCTAGTACTTTTCCGTTGTTTATGGAGTAAAACTACGGCATTCGGTATGACGTTACAATTTATAATTTGTCCACTAAAAATTGTAGGCGCAGGAAATTTTACTGGCAGTATACACGCATATAGTTGAGTGTACCGTCTGAATTGTATCACAGTACGACACGTAGTTCATGAGATATAAGCACATAAACAGGTAATCAAGAGGACCCTGATACCCATTAGTGGATATTAATTCGGTGTGTTCGTACCCTTCGCCTTTGCGACAGCTGCAAATTGGCTGACGACTTTTTGAGTGAATGACTGAATGTCTGTGCATTTATGGCGGCCCATTCAATTCGAGGTTCTAACTCAGCCTAAGGACGTTTCATGGAGTTCACAAACCAATGCTTCGCAGATGCCGGTTACGATGTATCACCGGCTACACTGTGTTGTTGGTACAAGTAATGAGGCGCGCGGGAGTAGGCAGGCGGTTTGGAGCGCCATGTTACGAATCGCGCGGCCTCCCGCGTCGGTGGTACGAATCCTCCCTCGGGCATGGATGTGTGTGTTGTCCTTAGCTTAGTTTAACTTAGTTTAAGTAGTTTGTAAGTCTAGAGTCTTATGACCAAATTAGTTTGGTTCCATAGAATTACAAACATTTGATTTACAAGTAATGAACTCTAGCCGTACTAGGTTCATAGAAAACCGCCATATCACCACCAAGTTTTGACCTATTACTTCTTTACTAGTAATTGTATTCCCAAGAGATTTTACGGACATACACCCCTTACACAAATGACTATCTACCTGAAAAATGGCAGGAATAAATAAATAAATAAATAAATAAATGAATAAATACCCAGTCAACGCCGGGTTTTCAGCTAGTTATATATAAAAAAGAGGAAGAAGACGATGAAGATGTAAATTGGGACTACAGTTATTTAAGGTATATCCTATTTCTGTTCTAGCTTATCGACAACGATTTTTGAGGAAGTCGAAAGTGCCGTGAATTGCCGGCTTTGCACTCGACATGGCGGGGTGATTGCCGCGCCCCTAGATCGAGTATTGCCAACATTGCTGGCTGCAGCCACTGCTGAACGCCTCGCCATTGAATGAGAGGGTCTCTGGACGTGTTGTTGGAATATAGCAGTTCATATTGCCAAAGGTGATCTGGTGTTTCTTGGTACCTTGAATGCAGTCCAATGGGACTAAAAAGAAGTCCTGAAAACTGCGTGGCACGTGGGGCCGCGCATTATCCTGTTACAATGTGGCTGTCGGCGCGCCACATATGTATGGGGGAACCACAGGCTCCAACACGAGATGTCTCGCTAGGTAGCTACTGTACCGGCAATGTGTACTGCGGGAAGGGGTGTGTGAAGGGGGTGATTTGTAGCCATTTGCTTGCTCTTACATATTTTATTCTCTGAGATACCTTTTACTGTCTTGTGACTAGTATTACGAAATATGTAGCGTGAGTGAAACATAGAGCAGCACATGATCTGGTGAACAAGTTTTCCCGTGGGAAAGCAGCGCCCATAGTCCCATCTAAAATCTGACTGGCTTTTACTTGTAGTCTTAGTCCACCAAAACTCTCCAGCAATTTTATTAATGTTTAACATACCACAATTTATTTAAAAATTGTTCTCTATATTATGTATTTGTCTTATGATAAGCTAATAACACTAGTAAATAAAATCCAGTCACAAGATTTTTGTAAATCAGTTTATTTCATCGTTATTAGTTTCGGGCCTGAGTCAATCATCAGACGGCGTTGTTGAATTCAGATCTACACTGGTGTCCTAAAATAATAGAGTTAACTGAATCCATAGGGTACATAAACATAACATACTTTTCTTGCTTGTATTGTTTACACATGAATTAAGAATACATCTATGCTTATACACTGAACTTACTCGAGAGGAAGGTCTTCTTTATACATTATAGAAGAGAGATGTTTTTTTTAGTATCATTCCATGTTCACCACGGTGATTAGACCCAGGATCACCTACGAGGCGGTCGAGTGGTGGAAGAAGGTAGAACAGCAGGTTGTTGCTAAGGAGCTTGGTAAGGTGCAGAGATTAGCCTGCTTAGCCATAACAGGCGGAATTTGCAGCACACCAACTGCTGGGATGGAAACCATGTTGTATATGCCCCCATTACACTTTTGGGTCGAGATGGAGGCAGCGGCTGGTGCATACAGACTCAAAACTGGCAAAAACTGGAACTCTTTGGGATATCCAGAATCACACACTAAAATAGTGCGTGAGGTAAATATAGGAAAGGTTGGGAAATGCCAGCCGACTATATTATAACGCCATACTGCTTCAACAAGCCTTTCAATATAACAATTGGAAGTAGGGAGCAGTGGGTGATAAAAGTTCGATACCGTGCGGGGGATATTGTATGGTTCACTGACGGATCGAAATCAGACCAAGGCGTTGGGGCCGGGGTATACCGGGTGCAGCCAAGACTGGAGGGCGTCATCTCTCTAGGGAAACTGGCCTCAGTATTCCAGGCCGAAATCACTGCCATCAGGGCATGTGTGGAGGAGAATTTGCATAGGTGCTACAAAGACCGTAGCATCTATATATATTCAGACAGCCAGGCAGCCCTGAGATCACTGGCAGCTCTTGCAACAAGATCTAAAATTGTTGCAGAATGTCGCAGGGTTCTGGTGGAGCTAGGAGAAAGCAATAGAGTAAACCTATTGTGGGTCGCTGGCCACTCGGGGATCAGTGGCAACGAATATGCCAACAGATTAGCCACGATTGGGGCAGAGACTCCATTTATTGGACCGGAATCTGTCCTGACAATCACCAAGGCAATGATCAAATTAGAGCTACGTAACTGGCTCAGAAGACAGCACGTAGAATATTGGACCAAAGTCTATCAACAAAAACATGGCAAGCTAATGATGCCAAAGCCATGTTTTAAAAGAAGCTCTGCAATCCTGGGTCTGAACAGGAGAGAGATTAGACTCATGGTGGGATTGCTGACAGGCCATGGGAATTTCAAAAAACACCTACGTAGAATGGGAATAACAGAAGAGGACCCTAAATGTAGGATCTGTGGTGACGGTGATGAAACTGCATCACATCTAATCTTCGAATGCATTGCATTGGAGACTAAAAGGCACAAAACATTTGGGACAACTAGACCCGAAGAAATTGTGTCTAATAAAGAACTGGTAAAGGGACTCCTTGCACTGTTCAAGGGCATTAGTTGGCTTTACTAGATGTTACAGGGAGCGATACCGCACAATAAACTTAGTTTTTGTGCGGGCAGTGGCGGGTTGGACCAAGACTGTTTTGGCTTCCCTGAGAAAATCAATCAATCAATCCATGTTAATCTCGGAGGTACACTAAATTGAAGATGTCTCTAACACCATTAATAATCTCCACAATAGCATTAAAATGAAATACAGTAGCAAAGAAAGCTCTATGTTCACATTATACACCACATTAGCACAAATACAACTTTGTAAAAAAATGTCTGTATACCATTCATTGGTAAAGTGTCATATTAGATCGCAAACTTGTTCCGTACCAAAAATATCAAAATTTGTTTTTCCACTAATAATAAAGTGAAAGACAAAATAATTCATGACATAAATTCAAAGCATCATAGGTCTGGCGTTTATAAACTAAATTGTTCCATGTGTCCAAAATTTTACATTTGCCAAACTGGAAGGAGTTTTAATACACGATACTGCGAACACATAGATGCTCTCAGGCTCAACAGCTTAAATAATGAGTCTTTGCTGTCTACTTGGCTAACACAAAACCACAAAGATAATCATTGATGAAAATCTAGAAATATTACATTTTGCGGATAAAGGAGCATAAATTCACAATAAACCTGATTGTATCCCCAATGATCAGCTAGAATTAAGATACCAATTTCACCTCCAAAATTTCATACAGCTTTCATAATTTTAATCAGCAAACCTGACATTTAACTGATAGAAAAGTTTCTTTATTGGCCATTAGAAGCTGATTTCAAAAGTAAAATTAAATGTATTTATTCAAACATCAGCATAAGTATCTTCGCAGTTGCAGTGAAGTATGCCATACTGTAAATATGTCACCTTCTTTGGCGCATTAAATCAGCTGATGTAAGCACAACAATGTTTTCTTGCTTGTATTGTTTTCACACGAATTAAGATTACATCTATGCTTATACACTGAACACAAAGATCTTCTTTGTACACTGTATGAGAGAGATGTGTATTTTAGTATCGCTACATGTTGATCTGTGAGGTACAGTAAATTCAAGATGGCGGCCTTTGTTTACATCAGCTGATTTGATGCACCAAAGAAAGTGACATATTGACAGATATGGCATATTGTAGTGCAATTGTAAAGAAACTTATGCTCATTTTTAAATAAATGGATAAAGTAAATGTTTATGTTTGGAAAAGTTATTTAACGTTACTTTAGTAGAAAGATGAGAGGCGTAACACCCTAGAAAATTCCGTTGCCGCCGAAATGTAGGCACTAGCGCGCTTCGTGTTACCCTTGCAGCAGCCAGTCGAGCTAGCAGAAAACAACGGATCTGCGACCTGGGTGCTGCTTCTTCGAGGGCTAACAGCAGCAAAAGAAGATATCAGGTTAGTGAACAGAAGATTTTGTTTTTATACTCTGACGAGGTACGAAGCAAGATGGCCCCTCGCATGTAGTGCTATTTTTGTCAGAAATAGGAACAGTATGTCTTTGGTGCATCAAATCAGCTGATGTAAACATAACAAAGTTTTCTCGCTTGTATTGTTTTCACACGAATTAAGATTACATCTGTGATTATACACTGTACTTGAGAGAAAGGTCTTCTTTGTACATTATATGAGAGAGATATGTGTTTTAGTAACGCTCCATGTTGATCTGTGGGGTACAGTAAATTCAAAGCGCAGAAGGAAGGGGAAAATTCTAATTAACTTACGTACTTGCTTAGTTTCAAATGATTTTCTTGAACAAATGAGACATTAAACCCTTATTTTTTCTTTTACCCAGCCGTAGTAGGGGAGGGGTGCAGGAGAGCAATCCAATGCTAGCACAGACCGTTATACCGGATGCACGGCCAGTATGACGATGCTTAGGGCAGTAGTTCGACAGTCTGTCAACACGGTATCTTCAGACTGTAATGCGACCATCGTGGCCGACATTGTTTCTAGAAGCAACTAGTACAAAGACAACTCTTAAGGGTCGACGGAAAGTCAAAATCGCAATACTACCAGAAATTGAAACTCATTACCGTAACTCTGTGGCTTCCATAACTGTCGTACCCCGACATGCGTTGTAATATTCACAACCTAGTTGTTATTGTCATAGGCTTCTCACCGTCACAGAACTCTCGAAGCCGGCCGCGGTGGCCGAGGGGACTGAGGCGCTTCAGTCAGGGTCTGCACGGCCACTACGGTCGGGGTTTCGAATCCCCCCTCGGGCATGGATATTTGTGCCATCCTTAGTCTTAGCTAGTTCATAAGCTTAGGGACTGATGACCCCGTAGTTAATCCCATAAGTTCTACAAACATTTGAACATTTTTTAGAACTCTCGTATTAAAACACTATGACTGTCAATTGGTCTCCAACGTCATACGAACATAAAGTGACAAACGTAATTTGCAACGAGGGGACGAATGGGTTAGTATCGCCACTTATCATTTCACGCCTCTAGGTGGGTGTTTGTTGAACAGAAGACATTAACGTCGAACGCAAGATACTTCAACTTTTAATAGATTGGCTCTTGTTTCTTTCGGGTGAAGACGTGTACAAAGAGATACATGCCCGGAAGGAGACTACTTCATGTGCCACGCCAGAACACCTGGAAATGGCAAAACGTGCTGGACAGTGAAATTTGTCTATTAAAGTAAGAGTCTACAAAATTATTTCCTGGGCGATTTTTTAGTACGGCTTCTTAGAAGAATTGATAGGAATTTAAAATAGAAGATATAAAGCCGCTGGGAGAGGTCCTACAAGGGCTGATTTACGAAGTGCAAAAGCGCTACGAGGTGCCCATAACACTTCAGTAGCGGACGATGAACTAGTGGAGTCTCATGCATCATGATGGGGGTAACTGTTAAAATACAAGAGCGCACGTCCCAAGAAGACTAAGGTAACTTGGTACTTTCTTTCAAATTCTTCTCGTGTTTAAATGGTGGCGATGAAAAATACCAGCAAGTTTTCATCTCGTTTGAAAACTCAATGAGAGACTTCTTTGTCGTGGTAGCACCATCTACCATACACAGGAAAATGACTTGTAGAGTATAGACTATTATAGGAGTAGTAGGGGATATAAACTATACCAGCACACAAATATTAGAATATTTACAAAAGTTCCATAGGATTTCGTGTGTACTCGCTATGCAAGAACTATAAATGAGGAAACGAAGGACGTGGGATGAAACTGGCCGGTAGACTGATAACTAGGGAATACAGAGCAAGATAAACGGCGAAAAGTGATAGGAGTTATGTACTTTCGTCACTGACACCTAGGCGAATGAACCATCAATGACGTCTTCACCATTCGTCACGCGTTATTACACGGTTTGGTACACGCGTTTTCGTTATACATAAGTAATTATCAACGCAGTTTTTACACGGAATCCTGCAGTGATCGACTGCGTATCATTTGACATCACAGAACATTTGTTAAGTAACGAGGAGCTCTCGCAAAAGAGAACCATCGAGTCCATAGCGGCTCGTCCAATCCACGCATAAAAGCGCACTGCGTCACAAAGGAAGTGATAAATGAATGTGCAGATCGATCTGACGCAAATTGCTATTCAGAGGAGGAGAGTAGAGCAGAGGGTGGATCGCGCGGCCGCTCCAGGGTCGGCATTCACGGGCAAAGTGCGCCGAGCGGTGAATGCCGCGCTCATCCGCGGGTGGGCGTGTCGGCGCCGCGTACTGCTAAGCAGCATTTATTCTGCTTTTCTGTCTGCTGCTAAGAGTGACAGCAAATGAACACACCTAACAACGTCGGCGAGCGACCCATTAAAAGTGGTGTCTATGTGCATCTGAAGGGTAGTCTCTAGTGCTTGCCGAGCACAAAGCGCAAAGAAACAGCTACTATGTCAGTGATAAGGTCAATTCGTAGGGGGCTACTGATTTTACCGGTCAATTAATATAAGCAGTAGATGCATAAGGATAGACCAAGCGGAATTAGGAAGGTCTGGGTTAGGTTACCTTACATTCAGTATTTCAAGCACGCCATGCTTATTAAAAGCCAACTGGAAATGGCAATATTTTTTTTCCTTTTAAATGGCAAACATCTGGCAAACACAAGCTTGCCAAAAGACGTAACCTTTAAACCATTTAAAGACAGACAGGATCATTAAAATTTAAGAAAAGGCTTCAACTTGCCTGAAGGGTACAAATTAGAATAGCAAACAATCGTTTACAATAATAAGTTTACAGGCGCTTAAGAGCAGCGTGCTGGTAGGCTTTGCCAACCTCTATAAATAAAAGGCATGTCCCGACTGACTGATTGATTGACTGACTCATCATCGCCCAGCCCAAACCACTGAATTTGTAGAGGGTGTTGATCTTACTCTGCAGGCGTCATTTAAGAAGTGATTTTTCGAAATTCCGTCCGTAAAGGGGTGAAAAAGGTTTTTTTTAAATACGTTGCTAATTAGTGAATTTTGAAGCTAGGACTACAAAATTTGGGATTTTAATTCAGGGTTCGAATTTAAAAGACTTGTTTCGGCATTTTTTGAAATTCAACCAATAAGGGGGTGAAATACGGGATGCAAAAATTGATTTTCAAAAATATGTTGCTGTTAACTAAAATTTGAAGCTATAACTGCGAAACTCAGGATATGGACTCTTGATCAGGATTAAAAAGACACGAGTTTCGGAATTTTTGAAAATTCAACAACTAAGGGGGTAAAATAGAGGATCAAAAATTCTTTTCGAAAACACATTATTGTCAAGACAATTCTGAGGCTAGAGCTGCAAAAATTGGTATTTGTAGTGTTCGTCAGAATTTAAAAAATACGTGTTTCAGTATTTTTCGACATTCAACCATCAAGGGGGTTAAATTGGAGAGGGGATATTTTTCGAAAATCTTTTGCTATTAAGGAAATTTTGAAGCTACAACCACGTAAATTGGAATATGTTTTCTTGGTTAGAATTAAAAAGATAAGTGTTTCGGTATTTTCAGAAAATTAATCATTCAGGGGATGAAATTTTTTTTTCAAATTCGTTGCTACTAAGTCAATTTTGAACCCAGAATTACAAAAAATGATTTTTGCATACTTGGCTGGAATTTAAAAGACACATGTTGGGGTATTTTTCGAAATTCAACTATCAAGGGGTGCCATAGGGGGTTAGAAGTAGTAAAGTCAAATGTTCCAATGTTTGTAAATCTTAAGAGACTTAACTACGGTGTCATCAGTCCCTAAGGATTACAATCTAATTAAACTAATTTAACCTAACTTAGACTAACTTATGCTAAGGACAAAACAAATACCCATGCCCGAGGGGCGAAACGAACCTCCGACGGCGAACAGCAGCGCGCACCACAGCATGGCGCCTCAATACGCACGGCCATTGTGCCGCGGCTACAAGTAGTATCACAACATTCCATTAAGATAGTACTTAAGCTATATCTATGAAAATGCATATTAAGAGGGAGAAACAACTGGTGCAGACCAACCAGCCTACGCATGCGAAGCAGCGGGCGTTAAGCTAGTAACAGGTAAAATGTGAAAGCAGCAAGCCCTTTTAAATGGCCAATACCCGATAGATACACAAGCTTACTAAAATACGTAAAATTTGCCTGAAGGGCACAAAATAAAATGTACAATTCAAATTACAGCATAGGAGAAGTAACGTCAGTGGTAAACACTAATCAATTCCCATTGCAGCAAACGCGCAGCAGCAATGTCTTTCCGAGCAAGAAAACATCAATTGAGCACAGAAAAAAGGAAAGGGATCGGTTTAAGGAGTGTCCTAACGAGTTAAGGAGCTACAGCCTTAGCCTGAAAGGAAGCTTTAAAAGTTTCACAACATTGCCTAAAAATACGACTACGGGTTGGTATAATTTGTCCGTAGAAGGAAAACACTTCACCTATGATTACGGCTGTGCCCCGGAAGGGTCACGAGGTAACAGTCGGGTAACCAGAAAAAACTCAGAGACACTTAAGTATGTTGCAATCAGCAAATAGCAATTACGAAACTATATAGGTTCAAATTTCATGGACGAATAGCCGCTTAAACAGAAAGCCTCGTTGCTATCAAGCACGACGATCACTATCGGTCATCATAGCACACGTATTCAGAAGGACATAGGAGGGGAAAACCGCTGGGGTTCAGCTAACTCCCTAGTTTAAGACGTGAACACAAAGACATGCAAGTACATGAGAGCCAGGACGTAAAGACGCCAGCTAACGCAAATAATTAGACATAGCCAAGCGAAGCAACTACTTAACTCCAAAGTGAAAAATGTTCAAATGTTTGTATAGCTTATGGGTCTTAACTACGGGTTCATCAGTCCCTAAACTTACAAACTACCTACGAACTAGCTTATACTAAGGACGGCACAAATATCCATGCCCGAGGGGGGGGGGGGGCACGACGAGCTTGGTGGCCTCGATAGACTATTAGGAGATGGTAGCGAGTCCGTTTTAATCCAAATTGAAGATTCCCGAGAAACAGGTAGGTCCCGGGAGGTTCAAGTGTACATCAGGCCGTCGTCGTCATATGGAACACACTAGGCGACACCGATCGCCCAGCAAGGGGCACAACGCTCGGTAAACTCGGTGTAGGGAGAGAATGGCCATGCGTGAGACTGCTCCTGATAAGCTGAGAGCCCAGGACGCCATGTTTTTACCTGATTTGGTGGGCTTTACATGTATGTGAATAGCTGCAATTTGCGTTTCTGTACTTTGGTGTGTCGTAAAAACGTCTGACAGCGATTCACTGTGCAGTTACCTACAGGTTGTATTAAGGTAGGCACTGCTCAACTTTTGCACGTCTTTTGTCGGTTCTATTTACGTAAATTAACGTATTGTTCGTTGGTCGTTGACGATAACCTTAGAGCTCCGCGGCAATTTTTAAGATTATATGTTGGTTTGAAGTGATTTACTGAGTGTAATTAATAATGCTTCTCATAATCATTAAGCGCAATCAAGAGAAATGGCTCTTTGTTCGTCTTCTTCTGTTGGCTGCAAAAACCGAAATAAAGATTTTTATATGATGCTTGTGTTCGCAAGGAATGAGGAAATACGGGAAAAGTGGGCAGTGAAAATTAACCGAGAAAGCGGGAACCGTAAAAGCGACTTATAAGGCAAGAAAGGCGTTGCTGAAATTCAGTAATAGAACTACTGCCTGTTACATTCCCGCGTGGTGTAGTGGTTGCGTACTGCATTCATTATGTGAAGGATGTGAGTTCGATCTGATAAGAGGTAATTTTTTTTAAACAGTATTTGCTAGCTTTTTATTAGTTCATGGTTCTGGTTTTTGATATGTCGTGCTACAAGGTATGTTAACATTGCTACGACACCTCCCCCTTGGCTGTGTATTACTGGCTATTCGCAGTCCTATAATTGGTTACAGGATGTGACGTGAGAAAGAGAGGGGGTGGGACTATTGTAGATATTCAGTTACCGATTTCGAGTCTGTTGCTGTTGTTTCACTAGAGATATATTAGTATTTATCCGATTTTCTGTGATACTCTGTCCCTAATATTATCTACATCTACATCTACATACATACTCCGCAATTCACCGTAAGGTGCGTGGCGGAGGGTACACTGTACCACTACTAGGCATTTCCTTTCCTATTCCACTCCCAAATTGAACAAGGAAAAAAAAGAATGCCTATATGCCTCCGTACGAGCCCTAATTTCTCTTATCTTGTCTTTGTGATCTTTACGCGAAATGTAAGTAGGCGGCAGCAAGATCGTACTACACTCAGCTTCAAATTCCGGCCCTCTAAATTTACTTAACAGAAATTCACGAAAAGAACGTCGTCTTTCTTCCAGCGATCCCCAATTGAGTTGCCGGAGCATTTCCGTGACACTCGCGCATTGGTCGAACCTACCGGTAACAAATCTAACTGCTCGCCTCTGAACCGCCTCTATGTCTTCCTTCAAACCGATCTGCTGCGGGTCCCAAATACTTGAGCAATACTAAAGACGTGGTCGTACAAGCGTTTTATACGCAGTCTTCTTTACAGGTGAAGTACATCTTCCCAAAATACTCCCAATAAACAGAAGTCGGCTGTCTGCCGTACTCACAACTGTCCTTACATGCTCGTTCCATATCATATCGCTCTGCAATGTTACGCCTAGATATTTGAACGACGCGACCGCATCAAGAAGCTCACTACTGATGCTGTATTCGAACATTATAGGATTGTTTTTTCTACTCATGCGCATCACCTTACATTTTTCTACATTGAGAGCAAGCTGCCATTCCTCGCACCAACTAGAAATTTTGTCTAAGTCAACCTGTATGCTATTACAGTCAGTTACAGACGACACCCTCCCATACACCACAGCATCATCAGCAAACAGCCGCAAATTACAACTTACTCTGTCCATCAGATCATTTATATAGATAGAAAATAATAGCGGTCCTATCACACTCCCCTGGGGCACGCCTGACGATACACTCGTCTCTGATGAACACTCGCCGTCGAGAGCAACGTACTGCGTTCTTTTACTTAGGAAGTCTTCCAGCCAGTCACAAATCTGTGAACCTATTCCATAAGCTCGTATCTTAGTTAGCAGTCTGCAGTGTGGCACCGTGTCGAACGCCTTTCTGAAGTCGAGAAAAACACAAACCACCTGTTGCCCTTCGTCCATGGCTCGCAAGATGTCATGTGAGAAAAGGGCAAGCTGAGTTTCACATGAACGATGTTTCCTAAACCCGTGCTGATTCATGAAAAGAAGCTTTTCCGTTTCAAGGAAATTTACTATATTCGAACTGAGAATATGCTCCAAAATTCTACATGAAACCGATGTCAACGATATTGGCCTGTAATTGTATGGGTCAGTTCTCTTTCCTTTCTTATACACGGGAGTCACCTGCGCTTTTTTTCCAATCACTAAGAACTTTGCGCTGAATTGAAGATTCGCTATAAATGCAAGCTAAGTAGGGGGCCAATGCCGCAGAATAGTCTTTGTAAAACCGAACTGGTATTCCATCCGGACCAGCAGACTATTTCGTATTTAGCTCTCTCAGCTCCTTCTCTACACCGGAAATACCTATTGCTATGTCCCCCATTTCGGAATTAGTACGTTGATCAAATGATGGTATTTTTGTGCGGTCCTCCTGCGTGAAAGATTTCTTAAAGGTTAAATTTAGAACTTCAGCTTTCCGTTTGCTTTCTTCTATTACTGCCCCGGAATGATCAAGTAGTGAGTGGACAGTGGGCTTTGACCCGCTTATCGATTTTACATAGGACCAGAATTTTTTCGGGTTCTCGGAAAGATCTTTTGCTAAGGTATAGCTGTGATAATTATTGTATGCTTCACGCATCGATCTTTTTATAGACGCTCGAATCTCTACTAACTTTTGCCTGTCATCATTTGCGTGTTCTTTTTTGAATCGAGAGTGCAACAGCCTTTGCTTTCTCAGTAGCTTTCTAACATTATTATTATACCATGGTGGATCTTTTCCATCCTTAATCGTCTTTACTGGCACATATTTCTCTAACCCTTCAATAACAATGCACTTAAATTTAGCCCACAATTCCTCTACATCCATAGTCCCAGAATTAAACGATGCCCATTCATTTTCTAAGTGCGATCGTAACATTTGCTTGTCGGCTTTTCCCAACAAAAACACGCTCCTAGCCTTCTTGACTGGTTTATGAACTTTGGTCACCATCGACGCTATGACGATAACAAGATCACTAATTCCTGTCTCTACACAGACATCGTTAATAAGGTCAGGCCTGTTTGTGGCTATAAGGTCTAGAATATTTCCATTGCGCGTGGGTTGCCAGTTTAACTGCTCAAGACAGTTTTCGGAGAATGTGTCCAATAGTAGCTCGCAAGACTGCTTGTCTGTACCGCCTGAAATGTAACTAGCGAGGTCCCAATCTATACTCTTAAGGTTGAAGTCACCTCCGACTAATATTACATGGCCCGGATACCTATGCACTACCTGGTGTAGACTTTCCTTGAATGATTCTAAAACTGCTACAGCAGCACTGGGGGGGGGGGGGGGCGGTAAAAACACCCAACTATTAACTTTACTTATTTTAGATCTGTTATCTACAGAATGACGTTTTTGGTATTTCCCAGTATAGGGAAATATTATAAGATCGACAGCACACTTAAAATCCATTATATCGAGGCGGAAAGCGATAACATTGTACTAATTTCGGGGATGAATATTCAGGCAGAAAATTCTGAAATAGCATTATTGTCTTTGAGATACATTACACGGAGTATCTCTCTTTCTTATTAATCAACTGCCAACTGTCGAAATTACCAGAACATCGTGAAGTATGGTATTAACATTCGACAGTCATACAAACTGTTTCACGAGACTTATTTGCTTACAAATTTATTAGGCCGGTATGAAAATAGATGAATGGCATTTTTAACCACGTGTTGATTAGTAAGCTAGAAGATGTGCTTTGGTGTCATGGGTGGAAGCGATGACTTATTTCAGTCGATAAGTGGCTGCATTTCTGCCTGTGTCGCTATGTAAGTGCTCGTCCTGCGCGCAGTCTGGTAAAAACATGGCGGACACGGGCCTGTATAGGCTCTCTAGCACTTCTTCGCTCAAAAGGCCCTCTCGCGGGCAGCGGAGATAGCCATAAGTAGACTAGCGTGAAGCGCAGTCGGGCGCGCCGCCGACGGGAGAAATCAAAAATAAGATCGTTAGGATTGCGCTCTGCGATACGACGCCGGCACGGCACAGTAATTGATTTTATTTCATGAATTGGGTCCATTAATGATACTACAAATCAGTGATTCTGTTGGTAGCCATAATGGAGTGAGGTGGAGAAAGTCATGGGACATCGATATGCACAGATGACGATAGTATTGCATAGACAAGGAGCTAAAGACAGGTACATTGATAAAGCTGAAATTTGTATTCCGTGTTTCTTGTGAAACTTTGATGTGAATCCCTATCCTCGTATGGAGAGTGAGGGCTGATCGAATTCTTGTGGAAAACACACACAACAGTCGCTTTTTCTTCTTTTTTTTTTTTAAAGATTTAGTCTTATAATGCAACCAGTTTCGTCATTCCAATCATCTACAGGCCCACAAGTGGTATGATCGGAAACACCTTTCCACATTATTAATATGTGGGACCTTTTATCACTGTGCGACGGTCCCCGATTTTCTTCAGAGTGATTGACAGGCTTTTCATGAGGACGAAGCTGACAGAGCCTACAAAATACTCTTCTCGTGATCCGTCATCCACATATTATACTAAATGAACAACAGTACAGCTTTTTGAAAAAAAAAATGTACAAATGTTTGTAAATCTCAAGAACTTAAGTACTGCGATTATCATTACCTAGGCTTACAAATTACTTTAACTCACTTATGCTAAGGAGAGAACATACATATCCAAGTCCGAGCGAAAACTCGAACTTCCAATGGCACGCGTGCTCCTCAGCAAGGTCAGTCAACAGCGGCTTAGCTGTTTGAACTCAGGATTACAATTTATTTAACATAGTAATTACAAAATAATGGAATCTGTTCATAGGAATACCAGAAACAAAGTCACTGTCTTTCAAGTTGACATTGTCTTTTTACGAGGGTTGTAATTAAATAGTGGCAACACTGCTTGGAGGCACTATGCAATGAAATCTACTATTGTTGGTGATAGCACACGTTGGTAACATACCTACCTTATCTCAGAGCAAATGGACTTTCCCGTCCTACGTCAAAGGCGTGCGCACAATTGAAGGATCGAGTCGTCTAACGCAACGGTGTCACTATGTTTTCGAAACAGGAACAGCGGAGTTGGATCAAGATTGAATGTGCCAGAGGTAGTACAGCACGACAGTGTATCTTGTCTTCAAGAGGCGTGCGGGGAATCGGCACTGCCGTACAGAACAGTGGCACGTTGGGTAAAAGCCGTCAACGAAGGTCGGCAAACTGTGGCAGACATGCAACGGGCAGGTTGTCCTAGCCTCTCTGAAGAAGAAGTGCATACTTTTGCTGCGTTACAGAACAGTGATCAATGCCAGGCAATTCGTGACCTCGCCCATGAAACCGGATTAGTGCATACGACTGTACTTCGCATCATTAAGGAACGCCTGGGCACGCGAAAAATTGCATCAAGCGGCAACACTTTGCAAGAAGCGGCAACAGTTTCGGCCCAACCCACCCATCATTTCGCAAGACTTTGCGCGGGCGCATACAGCGCAAGCTGTGGCTGCTCTGTTCGATTGATGGGACTGGGACGTACTGTACCATCCACCATACTCCCCGGACGTTAGTCCTTGTGATTTTGCTTTGATTCCGAAGACGAAGGAACCACTTCGTGGCATTCGCTTCAGAACTGTTCCAGAAATTCGATAGGCAGTAGGCCGCTCCATTCGCACCATCAACAGAACAGGCTCTGCTAAAGGAATACTGCGCCTTCCACATTGCTGGCAACGGGTTCTACATAACGCTGGTGACTACTTTGAAGGACAGTAAGAGGTGTAAGCATGTAACGCTTTTGTATTGGTTGTAAATAAATAGTTGCCACTATTTAAGTTCCAACCCTCGTATAAAGTCCCGGTCATCATACTCCAATTTTTATTTTTATTATGTATTTACTTATTTAGAATAACTGTCCGCCTATTCATTTTTTTTCTTTTCTTCAGGTAGATCGAGGGTTTGCGGTTGTTTGTTCATGTTCGTTCTTGGTGTTCGTTTAGTATTTCGGAGTTGCGCACGGCCCCTCGTCTCTCTGCCGATGCTTACTGTGACGTCACGATAACACGGCTGCTCTTGGCAGCACATGAAACTCTTAAGCAACACATATGACCACAAATACAAAACAAAAACGAAGACCATGGAACAAAAGTCATCTTTAAAAACTATATAGAAATAAAAAAAAGCAACTTTTGTTAACTAGACTTTAAATTAATTTCATCAGTCTAACACTAAATTAGTTCTGTCGGTTCATTTACAGAAATAAGGTACAATAGTCTGAACAACGTTTTTAAATAAGAATTTGTATCCTAGAACTGGTGTCCATGTGAACCTTCGATGTGTGTTATCAGCTAGAACATGTGGGGCCTGAAGATGGCTTGATTGGAACGCCGAAACTGTTTCCATTTTACGAAAGATTGTATCCTTAAAAACCGGCTGTTCTACAACTCTTATGAAAAGGTTTTCTGCGTGATTACGGCCGTACGACGCGAATTAACGACTTTTTAACGCGGAATAGTTTCTAGAACTAGACACATGAGGAATTTCTTTTCTACATCTACATCTACATGGATCGTCGGTAAATCACATTGAAGTTCGTGGCAAAGGGTTCATCGAACCAGTCTTATGATATTTCTCTCTAGTTCCATTTTCTCATAGCTCGCAGGAAAAAGGAACAACTAAATCTTTTGGTTTTCGATCAGATTTTTCTTATTTTATTATGATGATCATGTCTCCCTAAGTTGGTGGGCGCTAACAAAATATGTTCGCAATCTGAAGAGAAAGTTGGTGAAAAATTACGCAAATAGATCTCGACGAAACAAATAACGCCTTTCTTTTGATGATTTCCACCCCAACTCGTGTTTCATTTCCGTGATACTCTTTTCCCTGTATCAAGATAATAAAAAACGAGTTGCCCTTCTCTGTACTTTCTCTAAATCGTCTGTCAGTCCCACTTGGTGGGGTTCCCACAAACAATGCGCTGTAATACTCCAAATTAGGATGCACACGTGTAGTGTAGGCAGTTTCTTTAGTAGAATTGTTGCAACTTCTAAGTGTTCTGCCAACGGAACGTAGTCTTTGGTTCGCTTTCCCTACAATTTTTTCCATGTGTTTGTTCCAATTTAAGTGGTACGTAATTTTGCTCCTACGTATTTAGTAGAATTGACGGCCTGTAGGTTTGACTGATCTATCGTGTACCTGAAGTTTTACGGATTTCTTTTAGTAGTCAGAAGTAACATGGAATATGACAATTTGTACCGGAATTCGAACTCGAGTCTGCTGCTTAGAAGGCAGTAGCGCTAACACTTCCACGGACTACTGAAGCACATCCCCCGGCCGACACAAATGTCCGTATGCCCTCCTACTTTGATCATTGCACTTCATCGTTCGCAGCTAACCCTGTATACCTTGTCGAGGTATTGATGCCTGTTTCATAGCGGACGCACAGGAGGGCCCGGCATCTTGGAGAATACACGGCTAGCCGTGAGCCATGGAGTACAGTGGCCAAAGAAAGAGGACACGTGACTTAGGGCCGACGCGGTAGATGCTTGAGTACTGCATGCAGGTGTATGGAGTCCGACTGCCTGGGTAGTGCAAGGGTGCCGGCGTGGCAGCTCTAGTGTTGTGCCACTATACTTTATCGCTTGCGGTTGCACATTTGGACGGTAATTACTGTACTATTGATTGAATTTTATACGCTGCTCAAGGTGCTATGGAAATTGTCTATGAATGTTGTGTTCCGCTGTTCGATTTGTTCGTTTAATACTTGTCCCCTGCTGTGACATCCCTGTCCGTGTAGAGTGCCCGCATAACAGGCAGACAACGCGGGCTGCTGAGCTCCCTTTCGTAGGCGCCACACGTAAAACATAAACATCAACAACAGCCAGCTGCAGAAGAAACGGCGCTGCACGGCGGCACTACATTACGGTCAGCCATGTGACAGTGCCCAGCCCATGACAGCGGAGTAACCGGTGGTAGCCCTCCGCCGATGCCGGCACCATATGCGCACCGATGGAGTGTGACGGGCAGTGCATACTCAGAAACCGGCCGCTCCTACGCCGGATCCAGCTGCCGCCGCACTCAGCGTCGTTTTCTTGTAGTGTATTTGTTTTGTCTTGGCCTATCTCCACTTGTAATATTTATTGTCTGTGTGTATGTTTTCACTATTGTACTTGATGTTTTGTCCCTAAGTGACTGGCCATCTTTTCTTTGCGTTTTGTTATTGTACGTCCGGAAGGCTTTTTTGTTTACTAAACCATTATCATTTTAGGAATTGTTGTCTTTCTGCAGATCGCTGTGCTTAACATTCTGGATGTTTAGTCTTGTGAGTATAGAGTTTTATTTCTTATAAAATGTTCATTAGACGTCCTTCTGAGACAATGTACAACACTGAGATTTTTCTCTATACTCTCAGTCGAATATTTACGTTCTTAGAGGTGTCTGTCGAATATCATTTTCGCATGTATTTATGTGTTCTCTATATCTAGTTTTCAAAGGTCTGCCTGTATGTTCAATATAGGCTTTGTCACATTTACTGCATTTCATTTTGTAAATTTCAGATTGGTTATATCATTCTGTTTGTTCTTCTATTTTGTGTATGATTTTGGTACCTAAATTATTGTTGTTGTATCCTACAATGCATACTTTACTCTATGTTAAACTTGCCCCCATTATGGAAGTATTACAAATTTGTCTTTTGTGTTTCGATATTTTTTCAAAGCGATTTCATCTTTGACACTTTTGCGTTCTGAATTTAATTTCACTTTATACAGATTATTGGCTACTTCTGGGCTATAGCCATTACTAATGGCTGTTGCTATGAGTGTATTCAGTTCTGATTTTGTATTTGTGGTATTGAGAGAGTATTTGGGTAATTTATATAATGCCAATCTAAAGCTTGCCTCCTTATGGCTCCAAGGGTGACAAGAGCCATTGTCGACCACTATGTCTGTAGTTGTAGGCTTTCCGAAGACACTGTAAGTATGTACTGAGTTAGTGTTCATGACAGTTAAGTCAAGAAATTTCATGCGTTATTATTTCATGTTCAATCTTGTGCATTTTATTAAACTGTAAATGGAGTTTACAAAATCGAATGCAGTTAATATGACAAAGTCTACATTGGACGGACAGGGAGACATTTCAAAAGTAGGTAAAGCGAATACACAAAAACAAGTGAAAATAATATTTCAGTATCGGTCACACACCACAGAGGAAGTAAACTATAGAGAAAATGCTCACAATTTTACGTAATGTCTCACAAGGACAACTATTGGACATTTTAAAGGAAATACAAGTCTATATTCATATGACTAAAGACCCATAACGAATATGAAATGAACAAACCGTACTGTGCAGTAAAAAAAAAATCATAGAAAATTTCCATAGCACCTCGAGCAGCATATAAAATACAATCAATTCTACTGTAAATACCCTCTAAACGTGCAACCACAAGCGATAAATTATAGCAGCACAACAAGAATGTCATCTTTAAATTACACTAGAGCACACAACAGGCATTATATAACATTTAAAATAGTTCTGAATGTAAATTTAAAATATATTTTTCAACTGCAATGTAATGGAACAGAGTATGTCATGCTGCTTATAATCAGCGATATGACCAAAAAAGTCAAATACATGAAGTAATGCAAAGAATATTTAAGATCTCATAACAAACTTCAGTGTATGATGAACTTCAGCTGACGGTGCCAGTCATAGATGTTCATATTTCGTTTCTTGACAAATTAAAATATGGCTTTGAAGTATTGCAAGAAGACGAAAAGAAAGTACCTTTCGATATGAGACTATTAAATCGCGTATTGACCTAAAATTCAAAATAATAATAAAACAAGCAATTGTTTGTTACGTAATAACAGGCGGAAATTCGCATGCCAAATTTAAACATGGCGAACAATGTGAAAACTTTTGGAAAACATATGAATGTGCAGGCACGCTGTAGTTCTATGTTCAGACACGAGAGTTAGACATCCAGTTTGTATAGAGATCACTGGGATCAACAACTTATAAAATTACACCAAAGTAACTGACATAAAGAGCCTGACCTACACAGTGTCCATATATAAAGGAATGTAAGTAATAACGGCTTAAATACACCATGTTGTATCCACATATTCTGCACTAAAAATGAATATTGTTCTATGTAAAAGATGGCTTAAGAAAATGGGCGAAGCCCGAAACCATTCATCATCCCAGTAAAGAAAGCAGTCTTGGTACAATATATAAAAGTGTCTTTTCTGAAAACGCGACGTAATAAAAACTTTTCAATTAATACTTCCTAACGCTGAAGATGTCATGTTGACCTATCAAAGGACAAAGCTTAAAGCGATGAAAATCATCGAAAGCATACGATTTAACAAACGTTGTCTCAAAGCAGATGTAACTCCAAACTATGCTGTTGTCAATAACACATTGAAGTCAAGTGTAGCACAACTAGTAAAGAAGAAAAGTGAACGACTATGGGTACAAGAAGAGATTAGAGACAAGTGCAAGCGGAATTAACTCCTGAACTTCAAACTATATGTAACTCATTTACAGATTGGAAGTATGTTATCTGCATCTATTTTCAACATAATTACATATATCTCCGAAAAGTATATAGACAGTGCTATTAAAACGGTTAGAATAGGACATTACAAAGAATTTGAAGCACTGCTATCTAAAATTGTAACGAAGATAAAACCACTAATAAACCACAATATGAATTTTATGAGAAGATTACTAATTTATCAGGCCTTGTACTTACTGACAGTTAAACAAATCTGGTACAAAAATTGACTTACAAATCGTAATGCTGTCAATGGAATTTATATGATACACTATGCAAATGTAGCTCAAAACGTAGCTAAACTTCCTGTAGGAGAACAAAACAATATATCCATTGAAATAGGTAGAATCATAGTGTCCTACACACCAAATACCTAAAGGATCAATAACAAAAATCAAGAACTACAAGATCTAAACAAGAAAAAAAAATAAAAAAACCTAAAAGCACATACCACTTTAGCATTAAATTCGGGCAAAGGAAATACTTTTTTTTATGAAGAAAGACGAATACATAAAGAAAACGCTTTCCTTCTCTAACTTAAATAACCTTAGACGTATAGACAAAGTGATCACATTATCATTATCATTGTCAAGATAGACACGAAGCCAACATCGACAACAGTAGTACAGGTTTATATGCCAACTAGCTCTGCCGATGATGAGGAGATCGAAGAAATATATGAGGAACTAAAGGGAATTACTCAGACAATTAAGGGAGAGGAAAACTTAATTGTTATGGGAGACTGGAATTCGGTAGTAGGACAAGGAAGGGAAGGGAAGATAGTAGGTGAATATGGTCTGGGAAAAAGGAATGAAAGAGGAAGCCGCCTGGTAGAATTTTGCACAGAACATAATATAGTTATTACAAACACCTGGTTTAAGAATCACAAAAGAAGGTTGTATACGTGGAAGAGACCAGTAGACACAGGGAGATACCAGATAGATTTTATAATGGTAAGGCATAGATTTCGGAACCAGTTTTTAAAGTGTAAGACATACCCAGGGGCAGATATAGACTCTGACCATAACTTGTTGGTTATGAACTGTAGGCTGAAACTGAAAAAACTACAAAAAGGTAGGAAAATAAGGAGATGGAACCTAGATAAATTGAAGGAACCTGAAGTTCTTAAGAATTTCAGAGGGAGCTTTAGGCAGGGGAGCTTTCTACAGGGGAAAATGAAACAGTAGAGGAGGAATGGGTAAAATTGAGAGATGAAATAGTGAAGGCAGCAGAGGACAAAATAGGTAGGAAGGCAAGACCTACAAAAAAATCCTTGGATATCACATGAGATACTAAATTTAATCGATGTAAGGAGAAAATATAAAAATGCAGTAAATGAAGCAGGCAAAATGGAGTACAGACGACTAAGAAATGAGATTTACAGGAAATGCAAAATGGCTAAGAAGGAGTGGCTAGAAGACAAATTGAAGGATGTAGAAGAACATATATACAGGGGGAAAATAGATAAAGCCTACAGGAAAATAAAAGAAACATTTGGAGATAAGAAAAACAGCTGTATGAATATCAAGGACACTGATGGAATACCAGTTCTCAGCAAAGAAGGGAAAGCTGAAAGGTGGAAAGTGTATATAGAGGGGCTCTACAAAGGAAATGAACTTAGAGACAATATTGGAGGAAGGGAAGAGGATGTAGATGAAGATGAAATAGGAGATACTGTACTGAGAGAAGAATTTGACAGAGCCCTGAAAGACCTAAGTCGAAACAATGCCCCTGGAGTAGATGATATTCTCTCAGAGCTACTGAAGTCTCTGGGAGAACCAGCCATGACAAAATTGTTCCACCTGGTGTGTAAGATGTATGATACAGGTGAAGTACCCTCAGACTTTAAGAAAAATGTTATAATCCCCATTCCAAAGAAAGCAGGTGCAGACAGGTGTTAAAACTACAGAACCATCAGTTTAATAAGTCATGGTTGCAAAATATTAACACGAATTATATACAGAAGGATGGAAAAACTGGTAGAAGCCGATCTCGGGGAAGATCATTTTGGGTTCAGGAGAAACGTAGGAACACGAGGGGCAATACTCACTTTATGGCTTGTCCTAGAAGATAGATTAAGAAAAGGCAAACCTACATTTGTAGCTTTTGTAGATGTGGAGAAGGCGTTTGACAATGTTGATTGGAATATACTCTTTCAAGTTCTGAAGCAAGCAGGAGTAAAATATAGGGTGCGTAAGGTTATTTACAACTTGTACAAAAACCAGACAGCGGTTATCAGAGTTGAAGGGCATGAAAGGGATGCAGTGGTTGCGAAGGGAGTAAGACAGGTTTGTAGCCTTTCCCCGAAGCTGTTCAATTTGTACATTGAGCAAGCTATAAAGGAAAGCAAGGAGAAATTTGGAGAAGGAATTAAAGTTCAGGGTGAAGAATTAAAAACTTGGCGTTTTGCCGATGACATAGTTATTCTGTCAGAGACAGCAAAGGACCTGGAAGAGCAGTTAAACGGAATGGACAGTGTGCAAGATGAAGATTAACAAGAGCAAAACTAGGGTAATGGAGTGCAGTGTAAGAAAATGAGGTGATGCTGAAGGAATTAGATTGGGTAACGAAGCAATAAAGGAGGTAGATGAGTTTGGTTACTTGGGTAGTAAAATAACAAATGATGGTCGCAGTTCAGAGGATATAAAATGCAGAATGGCATGGGTAGAAAAGCGTTCTTGAAAAAGAGAAATTTGTTAACATCGAATATTGATTTAAGCCTAAGGAAGTCCTTGCTGAAGGCATTTGTATGGAGTGTTGTCTTGTATGGCAGTGAGACATGGACGATAAACAGTGCGGACAGGAAGAGGATTGAGGCTTTTGAAATATGGTGCTACAGAAGAATACTGAAGATTAAGTGGGTGGATCGCGTAACTAATGAGGAGGTACTGAATAGAATTGGGGAGAAAAGAAATTTCTGGCATACCTTGACTAAAAGTTGGGATAGATTGGTAGGACACATTCTTAGACATCAAGGAATTGTGAATTTAGCGTTGGAGGGAAGTGTGTGGGGTGAAAACCGAAGAGGTAGACCAAGAGATGGATAAAGTAAGCAGATTCATACAGATGTAGGTTGCCGTTCTTATGTGGAGATGAAGAGGCTTGCTCAGGAAAGTATATTGTGGAGAGCTGCATCAAACCAGTCTCCGGACTGAAGACCACAACAACAACATAGACAAAGTCCACACAAGTCGATTTCAAGATTTAATAATAACAACAATAATAAAAATAATATTAAGAAATCAGATGATTTGTTTTTCTTTTAACACGAAAAGAATAAAACAGGTATATAAGCACAAATCCTCAATACGGCAAACTAAGATCGCAACCAAGGTTCATAAACCAAATGTTCCGATTTTCCCCATTGTGAATTACAGCCTTGGATACTTAAAAAAGAAACAACTAAACAAATCATATGTGAAAATTATACATATAGCACACAATATACTCTGAAAAACTCGACAGACTTTATTGCAAAACTAAGACATAAAAATCCCTGAAAACAGTACATTCTTTTCCTTAGCTGTAACTAATCTGTACACCGATGTATCCATTGATAAAACTATTACTATCACAAAAGTAAACCCCTTAAAATATAGAATAAAATTCTGAATCAGAAGCTTATGAAATAATAAAACTACTAATCATGACATTATCCCTTAACTATTTTAGTTTCAGTGGCCAAATATACTGACAAAAAGATGGTCTTGCAATGGTTAGTTGCTTGTCTGACACACTAGCAAATATTTTTCTAGACCACCAGAAAGTAAATTCTTTGATGAAGAAGACCATTAAAAAAGAAAAAAAATATACTATTTAAGAATTGCAGATGACACCATAATTCTATTTAATGGATCCTCAGAAGAAATTAACGACTTCCATCTACACTTTAACAATATGCACAAGAATATAACCTTCACGATTGAAGATTAATTAAATAACATATTAACATTCTCGACTTAACCATTATGAACACTAACTCAGTACATCCTTCCAGTGTATTCCGAAAACACACATCTACAGACATACAGATCCATAATAGGTATTGTATCCCATGAAGCCGTAAGGAGGCACACTTACGATCAGCAATCGACCGAATGACCAAATACCCTTTCAGTAACAAAAACATCAAATCAGAACTGAATACACTCAGAGCAACCATAATCAGTAATTGCTATAGACCAGACCTAGGCATTAATCTATATATAGCGAAATTAAATTCAAAACAGTGAAGTATCAAAGATAATCATGATCACAAATATCTGCACAAAAAAAGAGACAAATTTGTAATACTTCTATACTGGGGACAAATTTCTAATACTTCAATACTGGGAACAATTTTCACATGAGACTGAAGAAAACAAGTTTTATAATAAGCTTCTACGCCAACAACACTTTAGGAAGCAATATCATACACAAATAGAAGGACAAACAAATGTTACAAACTAGTCTGTAGTTAAAAAAAGCTAATGGCGTAAATGTGACAAAGCCTATATTGGACAGACAGGCAGACATTTTAAAACTAGGTGTAGAGAACACATAACAAGCGAAAATAATATTTCAGCATTCGACAGACTCGGCAGACACCTCAGAGAAAGCATACATTTGACTGAAAGTAAAAGGGAAAATTTCACAATTTTACATATTGTCTCATAAGGACAACTATTGGACATATTAGAAGCAATAGAAATCGAAATTCACACGACTAAACACCCAGAACAAATATCAAACGAACAAACGTAATTGTGCAACAAAAAATTCATAGAAAATTTCCATAGCACCTTGTTCAGCATATAAAATATAATCAATCAGGGTCAAGTCTAGTGTACGATATCACCCGTCGGCTTTGACCAAGTACGTCATATATTACGTCATTCTATCCATCAACGCTTATATTTATTCTTATTACAAGTCACTGATAATACTGTAACTGTTGCACAGATAATATTAGAATTAGTCATCTCTATACAACTCTGGTCTCTTGAGCATAGAACTATAGCGTGCCTGCACATTCATATATTTTCCACACTATTTCGCATTGTCTGTCATGTTTAAATTTGGCACACGAAATTACAATAGTTGTTACATGAGAAAGAAGTGTTTGCTTACCTCTTGATTTGAAATTTATGTCAATACGCGATATAACAGGCTAAAATGGAAGCATAATCGGATAGGAGCCATATTTGAATTTGACAAGAAACGAAATATGAACATGTATGGCTGGAACGCTCAAACAACTGAAGTTCAACATACAGGTAGTATAGACACTGTCTAACATATAGAGCTCAATGGTTAGAATAGTCCTTGGTACGCACTATTGATCACTGTACGTACGTATGTGACCGCATTTCTCGATTTTTTTTAAAGAAAAAACGCGATTTTCGAATATAGAATTTCTTACAGATGTAAAATATGAAATATAATAATTGTCACTCATATGCAAAATATTAAATACATATTTTTTGTTATTTATTATTTAAGCTTAATGTCTATGTAAAGTGTATTTTGTTTCAATTAGTGGAAATAAAGTGCTTATGGAAGTAGTTATCATTTGGTGGAAAATGGTAGCCTTAGAGAGGTATAATGCGAAAAGATTGTAGGAAATCCTCAGTGACGAAACAAGTAATTTCTTTTGCAATTGTTTGTCTAATAGAGGAAATATGTGTTGTGCATTTGATGTCAACAAGTGGTTCGTGAAAGTTCCGAATCACGCAGTACCGATAAATATATGTGGAGGTGTAGGAAAGGTAAAGTACGTAAAGCCATCAGACGCCGCGATAAAGTTTTACCTACCATCCCGGCGGCCTGGCGTGATTATGTTGGTAACATTAACAACATGGTATAAATTTTTTGCAAAGATGTTAATGTTCTTAGAAATCCACTTGAAACGACTTTATTATCTTTTCATACAGACAATGAATTCTCGTATGTACCCTTGTCTATTCAGTAAAAGTAATTGCCCTCGTAAAACGTAGATTTCATGTCAGAACATTTGTGTTGTCACGCGATTGGCTAATTCTAACGTCACATAATTGCCAACATTATCTCGCTATTCAGCCAGACGGTAAGTAAAATTTAACCCAGCTGCGCATCTTTGTGAGCGGCATAAAAGATGGATCTGCTTGCCTCCCAAGATTTTTAAAAAAAAATTACTCATTGATCTGGCATCGTTGTGAATAGCATAAAACATGCATCTGTTTGCACCCGACGAGATTTTTTTTTTTTTTTTTTTTTTTTTTTTTTTTTTTTTTTTTTTTACAAAAAGTAAAAAATAAATAAATGAAAAAAAAAAAAAAAAAATATAAACCTTACACATATAAGTGAAACGAAAATGTTAATATTTGGTTAGGTAACTAGAACTGACCTATATACGTCAAGTCTAGATTTGAAACAAACATTCTAACTGCTGGTATCGGAAACTAGACTTCACCTTTATACCCTTTATATACCTTTATACCCTTTATACCTTTATACCCAATAAATACATGTGATCTGAAAATACGAAGGCCTGGTGTCGGTAACTAGACTTAACCTACATAAGTCTAGTTATCGATACCAGCTCTTCGCATTTTTTCAGACATATACCCATGCCCACTAACTATGTGTGCAATAAAAGTATAAAGATCTGGTATAGGAAACCAGAATTCACCTAATAGGTTTAGTCTCTAGATAGCGGTACCCAATAAATACATGTCATTCAAAAATTACAATGTTGTGGTATCGGTAACTAGATTTGACCTAAAAATGTCAATTCTAGTTACAGATAACAGCTCTTCGAATTTTTTGAGATATATGCCCATAACCCACTAACTGCGAACTAAAAATCCAAGGGCTGCTATTGGTAACCAGACTTGACCCATACAGGTCAAGCCTAGTACATATACCTACTAACTATATCTGAAATATGTTTCAGCGATTTATTACGTTTCAACTTAGTAGTCCCATTAAGTTCTATGAATATTAATTTTAACGCGTGTTATTTATTATTTTCAGCAGTTTTATTGTAACCTCTTACCTCTGGGTGTAGCTGCCAATCTCTCCAAACACGATAAAACCGTGTACAAAGCGAATGTAAAGGTACAACCCATGGTTGGATTTATTGATTTCATCGTGTATGTACCTAAGAATAAGACACTCTTGATTTGTATCGGACTTTGGACAGACTATTTGCTAAAGGGGGACAAAATGCTGTGTACAGGAATTAATCAGTTTACTGAATGTTATTTATACGGTCGCCACCCTGATTAGGCAATAAAATGTTCAAACTGTTATTCATGACCTGATTCCAGTCTGTTGTAAATGTTACTTTAAAACAACTAGGTACAAACAAGTAGAAAACGTTAGGTTTATGGACCAATAAAAAACACTATAATCTCTATGGAAAGCAGTATCTAAGACAAGGTGAAGCAAAACACTTATTTACTACTTAAATATAGTCCTGAGTACGAAAGAAATATTTCCACTTGATCAAACAATGAAAGATTTTTGGACACAGGTGCCCCTAGTTCATTCACTTCTGGATTGCACACAAAAATTACACAGATATACCAACCACAAACCTATATTTAACTACATTTTGATTAAGCATTGTATAAATAATTTTACGGAAATTTTACTGATAGATTTTCTGAAACTGGTATAGTGCACCTTTCCAATGTTTTCATTTATTTTGAGTAACATTAACTATATTTGCAGTTTCTTTAAGCTATGATTGTCACTTTTAACAAATACTATTGAAATTGATTAGCCTTTAACAAAACTGGAGAAAAAATATATACCGAACTCCTGATTTGATGCAATCAATCAGTTTATGATTACCAGCTGATCAAAACTCACGTTAAATTACTTATTGTTATTTCAATCATTTTTGTTTTAATAGTTTGTCATTAAATTTGATACATGAAGTGCACTCTTTAATTAGTAAACAAACTGCAACATTTTGTTACTACTTTTCAATTATGTACTACAAAAATGGAACTAACCTGACGGGGTAAGTCATAGGGATAGACAAAGGTTCTCACATATCTTTAGTACAATTCACTGATTATTTACACAAATCACTACTTTTTGTCTGATGCATTCGCACTACAATTCTAAAAGTACGTAACCGTTCTGCGGAGGAGCAGTTGCGTGATTGTTTTGGCTGATGAATAAATTTGCATTGTGCCCATAATTCCATGCCATGATATAATAGATGGTCAACCAGCATCCGAGGCTAATGTTTGGAAACTCTTGATACAATTCCGAGCCTCCGCTTTGCTGCCTCGCTTACATCTCGCCACGTATGTGCTCACTCACTGGCTGTCTACACTCTACTCTCTCCTTAAGCCACACTGTCCGTATTCCTGCCTCTTTCTTACGCACCAAATCTTGGCGCCTTCCGCGTCAGCAACGGGGAAATACCAATAGCTTTACATTACACATCTCTTAATACATGCCCCGCGTATGGACCAGACTACAATTTTCTGACATTTATAACAATAAATATTACCATCAAAATACTGTACAATCAAGATACACAAAATAATTTTTAACTCTACAAACACCCCAAATACAAATACACATACGACATTTCACGAAAATAAATGATGATCGATACCTAAAATTTCATATATCGATTACATCAGAACAAACATTTGGTATAAAATAGTTCGAAAAAAAAATCATTGAGTATGTACATTAATGTTACATCATATGTTTCAGTTCAATGTCCCCTCCTTAAAACCCACAATTTCCGGCGGTAGTCCCGTTAAGTTCTATAAACATTTTTGTACCGTTGAGACAGTTATACCCATATCTCATTTTCATTATTTCACCGTATATGTTACTCATTATCAAATTTCCTCTGTTGTTCTTTTATGTGCGTTGTGTTACGTAATTTCATTTCAAATAATTTAATTTGAACTGTGTACACATTCTTATATTCCGACTAAAAAAAAAGTTTATAAATACATTCAGTTGGTTATTGCAATGCGTTCCTTCTATCAAAAGTACTTCCGTCACTAGACAACACATGACGTCATTGTTCAAAGCCGACGGATGGTATCTGAGACTAGATTTCATCCATCAAACCTACCCAATGATGTCTATACAAACTGACTGAATGTATAACTCTGGTGTCTGGACATAGGACTACAGTGTGCCTGAACGTTCAGATGTTTTCACACGTTTTCGCATTGTCCGCCATGTTTCAATTTGGCATATGAAATTCTATCAGTTATTACGTGACAAAGAGTTGCTTTCTTACCTCTTGATTTGAAATTTATGTCAATACGTGATGTAATAGGCTAATATGTAAGCGAAATCGAAACGTCTTTCCTTTTCGTTTTCTTGTAATGCTTCACAACACTCATATTTGAATTTGGCAAGAAATCAAGGAGGTTAGAATAAAGGGAGATGGCATTATCTATACCAAGCACATATGTTAGTTGAAGCCTGTCCGCCATCTTGGTCAGCCTTGGATTGCTATTTCTTCGTTAAAACTAAGTGTTAAGTCGAACCTCTTACTGTTAATGGTTTTCATTGACAGTCACTGCACAGTATGCACTTTCAAACAATATACTTTCTTGAATTAATAGTAACAAATACTCATCATAATATATTTAAAAACTTAATTTTCAATAGCTAATTTGCACTCTTTTATCACGTTGTACATCATGGTGAAAGCGTCGGACGTTTTATTCCTGTTTTAAGTGACATAAAACTTAAGATCTGCAATACGAACACTTCTCCAAAACTTAGCAATATGGCGGAGGCAGGCATCACTTTTTCAGCGTAAGGGCGTCTCCCTATATTGTAACCTCCTTGCAAGAAACAAAATACGAACATCTATGGTTGGCACGCTCAGACAGCTGAACTTCAACATCCAGGTAGTATAGAGGTCAATAATGCTACTGAAATCTCTCTCCAATAGTGCAACCCAAAGACCTATATCAACAACATAGACTGGCCACAACGCCGCCATAGTTGACACCAATTGGAAAGGTTGCCGCCATCTTTGAGAACGTCATTGTCACGACAGGTGTTGCTGGGCGTCTGCTAACGCTGAATCATAGGTTTTATATTAACCATTGCCAGTCTTGATTTTTCCTTAATTTCTGGGGCTACGCATTTCGGAAAGTAATTCCCACTACGAATAGCATTTCTCGTTCACTACTGCATCCTAAGTGTAATGTTTACAATCGTCGAACTGCTGCGTTATTTGATGTTACTATAATGTCAATAACCGTTTGTATTTTCCGATGTATCTTCCCTATAAATACAGGCGAATTTCTTTAGTCTTTTATTACCTTTATTCTGCCTGTGGTTCAAATGATGTTTCATGCTTTGAAGTACATTACGTATTTATCAAGCTCTCCACAATTTGACGTTTCCTTGGCTCTCCTTAGCTTTTGGTTTCTGTATGTGCTCAGGAAACGAAAATAGTATTGGAATGGCATCTGCAAGTAGCCGCTTTCGATCGGTGGTAGCATGCATAACTCTTCTTCAAAATGACAAGAGCTTATGTAACTATACTTTGTAGGCTGCCACTTATTACGCCTCATACTAGCTACCAATTGGGTTAGCAACTCCTTGATTTACAAAGGAAATCTGTATAAAGAATAGTTTAATTACAGTTCATATACCTAGGCTACTTACCCAATGGTTAATACGCTTTTGTACCCTATTTAAACAACTGTCATTACATTAAAACGCATCAAATACATCCGTCCTCTGCTTAGCTTTTTAATGGTCGTGAAATAAACATAATTTTGAAACGTGGTAAATGCGAAAGTTAAGTATAATGAATGTTTGTAGACAAATAGACGCTGATACACAACGACCTATAAAAGTACATATCTTTTTCTATGTGTATGATATTCCAACAGTTTTATCAGTGCGGTTGCTGCAGTTGTACGTCGAACATACACTGGGCTTGATTTACCACTAATAATAGCGCTTACACGTTAGCTTAGATCACAAACAGAAGCGTCTGCTCACGCTGCTGCTTCAGACTGACGTTCTCAAATATGGCGCCCAGTGTTGCTTAGTGCTGCCACCCAGAGCGCTGTAGCTTGCCTGTAGCCTCTCTATGTTGTTTATATACCTCTTTGGTGCAAGCACAAGCGATAAGTTATAGTACCACAACTACAGTATCGTCTATGAATTATACTACAATACACATATACAACACTTGAAATAGTTTTGAATATAAACTGAAATATTTTACAGCTGCAGTGTAATGGAACTGAAAGTGTCACGCTACATGTAGTCAGCGATGTTAGCACAAAAGGCAAGTAAATGAAATAATGCAAAGACTATTTAAGACCTTATAATAAACTCCTTTGGATCAACAACTTATTAAATTACACCAAAACAATTAAAATAAGCAGTGTGATCTACACAATGCCCAAACATATACAGATGTAAGTAATAACGACATAAATGCACCATGTTGTATCCATATATACACCACTAAAAATGAATACTATTCTCTGGAATAGGTAACTTAAGAAAATGGGCAAAGCTCGAAAACTTTGAGCATATCAATAAAAAAGCAGCTTTATTAATGACCTTTCTGAAAAAATGACATTTCTGAAAAATGTCTTTTTTTTGTAACAATGAACTATTAAGATAAACACTTTGTGCTCTGCAGGCGAGGCACAGACGTCGGCAGGCGCTACACTGTCTGCCTGACTATCTGAAGTAGCGGTCTCTAACTGCTTCAATAAAGAAATCACTGAGTCACACTCTACAGACTGCCTGAATTTACACTGTGAGTTTAAAAAAGCGCTCGGATAAAGCTCTTCAAAATAAAAACACGAAATTTACGAATTAATTGCTAAGAAAAGGTAAATTACATAACTTAGCTGTTTGCAGACATGATCCCTGCGGCCTGAACTACCAGCACTTTCCGTTACCTCTCAGTAGGTCTAGCTTAAATCTTGACTAGCTTTAGGATTATAATTTAAACTTCTTCTTTAATTTTTTTTTTTCACATGAACATGACAAATATGGCTGAAACCAGTAACATTCGTTAAATTAAAAACAGGATTGTGTTTAGAAGTAAACAAAAATTATAGTCACTCGCCATCTCCTTGAACTAAAAGTATTTTTCCCAACAGCCTATTGCGGCAGTTTTACATATCGACTGATTATAGTCTTCTTTATCGAATCATTATTGGTCGATTGCTTTATTGTGTAAACATAGCTCTCTTCATGCATCAGTCCGAATATTTGCTGCATATATTGTAAAAAACATACAGGGGGTATATAACGTCCGTGGTAGATAGTGAACTCTAATAAATAAAAGTCATAAAATGCGTTTGATTCAATTTATGTAATAAATAAATTTTCAACATGATTTACGTGCTGTGCAATGCATAATTTGGCACGCTTGCAATATTAATGTGAACTCGATGGAATAGGCCTGTGAAAAGTCGTCGATTTTAGCACACTGGCTGATAAAGCATTCTGTCAGGCGGCTTTAATTTTTAATCTCCACAGAGTAAACTTTCTCTTTCAGCATATCCTAGGAAAATAAATCAAGGAGAGAAAGATTCTGCAGTCGAAGAGAACATTCCACAAGAACTCTGCTCTCACTCCAGTGAGGAAAATCGTCACTTTAGCAATCTTAAACAGCTAAAATAAAATGGACAGGGGCCCCATTCTGCTGACACCAGTCTGTAAGTCCCTTCCCAAATGATTAATTTGAGAAATCATTTGATCTCTCACCACGTTTTGATAAGTATCACCACTTAATTGTTCATCAATGAAGAAATGTCATTTCCATCTAAGGGAAGCAATATGTTTAACTAGCACGGATGAAACTTCTTCTATGCCAGGTTTTTTGGATGGTTGACCTTGTACCTCACAACTTCGAGGATATTCAATGTACTTAGGCTAGCAAAAACCTTTTATTACCTCGTCTAAAGTTTTTTGGTCGTCCGGAAGGCGGTTTTTCCAACATGCAGTTTTTTCTTTCTTTTTTTTCTTTTTTCTTTTTTTTTTTTTTTTTTAACTTTCATTTCCAGACGGCAGTAAAACCAATACGCTGATTTTGCGATACGACCATCCGTTTAGTCCACGTAAGGGTACCAGTTGCACCCGTTCTTCTTTATGCAAAGCAATGTTTAAATGTGGAAAAAAATGTACTGTTTCATTCATTCTCTTACGTCTGCGTCGTAGTTCGATAACGTTTGGAAGGGGCTGCTGTATAATAATGGATATCGTTGCTTAATGAGTAGTTTTTGGAGAAACTCTCTTTGAACTGTTACTTCTGGTTGTAAAAGACTAAAGACAAATTACCAACTTAATTATAGACCTTAATGTTGGGGACTGATGACCTAGCTCTTTAGTCCCCTCAAAAACCAACAACAACCTAAATGTTGCATTTATACAGTAATTCACATGTACAAAAAGCATCTACACAGTAAATAGCATAGCAACTTGATGAGACTACAGCTCGTCATTTCCTGCCATTACGTCAAACGAAAGTGTCAGAGCAAGACTACAACCCACAGTGTAGCCTATATTATGTTTTAGTGTTGTGTTGTAGTGGTCTTCAGTCCGCATACTGGTTTGATGCTGCTCTCCACGTTACCCTTTCCTGTGCAAACCTCTTCACCTGTGAATAAGAACTGCAACTAACATCCTTTTGACTTTTGAACCTGCTTATTATATTCGTCTCTCGCACTCAGTCTACGATATTTACCCCACTCACTTCCTTATAATGATAAGTTGAAGAGACCTTGATGTCCCAGAACGTGTCCCACTAACCTATGCTTTCTCTTAGTCACCGATCTGACGAAAACTCCTTTCCTCATCGCAGTTCCGTCGAGCACTTCCTCATTAGTTACGTAATATACCCATCTAATCTTCATCAGAGGCAACACATTTCGAAAGCTTCAATCTTTTTTTTGTCTGAATTCCTTATCGTCCACGTATCACTCCCATACACAGCTACACTCCAGACAAATGCTTTCAGAAACGACTTCCTAATATTTAAATTAATATTGGATCTCAACAAATTACGATTCTTCAGATATTCTTTTCTTTCCATAGCCTTTTTGCATTTTATATCTTCTTTACTAAGACCATAAAAAGTTATTTTGCTACCCAAATAACAATACTCAACTACCACCTTTATTGTTTCGTTGTTGTTGTTATGGTCTTCAGTTCGGAGACTGGTTTGATGCAGCTTTCCGCCCTACTCTATCCTGAGCAATCCTTTTCAGCTCCTCATAAGAACGGCAACCCACATACATTTGAATCTGCTTACTACATGCGTCTCTTGGACTCCCTCTACGACTTTTACCCCATTCACTTCCCTCCAATGCTAAATTTACGATTCCTCGATGTCTAAGAATGTATCCTGCCAAGCGATCCCTTCTTTTAGTCAAGGTATGCCAAAAATTCCTTTTCTCCCCAATTTTGTTCAGTACCTCTTCATTAGCTATGCGATCTACCCATCTAATCTTCAACATTCTTCTGCAGCACGACATTTCAAAAGCCTCTATTCTCTTCCTGTCCGCACTGCTTATCGTCCATGTTTCACTCCCGTACAAGGCAACACTCCACACAAATGCCTTCAGAAAAGACTTCCTTACTCTTAAATTAATATTCGATGTTAGCAAATTTCTCTTTTTAAAAACTTATTTTCTTCCCATTGCCATTCTGCATTTTATATCCTCTGTACTGCGACCATCATATTTTATTTTACTACCCAAGTAACAAAACTCATCTACCACCTTTATTGTTTCGTTACCTAATCTAATTCCTTCAGCATCGCCTGTTTTTCTAAGACTACATTCGATTATCTTTGTTTTGCTTTTGTTAATGTTCATTTTATACGCTCTCTTCAACACACTGTCCATTCCATTCAACTGCTCTTCCAGGTCCTTTGCTGTCTCTGATAGAATTATAATGTCATCAGCAAAACGTAATGTTTTAATTTCTTCATCCTGAACTTTAATCCCTATTCCAAATTTTTCCTTGCTTTCCTTCACCGCCTGCTCGATGTACAAATTAAATAACATCGGAGGAAGGCTACAACCCTGTCTTACTCCCTTCCCAACTAATGCTTCCCTTTCATGCACTTCGATTCTAATAAGTGCTGTCTGGCTTTTGTACAAGTTGTAAATAACTGTCATTTCCCTGTATTTTACCCCTACTGACTTCAGAATTTGAAAGAGTGTATTCCAGTCAACATTGTCAAAAGCTTTCTTCAAATCTACAAAAGCCGGACATATTGGTTTTTCCTTTGCTTAACCTCTCTTTTAAGATAAGTCGTAAAGTGAGTATTGCCTCCCGGGTTCCTGCCAAACTGATTTTCCCAGAGGTCAGTTTCTATCAGCTTTTCCATTCTCCTGTAGATAATTCGTTATCTAATCTAATTCCTTCAGCCTCGACTGATTTTCTGACACTACATTCGATTACCCGTGTTTTACTCTCGTTAATGTTCATCTTATACTTTGCTTTCAAGACAATGTCCATTCCGTTCAATTGCTCTTCCAGGGCCTTTGCTGTCTCTGACAGAATGTCAGCATATCGCAAAGTTTTTATTTCCTCTCCATAAACTTTAATTCCTTCTCCAAATTTCTCCTTGTATTCCTTCACAACTTGTTGAATGTATAGATTGAACAACATGGCAAAAAGTCTAGAATCCTATCTTATTCCCTTCCCCACCAATGCTTTCATTTCGTGCCCTTCGACTGTAATAACTGCTGTTTGGTTTTTGTACAAATTGGGTAAAACTCTCCCTATATTTTACCACTGCTACCTTCAGGATTTGAAAGGGTGTATTCCAGTTAACATAGTGAAAAGTTTTCTACAGATCTACAAATGCTAAAAAAGTAGGTTTCCTTTTCCTTAACCTATCGTCTGAGATAAGTCGTAATGCATTACCTCCCGTGTTTCTACATTTCTCCTAAATATAAATTGATCTTCCCCAAGGTAGGATTCACCCAGTTTTTCCTTTCTTCTGTAAATAATTCGTGTTAGTATTTTGCAATCAATACGTATTAAACTGATATTTCTGTAATTTTCACTTTTGTCTGCATTTGCTTTCTTTGGGATTAGGATTACTATATTCTTCTTGAAGTCGGAACGTATTTCCCCTGTCTATGCATCTTGCAATGCCAGGTAGAACAATTTCTTCATGACTGGTTCTGCTAACAATATAAGCAGTTCAGATGGAATATCATCTACTGCAGGGGCTTTGTTTCGACTCAAATCTTTTAGTTCTCTGTCGAATTCTCCTCGAGGGAAAGTATCTCCTATCCCACCTTGCTCTACATTATCTTCCACTTCTAGAACACTGCCTTCAAGTTCATTTCCTTTGTATAGGCCCACTGTATATGCCTTCCACCTTTCAGCTATCCGTTCTTTGCTTAGTACTGGTTTTTTATCTGAGCTGTTGATATTCATGCAGCTGCTTTTCTTGTCCCCAAATGTTTCTTTAATTTTCCCCTAGTTTTCTACGGTTCTGCATTTGTCCTCTAGCCACATCTGTTTAGCCCTCCTGCCAAACTCATTTTTCATACGTCTGTACTCCCTTTTGCCTACTTGCAGTTTACATTTTTTTCTCACATCAATTCGGTATCTCCTATGAAATCCAGGGATTTCTATTAGGCCTTGTCCTTCTACCTATATGATCTTCTGCCCCCTTCACTATCTCTCAGAGCTACCCATTCTTCTGCTACGTACTGTATTACTCTATCTGAAATTCTGAAAGAACCTCTGGTTCCTTCAATGTGTACACGATCCAGTTCCTTTGTAGTCTCTTAAGCTTTAATCAACAGTTCATAACCAATAAGTTATTATCAGAGTCTGTATCTGCCCCTGGATATGTCTTACAGTTTAAAACCTGATTTCTAAATCTATTACTTACCATTATCAAGTAAATCTAGTACCTTCCAGTGTCTCCTGGTCTCATCCATGTATATAATCTTCTTTCATGATGTTTAAACCAAGCGTTTATGATTATTAGATTGTGCTCTGCACAAAATTCTACAAGTGATCTTCTTTTTCATTCCTTTTCTCCAGGCCATATTTACCTAATACATTTCCTTCTCTTCCCTTTCCCTACCGAGTTCCAGTCCCCCATCACAATCAAATTTTCCTCTTCCTTAGCTGTCTAAATAATTTCCTTTATCTCCGCATCATTCTTGGAGTTCCAGATCACTGGCCGAGCTAGATGGCATATAAACTTGTACCACTGTGGTCGGTGTAGTCTTTGTGTCTATCTTTGCTACGATAATGTGTTCACTTTGCTGTTCATAGTAACTTACCCGCATTCCTCTTTTCTTATTCATTATCAGACCTACTCCTGCATTACCCCCAACCGATTATGTATTTATAACTTTGTACTCCTCCTGCCACCGAACTTCAATAATTCCCACCACATCTAACTTCAACCTATCCATTTATCTTGTTAAATTTTCTAACTTACCTACATGATCAAGGATTAGAATATTCCATGCACCGATCCGTAGAATGCCTGTTTTGTTCTTCTTGAAGACATCTTACTGAGTATTCCCCTTCCGAAGATCCGAATGGTTGACTATTTTACCTCTGGAATATTTTACCCAAGATTAGATTAAATTGACACTTGTTTCATAGACCATAAATACGACGTTTCGCAACCATGATGATCGTGTCAGTTTATAAACGGTATCTACACATGACAGTCAATATTTCAAGGCTTATATATATTTATATATGTGTTTAGCGAAATTTCTAAGTTTTAGCTAGTAATTCATCTAAAGTGTAGAAGAAGGTGCCATTTAAGTTCTTTTTAAATATTATTTGGCTATCAATAAAGATGGCAAGTGAGTTTTGTTACTTGGGCAGTAAAATAACATGCGATGGTCGCAGTACAGAGGATATAAAATGCAGAATGGCAATGGGAAGAAAGGCGTTTTTGAAAAAGAGAAATTTGTTGATACCGAATATTAATTTAAGTGTAAGGAAGTCCTTTCTGGAGGCGTTTGTGTGGAGTTTGGCCTTGTATGGGAGCGAAACATGGACGATAAACAGTGTGGACAGGAAGAGGATAGAGGCTTTTGAAATGTGGTGTTACAGAAAAATGCTGAAAATTAGATGGGTGGATCGCATAACTAATGAAGAGTTACTGAACAGAATTGGGGAGAAAAGGAATTTATGGAATACCTTGACTAAAAGAAGGGATCGATTGGTAGGACACATTTGTTACTCTCACATCAGGATCGGGATTTATTTAGGGAAAACACATGGAAGGGTAACCCGTCAATAGACGTCGTTAGTTGGTTGATTTAAAAATAAATCAGATATTTATTAACAATAATAATTCCTAAATGGCTAATATTTAACAAATTCAAGGAGAAACAGCATTTTAAAACACAAGCCTCAGGTGACAGAAAATTATAGTTACAATTGCACTGTTTTTAGGAAAAACATTAAAAAAGTTAATCACGCCTTCTACTCAAGATTACCTAAACACAATTAAAAGCAAGATTTGAACAACACGCCCCAGGCGAGAGAAAAATTTACAGGTACACTGTTTTTAAGAAAAAACATTATCAAAGTTAAGCACAATTTACAATTTGCTAGAAGCAAGGTTTAAACAACACGCCGCAGGCGAGAGGAAATTAAAGTTACAGGTACACTGTTTTTAAGGGAAAACATTAACAATTTTAAAGTGGCCTTTAAGAGCAAATTTCAAATTTCAAGGCAAACCTTTACCAATAAGGAGAACATTAACTCGCAACTAACACGACTAAAATGAACAACAAGCAAGACCGACTGAAGATATAATATAGGTTTAGAGGCAGAGGGACATTTGAAATCACGGCTTTCTGCTGCGCAGAACTACGCCAAGAAATACTTAACTAAAACTGTAAGAGCGAGCACGCTATGACGTGCCCTGTTGAGAACGACCTAGGACCCGAGAGCTACCAGGAATGCCGTCGAAATCGCCAGCCTACATACGTAACTCCAATCCAGGGGCCACGCACTCCTCTCGCCAGAAGTTACCTGCGAACACACAAGCAAAGGACCAGAATCGTATTCCACAAGACAGAATACAAAGCATTCAATATCTTAAACTAAAATGAAAATCAACCCAAGATCACAGTACCTTTAACAAGCAATAATTAAATAAACTTCTGCACAAGTTTAAATTTAATCAGCTAACTATCTAAATAATAACAACCGGAAGCCCCACTTCCAAGCTATTTCAGTGCCACAAAAAAAAAAAAAAAAAAAAAAAAAAAAAAAAAAAAAAAAAAAAAAAAAATAGTTCAAATGTTTGTAAGGCTTATGGAACTTAACTACAGGATCATCAGTCCCTAAACTTACAAACTACTTATGAACTACTTACGAACTAGGACTGCACAAATATCCATGCCCGAGTGGGGATGCGAACCCCCGACCGTAGTGCCGTAGTGGCCGTGCAGACCGTGACTGAAGCGCCTTAGTCCCCTCGGCCACCGCGGCCGGCCCACAGCCACAGGAAAACAGAGTAACTAATCAACACATAGTACAACATGGTACACATAATAACAAATTCCTTAATGGCTATGCTGCCACTCCCGCACACTTCTGCCTTCTTGGTCACGCGCTCCTTTGAAACACGTGCACACTCCCAAATGAGCGTTAACACACGCGGCAATGCATGCACTTAATAAGAGATTAGCAGCAACAACCAGATCATCAGGCGCTAACCGGAGAATAATTACACTGTCGTCAGGCTCCGGCATATGAACTTCAAGCTGCTTAAACAGCAAAATCTGCACCAATTAATATATAGGTCCTTAACAACCAGAACAGAGGAAACATTCAACTTGCAGATGGGTCGTCGGAACGAAGAAACCATCACGATCCAGAGCTCCAGTGACTGCTTTTCCAACCCGGGTGCTCACTGATGGTCATTCTAACGTCATAACGATCGCTCGGCCGGAAACCACAATGATTTCACCAGGGCAGCGCGAAACACAACAAACTGTCAACGGCCCATCGCTGCGCACAGCGCGTCCTCTACACCACGTGTCTTGCTTAGCGATGTCCACACGGACCAGCGAACCGACACACCAAAGATAATACAGAAAACACCATCGACAGCCAAAAAAAAAAAAAAAAAAAAAAAAAAAAAACTGGCACCAGTGGCCCCGAAAACGCCAGCCAGAACCATATGGTTCAACATTCTTAGACATCAAGGAATGGAAGAAAGCGTGTGGGGTGGGGGAGACCAAGAGATGAATACAGTGAGCAGATTTAAATGGATGTAGGTTGCAGGTCTTATGAGGAGATGACGAGGTTTGCTCAGGATAGAGTAGGGTGGAAAGATGCATCAAACCAGTCTCCGGACTGAAGACAACAACAACAACGCGCTTTTGTGCAATGAATATTTTTTACTCATTGATAAATGCCCCAGAATACGCTCCCATACAAAAGCAGTGATTGAAGATAGGCATAGTAAGCTAATTTACTAAGATGTATATCACCAAACTTTGTAGTGACCCTATAGAATAAATAGCTGAACTCAATCGTTTCAGCAGATCTTCAATGTGTTTCTTCCAATTCAACCCTCATCAGTGCAAACAAAACTTTTTTTGAATATCCTACCATACCTACATATTTATAAATGTCGTCATGCTGTTTACTGTATGGAACTGTATATACTGAGTTTTATCAAAATTTAATGAGAGTCCATTTGTAGAAAACCACTTTTTAATTTTCTGAAAGACATCATTTACAATTTCTGTTTGTCAGGGGTGATAGCTATACTTGTATCGTCAGCAAAATGAACATCTTAGTATCTTTGTGAATATAGAATGGCAAGTCATTAATATATATTAAGAACAGCAAAGGACCCAAGGCCGAACCTTGTGGGACCACATTTTTGATAGCTCCCCAGTTAGAAGAATTCATAGAGTATAGCATGATGTCCTCGGGAAAAGGAACGACTATAGTTTCCCCTTGCTTCCAACCGTTAGCAGTAACTGTATGGCAAAGCCATATTAGCTGACGTTACAAGGCCAGCTCAGTCAATCATCCACACTGTTGCCCCTATAACTATTAAAAAGCCATCTGTTCCTCTTCAGGAACCACATGTTTGTCTGGCCTCTCCACAGATACCCCTCCGTTGTGGTTGCACCTACGGTACGGCTATCTGCATCGTTGAGGCACGCAAGCCACCCACCTCGGCAATGTCTGTGGTTCATGGTGGTGTATGGTTTCTAATTTCTCGCGTCTTTGTGGTTCATACGTGAAATGTAAGCTGGCGACGGTAGAATCATTCTGCAGCCCTATTCAAATGACGTCTAAAATAACTCAATAATGTTCCTCGAAAAAAACATCGTCATCTCTCCCGGACTTGTCATTTGAGTATTCGCAGCATCTCTACAACACTTGACTGTTGATCGAACCTACCGGTAGCAAATACAGGAGCCCTATTCTTTCTTCTATGTCTTCCTTTAAAGCGACCATATAAAATTTATTCCACATGTCAGTTCATTTATGATTCGTCTAGTAAATCTGCATGAAAATTTTCACAGTTTACGTGGCCTTCTCTACAATATGCCTACATTCGCACTAACGGTGAGTACATCTTTTGACTATAATTTTCTAATGGATAGGGCTAAGGTATTACTTCTTGGTACTGTTTTTACACCTCATACGTCTGGACACTTAGGAACAAAGTCCTGATTTGGCTCACTTGCAACCAACAGTTATGATTAAGGTTTCGCCATCATCTTATCCCTAAAACTACTACAGCACTAGCCACAAGATATACCGCAAGACCACAAAAGGTAAATATAGATGGTCACATTGCTATTGGTATCTGCTTCTCGATAGCCGAATCGAGTGTATGAACCGCTATACACGTATGCTCTTTTCCAGTGTTGATACATATTGATGCTAAGTAAGAATAAACTATTGTTGTGAACAGTAATTTAGGTTTATTGCAAGTCTGACTACACACAGAAGGAAATCAAGTATAGTTACTTGACATCTTTAATTTTCGTTTTGCGGTCATGACTTTAGAACAGTGTGCGTTATGGCCTGTCGTGTAGCTGATATTCGGAATGAGTAATTCAAATGTTTGTAAATCTAAGGGACTTGGCTGCTGCTGCTTGGTTGTCAGTCCTTAGGCTTGCAGACTACTTAAACGAAGTTAAACTAACTTATATTTAGGACAACACACACCCATGCCCGGGGGGAGCACTCGAACCTTCGATAGGGAGCAACCACGCGCTCCGCAGCAAGGCGCCTTAGAGTGCTCGGCCAGTCCACCGCGGTAATGTGAAATTACGCTGGATGAAGATTTCTTTTCACCTGTAAAACATTATCGATTGCTTTAAACCTCGAAAAATCATTATTTAGTTACTTTTTATACTTTTTTGCTCAGGTAAGTGAAATTTTGATGCATCTCGTTAATCTGTAGGAAATTTTTGACAGTATTTGGGCTTGTCTACAATGTTGTAACAGTAATTATACTTTTATCTACAAAATCTACTCAACGTAGTTTTCAAATATATAACATTTCTGTATCTCATTTCGGTACTGTTTCATATATACTACGATTTGACATAAAAGGTAAAATTAAACTGTTTGAACCCAGAAAACAATACATGAAGTAGTTAGAATCAGAAGTTATTAAGGCAAGGTTTTTGAGAAATTCGCTTTATACCACAATATTAGACCTGATAACCAGTTTTTTTTAAAGTGTAAACGATTTGAAGATCAGAAAGTTTTAAGTTTTAAGTTTTAACCAATCATGTTCAATGTACTTCAGTTTAGAAACAGAAGCTGTTGAGTCACCTTTTTGTAGCGTTTGGCCTCGTAAATGCCAATGTATGGCAGGCTGCACTGCTGCTAGCTGTTTAGTCACTGTAAGTTGAAAAATGGCGGAGAAAAGTAGTGAGCTGAGGGTCAACTCTCGAATGAGTATCTATTTGAAGACTATGGGTCGAAAATACAGTAATAATGTGAACTCAGTTCTAAACAAAGAAAACGTAAAACTGGAGTACTATATGCAAAGAGAGCATAAAAATTGATCTTAATTTGAGGAAGAAATTTGTGAAAACGAACGTTTTAAATAAAGCATTGTATGGTAGTGAACCATGCACCGTGGGAATAGAGTAACAAGTGAAGAATCGAAGCGTTTGAGAATAATATTGAATAATAATGTGGACTTATATAAGATAATGAATGAGAAGGTTCTTCACAGAATCAGTGTCGAAAGGTACAGACACTAGTTAGAAGAATGGGTAGGGTCATAGCTCGTGTGTTAAGACATGTGGTTATAGAGGAGGCTGTATATGTTAAACCTGTATATTGGAATACATTCAGCAAACAGTTGAGGAAGGTTGGAAAAGCTACTCTGAAATGAAGAGGCTGGTGCTGAAGAGAAATTCTCTTTCATTTTCTGCTTCGTCTTTACCTCGAACAGTATCATGTAGTCTATAGAATTTCTGTACATCTGTAATCTAATATACATGGTGGATTGGAACTCTGTTGTGTAATAAGTAATACGTGAAAGGAGAATATCGTCTCGACAGCAGCATTCAGTGAGGAGAAAGACATTACAATTCTTTAATAACATTTGGATAGTAACAGCGAATATTATTTTATTTTGTTTTATTTTATTTATTTATTTATTTTTGCGGTCGCTGATTGGCTGATCGTGTTTGTTTGTTCTTTGTGGTTCGATATGTCCTTTTTTATTATTACAAAGCGCATTTAACCCTCTAACCAGCCGCGCTGAACCACGGTGCCCGGCATTCGAACCTGAGACCTTTGCCTTTCACGGGCAAGTGGTCTACCGAATGAGCTATCCCGGTACGCTTCACGGACCATCATCACAACTTTACTTCTGCCAGTACCTCGCCTCTTACATTCCAAATTTCAGGATGGGATGGCTCAGTCGGTAGAGCACTTGCTCGTGAAAGGCAAAGTTCCCATGTTCGGCAAACAATTTTAATCTGCCAGGAAGTTTCATATCAGCGCACACTCCGCTGCAGACTGAAAGTTTCATTCTGGACACTAAAATATATTGGACCCAGCTGACCACTTCATCTACTAACCATCTCACAGGAAGCCCACAATAGAGTAAAACTACTAAGAGGTGGAACTTGGGGATTCTATCCCTCCACTACCATCCACACATAAAAAACATGATCCCACCCATCGTTTGTTAGTCGCAAGGCTATCTCCCTAAATCCTATCGTCTCTTCACATCCTTGAACGCCAGGCACTCCGATTCGCTTTCCTTATCAGACCATTTAGGAACTCATCACATTCCCACTTCTCCTCACTAACAATGAACATCTCCGAACAACCTACACGATCTGCAAACTTGATTCCACAAATCCTTTAGTTTCCTCTCTACTTTCCAAGTCTAGTCTGCTGCTGCGCTTCTAGCAACGCATCCTACCATCCCAACACCTAGACACCCTTCGTATACTCTCCGAAAGAAACTGTAATATTGCGCTTTTTTAATCCCATCAGGTGTTAGCGTGGTAGTTAATGTTCGGGGCCGCTTTTAAAGTTTCACTGGCGTTGTAATATTACAGGGAAATAACTTGGTGGACTGACACATTTAAGTAACTTTATAAATAGCAGCCTCAGAAAAGGAGGCGGAATCTGCCTTTAAAGTTTACCGACGGTAGTAATTTGGAATAAAAGCAACAACTGAGTACAATATTACACAAAGAATCTAACAGATTCCTCGATGACCTTTCTTACCAATATGTTTGCTTCTAGTTGTTTGGATCGTAGCAGATGAGGCTGTAAAACTCTTGTTGCATTATGTAAAATGAATGCTTGATTTACTGAGAGCGGGTTATGCTAATTGAATGACCGTTTAAAAAATAGTAACTCAACTTTCGTGACAAATGGCTCTTTAAATCGATTGCCGCGGTGGAGTAGCCGAGCGGTCTAAAGCGTCTCGCAGCGGAGCGCGCGGTTGCTCGCCGCGTGGAGGTTCGAGTCCTCCCTGGGGCATGAGTGAGTGTGTTGTCCTTAGGTTAGTTTACCTAGGGTTAAGTAGTTTGTAAGCTACGGACTGATGACCACGCAGTTTGGTCCGATAGATTTACAGACATTTGAACATTTTTTTTTTTTTTAATCGATCGGATTTCGTTTAATTCCGAAGATTTCTTTGCAGGTATAACTAGAAAGTCACATTTATCAAAATTACATATAATGATATCTAGAAGATTCTAGTAAATTGTAGATACAAGCACAACAATGACTCCAGGCATTATGTTACATAATCAAGATTATAGCTGGAAAAATAGAAACACTTCATGAATTATTAAAAGGTGGGTCATTTTAAATAAGTAAAAGATTTCAACTTAACTGATTATATTGTTCTCATATTTCACAAAGAAAACATCTCACACACACAATTGGTAGTGAAGAAATCCCTGACGTGCGACTATCCTTATCGAGCGAGAAAACATGAAAGACGAAGTGCACAACCGCGTTCTGGGCAGCTCATAAAAAATAGATGAACGTGAAAAATATATGAAGAGCGTAATTAGCTGCCAGAGAAAGCGGTGGTCAGCGACAAGCGTCGTAGATACATTGCTTACTGAATAAAAATTTCAATGTAATACTACAAAACTTCAACCTTCTCCCCCTCCCAGGCTACGAACTCCGTCATGATGTTTAAGCATACAGAGGCTCTAAGTCTATGCCCTACAGAAAGATAAGAAGCTCTTTCGTCTGAACCTTAAAACGAAAGCTGTACTAACACTTATAATCCTCGAATCCTCCCTCGGGTATCGATGTTTGTGCTGTAGTTAGTATAAGTTAGTTTATAAGTATTTTGTAAGTTTAGGGACCGATGACCAAATGTTCAAATGTTTGTACAGCTTATGGGACTTAACTACGGGGTCATCAGTCCCTAAACTTACAAACTACTTATGAACTACTTACGAACTAGGACGGCACAAAAGAACAATGCCCGAGGGGAGATTCGAACCCCCGTCCGTAGTGGCCGTGCAGACCGTGACTGAAGCGCCTCAGTCCCCTCGGCCACCGCGGCTGGCGGACCAATGACCTCGCTGTTCAACTGTTCAAATGTTTGTAAATCTATGGGACTTAACTGCGTTGGTTATTACTCCCTAGGCTTACAAACTTCTTAAACTAAGTTAAACTAACCTAAGTCGGTCGCAGTGGCCGATCGGTCTGCGACGCGCCAGTCACAGTCTGCACGGCCGCTAGAGTCGAGGGTTCGAACCCCCCCTCGGGCATGGATGTTTGTGCCGTCTTTATTATAAGGTAGTTTGTACGTTTAGGGACTGATGATCCCACAATTAAGTCCCTTAAGCTTAACAAACATTTGAACATTTTGAAACTAACCTAAGGACAACATAAAGACCCATACCCCAAGGGAGGACTCGAACCTCCGACGGCGAGCAATTGCGCGCTCCGCAGCGAGGCGCCTTACACCCCTCGACTACTCCACCGCGGCAGTTAAGTCCCACATGCTTAACAAATATTTTGTAACTTCTATTCCTACTTACTGGTTACAGCGATGTTACCTTGCAAGGTCTGTCTTGAGAAACCTCACAACGTGTGGAACTAGTTATGAACGCTGACGTTTGATATAGCTGTAACAGTCGTTTCTTTGATCATATTTCATCATCTTATACGCAGCTATGCTGGCTACGTGTTGATAGGCACAGAGATTTCATACACTCTGTTTCCTCTATTCTCTTAAAATGTTCAGATGTTTGTAAATCTAAGAGACTTAACTAAATTCAAATGTTCAAATGTTTGTACAGCTTATGGGACTGAACTAGGGGTCATCAGTCCCTAAACTTACAAACTACTTATGAACTACTTACGAACTAGGACGGCACAAATATCCATGCCCTAGGGGGGATTCGAACCCCCGACCGTAGTGGCCGTGCTGACCGTGACTGGAGCGCCTCAGTCCCCTCGGCCACCGCGGCCGGCAAGAGAAAGACTTAACTATGTTTGTCATTAGTTCCTAGGCTTACGAAGTACTTAAAGTAACTTATGCTAAGGACAGCACAAACACCCATTCCCGAGGAAGGACTGGAACCCACGACGGTGAACGGCCGCGCGCACCGCAGTCAGGTGTCATAGTGCGCACGGCTTTTCTGCTGTGGCTGTATTCTCTTATTAACATACACTTTTCGCAGTGCCGGACCAAGGGGTGGGGGGGGGGGGACGAACCGCCCAGGGTCTTTCGTCTTTGGGCGGAGGGGGGGGGGAGGGGAGGAGAGGGCTCCAAATACCTTGAAAGTACTTTTTTCTTTTTGCAACGCCCTTGGCCTCTCGTTCTAAGACATGCAAACCTAGAAAGCTTTTTTTTTTTTTTTTTCATTTACATAATCCCGTGTTTCTCGCACTGGTGGAAGGCGGAGGCTCCAAATTTCAAATGTTACTTTTTCATAGTATTTCCAAGTAGACGGGGAACCTAATTTTAGTTTGCCGCCGCCACTGGTCCCCGACAGCTTTAGTCCGCCACTGACTGTCCCTAATATCTTTCCTCGACCTTAACACTCCTTGTTTGAACAACATATCAGAAATACGAGTTCCTTTCCGAGCAAATCCCTTTATGTCAGTTTCCATCATTGATCAGCTTTCTCGAAGTCCTTTTCAGTAGCAGGAACCAGACTCTGAAACAGTCTCCCTCACGGGAGGGGACGTAAAGGCATCAGATGGGAGCAACTAACTGCAGGACTAATGATATTTTAGGTTAGTTAGAGAACTCAGTTAATGTCTGTTGTAATATCTCTCACCAATAAGGTGGTCCTAACATAATAATTTGCCGGAATCACAGCCTCTCGACCAGTGCAAATATATTCCTGCGAACTTTGGACGTCACTAAGTTGGAAATAATATGCCTCTTGAAATACTCAGGTCATGGGTAAAAATATAACTGAACCAAGATGGAACCCAAGAATATATAGATCAAATGCTAGAAGCACAACTGTCCGAGGAATTAGTAGGTTATGGGGTTCAAAATAAAGGCCGCGAGTCTTGTGACACGACAAGACCCAAAGATCCATAGTTTCTGCATCTACATGCTTACTCCGCAAGCCACCCGATAGGTGTGTGGCGGAGGGCACCTTGAGTACCACTATCGCTTCTCCCTCCTATTCCAGTCACGTATAGTTCGCAGAAAGAAAGATTGTCGGTATGCCCCTGTGTGGGCTCAAATCTCTCTGATTTTATCTTCATGATCTCTTCGCGAGATATACGTAGGAGGGAGCAATATACTGCTAGACTCCTCCTCGACAAAAGCCTGTACCGAGCGACAGATCGTCTCTCCTGCAAAGTCTTCCACTGGAGTTTATCGATCATCTCCGTAACGCTATCACGAACCTACTTCCTTTGTTTTCGGACTGCATTTCCTTGGGATTCTTCCACTGAATCTATGTCTGGCATCTGATATTACCGATGATTGATTTTATAAGGTTGTTCCATTTTAAATCACTCCTAATGCCTACTCCCAGATAATTTACGGAATTAACTTCCTCCAGTTGCTGACCCGCTATAGTGTAGCTAAATGATACAGGATCTCTCTTCCTACGTATTCGCAGCACATAACACTTGTCTACATTGAGATTGAATTGTCATTCCCTGCGCCATGCCTGAATTCGATACAGATCCTCCTGCGTTTCAGTAAAATTTTCCATTGTTACAACCTCTCTATATACTACAGCGTTATCTGCAAAAAGCCCCAGTGAGCTTCCGATGTTATCCGCAAGGTATATATATATATATATATATATATATATATATATATATAGAACAGAAACGGACCCACCACACTCCCCTGTGGCACACATGACATCACTCTTACTTCGGAAGACTTCTCTCCATTGAGAATGACATGCTGCGTTCTGTTATATAGGAACTCCTCAATCCAATCACAGAATTGGTCTGATAGACCATATGCTCTTACTTTGTTCATTAAACGTCTGCGGGGTGCTGTATCAAACGCCTTGCGGAAGTCAAGAAACACAGCATCTACCTGAGATCCCGTGTCGATGACCCTCTGAGTCTCGTGGACGAATAGTGCGATCTCAGTTTCACACGATCGCCTTTTTCGAAACCCACACTGATTCCGACAGAGCAGATTTCTAGTCTCCAGAAATGTCATTACACTCGAACATAATACATGTTCCCTAATTTTACAATTGGCCAACGTTAGAGATATAGTCGTACATTTAAACGAAACAGTTGCAAAAGTAGACGACAGCAGAATTATGCGCTTACTATCATCAGTCGTGTTATGTTATTTCGTAAACTTCCTTTTGGCTAAGCTACAATATAGATTTCACATGGAGCCGTTTACACTTCGTTAATATAAGTTTGCAATAAGACTACAAGTTGTCAGGGCACAACTTATGCCGACCCAACTATAGGTTAGGAAATTCTGTCTGAAGACTATCGGGCGGTGCCTACTGACTCCACTAGACAAGCACGGAAATTCTACAGTAGCCCATACCGTGATACAGAATGCCTCTCTTGCAGCTCCTGCCACTGGTTTTTCGTGACGCTTTTGCGCCTATTAAATGAACCTGTAATGTGTGCTGCTCTTCCTTGACTTCGTCTATTTCAGTTATCAATCCTTTCTGCTTCGTACTGCAGAATTACCAACAATATTCAAGTGCTGATTGAACGAGCTACTTATTAGATGGTTTCTGTGTCGATGGATCACACTTCCTGAGGACACTGCCAATAAAACTGTATGGCATCTTCCTTAGAAACTATTTATTTTACGTGGGCGTTGCACTGATATCGCCGAATACGCATATTCACGGAATTTTTTAAAATCTGCTGTTGTTCTCAGTCGTGTAGTTGTACATTAAAAGGGACTTTTCCCCCTAAGTATCCACAGGCTGCGGCAGAGCGGCCGAGCGCATTGAGGCGCTATGCTACGATGCCCGAGGCTGTTTACCGTCGGGGGTTCGAATGCCCCTTCTGTCAGGGATGTTCGTTCCGTCGTTAGTATTAGCTAGTTCATAAGTAGTTTGTAAGTTTAGGGACTGATGACCCCACAGTTAAGTCCCATAAGTCTTCCAAACAGTTGAACAGTATCTGCAGTTCGCTGCAGTTCTTTACGTCGAGGGTCAGCTACCAATCCTTGACCCAGCGTCCAACTGGTGCAGATCTTCTGGCATTCCGCTTCATTTTTCTAGCGTTGCGGTATCTCTATAGAGATCAGCAGCATCTGCAAAAAGCCTCATGGAACCGTGTACGCTATGTACTGGGTCATTTAAACTGCCGAATATGAATACAGCCGCGGTGGAGTAGCCGAGCGGTCTTAAGGCGCCTCGCTGCGGAGTGCGCAGTTGCTCGCCGCCGGAGGTTCGAGTCTCCCTGGCGTATGGGTGTGTGTGTTGTACTTAGGTTAATTTACCTCAGTTTAAGTAGTTTGTAAGCTACGGACTGATGACTACGCAGTTTGGTCCAATAGATTTACAAAAATTTTAACATTATTTTATTTTTATTTATTTATTTATTTTTATATAAATACACCTGCAAAGACGATGGTCCGATGACGACAGATGGCACGTGAATTATAGGTATACTAATAATGGTTTCGACCGTCGGAAACAGACTTCTAGTGACATGGCTGGCTTTAAGGGGACAGAGTCGCGAATGCTCTCTCATAAGATGTTAATGTTAAAAAGCGGTAATCTTCAGGTACAATTTCTGAAGAAACTAGTGGAGGTAAAGACCTGAAACTTTTACAGTATACAGATAAAACAACATCTGCAGGTCACAAATAGATTTTTTACTGTATTTTATGTATGCTGTGAGTAATGACTTCATTGTTCTGAGAAAAAGAAATTACGTTTTATATATACCTTGGCGCTTGTAAATTTGTTTTTGTTGTGACTACAGGTCACATATTTTTCTGATTAATCATAGTTTTATTGAGAAAATTTACTGAAAGTGTGATGACTTTATCAGTCTTAGTTTTTGAGAAAAGTGTTACAGAATATCAAAATATGTAGTTTTGAAAGAACTGTATTAAAGTTTTACAAATAAGAAAATAATGTACATTAAAATACAGAGATATTATTATAACATTCCAGCACTATAGTGCAGCTCACCTTCTTCCTCTTTATCTACTTTGCTTCTTTTCTTTGATCTTCTGGCTATCCTGGACACCTTGGCAGGATTTCTTGCAGAAATTTCAGCTTAACGGACACGTTACATGTCAATGTTTTTCAGTCCCTTTGCGGTATTGATGCCATCCTTTGTTCCCAAGAGTCTTAACACATCAGTTTTCTTTTACACGCCAGCATTGAAGCACATTGCTGCATCACCAACATCAAATTTTAACGTTTGTGTTCTAACAAAAACCGTTTTTGGTAGCCTAGACCAGATGACAGAATTGAAACTTTCATTTCAGTTCTGAGTTTTGTCATGGAGACTTTATAAGATCTTGTTGACTAAGGTCTTTGAAAAGGGGCTTCACGGCAAGTAGGATATGTTCTGGAATTGAATTTTTATGCTTATAACTAGAAGATGTAGCTGGGTTGTTGAATTTACACCAGCTGTCAGGATCCCGTGGGAAAAGTTGATGTTGATGTTGACAGTTTGTGAAAGAATATAGCTCAGAGAGCTCTTCTCATTGCTTCTACATTGTTGCAGTAATACCTAATTGCCATACCACAATAATTCTGGTTCATGTCAGTTTCAACTTTTGTCAAGCTATCTTTACCTCCTAACTTTTTTTCCTTACAGATCTTCAGAAGTCGTGATCCCATTTTTTGTACATGACCAATACTCCCTAGTTTATTAATTTTGACTGTAGGCCCGTAAGGTTTATCTTCTACCACTATAGTCATCGGTTAGCAAATGCGCGTGGGGACAGTCATCGCACATTACGAAAAAAAATTAAAAACTTCAAATCTAATCGTCAAATTTGCATGAAATAAACGGTAATTTGTAGCAGAATAATTGGAGCATTGAATAAAAGAAAAAAGAAAAAAATCGATTATTGAGTATGTTCGCGAATGTGTCCCGTTAATACGGAATCTTTACAGCCATACATCTACATGGGATACTCTGCAAATCACATTTAAGTGCCTTGCAGAGGATTAATCGCACCACCTTTGTACTATTCATCTCCCATTCCACTCTCGAATAGCGCGCGGGAAGAAAGAACAACCATCTGAATCTCCCCGTTCGAGCTCTGATTTCTCGTATTTTATTCTAATTATCATTTCTACCTATGTAGGTGGGAGTGAAAATTATATTTTCGCATTCGTAGGAGAATGTTGGTGATTGGAGGTACGCAAGTAGACCACGCCGCAGCGAGAAGCGCCGTTGATGTAAAGATTCCCATCCCAGGTCCTGTATAATTTCCGTGACGCTGTCTCCTCTGTATCGTGACAAAACGATCTGCCCTTCTTTGAACTCTTTCGATGTCTTTCGTCAAACCCATCTGATATGGATCCCAGACTGGGCAGCAATATTCCAAAAAAGGACGAAGAAGCGTAGTGTATGCAGTCTCTTTAGTAGGTCTGTTTCATCTTTTAAGGGTTCTGCCAATAAAACGCAGTGTCCGGTTCGTCTTTCCCACGACATTATCAAAGGTTTTTTTTTCAGTTTAAGTCTGAAGTAATAGTAATTCCTAGATATTTTGTGGAGTTTACGGCCTTCAAGTTTGATTGATTTATCTTGTAAACAAAGTTTAACGGATTTATTTTTGTACTCATGATGACGACTTCACACTTCGCATTATTTAGAATCAACTGCCAATTTTCCCACCATAGTGATATCTTATTTAGATCGTTCTGCAATTGGTTTTGATCTTCAGATGATTTTACTTGACGGTAAATGACGGCGTCATCTGCAAACAACCTAAGAGAGCTACTTAGATTTCCTCCCAAATCGTTTATGTAAATAAGGAACAGCCGAGGACCAATGACTGTACCCTGTGGAACGCCCATTATCACCTCTGTTTTTAGTCGATGCTTTACCATCGATTACTACAGGCTCAAGGTGTGCAGCAAACAGACATCATGCCTCAGAGACACACTTGTGATTCCTAGAGCCAACAGCGAGTTTGAAAGGGGTCGAATTGTGGCCTTCCGAGTGTCAGACCTATGCTGCGATGCGCGAGGCCGTTCCCCGTCGGGAGTTCGAATCCCTCCCTCGGGTATGGATGTTTGTTCTGTCTTTAGTATAAGGTAGTTCACAAGTAGTTTGTAAGTTTAGGGACTGATGACCCTGTAGTTAAGCCCCACAAGCTTCAGAAACATTTGAATTTGATTGCCAGGCAGAGTGGACATGCTGCGTCAGTTGTGCAACGATGCTTGCTGCATTGGTCACGTAAACATTCCCACACCTCTACCTACAGTTCTGGACATCAACGCAGCACAGACATCCGTCAAGCTCGTTGTATTGTAAGGGCAGAAGTGTCAGATCGTACAGCCGCCACAGCACAGATAACAGGGTTTGCAAACCCAGCGTTGTCAACACGACCTGTTGTAAATCGTTTACTAGAACTGAGTCTATGGGTACGCACATCTCTCGCCAATCTTCCAGTGAAAACCACAGCGTCGATGTTCACAGCTTCACTGGTGCCGTCAAGGGATTATGTGTAAGATAGACTGGTGACCAGTCTGTAAGAGATGAAAGTGATGGTCATTGGCCCGTACGACGTAGACATGGCGAGCACTGTCTCTTACAAGGAGAGGACGCCTACTCGTCATCGCCGAATTCATCCAAATTTATGGTACGTACATGTAGGGCGTGGTGAGATATGGAAGTGCACCAAGTGGGAACTACAGATGGCTAAGCGTTTAGGAAATAGAATGTTTGATACGGATCTATCGCCATATCGACCTTATCAACTGCCTCTTGGAGAGTATGTTTAGAAAGCGGTGTTTGACCCAGCGGTAGAGATCGGATCTTTTTTATCGAAAGGTTCGCGGATTCGATTATGCCTGGCGGCAAATATTTTTTTGCTCCTTGGCAATGCGTTCACTACTAACTTCACAATTAACCGTAACACATATGTTATTTTGTATTTATATGTGCACAACAACAACATGGGACGTCATTATTAGAAACAAGCATATTATCTTGCGGACTTGAGGTTGTACGCCACTAGTGCAACCATATGATGTATATTTTTATCGTCAGGTAAAAAATTTAATTAAAAAAATTCAATACTGCAATTACCTAATCGAGAAAGAAGAAGAAATCACTTCCCGAGAAGCTTGCATCAAACTGCATTAGATTAGATTAATACTTGTTCCATAGATCATATATACGACATTTCGTACTGATGTGGAACGTGTTAGTCTAGTAAATGTTGTCTACACTTCACAATCAAAATTTTAAGGATTTTTATTACATTTTTTAAATTTATTTTATTTATTTATTTATTTTTTAAGTTTTATCTAAAAATTCATCTACATTGTAGAAAGAGTTGCCATTCAGAAATTCCTTTAATTTCTTTTTAAATACTAGTTGGCTATCTGTCAGACTTTTGATGCTACTTGGTAAGTGATCAAAGACTTTTGTGGCAGCATAATCAACCCCTTTCTGAGCCAAAATTATATTTAACCTTGAACAGTGAATATCATCCTTTCTCCTAGTGCTATAGCTATGCACACTGCTATTACTTTTGAACTGGGACGGGTTGTTAATAACAAATTTCATGAGTGAATACATGTATTGTGAAGCAACAGTGAAGATCCCTAGATCCCTACACAAATGTCTGCAGGATGCTCTTGGGTGGGCTCCAGCAATTATTCTGATTACGCGCTTTTATAGATCACCAGATGTCGTCGCAAGTATTCAGCGACATCCTGCGTTACGCGTTGTTCCCTGCTGGACTGTGCGATGATAGAAGCTGTTTTCAGAATGTCAAGAGGTTTGTTTTTCTAAGGAGACATAAAAAAAACTTATAAATGCAAAGGGGCGGCATTCATAATGTGGCAAGATGCGGTCAAAATTATTGCTTCCCCTGTTTCTTCGATGAGTATCACTCGGGTACGTTTCATGATCAATGCAAGAGAATGGAAGTACCGATTTACATACACGACGTCCCCAAGTACGCGTTAACTACAGCCCCTTTTTAAATGTTTTTAGTCCCGAATTTCATCCAATGCAGTTTCTTTTTTTGCTTACATAAATTAATAAAATAATATATATGATGTTGCGGTTAATTGTGACGTCAATCTACATCTACATCAGTACTCTGCAAACCACTGTGAAGTGCATGGCAGAGGGTACGTTCAACTGTACCAGTTATTAGGGTTTTTCCCATTCCATTCTCGTATTGAGGTGGGAAGAATGATTGTTTAAATGCCTCTGTGCGTGCTGTAATTAATCTAACCTTGTCCTCACGATCCCTACAGGAACAATATGTAGGTGTACGCATTGCCAAGAAGCAGAAAAAGATTTGCTGCCTGGTGGAATTCAACCCGCGACCTTCTCAATACGACTCCGATCTTTTACCGCTGAACCAAACACCGATTCCTAAATACTACCTCACTGAAACACTTGATAAGATGCACAAACGCTTGGCCATCATGTGAGATTACCGCTCAATAGAAATATTGGTAATTAATAGCATTTGATAATTAAACAGTATGAAGTTCACTGCAAACATTGACCATGCCAATGCACTAAATGTTACACAATTTTAATCTTATTAATTATGGTAGCAATGTATGTACGCAGTTGGGTGACAACATTTATAGTTAGGCCATAGGTAGAAATTCTCCACATTGAGATTTTCTGTGTGCTTGTAGCTGACGGGAGGCCAGCGAGCAGGCCGACGTTGGTGGCTTGTTCCAGCTTAGGATTTTCCCGGCTCGTTTCCGGTGAGGGGAGAGAGGGACAATGGCGAGTGCCAGGTGCAGTGCAGTGCACAGCGCGAAATAAAATATTCTAATTCTACTTGCACATGAAGTAATACGATGCAGTTAGGAACCTTTAAGGCCCTCATTACAAAATAGCCTGTTGACAAATAAAAAATACATTAGCTGATATAGTCACATCTGGCGTAATATGTTAAATTGACAAGGAAAAGTAATAAATTACCAATGAATACAAGACAGTTACACAACTAGCATGGCAATGTTTGTTTATAAAAATAATATATTAACTATTTCTCATTTTATTTTCAATTAATCTTGTGTATTTTATCTTGAAATATTCAGTTAAATCACTTATATGTGATATAATAAATAGAACGATTATAATAAATAGTACAAAGGATGTTTATACCAATATAAAAACCTAAGAAGACGTTTGTTTAATGTGTAGTGTAATTATTTTGATTTTAAGTAAGGTTTTAGAAATGTATTGGCTGAGCGCTGTATGTTGGCAAGTCGGTTAGAACAGCTCACATGGGGAAGTTGATGACGTAGGGGAAAAAACCCAGCAGTTGGGCTTTTGGTGCGCGCGGCCCAGGGTGGCAGTCAGGAGTCGGGAGCGAGTGGTGTAGCTGGCCGGGCGGCGTCGCTCTGCACGGTCGGTGTGTGGATCTCCAGGTGGAGACTACAGATTTTGGTGTGGCAATTGCCAGGTGTGGTTGCTCGTCGTAGACTGCAACAAGTTGAATCGAGTGATACTGTGTGTTGTGAATATTTAACCGGTGGAACAAGGTGTGCATCGCACTGAATTAAAGTGACTGTCTTTTGTTAATGTAACACTTGTCGTCACATAGGCATGAACAGAAACGGTGTTTGAGACAGGTACATGGTGTGAAAACAATTTGCGACAAATATTCATTTTGTCTGGGGGCTCACGAGCTATAACTTTATTTGATAAATGTGTCGACGTACAGACGTATCAGCCACAGGGTTTTAATATGGTGTAATAAACAACATAAAGTGAACTTTCACGTGTTTTCAAAATTAGTAGTTAGTACACCCTTTTCTCAAATGAACTTACTTTATTATGAATTTTTTTTTTTGTTAATCATATGCAGGGAAGGAAAGCTGCGAACGTGTGATATCATCCCCTAGAAAACGAGTCAAACATTAGCAATCACAGTTCCAGTGTTTTTGCATGTTTAGGAATTTGGTTCGCAGTTGGTGGTTGTGAGTTTTAAAAATTAATCTTTCCTTATTTAAACTCTCAACCCGATCTTTCACCCTCGCAATTGGGGGCTCGTCCGGGATAAGTTCACGTTGGATTTGCTCGGACGGAGAGATTAGGATGTGTATAGGACAGTGAACAGTTACGAACAGTTGCAAACAAGTGCGCGGACGCGACGGACAATTTCAAGTGTGTGTGGCGGCTGGCAGCAGAGAGCGGGATAAATTCACACTGGTCTTGCTCGGACAGAGAGGCAGGGTGTGCTTAGGACAGTGATAGTGGACAAAACAGCATAATCGTGGACGATAAGCGAACGCGTCGCTCGGTTAACAACGGTTGGTGGCTGGCAGAGTTCGGGCGCGGGCATCCATAACCGGCGATCGACGGCGCATCGGCCCGGCAGCAGTGAGCGGCGGCGTGCGGGATCCACGGACTCAAATTTCATCGTCTGCCACGGACAGCAGTGATCATGGGAACTTCGCAAGTCACCAACGGAACGTCGGGACCCAGCAGCTTCTATTCTACAAAGAATAAGGGATGCAGTGAGGACATATTCCAGCCACAGCTTCTACAACAGACGGCAGAAAGCATTGGGGACGTCGCAGCTTGGTGCAGCAACTTCTGGATTAAAAGATAAGTAAAGCAGCTGGCGCCATAAATTCTTGTGTGTTAATCAAGCTTCCTTGTGGTACCGAAAATGGATCTGGGTTTTAAAAAGTCGCCAAGCGAAGTAGATTCAGAGAGTAGCATACAAGAAAGTCCAGAGAGGGTAAATACTGGGGTAATGTTGTTGGCACTGGAGATGATCGCAGTCATGTTAGCGAGTTTTAGCTCAAATTTAGAATCAAAAATAGAAAATTCAAATTCAAATTTAGAATCAAAAACAGAAAATTCAAACTTAAATTTAGAATCAAATTTAAGATAAGAAATAGGAACTGTAAAATCAGAATTGAAAACAGACTTTAAGGCAGACATTGGGGCACTACAAAATTCAATGTTTGCATTAAAGGCAGAAATATTCAGACAAAAAGATAGGAAGTCTAACATAACGGTTTGAAAATAGGGAAAAGGAGATACATGCCAGAATTGGTACTATTGAGACTGAGGTAGGAGGCAAGTTAGATGCTGTGAAACAAATATGTGGTCACAGGAATGAGGGCACTATGCAGGCATTGGCTGAGGTTGACAAGAGGATGGTGGCAGGTATTGAGGAAACAAAAACTTTGTTGTCAGGAAAATTTGATAATGCAGAATGTAACTTTAGGAAAAAGATAGAACAAGTAGTGAGAGTAAACAATACTGAGATTGAGAAGGTGAACACTAGAATAAATAATCTAGAATTGGGTACTGCATCAGGAAACACTAATTGGTCCATGGTGCAGACACCTAATGGCAAAAAGTTTTCAGGAGTGGGTAATTATCATCCAGTAGTTTTTTTGGCTGCATGCAAGGACCAATTTGTGCCTGGTATGTCAGACCAGTGTAAAGTGAAGTTACCAAAGAGACTGCTTGACTATTCTGCTCAAACTTGGGCAAATCAGTGTGCTGATAAATTTGTTACTTTTGAGGCGTTTGAAAAGTTGTTTTTAAATAAGTATTGGGGGGAGGCCAAGCGAGCTAAGATACAAAATGAATTCTTGAACGGGCCAAACTATGTGAAAGGGAAACAGAGCATGAAGGAATTTTGTCAGGAGGAACTTGAGAAACTAGTGCATTTAGAGACACCTTTGAGTCTTTTAGCAGTAATTTCCACTTTGTGTAGGAGGTTACCTGCAGATTTGCATTGGCAGTTATTTCACCATCCCACAGATTCAGCTGAGAATTTCATTGAATTTGTAGAAAAGATAGATCAGGGTTTAGTTAGGGAAAGACAGCTCAGGGGGACACAGTATGTGAACCACAATGAAAACAGAGGCAGTAGAAATGGGGGTCACAACCAGGGAAACCACAATAGAGAGAGAAATTTAAATGAAAATTGGAGAGGTAACAATAACAGAGGAGACAACTGGGATAATAGAAGCCAGAGGGAAACATGGGAAAATGATAGGAGAAATCAAAGGCAGGAAGGTGGAAATAGGAATGGGGATAACAGTAGGAGAGAAAATCAGAGACAGAATCAAGGAAACTAAGATTTGTTCCAAATGAGGTCCGTTTTGGGACAAGGAACTATTCTAGTAACAGGACCAGAAAATAGGATAACAGGGGATCTAATAACCATAATTACAGTAGGAATAGAGATGGGGAGAGAAGGGAAGAACAACTGTGTCACATGGACAGAGATGATGATAGGAAAGAGGAAGTAGGAGTTCACAAGGGCAAGGATACAGAAAAGAGGGAAGAAAACATAAATAGAGTAAGCAAGGAAAGGAGAAAAGAGAGGAAAGTATGTGTCAGATGGATGCGGTTATAGGTAGTGAGGAAATTTTTGGGGATGGTTCATGCAACATGACAAAAGAAAGGCAAACAGGAGGAGAAAGGATAGGAATGAGGACAGTGAAGGGGAATATGATGTGCGAAATTTATTCAATAACAAATGTAAGGAGTATGACAATAGTGTTGGGTTAGCCTTATTTTTGAGTGACTCAGAGGCACCAGTGTTGACTAATTGTAAAAGTGTGATTGTGAACAGTGATAATGGGATTTATAAACAAACTGGCCCAGCTAAAACTAGTGAGGGTACTGGAGCCAGCATGGTTGTTGTAGAAAGATTGAATGAAGGCAAATGTGAAAACAGTGATGAGTGTAATGCTAGTTGTAAATTAACTGGTCCAGCAATAAAAATTAATGGCACTGGAACCAGCACAAAAGTGATGCATGGGATAAGTGGTGTTGAGTGTGTGAATGAGAATGAATGGAGTTCTGAATTTAAAAAGATTAAATGTGATCCAGTAAAAACAATAAATGGCACTGGGTCTAGTATGAATAATGAGAGAAGTGTGAATGTTTCTGAAGTAGGTGAAATTGTCAATACTGATGTACACCCACGTGTAACTGATGATGTGTTGGGACAGGACAGAGGTATTATTGAGAAGATAAAGTGGATTAGGAAGTGGGCACCAGATGATTGGCTATTACACAAATATGAGTATTTGGTCCGACTTGGGAAGCAATGTTTAGGAATTTGGTTCGCAGTTGGTGGTTGTGAGTTTTAAAAATTAATCTTTCCCTATTTAAATCCTCAACCCGATCTTTCAACCTCGCAATCTGCAGTTCCCACCTGGGGCACTTTCGTGCCTTACGACGCCCTACATGTACCATAAATTTGGACGAATTCTGCGATGACGAGTAGGCGTCCTCTCCTTGTTAGAGTGCATTCATCCAACACACAGGCCCATCGCAACCTTCTGTCCTGGGTAGCGATGGAAATGAAATGAGCGTATGGCTTTCTTGGCCTGAGGAACCATTGCGGTTTTTTTCGGCCGCCTTGGTGTAAGTCTTTTTATTTGACGCCGCGTGGGCGAATTACGTGCCAATGATGATGATTAGGAGAACACACAACACCCAGTCCCCTGCCGGGAATCGAACCCGGACCTCCTGCGTGGTAGTCAGCGACGCTACCGCTGAGCTACGGAGGCGGACCCTGTGTAGCGATAAGCTAAGACTCTCGTTCACTTTTGTTATGTTTGACGGAATGGTGGACACCAATGGGTATGTGCACAACATTGTGTTCTTCTGCCATTCTTGCAACAAAACGGTGATGTGTTGTTGCAACAGAATAATGGTATCCCTCGGACTGCACGTCAAAGTCATCGTGTTCTACAAGACATGCAGCAGTTGACCTGCACTATCTCCGGACTTGTTTCCATTCGAGCATGTGCGGGAGATGATGGGACAATAACTAACATATGCAACTTGTCAACCAGTAACTGTTGCAGAACAACGCAAAAAGGTCGAACAGACGAGTAATACTGTGTCCCAAGACAGTGTTCGCCATCTATATGATCAAAATGTGCCAGACGCAGCGGCTGCTTTGCCGCCCACGGAGTCTACCTTTCCCACTAATACGGCTGTTTCAGCGTGGATCCACACCTCGTACCTTATTATCGTTTGAGCTATTGATCTGCAAATGTAATCTTTTGATATACTCCATATGCAATTGGATGTATTGGAAACTGCAATAGAATGTTGTTGTTGTTGTGGTCTTCAGTCTGCAGACTGGTTTCATGCAGCTCTCCACGCTACCCTGTCCTGTGCAAGTCTTCTTCATTTGAGAATACATTTCGCAACCTACATCCTTTTGAATCTGCTTATTTCATTCATCTCTTGGTCTCCCTCTACGATTTTTACCCCACATACTTCCTTCTAATGCTAAGTTGAGAATTCCTGATGTCTCAGAATGTGTCCCACCAGTCTACCCCTTCTCTCAGTTAGGATATGCCAGACCCCTTTTCTCCCCAATTCGGTTAAGAACCTCGTCATTAGTTAAGTGATCTACCCATCTAAGTTTCATCATTCGTCTGTAGCAACACATTTCAAAAGCTTCTATCATCTTTGTGTCTAAACTCCTTATCGTACACGTTTCACTCCCATACAACGCTATACTCCAGACAAATGCTTTCAGGAAGGACTTCCTAACGTTTAAACTAATGTTGGATGTCAACAAATTTTGCTAGTTCAAAAACAGTTTTCTTCCCATAGCCATTCTACATTTTCTTTACTTTGGCTATCAGAAGTTATTTTGCTACCGAAATAAAAAAAAACTTTTATTGTCTCATTACCTAATCCGATTCCTTCAGCATCGCATGATTTTCTGACATTACATTCCATTACCCTAGTTTTACTCTTATATATTCCTTTCAAGACACTGTCCATGCTGGCCGCGGTGGCCGAGGTGACTGAGGCGCTCCAGTTACTTTCAGCACGGCCACTACGGTCGGGGGTTTGAATCCCCCCTCGGGCATGGATATTTATGCCGTCCTAGTTCGTAAGTAGTTCATAAGTAGTTTGTAAGTTTAGGGACTGATGACCCCGTAGTTAAGTCCCATAACCTTAACAAACATGTAAACAAACATTGTCCATTCCATTCAATAGCTCCTCCAGATCCTTTGCAGTCTCTGACAAAATTACTATGTCATCGGCAAACCGCAACGTATTTTTTTTTCTTCTCCCTGAACTTTAATTCTCTCTCCAAATTTTTTCTTGCATCCCTTCACTGATTGCTCAGTGTACATATTGAACAACATAGGAGGAAAGGCTACAACCCTGTCATTCTCCCTTCTCAACCTGTGCGTCTCTTTCTTGCCCTTCGAGTCTGATAACTGCTATCTGGTTTTTGTATAGGTTGAATATAACTCTTCGTTCCCTATATTTTACCCCTGCTACCTTCAGAATTTCGAAGAGTGTACTCCATTCGACATTGTCAAAAGCTTTCTCCAAATCTACAAACGCTAAAAACGTAGGTTTGTCTTTTCTTAGCATATCTTCTAAGATAAGTCGTAATGTGAGTATTGTCTCTTGTGTTCCTACATTTCTCCTAATCCAAAGTGATGTTCCCAGACGTCTGATTCCACAAGTTTTTCCATTCGTCTGTAAAAAATTCGTGTTGGTATTTTGCAACCATGACTTATTTAAGTGCAATTTTCACACTTGTCTACACTTGCTTTCTATGGAATTGGAATTACAATACTCTTCTTGAAGTCGGAGGGTATTTCTCCTGTCTCATACATCTTGCATACCAGTTGGAACAATTTTTTCATGACAGGGTCACCTAACGATATCAGCAGTTCGGACGGAATATCATCTACCCCAGAGGCCTTGTTTCGACTCAAGTCCTTCAGCGCTCTGTCAAATTCTTCTTGCAGTATCATATCTCCTATCTCATCTTCCTCCACTTCGTTTTCCATTTCTAGAATACTGCCTTCAAGTTTAATCCCTTTGTATAGGCCCTCTATATAGTCATTTCTCAGTTTTTATTTCCGGTAGTGTATTATTACAACGGAAGACTTTCCTAATTTGCGAATTTCATTTTATGTTACTTTTGTTTAGACACTCTTGAATTCATTCAGACACTTTAAAAGAGTGACCACGAGTCCTTTGAGACCTGCACGTGCTTGTCGCTACAGTAATGAATACATCTAAATTTATGTAAATACTCTGCAAATCACACAGAAATACCTGGTAGAGGGTTCATCGAACAGACTTTATTATATTTCTCTACCGTTCCTTTCTCTGTTAGTGTACGGGAAAAAGGAACAGCCATATCTTTCAGTTTTCGATGTGATTTCTTTTATTCTATTTTGAAAGTAATATCTCCGTATGTAAGTGCGTTCTAGCAAAATATGTTTGTATTCGGAAGAGAGAGATAGTGACAGATATTTCGTAAGTACATGTCGCCGCAACGAATATAACCTTCCTTAAGTGAGTTCCGCCCCAACTTTCTGTATACAACCTGTCAGTCCCACTTAGTGGAGATCCCACATCGGGCACCAAAACTCCAAAACAGGACGCACAAGTGTAGTGTAGGCAGTTTCTTTAGTAGAATTTTTGCATGTTCTAAGTGTTCTGACAAAGAAACGTAGCCTTCCCTACAATATATTCTATACGTTCTTTCCAATTTAAGTTGTTTTTAATTGTTTTCACTGGGTATTTCGTTGAATTTGCGGTCTGCAGATTTGATTGATTTATGTTGTAAATGAAGTTTAATGGATTTCTTTTAGTGTCCGTATGGATGACTTAACATTTACAGTTATTTGGGGTCAATTGTCATTTTTGCGCCATGCAGATATCTAAATCGTTTTACATATGCTTTTGATGTTCTGGTAACTTTACTAACCGATAAATAATACCGTCGTCCACAAATAGTGTAAGGTCCTACTGACACGGTGATACGCAATTCGCCTCTCCAGTTACCTGACAACCAGAAGACTGGGAGGCTGTACGACTCGAGTGGCCGATTACAATCACACAGGCGCGCCTCTGGTCTGTAATATGAAAACAAAAACAACTGTAGGATCAGAAGTGACGTCTGTTCCTTCAGAATAGACCCCACGTATGTATATATACAAATTTGTAGATCTGTCGGTATGGGGTTAGGAATTTGTTATGGATTAGAAACAATTACATTTTAGTCGATTTCAAAAACACATTTAAATATTAAAAAAAATGAAATAACTATGTTCTAGATTTTGGTCTAGTGCATGTGAATTTTTTAATAGATTTCAAATATTAAGATGCATTACCGCAGACATGTAACTTTCAGGTTAATTTCAGTTTTCTTATGTGAGTGAAGAGGCTGTGTAGCAGACAAACTGAGCGAGAATCGGGAATCTCAAAAACGTCGGTGTTGAGAATTCTACATCAACATACCATATTTCTGTGCACCAGGAATTGCATAGCGAAGACTTTGAACGTCGTGTACAGTTTTGCCACTGGGCACAAAATGAATTACGGGACGATAACAGACTTTTTTTTCGTGTACTGTTTAGTGACGAAGCGTCATTCACATACAGAGGTAACGTAAACCGGCATAATATGCACTATTGGGCAACGGAAAATCCACGATGGCAGCGACAAGTGGAATATCAGCAACCTTGGCGGGTTAATGTATGGTGCAGCATTATGGGAGGAAGGAAAATTGCCCCCTATTTTATCGACAGCAATCTAAATGGTGCAATATATGCTGATTTCTTACGTAATGTTCTACCGAATTTACTACAAGATGTTTTACTGCATGAGAGAATGGCGATGTACTTTCACCATGATGGATGTTCGTTACATGGCTCGCGTGCTGTTGAAGCTGTCTTATATGGAATATTTAGAAGCAGTCATACCATGGCCCGCACGTTCACCGGATCTTACATCCCCGGATTTCTTTCTGTGGGGAAAACTAAAGGATATTTGTTATCGTGATTCACCGACAACGCATGAAAACATGCGTCAGCGCATTGTCAATGCATGTAAGAACATTACTGAAGGCGAACTACTCGCAGTTCAGAGGAATTTCGTTACGCGTATTGCCAAATCGATTGAAGTTGAAGGACATCATTTTGATCATTTATTGAAGTCATAAAGTAATTATAGGTAATCACACAGTAACAGCATGCGTATGATAATTTCAAAAAAGTTATAACCTGCCTGTTACCCACTGTTCGTCTAAAATTGTGAGAAATATGTTTGTGAATATTACAGCGCCATCTATCACAAAGCGAGAAAAGGTTCCTAATAAAACATTCATATTTATTTACGTACTAGACGAATATGTAAGGGGCACCTATTTAAAAAAATGCAGTTGATATCCGTTTGACCTATGGCAGCGCCATCTAGCGGGCCAACCATAGCGCCATCTGTTTTCTCCCTTCAAGCCAGAAAAGTTTTGTTCTTTGTAGTTTTATCGTTTGATGCTTATTTCGTGTGATATTTGGCCCGGTTACTATCAATGGACGACACTCATCACATCATGGAGGTAACCAGCAGTACTTCCTGAATCTGCGTTGACTATGAGGTCCTTCTCTTAGAATGAAACGCGCCTGTAGCAGACGGCTTTCAAAAACATGTTTACATTTACATCTACACATCTACATGGGATACTCTGCAAATCACATTTAAGTGCCCGGCAGAGGGTTCATCGAACCACCGTTACACTATGTATCTCCCATTCCGTTCTCGAATAGCGCGCGGGAAGAAAGAACACTTGAATCTCTCCGTTCGAGCTCTGATTTCTCGTATTTTATTCTGATGATCATTTCTACCTATGTAAGTGGGAGTCAACACAATATTTTTCCATTCAGAGGAGAATGTTTGCGATTGGAGTTTCGTAAGTAGCCCTCGCCCGCAGCGATAAGCGCCGTTGTTGTACTGATTCCCATCCCAGATCCTGTATCATTTCCGTAACGCTGTCTCCCCTGTATCGTGACAATAAGTAACAGGCTGCCCTTCTTTGGACTCTTTCGACGTCATCCGTCAAACCCACCTGATAAGGATCCCACACTGGGCAGCAATAGTCGGAAAAAGGACGGACAAGCGTAGTGTATGCAGTTTCTTTCGTAGTTCTGTTGCATTTTTTAAGGACTCTGCCAATTAAACGCAGTCTCCGGTTCGCCTTTCCCACGACATTATCTACGTGTTCTTTCCAGTTTAAGTCTGAAGTAATAGTAATTCCTAGGTATTTTGTGGAGTTTATGGCCTTCACTTTTGATTGATTTATCTTGTATACAAAGTTTAATGGATTTCTTTTCGTATTCATGTGGATGACTCTTACTTCTCATTATTTAGAGCCAACTGCCAATCTTGACACCATACTGATATGTTATTTAGATCGTTCTGCAGTTGGTTTTGATCTTCAGATGATTTTACTAGACGGTAAATGACGGCGTCAACTGCAAAAAACCTAAGAGAGCTACTTAGATTTTCTCCTCAATAGTTTATGTAAATAAGGAACAGCCCTGTGGAACGCCCGAAAGTACCTCTGTTTTAGTCGATGCCTTACCATCGATTACCACGAACTGTGCCCTCTCTAAGAGGAAATCCCCTATCCAGTCGCAAATTTGGGGCGATATACCGTAACCACGCAATTTGATTAAAAGCCGTTTGTGAGGTACTGTGTCAGAAGCCTTCTGGAAATGAAGAAATACGAAATCGATTTGCGATCCTTTGGCGATAGCACCCATCACTTCGTGTGAGTAAAAAGCTAGTTGTGTTTTGCATGAACGATATTTTCTAAATCCGTGTTTGTGATCCTAAGAGTCGTCCTTATTAACTACTTAAATTAACTTATGCTACGGACAACACACACTCCAATGCCCGAGGGAGAACTCGAACCTCCGACGGCGAGCAACCGCGCGCTCCGCAGCAAGTGCTCGGACACTCCAGCGCGGCTGACGGCTTTCTAGCTGAAGACGTCAGTTAATGCACAGAATGGTCTCCATTCTAGAAAATGGTATTATCCAGCAGTGGATCTCAAGTAACAGACAGCAGCGGCATAATGAGAGTCATTTGCGTCGGTCGCCAGCGCCACAGGGTCAGTTGATCTGAGATGTGGAGGCTACGCCTCGGCTCGGCCGCCTGTAACGCGGGGCCTGCGGCCGTCTGCGGCGCACCGCGAGACGCGAGAGGCGGCCCTGACCGCCGCCCCCGCTGTCTGCAGCCTGGCGCTGTTTAATGGGCCGCGAGGCAAGTGCGCCCTATCCCACTGCCTTCTACGACGCGGCGGCCGCCGACTATCCCTCCGCAAACAGCGGAGCCCCGCGCTTCGGCCTCGGGGTGAGCTGTTAGTGTCGACATTGTACTGCGACTAATTATTAATCACTGCTCAGCAGCCACTACTCTCCAAGGACAGTCGGTCTCGGACTGAGCGTCGCGACCCACTAGTGAGTCATGCGGTCTATTCAGCAGGACCACCACAAGACTCAAAAAACATATTAAAGTTCATTTCGAGAGGGAAATATTATGTTGTTGTTATGGTCTTCAGTCCGGAGACTGGTTTGATGCAGCTCTCCACCATACTCTATCCTGAGCAAGCCTTTTCATCTCCTCATAAGAACGGCAACCCACATCCACTTGAATCTGCTTACTATATGCGTCTCTTGGTCTCCCTCTGCGATTTTTACCCCACACACTTCCCCCCCCCCCCATGCTAAATTTACGATTCCTCGATGTCTAAGAATGTGTCCTACCAAGCGATCCCTTCTTTTAGTCAGGGTATGCCAAAAATTCCTTTTCTCACCAATTCTGTTCAGAACCTTTTCATTAGTTATGCGTTCTACCCACCTAATCTTCAGCATTCTTCTGTAACACCACATTTCAAAAGCCTAAGATATGTACGAAGCTTGTTCCAAACAAGAAACACACGAATTCAGTGCGTTACTAGAAAAATTATGTTGTAATATTGCACCGTAATTGCGATATGGCAACGCCGCGTCCTCTTTCACACGCGTGCGTCACGGTGGAGTAGCCGTGCGGTCTAAGGCGCCTCGCTGCGGAGCGCGCGGTTGCTCGCCGTCGGAGGTCTGAGTCCTTCCTAGGGCATGGGTGTGTGTGTGTGTGTGTGTTGTCCTTAGGTCAGTTTACCATAGTTTACCTCGTTTGTAAGCTACGGACTGATTACCACTCAGTTTGGTCCGATAACTTTACCAACATTTGAACTTTTTTTGGCCCACTTTAGGCTACGGTAGTAACACTAAAAGTGGGCCTTTGCGATCGTCCTTTGACAGCTCGAAATTTAAATGAAAATAACGGCTTAACCATTCACCTGCCACAAAAATTGAATAAACGAATTTGTAGAGGTGAAAATTCTCTACAACTTTGCTCTCTTATGATTTTTTCATATTTCGTATCGTTTGAGAGATATTTGCAAAAATAACGGCGATTTTGGGATGTCTGTCTGTCCGCAACGTGATCCCTGTTTTTAAGACGAACCGTTCAACCGATCAGCACTAAATTTTACAGACATAATTGTAAGCCGTCAGAGACCAGAACCTCCCTTTTTCAAATTTTTCGGACAAAAAATACGGTACTAATACCAAAAAGTCGTTTGTAATATAATTGTAATTGCAAACGAACCGTTCTTCTCACACGAAAATTGAATAACCTAATTGATAGAGGGGAAACTTCTCTACAACTTCGCTTTATTTTATTTTTTTTCATATCTTGCATCGTTGCACAGATATTTACAAAAACAACGGCGATTTGACGATGTCTGTCAATCTGTAACGTGTTCTCACTTTTTAGGTCGAACCGTTCAACCGATCGGCACCAAATTTTACAGACATAATTGTTGGCTACCAGAGACCACAACCTCGCTCTTTCAAATATTTCGGATAAGAAATACGTTAGTAATACAGAAAAAAAACCATTTGTAATGCAGTTTTAATTGCTAATAAACGGTTCATCTGACGCGAAAATTGAATAACCGAAATTCTAGAGGAGAAAATTCTCTACAACTTTGTTCCCTTATGGTTTTTTTTTTTTTTTTTTTTTTTTTTTTTTTTTTTTTTTTTTTCACATCTCGTATCGTTTGAGAGACATTTGCAAAACTAACGGAGATTTGACACCCTTCATTGAATTAACGAAAACCAGCCGTTCGTAGATGTCACGTGACATTCCTCGACCAGAAATCTCTCTGGCATACGCCATCTTGCGTTGCGTATTTGATGATTTTCTTATTGTAACTTACACGTTGTCATTTTAAAGCAATGGGGCACTGAAGAATTAACAAAAACACGTCGTTCTTCGTACGATAAATCAAAAATGTTCAAATGTTTGTAAAGTCTATGGGACTTAACTAAGGGGTTATCAGTCCCTAAACTTACAAACTACTTATGAACTAACTAAAACTAAGGACGGCACAAATATCCATGCCCGAGGGGGGATTCGAACCCCCGACCGCAGGGTCCGTGCAGACCGTGACTGAAGCGCCTCAGTCCCCTCGGCCACCGCGGCCGGCGTACGATAAATGATAATCTATTGTCTACAGATGCATATTAGCATCAGTTAACAACGGCCATCAATAGTATGAGATTAAAGAGTGCAACTTGTAATTGTCAGCGGTAGCGTAGTGAGTAGTGGTTCGGAAGCCGCCACTACCTATTTTTTTTTTTTTTTACTTAAAAGGGTTTCAGACACTCTTACTAATTAATTTTTTATTATTTAGATTATTATTTTGATCCCAAATGTTTGCAAAAACTTATGAAACTACAAAATCTAAAGTGGGTCGTAAAACACGTCAGTGCTTTTTTTTTTCTTTCACATGCGAAAAGTATCATATGAGAAACCTTCTAACTTATTCTTTCTCTGATTGCGAGACCGTACCTTATTTGCTTGTCGTTTAGTGTGTGTATCCGTGTTTATAGTGGCGAATTATTTTGTTACCATGTTTCTATTTTGTTACAAATAATTTTCTGAACGGGCAACCACAGCCTAAATACATTTTGTTAGAATTAAATACACAAAAACCATGAAAACTAAAAATTAAAAATTTACTTCAATAATATAAAGTCCTGGGTGCAGGTGAGTTGAGATAAAGACGTGTTTATCTAGACACAACCAGTTTCAAATCGGTATAGATGCATCTTCAGGTGACATATGTGAATAGGAAATACATCTGAACTAATGACTGGAATATCTAAAGGGACCAATAAATAAGAATTTTAAAATATTTGATAAACATTTTTAAACTGTTTTTTTTTGAAAGGGAGTGCCGAAAGTACTTACTAGAAAAATGATTACATGATATTTATAAATCAGCGTCCAGCATTCAGGAAACCTTGCTAAAATACTCTCACAATAGCGTGTGGTCGTCATTTGATAAATAACATCCTCGATTTATCCATTCCGAAGAAACCAGCAATGTGAGACAGAAATGCTACCCACGGTGAACAATCGCACTGTAAGTGGTCAATATAAACTGCGTAAAAACAAACTATTAAAAAGTGTTTGATAGGAATCATACAATAAACCGCTTACCAGAAACAGACGGCATCTCCAGAACCAAGAAGCACTGCGGCCGTAGTACGTAACTAGTGCATACTCCATCAGACTAAAGTGCTAAATGTGTGATCTGAACGAGGAAAACTGACGCAACAAGCCGTTGACCACTAGAGGCCTCTCCTAACAAGGACAAATGAAGGCTGGGCACCGCGTACCGAATTTACACTGCTGTTGTAATAAAATGATAAAATCCGAATAATAATTTTAAAAAATATGCAAATGGTATGCTAATTATATACTCTTCTCTCAACTTGTAGAACATATGAAAGATAGATGATAACTTGTCAGCCACTTGAGCAACGCTATCATGAATATAAATAATCAAAATCTAGCGTGTTAAACAGTTTACGTCTAAAATTTACAAGTTTCAATCCAGATAGAGAAAGTTTTAAGATGAAGATTAAACACTACCACAAATCTCATTGAGATTATCAATTAATTTGTATAAAATAATTCCTTATTTTAGAAAAAAGATATGTGTGTTCACAGTTCTGTTAACCAGTTTCAAAGCTTGAACTCAGCAAATGAATTGCATGTAATAATAAATTCAGTTTTATATTACATATAACTTTTTATTTCGTATCACGATGTTTATTGGCGATAAACTTCCAAACTGTTCAAACCATCTTAATGAAATTTTCCACAGTGAGTTTGATTAGGAAAGATTTTTCTCCATTAATAATCTAAACATTATTTCTATTGCAAATAATCGGGGCTGTTCTTCTACTTGAAGTCTAGGCTGAAAACAACGCCCTCGGTTGTGAAGCAAGACGCCATGGGTTCCAAACTGGCTGGAATCAAGTAGTCTTCCACTGCCGAGGTGGAGTATCCAAGCGGTATAAGGCGCCTTGCTGCGGAGCGCGCGGTTGCTCGCCGTCGGAGGTTCGAGTCCTCGCTGAGGCATGGGTGTGTGTGTGTTGTTCTTAGGTTAGTTTACCTTAGTTTAAGTAGTTTGTAAGAAACGGACTGATGACCACGTAGTTTGGTCTGATAGATTTACAAACATTTTTTATTTAATCTTCCACTCTGTGTTTTAATCCAGCTTTCGCCTCTCAACGATGTGATGAGTCGCCCGAAACGACACGTGGTTCGGATTCGACGTTCAACTGTTGGTCCCCTTACCCCACTTGGGTAACCGGAGTCAGTTAGTGACACGCAAATTGCTATTATCATTATCCCAGATTTATATAAGGAATTACCGTGCTTTTTAATTTTTTCCTGTACGAAATACCTTAAACGATTTCAATAATATATACAAATTTTTGTTCCCTAAAATACAGGGGTGATTCAAAGAAAAACAGCCTATTATGCGGGTAAGAGACGTGATGTTTTTCCGTGGACGCTAGGGCTCTACGGGCTTTTTTTTTTTTTTTTTTTTTTTTTTTGCAGCGACAAATCGAAAATTACCGTATTTCGAGTTGGTCACGTTTTTGACGAATTGCCTAGGGCGACTAGCAATTACTGGTTGCACTAACGGCACGGATTATTCCAAGCCTTCCGTCCGAAAAATGTTCAAATGTTTGTTAAGCTTATGGGACTTAACTACGGGGTCATCAGTCCCCAAACTTACAAACTACTTATCAACTACCTTATACTAAAGACGGCACAAATATCCATGCCCGAGGGGGGATTCGAACCCCCGACCGTAGTGGCCGTGCAGAGCGTGACTGGACTTCCGTCCGACCCACAGTAGTAAGCAGAAGACCCGGCTTGAAATTTCGGCACAGGAGAACATTTCCGTATGTCGCCCCTGATCATTCAATATTGGACCAGGTGAGATATCATACACAATACACATATGGTAACGTCTTTTATTCACATATTGGTTACAATTAAAATTTGTATGTGATACAGTATGATATTTTGCTGTCTCCACTATTTACTTGAGGTTTACATGCCGTTTATTTATAGCGAGGCACCTTGGGGCTACCATAATAGTGAATAAGTCATTCTCTTTGCCCTCTAATGTGAAGTGTGATCATCTCGGACGGCGACTGCAGTTGCGCTTCTGCGTGGCATGGACAGTGTGAGGTTATCAATCAGCTCTTGAGGCATATTTGGCCATTCTTCCATTAGAGCATTGCGTCTGCTAAGTGCGTCCCAGACTTGCTCAATCGTGTTTAAGTCCGGTAAACAAGCTGGCCTCTCAATTCGTTGAGTTATCTCACCTTCAAGCAAGTTGTCCAGCAGTGACGAGCGTTATCGTCCACCTGAAGGAACCCATCTTCTATGGCGCGAGCTTAGAACACAACAAAAGGTGAGAAGATCTCGTCTCTATGCCTCTGAGCAGTCAAAGCGCCATTCTGAACGGCGTAGAGGACTGTACGTCCGCCAATATTGACTCCTGCCGCCACAATTCGTCCACCATGATATGGTGATGTTTCCCAGTTCCACATTCTCTACAGACGAGGGAACTACGGTTGCTCGGCTGAACCTAATATCTTGGCTCATCTGTGAGCAGAACCCAGCGCCCTTCGTTACGGCTCCTGCGCCTAGTTTCTGCGGGCTAAACGGTGTTGTGTTTTAATGGGAAACAAACCTTAGGTCTCCCGAAGGCAAATTCTGACTGTTTGTATTGATATTGCGCGTCCTGTTGCTGCCTGTAGGATGCAGTGCAGCTAAGTTGCATTCAGCCTCCAGTCTCGATGAGATGTTAACAGGAGATAACCGTCATTTCTTGCTGATCTCAAGAGTAAAAGCTCACATGGAATTGATGGCATTTCCAGCAGGGTATTAAACGTTTGTTCCCAAGAGATAAGTAGGATTCTTACCCACATATGTAATAGCTCTTTAAAGCAGGGTAATTTCTCTGACAGACTGAAATATCCTATCCTTAAACTATTGCATAAAAAGGGGTTACGTCTGTTGTCAAAAACTACCGCCCAATGTCACTTCTGACAGATTTATCCAAAATTTATGAAAAAGTAAAGTATTCTCGAGTAGCTTCACATGTTAGTAAAAATAAAGTTCTGGAAAATGTCAGTTTCGTTTTCAAAAATGTTTCTCAACAGAAAATGCTATATATACTTTCACTGATGTTAAATGCTCTGAATAACCGGAAATCAACCATTGGGATTTGTTGTGATCTCTAAAAAGCTTTTGATTATGTAAATCATAGAATTCTTCTAGATAATATTATGGTATGAGTGGGACAGTGCACAAATGGTTTAAATCATACTCAACAGATTCACATAATATGCAAGAAACAGCTAATTTCTCTAACTGGGAAACTATCAAAAATGGGGTTCCGCAACGTTTCGTCTTTGGTTCTTTGCTGTTCTTAATATAAGTTAATGACTTGCCATTCCATATTCAGGATGTTGCTAAGCTAGTTCTTTTTGCTGACAATACAAGTATAGCGATAACGCCTGACAAACAGGAATTAACTGTTGAGATTGTAAATGATGTCTTTCAGAAAATAATTATGTGGTTCTCTACAAATGGACTCTTATTAAAATTCGATAAAACCCTATATACAATGTCATACAGTAAACGGCATGACACCATTAATAAATATAGACTTTGAACAGAAATGCTTTTGATTAAGGTAGAATTTTCAAAAGTTTTAGGTGTTTGCATAGATAAGGGATTTAATTGGAAGAAACACATTGAAGATCTGCTGAAACATTTGATTTCAACTACATAGGCTATCAGGCTAATTGAAAAATTTAGTGATATACATCTCAGTAAATTAGTTTACTATGCCTGTTTTCATTCACTGCTTTCGTATGGGTTCATATTCTGGGGCAATTCAGCATTGAATAAAAAAAGTATTCATTGCACAGACGCGTATAATCAGAATAATTGCTGGAGCCCGCCCAAGATCATCCTGCAGACATTTATTCAAGGATCTAGAGATCTTTACAGTAGCTTCACAATATATGTATTCACTTATGACATTTGTTATTAATAATCCGACCCAATTCAAAAGTAATAACAGTGTGCATAGCTACAACACTAGCAGAAAGGGTGATACGAGGGTTGTTTTTCAAGTAAGGGTCGTTCGTGCGTATAGTCCCGTAGTTCGCGCGGACGCCTCTACAAGCCACCGCGCCACTTGCCGACATCCTTCCCGTTCACACTGATACCAGTTGCAGCTCTGTAGCTGACGTGTACGCATCGCTGTGCAACTTTACAATGTTTACGATTATTGAATCGCCCGCCGCGTGTGAGACACGGTCAGTGATACGTTTTTTGACCGCGAGAAGCCTATCAGCTGCAGAAATTCATCGTCAGTTAACAGAAGTTTATGGCTTGAATGCAATGAGTGAAGCTAAAGTGCGTCAATGGGTTAGAGAGTTTAAAAATGGCCGTCAAAACGTCCATGACGAAGAACGCTCAGGCCGGCCCTCTGTGATCACTGATGATTTGGTGGCTGCAGTCGAAACAAAGATTCGTGAGGACAGAAGATTCATAATTTCCACTCTTTCTTTGGAATTTCCACAAGTTTCAAGATCGGTTTTGTACAAAATTGTGTCTGAAAACCTAAACTTTAAGAAACTGTGTTCTCGGTGTGTATCCAGACTCCTCACAGAGGACCACAAAGGGAAGAGATTTGCCACTTCATTGGACTTTTTGATTCGTTACGAGGAAGAAGGGGATGACATGTTGAGTCAAATTGTCACTGGAGATGAAACACGGGTATACCATATCACTCCCGAAAGCAAGCGACAATCGATGGAATGGCGACACACAACCTCACCTGTCAAGGTCAAAGCCAAACAGACGCTGTCAAAGCGCAAGATTATGGCAACTGTGTTCTGGGACCGGCGCGGTGTTTTGCTAGTGGACTTTATGCCACGAGGAACGACAATCAACTCAGATGCCTACTGTGCATCTCTAAAGAAGCTCCGAAGAGCACTTCAAAACAAAAGGCGCGGAATGCTGACAAAAGGAGTTTTGCTCCTGCACGATAACGCTAGGCCTCACACCTCTCAAAAGACTCGGGATTTGATTGATGCTTTTGGCTGGGAAGTTTTGGACCATGCACCATACAGCCCCAACCTTGCTCCTAGCGATTTTCACCTTTTCCGGTACCTGAAACACCATCTTGGCGGGCAGCGCTTCAATGACGATGATGAAGTGAAAGCGGCAGTGAACTCTTGGCTGTCGGAGCAGGCGGCCGAATTCTTTGAAGAGGGAATTAAAAACTTAGTTGTGCGGTATGGCAAGTGCTTAAATAAACAAGGTAAAAGAGAGTAGAATCAGAAAATAAAAGTTTTTTTACAAAAGTATTTGTATCTTTAAAAAAAATAAAAACGGCCCTTACTTAAAAAACAACCCTCATATTTACTATTCAAGGTGAAATCGAACTTTGGCCAGGAAAGGGGTGAATTATGCTACCACAAAAGTCTTTGGTCCCTTACCAAGTAGCATCAAAAGTCTGACTAATAGCCAACTAGTATTTAAAAAGAAATTAAAACAATTTCTGAATGGTAACTCCTTCTACACTTTAGATGAAGTTTTAGAGAAAGCTTGATATTTTCAAACATTCGAACATTTTGTTCCAATGAGTTATCTCAAACATACAATTAAAATAATAGTTTAAAGATGGACAATCGGATCGTCGGATGACACAAAATAGTTTGAGTGATTCACTAACTGATGATGGAACTTCTGCTTTTTCAGACTCTTACATGACTTGAATCCGTCTATTATCAGTCTCGTGCCCTGTTTTATTAAATGTTTGATGACAGGTATGAGTGCTTTTTCTCTAGCGAGTTCAAATGTTCAAATGTTTGTTAAGTTTATGGGGCTCAGTTATGCGCGAGGAATGTCAGGTAACATTTCCAAACGCCTGGTTTACGTAAAAATCAAGGGACGGTGTCAAATCGCCGTTAATTTTGCAAATATCTCTGTAACGGTGAAAATTATTAAAAAAATAAATAAAAAATAAAAATAAAGAAAAACATAGGGGGGGGGGGCAAAGTAGAGAATTTTCTCAGCTACAAATCTGTTTATTCAGTTTTTGTGTCTGATGAACGGTTAAGCCGTTATTTTCATTTAAGTTTCGAGCTGTCAAACGGCGATCGCAAAGGTCCACTTTTAGTGTTACTACTGTAACCTAAAGTGGCCAAAAAGGTATACGTGAAGGAATCGAACACGGAACGAAAGTATAAAAATGTTTGTAAATCTATGGGACTTAACTGCTTTGATTATTAGTCCCTAAGCTTACAAACTACTTAAACTAAGTTAAACTAACCTAAGGAGAACACAAACACCCATGCCACAGGGAGGACGCGAACCTCCGACCGTGAGCAACAGCAAGCTCCGCAGCGAAGCGCCTCAGATTTCTTCTTCTTTTTATTTTATATTTAATTTTTATTATTTTTTTTTTCCTATGGTAGTGCGGTCCTTTGCGTACGTGATTTAGTTTGGTTCGTAGTGGATCGGCTACTCCACCGCGGCGAACACGGAACCTCCACCGTGGTATCCGGGTACTTCATCTACTGCATTACACTGCTACGCTTGTGATATAGGCTCCGTTACTGGTATATGCTGCACGCAGGGAAAACCAAACAGGACTATTTCGAGAACCAGGGCCCATTCGCATTTAGGATGTTAACTAGACAGTGGGAGATGTTTGGACGTCCCCTTGTGACATTGGGATCCCGGAACCATGTGTTCAGCGTAACGGCAGTCCCCTTAAATTGTTTTGCACAATAACTGGAATGGGAATTTGACATTGTCGATCCACTTGAAAAGCTTTGCATACTTTCCGCACCGCATTGTACACAATTTGTTGCTTCATGATTAGAAAGTAATTCATATCTTCAACAGAATTAATACATTTCGCTATATGGATTAAGCGAGGACTTAAATGTTTCCAAGTTAGAGAAATACTGCGAGCAGACATTTCACCAGATACATCCATAAGTTACGTTATTCTCAAACTACATTCCACTGCCCAAACAAAAATACAAAATCCGTATTTCTCGTTTCGACAGCCGCGTATTCGTCTGCTTCGAGTGTGTAACGTTCGATATATATATATATATATATATATATATATATATATATATATATATATATATATATATATATATATATATACATCGCAGCTTCGAGATACACATATTCTAGGAAATTACCTGCAAATCAATAATTTAAAACGACTAAACAGCTAAAAGCAACTTTCACTGGCTAGTCTAAGGATATGTGCAATACGAATTGTATTGCCGATTACTATGATGTTGGTTAGAACCATGGCAACAATAACGTACACGGTTTCCCCGGAAATACCCTCTCAACAAAGCCACAATTGCTACACAAGGAGACACACTGCCGCTGCAATTCAGAAGTAGAAGGGTTCATCACGGGAGAAGCTTCACGTCCACTTCGCGTCCACGAGTCTACACTGCACATCGACAAAACTACGCTGTCCGCGACTCCATGCTATGGGTCGAAGATTGCACGGTAAGTGTCCAATAGCGAGTTCAAAGAAGTGGCATCTTTCAGCTTTAGACCAAGGAACGTTTAGTAAGCTTTCACGAGGTACCTGAACTAAAGAAGCATTAAGATCTTCAGAGCCCGTTGCAAGTGCATTCGCTTGCTTACGCTGCTGCATTGCTGTAAGCCAGGTTGCTTCATTTGATCTCTGTAGAATATAAATACAGATATCAGTGGACGTTTAACAGGTGAGAAAATAGTATGACAACTTCTGTATCTTCATCTACATACGAGGATTGGAACTTAGCCGCGGCGGAGTGGCCAAGCGCATTGAGGCGCTATATTTCAATGCGCGAGGTCGCTACCTGTCGGGGGTTCGAATACCCCCCTCGGGCATAGATGTTTGTGCTCTCTTTAGTATAAGGTAGTTCATAAGTAGTTTGTACGCTTAGAGACTGATGACCGTGCAGTTAAGTCCCATAAGCTTAATAAACATTTGAACATTCCATTGGAACTTAGTGGCAACACTACTTTGGAGACACTATGCAGTGAAATTTACTGTTGTCGCTGGTAGCACACATTTTTGACATACCTACCTTACCTTAGAGCAAATGGACTCTGCCATCGGACGTCACCGGCGAGCGCACAATCGAGGGAAACAGTCACTTGTGAGCGTGCGGTCTAACGTAAAGGTGTCACTACGTTTTCGAAACAGGAACAGCGGAGTTAGATCAACATTGAATGTGCCAGATGACGTACAGAACGACAGTGTCATTAAGGTCTTCCATAGGCGTGCAAGGAATTGGCATTGTCGTATAGAACAGAGGCAAGTTGGGTAACAGCCTTCAACGATGGTGGGCAAACTGTGGCAGACATGCATCGGGCAGGTCGTCCTAGCGTCATTATGGGTCGCCGCGAAACTCAAAGTGCGTCAGAGCCCCAGTATGTTGACACTTATGCTGATTCTCGTGTACGACTTTGATAGTGTTATGCTAACGCATTACGTTCCTCCACGGCAGACCGTCAGTGCACAGTATTGCTGTTCGTTTTTGGAGCATCACCTGCGACCAGCTTTGCGAAAGAAGCAGCAAACACTTTCTGCCCAACCCACCCATCATTTAGCACGACAATGCGCAGCAACATACAACGCAAACTGTGGCTGCTCTGTTCGGTCGGTGGGACCGGGAAGTAATGCCCGGACGTAAGTTCTTGTGACTTTGATTTGATTCTGAAGATGAGAGAACCACTTCGTGGCATTCGCTTCAGAACTGTTCCAAAAATTCAACAGGCAGTAGACCGCTCCATTCGCACCATCAACAGAACAGGCTCTGGTAAGGTATAGTACGCCTTCCACATCGCCGGCAATGGGTGCTACACAACGCCGGTGACGGTGACAGATGAAAACGTGTAAAGCTTTTTTTATGGGTTGTCAATAAATAGTTGACATTATTTTAGTTCCAACCCTCGTATAAACTCCGCAGTCCACCCAAAGGTGCGTGGCGGAAGGTACTCAGTACCACTACTACTTATTTGCTTTCCTGTTCCCTGTTACACTTCCATATTTACGCGAAATGTAGGTTGGAGCAGTAGAATTGTTCTGCAGTCCGCCTCAAATTCCGGCTTTCTGAATTTCTTCAAAGGTGTTTCTCTCCTCCAGCGATTCCCATTTGAGTTCCCGGAGCATCTTGTGACATTCACGTATTGATCGAATCTTCCAGTTACAAACCTAGCCGTCCGCCTCTGAACTGCTTCTCTATCTTCCTTTAAACCGATCTGATGGGGATCCCAAACATTTGAGCAGTGGAGTAGTACAAGCGTTTTATGTGCGATCTCCTTTGCAGACGAATCACACCTTCGCAAAATTCTCCCAACCGAACAGGAAAAGAAAGTGTGAGAGAGAGGGGGAGAGGGAGGGGAAGAGAGGTAGAGTGAGGGTGAGAGAGCGAGAAAGAGAGAGACAGACAGAGGCAGAGAGAGGGGTGGGAGGGCGAGACACAGAGAGAAAGAGAGAGAGAGAGAGAGAGAGAGAGAGAGAGAGAGAGAGCCCAAATGCACGTGCCAGAACTACAGTACATGTCTTGGACAAATCAGATAGGTCAGCTGTGATGATTCCTGCCTGATTTCCTGCTCACTGACACATCCTCATTATAGCATTGAAATGCATGCCATGCTGGTTGAATCCAATTCACTTGTTTGCGGATTACTCTGCGCACACATTTTCTCATATTTCGCGAGGTCATCAAAATGTCATGTTTTGTTACTCCATTTAGTTACTTCAGTGAAAAGTCACAACAGAATCTCTTAATGTTTTAAGTTACAGAATCGATTGTAGTGAAAGTGGAATAAGCTTCCACTGAGACACGGAAATTATCCGTTCTCGAATCGAGTTTTAGCGACCTATTGGCGTCCATTGATGTTGTATTCCAACCAGACCGCATTTGGAAACTTTGAGTTTCTCATCGTACTTTACAAAAATTTTATTTCTAGCTTGTTATTTCTGCCACATATAATTAATAATGAAGCCAAAATATATTTCTTTGTTTCATGTTGGTGGCCAATTGAGACCCTACAGAATACCGAAGTTACTTTACAATGATCGTCACCCACTAAGACTAATACGGCCGTCAGGAGAAGTTGACTGGGATTCACTCTAAAGAGAGACATTAATTCCAGCAACACACGTTTTTATCAGCTATGATAGCTGTTTTCTTAAGTGAATTAATCATGCTCAAATTATTAGTTTGCTTTGTTTATCGATCGAGTCGTTTACACGGCAATGCAGCGTAATTCGGTGCATTCTTAAGTATAATCCTGTTTAGAATTTTGCTGTGGAAGTATAACTAAGTGATAAATAAGGGAAAATAACTGCTGTCCAGGTGGCGTAGTCCATTATCCTATCCTACCCCATTTTAAATAGGAGATTAACTTAACCTTTCTTACGTTGCTAGACGTTTATCAAGCAGTTGCATGAACAAAAAACGTTCAAATGTTTGTTAAGTTTATGGCACTTTTAACTGCGGGGTCATCAGTCCCTAAACTACAAACTACTTACGAAATACTAAAGACAACACAAAGATCTATGCCCGATGGAGGATTCGAACCCCCATCGGGAACGGCCTCGCGTATTGGAGGATACCACCTCATGCATACGGCCACTCCGCCGCGGCATTGCATGAACATACTAGACGAACGAATCACTGGAAGCAGGAATAGCACAAGGAAGTGCTTCAGAACGAATCCAGTGTATGTATGTTTAAAAATGATGGCTGTAATTAGATTCATTAGTTTTATAAGTGATTTAGGAGAAACTATGAATAGTTACATTAGTCTGCTAGCGGATAATGCTGTCATTTATCGGTTAGTCAAGTCACCAGAAGTTCAAGAGCAACAAAACATGATTTAGATATCAGTATGGTACAAAAATTGGCAATTGGCCCTTAATAATGATAAGTGTGACATCATCCATATGACTACTGAAAGAAATCCGTTAAATTTTAGTTACACGATAAATCAATCGAAGCTACAGGCCATAAATTCAACTAAATGCGGAGGAGTAACAATTACGAACAACTTAAATTGGAAAGAAACATAGAATGTATAGTAGGTAAGACGAACCAAAGACTACGTTTCATTGGCAGAACACTTACAAGAAGCAACAGATCTACTGAAGTATCTGCCTACACCACACTTATGCGCCATTTTGGAGTATTGCTGCGCATTGTGAGATACACATCAGGTGGGACTGAGGGACGATTTAGATAAAGTACTGAGAAGGGCAGCTCGTTTTGTACTATCTCGATGCAGGGAAAACAGTGTCACGGAAATGATGCACGATTTGGGGTAGAAATAATTAAAAGAAAGGCGTTATTTGTTGCGGCGAGATATATCTGATAAATTTCTTTCACCAACTTTCTCTTTTGTTAGCACCCACCTACATAGGAAGACATGATCCTCAGAATAAAATAAGGGAAATCAGATGGAAAACTATAAGAGTTAGGTTTTCCTTTTTCCCGCGAGCTATTAGAGAATGGAACTGTAGAGAAACATCATAAAAGCGGTTCGATGAATCCTCTGCTATGCAATTCAAACTGACTTGCAGGGTTATTATGTAGATGTAGATTGGCTGCATACAGGAGAAGCGGCCTCAGAGTGACTGCATTTGCACAAAACATACAGCGCCAATTCAAGGCATTAAGGTGAGGAGTGCTATGGGTACAGTCAGAGACTACAATTAATGCGTGTCCAGAGCGCTGAGACCATTTTGAACTTACTGAGAGCCGTAAACGTATCCTTTCTGCATGACACCCCAGACGCCATATTTCAGCAAGGCAAAGCACAACCACTTACCGATGGTGTTGCAGGATGCCAACCTTAATCCCTGTCCCGGCAGATTACCAGAACTGCCAACAGCTGATAATTTACTGGATAATGTGAAACCATAGGTACAGCACTATGACCCAGTGCCAACCACCGTAGATGAACTATAGGATCAGCTGAGTGCAGTATGGACGGCTAATCCACAGGGCGCCTTACACGTCTTATATACGTCGGTGCTACCACGTAATTGCCTTGTGTTGAGCTATGTTTCTGTTCTTTACAAAAGTTATTTAATTGTTAGAAATATGACAGGCGTAACACTCCCCCTTTGGAGACCTCCGCCCCATGCACGAAGTTTTTCTAGAATGTTTTCCGTAAAAGCACACCGTGTCTTCAGCTGCTCCTCTTTTAAAGATGATTTGGTTTTGCTTTATTCTCGACTCCGTTTTTTACTTAGTACTTAGCTTTCTTATGACATGGATGCTTATGACCTTAATATTTTTTGTTCTATAAAGCACAAAACGAAAAAAAGAACATTATTTATCTAGGGACTGGTCTTTCGAATTGCACGTGAATACCTGCTTTGAAATTCGATTAGGATGTTACAGAAAACGAACGGGTGCGTTTCTTCGGTACCTGGTGCTGCATGTAAGACGTGTGTGTAATATTCGTTTGTTCTGAGTCCAGCTACACTGCGAAAAAACAAAACTGCAAATATCTGTCGAAGCATCAGAGAAAAGGTACCTAACGACTGTTACGAGACGCATCCTTAATTAGTGGCGATATTAGTTTCACTGGAATAAGACCTCTTCAGAGGCGTCAGCAGAGGAAGACGAAACGTCAGGCAGGGAATTACTACACTGGCCACGGCCTCATTCCCGTGAAACTAATATCAGCACTAATTCAAATATCGGCCGTGAAAGAAAGACGTCCTGTACGACAAGCATGGGTTGTAAAGGGTCAGAAATTTGATCGAGCTGTAGTGGAAATATGGGAAATGGAGAAAATCACAGAGGAATGGAAATCAATTATTATATCACTGCATAAAAAGAACAGGCATCTCTTTCTTAAGTATACCATATTAAAGTCCTATCATTGATAATTCTTGAATAGCTTCAACCATATGCAGAAAATATTCTAGGGGAGTACCAAGCATGATTCCGGGCAAGAAGATCGACCATTGATCAAATTTTCACCAAAAGGCAAATCTGGGAAAAGTGCTGTGAATTCAACCATCGCTTTCTGGTGACATTTGTGGATTTCTCAAAGGCTTATGACAGTATCCACAGCTTAAGTACGTACCTCAGCATGAAACAGTTTGGTGTATCAATGAAGTTAGTAAAAATGGTGGAGGTGTGCACAGTGGAGACAAAAGCCAAAGTGAAAGTACAGGGGGAGATGTGCAAAGAATTCAGTATTAGAATAGGTGTGCAACAAGGCGATGTTATTTCAATACTGCTATTTAATCTGGTCGTAGAAAATGTAATCCGAAGAATGAAAAAAGACAGCAAAGGGGTGAAGCTAAATGGACCAACAGATTAATTAGGGTATGCAGACGACATTGCAGTGCTAGGATAGTCACAGGAAGAAATGATTGAAACTGTGAAGGACCTAGCGCAAAATGCAAGTAAGATCGGGCTACGGTTTAATGCGAAAAAAGCGGAGGTAATGGAGGTATCCAAAGAAGCCCCTAATGAATCCCCATTACTAGTAGGAATTTGGAACTTCGGTAAAGTGGAAAATATTTAATTACTGGCTACATGGTTCAACAGACAAAATGATTAAAAACAGGAAGTGCACGTATTTCCCTACGAGGCGGATAATTTCATCAAAAAATCTGTCAATAAATACCAAACTTAAAGCATACAATGCAGTAATAGTGTCAGTGTTGTTGTATGGAACAGAAACCGCAAGCATAACAAAGAAAGGTGAAGGGAACTTGTTGGTGTTTGAAAGAAAATTTATGAGGAAGATCTTTGGGCCACTTCGGGAAGAGTTGAATAAAGAACCAATAAGTGTATGACCTGATGAAGTAACCCAACATTGTACAAAATCTGAAAGCACGGAGAATAAGTCTCGCAGGGCACATAGCTAGGAGACCAGATACCTCACGAGCAAAAGCCGTTGTTATGGAAAGACCTGATGTTACCCGTCTAACTGGAAGACCCAGAAAGCGATGGGAGGATGAACTATGAAAATAACATTAAGGTAAAAAGGTAAAGCAGTCAACAATCCGAAGATTGGTTTGAACACCACAGTGCTTTACTAACCATTGTCCTGTTTGGAAGTGGTATGCCGTTGATTTCCTCCGACCTTCGAACTGACTTACCCAGCCAGTTATAGGGGGACCTACAGTTTAACGTGGGTTCCGAACCACGGTGATACTCGGTATTTTTCACATCAGCAACATTGCCAGAGTTGAAAGAAGTTTAAAGTGACAGATAAAAATCCCAGGAGCTAGCGGGGATCTAACCTGAGAATTTGTAGTCTGGCACTCTACCACTGTGCTACGGAGCCGTACTCGAAGACCTCAGGAAAGCTATTTGGTTTTCCTCATGTCTGTGCTTGTCGCCGATCTTCTTAGAAAAATTAGAAATGGTAGAAAGACTGAAAATTATGATAATACTACAAGGAATACTACAGAAAAGACCTTTATCAGATAGAAATCCGTGACAAATGGATACAAAGTCAGCTATGGAAGAACATTGTGTGATCGGCGTATGATCTGCAGTGTCGTCGGCTGGCAGTGGCATCTAAAAATGGTCACAGCTGCCAGAAGACGAAATGTGGGCGGTATAAAGCAGCCACCTGATGACTGGTGGCCGGACAAGCGCATCACAGTGAACTGCTGGCCAAATCCGAGGGGTAGAGTGGGATCAGCGGCCGTATCGGGCGGTGAACTGCAGCTCAGCTTGCAGCCCAGGATCGCTTGTTTGCGTTTTACGGGGGTTTACAAAAGTAAATATGGAGGCTCTGCTCGCCTCTATGCAGACGCCCGGCAGCAAAGAAAACAGTTTCTAAAGAAAATAAACAGTAAGGCACACACAACAGCATAGTGCGCCTGCCAGACCTCACGAGAGCCATTTGGTTTTCCTCGTGTCTGTATGTGTCTCCGATCTTGTGAAAAACATTTAAAAATAGTACAAAGGCTGAAAATTATGATAATACTACAGAGATACCAAGTAAATGGATTATGACTTTGTATTGTGAATCTGGCAGTGACTCTAAAAATGAACTGTTGGCAGTGATGTAGTAGTCACCTGGGCCGGAATCGACTGCCTTGCTTTCAGTTCTAGGGTAACAATTTTAACTTTATTTCTCTTTAAATAAGTTTTGAAAAAGTTTCGGCTTTTGTTTCCTAACATTTATCGCTGACGCTATAAGCTACTTGCTGTTCTTTATGGCCCGTACGGTAGAGGAACCATTGTATTACGATCCTTTAGCCTGCCTCATAATCTGGGGTTATCCATAATCATATTACGAGAATGTACAAATTGTTGCGACCGATTCAAAGCTGAGAAATGTTCTAGTCTTAATCATCTCAACTTCGATGGAAAGTTAAACTCTAAAATAAAAGAAGAAATGTGTTCCGATACTATGTCGAACCCAATAGCAACGTATATATTTTAAACAGACGATTTTACATTTAAATGTAAAATTAAGAAATTCATGAAACGCGTCGCTAAGTCTGGACCCAGATTAACAGATTTCGAGAATAGGCATCTACAAATATTTCAACTTAAAAATTTTTAAAGGTAATTGTTCGATGAGCCTTCTGTGATGATCATTTCTCTGTATACAGATATTATCATGAGGTTATCATACCGTTTCTGCGTTTTTTAAATCAATGCAATCAATTTCCAAATGAAAATTTGAGCGATTCCCTAGGCTATGTTCATTATGTCTTACTCAACTTGTAATAAGAGAGCCTTCTAGACAAACAATAGAATTGTTGGGTTTCAGGTATGTGCTACTGTATGAAATCCAAAGTTTGAAGAAAGTATCTATATTTAAACTGAAATCAGAAATACGGAATGGGTTATGTGGATGAATTCACCTGTACTGAAATTAATTAAAGTTTATATATATATATATATATATATATATATATATATATATATATATATATATATATATATATATATATATAACATGCAATAGTAGGTTTTCTGGATCAATAAGGTTGGCATCTGATGATAATCTCAAGACCCCGATTTCAGATCGGCACTAGAAACAGTCTGATCACGTTAATAATTGGAATGAGAGAGGGAAGATGTGCAGCATCGGGATCGAAGACATATTGTCAAATATACCGACGAGTCTAGTTTGTGACATCTGGAGGAATCAGATCCCGTCGTACGCTCATTAAAGAACCATTACCTGACGATCAAGCCGTGGACAGACTGTCAATAGTGAGTTCCTGGGAAAATTTCGATTGGAGGAAAGTCATTTTTACCAGTGACTGCACAACTGAGTCCACAAGCAGAGGTCCTGTTCTTGTTTACCGCACAGATAGGCAACGATCTGACGCCCGCTTCGCGGTTACTCGTGCTAGAAGCGGGCGCATAAGTGTGAAATGATGGGGCTGGATATCTTTTATTGGTACAAGGACCTTAGAAAGAAAACAAGTTCAGTTCAAAATGCTATGCACATTTCCTTGAAAATGTTATCATTCCTGGAGCTCGACTTTGGAACCCCGAAGGACGTCTCATTTACCAACAAAATAATCATCCATTTCACACTAGCATTAGGATTCAGCGCTGGTTCCACTATCTCCTCCAAAGCCAGATAATCTCAATTTCTTAGAGAACGTGTGGGCTAAGCTCAAGAAGACTTTGCGGGATAATTGTCCAGACCCTCCTCGAACAAACTGTGGATGCTTTGTCGGAATTGGTTTATCTTCATGGGAGAGAATTGCCAAGGATGAGGTCTGTTTCTATGCCTCGAAGAATCCGGCCTGTTCTTGATGCTAATGGCATGTGGACAAAATACTGAAGATATACGTAATTATTTTATTTTAATGGGGGATCATACCAATATGAACCAAGGAAAACTATTTTTATTTTTATGAGAGATCAGGTGAATAACACCCCTCCAAGGATGTTTTACTTGTTTTTTATGGGAGGTTATTTTTATGGAAGGTCAGATGAAAAATCGCCTCCAAGGATGCTTATTTTTTGTTATGGATGGCCGAATAAATATTTCGTTACAAGGAAGATTATTTCTAGATGTTAAACTGACAAACTGTAATTAGTTATTTACTAAAGAGAATACTGAAAAAAATGAAACCAATATAATTAAATAACAAAAAGTAACTAAAACAAGAAATATTTACACCGCGATAAAAAAAAAAAGAAATTAAAAAACGTAAATGCTTTGGTGGCATCTGATCCGATGCACACCACTTAACGAGGAAGGCCGACACACTATCAAAGAGCTACCTGTCCTTCTCGTTAGCGTAAAGATCGAATAGTCCGAAAAATTATGCCTATCTGCTGATACATTTATCTTAGCTTAACACTATAGATTCATCATGTGGCCGTCGAAGTAATTACAAATACGTGAATCGATTTTCAACATTTTCACGAAGGCTATCATTTGTCACGTTGTTTAAAGATTAATCATGTGGAATCTAGGACAGCCTATAATTGCACAATCCGTTGCGACTTAATTTTCAAAATTATTAGCTGCACAGGTCTACAGAAAAAAAAGTCGACTCCAGTGGTACTCAAACTCGCGCCCCCTTGTGTTCGTAAACCGTCAGCCTATCCAGTCAGTTAACGAAACATATGTAAGAAGCGGTTCGTTGTAGTAAATCTACCCAAGTTGAGTTCTTATACCTCAGCCGCTTTCAGGTAGTCGAATAACGTTTTACGAAATAAACGATACTTGAGTTAAGCTGCTATTAATCTCAACGTATACTGTACCGTAACTATTATATTGCTTATATTTGACGACGTAAACACAAAGCTGAAGCTCCGAAGACCGCTAGAGTTGGCAACTGGAACTAGGGCATGCGCAATGCTTTGTTCTTGGACTTTAAATTATTAGGGTCGGGTAATCTTTTTGTCCCCTATTCTACATATGGGGAAAACGTTGCCCAGAAGACACGGCCTTTTTCTACGGACTACAAGCAAATATTACACACGCTGCACTCATACAACAGCAACACTAATCAGTCAATACATGGTACTTCAGAAGAAACAGAGAATATTTTAGGAGCTGGTAGAACACACGAATTGCAGTAATAAGTGCCATATAACACGTCTCCAATTTTTATTGAGTACACATACACATTTTCGTTCCGTCTGTTGGTACACCACTTGCTATGAGTTGCTATGGGCTTAGTTATGGAATGTCAGAAGTCGAGTTCTGAAGTAGTGCTTTAGTCACTGAAGTTTTCATTTTGATTTGTTGGCCTAGTCTACTGTGCTGTACTGCGTAACCATTCCGCACGTAATTTCCACATACTGAGTATGCTGATATGGTATTTGTGTGTGGGTTTTGCAATGGAAACGCTGCTGCTGATCGTAGAGAATACTAAATACCTAAGCTCAGGCTACCAGATTCAAGAGTGTTAACTCGTGTGTTTAACAGTCACATTGCATCTGAACGCGTAAATGGAAAGACTGTGGATGAAGTAGGAGATATTTTTCAGATAGTTGTGACTAGTCCTTCAACAAGCACACGTAGAATTTCCGTAAGAATCGATGTTACACATAGAAGAGTATGTTGCACATTACGTAACCACAGGTTCCATCCGCGTCATTTACAACTTATTCAACATTTTAGAGTAGAAGATGTAAATAGACGATTGGAATTTTTTGGCTTGATAATTGAAAATAGCCAAGTAATCTAATTTCTACTCTTGATTTAAGGCACTTTCACTCGTTACGGCATCAACAATACTCATAGTTCCTTGGTGATCAGTGGTCACGTAACATTGTGGAGACATTTTCAAGAACGCTTCTTTGTAAATGTGTGGTGTGTTTGGTAGACAATTAGATCATTGGGCTTGTTGTGTTGCCGCATCTTCTACCTACACTTCCTTGAAAATGAGCTGCCAGCGTTGTTAGAAGAGACACTTTTCGCTGCAGTCATGATTGTGTTCGTCCAGCATTACGGGGCTTCAGAACATTTCAGTTGTCAGGTGATACATCATCTAAACCTAACAATGCCCGGGTAGCGGAACGCTAGATATGAGCTCGTTTCTTGGCCACAAAAGTCCCGGATCTTAACCCTTTAGATTTTGGACTGTTCGATTGACTGAAAGGAGAAGTCTACAAAGAAAAATTAAAGGAAGAGCTTAATTGATGGTTCGGATTATGAATAATTCAACCCCCATAAAAGAATGAAAAGACTACGTCAGAAGACCTACACGTTGTGGTATCAAGAGAAGTCAAAAGTGCATAGAAACTGGTGGGGGGAATTTTTCAAAATCCAGTTTAAAGTCGTCATTTGTCTTATCTTTACGCTTTTTAGGGTTAAATACTAATAACTGTATCTATGAAAATAAAAGTTGAACACATGTTACATAGCATTTTTATTGCAGTTTGTCTATGTTTATACTGCCAAAATCTAAAGTATTTACTAATCTTCCTGAAACACCCTGTATACACAGAAATATAGACAACGGGATGCACTCACAGACGACATTTCCAGAACACTACATACCGTATTTATATACATGTGGCGTGTGACCGGGCGGCGATATGGTTTGGTTTGGTGACTGGGGCGACAGTTGTGTTGACTTCGTTTTGTATTTGACTTTAGCCTGCGACTTTTAAGCTGTAGATTACGTCTTGATTTTCACAGTTGGATTGGATGTATAGGTTCAAAATTCTATTTCTCACCTCAGTATGAAAATTAAGTTGGTAGACCCGTACTTCGCAGTTAACAAAATTTATATCTTTGTTGAATTTTTCACTGTAAATATTGGTTCTGGATAACATTTAAACTTAGAGACTTTTTGTAATTTTTGAGCATGAAAATCGGTTTCTCAGGCGCTGATATTTAAAAAAAAAAAAAAAAAAAAAAAAAAAAAAAAAAAAAAAAAAAAAAAAAAAAAATAGAAGTTTGAATAATTGAGTCCCGGTAGTTCAGATACTTTGACGCCCTTCACAAAGATAATGTTTTTTGCCTGATCCTTTTCCTTTATAGAATTATTCTTTAGAAAATTTCACCATACGTTTCTCCTGACAAAATCTGTTGGATATATTCCTTCACACATTAATTAGTTTCTTAGAAACGCCACAGATATATTTTCACTTTTAGAATGTGCTGGGACAATATTAGGGAACTAAATACTCCAATAACTGTTTAAGACTTTTTAAGGTTCATAGATTCTCTATTCTGAAATCAATAGTTACATTCACAACACTTTCACAGTACACACTTTATATGTTCACAATTCGTGATTATTTTCGTCAAAGTTTGATTGTATTAATCTCTCTGGATCCTATACATTGATTACGAACTTTAATTCTTTAAGATACGTCTTTGAAATGTTATTGCATTAAACTTGCCAAATAAGTTCAAATTTCAATCTCACGAATGTTTTTTCAGTTTATTACGGGAGGCAGAAGTTTCTAATTCTTCCGTCCTAGCCTATGCCGATCAAAGTCCAAAGATAATGTTCGCTTTCGCGTATGATCACGATATAAAAGCTTATAATAAAAATTTAATATTTTCTCGGGTTTTTCCCTATCTTGGAATTAAAGCTAAGTACTGAGAGCTAGTCCCACTGAGAGCTAAGCACGTAGTAACATCTAGTGACATAGAGAGCTCAGTCACGACACTTCCGCGGATTTTTGTTATACACTGCGACAGCAGCGCTCCAAGCGGAGAGCAAGCTACTTTTATGAATACGATAGTGGATGAGTGCGAATAGTATCGTTTATATCGATTTTAACACATTTTTTTTTACATTAGGGAACGTATGTAGTATCATAAAATAGATAATAACTTAAAAATAGCTCCACCTTTGTCTTCCTTAAGTCTCCTAAGATCACTGATAAGGTTGGAAACGGTACATTACGACACAGTTTATTTACTGTTATCTTGTAACCCACAGGGTTATACTAAATAATTTAAATTACTATTAAAATAGAAAAATGACTAGGAAACAACGAAAACCCGCCCTTTGGCAGAAAGACGTGCTTTTTCTTCTGAAGAACGTTAACGTTTGTCCACTCTAATTCCAGTGAAATCGGTGAGCGTGGAACGTAGGAAACGAATGTAGACTGCAATAACGACGGTATTTAACGTACCAAATCAGTCACCACAACTGTCGCTGAAGGAAAACATCAGAAACGTGACAAGAAAACTGAAAAAGCAACCAAACTGTATTCAACAAAGAAGAACCCAATTCCACAATTGTTGCTACAGCTGAACCACAAACGGCAAGAATCTTCAAGACAATGTCTTCGTAAGCTAAAGTAATCACACTCAAAAGAATATGCGCTTATAATAAAGACGAGTGAAGCCTAAACATGTGCGAATCATTAGACCCCATACCACAACGATACGTGTCAAAAAACTCTTTGTCATAGTAAGAACACACCAAAATAGAAATTTATGTTTATATTCTACTTACTTTCAGCGGAATAAGCTGCAAATATACACATATTCGTAAGTATTGGTTCATGACGAAGTTCTTCGTTATACCACTGAATCAGTAAGTTCGACTGTTTTTACATTACTTTCCGTGTTATGTATGCCTCTTGATATATTACTGATGCTTGTAACACAAAAATTATATTAACTATTTCATTAATTACGCACACAAATAATTACAAACAAACATCACTCTTTCGGTGGCTTACCCACCGCTAGGAGCGCTAGTGTCGTTGCAGCTGTCAGTTGGTAACAACTTTTACAGCAGTGAGTGTCGCGACTGTATATGTTAGACTGCGATTCAACACAGAGAGAAAGCTGAGAACATAAAGAAAGCTGAGCACATAGAGAAAGAGTAACTCAACTGCGGGTACTATTTATAATAGTTACCTGATAAATGATCTCTGATATACGAGATGTTTTGACCTAAGTATTCCCTGGATACTATTACCCTGAATTACGCTGATATACTTTGAATTTACTAAAAATTTTGAAAAATGAGAAAATTCTGACGCTTAACAAATTATTAAAATTACGTAACGATGAAAATTGTCGGAATACCGTGATTCTAATGCTACGGTCGCGATGTGGTGTTACAGGCGTCACTTCTGACCCTCTAGTAGTTATTCTTTCTTGATGTCATATATTCTGTGAATATATCGAATTTAAATGACAGAATGGGAAGTGTTTGCAAAACGGCAGATTCCACAGCGTACGAACCATCAACGAAGCGAATGACAGTGACAGGCAGGAGGAAGACATTAAAGAAAATGGAAACATGACAATTAAATACACGTATGAAACATTCACATAATAGAACATGCAAGCAGTTTGTAGATAGAGGAGTGACTATTTTCCAGCAGCCGTACCGCAGTGGTTACATCTGTTCCCGCTAGATCACGGAAGTTAAGCTCTGACGGGCTCGGCTCATACTTGAATGGGTAGCCATCCCACTCTGCCGAGCGTTGTTGGCATGAGGGCTGAAATCAGCCGTTGTGAGGCCAATTGAGGAGTAACTTGATTCAGAAGTAATTAATCCTGTCAGGAAAACCGTCACAACGGCCGGGAGTGCGGGGCGGTGACCACGTTCATTCCATACCGCATTCTTTGACGTCTTCGAGCGGAGGATGACATGGCGGCCGGTCGGTACCCGTTGGGACCTCTAGGCCTGTGGGGGACGGAATCATAGTGTCGTATTAATCTGTCAGTGGATGTAGATTAAATTATTATTAAGTATTGTGGCTATCGGTCAGTGGGTCGATGATAAATACCGAAGTATTCACTGCCAGCCACAAGTCATTAATGGACACAACTCTTTCTTACTACCAATATTCAATATTCAAGTATAAAATCAAATACATAACTGCTATATAAAAACGTGTTCACGACGTGTTTGTGAAGTTATTATTACTTAATTTTAGTTTTGCGTTTAGTTATATAGGGGCAAATGTTTACATGACATATAAGCGAGCTGATGAACAAAAGTAATTGAATGACTCCCTGGAATAAGTATGTAACCCACAAATTTTAGAAAAACGTGATTTCAGTGGAAATAGGATGTTTCTGCATGCCTCTATGCTGTTGTGCGATCTTGTCTCACATATTTGAACGTCAAGCTGGTTTACAACCAGCTGAACTTTTCCCTCCCTGGAATAAGGATGGAACATCAGTCAAGATGGCTAATAGTGCTTGTGTTGGTTCATCACCAGATGTAATAAATCAATTAAATAAAGGCCGTAGGCGAAAAATAAATATAGATAAATGGAAAGATGTGAAAAGGAAGTGTCTAAAGCAGAGTCGAAAACAATATACAACGCTGAAAGGCACTATAAAAGCTGCAAAGAAGCCAAAATCAGAGGTAAGTGGAATAAGGATGTAACATCTTCAAACTATGTTTTAGAAGCTTTAGATTTATCCCTGTAAGACCCTAATGGGAATAACTATACCTGCGAAAAGCAATATATACGTCGTCTACGAGTATTAAAATAACCAGGCTATGTAGCAAATAAGCTGATAGTTAACTGTGTATAATTTTGTTTGCAGGAAAACTCATGCAAGTGTAAATACGAAGGATGCACAATACTTGATGCCAATGGGAAGGAACGTCTATTGGCCGAGTTTTATTCTAAAACACTCAGTGACCAATTGCCATTCTTGGTTCAACAATGCATGGAAATTTTTGATGTCCAAAGACGTTAAATGGAGCAAATTATCTCTCGCAGGCAGTGCAGCTTCAAATACTTCTTAATGCGCAATAGGAAGAAACTGCAAGTATTTTTAAAGACTTTGCGTAAAGTTTATGCTTTAACTCCAAAACTCATTAGGTACTGCAGTCGAAAATTAAGAATGGTGAAGCACTTGAGGATCATAGAGGGAAATAAATAATAAGGCCTGCAAACCATAATAACATTGTTAAATCTTGCTTAAAATGAAGTTTCAAATCACATCTATATTGTGAATTATTTTGTTGTCATAGTATTTTGTTGAAATCTTCATTCACATTGTTATTTTCTTTATTAGACTAATATTACTTTCTTTAATTTGAATAGGCCTACTAAGTGCATGTACAACATGTCTCTTATGTTACATGTAAGAAATACTCCAAAATATATTACTGATCATACATCCTTTTTCCATTGTATCACTTCCAATTATTATGTTATTTGTAAAACCTTAAGTTACAACAATAAAATATTGCTTTTTAGTAGCTCGACACATTTGTATACTTGCATATGCAAGGAGTTCCAATATTGTATATCACAAAATAGACCCCCATTAATAATATTCCACTATCCTTAAAACTTCCTGATTTGATGGGTACATCCTTATTCCAGGGATGTATTCAATTATTATTTACATTACAGTGGTTCATTTTGGAATGTAGTATCTAAGTGTAAGTGTATGTTAATGCTAGGAAAAATCTTGTTATATTGTAAATGTACTGTCAGTTTATGGGAAAGGGGAAAAGGGCGATTTACGCAAAAATGTTAATCTTTTTTTAAGCGTAGTATATTTTATTCGTGACTTTTTAAAGAATTTGTTTGTGGTTGTTTCTGGAATAATCAATAGCTTCTTATTGGCTATCAGATAAAGCAATGGCTTGGTAATCTGATTGGTTGATAATAATTTTAGCCAATGAGGGGGTCCGGATTCTGGACGTTGTTCCGTTAACATCTCTGTGAAAGAGCTCCATTATTTCCAGGACTATGGTGGATGAGTAGCTAGTTTATTCGCGTCTCAAGTGCATCAACATGCTTAAGACTCTGTGTGGCTTGTCGAGGAGAAAAGTCCGGTATTATTAAGTAAATTGTGACTTAATTTGTTCAACATTGAATCCGCGTGACGTGCTATGCAGATTGTGGACATTTAAACATGAACAGTTGTGCGAATAATTAATTTTTTTATTTGGACGAAATCCGTATTTACCATAAACTGGCACTAGTAAGCAATTCTGTTGTGAATGCTGATTTAGTAGTTATCGCAACCTAGAACAGGTTTGGCAGCGGATTGTGTGAAATTCGGGTTTCAAATAAGAGCCCTAAATAATTGAAAACTTATTTGTAATAGAACCCGTTCATTATGAACATTTTTTACAAGTAAAAGAAAAAAATGCAACTGTTTGAAAACATATATTACCGTCATTTCTTTCACACAGCTTTTACAGCGGAACCGTAATATTAGTTTTCGACCAGGTCAGTACTGGGTGGACTGTCGTACAAGAAGATTCATCAAGAGGTGAGTGAAAAAACAAACTTTCACGGTAGGACAAAACCAGGTTGTTGAATTACATCTGGTCTTAGTGGCGATCAATTGCTCGAAGAAACAGAGGAATTCACTAACAAATATTTCCTCTACCATAACTAATCTTTTTATTTTCTTCTTAAAGAAATCAAATTTTATCTATGTTTATCTACAATTATTAGTTATTTTAGAAGGTTTTCTATATCAAAAGTTTTCTTATAAAATTAATGCAATACAAACACAAGAAACAAGGTGTTAAATGCTACTTTTAATATGTACGACCTGATGTAGTAAAACTAGGTAGCAGGTAAAAAATTTCCAGTAAATGAAATTACTTTGCAATGAACGAAAAGCAAGATATATACCTGTTAAATGCGACGTACGTGATGTCAAGTGCCACAAACTCAGTTTTTCCATCCTACATCTGCAATGTGTTTCAGTGGCAATCTTGTTAACAGTTACTAGAGGGAGGTTCCAGTGAAAATTCATTGTGCATATATTGTTACTAGTACTGATATATATATATATATATATATATATATATATATATATATATATATATATATATATATATATAATTTGAGCTTGCCTCAGATATTTCCAAGTAATCTATAATAAAATACTGCCGTTAGTTCGCAGCGTTTCCCGTGTGTGTATTTTTCCTCCTCTTCCTTCTCCCCCCCCCCCCCCTCTATGCATTTCAGTGTCATTTCATGAAGCTCAATCCTTATGACATTTGTGATGATACTGTCTATTTGATAGTACAGAATCGCCACGACTGCGTCAAAGTCGTAAATTTCGTCACCTGTTTTGTAGGTTATCCCACGACGACAGCCAAACTCCTTACACCCTGTGATTGTTTTATTTGATGACCCGTTATTTTTTTTCTTGGTCTTGGAACTACAAATGTAGCTTCAGTTGACAAACTTTATAGCATAGGTAAAAACTTTACTCTGACAAACCATATCGTACTGATCAACAACTGCGCACTACATACTTAGACACACTTCGTGCCACAACGCACAGGCATATATTGATAATGCCAGATCCTAGAGTGTTCTAGAATAAAGTTGGTACAATAACATTCCTAAGTTCCATTTCCGCAATTAAATTAGTCATTTTTCACAAATGAGATATACATCAGATTAATCGGCACAAGCAGCAAACAATTTTACAAATAGTTGTAAATCAGATATCAGAGACGTAAGCAAAATATGAGAAGTGCAATATGGGTTTGTTTACATAACTGAAAATTGTTAAATAATGAACTAGCCGTTATAGTTTCGTTATAAACTGATTAAGTCAAACGGCTTAGGATGCCCTACGTAACTTCAGAAAATGGTAGTTATCATATTGTAAAAATATGAATAATTGCATAATCTTAGCAGACAACAACATTATTATTACGAGATTTTTATAAACTGTAATTAAACAAAAACAATTTGACACAAAATTGTGGAAACGAAACAGTTTAAGGTGTAATAAAGTCTTTGTATAACGTTACTTACATTATAATATAATTATGCAATGTTGATTTTGGTCAAAGTATTTCGAAAATTTTATTTAATTAATATTGCAAAATTTATCTAGTTAACTGCTATTTTACTCTCCTTATTTACCGAAAATTTCGAATGAAACTTATGTATTGACAAATATATAGCCTGTACATATATAAATGACTAAACATTAGTGAACATTCTATATCGATAAAGAGGGCATAGGGTCCTTCATTAATCTGTACAAATATATTTCTTATCGCTAGATTCATTACAACGTAATATGTGTTGAACTTTGTTACCTACGAAGCCATAACGGAAGACTTAAATTCGTTGTCCTGAAGTGCTACTACGCGATATTAATGTTCCTAAACTTTCTTTTGCCATGTACTTGCAATTACATACCAAATTTTAAGATTAAGGATTACGTATAATAATGGAACGTTAACCGTCAGTATCAAAGACCGGCGTTCCTCCAATACTACTACGCATCTCAAGCTTCTGAAACTTTGTATTGGTAGCTGTATGCAGATTACAACTTAAGACGTAATGTTGTTGGAGAGGTAGTTCTCTCACATCTTTACAAATGACACTAAGTGATTCACCAAGTCACTTTAAACGACTTTATTTCTCAGTAAAGGTTTAGTTTGGCCGAGCGTTGGGTCGTCATGCTGTGTATTGGGCCGCCGGTCCCGTTGGAGGTTCGAGTCCTCTCTCAGTCATAGGCGTGTAAGTTAGTTTAAGTAGTTCGTAACTCTAGGGACCTTTGACGTCATTAGTTTGTCCCTTACAATTACAAAAAATTGAACATTTTGAGCATGGTTCATGGTCAGACACTAAATTCATTGGAAGTGATCATAGAGTGTTTTCGCTTTGGTTACCACACATTATGAAGATTTATAACTGTATTGTGTCTAATTAAAAAAGACTTATGGTGAAAACCATTTAAAACTGCAGACAGCTGTTGAGTGTTTATTGATTTACACGATAGGTAATAAATCGGCAAGTTAATTAATACAGATGCTCTCTACGTTCTCAGGCCCAAAACCCGACCACAATATACATATGGCAAGATGTGCGTATGATATATGAGACAGGCGAAATACCCTCAGACTTTAAGAAAAATGTAATAATCACTATTCCAAAGAAAGCAGGTGCCGACAGGTGTGAAAATTACAGCAACATCAGTTTAATAAGTCACGGCTGCAAAATTTTATGATGTTTTATTTACAGAAGAATGGAAACCCTGGAACATGCTGAGCAACGAGAAGATCAACTTGGATTCAGGAAAAACGTAGGAACAGCGAGAGGGGGGGGGGAGGGGAAAATACTCATCTTACGATTTATCTTGGAAGATAAAGGAAAGGCAAACCTACATTTCAAGCTTTTTAAGATTTGGAGACAGTTTTACAATGTACATTGGTATACACTCATTCAAATTCTGAAGTCAGCATGGGTAAAATTTAGGGTACGGAAGGTTTTCTACAACATGTACAAAAAGCAGATAGCAGTTATTAGAGTTGAAGGGTATGAAAGGGACGCAGTGGATGTGAAGGGAGTAAGACAGGGTTGAAGCCTTTCTCCATGTTATTCAATTTGCACATCGAGCAAGCTGAGAAAGAAAACAAGGAAAAATTCGAGAAGGAATTAAGTTCACGTCGAAGAAATAGAAACATTCCTTTTTCCTGATGACATTGTAATTCTGTCACGAACAGCAAATGACCTGGAAGACAAATTGAACGGAATGGACTGTTGTTGAAAGGAGCGTATATGATCAACATTAACAAGACGAAAACAAGGGTAATGGAATACAGTCTAAGAAAATCATACAATTCTAAAGGAATTAGATTAGGCAACGAAACAATAAAGGTGGTAGATGAGTTTTGTTGCTGGGGAAGTAAAATAACATATGGCGGTCGCAATACAGAAGATATAAAATGCAGAATGGCAATGGGAAGAAAAGAGTTTTCAAAAAAGAGAAATTTGCTAACACTGAATATTAATTTCACCGTAAGGACATCTTTTTCTGAAGACATGCCCGAAAGAACAGACGCCACGTATAAATAATTTTTTATACATGGTGCTACAGAATAATGCTGACGATTAAGTGGGTCGATAGCATAATGAATGAGGAGCTATTGAAGAGAATTGGGGAGAAGAGGAATTTTTGGTACACCTTGAATAAAAGAAGGGATCGATATCGATCGTACACATCAAGGAATCGTACATTTAGCACTGGAGGGAAGCGTGTTGAGTAAAAATCGGAGAGGGAGACCAAGAGACGAATAAAGTAAGCAAATTCAAATGGATGTGCGTTGTCGTACTTCCGAAGAGATGAAGAGGCTCGCTCTGGATTGAGTAGAGCGGACAACTGTATCTAATCAGTCTCTGGACTGAAGACCACAACATCAACATTGATTATAATTGCAATCTGTGTGTGATACAGAACGATATTTTGCTGCCTCAACTTTTTACATGGGGTTTACTAACATTGAGGTGCCATGGGGTTGTTTAATACTGAAAAAGTCCTTCTCCTTGCCCTCTAATATGGTATGTGATCACCTCAGAAGGCCAGTACACTTACGCACCTGCGTGGCATGGACAACATTGTCGCGTTGAAATGGAAGCAGGCTTGACTTCGAAGGCAACTGAACACAGCACTTGTACTAAAAGCACGTTTATTACGAACTTAACATACACGCAGCACTGACTGCCTCTCGGGCAGAGTGCTCTTCTATTTATACACAGACAGAATGAACCAGAAATTAGAAGAACAGTTAACATAAGATGGATGCTTAGGGTTTAACGTCCCGTCGACAGCTTGGTCATTAGAGACGGAGCTAACGCTCGGAGTCTTCGGGTTAGGATGAGGAAGGAAATCGGCCGTGCCCCCCGAAAGGAACCATCCCGGCATATGCCTGGAGTGATTTAGGGAAATCACGGAAAACCTAAATCTGGATGGCCGGAGGTGGATTTGAACCACCATCCTCCCGAATGCGAGTCCAGTGCGTTACCACTGCGCCACCTCGCTCGGTAAACATAAGAAACAAGTATAATTTACAAGTAAACATAAGAATAATGTAGAACATTCTGGAATTGTTAATTACAAAGACATTATTTTTTCTTTTCCGGTGTGCGGGATTGAACCGGCGTCCTTCAGCACCGCAGGCCGTGCCGTCGCGGCATTGCTCCCTCTCCTGGAGAAACAGCGACCCGCTGTTATGTTCCCTGTGGAGCCAGCTGCAATGTCCTGGATCTTGGTCGTGTCATGGGTTCTCTGTATGGCAGTTCAAGAGAATCCTTCCATTCTCCACGATTATCGACGACAAACGTTCCTGTCGTGGCTTCATTAGGAATATTACGTCCTTAGAGTCCTTGAACAAGAAGCCATTGTCGTCTACCTGCTCTTCAGGATCGTAGTAAGGCTTCATGCGCAGGACGTGAACAGTGTCTCTTCGTTTTTGACGTTTCGACGACGGCTCATAATCCTCAACTTCGCATGTGACGCCTGACAGGCGGCGTATGACACGATACGGACCACAGTATCGCTTCAATAACTTTTCTGACAGTCCAACCTTCCGTACAGGGGTAAAAATCCATACCAGATCTCCTTGGCTGTACACAACAGATGCTTGGCTTCGAAGGCAACTGAACACAGCACTTGTACTGAAAGAACGTTTATTACGAACTTAACATACACGCAGCACTGACTGCCTCTCAGGCATAGTGCTCTGCTATTTATACAGACAGAATTTACCAGAAATTAGAAGAACAGTTAACATAAGAAACAAAGAAACAAGTAGAATTTACAAGTGAATATAAGAAAGATGTAGAACATTCTGAAATTGTTAATTACAAGGAAATAATTTTTTTTACCGGTGGGCGGGATTGAACCGGCGACCTTCAGGATAGTTCTTTTCCTTGCGGACACTGAACCTGTTCGGTCGTCTTGGTTCTACGCGTTCTTTGGCTCAGCTTTTTTATTACAGAGAGCGTTTAGCCCTCTGACCGGGCGCGCTGAGCCACGGCGCCCGGCACCCCTTTCGCCACGCCGGCAGAAAGTATTCGGTGTCTCTCATGGCAATATGATCAATCAGCTCTGGAGGGATATTTGGCCATTGTTCCGTTAGTGCTATATCCAGCTCTGCAACCGTAGTAGAAGTAGTTGGCGTGGCTGCAAATGTATCGGTCAAGTGCGTCCACGAAATGCCGGATCGGGTTCAAGTCCGTTGAACAACCTGGCCACTCCAATCGTTCGACTGTTGTCTACCAGTGCAGCTCTGTGAGGACGAGCGTTATCGTCCACTAGAATGAACTCAGGAACCCTTCTCTTATGGTACCAGCGTAGAGCACAATAAAAGGTAGAAGGATCTCATATCTATACATCTGAGCAGTCAAAGCGCCATTCTGAAAGACACAGAGGTCCGTACGTACACCAATACTGATTCATGTCCACACCATTCGTCCGCCACCGCGAAGTGGTGATGTTTGCTGTGTATAATCTGGATTGTTCTGAGTTCCACGTTCTCTCCAGATGAGGAAAATACGATTGACCGGCTGAACACAAAATCTCGACTAATTCCTGAACAGAACTAAGTGCCATTCGCTACGACTCCGATCCTGATGCTCCTCCGCACAGTTTGTTCAGACTAAACACAAGTTAACACCAACCCCCTCTGCAGCAACTTTCTATTATTACCACTATCTCGGTTCAAATGTTCAAATGTTTGTAGAACTTATGGGACTTAACTACGGGGTCATCAGTCCCTAAGGTTACAAACTACTTATGAACTACTTAAGACTAAGGACGGCACAAATATCCATGCCCGAGGGGGGATTCCAACCCCCGACCGTAGTGGCCGTGCAGACCGTGACAGGAGCGCCTCAGTCTCCTCGGCCACCGCGGCCGGCCTATCTCGGTTCCCGTAATGTTAAAGGGAGACACACCATAGGCCTCCGTGCGCATCGCAACATAGCACCTCAATGCGCTTGGCCACTCCGCCGCGGCGAAGGCGATTTCAGACTGTTTGTGTTTATATTGCACATCCTGTTGCTGCCGGAGGATGCGTTGCAACTGAGTTAACAGGAAATAAAGGTCATCTCTTGCTGATATTACTTGTGGGCGAGCTTGGCCTTGCCTTATTTTAACGATTTCTGTAGTCTGAAATAGCGTCCAGGTCCTGGAAATTACACTTTGGGACATTGCAACAGCTGCAGCCACCTCCCGCTGAATCTGCCCTGCTTGCAATCTTCCTGTGGCTCTCCATGCCATAGCTTCTGGTAAGTCACGTTGTTGTTGCATTGCATTAGCTACTCACTACAGTATCCGAACCCAACTGCTTGTGTAATTAATTTGATAGATTGAACACAAGTTAACACCAACCCCCCCCCCCCCCATGCAGCAACTTTCTATTTTTACCACTATCTCGGGGTTGCGGTAATGTTGTTGTCTGCACTCCGTAGAGCCGACAGAAAGACGTCGAACCATTTTAGTTCATTGTGACGATGACAATACTTCAGAACCCAGATATCTCAACTGATCCCCTAATTTTTTTATCATTGTAGTTCGTAAGTCTAGGGACCGATGACTTCAGCAGTTTCGTATCTTAGATTTACAAATATTTGAACATGTTGTTTATAAGGGCACACTGTGCACCAGAGATACACTTTTGTTCGAAGTAATCCAGAGTAATTATAACTCGAATAAAAGTGCATGTCTCTAAAGCTTTCGGACCAAACTGCTATAACCATCCGTCCCTAGACTTGCAAACTACTTATACCAACCTAAGGACAACTCACACACTCATCCCCCAGGAAGGACTCGAACCTCCTACGGAAAGCAACCGCGTGCTGCGCAGCAAGGCGCCTTAGAACTCGCACACTAGGCTCGCACACTCCACCGCGACCCTCAATGAAAAATACGGACTCCGCACCACTGTCAACAACGCTCACGATCAGTCTGAAGTTATAAAACATTTTTACTTAGGTAAAGGGCTCAATCAAATCTGCTGATTCAATCTAGTCGCATCGATACAAAGGAACAAAAGGTAAGCTGCTATAGTAATGATGTTTTAAATGTTAAATAGCCATTTCAATGAAAACGACTGTTGGTATGTTACGTTAAATAGAACTTGAATCCTTGTTTGTCTATACCCCATCACTTTTTTTGCAAAGAATAACTGAAATACCTAAATTTTCTTGGAATAAGTATTTCGCATGTTTCGTATTGTGCACTGAATCCTATCTCAGCATAGTTATTATTAATGAAATTTCAGACATTAATCAATAAATAGTAATTTTTAAACAGCGTAAACGGAATTTGCAAGAGAATTCTTCGTCGGAAGGTCTGGAATTGGGTGACAGTGGGCTTGATCCCAAAAAATACAGGTGACTTTAGGAATTGCAGCCAAGACGAGATGTTTAGGTGTCAGTACTAAAGTGCTTTGATGTCTTGCAATATAGCAATATCGATTATGCTCCATAACATGTTACAAGCAGTCATAGCATTTTAACACATACATACTAACGGGGCATTTGGATCGCCGCTCATAGTAACGTAATCGTGAAGCGATCACCCACGCACACTGGCGCTTCTTTGCAAACAACGCGGCTGTTTTGCAGCGTACCGTTTGTTTTCTTCCTCGCCGAGTTTATTTCAAATATTTATTGACTTTAACATTTTGCGCTACATCCCTGAATACCAACTCGACCAGTAATATGTAAAGAATGCGCTTACGGATCATGACGATATTCCTTTTGCATACCGTAAAAAATAATTGCCTTCGTAACAAAAAAAAATTAAAGCTGCTAATTTTTTTCCATGTTATCAGAGATCAACCTTCCTGTGACATACTCCATGATGTAAGCCCGTTTGCAAGTATACGACAAGAAAATATTTAAGTATTTCCTTGAAACGTAAACAATCCAGAAAAGTGACATATGGGAAGTAACGAATAAACAATATTTACAAAACCTGAAAGTAGTGAAGCAACAGTGGATTTTAAACACGCATATACTGCACTAAAAGAAACGTAAACAGGCAAAACAGCAACATCGTAAATGTTTTGAAATCATTTATTGTATCACATATGTTTCAACCAATTTGTGATCTTATTAAAGCCTTGAAGCCTCATAGAAAATTAGAAACGTATTATAAACTGGGAAAATCGTGAATGCCAGATTGACATAGCAGCTACAGCTTTGAACCGATTTTGCTTATTTAAGGCTTGAACTGCTTGATCATTTTAATGTTCAGCAGCTGTCATTTGTCATCATGTTTTCGCGGCGCACTTACTTATTCGTACAGTTAAATTCGTGCAACAGCATAAATTTTGCTTCATCTAAAAATAGCCCAACGGTAGGCATTTCGAATGCTGAAGACGGCACTGAACGATTTAAATTTATGGTTTTCTGGGCATATATGGGCAGCCTGTCCTCAAAAATACACTACTGGCCATTAAAATTGCTACACCAAGAAGAAATGCAGATGATAAACGGGTATTCATTGGACAAATATATTATACTAGAAATGACACGTAATAACATTTTCACGCAATTTGGGTGCATAGATCCTGAGAAATTAGTGTCCATAACAACGAACTCTAGCCGTAATAATGACGTTGATACGCCTGGACATTGAGTCAAACAGAGCTTGGATGGCGTGTACAGGTACAGATGCCCATCCAGCTTCAACACGAAACCACAGACCATCAAGAGTAGTGACTGGCGTATTGTGACGAACCAGTAGCTCGGCCACCAATGACCAGACGTTTTCAATTGGTGAGAGATCTGGAGAATGTGCTGGCCAGGGCAGCAGTCGAACATTTTGCGTATCCATAAAGGCCCATACAGGACCTGCAACATGCGGTCGTGCATTATCCCGTTGAAATATAGGGTTTCGCAGGGATCGAATGGAGAGTAGAGCCACGGACCGTAACACATCTGAAATGTAACGGCCACTGTTCAAAGTGCCGTCGATGCGAACAGGTGACCGTGACGTGTAACCAATAGCACCCCATACCATCACGCTGGGTGATACGCCAGTATGGCTTTGATGAATATACGCTTCCAATGTGCGTTCACCGCGATGATGCTGTAAGCAGAACCTGGATTCATCCGAAAAAATGACGTTTTGCCATTCGTGCAGCCAGGTTCGTCGTTGCGTACACCATCACAGGTGCTCCTGCCTGTGATGCAGCGTTATGGGTTATCGCAGCCATGGTCTCCAAGCTGATAGTCCATGCTGCTGCAAACTTCGTCGAACTCTTCGTGCAGATGGTCGTTGTCTTGCAAACGTCCCCATCTCTTGACTCAGGGATCGAGACGCGGCTGCACGATCAGTTACAGCCATGCGGTTAAGATGCCTGTCATCTCGACTGCTAGTGGTACGAGGCCGTTGGGATCCAGCACGGCATTCCGTATTGCCCTCCTGAACCCATCGATTTCATATTCTGCTAACAGTCATTGGATCGCGACCAACGCGAGTAGGAATGTTGCGATACGATAAACCGCAATCGCGATAGGCTACAATCTGACCTTTATCAAAGTCGGAAACGTGATGGTACGCATTTCGCCTCCTTACACGAGGCATCACAACAACGTTCCACCTGGCAACGCGGGTCAACTGCTGTTTGTGTATGAGAAATCGGTTGGAAACTTTCCTCATGTCAGCACGTTGTAGGTGTCGCTGCCGGCGCCAACCTTGTGTGAATGCTCTGAAAAGCTAATCATTTGCATATCACAGCATCTTCTTCCTGTCTGTTAAATTTCGCGTCTGTAGCACGTCATCTTCGTGGTGTAGCAATTTTAATGGCCAGGGGCGTAGTATGAATCATTAGCGAACACAAACTCAAAGTTATATTTTTGCTCTCAGCAAAGACGGCACCACTCCTGATTCCTTTAAGGATGATTTAGTGCTTTGGAAGGCTGGGGTTTACAAGATGCACCGTCAGTGTGGCCTTTCATACATTGGACAGAGAATACGGAACGCGGTACAAAAGAGAGAGAGAGAGAGGAAGGGGGGGAGGTAGCACTGTATTGACACTGGGCACTGTAATATGTATGAAAACGTCGAAATTTTAGCAGTGAGTTAATCTCTCTGGGGCTCAGTGGTGAAAGAAGTAGTTGATATTCGCCAGAGAACGAATTTAATTAATAGCATGGAATCCGGCATTAACTTTAATAAACCTACAAAGACGTCACCACAGCACAGTTCATAGTAACATGTCGATATCTCCGCGAGGATCGTCTGCGCGACCACAGACATAATTTGTACATATGTGTAATTTTTTACGCTGACCAACGTCTCTATCAACTATGTATCTGTGGCCGAATGCGCAGAGGTGCGATCCGAGCTTTTAAAAGGACAAAGCAAGTGGTGGAACGTCAGTCGATTGACTCACTCTGCAGATGGCTGGAAATTACGCAGCCGAAATGTTAGAAGAAGCAAAAATTTATGCCCCAGCACGCCAGAAACTATGTGGATCAGTTGCTGCTATGTTGATTTTCCATTCACGTGTTGTTGAGTTTAGTTGTGCCTATATTATATGAGTGTCAAATACTTTAATATTTGCACTGGCTGCATGTCACTGATTGTGCTGCTGTTTCCATTGGAGGTTCGAGTCTCTTCCCTCGGTCATGGCGTGTATGTTGTCTTTAGCATAAGTTAGTTTAACCCTTTCAGACCTGATTTTTTTTCTGGAGGAAGGAAATTGTTCTTTTTGCTGTATTCCTCTTAATTTAGGTTTTTAATGATTTTAGATGCAAGATTTACGCTGTTGTATGCATCCATTTACATACTACAAAACTGCATATGCTGAAAAGCAAGGCTCCTTTTTATGGACTAAAATAATTAATTTTGTAGAACTAACTTTTGTACTAAATAAAGTGATCATTCAATAGTTGCCATGCAACATAATTACTACCACTTTTCAGCTGTACAGTGGAATACAAGTGACCCACAACCTGCGTGTTCTTTGGAGTTCACAAGCTGCTGCGCAGTGCAACACTAACTACTTGGTATTTTTATAGTAATCTTCCGCAGTTCACAGTAAGTGTGCACCATGAAAAGGTTGAACACTCATAGTCATATACATGTTGTTTCAATTGAGAAAAAGTGTTTCTGATCTATCTTAGACACTGTAAACGTTATGTACAAATTGAAGCCAGACGGTCTGATAGGGTTAAGTAGTTTATACGAGGGTTGGAACTTAAACAGTGGCAACACTGCTGTGGAGACACTACCCAATAGAATTCTCGCTGATAGTACACGTTGTTGTCATACCTACCTTACCTCTGAGCAAATGGACTCGCCCGTCCCATGTCACCGGCGTGCGCACAATCGAGCGGTCTAACAAAATGGTGTCGCTTTGTTTTCGAAACAGGAACAACGAAGACCGTGAATGCGCAGTATTACTGTTCCCTTTTGCAGCATTACCTGCGACCAGCTTTGCGAAAGAAGCGGCAACAGTTTCTGCGCGATCCACCCATCGCTTTGCACGACAATGCTCAATCTGTGGCTGCTCTCTACGGTCTGTGGGACTGAGAAGTACTGTACCATCCACTATACTCCCCGAACGTAAGTCGTTGTGACTCTGATTTGATTCCGAAGATGAAGGAACCACTTCGAGGCATTCGCTCCAGAACTGTTCCAGAGATTCGACAGGCAGTAGACCGCTCCATTCCCACCATCAGCAGAACAGGCTCTGCTAACAGTATACTACGTCTTCCACATCGCTGGTGATGGGTTCTACACAACGCTGGTGACAACTTTGAAGGACAGTAACAGGCGCAAACATGTGACGCTTTTGCATGGGTTGAGAATGAATAGTTGCCACCGGTAAAGTTCCAACCCTCATATTCTATGGACAGATGGCCTCGGCAGCTTGGTCCCTTAGATTTACAAGCACTTTAAAACTCCTTATTGTACAGTGACTGAAATCTATTTGCTTCAATAAATGATTTCGGAATTTTACGACCTATGCTGCTATTTTGCTTGTTTACAATAATTGTATTGTGGTCGTGGTGTACACGTTTATTAATGGAATCCAATTTCATGTACTACAATAATTTGAGATGCACCCCATTGACCACAAATCCCAGGACAACTGTTAAATGAGCAAAATAATAATGTCCATAGTGGTTCCTTACTGAAGTAGAAATATCTCTGAAAACAATTATTATTCTTACGGATGGCTCTCTTTCCGTTAGATGCGTTATTGTCGTGAGACTTAAACTTCCATAGTAGTTGTACATATACCTTAGACTGTGATATCAGTATTTAAATATATGGATTAAACACGGCAAGGATTGTATTACTTTATATTCATTGCGTTGAATCATATTTCGTATAACATAGCAACCAAGAAAACAATTTTCATAAATATGGTAAATTTGAAAAGTCAAAGAGTAAGTAGTATTTTCAAAGGATAATAATTGAATCGCTACCCCGAACTTCACACGAACGTCCGCAGCGCTATCAGTTGTTTGCTGCATTACGCCGTTCTTTCCAAGCATAAAATACCTCTAAAACTTCAAATCACATATCTTTTACTTTCCTGATCTGTTTTGATGAAATGAAGCCTATATGTTGCCCCAGGATATTCTCTGTTTATCTGTGACACCACCATCATTGTTCATTTAGTACTTTTGGAGATTACACTATACAAATAGACACATGTGATTGCTTTCAGAGAAAAGTTTAAATTGTGATATCTTACTTTTCCTGAAACAATTTTGTGAAATGAAGCGTTTCTGTAACCGCAAGATACCCTCATGTTTCCTGTGAAAAACCCCTGAAAATTCGCCTATTAGTTTTGGAGATGAAAGAGAAAGATAGACATGACTGTTGTCGATAAAAAACGTTAAATTGTGAAGTTCTTCTTTCCATGATCCGATTTTTAAGAAACTAACTCTATATGTTGTCCCAAGATACGCTGAAGTTACCTGTGAAAACCCCATGCGAATTCGTGAAGTAGTTTTGGAGAAGTGGTTTCTAATAGATGAACAGAGAGACACGACGGTCTATGAAAACCCTTCGTGATTCTATTTTGATGAAATCATGCCTAAATCCTGATCCAATCTTCGCTCATGTTTCCTGTGAAAACCGCATGAAAACTCATCCAGTAGTTTTGAAGATTGAAGCGAACAGCGATACGCCTACATTTACAGATTTATTATTAGTAATTATAGATATGTTGTACAATTGTAAAATTTTCAGGAATATATTGATTTGTATAAGTGCTGTATGTTGGTAAAATCTGTTGTGAGTATGCTTAGTAGTAAAGAAGTAATAGATTAAAACGTGATGCTTGATGGGGCGGTTTCCCATGAACGTTACGTCCTCATATCTCATGAACTACGTGTTTTGCTGTGATATAGTTTCGAACATACATTCAGCTTCAAGTGTGTATTCTGCCTGCAAAATATCCTGCGAGTACAATTGGTAGTGCAGAAATTATAAATTGTAACGTTATACGGAATGCCATAGTTTTGCTGCATGAACAGCGGAAAAGTAGTATGCGAGAAACTTTTTTCCTTTCATTATTTTGATGTGGTTGTCTGCGAGAAAAAGTTTAATAAAGGCTTGAAATTATGTTTAAAGTTTGCTGCAAGTCACCAAGTATTGTTACTCTCATATAGTGTATTTATAAAGTGTCGTCGCATTATGTAGCAGTTTTTTTGCGATTCTTATTGTTCATGACGTTATATCTCCTGAACCATGTGTCGTAAGTAGTTCGTACTTCTACAGCAATTGTTAACTTACGTAACGAATATGTGTAAAAATCTAGTTGAAATCAGTCCCGTGGTTTAGGAGGAAATGTGTAGCATTGTTGTTTGACGCAGCAGTTCTTCGCGTATCTCATTGTTCATGACGTCATATCTCCTTACGTATGTGTCGTAGGTGATTCTTACTTCGATAGCGATTGTTGCCTGATATAAAGGAACGTATGTACCAAGTTTGGTTGAAATCGGTCCAGTAGTTTAGGAGGAGATGTGGAACATACATGCATAAACACATACAGCCTATTTTATAAGATGTAAGATTATATGAAACTAGTAGGTCAAAATGTCAGAGATGCTACATCCAATTTTTGGCATTCTATAAAAGAATTTTCGAAAAGGTCTCTGGATTCAGTCTAGTTTCCGTCACGCTTGTATAAGGCGGTGTTTGTCAACATTAGAGTCTGTGTCAAAGATCTCATAAAGAATGATCTCTCTGGTTAGTGTTTGTGCAATATGGCAGACATGTGTTAGTTTCATAATATGTGATGGGAAATAAATTTGTTTAAGTGTCAACACATCTGAGTGCAGAAGAATTTCATTAACAATCTGCTTTAAAATCTGGACCTTCTTTTAAAATGAGAATAAACTACGTAGGCCACAATACTTTCAAGAATACGAAATTTCTACAAAAACATCAACTTTTCTGAACATCGATCACAATTGCTTCAGACTTAAACTGGATAGAACACGTAAATAATGTCGTGGGAAATGCGAACCAGAGGCTGCGTTTTATTGGCAGAATCCTTAAAAGATGCAAGTACAAAAGAAACTGCATACACTATGCTTATCCGTCCATTTTTGGACTATTGCTGCCTAGTGTGGGATCCTTATCAGGTGGGTTTGACGGAGGACATCGAAAGAGTCCAGAGAAGGGCAGCTCGTTTCGTATTGTCACGATACAGGGGAGACAACGTTACGAAAATGATACAGGATCTGGGACGGGAATCATTACAACAACGGCGCTTATCGCTGCGGCGTGGGCTACTTACGAAACTCCAATCGCCAACTTTCTCCTACGAATGCGAAAATATGTTGACTCCCACTTTCATAGGTAGAAATGACCATCAGAATAAAATACGAGAAATCAGAGCTCGAATGGAGAGATTCAGGTGTTCTTTCTTCCCGCGCGCTATTCGAGAATGGAATGGGACATAAATAGTATGATGGTGGTTCGGTAAACCCTGTGCCAGGCACTTAAATGTGATTTGCAGAGTATCCCATGTAGATTATTTGTACCTCCAGTGTCCAGAATTTAACTCTGTTGCCATTTTCATAGTTATCTATGACTCGAACACCGATAATTACTTTAAATTTATACAACGTTTAGGAACGTGTAGCATTACAAGGTTTAAAACCAAATTTTAGAAGCTGTTCGTGGAATTATTTTATTCAATAGGAAGTACATTAGTTTTGTGCAACAAAACTGGTAGACACCGCTGCATTTTTAGAGTTGTTTGTAGGATGATTAATCGAATGAAGGAGACTACGATTCCGTAGCGATTTCTACATAACGAGGGACGCGCCACAGCAGCAGTAATGAGTCGTACATCTGTGTCTTTCACACGACTGGTGCAGCCACATGCGCGGGGTACGCGGCTGATGGCGGGTCGAATGTGAGCGCAGCGCACAAGCGGCGTGTGCGGTATAAATAAAGGAAGGGGCCGCGGCAACCTGTTGACAGCCAGCTCTGCTGTGTGCGCAAACAGCTTGAAAGCGTAAAGCGGATCGCGGGTTGCCGTGCCGTCCAATCCGCGAGCCGTTAATAATCATGGCTCGCTGGCCGTGTCATTGCAGGGGCTCTGAGGCCGGCTGGCGGCGAAAGCATTGCCGAGGGGGCCTAGCAAACGGCGCTGCTTTCTGAAAACGGCCGACTTCCTACCGGCGAATTTTTACATTGACAATTATATATTTTTTGACGACATCACAACGTTCAAAGAATGAAATAAATCGCAATTTGCCATCAGTTATGGCTTTACTGTACTAGGTTTTGATGGAATACCAATGTGCGGCGAATGAAAACTTGTGCCCGGCCGGGAATCGAACCCGGGATCTCCTGTTTACTAGGAAGACACGTTGACCACTCCGCCAGCGAGGACACAGTGACCAAAGCGACAGCGTGGCGAATGGAGATTTGTGTGTGGCGAGAGACGTGCAGGGAAGAATCCTCTGCAGTCGGGCTGAGATAAATATTCCGGTTGGCTCAAATTTAACTTATTCTGCTCGCGAAAACAATAAATCAGACGCAATATCTCAGGAATGTTATTGTTCAAATGTTTGTACAGCTTATGGGATTTAACTAAGGGGTCATCAGTCCCTAAACTTACAAACTACTTATGAACTAGCTAATAGTAAGGAAGGCACAAATATCCATGCCCGGGGGGGGGGGGGGGGATTCGAACTCCCGACCGTAGTGGCTGAGCAGAATGTGACTGGCGCGCCGCAGAACGCTCGGCCACCGCGGCCGGTGAATGTTACTGTGCTCGGCTAAAGAAATGAATCGAAATTAAACACAAATGTAAACTTCCTCAAAACAAATCTATAAAGCAAATTTTAATGAAATTTAACCGAAGAAAGGAATGACCAAAATAAATAAGGTAAACGAATACAAGTTGAAATGTGAAAAATACGACTTCATTAAAAGATAGAAACTTACAAAGTCCAACAAGCCTCATCAATAGCTGGAAAAGAAGTAAGTGAAACAGCATGCCGCTGCCCAACAACAGCAAACCGTAGTCTTTTGTATTTTTTTAATTTATTTATTGCAAAGTTAAGAGTAATACTACTAATATCTACGAAAGTTTACATAATGTCTATTAATTTTTGGAAAAAATTCACAGATGAATTTATATCGTTTAGTAAAAGGCAATACAATTTAAAAAATATATATTCATTTTTATACTTTCCTAATATTATAATGTCAATCAAAAATATGTCACGGTCCTCTGGGTAAAGTTCAGTTTGTTTAGTCCTTTCAGATCCCTTCTTAAACTAGTAACGAAAATTTTAAGATCTCGATTTTTTAATGGTATATTATTTCGTATGATGTATTTTATTCTCTCATTTACAAAAAATAAAATAAATGAAATGAAATAAAGTCAAATAAAATTGTATGCGTCATATATATGTGTATTTGAATCATTTCTTACATTATATAAAACATTTATTGCAGTTAATGAGTTTGGAAAACATTGTTTCCTATTAGCAATGTAGCGAACTGGTTCAAGATTTAAAAATAAAAATATCCGTCAAGTTCGCAAAAAGTTTTTTTTTTTTAATTTATTTTATAATAAGGTAACCGGTCTGAATCTATGCTGAGATCATCCTCAGACCGAGTCGTCTGTGAAATAAAAGACAATATGATAAAGAATAAAACAGGTACATATAATAGTTGCGATATTTTACATGCATGAACAGAAAAATTAAATTTCAAATCACCGAGATAATGCCAGTACTGACATCCTTATGGTATGGTGAATTACGCGGTTTGTAAACTCACAATGGTCTCAATTTTCGTAGTGTCTCACGATTCGTCATCTCTGTAGCTACGAGAGTGCTTAAATTTGTTTGACAGACTAAGTACTTCTGTAAAGCATTCAGATTCTCAAACATATTTCGTTTTTAATTTTTAAGACGCAGTAAATAAGGCACGAGTAAGATTTACCTCGTCACAGATGCTCCCGGATGGCCATCTTCAAAATTAAGACAGTATCTCCAGAGGGCATACTCAGAGTACAGATCTTCCAGTGGAAACAACTAACATGTGAAGTAATATCTTTGAGTTATTCCTATAGTCTCTAGGACTGGTCTTTACTAGAAACTACGAGGTACACTTTTAATGTTATAACAGAAACTCTATCTTGCTAGTAAACTGCGAAAATACTCAGTACATATTTATATTATACACAGTCTAAGTACGAACTATGATAACTGTTTACTGGTTACTTAAGTGTTTAAAAATCATCACGAGTGTTTGGCTACAGAATTATGGCAAAACTGAAATCGGGAGAAAATTTAATTGTGTGTCCTTTTACTTTGCAATCATGGACCGCAGCCACTGAACGTTATTTTCATCTTTGCTCTCTCCATTTACTACAAACAAGAGGATAGAAAATCGAAACACAGGCAACAATTTATTGAGAAAACTGTTTGCCAGTTCTTTTACTATGGCATCTGTTACGAAAATAGTCGTCAACGGTTTTAAAAGCACCTGACTTTTTTTACATCAACAGATATACTATTCCAGAGCGTTTATTTGCTTCTACCGAACCAATAAAATTGCCTAGGATGAAACAATCACAAGTGTCTGCATACCGCCTCAAAGACAGACGTATACGAATCTATGCATGAACTATAAACATCCTCAGATCTTCCAATATCAACGGATCCAATTGTTTATACTGTTCTCGGTCGTCGAGCCAAATGCAGTCGTCTTTGTAGCACGACATTTTACAGTGTACCTTGCCTTCATCTTCAGGTGACACCTGCAGAATGAGCTCCTCCGCTACATCTCGCCTCCGTATGTAGCATGAGGTTGCGTTGGAACTTTAGAACGTCTCCATTGGTGTTGCAACCTTTCTTCCTTCCCCAAAAAAGAAGAAAGAATTCAGAAGAAACAAGAAAAAAGTGTAGAAGTAACTCAGCATTTTTACGGCAACATCTTACAAAACAGAATGGGGAAAAGAAAAGACTCTCAAGATGAAGAAAGTGAAGAGAGTAAGAAAACTTTGTGAGCCGTCAACTGCACCTAAAGAACAGAGGACGAACCAGAAGAAGAAGAAGAAACCAGATGAAGGTGAGTCCACTAACACAGATCTATTTCGTAATGATCTGAAGGTTGTACCTCTCGCTGGAGAATTTTTGACACAAACCAACGTGTGCAGGCAATGGACACGTGAAGAATGCAGTAGGTATGAGACAAAAGTTTGTATGCGACTTTCGTCATAAAAAATTACAGTTTAATGGTAATAATATTGTTAAGATGGCTGACTCAGTTTTGATACAAAACTATATTACTTTAACATGTTTCTTCAAGAATTAATAACAAATTCACAACAGCAACTGAAAATTATTAAGTTTTTTTAATTTTATTTAATCTTTTTATTTATTTATTTTTAGTGAAGAGCTCTCCCTAATTCCTTTTCCAAATAATTATCTTCTTTGATCTACATAATTTCTTCTTTGAAGCTTATAATTCAATAATATTTATGAAACGCGTTATTATTTTGATTGTCCACGTAGAATGAAAATATCTGGAAAACTTATAATTTTTAATGCCCAGAATTTCCAGAATTTAACAAATAATTAACAAGTTTTGCTCCAGACGTCCTTCAGTGAAGTTGCCTTCTTCTTGCAAGGAGTGCAGGGTTTGTACCATGCCTGTTAACTACCGTAGGAGAGTGTGCAGGGGGCGATATATCAGTAATCCGCGCGGGAGTAGCCGAGCGATTTGGAGCGCCATGTTGCGGATTGCGCGGCCTCCCGCGTCGGAGGTTCGAATCCTCCCTCGGGCAAGGATGTTTTTATTGTCTTTAGTATAAGTTAGTTCATAAGTAGTTTGTAAGTTTGGGACTGATGAGCCCGCAGTTAAGTCCCATAAGTTTTACAAACATTTAACATATATCAGTGACGCTTTCTCGTTAATTAATCAGGGAGGTGGGTCACTCACGTTTTCGACCGGTACCCGTAACGGATGTGTCAGACGTCTCTCACTACTAACAAGGGCCATTTGATGGCTATGAAATTCCAGGAAAAGATGTGGTTTGTCCAACCCTGTAGTCAATGGTTTCTTCTCTTAAGATGACAATGAATGAACACATCGCATCCATTGCGTGAATCCCTTCTTTCAGTAGGTAAGAATGTGCTAACTGGAATGGCGTGAGGAGATTTAAACACCTGACTGAGCAACCTTCACGTCAATTGAACTTTCCACTTTATCTCACAGGAACCCTCTTCAGACAACGGTTAGATTAAGGCGGGTCACCGTCTATGGTTCGAACAGACTTGAGCAGTAACGTCTATATCGCCTTATGGCTAAATTCCAAAGAGGTTCCAAGCATTTTGAAATCCCTGGCACCTCTTCAGTGCTAAAGAGTCCGCCTGCGTAGTCCAGTGAACAGCGTAGTGCGGTAGTAGGTAGCCGCGTAGGAGGCCTGAGTTCGATTCCCGTCCGGGTCGGAAATTTTCTCCGCTCGGGGGCTGGGTGTTGTGTCGTCCTCATCATCACTGACACGCAAGTCGCCGAAGTGCCGAGAGATCAAAAGACTTGCACCAGGCAGGCTCAACACGACCCCAGTTGAGGTCTAACAAGGAGACCACATAGGTATTGGATTTTAGAATTTCTTGGTATTTCTGGTACGTGAAGTTCAGCACTTAAATAACAATCAGCCAAAGCCATTCGACGCAACTCTCAAAAATTATCGAGAAAATCAACTTTGAAGTTCTGCAAGTAGATGTAAGTACCAATAATTGAAACATTTCCAGCACCTGTCAGTGTAGCTCAAGTGGTATTGCGCGCCCTCTGTAATTAAAAAAAGCTAAGCCAAGAACTCGTCGAACAAGAAAGAACAAAAACGATTAGCGTCAGCAACGAAAAGAACTAACCATAGGGGGAAAAAAATGTCAGCGTTCTGACCTCACAGCAATAGAGTCCCGGGTTCGAATCCCACTGTGATAGAATATTTTTAATTTTAGAATTCAGTTGTATAATACGTTTTGGGGTCTCTAATGCCACGTGTTGTGTCAGTTTTTGTTTATGTGTGTGTAGACGACCTGAAAAACTTGGCTCACGTAAAGGATGGTTGGGTAGGTTAGCTGCTTGGGAAGCCATTATAGGCTACGGAGATGACTTTCCAGAACTAGTGTCGTCGCTCTTCACAAACTAATCAATCACAGACTAACTAACGTCGTTAACTAATAGTTAAGCAAATACTGTAAAAAAAATTAAGTTATGTTTCTTTTTATTGAAACCGTTATTATTAACAACCTTCTATAAAATATAGAAAATTACGAATAAACGAAAGTACGTGCACGTTTCGTAAAAATTATCATTAGATATTGAAATTATGTAAGTATTCGAACACAAAAACAAAAAAACAAAAAAACCTGTCACGAAAGGATTCGAACCACTGAAACCCTACGGTTGTAAGGCTAGAACCTCCTTGGCCACAACGCTATCACCTGAGCTACGCCGACAGATACCGCAATTCATTTAGTGATTGGTACTTACCGGTACTTGCAAAACTTCAGAGTCGATTTTCTCGAGACTTTTTGAGTGTTGCGTCGAATGGCTTTGGCTGATTGTTGTTTGAGTGCCGAACTTCACATACCATAAATACCAAAAGAGTCTAAGATCCGATACCCATGTGGTCTCCTTGTCAGAGCCATAAATGCCATACGGAAGCATCATCATCAGTGCTAAATATTCAATGACTCGTCATCAGACCGGACGCTAGTCATTATTTTGTAGTGAGCTGCAACAAAAGACCCATCCACCTATAAAATTATGTAATATTACTTATCTGATTGTCTTGTTGACGGCTTCGACATCGTCTCTGAGGGCATCATAATATTAGCAAATTTCGTCTTTAACACCAACAAAGTTAACTGATTCGAGGATTGTGAAATTCAGTGATTCTCTAAATGTTGAATGAAGTAAAGTGTCAAAACTTCCAAACATTTGTAAGCAGCTCCATTTCCTAAACTAAGACAATACAATCTGACGAAACGACACTAGAAATACTTCTGCCTTCATAAGCACAAAGAAGAATAAATTTATTCAAAAATGTTCAAATGTTTGTAGAGCTTATGGGACTTAACTACGGGGTCATCAGTCCATAAACTTACAAACTACTTCTGAACTAGCTAATACTAAAGACGGCACAAATATCCATGCCCGAGGGGGGATTCGAATCCCTGACCGTAGTGGCCGTGCAGACCGTGACTGGCGCGCCGCAGTCCCCTCGGCCACCGCGGCCGGCAATAAATTAATTACGGCTCACTACATCCAATTGTCCCTCGATCACACCGAGACATGCAATTAACAATGGAAATGCGCTGAAACAAGCAGATTTGTTGTGAAAAGTATTAAAGTACAAGTAAATAAAAAGTAAGTGCAGCTACTTGGACTAATTTCGTACAAAATGTATTTCTACGTCATAAATCTGCTTGGCCTTACGAACAAGAAATTATAGAAAGAGTTTATATCTTCGTCAGCGACGATCGCTGGTACTTATCCTTATTAGCAAAACTAATACAAATAAAATTAAAAAAAAACATGTTAAATATTTTAACGTTGTGTTGAATTTAAATATTTAAGCCTGAAATAATTTTATGAACATGGATTTATATTAAGTTTTTGTTATGTTAACTAAAATACCAGTAGCCTCTGATGTTGTACCATTCTTAATCTATCATTGGCTTGATTGCATTTACAACGGCCACTCAATTAATTGTATATTCTTGGTTTGTATTTGACAGGCGCAGAAATTTTTTAAAGAGCATCATTGTAGCATTTGTCTCTTAAAAATATCAAACTTAGAAACATCTCTATTGCTCCTTAAGCATTTGAACATCTTAATGTGGAATGGTGCTATGTACATTTCTAATGTGGACAAACAGTTATTAGAAATATGTCAAATAGTACACATTGTCCGATATGTTTTAATTATAGTACATTATGTGCTGTATCATAAAAAATAAAAAATAAAATAAAAATACTGAAATTTACTCGGCGGCAGACTTCGATTTCAGAGATGTACAAAGCAACTGCACTTAAAGAACAGATTTCCTGTATTCTGGCACTTCTTTTGTCCTCATTTCACAGAAACAGTACTGTTTTTAAATTTGAAATGGCTTATTCTTTCATTCCCTGTTTCGCTTAACCCCAAACGCATACACGTTCGCAAATTTGCAGCCGATGTAAAACTTTTTGCGCAGATAATTAGCTGCACTACCCAAACAACTGCGAATTCATAGTGTGAGTGTTATTAAGATGTGTTTAATTTTATCTGCCAGTCTTTTTGCCCTTTGGCTAACAGTATAAACGCCGACAAAGTTCGTTTCTATCGAGGATCCAAGGGATGCATCGTACACAAAGCGGAAACGGCTCTCTGCTTTTGGCCAGAAATACCATGAAAAGAAGGGTTCTGGATAGTCTGCACAGTGCCTCGCTGTATCATGTTGCTATAGTTTCCAACCACGTCTCGCTGAGCTTCAGCCACACCTTCAGTTCTTGTACATCTCCCTTAGTGATAGATGTTTTATGACATTTCCTTTGATCACTCCGTAAAATGTAGGTGTTTCCTGTTTGATTATAGGGACTTCAATCAACAGACAATAAGATACAAACAGATTCTATGTCTTTCCTGTTAGGGAAACAGAGGTCGCGATCACGTGTGGAATGTTTCCACATTCCTGGAAAACTGAGACCCCCAATGAAAATTTCAGTAACGTTTTCCAGTACAAAAAATTGCAGTGAGGTCCGAACAGAGCACTATTTTAAGTATGAAATAATTTACCCAAGAGGACGCTATCATCAGTAGAGCAATATATCCTGGGGAAAGGAACGACTGTAGCTTCCCCTTGCTTTTTATTTTTATTTATTTATTTTTTTTTTTTCGTGCAACTCCTGTCACGAAAAAAGTTAAAAAACTCTACTCCAATGAGACCCGAACTATTGACCAAACTTAGACGACTACTTTACTTTTTTTTTTTTTTTTTTTACGTGATTGACGCGCCTCAGTCCCTTCTTCTTTTTAATAACAAAAGAAAATGAAACAGAAGAAAAATGGAAGTACCAGAGGAGGAATCGAACCCGAGACCTCTGGCGTATGAGTCCGAGCCCTAACCATCTTTCTTTTTATTTTTTTTCTCCAAATTTCGCCTTCTTCGGCGGGTTTTATTTATTTATTTATTTTTCCCTTCTATTTACAGTTCTCATTTGGTTTGCGTTTGCGAGAATTTTGTAAAGTAAAATATTCTTTTTCAAAATATAAGAAAACTCATTTTTTCTTTTTTCTTTATTATATATATTTTTTATTGTACATTTGCCATGCTACTAACTAGCCTCAAAGTTTGTCTTCTCGATTTTTGTACTGCTTTCGTAGTTACCACAATCCTTATCAATGTTTATCTTTTAGAATACGTTGTTCATCTATGTTATCTTCTCTGAACTTGGAGAGTGTCTGTCTGTCGCTGTTAAACTACACTTTTATATAAGTATACATAAAGCACTTCCTTGTAGAAACATAATTAACTAATTAACTAATTAAGAGTTGTAAACGTAAATGCCTTCTCTTTGGTATATTAGTGTTGCAATGCTACTATCGTAATAAAGACAAAAAAAAAAAATAAAAAAAATAAAACTAAAAAAATAAAAAATAAAAAAAAAGTTTCTCTCTTTTAGGAAAACAAAAGAAAAATATTTTCCTCATATATAGAAACAAACAAATAATTCCAATTATTATTCGTATATTTCTAGTTTTCTTTGCTTTCAGCAGTTGGCACTACCTGTGTGGTGATGCCACGTTATTTGATGTTACAAGACCGGATCAATCATCGAGACTGTTTCCCGACAAATACTGCAAAAGGCTGCTGCCCCTCTTGTGACGTTACAACAACGTGCAACACCGTTTGTAGCGCAAAGCGCGCTGGCTTGACAGCTGAGAGCGCCCAAAGTTGTGACGAGTGAGCGGGCAATCGGCCGTTGCGAGGCTGTGGGGCGCACAGCTTCGCTTTCGCGGGCCGCGTGCAAATGGAAGCATGCTAGTGGACGTGACGTCAGGTCCAACTGCCCAAAAACGGCATTGTCTTTATTTTTAGATACTACGCTGACACTATTAGAGTTACAGATTAGCACGTAGAAGCAAATGAAAGAGGAGAACAGCGCGATTGAGACGATGCATTGACATAATTTATATCATTTATATTAATGTTATATCTAAAGTTATTCAGAAAACTAGTATTTACTCACTTGGAAAAATCCAGAGGCTAAACTAATTGAAAGTACAGGGCTCAAATGAAAAGTCTCATCGAGACGCTAAGTTTGGTATAACCTTGTAATCTGCAACATTTATATTGCGCATAATAATGCACTTTTAAGGAGGAACAATAGTGATTTATTAATAACAATTAACACAAGACAGATACACAAACAGCGAGGCAGTGATAAGTTGCAGGTGTCGTAAACACACATTATGACTTGTTTAGAATATATTACTTTTGTTTATTTTCGTGTGTTGTCTTTGTTTAAACTAAATTATTTTGTTTATCGAACGTAATTTCTTTAAATTTATGAGCACAGTAATTCTGAACAGTGCACTGAAAAGAAGACTGAAAAACACTTTACTTAAATATTCATTGTGCGACGGCCGAAAGATTTATTTATCGGTCGCTTTGAAAATGTTCATTTGTTTAAATTTAAGATTTTGGGGGTATTATTAAGGTTAGAAAATACAGTACTGTATGTATTTGCATTAGAAGCTTATTGCGCATCTAACGATGCCATCATATCAACATTTTAATCATTATTTAAAAAGTTTGTGCTCTACTGGGAGAACCACTGAACCTCGTTAGGGGTACACATTACTGGAATGACGTCGCCGATTGTATACAAGTGGCTGCCGGGAGCGGCCCACGACCAGTCTACGGCAGTTCAGTCTTGATGGCAGACGTGTGTTGCGAGTTTCATTTCACTGAAAAACTGTCTGTCCACATTGTCGTGTAACAATTTACACTACATTCCTCTTTACCGGCCGCGGTGGAGTAGCCGAGCAGTCTAAAGCGTCTCGCTGCGGAGCGCGCGGTTGCTCGCCGTGGAGGTTCGAGTCCTCCCTGGGGCATGGGTGTGTGTGTGGTCCTTAGGTTAGTTTACCTAGGTTTAAGTAGTTTGTAAGCTACGGACTGATGACCACGCAGTTTGGTCCGATAGATTTACTAACATTTGAACATTGAACCTCTTTACCGACTCAAGACGACCAAATCCTTTTATTTTGGAATTTATTACAGTTACAAAAGAAGGACCGCCTCGAATTTTTGTTTGTCCAGGAGGACGTCCGGGTATACACTTGCTGTGAGCAAAGATATGAATAAGACGGTGCCTGCTCATGGAGAAATTAACTGATTGGAAGAAGATCCATAGAGATGTTATGTCCATGAACTCTGTGCGATGTAAAAAAGTTATTGACATTGTTGTTGTCGTAGTGTATAGTGTGTGAATAGTATCAAATTGGACTTGGTTACGTTCCCTTTAAACACCCAACCACAACAACAACTTGGTCATGTCATGATTTATCTGGCTGAGAGCCTTGTCTTGTACTGAAGTACAATAAATGTTGTTCTTGTTTGAGTTTATACAATAGAACTAATTCTTATTCATTTTAATTAGTTAATTAATTATATAATCAAGACTTTTCCTCTTGAGTTCGGACTGAACAACTTTGGATTCGTGCAGTCTGATGCCAAGAAAGGTAAAATTGGGTATATAGGAGGAACAGACTAGCTGGGCCTCCAATTTCTGCAGTTTCTACAGAATTGAACATTTTTTGGTATGAGTTGACATACGATCTTTATGGTGTTTGCTATTAGTCAACATACACGGTTACACCACATCTCTTATCATATGTTATCAGGAAACGTAATTACCATGTAATTTTGTCTTGTATTAATTAGCAGTTTGGAAATATTTCTTCCACATCATGGGATACCTAGCAAATGTTTGAAATTGCGTACATTATCATGAATTTATTTTGATATCCTCAAAATTCAAGAAGAATGTAATAGTATACTAAAGAAGAAGGTGCTGACAAGTGTATTAGTAAGCCACAACTGTAATAAATTTGCCGTGCGGGACTATCCAAGCGGTCTGGAGCTCCACGTTACGTGTGTGTTGTCCTTAGGTTAGTTTAACTTATTTTAAGTAGTTTGTAAGACTAGGATCTGATGATCAACGTAGTTTGGTCCCATAGGATTACAAACATTTGAACATTTTGAATAAGTTGTAGTTGTTATTGTTGTGGTCTTCTGACCGAAGACTCGTTCTATGCAGTTCTCCTCGCTGGTATGTTCTGTGTAAGAATCTACGTCTTTGTCTAACAACGGGAACCCTCAGTGATTAGAGTTATTCTTACTACATTCCTTTTCGTGTCCCTCTACGATTTCCTCGTATACTAAATGAACCATCCCTCGATTTCACAATACGTGTCCCTCCTATCGATTCCTTCCTTTAGTCACGTTATGTCACGAATTACTCTTGTCTCAAATTCTGTTCAGTACCTCCTCATTAGTTACTGCATTTATCCATTTAAATTTTAGCATTCTTCTCTAGCACCAGATTTCGAAAGGTTCTATTCTATTATTGTGTAAACTGTTTACTGTTCACGTTTCACTCTCGTAAGAGGCTACGCTCCAGACAAAGGCTTTCGGAAAAGACTTCCAATCACTTAAATTAATATTAAATGTCAACAAATTTCTGTTTTTCGGAAATGCTTTTCTTCCCATAGCCATTATGTCTCTTATATCTTACCTACTACTACCATCATATAGTATTTGAGTTCCCAAATAACCAAACTCATCTACTACTTTTATTGCCTTGTTTGCCAACATAAGCATCGCCTTATTTTATTAGATTACATTCCATTACCTTGTTTCTCTCTTGTTAATGTTCAGTTACTCTTCCCGGTCTATTGCTGTCTCCGATATTATTACAATGGGCTCGGCAAAACTCTTTTTTTTTTTTTTCCTCCTTGAACTTTAATCTCGATCCTAAATTTCTCCCTGATTTTTCTTCACACCTTGTTCAATATACAGATTTACTAACATCGAAGAATGACTACAATCCTGTCTTACCTCATTCCCGACCACTGCATCCCTTTCATAATCTTCTGTGGTTTCTGTACAAGTGCCGCGGCGGAGCGGCCGAGCGCATTGAGGCGCTATGTTACGATGCGCGAGGCCGTTCCCCTTAGGGGGTTCGAATCCCCCCTCGGGTATAGATGTTTGTGCTGTCTTTAGTATAAGATACTTCAAAAGTAGTTTGTAAGTTAGGGACTGATGACCCCGCAGTTAAGTCCCGTAAGCTTCACAAACATTCGATTTTTTTTTTTTTTTTTTTTTTTGTACAAGTTGTATATAGGTTATTTTTATATATTTTACCGCTGTTACGTTCGGAGTTAGAAAAACTGTATTCCAGTCAATATTGTCAAAAGCTTTCAAAACTATAAACTTAGGTTTGTCTTTTCTTAACCTATCTTCTAAGATATGTAGTGTGGTAAGCATTGCATCAGGTGTTGCTATATTCCTCCTAAATCCGAACTGATGTTTAGCGAGGTCGTCTTCTAATAGTTTTTCCATCCTTCTGTAAATAAGTCGTGTTAGTATTTTGTAAGCATGACTTAGTGAACTGATTATTCGTTAATTTCCACACTTATCTGTACCTTATTTCCTGTAACTGGAATTATTACATACTGCTAAAAGTCAGATGGTGGTTTGCTGGTCTCAAACATCTTGCACACCAGACGAAATAGTTTCGTCAAGGTTGCATTTTCCAAGTGTACCAGCAGTTCACAGGGAATAACATATGATACTCCCTGGACCTTGTTTCGACTTAGTTCCGCTCTAGTTTGCCATCATATCTTCTGTCTCATCTTCATCTACGTGGGCTGCCGTTTAAACGATATGGGTAGTGGTAGACCCAGCACCCTTATTTAGAGTTCCCTAAATCACTCCAGGCAAATATCGGAATGGTTCTTTTCAAACAGCTCGACCCCTTTCCATCCCCTTGCTCAGCATAAGTAAGTTCTAGCGTGTGATTCGACTCTAATGGCCACGGTGCCGTCGGGAAGTTAAACCACAGTCTGACATGTACACTTACGACATTACCACTGACTTTTGTTGTATACTGCGACAGCGGCTTGCAAGCTACACTTCTCAATACTGTTTTAAATGAGTGCGAATAGTATCGTTTTTATTGATTTTAACTTACTTTTTATTTTAGGGAACGTATGTAGTGCCATGAAAATCGGTAATAAGTAAAAAATTACTCGGCATTTTTCTTTCTTATACAGGTTGAATCACCTAACACTTGTACCGCAAATATTGCGGAAACGGAAAGTGCGATTGACGTGCGGTTTTCACAGAATGGATTGGTAGTCAGGGGATCGTATTTTTAGCCAACAAATAGATTGTAATATTACTTAGAAAGTGTTTTTTATGCAAACATACAATTTTTTAAATGGAACAATGGTTGTTTGTATCATGCACTGGAATTTTTGACACCAGCTGTGAACCAAAATATTCGAATGACATTTTTATCACGTTTAGTTTGAGAATTACAATCGTTCAAAGTTTCGGGGGCGGAGGCCGCGATACCGTTCCTGACTGGCCGAGTGGCTAGCCCCTGGGGCACGGCCCACGTCTGACCACCAGCCAGTAAGCTACGCTGTCGTAGCCTCCGCTCCCAAAACTTTGGTTGTAGCTGCCAAACTAAACGTGATAAAAATGTCATTCTAAATTTTTTGCAGACAGCTGTTTTTTTGTAAATCTATCGGACCAAACTGCGTGGTCATCAGACCGTAGCTTACAAACTACTTAAACCTAGATAAACTAACCTACGGACAAACACACACACCCATGCCACAGGGAGGACTCGAACCTCCACGGCGAGGAACCACGCGCTCCGCAGCAAGGTGCTTTAGACCGCTCGGCTACTCCACCGCGGCACACCTGGTGTCAAAAATTCCAGGGCATGAGAGAGGCAACCATTGTACCATTTGAAAAATTGGATGTTTGCATAAAAAAATTTACTTTCTAGGTATTTTTGCAATCTGTTTATTAACTAACAACACGAGTCCTTGACTACCAATCCATTCTGTGAAAACCGCACATCAATTGCACTTTCCGTTTCCGCAATATTTGCGGTGCAAGTTTTAGGTGATTCATCCTATATTTGCTAAGATCCCTGGCATGGTATGAAATGGTACATTAGTCATCTTTGCTTACAATTATCTTTAACCTACAGGTTTTACTAAAGAATTTCATTTTGTATTAAAAGTAAAAAATGGCTAGGAAACATCATAAGACATACACTTTGGCAAAAATACGTCGCTATTCTATTTAGGAACGTTTTCCTCACTACAAGTCCAGTAAAATCGTTAAGAATGGATGGTAGGAAACGCATATTGAACGTAATATCTACATCATTTTATGTACCAAATCAGCCACCACAGTTGTAGGCAAAAATGTTCAAATGTTTGCAGAGCTTATGGGACTTAACTACTGGGTCATCAGTTCCTAAACTTACAAACTACTTATGAACTAGCTGATCCTAAGGACGGCACAAATATCCATGCCCGAGGGGGGATTCGAACCCCCGACCGTAGCGGCCGTGCAGACCGCGACTGGGGCGCCTCAGTCCCCTCGTCCACCGTGGTCGGCACAGTTGTAGCCGAATGAAAAACGCAACAGACGTGGCAATAAAACACCAAACTAAATCAAACTGTTTAACTACCAAGAAGAAACCAATTCCGCAATTCTTGCTACAGCTGAACCACAAACGGAAATAATCTTCAAGACATTGGCTTTTTAAGGAAAAGTTATTACATTCAAAGAAATACGAGTGAAATGTAAAAATGTGCGAATCATTAGACTCCATATCGAATTGATGACTTGGAAGCAATAACAGCGTTAAGCTATTCACGCTATTATTGCATAAACAAATCTCTGAACCTTCTGGTATTAAACAAGCAGGCTCTTATTTCCATATGATGCTCCCAGAGGCTCTAGCAACAACATATGGAACTAAGAGCAAGCTTGTTTTACAAGAAAAGGTTGTAGAATTTAAAAACTGGTGTTTATGAAATAATAGCGTAATAGACTAACGCTGTCATTGCATCCAAAGCCTCAACTGACATGCGACAAATAACTGTCTATCAAAATAAGAACAGACCATAATAGAAATTTATGTTTATATTCAACTTAGTTTTAGTGGAGTAATCTCCAAATATACACATATTCGTAAGCATTTGTTCATAGATAAGATGTTCTATATATAATAGAATCAGTGAAATTCGACTGTTTCACATTAATTTCCTGATTGTGTATTTCTCTTGATAGTTTTTTGTAACGCTTGTAACTCAAAAATTATAGTAACTGTTACGTTAATTACGGAAAAAAATTATAAACATACATTATGCCTTCGGCGGCTTGCCCACTACTAGAAGCGCTAGTGTTGTTGCAACTGTCAGTTGGTAACAACTTTTGCAGCAGTGAGTATCGCGACTGAAAATGTTGGACTGTGTGAGTATTCTGCGGCATTGCCCTCTTACTTAGCTTGCATTTATCGCAAATCTTTAATTCAGCGCAAACTTCTTAGTCATTGGAAAAAAGCGCAGGTGACTCCCGTTTATAAAAAAGGAAAGAGCATTGACCCACATAATTACAGGTCAATATCGTTGACAACGGTTTCCTGTGGAATTTTGAAGCATATTCTCAGTTCGAATATAGTTAATTTCCTTTCTATGAATCAGCACGGGTTTAGGAAACATCGTTCACGTGAAACTCAGCTTGCCCTTTTCTCACATGACATCTTGCGAGCCATGTATGAAGGGCAACAGGCAGACTGTGTTTTTCTCGTTTTCTAAAAGGCATTTGAGGCGGTGTCACACTGCAGACTGCTAATAAATGTACAAGCGTATTGAATAGGTTGACAGATTTGTGACTGGCTGGAAGACTTCCTAAGTAATAGAACACAGTAAGTTGTTCTCAACGGCGAGTGTTCATCAGAGACGAACACTGCGTGCCCCAGGTGAGTGTGATAGGACCGCTATTATTTTCTATCTATATAAATGATCTGATGGACAGACTAACTTGCAATTTGCGGCTGTTTGCAGTTGATGCTGTGGTGTATGGGAGGATGTCGTCTTTAACTGACTGTAATAGCATACAGGATGACTTAGACAAAATTTGTAGTTGGTATGGAGAATGGCAGCTAGCTCTCAATCTAGAAAAAGTAAGGTGATGCGCAGGAATAGGAAAAACAATCCCACAATATTTGAATACAGCATTAGCAGTGAGCTTCTTGATGCAGTCGCGTCGTTCAAATATCTGGGCGTAACATTGCAGAGCGATATGAAATAGAACGAACATGTAAGGACAGTTGTTAATAAGGCGGACAGCTGACTTCGGTTTATTGGGAGAATTTTGGGAAGATGTACTTCATCTGTAAAGGATACCGCGTGTAAAACGCTTGTACGACCACGTCTTGAGTATTGCTCAAGTATTTGGGACCCGTAGCAGATCAGTTTAAAGGAAGACATAGAAGCAGCTAGTTTTGTTACTGGTAGGTTTGACCAATGCACGAGTGTCACGGAAATGCTCCGGGAACTCCAACGGGGATCACTGTAGGAAAGAGGACTTTGTTTTGGAGAAATTCTATTGAGGAAATTTAGAGGGCCGGAATTGGAAGGTGAGTGTAGAACTATCGTTATGCCGCCTACTTACATTTCGCGTAATTATCACAAAGATATGAGAAATAAGGTCTCGTACGGAGGCTTATAGGCATTCTTTTTTTCCTCGTTCTACTTGGGAATGGAATAGGAACGGAAATGCCTAGTAGTGGCACAGTGTAACCTCCGCCACGCACCTTACCGTGGATTGCGGAGTATGTATGTAGATGTTGATGTAGATGTAGAAACCATAATCTTCCTTACGCACACATTTGGAGAATATTGCCTCCAGGTTCCTTTCATTCGTGTAGCTCCTCTACAAATTCCTTCTAGTCATCAGTTTTCTTTTCATTCCTTAGTTCTGATTTTTGACCTCATTTCTTTATATACAAGTCAGTGACTTTCCTTCCCTCCAAAGGGCTCTTTATTTTTCCTGTAGGAGATATCTACTTCTTCTCTAGATATATAAACTTCTACGAACTCGTCAGAATTGGAATCAAGTGCTATTCACAGATGAGACTTGCATCTGCGTTCAACTAGGCAATCGTCAGAGACGTTTTTGGAGTCAGCCTGGTTTAACGGAAATATATAACTCTCTTATAAAAGAAAGCTATTCTTTTCACTTTTCTTCATGTTTATTTCGTCTACTGTAACTGTATTACAATGACATAACCTCACAGTACCAAGACATACGACAACTTAACACTTTGACGAAGATATCATAACTAAACACAAGACTAACGGATTGACTGCACAGAACTGAACTGAACTGTCGGTGCTAGTGGCTCACACATATTTATACAATAGTAAACAATACACATCCTACGTTCATTATTGGTAACAATTGATGTATTAAATTCACAAATGAAAGTTACAGCTTTAATAAAAATACTATTATCAAAAGATATTGCATAATTAATAGAATACGATTACTAAATCAGATTAGTATCTTTTTTTATTTTCTTTCTAAAGATATATGCTCCAATTGACATTAACAATATTCACTATATTTAGTTAACAAACTAATAACATAAGCAGTGCCAATTGATGTTAACGCGTGTTCATGTATTTTGTGTATATATCTACAATACCGTAGTGTTTACCATTTTCTATTGCTTTTCATTAAGAGAGTTGCGTTAATTCCTTAATTGTAATTGACAGTGTAATTAAATAAAATCTCTACTAATGACGTGCCTCTGACTCACTTTACATTGTACCTTCGGTATATTTGTCACGGTAATTGTTTACCTTCGTCAAAAAAAAATCTATATGCGCTATTTCTTTAGTTTCCATTATAGAAAATTCTTGAACTATTAATAATGTAACAGTTTATTATTCAATTTTCACTGTTTTCAAACAAAGTTGTTCTTTTTAATGCACTGTGAAACTATCCACTTGAGCGGTTTAATACAGTTCTTCATTGTAACTAGACTATATAAGACATTTTTATCGAAATCCCTGATATCCCCAGATTCACTTCACCACCGGTTCGTATCGATCGCTGCTTGAAATCTGGGAGGGGGAGAGATGTTCCACTATACTCGTCAGCCTGAATGTGCAGCGAGTGCAGCAATATGGTGGATCCCTGATGTTTTGGTGTTGCGTTATGTGCGCCCGCCGTACACCACTGCTGGTCTTAGAAGGCAATCAAACGGCTATACAGTACTCGGTTGACAGCCTCTCACGTATCGTGCAACCTATCGGCAGCATTTCGGTGAGGGATTCACATTAAAGGACGACAATTCTCGCGCTGAACGTGCACATCTTGTGGGTGCGTTCCTTCTTGGTAAAGACATCGCAAGATTATAAAGGCCAGCATGTTCTCGAGACAAGAGCCCTTTCGAACATGCTTGTGATTCATTGAAACTGGCTATATTTGAACGAGACGACGCACCAACCAATCTGACAGATATACAGCAAATCGCCACTGTGTAGTAAGAGTCCCTTGATGATCAAGTCAACAGTATGCCACGACGAGTACAGGAATGCATCGGTGCAAGATAACGTGTTGTCCGCCTCCGTACTGTATAGCCCTTTCCACGCGGAACACCTTTTTTTAAATGGTGAATAAATTTGAATTCTCTGTGTAATCGGGCATAGTATTCACTGGGAAAAATAATAATAAATTCTTCCACAAAAAATGAAGCGGGAAGGCAAATAGCACAATCGTGAGGGTCAGGTTTTTTATTGCACCAGAATTATTCTCTGAGTTTCTGCTACTTGTCTCATACTATAAGTTACCTGAGGAACAATATGAATAAAAAAGTATTCTTACATTACTTTTATTTACTAGTTATTATAAAAAAAATGTAACATAGATTGCAAATCATATTCTGTGCAAAAAAAAAAAAATTAATAATCACAAAATTTGTACTTCTTTTGTAACACAAAGTCATGGTGCATTTTGCAAGACGTAAGTACTGATTCCATTTTATGCACTTAGTCTTTGTTCTGGAACTACAGCGTTAATACTGACATGTCTGTGGCGACAAAATATCATCCACTGTCTGCCAGTGATCATACCCATCAGATCGCTTGTCCAAACCTGGTTTCGGATGGGGTTTGTGAACTTTCGCGTTTGTGGAGGTACTTAAGGTATCACTTAACGGAGCTTCAAACTCTTCAGCTTGCCTCTGTTTGTCTGGACATGACACTGCGTGAACTCCTGTGCTCTTCAGAACTTCTTCGGCACGCATATCATCATCAGACTAGTCGTCTGCCTGCTGACCATCTGAAGGACAAGGGACAAACTCGTCGTCCTCATCTGATGAAATGCCACTCAAATCCGAATCCTCTAATAGAGAACGAATTTGATTGTCTGATACACCTGCATACAATAACGGGAATCTGCATAAAAACTATCCCATTCAAAAACTGTATGAAACGCTGTAATAGAGTCCAATGATACAATCAATAATACCCATTCGAAGACGAAGTTAGACAATCAGCACCTAACCCGCACAGTTTGTTCGCGATCAGCGTGGTGGTTTGCCACGCAGACGCCCCGGCTTCGATCTCCGGGCGGGTCGGAAATTTTTTCTGCTCCGGGGCCAGGTGCTGTGTCGTCGTCGTCATCATCATCACCCTTGAAAGTAAGACTTGCACCAAGCAGGCTGGACGGCCGTAAATGACACAGGACCGTCATCACCAGATATTAGGGGTACTGGTGTATGGTGCAATACGGAACAGAAATTCGAAATGTCCATATTATTGTCGTACAGCTTGTCAGGTTTAGTTTCCGTGGGCAATAAAGAGAACTGTAATATTGTTTTGTGTATCTCTATTGTAAAGTTACGAGCTTGTGGTTAGGTTGGGTGATTTGCGAGGTGCAGATATGTGGGAAATGGAAAGCACAGGGAAGAGGGTGGATTGGCAGACCCTCTCCTAACAATTACTGAAATGTACCCTAAAACAGATCTGGCCGCTAATACCCACCAAAATATAATGAAAATTGGGGAGTCTAACTACTGAATCAGATGCAGGTTAAGAATTTACTTACTATTTCACAAAAACAGTTACTTGACGAAAATAGGAACAGTTCTGAGAACATTAAAAATGTCAGACAATTTCAAATTACAGTACATGAATAAATACAAAAATGACACTAATAAATGACTGCCAAGTTCCTGTTATAACTGTAGTTTAGAACAGCGGCAAATAACTCACGACAGGAAGTAGACCGAGGGAGCGTGCTAATTTCGAGCGCTTTCCACATAAAATGATGTTTAAGAAAACCGTCAAAAGCAAGAATGCTAACTCTCGCCCAGATAGGCAGTTGCCAGCAACACTCAGCCAAATGCTGCTGGAGCCTGGAACCGGGATGGCGGCGGCAGTGTGTTGGAGTGCTGCAAATCGCGGTCCGATCGAAAGAAAGAACTTCTTCAGACAGAAGCTTGAATGCCCTACTCTCAGCCTCTGTGTCCACGGAAAGCAGTCAGTGTCTAACGAAATCACAGGCTCGGCTATGTCTCGCCAACTCAGACTATGTGTACTAAGACACAAGACTGTCGAGTGTGCAATTGACACCAGAGCTAGCAATAACGTTATCAGCGCATCGCTGCTGTTGATTCAAACTGGCTGAGCGTATTCACACCTCTATGATACTCAGGTCGAAAGACACAAGTGAATCTGAAATAACCGAAGTGTATGTTATATATGTCGGCATCTAAGTCGAGCCGACCGTACTCGTCGGCTGTCTAAAACGAGGTCTCTTCTGGAGCCCTGCTCCGCATTCTGCTCGCAAAACGCGAAGGCAGGAGCCAATCGCTCTCTAGGCGCCAATTTTCCTCCAATGCGCGGACACGGCGCCAAGATAGCTTCGAAAAACTGTCCTCCCGCTCATTGCAGTCCAATGACGACCGTTCCCACATATCCGTTTGCGCACTACGTATTCCTCCGCGGGTCGGTCACTGACCTGAACCTAACGGTACGTCTTGGTGTGGCTCTGCCTTTCCCAGGGCGATCACGACGCAAATTTCGGCGCCCCTTGGTACGCGCCACGCTGACGCTAGGCTTCCCGGCCAGATAGGTTCGGCCGCAGGTACCAACGCAACGGGTCTCGCTGACCGCCACAGCGGCCGTTTCGCTGTGTTATAGATGGCTGCCTTCCCCGAAGGCTCAATCTCCGTGTCACGTGGACTCGGCACCTCTCCCTCTCTCCCTGTGGCGCCACCCAGAAGCGCTTTCGAAACAGACAGGATTCACTGGCTTGGCCTCCCTGTGGAAATCAACTGCATGCAAATATTAAAAACGCGGAAAATTTAAAATAAAGCTGCCAGGCAGCCCTAGAATCGTGGGTATTCAACATTTTATTTTTCAATATGTGTTATGAAGTACTTTGGTACACGTCAAAATCATCGCTATGACACGAGACCTCTTCATACCTAACACTTTAAAATCCGCGCTACACTTTTCCTCTCATAACCAAAAACAGAGCCCGAAACTGTAATTCAGACGTGTTGATAATTAAAATACAATAAACTGAAACACACTGTAAGGAGAATGGTACGCAAAAGCACGAGGTACTAATGGTTTTTCTCGAAAGAAGAAAAACTCTTCACTTAAGTGTCCTCAACGAAATGTGTTCGGAACTTCTCCATCATGTCTCATCGTCTCTAAGCATGTACGTCAAGGTTTATTTTTTTTTCCTTGGTTTGCAGCTAGTTGCCGTTCACCTCCTGCGGCTCAAAACGACAGTAAAATCATCAGAATCTGATGTAAATACAGACAGTGACAGCGTCAGTGACACTAGCGCCCAAAAGAGTGTGAAAGCAGTTAAAAGCGTCGTAACAATAACGTTTACTTTCAATTACTTTTCTACTTTATCCGTAATAGCTATCATATTTTGGGTTCTATGCATCAGGAAATTAAAAAAGTTACATGAATTAACGCAAATAAATTTACCAGCAGGTAAATTCACTACTTCATTGACAACTTATTCTCTAAGAAATACTTTCGAATATGTATACAGGGTGTTACAAAAAGGTACGGCCAAACTTTCAGCAAACATTCCTCACACACAAAGAAAAAAATATGTTATGTGGACATGTGTCCGGAAACGCTTAATTTCCATGTTAGAGCTCATTTTAGTATTTTTCTTTAAATGTTCTATTTACGGATGAGGCTTCATTCCAACGTGATCAAATTGTAAATTTTCACAATCAACATGTGAGGGGTGACGAGAATCCGCACGCAATTGTGCAATCACGTCATCTGTGAACGTTTGGGCAGGAATTGTTGGTGATGTCTTGATTGGGCATCATATTCTTCCACCTATGCTCACTGTAGCACGTAATCATGATTCCATACGGGATACTCTACCTGTGCTGCTAGAATATGTGCCTTTACAAGTACGACACAACATATGGTTCATGCACGAGGGAGCTGCTGCACATTTCAGTCGACGTGTTCGTACGCTTCTCAACAACAGATTCGGTGACCGATGGATTGGCAGAGGCGATCAATTCCATGGCCTCCACGCTCTCCTGACCTCAACCCTCTTGACTTTCATTTATGGGGGTATTTGAAAGCTCTTGTCTACGCAACCCCGGTACCAAATGTAGAGACTCTTCGTGCTCGTATTGTGGACGGCTGTGATACAATACGCCATTCTCCAGGGCTGCATTAGTGCATCAAGGAATCCATACGACGGAGGGTGGATGCATGTATCCTCGCTAACGGAGGACATTTTTAACATTCCTGTAACAAAGTGTCTGACGTCACGCTGGTACGTTCTGTTGTTGTGTGTTTCCATTCCATGATTAATGTCATTTGAAGAGAAGTAATAAAATGAGCTCTAACATGAAAATTAAGCTTTCCGGACACATGTCCACATAACATATTTTCTTTCTTTGTGTGTGAGGAATGTTTCCTGAAAGTTTGGTCGTACCTTTTTGTAACACCCTGTATAAGTGCAGTTTAGTCTACTAAAAACAAGGGAATATAAACATACATTCATGCGTGAGAAGCGTAAAAACTTTTATGGAGCTTAATCATTCGAACACTCCCCACTCGATTTTCTATTACTCGAAACTTTTTGGTGACTACCATTGATTTTGCTACAAAAGTATGTGTTGAAGATTTTTTTACGTTTGTGATTCAGAGGTAACAACGATACAATAGTATTGTGGAGCTGATTTCTTCTGTGTTTGATAACAGATTTATTACTTTGACGTTTTATTATCACGTCTTCTTAGGTGTATTAAATATTAGGTATTAAATCCCAAACAAGTTTTCTGCGTTCCGCATTCATTGATTTAGCTGGACGATCAGTGGAATGAACTTCGCGTTGATGCGTAAATAAAGGTCAGGTCAGGTCTTCTGGTGTTTACTAGTAACTCTATATTCTTAAACGAAAAGGGACTTCTTATAGGAAAAGCGACTTTCAGCAGTAAATATCTGCTCGTTACAAGAGAATCGTAAATAAACTGTCTTGTAACGCTCCCTTTCGGCTCCGTAGGAAACTAAAGAAAGACAAAGTGATGTCACTTTTTCACTTCCTATTCTAAAAAATACGAGTATGTTATAAGTCGGTATAAAAGAAATTCGTAGTCGCCCGATATTGTATTCAGAGGTGTATCTTGCTGCCCTCGTGCAACGTTGTTATCGTAGTGGATAACAGAAAAGACACGAGATATCATGACTGCTATGCTCAAAAAGGTTAGCATAAAGGCGAGATGGCGTTATCTATGCCGATCACACTCTACATCTACATCTACATCTACATACATACTCCGCAATTCACCGTAAGGTGCGTGGCGGAGGGTACACCGTACCACTACTAGGCATTTCCTTTCCTATTCCACTCCCAAATTTAACGAGGAAAAAAAGAATGCCTATATGCCTCCGTACGAGCCCTAATTTCTCTTATCTTGTCTTTGTGATCTTTACGCGAAATGTAAGTAGGCGGCAGCAAGATCGTACTACACTCAGCTTCAAATTCCGGCCCTCTAAATTTACTTAACAGAAATTCACGAAAAGAACGTCGTCTTTCTTCCAGCGATCCCCAATTGAGTTGCCGGAGCATTTCCGAGACACTCGCGCATTGGTCGAACCTACCGGTAACAAATCTAGCTGCTCGCCTCTGAACCGCCTCTATGTCTTCCTTCAAACCGATCTGCTGCGGGTCCCAAATACTTGAGCAATACTCAAGACGTGGTCGTACAAGCGTTTTATACGCGGTCTCCTTTACAGGTGAAGTACATCTTCCCAAAATTCTCCCAATAAACCGAAGTCGGCTGTCTGCCTTACTCACAACTGTCCTTACATGCTCGTTCCATTTCATATCGCTCTGCAATGTTACGCCTAGATATTTGAACGACGCGACCGCATCAAGAAGCTCACTACTGATGCTGTATTCGAACATTATAGGATTGTTTTTTCTAATCATGCGCATCACCTTACATTTTTCTACATTGAGAGCTAACTGCCATTCTTCGCACCAACTAGAAATTTTGTCTAAGTCAACCTGTATGCTATTACAGTCAGTTACAGACGACACCCTCCCATATACCACAGCATCATCAGCAAACAGCCGCAAATTACAACTTACTCTGTCCATCAGATCATTTATATAGATAGAAAATAATAGCGGTCCTATCACACTCCCCTGGGGCACGCCTGACGATACACTCGTCTCTGATGAGCACTCCCCGTCGAGAACAACGTACTGCGTTCTATTACTTAGGAAGTCTTCCAGCCAGTCACAAATCTGTGAACCTATTCCATAAGCTCGTATCTTCGTTAGCAGTCTGCAGTGTGGCACCGTGTCGAACGCCTTTTTGAAGTCGAGAAAAACACAATCCGCCTGTTGCCCTTCGTCCATGGCTCGCAAGATGTCATGTGAGAAAAGGGCAAGCTGAGTTTCGCATGAACGATGTTTCCTAAACCCGTGCTGATTCATGGAAAGAAGCTTTTCCGTTTCAAGGAAATTTACTATATTCGAAGTGAGAATATGCTCCAAAATTCTACATGAAACCGATGTCAACGATATTGGCCTGTAATTGTATGGGTCAGTTCTGTTTCCTTTCTTATACACTGGAGTCACCTGCGCTTTTTTCCAATCACTAGGAACTTTGCGCTGAACTCAGTTGAAGCCAGTATCTTGAGTAATCCCTATACCATCTGGATGTATAATTCTGGTCTCTGAGCATAGAATTACAGCGTGCATGTACATCACCGTGTTGTAATTTGGCAAACGAATTTTCATTAGTTTGTACGGGTAAAGAATTTCTTGCTTACTTCTTGTTTTGAATGCCAATGTTCGACGTAATAATAGCTTGGTACGGCAGTGGAATCGCAACGTATTTTATTTTGGAGTTCTAGTAGCATTTTGCAATAGCCAAGCTGTAATTTGGAAACCCACGAAATATGAATATCTATGGCTGGCACACTCACACTGATGATCAACATGCTGGTAGTATATAGAGCAATATTTGAAGCCTATCCGCCATCTTCACGAGTCGTAGAATGTTATCTCTCCGTTAAAAGTACGCTTTAAACCGACGCTCTTACTGTTAATCCACTGAACAGAAAGTGCAGAGTATTTATATTCAGACAATATACTTTTGTGGATAAATACTCATCATCAGATATTTCAAAAATTAATTTTAACACTAATTTTCACTCTTTTAACATGGTGCACACCACTGGAAACACGCCGGATGTTTTATTCTTGCTCTGAAACATCAAACATCTATTTCAGCGTAAGGACGTCTTCCCAAGTTCTAAACATGATCTAAACTCCAATGTCACACTAGAATATATCACATACTATGTTAGACTGTGGTCGAACTTTTATAACATCATATCTTTGGAATTTTATATGTATTCTTTGTTCTCATTGAAATAATATGTTCTGGTAATTTGTTAAAGTTTGTTCTGTACTGGTATTTCACCAAAATCAAGGAGATAGGTATCTTAAACTACAGAAAAGAGTCACATGTTGACAGAAACAGTTGAAGCGACTGAAGTCACGCAGTAGCAACGCGCAGAGAACGCATACTGTAAGTTCTGGCAGCACTGCATTAGCTGATTGGTTATTGAAATTCTGAAAGCGCCAAAGCCACAACAGCTTGTCATTCAGTAGTGCATGTTAGTATTTTGTAATTACGGAACAACTGGACGCGACATTTTCAAGGATAGTTGCTACGGCTCTGAACGTATCACACGAAAGTTATCTATTCTAACAGACACCAACCTCTCGTATGACTACTGAAGGAAGAAATACACCGGCGAGGCCCAAATGGTAAACGTTTAAAGCGATTAGCAAACATACCTTTAGTGACGTGTAGCCGTCATTGTACGGCATTCAAGACATTACCAAAATAACCTCGTGTGGTATGCCCTCCCCCCTTTATTCGGATTTAAATGTAAGAAGACTATGTCCATGTATCTGTGGAATTGTCTGGATGTAGATAAAAGCACAGAAATAGGTTATTAGAGACTGTTTCTAAAGCACTGTTCAACAACGATGGGCATTACACAAGTGATGAAGCATCGAAAATCGTTCGGTACAGGTATTTCTTTGGCTCTACCGATGTGTATCTTAACGATGTGATACTGCATATAGCCGCGGTGGCGTGGCCGAGCGTTCTAAGGCGCCTAGCTGTGGAGCGCGCCGCGGCTCGCCGTCGGAGGTTCGAGTCCTCCCACATACTACGCAATCCATCGTAAGTGGCGAAGGGTACACTGCACCACTACTAGGCATTTCCTTTCTTATTCCACTCCCAAATAGAACGAGGAAAAAAATATCTATGTGCCTCCGTACGAGCCCTAATTTCTCTTATCTTGTCTTTGTGATCACTACGCGAAATGTAAGTAGGCGGAAGGAAGATCGCTCTACACTCAGCTTCAAATTCCGGCTCTCTAAATTGCCTTAACAGAATTTCTCGAAAAGAATGTCATATTCCCTCCAACGATCCCCATTTGAGTTCCCGGAGCATTTCCGTGACACTCAAGCATTGGTCGAACCTACCAGTAATAAACCTAGCTGCTCGCCTCTGAACTGTTTCTATGTCTTCCTTTAAACTGATCTGCTGCGGGCCCCAAACACTTGAACAATACTCAAGACGTGGTCGTTCAAGCGCTTTATACGCGGTCTCCTTTACAGATGAAGTACATCTTACCAAAATTCTCCCAATAAACCGAAGTTGGCTGTCCGCCTTACAACTGTCCTTACATGTTCGTTCCATATCATATCGCTCTGCATTGTTACGCCTAGATATTTGAATGACGCGACTGCATCAAGAAGCTCACTACTAATGCTGTATTCGAACATTATGGGATTGCTTTTCCTACTCAGGCGTTTCACCTTACTTTTTTCTACATTTAGAGCTTAGCATAGTTTAGTTTAGTTTAGTTTAGCCTAGTGATTGATGACCAGAGTAGTTAAGTATCACAGATTTGCAAACATTTGAACATTTAATATTGCACATAGAAAGTATTTCTGAGCACACTGTAATCCGGCGAAACTTCTACATGATATTTCTTGATATTGTTTAACATCTCTTCATGTTAAATTGCTTTTGTTGATCGTACTATTTAAGCCTACACAAAAATAGTGAAAGCCGGATATAGCTGCCGAATGTATTTCTGCAAAGTAAGATATTCTTCTTTTGAAGTAAAGATTTGACTCTTTTAAGCAAACGTACCCTTGCGTTAATGGCCGATGTTCATCAAACTCAGTAGACTTGTAGAGTAATAAAAAATAAGTGGCATTTTTATATTGGTAATGGTACAATCTTTAGGGTTAAGACTTTCTCTGAAAGGTAATATGACATATTTGGTTTTGGGATAACATCTCCGAAACCAAGAGAAATAAACTAAATGTTTCACGTAAAAGCTTAATGACAATTAACAATGCTGAAGACAGTATAGTGAAATTTTTCAATAATACGATATTTTTCAAAATATCTCCAAGATAATTAATTTTGCAAAATTAAAAGGAAATTTTAGGCCAAATCCAACAGCGTATATCAAAATTAAAAATATTAAGTTTTGAAAATAATCCTTAAACCTCTTTCTATGGTTGCATTTTGCAGCATATGAATTTTGTACAGAATTTGTGATATCATTTTCAAGAACCGAAATTAACAATTTGTTACCCTTCATTTTTTCGACGATATTCCCCCAAGAGAAAATATAGTGAATAACCACTCTGGGGACATTTCAGGAAGATACAAATAAATAATTATGTGTCTTTTACTAGTAGATCTACCTTTCTGTCATACAGCGATTTCGTGAGAACTGTACCTCTTATTTGCAAGAACGATTATTTAATGTGTTGTATTTAAGTAGAAGTTATTAGATATGTAATTTTAAGATATCCATGTTGGACACGAACTGCAGCTGTAGCGTAAATTGACGCTTTATTTTCGTTCAAAGAATTGCAACCAGCTGATTTTTTGGATGTTTTCTATTTAATCCAAAACTAGTGAAAACTATGCATAACGTGGTTTCACGTACACCTACAATAAGAACACAAACCAACATGACAGCATAACCTACACTTAGCGGAAATGTTCCTGTAAACTTATCCACTGAAGATGAGCCTGCAGTGGCTCGAAAACTAGTTCTGGAGTAAATAAAAAACATACAAAAAGGCAGCGGGTTGCAATTCTTTTAACAAAAATTAATCGTCAATATTCGATATGTATTTAAAATCAATGGAAATCATACGGAATTTTCATGCAGCTGAAAGTAAATTAGTAAAAAATTCTTAGAATTAAAGATGGGTGCTATTTCTAGTTTGTGGACCTTCCTTTTCCCCTGCCGGCCAGGGTATACAAGCGCGCTCACGGAAACGTTTTGGGGTAGTTGTTCATCCCTTTGTAAATAGGTTTTTGCATGCCTTGAATACTATTGGTTGCACAGTGTAGCATTACATTTAATATGAATATATGCTCACACTTACATAATCAATGTGGAGATCAAAAGAGATAAGTCCGATCTAATCAATAGCAAGAAGACGAAATGAATATTTAGTTAAAAAATTTCTTTTCCCATTTTTCATTAATTCTGTAATCTTTGTTTCCAGCATAATTCGTAAAACGATGCTTGGCCAATGTTGTAAATCGCTTCGCGATTGTGAAAGAACATTCCAGACACGAACTTCACTTACGCACATTTTGTGTTGACTTTTAATTCAATGCCTACAGTAATCCTTCTTTTCTTTAAATGAAGACCGATAATTTTGCAATTTCAACCACTAAACGTAATTGGAATTAAACACAGTCATGAAACTTTAGTATGCGAAGCTACGCAACCAAGCATCAGTTTATAGTAAAGAAGAAATTAATTATTCCATACAGGTTCGACTACAGGGATTTGGCTGCAATACAACCTGATTTCAACCAACAGGTAAAGAACAGATTCTTTTGTAATGATGCTTTCCGGTGTTGTCTTTACACTAACCACTAATACCTCTAAATGCTGATGTCGGAATCTGTCATGTTTTTATCAGTACAGCTCTCTTCAAAATTGTTATTCATTGCAAATATTTTCCCAGTTTGTTAAATTTCAGTAGCGGTACTCAACAAACACCCAGAAACAACAATAGACCTAAATACGACAGAGCGCTAATCGTTGCATTTGTTTTTTAATTCCTAAATACTCACTATTACAGCACACACAGGAAAGAGCTACGTGTATGTATTTCTTCGAATATTTTTCGTCCTTTCGTCAATTTCTTGTTTATGAGGAAATAAAATCGTGCGAAATATAAAGAAAGTTATTAAATTTTTATCAATGGCCTTCGAATATACCTCAGTACATGTGGAAACTTCATATCAATGAAAATAAGAAAATACTGAGTTTGCAGTTAGATAAACTGAAAAAAATGCCATTTAAGAAAATCTGTGTATAGAAACTTACATTACTCTGAATTCAGGAGAAGCACATCCTATTCTACAAACAATTCCAATTGTGGGAAATGATGATGACTACAAACAATTCCAATTGTGGGAAATGATGATGACTACCGTGACTTAGGTATTTTACGTATTCTAATTTAAATCATCCATCAGATTTACAAAAGAACGCGATGGTGATTGTAAACGTACAGTTATTGAATATTGCAAATCATGAAAAACTTATAAATTATAAATTGTTACAGTCGAAGCCATGTTTAAACGTGTTACATCAAAGACACAAGTATATAGATGGGGAAAAGACGTTTCAAATGGCGAAAGTACGTGCAGAAATCTCTGTAAAGTTTCATAATATGTATCCACTCAATTTAAAAATTCTCTACAAAAGTCGTTACCTATTCATGATCTGGATATTCGGATTTGAGCCTCGTACGATAGCAGTGAATTACAATACTCTTAGAGTTTTTTTAAGCGTCTTAAAAGTGATTATTTAATTTCCAACAGAAGCACCTCGTTGTGTCTAGAGAAATAAATAAATCTGTAATGTAGATAACTTTCACAGACGGATGTAAACTAAAGATAGATGCGTATAAGTTTCTTAAAAGAGTACAATCAGAAATTGCTCTAGTTGGAGGTTTTTAACTCTAATCAGTCAGGGTCCAATTTATATATGTACATTGGACGCACTATTATAAACGATTTATTATGAAATTCTGCCTCTTTTGCACATGCTGACAAATGCAGCTCTAGACAAAATTTCCGCCCTACAAAAATGGGAAGCTAACCTAAATCATGCAATAGTTAACAAATTTATACCAGTGGTCACTAGATGTTCAGAGAGGCAGATAATCTCAACTGGATTGGAAGATAAGTAGTTCATTAATTTTACTTCTTAGCCCTCTAATATTCTGATGCACTAAAATATTTGGCATTTTAAATTGACTGCTATAGAATTGGGAGTAAATAAAATTTCTGCCAATTAGTGAGGATTTTTAACGGACAGCTGTGTTTACTTATCTAGTGTCAGAATTTAATTTAGTTGCTTTATTAAACTGTAGGTTTGGAACCTGACTTATTTCTGTCCTACCTATCCTAAAGAATGAACTGCGCTGACACCTGTAACAACTAGGATTCTAACACCCCCCTCCCTCCTTACATTTCCTGCTATTAGACCAGCCAGTTTCCCCTTCCCTTTCTTATCATGGTGTAGGCCATGCCTATTATAATCTCACCTACTGAGTGAATCAACAGGAAACACAACAATGTCTGAACCCGCACCTGATACAAGCAGCTGTTCCAGCTACAAATTGACTCTCCTGATAGAAGACTTCAAATGAGGTCGGTCATGGCGCTTCAGAACAGACACAGACTCAACACTGGTATGCATCGATGCTGATGCAATCTTTGCTAGGTCACACTCTATGTTGTTCCCCGGATCAATACTATTCCTGAGACTACGCACAGTAACCTCCTTACATAGTGAACCTAAATCCTCTATCACCTGACCCAGACCAGCGCTTGGTTTGAAGAAACTTGTGACCTGATGTTATTTTACTACTGTATAACTATTATGTGTTTGCCTCTTACTGACGTGCTGTCTGATACTGATGTTTCTCTGTTTTTAGAGCATGATGTGGGGTATTATTGGCGATGCAGGAACAATTGTACAAAAAGATAAATTTATCCATGTTATGTGGATTGATATGAGGTCTGCGACTGTATTATAAACTGTCTAAACAGTGTAAACATCTAACACAAAATGTCTACATGTGTTGTGTGTATGTAACTGTGTTATTGTGTTGTGTGTGCCAGATAACAAGATTATCAACAAAACTGTTAAAATGTCCAACCATAACCTCATTGGCACCCACAACACAAAACATAACCAAACAATAATGAACTTGTAACTGTGAAATGCACCCGATGATAGCAGCTTACAGCCGAAACGTGTCGTGTAATTAAAACATTGGTAAAACGTGACTGCTGCAGTATAAATTATTTCAAAAAAGTCAACTGAAACATTCTAAAATTTTAGTAAGTTATGAAAATGTACTATTTTGATGAAGGAAATCGTAAGTGTTATTGAACTGTGCCAATAAATGGCAGCACATGTCAAAGAGTCCTTCTCTATAGCTGAATCAGAACACGCAGAAATGGAACTCTATAGCCCCACTAATATAGCATCTGAAAGCACATTGAAATTAAGCAGTTTTATATGAGTGCACAAACTAAGTAGCTTCACTACTGACAAGAAAGAATTTATATATCTGCATCATAAACTGGTATGTATTACGGAAAAGAGAGGAGGAAATGCAGAAGCCTTCCGACCTGCATCGCCTCACAAATACAAGCGGTACCAACACTACAAAATTGAAAATATGGTGCTTAGCCATATCCTGATCGGAATTGTTCGTTGTTGTTGTCATGGTCTTCAGTCTGGACACTGGTTTGATGAAGCTCTCCACCGTACTCTATCCTGAGCAAGCCTTTTCATGTACTCATAAGAACGGCAACCTACATCCATTTTAATCTGCTTACTACATGCGTCTCTTGGTCTCCCTCTGTGATTTTTACCCCAAACACTTCCCTCCAATGCTAAATTTACGATTCCTCGATGTCTAGGAATGTGTCCTACCAAGCGATCCCTTCTTTTAGCCAAGGTATGACAAAATTTCTTTTTCTCAGCAATTCTGTTCAGTAGCTCTACCCACTTAATCTTCAGCATTCTTCTGTAGCACCACATTTCAAAAGCCTCTATTCTCTTCCTGTCCGCACTGTTTAACGTCCACGTTTCACTCCCGTACAAGGCAACATTCCACACAAATGCCTTCAGAAAAGACTTCCTTACACTTAAATTAATATTCGATATTAGCAAATTTCTCTTTTTCAAAAACGCTTTTCATCCTTGCCATTCTGCATTTTATATCCTCTACACTGCGACCGTCGTATTTTATTTTACTACCCAAGTAACTCATCTACCACCTTCATTGTTTCGTTACCTAATCTAATTTCTTCAGCATCACCTGATTTTCTAAGAGTACATTCCATTATCTTTGTTTTGCTCTTGTGAATGTTTATTTTATACGCTCTCTTCAACACACTGTCCATTCCATTCAACTGCTCTTCTAGGTCCTTTGCTGTATCTGACAGAATTACAGTGTCATCAGCAAAACGCAGTGTTTTTATTTCTTCATCCTGAACTTTAATTCCTATTCCAAATTTTTCCTTGCTTTCCTTCACCGCCTGCTCGATGTACAAATTGAATAACATCGGAGAAAGGCTACAACCCTGTTCTTACTGCCTTCCCAACTGATGCTTCCCTTTCATGCCCTTCGAGTCTAATAACTGCGGTCTGGCTTTTGTACAAGAGTAAGTAACTCTCATTTCCCTGTATTTTACCCCTGCTGTCATCTAGCGAAATTGCGCCACCTTATACTACAGTGGATATATAGACGAAATGTATATCGTCCGGGCACTGCAGCAACACTATTGAGGCCACACATTGACCTAAAGCACGGCCTGTGTCAATGCCAACTAACAGTCCCTGGCTCTTCTACCTGCATGGCGGGGATCGGACGGAGAGATTAGGTGACTCTGGGTGCAAATGTCAGTGCGCACCGCGGTATGCGCCGGCTTTGTAACTGCAGTCTAACCACACGGGTTTGAGACAGGTGATAGTGTCGGTAACGCGGGGCTTCTGACGGGAATGTAGCAACTGGTGACGCCAGCTGTCGGTGCACCTGTGTCCGCATCGACACTGCTGCACTAGTCTCTGGCGGCCTCCCTATCTGCACTCCTAATGTGCATGTGTTTTGTAATTGTATAGGGTCTCAAAACGACATTGATGTGAACAATAATTTATCCATTTTATTGAATTGTTGTGTACCGTGGCTGTGGAATGTATTATTTTATTTGTATAAACTAGACTAGCTTTAATCTATGGCTCCGCTCGCGTGTTGGTTGATTATGATAGAAAGCCTATCTTTCAGTAGTGTACTATGAGACTGGTTTTGGATGAAATGAAATGCAACTTAGGAAATTTCACTGATAAAGCGGACCTGAAAAATATTCCTATCAGATTGCATAAGTCTATGTACTTACCGTTCATCAGGAAAGTAAGTAGTGTAGATCAAATCACCCGTAAAAATGCACTTGTTTCGAAGAATCCAATTACAAAATTCAACAATAATGATTTTAATAATATCACAGATGGATCACTTGATGTAATGCGCGAAACGTCAAATCGATTTTGTTTAAAGAAATGCATTAAAAGAAATTACTTTTTTACTGCTTTAGTTATTTATTCTTATATTTCCTTATTCGTATGCTTATCCTTACAGAGAAAGAGCTGAAGACATTGTAGCACGCATAGACCAAAGATATGGTCCGTGGCATCACGTTCCGCTGTATGTAACCTCCTTGCTATAGAGTCGCAAACGTCATCCCTGACCTTCATTCCTAATTCTTTTATAATTTGACGACTTTCAACCGCTATATTTTCCACCCCTTTATAGCTATCGGCATGGAACTGCTATGGTGTACAACGGGAGACTTCGGACAACAATTACACACAGACCATGCGTATGCGTTCTGTAGTTTTCGTTGCAGAGCGAAATATTAACACATACACACGTAGAATTTTATATACACCGATAACTTTCCATCCCAATATACTCCACCCTTTTATCATTATCAACCCTCAAGCAACAATGCAACCAATAAAGCCTTTTTCAAAGAGTAAATATAATTTTCAAAGAGTAGTTATTGTTCCGCATTTCACATTATATTCTTGAAATTACTAAATATCTATCAGATCGCTATAAAACCGTGCCTAAAATCTTCTGCGGGTATAAATTAGTAACTGTACAAATATTTAACTCTCTGCGTCTTGTCGTTCGGACGTGATAAGCGTACACCGAACAGACATTCACATTAATATACATAGATAAAAAGCTATCGGATCACCATAAAAACGTGCCTAAAGCCTTCCCCGGGTAGACATTAGTAACTGTAAAATTTTTTAGCTCTTTATGTCTTGTGGTTCAGACGTGATAAACGTACACCGAACTGACATTCACATTTATAGATATACTGTAGATGACCCGGCGAACTTCATATCACTTAGCTCTTAATATAAACCGTATTAATTTAAATCACATGTATTTTAGAGCCAGTGTCTTTATAAAGGCATCATCAGATAGTCTAAGTATCGGCTCGATAGTGGGCGGAAAGAGTGGCCAAATTGCGCACACATGTCCAGGACACTGCTCATGTCACATTCGTGGAGGTTCAGTGAAGGTTTCAACGGTGATTAAATGTGGAAAACTTGCGAGGAAAATTTAGATTTAAAACATGTGAAATAATGACTTGGTTTTTGTGTTATTTAGTCGACCCGCCATGCTTTGCAATTGCTAATATGTATGTACTCTTGTTTTGAACGTCAAATGTGCAAAATCTCGTCGTAATCGTACGAATAATATTTATATCCCAAAGAAAAGAGCTCTTTCAGTTTTCCACAAATTTTGCTATTTTCCGATCAACTATTCCAAACTTTTACTTCACACTAACCTTTCTCTCGCTTTGAACGTCGAATGTGCAAAATTTTATCGGAATCAAACCAAAATCAAATGTTTGTATAGTCTATGGGACTTAACTACGGAGTCATCAGTCCCTAAACTTACAAACTGCTTATGAAATAAGACTAAGGACGGCACAAATATCCATGCCCGAGGGGGGAATTGAACCCCCGACCGTAGTGCCCGTGCAGACCGTGACTGGAGCGCCTCAGTCCCCTCGGCCACCGCGGCCGGCTTATCGGAATCAGATGAATGATATTAATATCACATTGAAATAAGTCTTTCAGTTTATCGCAAATTTTTAAATTTTCCGGGTAACTTTCCCAAATTTTAGTTCATAAGAAGGTTTATCTTTCGTTGAACATCAAATGATCAAAATTTTATCGCAATAGGATTAACGGTTCTCAACTTATAGAGTGAGTACATTCAGAAACACAATGAAAAAGGAAATTTCCTTTTTAACTGTCCCTAATTTTTTTACTGAAAACTGTTCCAAGACCATAATGAACAAACCAAAGAAAAAGAATTACCCCTCTCCGTCGTGCAAATAGTCAGTTATAGTGCTGGATTCATTCAAAAACACATTGAAAAACGCACTTTCAGTTTTTCTCAAATTTTCCAATTTTCCAGTAGATTTTCCAAAAAAATTATTTCATACAAACCTTGTCCTGTCAAGTCGTACTCAAGTGATGCTCTAACAGCTATGATCTTTATTCACAGAAAAAAATCGTTTTCCGTTTTTCCTAAATTTTCCTACTTTCCGGGTGACTTTTCCAAATTTTGATGCGAACCTTCCACTTGCTTTAGCCATGAAATGTACAAAATTTTATCGCAGTTGGACGAACGGTATTGATAGTGCACTGAAAAAATCTGTTTCAGTTTTTTTCCGATTTTCCTCTTTACCTGACAACTTTTCCATATTTTATCACCGTTTAAACCTTCCCTGGACTTACACGAATATTTCAAGACTAAAATTAGCCAAATCGGTTCAGCCGTTCTCGAGTTTTAACGAGACTAACGAACAGCATAACAGCAAGCAGCCACAAAAAAAAAAAAAATGAATTTATTTTGCCGAAACGCGTTTCTGGTTTTCACCCATCATCGGTTGGCGTTCTTTTTGTTCATTACTTTTCAGTGGGTACATTTTCGAGGCGTGAACATCAGTTTGGATGCTGCATCTTTCCTGTACAAGATCATTAATTTCGTTATTTACTTTGATTTTCGCGAGTTTTGTTCATAAGATTGCGTAAACAAAATTTCATGAAAAGCGTAAGAACCACCTAAATTACGAAGTAATTGCGTTATACAACCAACACTGTAGACTGTAAGTACTCTCGTTTATGAAATCTTATGGATAAAACACACGAAAATCAAAATAAATAGCGAAATTAAATGATCTTGCACAGGCAAGCTGCAGCATTCAAACTAATGTTGACGCTTCCAAATTGTACCCACTGAAGAATAATGTACAAAAAGAACGCCAACTGATGATTGGTGAAAATCCGAAACGCGTTTCGGCGAAATAAATTCATTTTTTTAAGTGGCTGGCTGCTATTATTTTTATAAAAAATAACATTGATGTGATGTCTGAAGTGTTTGCCAGTTTTTTGAAGGTATCTGTTGATGATGAATTTTTTATAGTAATTCGAATTTTGTGTGATGTGCTAACTGCTGCTCTTCGCTACAGTTCCATTCAGAGAAGCACTTCCATCGCCACTGGTGCAGCAATGCTCCACCTCACTCCAAGTCAGTTCTAATCCCACTCAGTATTCACCAGTGTCGTCGTACTGGGTGAAAATCTGTTGCTTCGTCGTTTATTAGATGATGCTGCTTCGTGGAACATTGCGGATGCCACTGATTGTCCCAGGCTTCTATTGCAAGTTGCAGTTGCCGTTCTGCAGGGCCGCTGTGGCCCATGATTTTTTTTAAATCTCAGTCGCTAGTGTTCTTATACAGAACGTTCTGAATGAATTTGTAATTGTAGTATTTTACGATTCTGTACATCAGGCGGAAAAACGGAATGCTTAGAGGAGCACTTCGTTGTTGCCGCTCTACGTAAAATACTTCCAAATTACGGATGGTGCCATTTTTTACAATACAATCGATATCCGAGGATGACAGTAAGGAACTACCGTACAGACAATGTAGTGATGAGTTTTGCATACTGCATGTACACGCGTACTGCTGTAAGTTCCGACGCATGGCATCAGGTACGTTTTCTTAGTAATTAGTTGTACCGATTGTACCGATTCGAATGCCGCGTGTTCGTTCCTAGTAGGGAAGAGCAAATGTTTGAAAATAGTGATATACTAGCTAAAAATCTGGCGTCACCCGGGTATTTACTTCGTCTATCTCCCTTTAGTCTATTTCATCTCCGTTCCTCTGCCCATCCCCTCCTCTCCCCTCCCTCTGGTCACCTTCTCCCCTCCTCTCTCACGCCATCTCCTCCCTTCCCCCCTGCTGTCCATCTGACCAGACTTTTCTGTACGCGACATGAGGAAAACAACTGAGATAAACACAACATTGAACACCGATGGGTGACGAGCTAAACATTGCGTACCAAGTGCGGTGGTGCATAATGCTGTTGTGATGTGGCCGTCATAAGCAATGCAGGTATTGGATAACAAGGGGCGACGTTGATGAAAAACACACACTATTTCAATAATGCACCAAATCCTCAGTTTTGGAGATAAGGCTTTAAAATTTTGTACCACGCTTTATATGAAATTAAAAAATTTACATATAAAATCTTTTGATTATATATATTCAACTTCCTTTAAAAATGAAATTTGACGTTTAATTTCAAAACATAATCTACTTTCTCAGAAAGTATTCAAGAGATTTCTACAAAAATTTCTCTGTTTCATCTCTTTATGTGTTGTAAGCTTCTCTCATGAGGTTTTTGGAATAGGTCAAATTGGAGAATTTTCGTAATTTTTTAATTATAATTCAACAAGTATAATTTTAAATTCTTGCAAATTCCGAGCTCTTTACCCCATATCTCAGCTTGCAATCAGAATTTCAAAATTTTCTCTTCAGAAAACGTTTATTAGGTTTACAGAAATATGTCTACAAAATTTCATAATTCTAACATTCATAGAATCCGAGGAAAAAGTTCATAAAGTGTAAAAAACAAACTTTTCAGGAAACGCAATTCAAAGTTCAACCTAACATTTTTCCTTATGTCACTTCTTCAGAAGGCACCTCATTTGTAATCTGGATTGTCTTCTTCTTCTCTTCTGATTTGTTGTTGTCTGTCTTCTTTCATTTACCAGGTCATCAACTGACATTTCAGCTGCAGAGACGCACTGTAAATCTATTTTTCTCAGGATGTATGAGTAAAATTTCCTATCGTGAAGCCCATTTTTCTAATACCTTCATCCTCCCGACGTTCCCATAATTAAATAAAAGAACTGCATCATTAGTTGCAATTCTGACAACTGTTGCAGATGCAAATGTGGTTTTAGAGCATCGTTTTCATATGACTGAATTTAGATACTCATTTCGATTCTGTGTTTTGCCATGAACACACTTTTTGAGAAGTGCAGGATCGGCCAGAAACCGAGATTCATCAGTATAGTATGCACCATTCACCTCACTAATTTTTCGCTTGGAGCAGCTAGGAGACAAGTTCACATTTTCAGCAGATGTTCTTACCTCGGACATAGCCTCATTGCTGGTTTGTCGTTGTTTCTCACGTCTTCTATTCACTAACAGTTTATCCAGTTCTTTATATACACTTTGTGATCGTGGCATAACTGAGTGAAGAAAGAATCGAATACTTATATAAATCTCTGTGAGAATCACAAGGCAAAAAAAAATAAAAAAAAAAAAAAAAAAAAAAAAAAAAAAAAAAAAAAAAAAGAATTGCTTCGCCATAAACAATGCAGCTAGTTTGCTATTGTTTATAAGATACGGAACAGAGTCAAAGATGATCTATAAAGACTATGTATCACGGCCTTGTAGATGCATCCCGCACGTGTTTGGTTGAAAGTAATACACAGAATCGTTGTTCACCGAGCTGGTATTGAAGTGCTGCCTCAAAACGTGGCCGTGATAGGGAGGCCGCGCCACACTTTTAACTAATTTTCAGGCACTTCGGATGCGATTTCAACATTGAAACTTTGGGAACTTGTAGTTGTACTAACAAATAAAACATAAACCGAAAACTGACATGTTTGGTCAATTTAATCAACGTCCCCCCTTAAGACAATGGCGTACTTACAAGCAAATGAATATACAGGGAAAAAAAGTAAGTGCGGTATCAGAATTACATTAATGAGAGATGCGTGAAGGCATATTTCCCTGTATTGGTGACATAAGTGGGGTGTTACTTGTATGAATATCGTGTTAGTTTTTTTATATCTATATTTTTCATGATTTATGTCAACAATAAAGTAAATTATAAGGAGCTTCAGCGCAAATAGTCCTCTGAATATGAGCAAAAACGTGGTACAAAATATCATGGCGTGTCTACTTAAAATACTTTACTTTAATCTTGCCTCCTTCCTCCGCTCCCCGGAAATATATGTTATATTCGCCACTGCTCAAGCTATAAGAGATGCAACGCTGGCAAAGTATGGGTACTAAGACGGTCCGTGGGTGAAATCCAATACCACCCCAAACTACAAACGGGTACAGGATAAGTATGGCGATGCCTAAGGCAACACTTCAACACGGTGTCTCCAGAAGCCAACACGACCTCTGATCTAGTACAAACAGGATCGGGATTCGTCGACAAAAACAATGTCGTTGCATTCTCGATTTTGCCAGTACTACCACTACGGTAGGATAGAGACACACTAACCATCCGGAACACTGACCTCCCAGCATTACACCTCTGAAGTTCTGGAGTCAGTTACCTTCCCATGTCTTCGGTGCTTAAATTGAGGATAACACGCGACCACAAATTACACACGATATTCAAGACGTCTTGTCGTGGTTGTCCATCATCACCGATTGTCTTGGTAGCTGACATAGCTGGGAGATCACCGTGGTGACAGGACCAGCTATCTCGTTGGATGGTGTTCAACTTGAACATAATGAACATCCAAAATACCTGGGAGCCATCTTGGATAGATCTCTTACTTTTAAGTACCACCTTCATAAAACAGCAGACAAAGTTAAAACTAGGAATAACATATTGCAACACTTAGCAGGATCATCTTGGGGAGCCAGAGGCTTTGCGTACAACAGCTTTGTCCCTAGTTTACTCTACAGCTGAATACTGTTCTCCTGTCTGGCTCAACAATGCTCATGTGAGAGACATTGATGTACAATTAAATAGAGCAATGAGATTGATCAGTGACACTCTGATGGCTACACCACTTCAATGGCTCCCAATATTATGCAACATCGTTCCCCCTGATCTAAGACGGAAGGAAGCCTTAATGAGAGAGTATTATAAGATCTTGTCCACTCCTGAGCTTCCTATCCTGCAAGACCTTCCACCACAGGTAAGCCGGCTGAAATCACGTAAACCACCTCTTGAAACAGCTGTGCAACTACATGAGAGTGGCTTCTCGCCTAAATCAAACTGGGCAAGAACTTGGGATTCGTTTAATGGAAAAAACAGCATCTGGATAGACGATCCCTCTAAGCAGCTCCAACGAATGGACCTTCCCAGGAGAGAATGGTCTTTGATCAACCGTTTCCGAACTGGTGTTGGTCGCTGTAACTATTGGAAATTCAAATGGGGACAGACAGATGAACAGTCATGTGACTGTGGAGCAGACTTACAAACGATGACCCACATAATTACTAATTGCCCATTACGATCATTCTCAGGAGGGATGACCGGACACCATATAGTCAGTCAGGAAGCTGTCCAGTAGTTAAAGGAGTTGGACTTGGCTCTTTGACAGAGATATGTTTTATCTTATTAATTAGACACTAGTATATCTTACTAAAGTATTATATGTAGCTGACATTATACCATACGATATATATATATATATATATATATATATATATATATATATATATATATATATATATATATATATATCATCACAGATCGAAAAATTGTGGTCCATGTGTGTGGACAACTCATCCAGGATACACCGAATAACACCAAACAAATTTGGGTGTGATGTCTCCTGACCTTCTTGGTGTTGCGTTTGGATGTCCTGCAGTGTACCTTTGACCAATTTCTAACAAAAAAAAGTTGTGAAATAATCAGTCAAATAGTTCACAGGATCACAATTCCATCCTACCACTGGTTGATAGAGATGTTGTATTAACTCGTCGTGCACAGAATCAGAATTTCAATGAGCTTTGGGACAACTGTTTTCATGAGGTGAGATAATTAAGACTTGTTAGAATCGTCTTGTGTGATATCTTGTAGCCACCTGCCTAAGCGAATGACAAATCGTAGAGCGGTTTAACTTGGACATAATGGTCCTGAAGTAAGAGAGTGAGTTTTCAATACGTTTTATTGACCATATTAAACACACACTCGAATTACAGACATTGGACCTGAAGCAGTTGCTACTAAACAATGGATGAACGTCTCCGCAATACTAAACATAGCGGTAACTTGCCGTTAAAACGCAGTTTCACATTTTAATTAAATAAACACATTTTAATGAAACTTTGTAGTATCTTTTTCTAACCTCAATATTTCCTTAACACCAAAACACTGAGCCTAAGAAATTCAAATGTCCAAATGTTTGTAAAGCTATGGGACCATACTATAGTGGTAATCAATCCCTAGACCTACAAACTCCTTAAATTAACTTTCGCTAAGGACAGCTCACAAATCAATGACGAGGGACGACTCGAACCTCCGATGGGAAGCAATCGCGGACTCTACAACAAGGTGCCTTAGTGCGCACTGCCATTCATGACCGGCAAATTGAGACTCCGCTCATGCTATAATAAATTGCATTTGAAATCTTATAACAATCAGATACAAGACGATCTTAACACTCAGTGTACACGGCTAGTTTCGCTAAAAGACAGACAAACTAACAAAATCTCAGAAAAATTTCTATATAATAAAATTCAAAATCATTTACCAATAAGTAACAGAGCTGTCTCTTCATAAGGTTTTATCTAACACTGAAACAGCATGAGCCACGTCTTGTACTTTTGAGAAAAATGTATCAGTTTGTCCATTTCTTTTTTTATTTATTTTATTATTTTTTTGTTTAGAATATTGTTAGTTTTAAGCATGACCATTTCTACCATGTTTACCATTAGTTTTACCCACATTGCATGAAAATTTAAAACGATTTCATTAAATAGCTTTCAAATTAAAGTAAATCTTGTGAACAAAGTGCTACTACGGTGTCAAACCAAGGCTAGCGCCCTTCATGTGAACCGTTACAACAATTAATTAACACACTTTGCAGCTACAGATTTCAGTCGCTTGCGCCCTGTTAAATATATTCTTTTTGACTATTAACTGCTATGGATTACTGTCCGTCAAATACACACTGCTTGACGATAGATAAACTTAGGAAATCCTACAAATTTCACAGGTTATGAACACATACAATATTGTTAATACAAATAATACCGAAATGCTGCTTTACTTGGTAGATTTTATTTAATGCTTATAAATACAATAGGCCTATATCGGCACTGTGGCCATCATCATGCTAAGTTTCTTTACCTTAATCCATTTCACTAAGGCAAAAATACCAATATACCAATTACCATGCGTATAAAAAATTGTAAAGATTGACAGAAATTTTATATAGGACAAACGGGCAGAAATTTCGAAATTCTATACAGAGAACATACGAGAAATTGCGACACAGATCTTTCAGCATTCTTTAACCACTTAAAAATGGAAAACTACGAAGCCGATCGTATCATAGACGCAATGAAAATTTTACACATAACACCAAAAGGTTATCACATGAACATTCTGGAAGAGATCGAAATTTATTCACACTCGAAGAAAAGCCCTGACGAAATTTTAAATGAACAAACAGAACAAAAACACAAATTTATGGAAATTTTAGTTTTGAGATAAAACAGAGATATATGTCGCAGTATCCTAACATAAGAAAGATGACACTACCATACCAAAGATCCCATGATACACAGTAATGAACAAACTGTAACCAAATAACTCTGTAACCATAGAGCATCGTTGGAGGATAACTGTCAGAAATGTAATAATAAATTAATAACCTGATCAGCATAAAATAATATAAATACTATCTAAAGAACATTTAGACTGCAATTATATGGAGTAATTGTAATCAAATTATACCTCCACGATGTAATATGGACGTAAGTGTGGAATAATATGTCACGAAAAATGTATGAGAATTGTAAATAACTCTGTTTTACTCATTTTAACCTTAAATCTTTATCCGCAGATAGCCTGATGATGGCCACAGTGTCGAAATAGGCCTATTGTTGTAGCATTAAATAACATCTACCAAGTAAAGCAGCATTTCAGTATTATTTGGCCATTATGGTGGCAAACTTCCGCGCGAACTTCACAGTGCTTCAGGCCCAAATGAAATGAAATACACAGAATTAACAACAGTAATTTCTCCGTTGTCTGATGTTACCAAAACGGGAACATGCTCGCCACAAAAGCCTCGTCTGTGGGTCGCTCAGTTGGACGGGGCGAAGACAAACACTTTCGGGCTGGTCCCTGCTTCGTCTGCCTGCATACCCCACCCTGCGCAGGGCACATCCAACAGTACGGGAAGAGTAGCTTCTATAACAAACAGGGAAGCACTACTACTTTCTGGTCAACTTCAAGTTGCAACGCCTTTGATACGCAGGGCGCCTAAACCATGAGACACAAAACTGAATATGATCACAATGGCAGCGTCTTCCCACCTGATTGCAATGTTGAAACACGTCGGTGTGTCACGCACCTTACTAGGCGACACAAACAGTAGGCTATTATACATAATCGATACGGGAATTCTCCCCAAACATTGGCGTATACTAATAAACAACAGTTTCAATGCTCCACTGAGAACACATTCAATTATCGAAAGTCTGCTAGAAGATTCAAGAACGATTTGAACATTGCTTGTAATTCACTCCACTAAAGGTAATCAGACTTTGAACATCGGGCCGTTTAACATCACCAGGATTCCACGAAAGGGTCGCCGGTGCCATTTCCAGGCTATAGACACGACCGTCCCTGCTGCTTCCCTCTGTGTCTACTACGGTCGGTGACGGTTGCCCAGCTGGCGATTGTCGCTAGCCTGCCGAAAAAGCAAAATCACAGCGCGTGATCCGCTCGGTGCCCCAGAACATACCCCTACAATCCCGTAAGCGGTCGACTGCGAACAGCGGGCAAATTGAAGAGCGCCTCGGTGGCCATTGTGGTGGCAAACTTCCGTGCGAACTTCGAATGTGCGTAAGACTCTTTTCATTAGAGTGTGTATTCATTCGAGTTAAATCGCGATAACTATTTCTCATTTAAATACATAATTAAGAAACAGCTTCAGACTCATTCAATATACAACTATTAGTTGTGAAATGTTCAAATGTTTGTTAAGCTTATGGGACTTAACTGCGAGATCATCAGTCCCTGAACTTACAGACTAGCTTATACTAAAGACAACACAAACATCCATGCCCTAGGGGGGATTCGAACCCCCGACGGGGAACGGCGTCGCGGATCGTAGCATAGCGCCTCAATGCGCTCGGCCGCTCCGCCGCGGCTATTCATTGTGTCTAAATTTATTACACATACGATTTAGAAATCGGCCAACAGCGTTTCTTCTTCCTAAGTAAAACGAATTATAACATTTACTATTTTAGCGTTCTAAGTGCAGCATATGAACAGAATTTATCGTTAGACGTTTTCTGCCACTATCTCAGGATATTCTACGACGGAGAAACTTTTGAACAAACATTAATTTTGGAAGAGTTTCACAACACTTTATGTCTTTGCGTGAGTGCCTGATGTATTCCCCAATATTTAGATATTTTATAGCTTCAAACATGAAGCAGGGTTGCCTGAAACAGCTTATGTTAAAAATTGACTGCGAAAATGAAATATCCCGTCAGATAGGTAACTATAAAATAGCGTCTTTACCTTGTGAATACAGCAAGCAGCCACTACCAAATTATTTTAAGAACACGAAGTATGCTATATCTTTTTCTTAACTAACTGCATCTAACATTAGCATTAGGGTAACTAGCACGAATATTAGCATTTTTAATGCTGAGGGCGAAATACCTTACAGTAGCGTGAACTGCTCAAAAGTCAGCATCTATCGACATTGGGTTCAGCTTCACAGTGTGCATCCGGTAGGGCTATGTGTCATTCACATATATAACCATACACAGTTCTGCAAACAAACAAAAATGTTTGTATAGTCTATGGGACTTAACTACGGGGTCATCAGTCCCTAAACTTACAAACTACTTATGAACTACTTACGAACTAGGACGGCACAAATATCCATGCCCGAGGGGGGATTCGAACCCCCGGCCGTAGTGGCCGTGCAGACCGTGACTGGAGCGCCTTAGTCCCCTCGGCCACCGCGGCCGGCGTTCTGCAAACCCTTTTAGCTTTTATACCTATTTGTAAAGCAGATAACCTTTATATTCTGTTTTACAAGTTGCTAAAAATAATTTCAGAAACAAAAATTCTAACTGCAGTGAGGAAACTGATCTAATGCCCTCAATAGTTATTTTACACAACCATAAGATGAAACATTTTGGATTTCCTGTCCGCCAGTACTGCCTAAAGTAGCTCGATATGAAGAGCTACCAGTATTGTGAAAAATTATTTCATTCAATCGTATATTGTCTTGACTAAGAGCCTGTTAAGTAAGAGTAATTATCTCTGAATACAACTAGTAGGGCTTCTTGTATTCCCGGCAAATATAAATGGGAAGACATTCCTTTCTTAAATCGATTTATGCAGTTAAACGTTGAGCAGGTCTTCAACATCGTCTTTCATGTATACAGCAATAGTCTAACAGTACAGATGTGACTACCATCTGAGTATCTATACTGAAGTAGCTATATAATACACAATTTATCCCCTAACAACACTCGTATTTATGTGAGGCTTGCCGTTAGGGAGTAGAGTTTAATTTACAAGGTCTTTGCCCCAGACTCGCCTCGCACCACCGACAGTCAGCAAAAACCAAAGGTCGACCACTCGCTCTCGCGCGCTGCTTGTATCTCATCACAGTCTAATATACACAGTCGCGACCAGTGATCTCTATACAAACTGGATGTATAACTCTGGTGTCTGAGTATAGAACTGTTGCGAGTCCACACATTCATATGTTTTGAACACGATTTCCCATTGTCCGCCATGTTTAAATTTGACAAATGTTTTTCCATCAGTTATTGCGTGACAAAACCTTGCTTGCTTACCTCTTGGTTTGAAATTGATGTCGCCGCGGCGGATCGGCCGAGCGCATAGAGGCGCTATGCCCCGATGCGCGAGGCTGTTCCCCGTCGGGGGTTCGGATCCTCCCTCGGGCATGGATGTTTGCGCTGTCTTTAGTATAATGTATTTCATAAGTAGTTTAGGGACTGATGTCCCCGCAGTTAAGTCCTATAAGCTGTACAAACATTTGAACATTTTGAAATTGATATCAATATGTGGTTAAGAAGCTAACATGAGAGCGGAATTGACACGAATTTTCTTTTTGTTTTCTTGTAATACTTCATAGCGGCCATATTTAAATTTGGCAAGAAACGAAATATAAACATCCATGGTTGGCAAGCTCATACAGCTGAAGTTCGACATCCAGGCAGTATAGAGATCAGTGGTCGCGACACTCACGGCTGTAAAAGTTGTTACAGACTGACAGTTGCAACGACACTAGCCCTCCTAGTGGTGGACGAAGTACCGTAAGAGAAATTTTTTGTAATTAATGTTCTACGTAATTAATGAAATCGTTTCTGTAATTTTTGCAATTCAAACATTACTAAAATATCGTGATACATAAATAATCGTGAAATAAATGTAAAAACTGCCAAATTTCCCTGATTCAGTGATATCAACAACATCATATTCATGAGTAAATACTTACGAATATGTTTATATTTTGTAGCCTACTCCGCTGAAAGTGAGAGAATATAAACGGACAAGAAATATTAATTTCTGTTGTGGTTTGTTCCTATGTTGTAGGTTCTTTCTTTGACGTGTAAAAATTCGATATGGAGTCTAATGATTCTAACATTTTTACACTTCATTCATCTTTTTTACTAACCCATGTACCTTTGAGTATAATTACTTTTGATTATAAAACGAATGTCTTAAATATTCTTACCGTTTGTGGTTCAGATGTAGTTTTGTTAAGAAACTGTGTTTTTGCTTTCGATGTTTTATTGTCACGTTTGTGAGGATTTCTCTTCAGGTACAGCTGTAAAGGCTGATCTGGTACATTTAATAACGTAGGTAATGCATTCCGTATAAATGTATGTTCAACACTTGCTGATTTGGCTGTAATTGTAGTGAAGAAATCCTGACTTTCCTGAGTAGAAAACCGACGTCTTTCTGTAGAAGGTTGGATCTTATGTTGCTTATTAGCAATTATGGCTCTTAATAGAAGCTGATATTCTTGATTAGAAAGTCGTAGATTTCAAGATAATCTTAAATAAATCGTCCTGCAAAGTACCGTTTCATACCTTCCAATGGTTCTTAAGAAGTCTCATAAAGGCAAATGTGGAGTTATTTTCTGGTTATTGCCTATTTTTATGGCAATACATACCTTCCCGGTTGTAAAAAGTATGATAAAATCAATTTAAACGGCACCTTTCACACTCATCCGATATCGTATTCAGAAATGAACCTCGCCAGCAGCTTGGAGCGCTGCTGTCGTGGCGTATAACAAAAACCTATGGGAGTGTCATGATTATATTTGTTAGACTGATTTCACGTTCTCGCAAGTGTAGTATTAGGTGAAAATTACTATCTTTGTCCAGCAAAATTTAGCGAGTTATTTAACGGCAAGTATAATATCTGAATCTAAACATTTAACTGTTGCTATTATTTATTTGTTAAAATTAATAATTATAATAAGTTAATTTTAACTGAATACTTGATAACTTTATTTATAGTTCCAAGATTTTCACAGTCTTTTCCTAATAATTTCCCATTCCTGAATTACGCTGAGTTTAATATGAACGTCATATTTCTTTAAGTTAACTGTTTTATATTTAAATAAATCTTTCTGTTATTGCAATGAGAGTCAAAGTTAAACCTGATTGCTGCTTTTATCGAGCTAGAGTTGAAGCCGGAGCAATATTTCGTCTTCTTGTGACAAAATGGCGGTTACTAAACCTATTTAAAATAACTGAAATTGTAAAATTACGCGTAACTAATGGATTGAAAAGGCATAGGACTAAAGTATTAAATCTAAGAAAAAAAAAACTATGAAAAGAAATTGCAGGTTCTCAATAGCGGATAAATAGGATTGTAATTCGTCAGACGCTGAAGCCGTTTGATTAAACTTCGAACTCACCTATCCTGACTATCATTCTCATAGGATAATTAGTATCTGTAATAATAATTTCATGTGGCTCATTGGCCTGGTGCAAGTCTTTCAATTGTACGCCACTTCGGCGACTTGCGTGTCCCTAGCCTACCCCAGTTATCCAATCGGGGAAAGGGGACATACAGCTTAACGTGGAATCAGAACCACGTGTCGTTTCTGACGACTCTTCACAGCGTTGAGAAGTGAAGGACTGAAAATTCCTAGGACCGACCGGGTTTCGAACCCGCGACATCTCGGTTTTCAGTCGAGCGCTTTATCCCAAAACCACCGAGCCCGACTATATTATCAATGAATAGATACTAATTAGGTAGATATTTACCTGAACATTTCTGAAGAGGTATGCAAATAATTTCATTAAGACAAATAAGATTAAATGGATGATTATTAAAACTAAAATCACATCAAGCACATAGAAACGTACATTCGGAACTCCGAGAGGCAAAAGAAGAGGGTAGATAATATGTCGTCCTACTCTTTTATATTAAAACCTTAGACAAACGAATACTGAATCACAGTCTTTTTTGTAAGAATCATCATTAAACAAGGAGGTTAGAATAAAGGGAGCTGGCATTATCTATGTCGAGCACGTATGTCATTTGAAGTCTGTCCGCCATCTTGATCAGTTTTGGAATGCTATTTCTCGGTTAAAACTGTGCGTTAAGTCGACCCTCTTACTGTTAATGCATTGAACTGACGGGCACTGCAAAGTATGTACTTTCAAACAGCATACTTTCTTGAATAAATAGTAGTTTAGATTAGATAATACATGTTCCATAGATCATATATACGACATTTCGTAATGATGTGGAACGTGTCAGTTTAGTAAATGTTGTCTATATATGACAATATTTAAAGGATTTTTATTTACTTTTTTTAAAAATTTTTGTTATTTTTTAAAATTTTATCTAAAAATTCATCTATAGTGTAGAAGGATTTGCCATTCAGAAATTCCTTTTATTTCTTTTTAAATACTAGTTGGCTATCTGTCAGACTTTTGATGCTACTTGGTAAGTGACCGAAGACTTTTGTGGCAGCATAATTCACTCCTGTCTGTGCCTAAGTTAGATTTAACTTTGAATAGTGAATATCATCATTTCTCCTAGTGTCGTAGCTATGCAAAATGCTATTACTTTTGAATTGGGTCGGATTGTGAATAACAAATTTCATGAGTGAATATATATATATATATATATATATTGGTAAGATACGGTGAAGATCCCTAGATCCCTAATTAAATGTCTGCAGGATGATCTTGGGTGGGCTCCAGCAATTATTCTGATTACACGCTTTTGTGCAATGAATACTTTTTTACTCAAAGTTGAATTGCCCCAGAATATGATACCATATGAAAGCAGTGAATGAAAATAGGCATAGTAAGCTAATTTACTCAGATGTATATCACCAAATTTTGTAATGATCGTGATAGCATAAGTTTCTGAACCAAAACGTTTCAGCAGATCTTCAAAGTGTTTCTTCCAATTCAATTCCTTGACAATGTGCACACCTAAAAAGTTTGAATATTCTACGTTAGCTACAGATTTATGTTCAAAGTCTAAAATTATTAATGGTGTCAAGCCATTTACTGTATGAAATTGTATATACTGGGTTTTGTCAATATTAAATGAGAGTCCATTTTTAGATAACCACTTAATAATTTTCTGAAAGATATCATTTATAATTTCATCAGTTAATTCCTGTTTGCCTGGCGTGATAGCTATACTTGTATCATCAGCAAAAAGAACTATATTAGCATCTTCGTGAAATATACAACATAATATATTTGAAACCTCAATTTTTAATGGCTAATTTGCACGCTTATTGAACACGTTGTACATTACGGCAAAACTGTTGGGCTTTTTAATTTAAACACAAAAAAGGAGTGTTAATTAGTATTACATAAAGTCTGTAACAAATAAATAGACATTACAGCATTCATAAGCTTGACCACTCATGTCACACAATATTTACGTAAATAGCTGGCAAATTGCGCAATTAATCGACACAGTAAATTAAATATACGAGAGGTAAATCATGCTGTTTCCATTTTCAGTGTCACTTGAAGAATATGGCGATCTGTTTATATTTCCGTTATGAATTTATATCTGTTGAAATCAGCCATTAAATAAATATATACAAGTGTATCGCTTTCAAGATGGCAGCTAGAGGCGATAGGCTATCATCTAAATCAGAGTATTTGAAATTGCATAACACATTCAAAAGCTGGTTATTTACAGCTTGATTATTCTGTACTTTTATACAAGAGTAGTAGTCATAAACATTTGTAATTGTAGAGTTATTGAAATTTGTTTTAGAATCAAGGATGTATGTAATTATTCCGACATCATGCCTTGAATGTTGACGGTAAATAATTTTACACATTATTTCATTTCATTCTGAAGTCCTCCAGACACCCTTATGGAACGCTCGGCTAAGAGCCCTCATTAATTTTGAGTACAAAGCATCGACCTTTCCCAGATTTCCGTCGATTTGGACAAACCCCGCCCCCCCCCCCCCCACCGGCTGCTCGGTTCAACCCGATACCTAGCCTGTCAGCTGCTCTAATCGCTTGCCACGGTCCACTGCCAGACCTTCATCTTTCTATACCATTCCTTATACTAACTGCGCGACTCTACGGACATTACTTTCGGAAAGTCACAAAGGATTTTGGGAAAATTTAGTTTGTCTGTAAAACAAAACGTTTTGCGAACCCGTCTTGAGTATTACTCACGTCTTTGGGGTCCCCACCAGGTCGGTTTAATGAAGGCTTAAAAGCAATTTAGGGTCGGACTGCCAGTTTTCTTATAGCTACGTCAGATCACTTGTCAGTGTTACAGAAATGCTTCAGGAACTCAAATGGGAATTGCTGGACGGAGGGTGACGTTCGGCAATCAAATTTGAGTCCATGCTGAAATTGTAGTGCTCAGCGACTGTTTTATAAGATGAATAGCGACCACTCACAACTATATCGTTTACTGTAGCAATTCCGGTTTACGATGTGAAACGGGAATATATCATTGCTTAAAATCTAGATCTGCCACAATAAAGAATGTATTTGTGACTGATTGCTGTTCATCTTCCACACTGTTGACGAAATTTAGAGGGCAAGAATTTGAAGCTGACTTCAGATTCTGCTGCTACCAATTTACAGTTCACATGAAGTTTACAAAGATAACATAATTAGGGTTAGTACAGCGGCATAGAGGCATAACTTTTCGCTCGAAAGCGTTAGTAGTGTTTTGAGGTAAGGTGCGCCACGTACCTGTGCGGTGAATTGCGAAGCATGTGTGTAGACATGTCAGAACCATTAGCGGACCAGTTGAGATATCTAGGTTCTCAAGCATCGTCATCGGCAGAATGAACTACAATGTTTCGACGTATTTCTGTCGTTTCTACGGAGTGCAGCAACAACATTACAGCAACCGAGACAGTGGTAATAGCAGAGAGTTGCTGCAGATGGGGTTGGTGTTGAATTGTGTTTACTCCACCAAACGATTACATCAGCAGTTGGGTTCGGATAGTGTAGTGAGCAGGTAGTGCAATGCAACAACAACGTGAGTTATTCGGAGTTTTACAGAACCTTGATGCGATTTCAGACAACAGGAACCGCTAAAATAAGGTAAGACCACGGTAGGCCATGGGGAACATCAGCAAGAGATGATTGTTATCTCCGGTTAACAGCCGGTCGACACAGGAGGCTGAATGCCAATCAGCTGAAACGCACCCCCCAGGCAACAACTGGACGCGGAATATTAACACAAAGAGTCCGGAAGCACCTTTGGTAATGTAGCCTTACGCACGGAGGCCTATGGTGTGTGTCCCATTAAGAACACGACACCGTTTAGTCCGCAGGAAATGGGAAGAGGAACGTCAATATTGGAGTCGTAACGAATGGCGCCGGGTTCTGTTCACAGTTGAGCCAAGATGTTGTGTTCAGCCGGACAATCGTTGTTCCCTCATCTAGAGAGAAATGGAACTCAAAACAATCCTTCTTGAATGCTGTGTGCAGGAGTCAGTATTGGCGGACGTGCGGACCTCTATGTCGTTCAGAATGACGCTTTGACTGCTCAGAGATATAGAGACGAGATCCTTCGACCTTACATTGTGTCCTACGCTGGTGCCATAGGAGATTGGTTCTTAGTGGTAGACGTTTGTCCACACAGAGCTTCACTGGTGGACAACGTGACTGAAGCTCAGGTAATTCAACGAATGAAGTTGGCAGCTTGTTCACAGGACTTAAACTCTGTTGAGCATGTCTGGGGTGCACTTGACAGACGCTTTGCAGTCAGACCAGCACCTCCTAGATCGATTGCGGTATTGGATATTGCACTCATGGGAAAATGGCCAAATATCCCTTAAGAGCAGATTGATAACCTCACATTGACTATGGCACTCAGGTGTGCAACTGTACTGGCCGTCCGATGTGCTCACTCATCGTATTAGAGGGCAACGATAATGACTTTTTTACTATTATCGCCGCGCGGGTTAGCCGAGCGGTCTGAAGTGCCACGTAACGGATCGCGCGGCCTCCCGCGTAGGAGGTTCGAATCCTTCCGCGGGCATGGATGTGTCTGTGTTGTCCTTAGGTTAGTTTAAATTAGTTTAAGTAGTTTGTAAGACTAGGGACTGATGACCAACGTAGTTTGGTCCCATAGGATTACAGACATTTGAATTTCACTATTATCATAGCCCCATGGTGCGTCGGTCTAAGTAAACACCATGTAAACCTAAAGAGTTGAGACAGCGAAATATCTTACTATATGACACCCAAATTAAAATTGTAACCAATATTTCAATAAAACACGTTACCCGCTCGGTTAGTCGTATGGTCTAATGCACCGCTTTCCGACACGGAGAGGCGTACCGTTCGCGGTTCGAATCCTCCCGGCGGACTAACAAAGGGGACCGAAGTTCCGGCCAGCCTGGATGTGGTATTTAGGCGGTTTTACACATCCCACTATGTGAATATCAGGCTGGTCCCCAAGTTCCTCCTCAGTTACACCATTCGCAAACAATTCGTAACACTTTACACATGTAAAACTATACACAGACATTTGGGGTATGGGCATGAGGTGACGACATGAAGGCCATCAGGCAACCTGGTAAATGAAATATATCGCAATTTGCGATCACTTATGGCATCACTGTACTAGGTTTAGATGGAATACCAAAGGGCGGCTAATGAAAATTTGTGCCCGGCCGGGATTCGAACCCGGGATCTCCGGCTTACTAGGCAGACGCGTTGACCACTCCGCCACCGAGGACACAGTGATCAGCCCGACTGCAGAGGACTCTTCCCTACACGTCTCCCGCCACACCCAAATCTCCGTTCGCCGCACTGTCTCTTTCCTATTACCACAGTCCATTTTCATTCGACGCCCTTTGGTATTCCACCTAAACCTAGTACAGTGATGCCATAAGTGATCGCAAATTGCGATTTATTCCATTAAATGAACGCTGTAACGTCGTCAAAAATATATAACCTCGTAAATATTTACACACCAAATCCAATTTATAAAGTCGAACCTGCATGTGTGGGAACGTGACCAAAGAGAGAGAGAGAGGGAAAGAGATCTGCCCCTACTTGTTTTGAGCAGTGCAGATGCAGAACACAGCGTCAAGTCGCGTGCGGTCGACCTAGACCGAACGTGAGTGTTGGGAAACTGTCAGAGTCAGTGAGAGCCCCAGATTCATCATTATCATCGATCCGACGCCCACCAACTGGTACATCAGTGACGGTAAGGACCATTATAGACAGCTCACAGACAAGGAACTGAGCTCATGTCGCATTTTGGGCCGTATGTCGTTGATCTCTGTTCACGAACATGCGGGTTTGAACTGGTGCCGGGGATATTCGGTCTGCTCGAGTGGAATTGTGTTTAGTGACGTGTCGCGATGACCAGCGAAGACAAGGCTGGAGATTCCCCAGACAGCTGCCGGGTACCACTCAACCAGCACACAGCCACGAGTGATGGTTTCGGATGCGATGTCACTTCATAGCAGGAACCCCTTGGTTATCATTAGCAGCCTTACAGGACAGAGGCATTCCGATGACATTCCACGTCTCGTTATGTTGCTCTTCATGTCGAGACATTCCGGGCATACATTTCAGCAACATAATGGCCGCCCGCACAAGGCGAGCGTTTCTACTGCTTGTCTCAGTGCTTGCCAAACCCAACATTGGCCAACAATGTCGCCGGATGTCTCCCCACCTAAGAACGTTTTGAGCATTACGGGCAGCGCCTTTCGACCAGCTCGTGATTTTAACGATCTAACGCGCCAATTGTACAGAATTTGGCACGGGATCCCTCTGGGAGGACATCTAACAGCCCTATCAATCAATGCCAAGCCGAACAAGTGCTTGGACAACGGCCAGAGGTGACCAACATGTTATTGACTGGCGCAGTTTGCGAAGCTCTTTCTCGTAAATAACTCATCCAGTTTTTATAAACTGTAATCATTTATTTGTCTATACATGTAACTAATATCTACCGAATTCGTGCCATTCGGGTAATTCCTTCTCACTTCGCTATTCCCCCCCCCCCCCTTTTACTACACGACCGTAAGACTAAGAAAATCCCTTGCATTCTGTTGCATTTTAGAGTTCAGTATTTAAATTGCTAAAGCATGAACCCTTATAGCATCGCTTTTTCCTTTCCAAGAAGTCAAGTTTAAATAAAAGCCATTGAAAGGAGCAACGAAAATTCTCCAGCTTCGAAGTACACAAACGGAAGGCAGTAAATTTGTATACCCTGGTCAAGTACATTGGCGGTTTGTGATACTCTTCTCGGGTTTCCTACCGGATTATGAAGTCAACAGAAGACAATATTTCGGCGTACATCCGGCCGTCAGCCTTAGGTAAGTGTGCTGCTACACGAGCTAGCCGGAGATGGTGTAGCAGCAGGGGCGTCGCCGTGGGTGATAGGAGCGAGGGGGCGGCAGATATTCAAAGACTGGCTGCAGTGCAGTTTATGAGTCCGCGAGTGGTGCTTCATGTGTAGCGGTGGCAACGGCGCCGCAGCCGCCGCGGCCAATAAGAAACAGCTTTGCTCTTTATGGTTTGTAAATCGGCGTAGTGGATGTAAAGCTCTTTAGATCAACAAATTGCAATTTAATAAATGTGAAATTTATTTTTACGTTCTGTAATGGAGATTAAAGAAGTGATCTTTAGCGTAGCCTTGAAAAAGTTAGGTATAGGTTAAACAAGAAATTCTCTTTTTTAGTACGTAGGGGCCCGTAGCGCTCCAATCTCCGCTTCAGAACCGGAACTTCAAGATACACGGATTCATCCAAATTACCCAACATCTGTTTTTTTCTGAGGGAAGTGAACACTAATTTTAATAACATTCATTATTCACGTATTGCAAGGCATTGGAAAAATTATTGTCAGTCGTATTACTTGAGAGATAATGACGTAATTCAACATACGTTACAAGAAATAATTAAATCTGAACGGAGAAGTAGTGCATGTGAAGAAAGGCCACATTCACAACACATGAAATGCGGCATCTTATTGGCCACCGGTACGCCAATCCTGATTGGCCGCCTTCACCTGCATCATTTATCTTGTCGTTACCGACACATGAAACACAACTCGCGGCCTCATAAACTGCAGTTTTACCAAAAGATTTTGAAACTGCTGGAAAGACTGACCAAAAAATTTGAGGACATTATGTTTTAACTAAATACTAAATTTCCTTAACTGTTACCGTGTTGTAAAATTTATTGTAACTGTTTATAATTCTTCTACCATTGGACTATGTTCCTGCTTCATCCATTGTAACATTAGTTTCCTTATTCTCTGCCGCGCGGAATGGTTACGTGGTATAAGGTGTCATGTCACGGACTAGGTGGCCGTTCCCACCGGAGGTTCGAGTCATCCCTCGGGTATGTGTGTGTGTGTCTGTGTGTGTGGTCCTTAATGTAAGTTAGTGTAAATTAGTCTAGAGACTGATAACCGTAGCAGTTAGGCCCAGTAGGTTCCTGTCCTAGAATTTTTATCTGTCACTTTCCACTTCTTTCACCTCTGGCAATGTCACTGATGTGAAAAATATCGAGTAGCACCGTGGTTCGGAATTCAAGTTGAACTGTAGGTCTCCCTGTAACTGGCTGGGTAAGTCATTTCGAAGGTCGGAGGAAGGCAACGACATAACACCTCCAAACAGCACCTTGCCAAGTAAAGCACTATGATGTTCAAGCCAATCTTCGGACTGTTGACTGCTTTAGCCATTAGGTTTACAAACAACAACAACCTTAGTGTCTTTCTCATCCTGTCCCACTCCCCACCAAGTCTGTCGGCTGCCGACGCCCTTGTGCAGCACACTCGCCTGAGCATGGCAACCAGTTGGATCGCCGAAATACGGCATCAGACAACTTCACAATTCGGCAGCAAACCCGCGAAGAGAACCATCAGTAATTGCACCGGAAAAGCCTATGTTCTAAATAAATAATATAAAATAAACAAATAAATAAATGAAGGAAACATCGCTATCTATTTGTACTTTGATATAATACGAAATTAACATCATCTTTATTGTTAATCAAAATATCCACAGGTGTACTGCCGGTCTATAGTGTCCAACAAGCACAATATTTCGGCGAACATACATGTCGCCATCATCAGGTGAACTGACGGACTGAGCTCCTGGAAACGCGCCGGCACCGAGATCCGCACGCTACTGCTGCTCGAAGGGAACTGGGTTCTAGCCCGGTAGCGGGCGATTTAAATACCTTCGGCCCGCGGAGCGACCCCTCCGCGGTCCGCGCCCCGCGCCGCGGCCGCGCAGTGGAACCGATTGCGACGGCGTCTGAGATGACGTCGGTGTGAGGGCTCTGTCCGTCGTCTTCGTCACTTCGTTATGTTTGCTAGATTTACTCTTAATTAACCCAATCGCTGGTTCCCAAGCTTTACTAAGATTGTAGCCACAGTCACGGTTTATGAGGTCGTCAGTTGAGCGAATTTCAATGGCTTCTCTAGCGACGCAGTCCCAGTATCTCGACGTCTGTGCCAGAATCCTAGTGCGTTCATACTCCATCGCATGATTCTCCGACAAAAAAATGTTCATCGACCGCCGACTTGCTCGGATACATCAATCGTGTGTGCCTCTGGTGTTCAACGCATCGATCCTCGACGGTACGCATTGTCTGTCCAATATATGACTTTCCACACTGTCACGGCCTTCCTCAAACCGAGATCATCTTTTACGCTCCCCACCAGTGCACTAATTTTATTCTGCGGACAAAAAACAGTTATAACCTGGTGTTTTTTCAAAATGCGGGCGACCTTCCCCGAGAGTGCGCCGGTACATGGAACGAACGCAGTGCCTACATCCTCCCTCGTGTTTTCATCCGTTTCCACAGGTTGTGATGTAGTGGTTGGGCGGAGAGCCCGCTGAATCTGCCATTCTGAGTACCCATTTTTTCGAAATAAAGTTTTCAGGTGTTCCAATTCCTGGGGTAGACTCTCTGCGTCGGAGATAGTACGCGCCCTATGTACTAGAGTTTTAAGTACCACATTCCTCTGTGAAGGGTGGTGACAGCTGTCTGCGTGTAAATACAGATCAGTGTGCGTTGTCTTCCGATATACACTGACCCAGGGTGCCATCAGCTCTTCTCTTGACCAAGACGTCAAGGAACGGCAATTTACCCTCCGTTTCAGTCTCCATAGTGAATTTGATGTTGGGGTGTATGGAGTTCAGATGTGTAAGGAAGTCAAGGAGTTTATCCATACCATGTGGCCAGATGACGAAAGTGTTGTCCACGTAACGGAAAAAGCAAGTAGGTTTCCATTCAGATGATACCAGGGCTTCCTCCTCGAAATTCTCCATGTACAAATTTGCGACCACAGGGTAGAGTGGGCTACCCATGGCGACTCCCTCCGTTTGTTCGTAGTATTCTCCATTGAAAAGAAAATACGCGGAGGTCAAGACAAGCCTAAAAAGTTCGGTGGTCTTCTCGTCAAACTTCTGACCAATCAAATCTAGTGACTCTCGAAGGGGCACCCTCGTAAACAACGAAACGATGTCAAATCTCACCTTGATATCTGACTGTTAAGGCGTTTAACAAAAGCCACGGAATTACAGATGTGATGAGGGCATTTACCCACATAAGGACTTAATATTCCCGTCAAGTATTTGGCCAACAAATATGTAGGTGCTCTGATGTTACTGACAATGGGACTTAACGGCACCCCTTCTTTGTGAACCTTAGGGAGTCCATAAAGTCTTGGCGGTACGGGACCTTGAGGTAGCAGTTTCTTGGCGACACCCTCCGGTAAATCTGCATCCTTGAGAAGCGCCCTCGACTTGTTTTCCACCTTCTTTGTGGGGTCAACGCTGAAACGCTGATCTTCCGGTAGGAATCGTCATTTAGCAGGCTCTGCATCTTTTCAGTGTAGTCCTTATGGGAGACAACAACCGTAGCATTGCCTTTGTCAGCCGGTAAGACAACAATTTCAGGGCGCTCCCTCTGAAAAATCACATGTTTATTTGGTTTATAATGCTATACTAACAAGCAGAGCAGACTCCCAAAATCTTAAAGAAAAAAATTTTAAATTTTAAATTACAATATCTCTTTTGTTTCTTGATTCAATAGTTATGAAATAAATAAACTCCGTCCCAAACAGGCCTCGAGGGCCCAATGTGTACCGACCGGCCGCCGTGTCACCCTCCACCCGAAGGCGTCACCGGATGCGGTATGGAGGGGGCGCGGTCAGCGCCCCGCACAGAGGGATTGTGTCGGTTTTCCAGACCAGAGCCGCTAATTCTCCATCAAGCAGCTCTTCAAATGGCATTACAGGGACTGAGTGCACCCCGCTTGCCAACAGCGCTCTGCAGACCTGGACGGTTATACACCCACGCGCTGCTCAACTTCAGTAATCTAACAGGAACCGTCGTGTCCACTGCGGCACGGCCGGTGGCCAATCGTGCCCCTACTGTACTTAATTTATGGATGAAAATTCGTCTAACAAAATGTTCAAATGTCTGTAAATCTATCGGACCAAACTGCTTGAACTCAGTCCATAGCTTACAAACTATTTAAACCTAGGTAAACTAACCTACGGACAAACACACACACCCATGCCCCAGGGAGGACTCGAACCTCCACGGCGAGCAACCGCGCGCTCCGCAGCGAGGTGCTTTAGACCGCTCGGCTACTCCACCGCGGCTTCGTGTAACAGTTCTGCAGATTAACGTGCTATAATGACAAAGTGACAGAAACTACTGTTTTAGGTTTAAACCTGTAAAATACAATATCTTTGGATTCCGCACTCTGCACCAGGCTACACTAAAGTTACCTGTGAAAATTCCATGCAAATTTGTCGCGTAGTTTCGGAGATTCGGATATGCATACACAAAAGACATACACGATAGTTAAGAATAGTATTGTAAATTACAATATCTTTTATTTCCTTGGCAATATCTTGATGAAATAAGACTGATATGTTGCCTTAAGGTACGCTCAAGTTACTAGTGGGAACTTTACACAGATTCGTCAAGTAGTTTCGAAATATGACGTGCTGAGACAGACGCGACAGTCAGAGATAAGCCTTTACTATCTCAATATCTTCTTTTTCACTTTTCGAATCTATGACTTAATACCTGTATTCCTGCAACATGGCTCATGTTTCGTGTAATAATCCCGTGAAAATTTGTTTAGTGGTTGCTGAGTTACGGTAGTTCAAACAGAGTAACGACAGACAGAATAGTTTTACAGTTTTATTGTGGGATAGACAGATATATCGTTTATTTAGATATCAATGACATATATAGTGGTTGGCGACTTATAGGAGTTAAAACAGAATAACGACAGACACAGTTTTATTGTAGATAGATACATCGACTATTTATGTATCAATGACATATATACGTATTATTATTGTGAACAAATCGAAAATTTGATACGTAGATATCTGTTGCGCATACATAGGCCCCAATTTCTAAGTGCCTGCTTTTTCATTGAAATATTCATTTTCGTATATTTTAATACAATTGAAGTTTTATGATAAGAATTACAAGTTTATGAAATAAGTTTAATTTGAAAAACGTAAATTAGACAGTGCTACTACGGAAAATTTATATGTATGTATTTCGCAGAATATATTATTTGCGGATTTTAAAAAGGCCTACCACTCAGTTGATCGTGAATTTCTTTTACAAATTTTAAAGACACAAGGGCTAGACAGATTCAGACACTGATTAAAGAAACGTTACCTGAGATTGGTTGTAAAGTTAAATTCATGGCAGAAATTTCAGGACCACTTATATAAAGACTGGTGTTTGACAATAAGATGGACTCTCCGCATTACTGTTTTACTTTGTTTTGGAAAAGGTAATTACAGAATTGCGCTAGCAAAAGTTGAGTCAAAATATAGATGACTCAATCAAGTTAGGTAGAAGTAATATTAGTGTAGCTTGCCATGCATATACAGATCATCAGCAATAATTTAAATTAGAGATGTTACCACATCTCAGAAACAAATTGAAATTCTTAAAGAAGTCGTGAAAAAAGTGGACTACAAATATAATTTTAAAAAACGGAATATGTGACATTGAAGAAACAACACACAAATATTTTGAACACCAAATATTAAAAAAAAAAATAATATAGGTTTCTCAATATAAGTACTTGGTGCAAATCATACAAGAAAACAATCGGGAAGAAGCTGCAAACAAAGTTCGCTGTCAAAAATGGCAACCGCTTTCAGATTAAAACAAAACGTTTATAATTAAAGATGACTTTCTAAATTCAGATTAAAACAAATCATTTATAATAAAATATGACTTTCTAAATTCAGTAAAGACTGTAAGCCTTATGGAGCAGAAATTTTAATTTTATAGAGAACTAGCTTAAACCCGCGGCTACGCTCGCGTGTTGGTTGATTATCATAGATAAGCTATCTTTCAGTAGTGTGCTATGAGACTGGTTTTGAAGGATGAAATGAAATACAATACCTCCTTTAGAAACAAACATTTTTAATCAACATTATCAGGAAAGTAAGTAGTGTAGATCAAATCACACGTAAAAATGCACTCGTTTCGAAGAATCCAATCACGAAATTCAACAGTAATCATTGTAATAATATCACAGATCGATCACTTGATGTAATACGAGAAGCGTCAAATCGATTTTTTAAAGAGATATATTAAAAGAAATTTCTTTTTTACTACTTTATTTATTTATTCTTATATTTCCTTATTCGTATGCTTATCCTTACAGAGAAAGAGCTGAAGACATTGTAGCACGCATAGACCAAAGATATGGTCTGTGGAATCACGTTTCGCTGTATGTAACCTACTTGCTATAGAGTCGGAAAATTCATTGCTGGCCTTCAGTCCAAATTTTTTAATAATTTGACGACTTTCAACCACCATATATTCCGCCCCCCTTATAGCTATCGGCATGGAACTGCTATGGTGTTCAACGGGAGACATCGGACAACAATTACACACAGACCATTCGTTTGTGTTCTGTAGTTTTCGCTGCAGAGCGAAATATTAACACACACGTAAAATTTTATATACACCGATAACTGTCCATCCCAATATAATCCACCCTGTTATCATTATCAACCGTCAAGCAACAATGCAACCAATAAAACCATTTTCAAAGAGTAATTATTCTTTCGCATTTCACGTTATGTTCTTCAAATTACTAAATAACTATCAGATCGCTGTAAAACCGTGCCTAAAACCCTCCTCAGGTATAAATTAGTAACTGTACAAATATTTAAGTCTATGCGTCTTGTCGTTCAGACTTTATAAGCGTACACTGATCAGACATTCACATTAATATATATATATATATATATATATATATATATATATATATATATATATATATATATATATATATCCAATCGCCATAAAAACGTGCTTAAAGCCTTCCCCCGGTGGACATTAGTAACTGTACAAATTTTTAGCTCTTTAAATATTTAAGTCTCTGCGTCTTGTGGTTCAGACGTGATAAACGTACACCGAACAGACATTCACATTTATAGATATAGAAGAGGAGGATGAAGGAATTAAAAAGAAAGAAAGAAAGATTATTTGCAAAAATTAGTGCCCATAATTACTGTTATAGAAACTTATAGGCTGAGAAGTAATAAGGAAATGGAAGAATACAGAGACATTTAAGATGACATGAGAAAACGAAGAGTAAAATTTTATGGGCCAATTAAAAGAATGGTACTCACAGGGTTGACAAAACAAATAGTAGAACTCTACGAAAACAAAAGTAAGGCGAAAACTGAGCCGATTAATTGGATCGCTGCGATTAACGAGAACCTTTGAAGTAGACAGTATAACCCACGCAGGCGTTTCAGGTAGAAAAACTTTCCCTTTCTCTTTTCCCATGTTCCTGCACATGCAGGGTCTGCTTACATTATGTCGGATTTGGCGTGTTAATAGTTGCGGGGTGGCGGGATGTCCTTCCTGTGCCATCCCGTGCCCCCTGGGAAGAAATGTGTACCCGAAATGTCTGCATATAGTGGTATATGTGTGAAGGTGTAAAGTATTACGAAATGTTTGCGAATCATGTATCTGGAGTGGGACTTGGGTACCTGCCCGGTATTCACCTAGGGGGATGTGGAAAACCGCCTAAAAACTACATCTAGGCTGGCCGGCACTCCGACCCCCTTCGTTAATCCGCATGGCGTATTCGAACCGGGGCCGGTACGCCTCCCCGTCTCGGAAAGCGGTGCGTTAGACCCCACGGCTAACCGAATGGGTGTTTCAGATAGAAAAACTTTCAGACCAAAATATATGTGATTGGAACATTGGTGAGAGGGAAATTAGAAAACGGACTGGAACACCTTGGTCTGATAAAAGAAAGAGAATCCGTTCTGAAAGGACGGAACAAATTTGGGCACAAACAACAGCACTGACCGACTGTAACTAGCGTGGTGCTATTGAGCCCACAACTGAATAATAATAATAATTTCTTGGGAATATAAAAATTAGTACAGCCTCTTAGAATTTTACAATGCACTCAAGATTTATTACTGAAACATTGCATATCAATTACATGAAAAGATTCCACATAAAAATTAATAGCTGATCCCGTCAATTCTCGCAGATACTAGTACGTAAGGGAAGCTTCCACGCAGCAGTGCATCCATTCGATCACAGAGACGGCGTATACTGTGTTGGCATACATTATTCCATGCCTGCTCGCCCCGTCACGTAGTTGTTCAAGAACTGTGGTCGACGAGTCCCACATGTTCCACCAATCCCACAAGCGCTCGATTGGAGGCGAGGCTGAAGTTTGTGCTGACCAGGGAAGTGCACGTTCTCCAGAGTGCGTTGTGCTTCACTCTTAGTGCGTGGACGAGCATTATTCTCTTCCAACAGTACATCTCGCACCTACACCTACATAAATACTCTGCAAGTCACATTGAAGTGCATGGCAGAGGGTTCCTTGAACCGCTTTTATGATGTTTCTTTACAGTTCCATTCTCTAATAGCTTGCGGAAAAAAGCAACACCCATATCTTTCCGTTTTCGATCTGATTTCTCTTATCTTATTTTTATGATCATGTCGTCTTATGTAGGTGGGTGCTAACAAAATGTGTTCGCATTCGGAAGAGAAAGTTGGTGGAAGAAATTTCGCAAATAAATGTCGTCGTAGTGAGTAACGCCTTTCTTTTAATGATTTCCACCCCAACTCGTGCATTATTCTCGTGACACAATATATCCTCTTTATCGCGATAATAGAAAACTAGCTGAGCTTCTTTGAACTTTCTCTAAATCGTCCTTCTGTCCCACCTGGCTTGATCCCACAATGCGCAACAATACTCCAAAATAGGACGCACAATTGTCGTGCACGCAGTTTCTTTAGTAGAGCTGTTGCATCTTCTAAGTGTTCTGCCAATGAAACGCAGTCTTTGGTTCGCTTTCCCTACAATATTTTCAATCTGTTCTTTCCAATTTAAGTTGTTTGTAATTGTTACTCCTAGGTATTTAGTTGAATTTACGGCCTGTAGGTTTGATAGATCTATCGTGTAAATGAAGTTTAACGGGCTTCTTTTAGTGCTCATGTGGATGACTTCACACTTCTCATTATTAATGGGTCAATTGCCATTTTTTGCACCATGCAGATATCTTATCTAAATCATTTTGCAGTTTCTTTTGATCTTCTGGTGACTTTATTAACCGATAAATGACAGCATCATCCGCGAACAGTCTCAGGCAGCTTCTCAGATTGTCTCCTAAGTCGTTTATAAAAATAAGGACCAGTAGGGGCCCTATAACACTTCCCTGGGAAACGCCAGATATCACTTCTCTTTACTCGATGGCTTTCCGTCAATTACAACGTACTGTGTCCTTTCTGACAGGAAATCAAGAATCGAATCGCACAATTGTGGTGATATTCCATAATCACGCAGTATTATTAGAAGACGGTTGTGAGGTACAGTGTCGAAAGCCTTCCGGAAATTTAGAAATACTGAATCTATTTGACATCCCTTGTCGATAGCACTCATCATATCATGTGAGTAAAGAGCTAGCTGTGTTTCATAAGAACGATACTTTCTGAATCCGTGTTGACTATGGGACAATAGGTCGTTCTCTTCGAGGTACTTCATAATATTTGAGGAAAGTATATCTTCTAAAATCCTGCTGCAAACCGATACCAATGATATACTTATAAGATGCATTTGTTATCTGTCTCTTCTCTTATAACTCAAGACCCAGACAACCTAATAACGTGACATTTGGTACACGTACACAAAATTATATGGGGAAGGTTCTTAAACAGGTTTCGTTCCATTAATTGGAAAACGAACCAGAAAATTTGAGTAAAAGTGAAAGTGCGTTTTCAATGTGTCCGTGTAAATCTGTATGTTCGCACTGATCTTGATGAAAATTTTGCACAATTGACATTTAAAACAAGAGGAAGGGCACTGTTTACATAAAATTTCGTTCGGTGCATGGGGGAGAGTACTTTACTTACAGACTTCGTTTGCAATCTCTAAACATTTAAGATACATTTGTTGTCTGTTCCCTAATAACTCAAGATCCAGACAACCAAATAACGTGAAATTTTGTGCACTTACACAAAATTACGTGGGGAAGGTTCTTAAATAGGTTTCGTTCCATCCAAATCTCATTCTGGCCATGTGCCTGTTGTAAGCCGTGTGATAATGAACACCCCCCCCCCCACACCAAAAAAAGTGATTTTGAATGTTTTTGTGGTGATAATTTAACATAAATTTACCCTTTTATTACATGCAAATAAAAGGTTTTGTACGCTTCTACAGAAAACATTATTTTAAACCCGGGCAAACCGGGTACTTACACCTAGTCAATGATAAAGGCCTGTAATTTTGCGGATCATTCCTACTAACTTTTCGAATATTGGCGTAACCTGTGCAAGTTTCTAGTCTTTGAGTACGGAACGTTCGCTGAGCCAGCGGTTATATATGATAACTAGGTGTGTGGCTACTGCATCGGCATACCCTGAAAGAAAACTAATTGGTATACAATCGGGTCGTCCTGTTACTAGAATTGCAAAAGAACGGGTATTAGAACGTTATGAACGAAACGGCTGCTGGTCAGCATTCCCTCCACAAAGTTGGAGATCGAAGGCCTGAGGTGGGGCTACAGTGTCTTGGGCGGATACACTCTACGAGACAGTGCTCGCCAGCTCTACGTCGGATACGTAAAATGACAATCGTTTGCGTGCAGGCAGAAACTCCTTTCACTAGTGAAGACCGCGATCCGCCATTCGAAGTGACCCTCTTAACGGCACCAGCTGAGCCCTGCTCTCGATGTTGGGGCCGCAGTGGAAACGGGCTAGAGCAGTGAGTGGCCGCGGCCCCCACTGCTGCCACGTGGCCGAAGCCGCTGTGCCACGGGGTCGCGCGACTACTCCTGTCGGAGGTTCGAGGCCTCCCACGGGCTACGATGGGTGAGTTGTCCTTAGTATAAGTTAGTCTCTAAGTATAGGGGACGGTGATCTCAGCATTTTGGTCCAAAAATGTTCAAATGTTTGTTAAGCTTGTGGGATTTAACTGCAGGGTCATCAGTCCCTAAACTTAAAAAAGTACTAATAAACTACCTTATACTAAGACGGCACAAACATCCATGCCCGAGGGAGTATTCACACCCCCGACGGGGAACGGCCCCGCGCTTGGGAGCATAGTGCCTCAATGCGCTTGGCCACTCCGCCGCGACTATTTGGTCCTTTAGGTGTACAAACATTTGAACATTTTTAGAGTTGGTGGCAAAGACATAATAAATGTCTGGCTCTTCCCTGGTGTTCCAGTATTTCGCAAATTTCATAGGTAGTAGACATAGTGTGACATATAGAACTTCGGGTCTGTCTGTGAGACGTGCACAAATACCGTAATGTGTAACTCGGCAGGTGTCCTACTACTAGTAACCGACTGGCAACAGTTGGTGCTGACACTTCCGGGCTCACCGACTCTCTCATCTGTGCTGTACCACATGCCGCTGCTGCTTTTACATACGACGACCTCTGCGGATGACTGGGCTTCTTGGACATCCAGAACGTCGCCCACGTTCACGTGACCATTCGAACCAGCATCCTTGCACATCTTTCGCGACACGCCCAATTTGACTGGCAATTATCCGAAAGACCACCCCGCCACTCGGAAGACGCCAGTTTCACCTTTTTCAAACTGGCTCAGTTGGCAGTAAGAAACACGAGGACGCGGTGTAGTAGCCGAGCGGTCTAAGGCGCCTCGCTGCTGAGCGCGCGGTTGCTCGCCGTCGGAGATCTGAGTCCTCCCTGGGGCATGGGTGTTTGTGTGTTGTCCTTAAGTAGTTTGTAAGCTACGGACTGATGACCACGCAGTTTTGTCCGATAGATTTACAAACAGTTGAACATTGAGAAACACGTGGCATGGCGTCTATTTACATCACTCGTTGATGTCACACTGAGCCTTATAGCTGTGAACATTTCCTATTCAATGGTAGACACAAATGGTGCTCTGGCAGTTATGTTACTTCGGACGACTTGTACTATCTCATAAGTGGCATCTGCCGTCATGGGATCAAAATCGACCTAGTAATTGCAATTACGAACAACATTAATTACCAAGAACACACAGAAAATATTGTGCTGAAGGCCAACTCAAGGAAACGTTCCATTCACAGATCACTTAGAAGATACAACATTCTAATAAAGAAATTACCTACACTACACTTGTCATCCTACAATCTCTGACAATAAAATTCGGTGACCAGACCTGTAAAATTAACGTAGCTGAACTATGAACTACAGTTATCTTACTATCCTTCGAAATAGTGACCTTCCCAATAGTCACCTTTCCACGACGTTTTCGATTAGGGTGGTGTCCAAAAGCCTCGTCACTTTCGTTGTATGTCAAGAATATCGTCAAATTTCTTTCCTTTCCCACACACAGCCAGTATCGTTAAGCAGAATTTTCTCCTCTACAAAGACGTTTATTCAGTTTTCGTCTCAGATCACCGATTAAGCCGTTATTTGCATAAATTTTCTGCTGTCAAAAAGCCATCTAAAACGGCCTACTTTAAGTATTAATAACCTTGTTTTAGACCGAAATATTTGAAAAAGGGAGGTTCTGTTCGGTGACGGTCAACAATTGCGTCTGTTAAATTTGGTGCCGATTTGTTTAACGGCCCTACCTAAAAAGTAGAAACACGATACAGAAAGTATGAAATCGCCGTTATTTTTGCAAATATTTCTGAAACGATGAAAGATATGCGAAAAAGCATACGAGAGCAAAGTTGTATGGGTTTTTTTCTTCTACTAATACATTTATTCAATTTTCGTTAAGCCGTTATTTTCATTTTTAATTTCGAGCTATCAAAAGACAATCGTAAAGGCCCAGTTTCAGTGTTACTACCGTAACCTAGAGTGAGCTAAAATTATGAAATTGGTGAAAGCGATCCGATAAACCCTCTGCCAAGCACGTAAATGTGATTTGCGAAGTACATCTATAAATGTGAATGTCTGTTCGGTGTACGTTTATCACGTCTGAACCACAAGACATAAAGAGCTAAAAATTTGTACAGTTACTAATGTCTACCCGAGGAAGGCTTTAGGCACGGTTTTATGGCGATCGGAAAGCTATTTATCTATATCTATAAATGTGAATGTTTGTTCGGTGTACGCTTATCACAACGACAAGAACGCAGAGACTTAAATATTTGTACAGTTACTAATTTTTACCTGAGGAAGGTTTTAGGCACGGTTTTATAGCGATATTTAGTAATTGAAGAATATAACGCGAAATGCGAAACAATAATTACTCTTTGAAAATTACATTTACTCTTTGAAAATGTTTTTATTGGTTGCATTGTTGCTTGAGGGTTGATAATGATAAAAGGTTGGAGTATATTGGAATGGAAAGTTATCGGTGCATATAACGTTCTACGTGTGTGTGTGTGTGTGTGTTAATATTTCGCTCTGCATCGAAAACTACAGAACGCAAACGAATGGTCTGTGTGTAATTGTTGTCCGAAGTCTCCCGTTGTACACCGATAGCTATAAGGGGGTGGAAGATATGGTGGTTGAAAGTCGACAAATCATAAAAAAATTTCGGTCTGAAGGCCAGCGACGTTTGCGACTCTATAGCAAGGTGGTTACATATAGCGAAACGTGATGCCACAGACCATATCTTTGGTCTATGCGTGCTACAATGTCTTCAGCTCTTTCTCTGTAAGGATAAGCATACGAATAAGGAAATATAAGAATAAATAAATCAGTAAAAAAGAAATTTCTTTTAATACATTTCTTTAAAAAAATAGATTTGACGTTTCGCGCATTATCATAATCAAACAACACGCGAGCGGAGCCGCGGGTTTAAGCTAGTATTTGTATGTAAATGCAGAAGTTTTAAATCTTTTATCTATTTTTACGAGGTGCGTTTGAAAAGTCCGGGCAACGTTTCAGCCATATTGGTCTATTTCTTTGTGTGAATAAAGGAAGTCGAGTGATTGTCAAAGAATGGACGAATTTCGTGTGGTGATTAAACATTACTTTACGTAAGGCAAAACGTTTCAGGAGACTAAAGAGAAGCTTGATAAACATTATGGTGACTCTACGCCTTCGATTAGAACAGTTTATAAGTGGTTTCAAAATATGGGCATAAGTGACACTGAACGTTCTGGATGCCCTGTGGAGGTTACGATCCAGAAATCATTAATAAATTCCATGATATGGTGATGGATGACAGAAGAGTTAAGGTGCGTGAGATTGCTAGTGCTGTGAGCGTCTCGAATGAACGAGTACATTCACATTTTGCAATAATATTTGGACATGATAAAACTATCCGGAAGATTGTTCACGATTGACCAAAAACGGAATCATGTGAAGTGCCCCAAGGAGGGTTTGCAGCTGGTCAAGAAGAATCCGAAGGACTTTAAGCGTCGTTTCGTCACTGAGGAAGAAACATAAATACATTACTATACTCCTGAGAGCAAAGAACAATCTAAACAATGGGTTACCAAGGGAGAATCTACACCAAAAAAGGTGAAGACCGGTCCTTCTGTTGGAAAGGTTATGGTTAGAGCGCGGATGCTGATATCCGCGGATATATCCGCGGATATCTGCAGTATTTCTTACTTTGCGGATGAAATTGTGAGCGACGCGCATATCTGCGTGTTATATACGGATAAAGGGCGAGGTATCTCCCAGTACGTTTGTCGAAATGTTAGTTGAAAACTTCAAGCCTATGGACATTTTTGGAATCCTTGCAGGTCCCAGGTAGAGCGAAAGTCTGTTGTCCTCATCCCGTGGCCACAGCGGACGTATCTGTACCCGAGGGACCTGTTCCTAATCCGTTTACGCGACTGTGTCTTATCTGCGTTCTGTCAAATGCTTTCTGAGTGATAAACCGGCCCGCTACCCACCAGAGGTGCCATGCCCAATTTCCCCTGCATTCACTTAGCGCTTTGTAGTGACCGAGAGACAACGTATATCGTAGTAAATACAGTCAACGTTCTTTCTTAAAATGAACACGAAATCAATCGATACTATAGCGCGTAAAGTGAAAAGAGGTGATTTGACATTAGTAAAAGAAAACAAATTGAAATCGTCAATTTGGGGAAAAAAAGGATACGTATTTAATGGCAAGGAAAAGATCAACGATATAGTGGCCATTTTTGCGTGTAAAAAAGTGTTTTCTTACACTAGACATAAAAGTGGAACTTCAAATTTGCTGAAACATTCGTGCGAGACAGGACAAAGTAGCATAATTACTTATTTAAATACCAAGACAGGTGCAAAAGTTCTTGAAGTTCCGCCAAATTTTGTTAAAATCGGTCCAGTAGCTTAGCAGGAGATGTGTAACATTGTAGCATAATGCAGCAATTTACAGCGAATTTAATTGTGTATTATGTCATATATCCTGAACTACATGTCTTACAGTCATTCAATTACGTCAATAACCGTCACGAAAGTGCAAGCAATATATTGGCAAAGTTTTATCGCAACCGAATGAACAGTAAAACGGCACATAAAATACGAAAGAACATACAAACATTCATGTTTATGTATTAGATTAATGGTGATGGAAGTAATAAAGATTGACAATAGCATTTTATAGCCACTTTCATAATCAGATACGGAGTACGGTGAAAATAATGTATTTAGGAAGGTACGCAACGCTGGATTGTATAGGCTGGCCGTAGCTACATCCGACTTTTTTTTTTTTTTTTTTTTTTTTTTTTTTTTTTTTTTTTTTTTTTTTTTTTTTTTTGCTGACAGTTACCAATTAGAAGTTGACGGCAGTTTTAACATGCTTTGCTTTGTGTCACTTAACTTGATGTGTGTTAATATGGGGAATATAAAGTGTCCCTTTATAAAACTCTGATAGATTTTTTTAATGAAAACATATCATCTCCATGCCGATCAGTTTGAACCACTGAAATTTAAGAAGATGCCTGTATTAAACAGCTGACGCAGTGCTCCGACCACACGGGCTCTGAAGCGCTACCGTGTGTGTTGGGAGCACCAAAGTTTTCCTGTTTGGAATAGCCTGTTTTGGAGTAGGTATAGAACAGTAACCGTGATTCGGGAAGTCAAAAGTAGTTAGTTGTCAAAGAAATGACACTCAAACAATAATTATATCATTATATACCATGGTTTTAAATACTTCTAACTATTACCCATTCAAAACTCTAATATGTGCGGATGCGGATAACGAACTTGCGGATGCGCATAAAGTGTCGCGGATGCGATTGCGGATATGAGCCTTGCGGATGGGGTGCGGACGCGGAAAACACTTTCCTTATCCGCGCAGACCTCTTGTTATGCCGACGGTCTTTTGGGATTCGCAAGGGACAATCCTCATCGACTATCTGGAACAGGGTAAAACTATTAGAGGCGAGTATTATTCATTGTTATTGGACCGTTTGAAAACGGAACTGCAAGTAAAACACCGGCGATTGGCTCACAAAAAAGTTCTTTCCCATCACGTCAATGCACCAGCACACAACTCAGCAGCTGTGGTCGCAAAATTATTGGGAGTAGGTTTCCAACTTCTTTGACAGCTCCCTATTCTTCACAGTTGGCTTATTTTGACTACAGTTTGTTCTCCAATTCGAAGAAATGGCTGGTGGGACGAAGATTTCATTCAAACGAGGAGGTGATTGCAGAAATTAATAGCTATTCTGCAGGCTTGGTCAGTTCCTATTATTCGGAAGGGATCAACAAATTAGAATACCGTTGGATGAAGTGTATAAGTTGCGTGAATTGCGTGCTTACGGAATATGTCCCCAATTGTGCGATTGGATTCACGATTTCCTATCAGAAAGGACCAGTTCGTTGTAATTGACGGTAAGTCATCGAGTAAAACAGAAATATCTGGCGTTCTCCAGGGCCGCGTTATAGGCCCTCTACTCTTCCTCGTATTTATAAATGATTTAGGAGACAATCTGAATAGCTCCCTTAGACTGTTCGCGGATGATTCTGTCGTGTATCGTTTAGTGAGGATCAAAAGCAACTGCAAAGCGTTTTAGACAAAATTACTACATGGTGCGAAAAGTGGAAACTAACACTAAATAAAGAAAAGTGTGAAGTAATACACATGACCACTAAAAGAAATCCGCTGGACTTCAATTACGCGATAATTTGTCAAACCTTAAGGTCGTAAATTCTACTAAATACCTAGGAGTTACAATTACGAACAACTTAGACTGGAGGTAACACATAGAAAATATTGTGGGGAAGGCGAACCATAGGTTACGTTTCATTGGCAGAACGTTTCGAAGATGCACCAGCTCCACCAAAGAGACTGCGTACATCACACTTGTGCGTCCTCTCCTGGAGTACTGTTGCCCAGTGTGGGACCCTCACCAGGTGGGACTGACGGAAGATATTGAGAAGGTTCAGAGAAGGGCAGCTCGTTTTGTTTTATCACGTTGTTGAATGTTTGTAAATCTATGGGACCAAACTGCGTGGTCATCAGTCCGTAGCTTACAAACTACTTAAACCTAGGTAAACTAACCTAAGAACAACACACACACCCATACCCCAGGGAGGACTCGAACCTCCAAGGCGAGCAACCGCACGCTCCGCAGCGAGGCGCCTTAGACCGCTCGGCTACTCCACCGCGGCTGCGAAGTTTCAATCACCGACTTGTACTTCTGAATGTGAAAATATTTCCCTAGCACCCACCTACATAGGGATACATGACCATCGCAATAAAATGAGAGAAATCAGATCGAAAACGGAATGATTTAGTTGTTATTTCTTCCCGCGCCTATTAGAGAATGTAATGGTAGAGAAAAGTTATGAAAGTGGTTAATGAACCCTCTACAAGGCACTTAAATGTGATTTGTAAAGTATCTATGTAGATGTAGATAAGTCTAAAAGGAGACTAAGTCGAAAAATAAAAATGGTTTTCCCCAAACACGTCTTTTTTTTTTTTTTTTTTTTTTTTTTTTTTTTTTTTTTTTTTTTTTTTTTTTTTTTTTGCTCTATGGGTGTTTCTGTTCATTGCGGACGCTGATCATGTTTGTTCGTTTGTGTTCGTTCTGTTCTTGGCTGACCGGACGCGATGAGCCACGGCGCCCGGCGACACGTTAGTAGTCGAAACTTTCTGGCAGATTAAAATTGTGTGCCGGAAGTGGGACTCGAAGCTGGGACCTTTGCCTTTCGCGGGCAAGCGCACTACCGACTCACGATGCCGCCTCACAAGTTTACTTCCGCCAGGACCTCGACTCCTACTTTCCAAACTTCACAGAAGCTCTCCTGCTAAATATGCAAGACTAGCACTCCTGGAAGAAAGGATATGGTGGAGACATGGCTTAACCACAGCCTAAGTTATGAACATATACAATATACAGAATGAAACTTTCACTCTGCAGCGGAGTGTGCGCTGATATGAAACTTCGTGCCAGATTAAAACGGTGTGCCGGAACCGGGACTCGAACCTGGGACCTTTGCCATTCGCAGGCAAGGACCCAGGTTCGAGTCCCGGTACCGGCACTAAGCCATGTCTCCACCATATCCTTTCTTCCAAGAGTGCCAGTCTTGCAAGGTTCGCAGGAGAGCTTCTGTGAAGTTTGGAAAGTAGGAGGCGAGGTACTGGCGGAAGTAAAGTTGTGAAGCGGCATCGTGAGTAGTGTCGGGATATCTCAGTCGGTAGAGCACTTGCCCGCGAAAGGCAAAGGTTCGAGGTTCGAGTCCCGGTTCCGGCACACAATTTTAATCTGCCAGGAAGTTTCATATCAGCGCACACTCCGCTGCAAAGTGAAAGTGCCGGCCGCGGTGGCCGAGGAGACTTAGGCGCTCCAGTCACGGTCTGCACGGCCACTACGGTCGGGGGTTCGAATCCCCCCTCGGGCATGGATATTTGTGCCGTCCTTAGTCCTAGCTAGTTCATAAGTAGTTTGTAAGTTTAGGGAATGATGACCCCGTAGTTAAGTCCCATAAGCTGTACAAACATTTGAACATTTGAGAGTGAAAGTTTCATTCACGTTAGTAGTCTTTTATTTTAGCATGGACTTTTCAAACGCCCTACGGAATATTTTTTTTTTTTTTTTTTTTTTTTATTTATTTCTTTTTTTTTTTCGGTTGTGTGGGTCTCTGTCGGAGCGTAAAGAAATAGGGAGAAATGAAATGTGGGTGGTTGGGGAGTAATACCTGCGTGTGGGCCTGCAGCGCCCTGATTGGGCCAGCGGCAGGGCGAGGGGTTGTCCCGGTGGCGGCGGTGGTGGGGGCGGCGTGGGCGGCCGGCGCTGGCGCTGGCGCCTATATAAGCGGCCGCGGCGCCCGCGCCGGCACTCTCGCCGCCCCAGCCGACCGCCACAGACGCCGACGCCGCTGCCAACAGACGGGGACGTCGCCGCACCACACGCCCGCACAACAGGTCAGTCCGCTGCCTGTGCCGCCCTGCGTCCAAAAGCAAACCAAGCGGCGCACTTGGAAACTGCCGGGCACTACTCCGGCTGTTGACGCTTCTCGCCCTCAACCAAAGGGCAAAACACTTTATGACCACCTTCTCCAAGTATTGAAATATGCTGAGCTACCTTATATTTCTAAATTCTGAAAAAAAATATTTTTTTTCTCTCACGCAAATGTCAGTATGGATCGCAGTTTTATTTATTTATTTATTTATTTTATCAGGCTTGATTCCATGGTGCAACTTGTGCTCAACGTCCGTTTATTCATAAATTTATCCATGTTATTTTGATTGTTCCGAGGTCTGTGACTATATTATAATTTTTTTTGGAATAATTAACGCTGCAGCAATCACTTTTTACTAATATTTTTATTGGCACGACGCGTTTCGGCAGCACACTGCCATCATCGGGTGCATTTTTACAGTTACTGGTACATTATTGACTTACTATGTTTTGTCCAAAAATGTTCAAATGTTTGTTAAGCTTATGGGACTTAACTACGGGGTCATCAGTCCCTAAACTTACAAACTACTTATGAACTACCTTATACTAAAGACGGCACAAATATCTGTGCCCGAGGGGGGATTCGAACCGCCGACCGTAGTGGCCGTGCAGACCCTGACTGAAGCGCTTCAGCCGGCCGCGGTGGCCGAGGAGACTGAGGCGCTTCAGTCACGGTCTGCACGGCCACTACGGTCGGGGGTTCGAATCCCCCCTCAGGCATGGCTATTTGTGCCGTCCTAGTTCGTAAGTAGTCCATAATTAGTTTGTAAGTTTAGGGACTAATGACCCCGTAGTTAAGTCCCATAAGCTTTACAAACATTTGAACATTTTTTTGAAGCGCCTCAGTCTCCTCGGCCACCACGGCCGGCCTATGTTTTCTCTTGTAGATGCCAGTGTGGCTACGTTTGGACATTTTTAACCTGTTCAGGAAGATACAGGTATTTTTAGTATTATCTTTCATCATAATCCAAAAACTATAATGGTGAAACATAATACTAAAAAATAGCTATATCTTCCTGAACAGGTTAAAATTTCCAAACATAACCTCACTGGCACCCTCAACGCAAAACATAATAAGTCAATAATGAACCAGTAACTGTAAAAATACACCCGATGATGACAGCGTGCTGCCGAAACGCGTCGAACCAATAAAAATATTAGTAAAAAGTGACTGCTGCAGCATTAGTTATTAAAAAAAAAAAGACTGTTTATTTGATTTGTAGAAAATTTTTCAGCAGTCAGTCGTAAATATTAATTCATTCACAGATCCAGATTTCCAGCCCTGTCTGGTCATTATCAATGCTTAAAATAAAACGGTTAAAACACGTAAAACATTTCGTCCTCCATATTGGAGGTTTTGTTCATATTCTTTTTTACGTGTCTTAATCGTTTTGTTTTAAGCACTGATAATGACCATACAGTGGTCAAAAACTAGATCTGTGAATAAATTAATATTTACGAGTGATTGCTGAAATTTTTGCTACAAATCACAATTATTTTCTTTCTATTTGGTTTCGCCACGTAAATGGCCATATTCAGACCACAACTATAATGTTGGCCACCGGTTCTCAGCTGGAGGCCGGTCGCCAACATTATGGTTGTAGTCTGAAGATGGCCATTTAAGTTGCGATACCAGAAACTAGAGAAATTAAAAAAATAATTTTAAAAAATTGCGATCTAGACTGAATTTACCATGAATGATTAACTAACACCTATGATAATCCACAATGTTTTCAAAAATAAAAAATATGTTTCTTGTTTTTATTGAACTGTTCTATAAGATTCCATAAATGTTTTAAATTTTTCAGCTATACTTAAAACAACAATTAATTTCATGAATAAAACACCCTCAGCCTTTAACGACCAGAAACTTTTTAATATTATCAATTTCTCTTTGATCTCTCTTGGACCTGCAGACCTATAAATGTTAATTAAGGACATAATGCAATGAAATTCCAATTGCTGCTTTAAATACAAGCATATTTATTACACTATAGGACTTATTTCCGCTTTAGCGCCATCTTCTGGTGATGTCAGATGGTCGTGAAATCTACATACATCAATTGTTTTAGTTCTGTCAATTTTTTTATTTCTTCGTAAATTTTCTTAAAGAAATATTTGTTCTGAAAATATTTTACTATAAAATTTACGAAGCAATAAATAAAATTACAGCACGAAAACCATTGATGTACGTGGATGTACGACCATCTGACATCGCCTGAAAATGGCGTTAAACCCGAAATAGGTCCTATAGTGTAATAAATGTACTTTTATTTAAAGCAGCACTTGTAATTTCATTGCATAATGTCTTTAATTAACCAGTTTCGATAATCCAATATTATCGTGCTCAAACCCCTGCTCAGCAGACAAATTACGATGAGTTTGTTTTCGAAAGTGAAACAGCCGTTTTCTTGCTGCAATTCTTGTATTTTCTCCATACGCGTTTCGCCTTTTGTTGTAGGGAATCATCAGTGGATTTTACTCGTTTTATAGTCTCGGGATTTTTATGGTGTTCTTTTCACCTGCTCACTGGATGAATACACACAGCTTCGCCACAACTTCTATATTTCTTTCTTCATTTTATCAGTCACTAGTTCAATCTTTACTATTTCAAGGGCTTGTGAAATAGTAAACATTGAAATAGTGACGGATAAAATGAAGAAAGAAATATACGAATTGTGACAAACCTGTGCGAATTCAGTCAGTGATAAAGTGGAAAGAACACCATTAAAATTCCGAGACTATAAAATGAGTAAAAATCACTGATGATGCCTTAAAACAAAAGGACAAAATGCGTCTGGAGGAAATAAAAGAACTGCAGCAAGAAAACGGCTGTTTCGTTTCCGATAACAAACCCATCGTAATTTGTGTGCTGAGAAAATGGGTCTTAAGATGATAATACTGGGTTATCGAAACTGGTCAAATTAAAATGGTCATAACGCTAACGGCTGAAGGCGTTTATTCATAAAAGCAATCTTATAGCCGTTGTCCCAGAACATCTTTATTCAAGATGAAACTCAATAAATAAATAAGTTTTAGTAGTAAATGCGGCCGTCGCAATTCATATCATATTCAATACTTTTAGGTTCAGGACGGTATTATAAATCAACAAGACTTTAAAAACTACATTATAAGTAAAAATCAAAAAGCCAACAACAAATAATGAAAACTGTATTTTTCAATTATTTGTCTTGCTTGTAAGATTCGTAACTTTAGGTAATACACGTTACTGAAATTGTGATAACTACGAATATGCCAAAAGATAATTTCAGGTAATAGACTCAAGCTATACAACAGTACATGATTAGATAGTATGTTGCTATCATTAATCAACAACAAGTAACAAATTTTGTTTTTCTCCATTTATTTTTTATGTAATATTTTAATTTAAGTAATTTATTTCTTAGGGTGAACACAAATTACGTTACTGTTGTAAGGTTTAAACCTCTCGTCTCAATCTGCAATTTTCTCTTACGTCGGCTGAACCGTCTCGACCCCGAAGGCAGAGCTGAATACCACAGTACCATTGTCCTCTTACATTTCTGTTGACTTAGACAGTCACCAATACTCCAACCTACAGCTTGACTCACAAACACGAGAATACATACTTCAGCTCGCGGTTATAATTTAGTAGTGTTAAAATATGTATAAGTCCTGTTGTACGAAACCATTTGAAATTGGGCGAAGTCCTGAAACCATTAGTGGGACGAAGGGAATCTAAGACTTTGATATCTTTGTAATATCTTGGGAAAGGGCTACGCGTGTAGTTCAGAAAACTGCCACAGGAGTCGTAGCAGTACACAGACTCGCAGTCAGGATCATTCGCAACATGTGGCTAGAGCTAATAATGGTGTGACAGATGTCCACTCAATTTAAATAGGAATCTTCGCAAGAAAGCTGGTATCGTTCAGAACTACCAGGAAGACTGCGTAGAAATGCTAATGCCTCCACTGCACCTCGCGTAGTTTATGACAAAAATGAAGAAAAATCAGTAATTGCATAGAAGGTGCAGTCATTTCTGCCTTCTGCCATTTACGCTTGGAGGACGACGAAGAATGACCAACACTGCTACCACCTACAACTCATCTTGCTGTTAGAGTAATAACTTCAAGGACTTTTGTATTAATTTTGAAATGTTGTGCTCTTCACTACAGACAAGAACAGACTATAACACAGAGACATGCAGCTTCAAATATTACAAGGAAAAAAGCAAGATACTGAGCATTAATTGACTGCTCCGTCTGTTCTTGATAGAATATATATTTTTTTCATTTTGAATGAAACACAAGGCAAGTATTTTACAATATTTATTTGACAAACCGGCTTGCGGCCATCATCATGACGGCGTTAGAACCAAAAATCAGATTGTCAAATAATAAATATTTCAGCGTATTACAACACTGCCTTCTTTCATTCAAAATAAAATATTCAGATTATTCTTCTCTGTGAGTCATGGTTTTACAAAAAAGTGTCGTTAACTGTACGAAAATATGTAAACATCCTCACACCCCTTTCTTACTCATGTCATACAAAGACAAAGAAAATGAGAAGGTATGTAACATAGAAAATTAATTTTTCATAGCAGTGGTAACGTTTCCTTAATGTAAGACCCGACCGTGAGTGGGAAAAATGTACTTTTTAACACTGTCCAAACGGGTTTAGCTTTATTTTCCTTCCAAGAATTCTCAAAGGAATTTTTTTTAATCAGTACATTATCTGTGTTGAGACTGTGTCTGAGTTGATTGTGGATTTCATCACCACAAGATTAAAAAATAAATAAAATAAAACTGGACTTCCAAAATACTCTGAGAATGAAATAAGCCTGTCTGAGATGAATTTCGTTCTCAAATATGGAACACGTAAGAGCTGTTGACCCTTCTGCTCGTCCATAGCTTGAGCCCCATTCATTGTAGGCCGTCGAGTACGTAGACGGCAGACACTCCGCCCAAACACTGAAAACGGCTCTTTGTTCGCCTATCATCACATTCTTGGTACCGAAATGTTACCCGGACGACTCGTACATGAGGAATTCGAGAGGCAATCGAGCGAACGCAAAATTCTGTTTGAGTACGCTCAAAATTCCACGTTCGCCAAGTTTTGATAAAGCACGGTAATCTAAAGTTTCTGGAATTATCATTGAATTTAATGAAAATTGCGCGCGTAGTACATTTAACTACGATAATTGCCTCTCCAGTTGAACACTAGCGACCACTTGCGCGTCACCCTGTTGTTCGATATCTATTCGGTGGCCGAGTACAATACGCGACCCATTATTTTCTAGTATTCTGTTAATAACCTGCGGAAATTACTGTCACATTCCTGATTTTACGCAGCCCGTAAATATCAGGGCACTATCAATTTTGTTTTAGAGAAACATCGAATTTCCGGCCCTCGTGACAATAGTGAGTTTCGATGAAAGGCATTACGGATAGACATTTACAAATCCACGTTAGTAAAATACAAAGAGGGCTTAGATTATCTGCCTCATCTGTACAAACAAGTACTGTATTCCAGTTCGTATTATATTCACTTTTTACCACACTATTTGAATCACAATTCATAGCCAATAGTAAAACTGGTAGAGTAAATTTAACTTCTTGAGTGCAGTAAAATAGCAAATGGCCTCCCTCAGTCACATTCCGTCAAAGGGTATATTTCCGAATTACTATGAATCACATGACACTAAAAACTATGTTTCCTAGATTTCCAAGTGCTTTATCTGAAATTCTGCCCATTATAAATGCTTAACATCTGTCTATTAATAAATGATACAGGTCTCTGCTTTCTTTCGAAATCCTTACAAGAGAGTTATAAAGCCCGTGTAGTTTACAAGGACAACTTATCTTTTAGTAAAGCTGTTTTTTATTAATATTCCCCAAAAATCGAAATTTTCGCAACGCATCCTCTAAATACAATTTTATATGTTTGTTTCATTCTATGCTTGAAACTTCATTTTCTTTGCTGTTACATAACGCTTACTAATGGTACAGTGAAATACAATGGTCCTCTGCCATATGTTTATGAAGCTATCTTGCACTTTTATTGATTCGTCGTCTCCTATATAAAATCATTCTACTTTTTCGTACAGAAATGTATCGACGTAGCTTTCATATTGTTATGGGCATTTTCAAAATAATCAGAGATTATTCATTCAGTCTAATAAATAATTTGCATATATTTTGGACATTAGTGACATCCTTAGGCAATCTGGAGATACTTTCGTTTCTGAAGTATATTTCACAACCAGCTTTACATGTTATACATTATACGTAATTCCAGACAATCTCGAGAGATTTGGAAAAGATATTTATAAGAGCAGTCATAATGTCCAAAGATAGGTACAGCGCCTCTTGAGAAACCATACTTAATTATTTATATCAGAAGGAAGGAAGGAAGGAAGCTAGGGGTTTGATGTCCCGTCGACATCGTGGTTATTTGAGACAGAGCACACGCTCTGGTAGTTCTGGCAGGAATCGGGAAAGAAATCAATCGTGCCCTTTGTAAGGAACCATCTCGATGATTTAGGAAAATCGCGGAAGACCTAAATCAGGATGGCTGGAGTCGGGTTTGAGCCACCATCCTCCCGAATGCAAGTCCAGTTTGCCAATTACTGTGCCACCCAGTTCGGTATTCATTTCAGTCACAAGTCAAAGATAAAAGAGCAATTTCCGCATCTTTATGATCCGTCCTCACGGCTTTTCAGCTGATTAAAGCTGTAGCGCATCAACTTCGTTGCTGTATCATCATTTGAATAAATATTTTAACTTTCTTTTTAAAAATAGCCACATACTGTGACGATGGTGATGTGTTACATCTCAATTAAGATTGAGCGATGAGAAGATAGCTAATAGCGTACGAATCCTTAAGTTGTGTATATATAGTCATATATTGTTGTTGTGGTCTTCAGTCCGCGGACTGGTTTGATGCATGTCTCCGCGCTAACCTACACTGTGCAAGTCTCTTCATCTGAGAGTAAGAACGGTAACTTACATCATTGTCAATCTGCTTACCGTATTCGTCCCTCGGTCAGCTTCTACGATTTTTACACCACGCACTTCCTTCTAATGCTAAATTGAAGATTTCTTGATATCTCACAATGTCTCCCACCAACCTATTTCTTCTCTTAGTCAGAATATGCCACAAACTCCTTTTCTCCCCAATTCTGTTGGGCACCTCATTAGTTACATTTACATCTACATACATACTCCGCAATCCATGCCTATATGTCTCCGTACGAGCCGTAGTTTATCTTGTCTTTGTGATCACTACGCAAAATGTAAGTAGGCGGCAGTAAGATCGTACTACACTCGGCTTCAAATTCCGGCCTTCTAAATTTTCTCAACAGGAATTCACGAAAAGAACGTCGCCTTTCCTCCAGCGATCCCCAATTGAGTTGCCGGAGCATTTCCGTGACACTAGCGCATTGGTCGAACCTACCAGTAACAAACCTAGCTGCTCGCCTCTGAACTGCTTCTATGTCTTCCTTTAAACTGATCTGCTGCGGGTCCCAAGCACTTGAGCAATACTCAAGACGTGGTCGTATAAGCGTTTCATACGCAGTCACCTTTACTGATGAAGCACATCTTCCCGAAATTCTCCCAATAAACCGAAGTCGGCTGACCGCCTTACTCACAACTGTTTTTACATGTTCGTTCCATTTCATGTCGCTCTGCAATGTTACGCCCAGATATTTGAACGACGGGACTGCATCATGAAGCTCACTACTAATGCTGTACTTGAATATTATGGAATTGTTTTTTCTACTCATGCGCAACACCTTACATTTTTCTACATTTAGAGTTTGCCGTCAAAGCAACTAAACTGAGTCCGGCAGTTTCAAAGTTACGTGATCTACCCATCTAATCTTCATTATTCGTCTGTAGCACCACATTTCAAAAGCTTCTATCATGTTTCTGTCTGATCTCTTTATCGTTCACGCTTTACTCCCATACAATGCTACACCTCAGAAAAATGCTATCAGGAAGGACGTCCTAAAATTTAAACTAATATTGGATGTCAACAAATTTTGCTTCTTCAAAAACAGTTTTCTTCCCATAGCCATTCTTCCTTTTTGTATCTTCTTTACTTCGGCTATCAGAATTTATTTTGCTACCCAAGTAACAAAACTCATCTACTACTTTTATTGTCTCGTTAGCTAATCTAATTCTTTCAGCATCGCTTGATTTTCTGAAACCACATTCCATTACCCTTGTTTTACTATTGTTAATGTTCATCTTATACCTTTCTTTCAAGGCCCTGTTCATTCCATTTAATTGCTATTCCTTCACAGCTTGTTCAATGTACGGATTGAACAACATTGGAGAAAGCTACAATCTTGTCTTACTCCCTTCCCAACCACTGCGACCCTTTCATGCCCTTCAACTCTAATAACCGCTGTCTGGATTTTGTAAAAGTTGAATATAATCTTCGCTCCTCATATGTTGCCCCTGCTATCTTCAGAATTTGAAAGAGTGTACTCCAGTCAACATTTTCAAAAGATTTCCCGGGATCTACAATTGCTAAAAACGTAGTTTTCCTTTATCTTGACCTATAGTATATGATAAGTCGTAATGTGAGTATTGCCTCGCGTGTTCCTATATTCCTCCTAAATCCAAACTGATCTTCCCCTAGGTCTGATTCCACAAGTCCTATATGATATAGCAACTATCCAAAGTAAATAATCAGGCACAACTTTACAAGATTTCGTTTGTGAAGACAGTAGTCATTTTTACCTCACACGATGCTGCTGAAATCTCGGTGTGTTCCTTTTGAGGGAATGCCATTATCACCGAACTCATAATTCAGGATTCTGTAACATTCAGACGTTACAGATACTTGACTGCAGTTTTTACAATATTTTGATTTAAGGTAACCTCCTATCAAACAAGAGTGATATAAATCCTTGAGATGTACTCAATATTCATATAAGACAGGAAGAGGCTGACTCAGTACGCACTGAGTACAAAACCTAGAAAAAAAGTGACATTAAAAATTTTTAGCCGTGTTCATTATTTCATTTCCTCAACAAAACTGAGTGATTATTTCTTTGTTACTTATTTAAGAATTTGGACGCTACTAAAGCGACAATAACGCAGCACTAACTCTATATGTAAAAGAATTGTTATTTGGTGCACCTGCAGTTTCTATATTTTATTATGGTATTTTAGTTTTCTGTTTAAACAACAGGTCTAACAACTAGGATGGGATGGCTGAAGATAATGTTAGGGCCTACATGGAATATGAAGGAGATACACGACGTTCTTCCTAGATACGAAAAGAATTCAAAAGGCAATTTACATCTTGTAATGCCAAACCATGAAACTTTTTTTGGGTGCTGCACTATACTTAGATGATCCTGTTTTTCAACATACTCAGCAAACTTCTTTAAAGAGAGAGAGAGAGACAGATAAAAAACGACTGCAACGTTCTACCAATAGTTGAGTTACTCGGCGGTAGAAATTACTCGTCACCAAATTATTAGGGTCGCTATGTGGACGCCCTCACAGTTGGGAAATATCCTTTCCCCCAAACGTTCTTCTGATCAAATTAATGGCGCAATTTCACTATGGCTGGACACGACATTGTAACAGGTCCATATACTGGGAGAATTCCGTGGTGAAACACTGTGCAGTAAGACGGCTTGTTCGCAAGGTGCGAACTGTCCCGCATGTTTCAGCTTTAGAGTTCATTTTTGGTTGCCTCGCCTTTTCAATTGGATACTGTCATCACCTGTTATCAGCACCACAGTCAAACTTTCCTTACATAAAATCAGTAAATGCACTCTTTTTCGACAGTGAGGCATCCTTGTTGTGTACGTAGCTTGTGATACGTGTAACGTATGAGTAATTCTCTTTGAACCTATTTTTCAACTGTCCTGTTTCTTCGTAAGTCTAATAAAATTAATGTTGCTACCCTCTAACTACGCAGATATCTAGAGTTGAAGGATGGAATTTTTAAACACGAAATCCAACTTCTCTTAGGTTTTATAATCACGCAGTTAAACGTCCTCACTTTGTACAGGACAATGATGATAACCTTCTTCACTATGTCTCTATTTCTTTTTCATCACCACAGCTCTTCGAAGAAATCGCATTTTGGAGACTTACCCTCTTGTCTTTCATGGTGAGAACCCGCGCTTCAGTTCTGTTTGACTCCACACCTGACGGTACCGCTATTTCAGTCATAGTCTTGTAGAACTTTACAACTCATTCTTTCCTCACTTTGATTCTTAAGATTTTCTACATCTACATCTACTTAATGCTCCGCAATCCACCGTAAGGTGCGTGGCGGAGGGTAGACTGTACCACTATTAGGCATTTCCTTTCCTATTCCACTCCCAAATACAACGAGGAAAAAAAGAATGCCTATATGCCTCCGTACGAGCCCTAATTTCTCTTATCTTGTCTTTGTGATGACTACGTGAAATATAATTAGGCGGCAGCAAGATCGTACTACACTCAGCTTCAAATTCCGGCCCTCTAAATTTCCTCAACAGAAATTCACGAAAAGAACGTCGTATTTCCTCCAGCGATCCCCAACTGAGTTCCCGAAGCATTTCCGTGACACTCGCACATTGGTCGAACGTACCAGTAACAAACAGCTGCTCGCCTCTGAACTGCTTCTATGTCTTCCTTTAAACACTTGAGCAATACTCAAGACGAGGTCGTACAAGCGTTTTATACGCGGTCTCCTTTACAGATGAAGTACATCTTCCCAAAATTTTCCCAATAAACCGAAGTCGGCTGTCCGCCTTACTCACAACCGTCCTTACATGTTCGTTCCATTTCATATCGCTCTGCAATGTTACGACTAGATATTTGAACGACGCGACAGCATAAAGAAGCTCACTACTAATGCTGTATTCGAACATTATGGGATTGTTTTTCCTACTCATGCGCATCACAATACATTTTTCTACATTGACAGCTAGCTGCCATTCTTCACACCAACTAGAAATTTTGTCTAAGTCATCCTGTATGCTATTACAGTCAGTTAAATACGACACCCTCCCACACACTGCTGCTGATGCTGCAAATTACAAGCTACAAAGTACAAGTTACTCTGTCCATCAAATCATTTATATAGATAGAAAATAGTAGCGGTCCTATCACACTCCCCTGGGACACGCCTGACGATATACTCGTCTTCGATGAACACTCGTCGTCGAGAACAATGTACTGCGTCCTATTATTAGGAAGTCTTTCAGCCAGTCACAAATCTGTGAACCTCTTCCATATGCTCGAATCTTCTGTAGCAGTCTGCAGTGTGGCACCACGTCGAATGCCTTTTTGAAGTCGAGAAAAACACAATCCGCCTGTTGCCCTTCATCCATGGCTTGCAATATGTCATGTGAGAAAAGGGCAAGCTGAGTTTCACATGAACAATGTTTCCTAAACCCGTGCTGATTCATAGAAAGAAGCTTTTCCGTTTCAAGGAAATTTACTATATTCGAACTGAGAATATGATCCAAAATTCTTCAGGAAACTGATGTCAACGATATTGGCCTGTAATTGTCTGGGTCAGTTCTCTTTCCTTTCTTATGAACGGTAGTCACCTGCGATTTTTTTCATCACTAGGAACTTTGCGCTGAATTAAAGATTCGCGATAAATGCAAACTAAGTAGGGTCCAACGCCGCAGAATACTCTTTGTAAAACCGAACAGGTATTCCATCCGGACCAGCAGACTTTTTCGTATTTAGATTTATAATACATCTCAATATTAATACAGCAGAGCTACATACGCTTGACATTAGCATAAAGTGAAATATGTGAATGATACAAAGCTCCCGCCACGTCCAAACGTAAAGGCGGGTTCGTCCGTTGATATGTGGTAGTCAGGCCACAACAAGCAGTATTAGTTGATGTGACGAGACTATGATATTTGGATAGTAAAGCGTTGATTCCACTAGTAGCATGTTTATCTATTAAGCAACAGTACAAAAATAGACCAGAAGAAGGGCAGTCAAGCGCCCGAAACCGGTCGTTGAAGTTCAAAATAAATAACGACAAGCAACTGGTTGCTGCAATTCATTTATTTATAGTAAAATATCTTATGATGGTCGAATTAAAGAATATATAAAATGTAGTTAAGCAATGGAAAGAAAAGTATTTTTGAAGAACAGAAATTTGTAGAAATCGAATATTAAGGAAGCTTTCCCTGAAGGCATTTGTCAGGAATGTGACCGCGTACGGGAGTGACACGTGTGTCCAAGCTTTAGAAGTTCAGTCCGAAAGATGATAGCTTTTGAAATTTGGCCCTGCAGGAGATGTTGAAGATTAGATAGGTAGATGACGTAACTAATGAGTACCCAACCGAACTAAGGAGGAAAGAAATCTCTAGCGTATCTTCAGTAAAAGAAGAGAACGATTGATAGTAGAGTCTGACCGAAACAAGATTTGTGGCCGAAATCGAAACTGTAACCGAATATTCGGCTTCTCTTCTAGTTTCGGCCGAAACCGAAACCGAATATTCGGTCGGTCCTTAATTGATGGGATTTATTCTGAGACATCGAGGAATGTTCAATTTGGCATTGGAGAGAAGTGTGTGGGGTAAAAATTGCAGACGGAGACCGAGAGACGAATATGGTAAGCCAGTTCAAAAATAGCGTAGGTTAGCTTGTCCGTCCATTTTTGGAGTATTGCTGCCCAGTGTGGGATCCTTATCAGGTGGGTTTGACGGAGGACATCGAGAGAGTCCAAAGAAGGGCAGCTCTTTTCGTATTGTCACGATACAGGGGAGACAGCGTTACGGAAATCATTACAACGACGACGCTTATCGCTGCGGCGTGGGCTACTTACGAAACTCCAATCGCCAACATTCTCCTCCGAAAGCGAAAATATATTGTTGACTCCCACTTACATAGGTATAAATGACCATCTGAATAAAATACGAGAAATCAGAGTTCGAACGGAGAGATTAAGGTGTTCTTTCTTCCCGCGCGCTGTTCGAGAATGGAATGGGAGATAAATAGTACAATGGTTGTTGTATAAACCCTCTGCCAGGCACTTAAATGTGATTTGCAGAGTATACCATGTAGATGTATATATAGATGTATTCAGAGATAAAGAGGTTTGCGCAGGAAAGGGTAGCGTGGAGAGATGCATGAAGCCAGACCAAAAGAGCAACAGTCGTAATGCCATCGGACTCTAATTAACACTGTAAGGTTAGTAATGAGTTTCGTTCATTATCAGATGAAAAACAGAATCTTATATGTAGGCGTAGCCCTATCGGACCATTTGTTCGAATCAATTATTGGAGACGCCTTTTTGGTATTATTGTAGAAGACTGTTTTATTACCTTTAGGGCACATATGGTTTTCCCATTCGTAATCCACTTCCTACCATTATCGCCGCCGTGGAATGGCCGAGCGCTCTAAGGCGCCTTGCTGCGGATTGTGCGGCTCCTGTCGGAGGTTCGAGTCCTCCCCCGAGCGTATATATATATATATATATATATATATATATGTGTGTGTGTGTGTGTGTGTGTGTGTGTGTGTGTGTGTGCGTGTGTGTGTGTTTGTGTTTTGTCCCCAGGTTAGATTAAGTAGTTTGTAAACGTAGGGACTAATAACCGTTGTTCAAATGTTCAAATGTTTGTAGAACTTATGGGACTTAACTACGGGGTCATCAGTCTCTAAACTTACAAACTACTTATGAACTAGCTAATTCTAAGGACGGCACAAATATCCATGCCCGAGGGGGAATTAGAACCCCCGACCGTAGTGGCCGTGCAGACCACGACTGGAGCGCCTCAGTCCCCTCGGCCACCACAGCCGGCTAACTGATGTTGTTAAATCACATAGACTTTCATAAATTTGATTAGCCCACCATTATCTCACAATGTGGGGCATGTAAGTTTCATCAAAAATTTGCTGTCTTGTAAAATTCCAGTAGATGGTAAATATATTCTTCAATTTGTCCGATTGTTCCCTTACATAAAAGTCAGAAACTGGTTTCAATTTTTATGCTACTGGTTTTATTAGTCTTTTTTACAACTTCACAATCTGAAAAACTGATCTACATTTCAGTGAGAAGCTCGAAGTCTTATTAAAGTTGTTACTGTTGCCTGCCATTTCAATTATTTCTATTGTCAGGCCGAAATACGATGATCCCTGGCTGGGCCGGGAGACCGCCCCAGCCGCGGAAACTGAATGCAACCGTGTTGCCAAGTAGTTAGTTAGCTGCCTGACAGTATAGCCTAACGGTCGGTGTTCTCTGGCAGAACTGGCAAAAGTGCAGAGCGCAGCCGTACGCGCGCATGCGCAGAGCAAAGCTCGCGTTTGACTTATTCCAATTGTCTGCTGCAGCAGTCGGCGCTCATAGCTGATTGGCGCAAGCACCAGGGATCATCGATGAAATGTTCTCGGGTTATCAGCCGAGTGGTAGCGTCGTCTTGAGTTTCGTACTCATCATCCTGGGATGAGTACGACGCCACCACTTGGCTGATTACCCGAGAACATTTCATCGCTGGAATACACCGAGAGAGCCTGCAATCGCATATACCAGGGATCATGCTATTTCGGCTCAACTATCATAATGTGAGTGCCACTGCTTTCGCTTTCCTAAATAGACATGAATCCTCGCACTTAGTTGTCCCCCTATTAACTAATGACGCTGTGAAATTCTCTTTGTCCACACGTAGTCTGTGAAATGGTTTTGTAATTCCATGTAGTGTGCAACGCATCTCTCATAATTGAACGACGTACCTAGCAGCGGTTGCCACTGTGAGGTAGTCTCAGAAATTTACACCCGCAGTCGCCAGTGAGGTTCCTGGTTTAGGCTTCTTACATCACGGCAAACCAAAGTGACTGCATGACAAGGACTGTTTCTGCCATAATCGATTTTCCCGAGTCTACAGAACTAACGAGGAATGTCTCTGGATTGCAGTGGACAGACTTGGCTGGTGTCGGCGTGAGGAGCACTCTGAAGGTCACGAAATCTCTCTTTCGTAACGCCTGGGTTATATTTGAACTAATTATTCTGGAACGACACTCGGCATAAGAGTTTCAGTGAGTTTCACGTTACTTTGTCAGGTCCTTGTAATACACGTTGAGCATTCTATTTTTGGACGATTTTAGTACGTGGTCTTTTGTAATATTACGTTCCAATCAACACAAGGATATAGTCTCATAGACTTGTTATTCTGTTTCCAGATATCTTTGAATATTGATTTCTGTTCTTAAGCACACAACCACGCCCTACATTGCATTACTTCCTTGGAAGAACTAAACTACGGATGCTCGTGATCGGCTATTCGCCCAGCTACGAGACAGATCTTTTTTATAGGCTCTGTTACCCCAATCATCCATCGTCTACATCTACATCTACATGGGATACTCTGCAAATCACATTTAAGTGCCTGGCAGAGGGTTCATCGAACCACAATTATACTATTTATCTCCCATTCCATTCTCGAATAGCGCGCGGGAAGAAAGAACACCTGAATCTCTATGTTTGAGCTCTGATTTCTCTTATTTTATTCTGATGATCATTTCTACCTATGTAAGTGGGAGTCAACAATATATTTTCGCATTCGGAGGAGAATGTTGGCGATTGGAGTTTCGCAAGTAACCCACGCCTCAGCGATAAGCGCCGTTGTTGTAATGATTCCCATCCCAGATCCTGTATCATTTCCGTAACGCTGTCTCCCCTGTATCGTGACAATACGAAAAGAGCTGCCCTTCTTTGGACTCTCTCGATGTCCTCCGTCAAACCCACCTGATAAGGATCCCACACTGGGCTGCAATACTCCAAAAATGGACGGACAAGCGCAGTGTATGCAGTTTCTTAAGTAGTTCTGTTGCATCTTTTAAGGATTCTGCCAATAAAACGCAGTCTCTGGTTCGCCTTTCCCACGATATTATCTACGTGTTCTTTCCAGTTTAAGTCTGAAGTAATAGTGATTCCTAGGTATTTTGTGGAGTTGACGGCCTTCACATTTGATTGATTTATGTTGTAAACAAAGTTTAACGGATTTCTTTTCGTACTCATGTGGACGACTTCACACTTCTCATTATTTAGAGTCAATTGCCTATTTTTACACCATACTGATATCTTATTCAGATCGTTCTGCAGTTGGTTTTGATCTTCAGATGATTTTACTAGACGGTAAATGACGGCGTCATCTGCAAACAACCTAAGAGAGCTACTTAGATTTTCCCCTAAATCGTTTATGTAAATAAGGAATAGCAGAGGACCAATAACACTACCTTGTGGAACGCCCGATATCACCTCTGTTTTAGTCGCTGCCTTACCATCGATTACTACGAACTGTGTCCTCTCTGACAAGAAATCCCCTATCCAATTGCAAATTTGGGGCGATATACCATAACCACGCAATTTGATTAAAAGCCGTTTGTGAGGTACGGTGTCAAAAGCTTTCTGGAAATCAAGAAATACGGAATCGATTTGCGAACCTTTGTCGATAGCACCCATCACTTCGTGTGAATATAGAGCTAGTTGTGTTTCGCATGAACGATATTTTCTAAATCCGTGTTGACCTTGGGTCAATAGATCGTTCTGTTCGAGATAATTCATAATATTTGAATACAGGATATGTTCCAAAACCCTGCTGCAAATTGACGTCAATGAAATGGGCCTGTAGTTTAGTGGGTTACTCCTACTGCCTTTCTTGAATATAGGTATGACCTGTGCAACTTTCCAGTCTTTTGGTACCTTCTGGCACCAACAGTGCGATTAACAACTGCATCTAGACGTATCGCAATCAACCAGAAAACAGAAAAATGTTTCCAGAAGTATTTGCTTTATTAAGTGCTCTGAACCCGTTTCGCTATCAGCTACACTTTCTGCGCAGGCCACACGGGCCGATGTTAGAGCTGCAACTTACAGCTGCTATACTGCTACACGAGCACTCAGGAATACCGCGCAGAGGTCGAGTTAAGCCTCACACCTGTAATTCTTCCGTGGCACTTCTAGAAAACTTAAACGGTTAGTAGCATAAGAACTGAAAATATCGTATTCATTTCTCCCAAGCAGTATTCTCCCGTCGACTGGCTGTGATGTGTTTTCTTTTAATTATTTTTAGTATTTTATAATTGTAAGGAAGTATCTCAATCTGCCTCACAGAAATTTAGTTTTGTTTGTATATTTTGGTACTTTACATGGTTGCAACAACTCCTGTGTTTCAAGTTATGCACTTTCCTTAATAGCTGTGCTCAGTTACAGAGTACTTCAAACTACGAACATTCCTGCACACACTGCTAGGCACTGTGAGGGTCGGTTCATCGTGCCTGTATTTTTTTTTTTTTTTTTTTCATTTTTCTGTTTGTGAAATTAGAGAGATAAAGGGAGTGTTTGTGTGTGTGTGTGTGTGAGAGAGAGAGAGAGAGAGAGAGAGAGAGAGAGAGAGAGAGAGTTTTCTGAGAAGAACATGGACTAATTCGTTACCTATCTTTCCTCCACATCAAGCTTGTTCAGTTGTTAATGACTTCGTTGTCGCCGGGGACGTTAAGCCCAGTCTTCCTTTTTCCCATCGATTTTGTCCCTGAATGTGAATTCCAGATCATTACAAACAGTGGAACTACCGATTTGCTCGTTCCACTGCACAATCATCTCACGGAGTTGCGTGTGGTTGACGTGGTTTCCTCAAATGAAGCTCATCGATACCGTAACGGATAATTAAGAAATTTATGTTGATGCGTATCTCATGTTGCACATACAGTATGTCTTCACACTCGCTTAACTATTCATTGCAAAGATGTTTACCACACTGTTTACAATCATGAGAATCTTCTTTATACATGATTTAATATTCAAGTTAAGCGCTTCACCGGGGTGATATCTTTCTATTATTGTTAAAGTGAGATGAATATCCGTAGCTGGTCTTGCGAGATCATATTTAGAATGAAATCAAAATTGAAGTTCATCAGAAATACGATTATGATGAACTGGGTACATGCAAAGCTACAGAGTGAAACTGTTTAGTAAATGTCAAAAGTTTTGTGGTCAGTCCTCTTTAATAGTTGGCAATGATTTCTCGCCTGTACTTCACAGAGATGTATCCTGTGCTGTCTGCTCGGTGCTCCCTTGTCAGTATTCATGTCTAACGAACAGGTAACTGTGTTTTGTGTTTCCCTCCGACACGGGAGAGATGGATTCCAATAGCATGTACTCCTAGGGCGATGCCGCGTTCACACGTGTACCATTACATCCTGAAAAAATCATTGCTCGGGACGAGAATTCCGTCCTCTATAAAATGTCAAAATATGCAAGAAGGCACTATCACACTACTCAACACACCAGAACAATTCAAAAATACATTACAATCCCTAATGTTGTTTTTGCTGTCAATGTATTGCTCCACTTCTCTTTTCTGTACAATTAACAACTACTAACATTTCTAAATTATTTTCTATGATATTACAGCACTTATCAGTCAAAATATTGTTCTTTCTCAGAAAATGTTCTTTCTACATCACAAGAAGTCGCAGGCTCAAATTCGAACGGACGTAGTGTTTGTGTTAGTCAATGTTAGGTCAAGTTCTTCATTCGTGTCTGGTTTCACCACGGAAGACCGTCTTCACTGAACATAGTAATCCACAGCCTTGGTTCCGGTTTATGATTCTGTACAGTTCGTTCTTTGCATTTACAGTATTCACACTTACCCTTGGGCTAAATTGAAGAATCTTTAGAATTCCGTGGCAGTCACATGGCTTATAATTTTGTTATTGTGGTGGGCAATATAGAGAGGTTTACCTTAATGTTAATTTAGTGTTGATTTCATTCCTGCCTTCCAACTTTACTTGCTCACCTCTGATACACAAGACGCAGTGCCCATATGATTGGTTAATTCCGGGAAGCTCGGTATCCAGCTTGCTTGATGGCGCACTCTGTTACTCGTTGCGAGTTTTAGTAGCGGAGGTCATTCTGATATTCCACTGTGATTTTGGTAGCGCCAATTTCAACAATTCGTTCTCCACAGATATGACACCATCAAGCTAATGATAGTGGAGAATAACCTCTTGAGACCTATTAATCAGAAAACCAGCACGGTTGAGATAAAATTTACGAAATATGCTAGCTTTCGATAGTGAAACAATCTCTCAATAAGTTACTGGGTATGAGGTCCGCCTGATATGCAAAACACCGTTTTTATTTGGCACCCAAACTAGTTTCAGCACCTCTGTGCCATCATCAGTGGGCTTTCAATTTATTTGATGCTGTGAAAACAAATTACATTTATTTTACTATTGTGCTAGTTGTAAATTTAGGCCTAAAAGTTGTCAGTCTTATTTTGTTTTTTTTTTTACCTTAATTTACATTTTGTGATCATGTGGGACCCTTTTTATATTATATCTCAATAAGATTTGTCTTGTAGCCGTACAAAAGTACATTTAATCGCCTTTAAAGAAAGAAAACTGCCACTGAATCCCTAAATTACGGTTTGGGAAAGAAACGGAAAAAGACGAAGAGGACAGCCAAGGGAGAGATTATCTGGCAGATTAGAAATGGTGTGGAGGACGACTACACTTGCAACAGAGAGGGACGACAGGAAAGGAGAGAACCAGGCTCAGGACGAAGTTCTCATTACACAGGAGGTTCCTTCTCTGATTAGAGAAGGAGGTCGCGGGAAACCGTTCAGTCTTTTTTAGTCAACTGGTCGGGCTAGGATTTAAAGGAAATGTGAACAAGAATGTGTAACAAGAATAAATAATATTACTTCCACCAAAAAGACAGTGTTAAGATTAAAATGAAAAAAATTGACCTTTTAAACTGAAGCAGAATTTAATAAAAATGGGTGAAACCTGGTACGTTTCTAATACAATATATGTAATGCACGTAATTTCGGAGGAACTGAAATAATACAATTTTAATTGTTTCCAAAATTTACTTGATATTACACTTACTCGGATTGAAAATTACATATTTACACAGTAATATTATAAATGGGAAAGTAGCTTTCTGCGATGCAGTTGTACAACCTAGCCGATGAACTGATTTTGATGAAATGTGGGATGAAGATTCCTGGAGGGCACCGGGTACTTTCAAAATGTTCAAATGCAGGGGTCAGCAGTCCCTAAACGTACAAACTACTTATGAACTATCTTATATTAAAGACGGCACAAACATCCATGCCCGAGGGGGGGATTCAAACCCACGACGGAGAACGGCCTCGCGCATCGCAGCATAGCGCCTCAATGCTCTCAGCCACTCCACCGCAGCCCGGGTTCTTTAGAAAATAAAGTAAATATTCACTTTAGTGACGAACCGCATAGCTTATAGATGACTGCGTGAAATATTAGACTTTGGCGGGAAGAATATTTGCACTTGAACTTGCTAACTCGCCTTGTGCATTGACAACCAGCCAAATACATAAACATGCCCCACTACTGCACCCATTACGTAGTTTTTACAGTCTTATCCTTAGACATAACACGAGGGCGATTCGAAAATCAATTTTTTTTCCTGAAAACCCTTTATTGTGGGAATTTTTATGACATAGAAGGCAACAATATATTTTTCAGCTTTTTCTCAACATTTTTATACTATTTTCCAGGCTTCGGAATCCTTACTGTGTAACACTTTTCCTCCTATGAGTATAGCCACCCACCGACGATGACTGATATATAGAAAACGCTCTGAGAGTTCAAAAATGGTGAAACGGCGATTCTTTGTGACCACGCACTTTTGCAACAATGTTCCCTTGCATTTCAGGAATGTCACGAGAAATTAGTGCTGATCTCATTTGTGTAGCCCACAGAAGTTGTCTTAGTCCACGTACCTCCAACGTTGCTGGATCCTCTATTGCTGCACACTTTCTAAACACCGATGTTGATGAGAGAAATGGCCGTACACAAACTCACACCTTTAAACTGTACTGAACCTACCCAAACAAAGGAATGAAGTTGACGATTCTAGTACCAGTCATTCGCGTGACGTGAGACACCGAAACGTACTCTCTGAACCTGCCTCATGTTATATTTTTAAAGATTCTACGAAAACTAAAGTCAGTCGGCCAGACCAAACTACCCGGCCAATTTCCTATTTCCTTCATTTTTGTTTTAATCGAAATGTACTCATTCACAGATTTGTCATCCAGTTTCAGAATTTAAATAACTCTCCCCTTCCTTTTTCTATACTCAAACGCGATTTCCTTCTATATATTTCTTATGGGGTTGTCCTTTCTGTAAAGTAAAGTCAGTCAGTCAGGCCGTTCTATCCGACAGATTTCCTTCATTTTTGCTTTAAACGAAAGGTATTCATTCGAAGATTTGTCTTCAGAAATAACTTAAGTCTCTGTATCATTTATTTTTATTTAAACGAGGTATCCTTCTGTCCTTGCATTGAATATTTTAATCGGTCTGTTTTACGATATCTTCGGTTCTAATTAAGGTACGCAGTTCTTTTTGACCTAACAACACTCATCGGATCAAGATCTTTCATTTGCACATTTAAACAACTTGATTGATTGATTCTGTAGAAAGCTATGCGTGAACATTCAACTTTACTTCCATTTTTTCTCAACTTTTTTGTCATTTCACTATCGGTGCGAAGTATTTACACGGGCCCTCTAGTAGTTTATAACGGCAATCACTGTATGCGTCCACGAAGTGCAGTCTACGCAAAGACGTTACTTCACTGTCCGCATAACGTAATTCACAAGTGTTAGAGACACTGTGAGATGATAGTTGTAGACAGGTAGCACTTAAATACGTCCGGAGAGCTGCAGCGAAACATTCCGCATTATGCACCGCGGACACAAAACAATAGAAACTGCTGCTACCAAGACTCCATTCCTCCGTTCGCGCACGAAATCAGTACCTGTTGTTCTCTCGAGACTCCTTTGTTACCATCATCTCCGTGCAATTCTAAGCTTACCACTCGCTGGATATTACATAGGTCGCATTTTAAACTTGTTAGTTTAATTACAGTTTATATCAGTATACAACTCTACGCACTAGAAACGCTTTAAGTACGTAACAGCAGAAAAAAAGTAACTTTTCGTAGTTTGCGTTTACAGCACGCATAAAGAAAGAAAAATAAAACTTGCGCTCTTTGATGTGAAATGAAAAGAGAGGAGATATACTCCAGTACTTATGTCACAAATGTGAGTCCAGTGTCTCTTCGTTCTGTAGCTACTTAAACCGAACAAAGTCAATAGAGATCATTGATTGAACTCCTGGGAAACTGGAACTTGTTCAAGAATGATGGTGATTCTATGCCGGAAACGACGACTCCTAGTCTCGAACACGGCTGTTAGTGGCTCTGCTTGGCAGGTCTCCCATGCAGACTGCAGACACGGCAGCCCTATTACGTCTGCTCGTTACCCACGCTTCTGAAGGAGGTTTGCCTTTCCTTTCCCTGTATTTATCTTAAACGGCAACTCACGCCTTTCCCTTCACGTCAGAAAAATTACTACTCTCTCGTTTATCTAAGACCGAGCACCTTAAACATATGTAAGTATCCCGGTAAATCAGTCATTAGTTATTAAGCTTTATTACCAGCGGTCGAATCGTAACAGATACGGAGGGAGTGATAGCATCTCGGAATATTGCAACAACTGTAGAATACAGCATTCTTTTCATGCGCCAATAGCGAAAAAGGTAGCAGAAGTAGTTTCTCGTAGCAAAACAAAGCACTGCCGTGTTTCTAATACAGTAGAACATCAGTGTTCAACTTGCTGTTTATATATATATTGCATCGCCATAGACGGAAATCAGCACAACTGAATGTTTTTTATTTTCCCTGGTCGGGTGCTAGAATGATCGTGGTGAAATGTCACTGCTTGCACCAAATCATCACTATTATTTAAAAATGTTCGTTATTTTAAACTATTGTCTAATTTATGATCGAACCTTCATTAACATGCTGTTGTTTCCAAGTGAGCAAGTAAAGCTGAATCACTTTTCTTTATTTACCACTTCAGTTGGATTTTAGTGCTATATCTTTCTAATCAATCACTACTATGAGTTTGCATAAACTAGTCATACCGCTGTTGGTATTAAAACCTTAGTAACAACGAAGTATCTCCCTATCAAATTTGATAGTTATGTGTTTGATATTACTAAGTATAATTTAGCTTTGGCACTAAATAAATGAAATTATACAAAATTAACGAATATATAAAAGCATATAAAACATCCCTCACCGCAGAATGATATCACCGCTGTAATATGTGTCAATTTCTCTTCGCTGCAAATTCAAAACTTTTATTGAGTGCAATATTAATTATAACTGTTTCGCAGCATCTCAAAAAGTCGTCTACATGTTGTTTGATCCTAACAGGGAAACAATGCGTATTCAATTATCATACGGTAATATTTATCTTTAATAAACGAAATTTAAATTTTCCATCTGTACCCACTGACAAGCCGAATTAACATGTAATTACATACGGCTCATCAGACACTTATTACAGATATGTACAGTCATATTGCCTGAAAGCGTTTTCTACAGTACGAAAAGGACCAAAGAAATTGTTATCGGAATTGCCCATAAGTAGAACAAGAATTCAGTATCGAACACTTGACCACTGTTTATCAACTTTTTTACAGTAGCGCTAAGAAACGAATTTCAACAGTCTGAACCACATCAAACTGTTCATACGTGTCAGCAGTCTACAAAAATGTTCAAATGTTTGTAATTCTGTGGGATCAAACTACGTTGGTCATCAGTCCCATGACTTAAAAACTACTTAATCTAAGTTAAACTAACCCATGCCCGAGGGAGGATTCGAACCTCCGAGGAAGCAATCTACAAACAGTATTTTCGCCATATACAATCCTTGACTTCGAACTCATCCAGTCTGAAGTTTTGAACTGTGTGTCACAATACGCATCATGGCAGTGATTTTGAAATCATTAGCATCGCTTTACTTTGTTGAAAACGGTGAAATGCATGGCCAGGCATAATAGCAAACCCAAAATAATGAATACGGTGTGAGAATGAATATGCGCTGTCCTTAACACTCCAGTACTCAAGGAATCTGTGGCTCGATAAATATTGTCCTCGAGTGTGCATCTCTCTTAGGGCTAATAGGTAATATAGGTTGGATGTACTACGGTTAGCTCTTCCTAGTTCCCGAGACAGAAATAGGAAATTGGTAATCAATCATAGAAATTTTTCTGCAGGTTTTCTTCGGAAGTCAGGAGAAAACATAACGCAAACAACCGAGTCGTTCATTGACTGCTGCGAAAGAAGATATAAAGCTCAAAAAGTTGAATATGAACTGTAGGTGTAGTCTCGAAACGCGATAAAGTGAAATGAAACATTAAGACTGATGTAAGAACATTCTTTAATAGCGACGGAAGCCTAACTAGAAATCTGTGACTATCACTTTTTGCCTGTTAAGAAGAGTGGTCCCCTGAACCAAAGATCGTTATTTTTGTGTCCCCAAAATGATCTGTGTCCAATCTTGAGACATGGCTCTCGTCTTCGAGTATAAAACTGTAGCGTGTATATAGATTCATTTGTTTTGCACATAATTTTGCATTCGTTCGTCACATTGAAATTTGGCAACGAATTTCCATCATTTTGTACGCAAAAAAGATTGGCTTTTTTACTTCTTGTGCTGATGCAATATGTTCTGTAATAAGCCGATATGGAAACGAGATCGAAACTTGTTTCATTTCCGTGTTCTAATAACAAACTTCGAAGCAGTCATGTTGTAATTCTGCTGGAAACGAAATATGAACGCATATGACTGGTTGGAACACTCAGATCATCGCGATTCAGACAGCTAAGTCATCCAAGCAGTAAAGAGATGAATGGTCCCGCACTTTGACCATAGATGATGCTGCTAGACCGGGCAAAAAGTAGAGTGGCTATATACATTGCATAGTTGCAACCAAGGAGGTTAGAATACAGTTTGCAACAAAGAACCACGTGACTGCCAGGAAACATTGACCGTATCTAAACAACAGTCTAGTAGTTTTCAAGAAATACTACTATTTCAAACCATTAACACTAACACCTAAAATGTTAAGTTAATCTCCCTCACAAAAATCTCTGTGTAAGTATAATCACAGCTGGATACCGCCACCATTTTGCCGAAATTCACGTGGTATAGCTGTAGAGATATTTCTGCCTTAGAAATCATTTATTCCCAGTCTACCAATATCTATCGCCGAACACCCGCGTGATATGCATCCTTTTATTTCGATCAGGCAGTGTGAATCATGACTTTTTCACTGCGATAAGAGTTAACAGTTAATGAGACGTGAAAATGATGTGGCAATGGATTTCTCACACTCCATACGCAGTAGCAGTTCTACCTATTTGTCTGAACTTGGCTCTGTGGATGAAATATGCCTGTAAATGCTGCCTTATATTAACAATTGAAATAATAACGTTGTCACTCCTCATGACAATAAGAATCTGTACCAAAAAATTCTCATTATTTTCTAACAATTTTTACGACATTCGATTCTCTTTTATTGGTTAAGATACGTCCAGACTAATTTGAATTAAATTTTTTTGTAGGTGAATGTTCTCCCTGATGTCATTACAAGTTGTAAATAACTCTCCTTTCCCTGTATTCTACCCCTGCTGACTTCAGAATTTGAAAGAGTGTATTCCAATCAACATTGTCAAAAGCTTTCTCCAAATCTACAAAAGCTAAAAATGTAGGTTTGCCTTTCCTTAATTTATCTTCTGAGATAAGAGGTTCCTACGTTCCTCCTGAATCCAAACTGATCTTCCCCGAGGGCAACTTCTACCAGTTTTTCCATTCTCCTGTAGAAAATTAGTGTAAAAATTTCGCAACCATGACGTATCAAACTGATGGATCCGTAATTTTCACACCTGTCAGCGCCTGATTTCTCTGAAATGGGGATTATTACATATGTCTTAAAGTCTGAGAATATTTCGCCTTTCTCATACATCTTACAAACCAGTTCAAATAGTTTTGTCATGACTGGCTCTCCCAGAGACTTTAGTAGCTCTGAAGGTACGTCATCTACTCCCGGGGCCTTGTTCCGACCTAGGTCTTGCAGGGCTCTGTCAAATTCATCTCTCAGTATAGTATCTACTTCCACTTCCCTTCCTACAACATTGTGTCTAAGTTCATTTCCTTTGTAGAGCTCCTCTATCTACTCTTTCCACCTTTCAGCTTTCCCTTCTTTGCTGAGAACTGGTTTTCCATCTGAGTTCCTGATATTCGTAGAGCTGTTTTTCTTGTCCCCAAATGTCTGTTTTATCTTCCTGTGGACAATATCTACTTTTCTTCTTCTTATACATTCTTCTACATATTTGCATTTGGCTTTTAGCCAGTCCTGCTTAGCCATTTTGCACTTCCTGTCAATCTCATTTCTTAGTCACCTGTACTCCATTTTGCCTGTTTAATTTACTGCATTTTTATATTTTCCCCTTTTATCGATTAAATTTAGTATTTCCTGTGATATCCAAGGATTATTTGTAGGTCTCGCCTTTCTATCTATTTTGTCCTCTGCTGCCTTCACTATTTCATCTCTACTGTTTTATTTTCCCACATTTCTGTCAATTGTTGCTTAAAGCTCCCTCTGATATTCTCAAGAACTTCAGGTTCCGTCAATTTATCCAGGTCCCATCTCCTTATTTTCCTACCTTTCTGCAGTTTTTTTCAGTTTCAGCCTACATGACCAATAAGTTATGGTCAGAGTTTATATCTTCTCCTGGGTATGTCTTACAGTTTAAAATCTGGTTCCGAAATCTATGTTTTACCATTACAAAATCTGTCTGGTATCTCACGATGTCACCTGGTCTCTTCCACTTATACAACCTTCTTTTGTGATTCTTAAACGAGGTGTTTGTTACGATTAAATCATGTTCCATGCAAAATTTTACCAGGCGACTTTCTGTTTCATTCCTTCTGCCCAGTCCATATACACCTACTATTTTTCCTTCTCTTCCTTTTTCCTACTTCCGAATTCCAGTCTCCCATCAGAATTAAGTTTTCCTCTCCCTTAACAGTCTGAAAAATTTGTTTTAACTCCTCGTACATTTCTTCAATCTCCTCATAATTGTCAGAGCTAGTTGGCATATAAACCTGTACTACTGTTTCCAGAATGAAAGGCAAAGGTCCCAGGTTCGAGTCCCGGTTCCGGCACACAATTTTAATCTGCCAGGAAGTTTCTGTACTACTGTTGTCGGTGTTGGCTTCCTATCTATCAGTATGGCGATGACGAATACACAGTTCCAATGTGCGTTCAACGCGATGTTGCCAAACACGGATGCCACCATTATGACGCTGAAAACAGAACCTGGATTCATCCGAAAAAATGACGTTTTGCCGTTTGAGCACCAAGGTTCGTCGTTGGGTACACCATCACAGGCGCTCCTGTCTGTGACACTGCGTCAAGGGTAACCGCAGCCATGGTCTCCGACCTGATAAGACCATGGTGCAACAAACATCGTCGAACTGTTCGTATAGATGGTTGTTGTCTTGCAAACGTCCTCATCTGTTGACTCGCGGGATCGAGATGTGGCTGCACGATCTGTTACAACCATGCGTATAAGACGCCTGTCATCTCGAATGCTAATGATACTAGGCCATTCACGGCGTTCCGTATTGCCCTCCTGAACCCACCGATTCCATAATCTGCTAACAGTCACTGGATCGCGACCAACGCGAGCAGCAATGACGAGATACGATAAACCGCAATCGTGATAGGCTACAATCCATACCTTATCAAAGTCGGAAACGTGATCATACGCATTTCTCCTCCTTATACGAGGTATCACAAGAACGTTTCTTTAGGCAATACCAGTGAAATGCTGTTTGTGTATGAGAAATCGGTTGGAAACTTTCCTCATGTCAGCACGTTGTAGGTGTCGCCACCGTCGCCAACTTTGTGTGAATGCTGTGGAGAAGCTAATGATTAGCATGTCACAGCATCTTTTTCCTGTCGGTTAAATTTTGCGTCTATAGCTTCGTGGTGTAGCAATTTTAATGGCCAGGAGTGTTTGTCTGTGTCTGAAGCAGTCGCAGCAACGATTTTGTTGACGAATCGCCTCTCAGCGGCCACCCATTGAAGCGCCTTGTACGTGTCACGACCGGCCGGCCGCTCTGCACCCGCGTGAGTTTGGTTGCCTACGCGGTAGGCGCGTAGTGTCGCGTTTAATGCAGCGTGGCGCGGTGCAGCGGGGGCAGTTGTGGCTAACGCAGCGGCCGTGTCGCCGCACAATAGCCGCTGCCACTACCGCAGGTAATCGACTGGCGACTGGCGCGGGGACGAGCCACGCGACAGGTGGCCCTGCCGACGCACACGTCGACTACACGCACCAAACGACACAGGAGACACACCCAACAAACTCGCAATCCATCACTTACAGAAGCAGACATGGGGCCATTTAACTGTACTTGTTTCTGCTATCTGACTTGTAACAGATACAGGGTTGTTATCCATCCCGATATACCGAGACCGTGATCGTTATGTAGTTTCTCGTCCGTTCATTACCTCCTCATTACTTACGCGATATAGGTACCTAATCTTCAGCATCTGTCTGTAGCACCTAATTTCAAACACTTCTATCCTCTTCTGGTCTGAATTATTTATCGTCGACGTCTGACTCCACCGCAGTGCTTTCAGAAAGGACTTTCTATCATTTAAATTAATATTGGACGTCAGCAGATATCTCTTTTTATCAGAAATGTTTTTCTTCCCTTAGGCATCTTTATTTTATATCTTCTTTACTTCGGCATTCAGAAGTTAATTTGCTTCCCAAATAAGAAAACTCATCCACCACTTTTATTATCTCATTACCTGATCTAATTTCTTTAGCATCTTTTTGTATTCTTCTACGCCCGATGTGTCCTATACTCATTTAGAGACATTGCAAAACTTATTTATTCTAAGCACGCTTCTTTTAAATAAATTATTTACTGCAACATGCCTATTTCGAGTTGAATGCCATCGTCGGGTTAACTGTAAATTTAGCCTGAAAATATTACAAATGAAGAAAAGTTTTAATTCAACGGAATTTACAAATACGCCAGAGATCTTATTGTCACGAAATTGCTGCGGTGAAGTAGCCAAGCGGTCTAAAGCGCCTCGCTGCGAAGCGCGTGGTTGCTCGCCGTGGAGGTTCAAGTCCTCCCTGGGGTATGTGTGTGTGTGTGTGTGTGTTGTCCTTAGGTTAGTTTACCTTGGTTTAAGTAGTTTGTAAGCTACGGACTGATGACCACGCAGTTTGGTCCGATAGATTTACAGACATTTGTCACGAAATTATGAGCAATCACTGAAAAGCATACAATTACGATTAAACGTCTTTACATCAGAATTAATTCTACTAATATATGATCCGTCAATTACATAGAAGCGCAGTGACATCAGTTACATCATACCAACAACGACAAGATATGCTTTAGACAATAGCAAAGAAATAACTGCATGTAACCTTGTAATATCGCTGATTCATCTATCACAATAGCTGTCACATAACGACAAGCCGCGGCGGATTAGCCGTCCGCACTGGGGCGCCGTGCTGCGGTACGCGCGGCCGTTCGCCCTCAGGGTTTCGAGTCCCCCCTCGAGCATGGGTGTTTGTGTTGTCCTTAGGTTAGTTTACCTTAGTTTGTAAGCTACGGACTGATAACCGTGCAGTTGAGTCCGATGCTCAAACACTTGAACATTTGACATTAGAGCGATGTTTTGATTGTTGTTCCACATGGCAGGGTTGTAGCCTCTCTCCAATGTTATTCGAACTGTTCATTGAGCAAGCTGTAAAGGAAAGGAAGAAGAAATTTGCAGAAGGAATTAAGATCTAGGAAGAAAACTTAATACTTTGTGGTTTGCCGATGACATAGTAATTTTTTCCGAGACAGCAAATAACCTGGAAGGGGAATTGAACAGAATGAACTGTGTTCTGAAATAAGTACGTGAAATGAACAATAATAAAAGAAAAACAAGAGTAATGGTATGTCGTCTAAGAAAATCAGGCGGTGCTAAAGTAACAATTATTTATTCCAAAGACCCTGCTTTTAAATAAATTATTTATTGCGACAGGCCTGTTGCGACGTGAATGCCATAGTCAGGTTACATGTAAAATACACAGGTGGGTATAGTGTTTAATTTTACTGGATAACTGTAAGTCATAAATAAACTCTTTATAAACACACTAGTAGCTCTTCTTGTCATTGTAATATCGCTGCTTATCGGTTCTGTTTAGTTGCTATTTAACATATATACAGGGTCGCCCAACCGTAACAGATACAAAATCAAATGTTCAAATGTTTGTAGAACTTATGGGACTTAACTACGGGGTCATCAGTCCCTAAACTTACAAACTACTTATGAACTAGCTAAGACTAAGGACGGCACAAATATTCATGCCCGATGGGGGATTCGAACCCCCTACCGTAGTGGCCGTGCAGACCGTGACTGGAGCGCCTCAGTCCCCTCGGCCACCACGGCCGGCTAACAGATACAAAGATGCCGTTTGGACAGAATGTATAACAGTCAACATTATCGAAAGGTTTCACCAAATATACAGAAGCTAAGAACATAGGTCTGCCTTTCCTTACAACATCTCCTAAAATAATTCGTAATGCGAATACTGTCTCACATGTTCCCACATTTCTCCTAAATCTAAATTGATCTTCTCCAAGGCCGTATTCTACCAGTTCTCCCATGCGTTTGTAAATAATTAGTGTATATTTTGAGCCTGCCGCGGTGGCCGAGGGGACTGAGGCGCTCCAGTCACGGTATGCACGGCCACTACGGTCGGGGGTTCGAATCCCCCCTCGGGCATGGATATTTGTGCCGTCCTTAGGATAAGCTAGTTGATAAGTAGTTTGTGAGTTTAGGGACTGATGACCCCGTAGTTAAGTCCCATACGCTATACAAACATTTGTCAATTTTGTTGTCAATATTTTGCAACCATAATTCATTAAATTGATAGTTCTGTAATTTTCACACTTTCTACATTTGTTTCTTTGGAATTGTAGTTACTATAATCTTCGTCCAGTTTGCGTGTATTTCCCCCGTCTCATACATCTTTAGACAATGTGGAAAAGTTTCTTCGTGACTGGCTCTATCAACGATATCGGCAGTTGTGAAGAAATTTAATCTACTCCAGGAGCCTTATTTTCACTCAAATCTTCTCGAGCTCTGCGAAATTCCTATGTCAGTATCGTTTCTCATATCTCATCTTCATCCACTTCCTCATCCATTTCTATAATATTGTCTTCTAGTTTATTCCCTTGTATAGCCCCCCCCTCCCCCCCGTCCCCATATACTCCTTCAACCGTCAAAATTTTTGTAAATCTATGGGACACAACGTCTTTGGTTATTAGTCCCTAGGCTTACAAACTACTTGAAGTAAGTTGAAGTAACCTAAGAAGAGCACACACACCTATGCCCAGGGAGAACACGGAAAAAGTTCAGAGAAGGCCAGCTCGTTTTGTTTCGTCGTGGTACAAGGAAGAGAGTGCCAAGAATGGTGCTCGATTGGAGGCGAAAAATCATTAAAATGTATGTCAAAATGTTCGAATGTTTGTAAACCTATTGGACCAAAGTGCTATTATCATCAGTCCGTATACTTACATACTACTTTAACTGAGTTACACTAAGGACAACACACAGTCATGCCCGAGAGAGTACACGAACCTCCGGAGGGAACGGCCGCTCAGTCGTTAGCACGACGCTTTGGACCATGCGAGCATTTCGCGCGGCGGAATTCCTTTCACAAACTTTCTTCTCCAAATTCGAACATATTTGGTTAAACTCTATCTACATAGGGATACATGGTATCATAGTAAAATAAGATAAATCAGAAAGCTTTAGATGCATGTTTTTCCTGCGTACTACTATACATAGAATGGCACGGTGGTGAAATATTTGAAAGCGTTTGCCAGGCGCTTAAATGTGACTTTCAGAGTAAATATGTAGCTATAGATGTAGATATACAGTATCGGTGAGAATCTGAAAGTGACAATGTGACCTTGTGTACGTTTGTGTGTGTGTGTGTGTGTGTGTGTGTGTGTGTGTGTGTGTGTGTGTGTGTGTTTTGGCGAGCGGACGGGGGAGGTGTGGTCTTTATGAGGGTACAGCAGCAACATACGCAGGAACGAAGCACAGGGTGAAAGACTGGTTATCACTGACGATTTTCTTGTACATTCAGCTCCTGCAGCAGCGTAGCTGCAGGTATAATACTGCCCAACATCTCCCTTCAGAGGCGGTATATAGTTTTATATGCTTTGTGAGTTTCGTGAATGAGAGCGCTTTCATCCTGCATACGCCGTCTTGCGACCTGGTGTATGGACTTCGCACTGACATTCGCAGCTGTCCGTACGACGTCGTTTTGCTGAGCATGGGAGGAGCAGTTCATTGCAGCCAGCGGAGTCGTTGTGGAAAAAACCACGCGCATATACACGGTGTATCTGAAATGAATGTAGAAAATGGGAGGTCTGGTTGAGTGAGTTACAACATGCATATTTCACACAGCAACCTTTGCCTTCATCCCTCCGCGTATGGCGCTAGGCGTCGTTGAATAGCGTCGCGCGGCCGACCGCGGTGGCCGAGGAGACTAAGGCGCTCCAGTCACGGTCTGCACGGCCACTACGGTCGGGGGTTCGAATCCCCCCTCGGGTATGGAAATTTGTGCCGTCCTAGTTCGTAAGTAGTTCATAAGTAGTTTGTAAGTTTAGGGACTGATAACCCCGTAGTTAAGTCCCATAGACTATACACACATTTGAACATTTGAACATAGCGTCGCGCGCCCCCAAGAGGGCAGGCATACAACATGCCATCGCCACAATAGCGGGTTTGGGTGGTAAATGAGAAGTTGGGTTGAAGTGTTATAACGTTTGTTGACGACAGTTACAAAAAGTGCTCGAAACTACGCCCTCCTGCTTGAATGCACACCGTGCAATGACGCTACAGTAATTGTCGTGCTCTTTCAAACAGTTCTGGCAAAGTGAGTTTTTCATCGGATGCTGCCATAATTCGCGCTGTTAGCTCTTCATCAGTCTCAATGGGTGTTTCGTTGACAAGAGATTTCAGGTGGCCCCAGAAGAAGAAATCAATGTGCGTCAAGTCGGAGAAACGTGCAGACCACGCCACGCCGTGTCCAGTTCTCACCAAAGGTTTCATCCAAATGCATTCACACTGCATTTGAAAATTGTGCAGATACACCATCATGTTGGCACCACATTTGCTGCCGCACGTTGAACAGAACATGTTCGAATAACTCTGGCAGAGTTTCTCGCGAAAATGTTAGGCAGATATTTGCCTTCATTCGCCAGGGGAGCATGTATGTGCCGAGCAGATTATCACCTACCAAGCAGCCCTAATGTTGATGGCGAATCGGTCTTGGTGACCAGGAACAAAGGCGGCGTGCGTATTTTCCCTTGCCCACGCGTGTTGGTTGTGGGTGTTGAACATACCGTCTCGTGTAAGGGATGCCTCATCCGTACAATGTATACAGTTGGGAAATTCCAGTTTATGCCACACTGACAGAATTCACTTCGACGTGGAAAATAATCTGGCTTAAGGGCTTGGACCTTATGCAAATTATCTTCATGTCACACTCGCCAAATTTTGGAATGGCTTACGTCCATTTCTCGTGCAACACACCGCGAGCTTACTGAGGATGTGGTTTCCAGCAGTGCTAAAGCTTCCTCTCCAAACCCTGGAGTACGCATGGTACGTTGGCCACCACATCGGTCAGACCTTCGCACCTTTAACACATAATGAATACATCAGGTTTAGAAGTAGGCCTTAAAGTCACAGGTGCCATTACGAGAACGTGCCAGTGGAAAACTTGCTTCAAAAGTGAACCTGTTCCTCTTATGGATCTGTTGATGGTAGTAAGTCGGCTTGGATCTGCCACTCGACAGTTAGTAGACCGCTGAACGTACAAACGTGGACAGCGTGAGCATTTCCATCCGCTGCCCCGTGAGCACAGTGCACGCCTGCCCTTCATCGCTTCATTTCCTGCCCGCTTCACACAGTACCAAACACGAGAGTGTGCCCGATTGATGACAAACTGAAGCAGGGCTAACCAGATTCTGCAGTGTGTACAGTTGCTGCCGTCTATACAAAACCAATCAGACAGGCACGTGTGTACGGACAAAAGCAACGGGTTCACGTAACAGTAAATGTCGAAAAATCGTAGTGTTGTCCCGCGGGGAATATCTGCAACTATGCTGACTCCAGCGTTTGCAAATAAAGCTCATAAACCTTCAACCCGACGTCTCTTTTTACCTTGGTGTCACAAATACATTAACGACGTTGCCCTGCGGTCCTGCTACTGTGACGACTCGGATAGCATGTTGTGTGCCTGCCCTCTTGGTGGCGCGCTACGGTGTTCGACGACGCCTAGCGCTCCGGACATGGGTTGCTGTGTGATATCACAGAGTAGCATATACAGAGAAGCAGCCCCCCCCCCCTAAACCACTGTCCTACGCTCCCCTCGTAGTTCTGTAAGATGCTAGCAGGTGTCAGGCGGTTCCCTGGCTTAGTACCGGTAGACCACACTAGAGGCACTCCTGAGGGTGCCTCTCGCACGTCAGAGGGTAGCGTGGAGGAGAGGCTGAGGGGAGAGCTCGTGCCGCCTGCCACGAGGCCACGGCTGTGTCCGGTGTGCCGGCGTTTGAGGGGAGGTGGTGCTGGGGCAGCCGCTACCTGCCGCCTGATCTGGTCAGTTTAAAGAGCTGCTTCTGACCGCACCGCCATCATGGGACATCTTACGGAACTGCTTAAGAGCCCCCCATCCCTCACCCCTGAGCATGGGACCGGGCCCTTACAGAGGTTTCCAGTCTGTATATTTTTCTCTGTGGTGATATCACAGAGTGATACATTCTTGTTATCTCCCAATCTACCAGCCCTTTCATTTTCTACATTCATTTCAGATACACCATGTATATATTTCGTATCATAAGAAGTAGCACAATATATATATTTTTGTATCCCATCCTCGCCGCCACTTTTGTGTCCCAACTTCGTCGCCGCTTTTGTGTCCCTGCCTCGTCGTAGGTGTCGGTGGCCGAGTGGAATGAGACCGACACGCTGGTGCAGGTACGGAGGGGAGCAGCCAGAAACTAAAAACACTCGAGTAAATTAGAAAGAGATATATATTGCACAGAATGTAACAATACTTAACTTTTACATAGTACTGCAGAACGTTGATACATAGTTGTTAGAGGCCTGCCTAGTGCCTGTACGATAGCAAAGTCTTCACTCGTGCCTATCTGATTACGAAGGTTCTAACTCGTTGCTATCTCAGTCCGAAGTGCTATGTCTTTCCGTGGTGGCCACGAGCGGGGTTCCAGCAGAGGGCGCTCGTGGCTGTCGTCGGAAGAACGCCGCGCCGTGCATGCATGGCGGCGCGCGGCTAAAGTAGGTGGCGCGCACTTTGTACTTGTGCGACACCACACCCCTCCCCCCCAAACCGCCGCGCCGTCGTGACGTAGTGCTGAGGGCCACGGCGACGGCACTGGGAGGAGGGCCTGGGCGGGGGCGTTACTGGTGGGACGGGCGTCGTAGCTGAGGCCGGGATCGAGACGCCGTCCGCGCCCCGGCATCCGCCTTGAGATCTTCCAGGGAACCCGCCGAAACCTGGTGAAGGGCGCCCGCCCCCGCCCAGAGGGAGCAGGTCATCTTCTTCTGAGGTGCGTGGCCCAAGCTGGGGCGGCACGCACGGTCCCGGAGTCCCTCTCGGTGACGCTGTCATCTGCGGCGGCGACAGCGGCGGCGTCGCGTCGATCTCCATCGGGACGATCTCGTAGTCCGGGGACGAACGATGTGGTTGTGCTCCCTGGCGGTGAACTGGGTCTGGAATCAAGAAACCGGAGACAGGATCGCGCGGCCTGTGCAGGCGCAATTGGTTTGCGTGGCGCCGCAGCTCCGACCCTGTGGAAGAACGTACAACAAACATATTGCGACCAAGCACGCGTTGAATGGTGCCCGGCAACCATGTCTTCTTGTTTCCAGCAAACACCCTGTACAGCACCGGCGTGGAAACCTGAAAACGCGTAGCGCCATACGAACCGACTCGGTGCGTGGGAGGCTGCAGCAGGTGAAGGAGAGTGCGGTGACGGCGGCCGTGTAGCAGCTCGGCAGGAGACGGGCCGTCACGTGGCATGCACCGATACGTAGACAGGAAAATTTGAAGAGCTTGCTGCCTGGAGTGCTGACCTTTCATCTTCTCCATGTGAGACTTGAATGTTCGAACGAAACGTTCTGCTTCACCATTGGACTGAGGGTGAAAAGGTGCGGTGGTGATATGCTGAATGCCATTCACACGACAAAACTGTTGAAATTCCGCACTAACAAACTGAGGTCCATTGTCACTGACGATAGTTTCAGGCAAGCCTTCGATGCAAAACACTGATGTTAAGGCACTGATTGTACTAGACGCCGTCGTTGAGTTCATGGCAATCACAAAAGGAAACTTGCTGAAAGCGTCTACAACAATTAACCAGCGCGTATTCCAGAATGGTCCGGCAAAGTCAATATGTAAACGTTGCCATGGTCCCTTGGGGCGTGGCCAGTCTGAGAAACGCTGTGGAGGAGCCGCCTGATGCTCCGCACAAACTGTACACTGTGATGTCATGCTCTCTATCTGAGCGTCCATACCAACCCAGGTACAATGACGTCTGGCCAGTTGCTTTGTCCTAACAATGCCCCAATGTCCTTGATGCAGGAGGCGTAACACTTCTCGTTGCAGGGAACGAGGAACAATCACTCTTGCTTGGTCGTTGTCGGTATGCAACAACAGTACACCCTGACTTAAAGATAATGCATGACGTTGTGCAAAATAACGTCGAACCAGAGGCCGATCAATGTCTTTGGCTCTGGCAGGCCAACCAAAGCGAACAAAACGTGCTACCACACTTAAGTCTGCATCCGCAGCTGTTTCCTGTGCAACCCGACGAGAGTTCAAAGGGAAATCTGCGATAGCGGTAGCATCTCTGGAGTCTATCTGACAACATGCCGTTTCCGAAGAATCAAACGACACATCCTGGCCAACCGGAAGTCGGGAAAGTGTGTCCGCGTTGGCGTGTTTAGTGGTAGGTCGGTACAAAATCTCATACTGATAATTAGACAATATCAAGGACCATCTCTGAAGCTTTTGTGCCGTTCGTGGCGGAATTGGCTTTGTGGGTGAGAACAACGACGTGAGAGGCTTGTGGTCTGTCAACAAATAGAATTTTCTGCCATAGAGATAATGATGAAACTTTGTGACGCCGTAAATTATTGCTAAGGCCTCCTTTTCTATCTGACTGTAATTCTGTTGCGTCGGCGTCAGTAGCTTGGATGCAAAGGCAATAGGACGATCGTGACATCCAATACGATGTGAGATTACAGCGCCCAGACCGTACGACGAGGCGTCAACTGTTAACACTACAGGCTTCTGTGGGTCAAAGGGAATCAAACATGCATCACTGAGTAGTGCAGACTTTAATTTGTCAAAGGCAACCTGGCAATCTTTAGACCATACAAAAGGAACATTCTTCCAACGTAAGTGATGCAGTGGAGCTGCAATCTGAGAGGCATTGGGAATAAACCTGAAATAATAGTTAAGCTTTCCCATTACTGCTTGCAATTCCTGCACATTCTTAGGAGGAGGCAAGTCTTTGATTGCTCGAAGATGTGACTGTAAGGGATGAATTCCTTGGGCATTAATCACATGGCCTAGGTACTCTATTTCAGTTTGAAAAAACGAACACTTTGCTTTATTGCAACGTAGACCTGCTGCAGTCAAAACTTTGAAAAGGCACTCCAGGTTTGCTAAATGTTCTTCAACTGTACGTCCGGATACCACAATATCATCTAAGTAGTTCGAGCAACAAGGTACCGAAACTGTCAGCTGTTCCAAAAAACGCTGAAAAATAGCAGGGGCGGAAGAACTGCCAAAGGGTAGACGTTGAAATTGAAAAAGGCCCATGTGAGTATTAATGACGAAAAACTTTTTTGACTCGTCATCAAGTGGAATCTGTAAGTATGCCTCTGCTAAATCAATCTTAGAAAAGAAACGAGACTGTCCTAATTTGTCCATTAGTTCGTCCGGTCTGGGCAGGGGATAAGTGTCTACAATTGTTTGACTGTTCACTGTTGATTTGAAGTCCGCACAGAGACGAAGTTTTCCTGACGGCTTGGGTATAATTACTATAGGCGAGGCCCACTGACTCGCAGAAACAGGAGAAATCACCCCACTATCTTGCCAACGTTTAAGTTCTTCGGCAACTGTATCACGCAAGGCGATAGGCACTGGTCTAGCTTTACGAAATTTTGGAACTGCAGATTCTTTTAAAGTTACATGTGCCACGAAGTCTTTTGCACAACCTAGTTCCGGCGAAAACAGATCACTATATTTGTCACACAATGCATTGATTTTATCCTGAGGCACTATTGACGAAATTTGAAGCACATCTCTTTGAATTGATAAACCAAACAAGTCAAAAGCATCTAGTCCAAAAATGTTCTGCGTAGATTTGGCCTGAAGAACAACAAAAGCAACTGTTTTCGTAACACCTTGAAAAGAGGCAGGCAGGCTACACGTTCCTAGCACGGGAATATTTTGACCTGTATAAGCTGTTAACACTTGTTGACACAGCGATAATTTTGGCGAACCCAGAAGTTCACAAGTATCTTTATTAATTAAGGTAACAACGGAACCAGTGTCGAGCTGAAATTGCACAGTCTTATTGTCAATGGAAAGATTCACAAAAAGTTTTTGCTTGCGGCGCTCGACAGGTGCGCGAATGTGGGCAACGTCTGCTACGGTTTGTTTACTGCGCTTGCGCGGGCCGCGTAGTGAAGTAAGCGGCGCAGACTCGGCACGCAGCGGATTAACAACACTGTCACTAGATGACACTACCGCCGGATCGGCGTCCGCGCAAGCCTGCGAAGCTACTCCAGATTTACTAACTACTGCACTACACTTTTGAGTAGCTACTCCAAGTCTACTGTCACCATCTACACAGTACTGGGAACTAGTACAATGAGCAGTTGCAGAAGGCACTATTTTCACTACAGGAATGCACTGTTCATAATCATTTTGCTTGTCCCGAACCCTTTTCCGTTGCACTGTTTTACGCGCTCGTCGGTGCTTGCTTCGTGGTGCACTATATAGTTTTGCCATAGGCGCACAAAAATTGTTTTGCACTTTTGAATCAAGAGAAACACTGCCCAAATCCACAGCGTGTATGACATTTACAGTAAGAACCGTTCTCGCACTGTGCGAAGCACTATTCCTAACGGCACCGTTCTTTGAGTTTTTAACTTGCATACACACAGACTGTACATGTCCTGATTTGCCACATTGATAACAGGTTGCGTTGCGACTAGGGCAATGAGCACGCTTGTGGCGAGACACACACTGGGGGCAAGATTTACGTACATTTTTCTGAAATGAGCGTTGGCGCCCGTTATTCAAATTACTGTGTCTAACACTACGGGGCGACCTTTGCGTCGCACTTTTACACTGGCAACTGTTCACTGTCTGTTCAGCACGACCGGTAGAAAAATAAGAATCACTAGGGCTAGAATGCGAACTACGGCTAGGAAAGCGTCCGTTGCGGCGCACTGAATTTACACTGTGGCTTTGCATTTCGACATCTGCTAAGTCAAAAGTATCATGCGCTTCTATAAGCTGCAGTACACTGTCTAATGAAGGGTCAGACTGTTTCAGAATTGCTGCTCTAATTCTGGGGTCCTGAATATTCTGCGTAATCGCATCCCTCAACATCACGTCACTATACGAAAGTCCACAAGAGCAAGTAAATTTACATTGGCGGGTTAAGCCCTTCAATTCCGTAATCCACTCTTGGTGTGACTGCTGCGGTAATTTTTTAAGTCTGAAAAATCGGTATCGCGCAGCGGCTACGAGAACTTTCCTCTCATAATGAGCATTCAGTGCATCTACAATTTGTTCAAAGTCCACATCACGAGAAGATGCGTGGGGAAATAGTTTCTGCAGTAATACAAAGGTTTTGGGGCCCACCACGGACAACAAAAGATGCTTAACTTTCTGACCTGTAATTTGATGAGCCGCGACGAATTCTTGAAACTGTGCGAAGTAGTCGCTCCATTCTTCCTCACGTTCGTTGTACTGGCGAAATGTAGGAAGCGTTGCGGCGGCAGGCGTGGGCTGCTGAAGCGGCGGCTGTTGTTGTTGGTGAGCAGCCTGTGTCGTCAACTGCGACACCGCTTGCAGGAGTTGAGTGATTTGCGCCGTCTGTAACTGAATAATTTCCATTAAGTTCGGGTTCGGGGTAGTGGCCATGCTGACCGATTAGGCGCCGCGTATACAAGTAAATTATAACAAAACACAAATGCAATATGAAAGAGGACACTCTGCAACAAAAAAGTCCACAAAATACGTAACAGAATATGTTCCCCCAAAAATCTTATAATAAGGGTGGGTGGGCGGGAGCAATTTCTGCGTGCTCCGACTGCTGCTGTCTGGCTGCTGCAAGCGGGCTGGTCCAAGGTTCTATCACTCCTCGTCGCCACTTTTGTATCCCATCCTCGCCGCCACTTTTGTGTCCCAACTTCGTCGCCGCTTTTGTGTCCCAGCCTCGTCGTAGGTGTCGGTGGCCGAGTGGAATGAGACCGACACGCTGGTGCAGGTACGGAGGGGAGCAGCCAGAAACTAAAAACACTCGAGTAAATTAGAAAGAGATATATATTGCACAGAATGTAACAATACTTAACTTTTACATAGTACTGCAGAACGTTGATACATAGTTGTTAGAGGCCTGCCTAGTGCCTGTACGATAGCAAAGTCTTCACTCGTGCCTATCTGATTACGAAGGTCCTAACTCGTTGCTATCTCAGTCCGAAGTGCTATGTCTTTCCGTGGTGGCCACGAGCGGGGTTCCAGCAGAGGGCGCTCGTGGCTGTCGTCGGAAGAACGCCGCGCCGTGCATACATGGCGGCGCGCGGCGAAAGTAGGTGGCGCGCACTTTGTACTTGTACGACACCACATATATATATATATATTATTTACTAGCTAAAACCCGCGGCTCGGCTCGCGTGTTGGTTGAGTATGATAGATAAGCTATGTTTGAGTACTGTGGTATGAGACTGGTTTTGAAGGATGAAATAAAATAAAATACCTTCTTAAGAAACAAACATTTTTAATCACTTGATGTAATGCGCGAATCGTCAAATCCATTTTTTTAAAGAGATGTATTAAAAGACTTTTCTTTTTTACTGCTTTATTTATTTATTCTTATATGTTCTTATTCGTATGCTTATCCTTACAGAGAAAAAGCTGAAGACATTGTAGCACGCATAGACCGAAGATATGGTCTGTGGCAACACGTTTCGTTGTATGTAACCTCCTTGCTATAGAGTCGCAAACGTCATCGCTAGCCTTCAGTCCGAAATTTTTTATAATTTGACGACTTTCAACCAACATATCTTCCACCCCGTTATAGCTATCGGCATGGAACTGCTATGGTGTACAACGGGAGACTTCGGACAACAATTGCACACAGACCATTCGTTTGCGTTCTGTAGTTTCCGCTGCAGAGCGAAATATTAATATACACACACGTAGAATTTTATATACATCGTAAATTTTCCATCCCAATATACTCCACTCTTTTATCATTATCAACCCTCAAGGAACAATGCAAGCAATAAAACCATTTTCAAACAGTAAATATAATTTTCAAATTATTGTTCTGCATTTCGCTTTATATTCTCCAAATTACTAATCTATCAGATTGCTATAAAACCGCGTCTCAAGTATAAATTAGTAACTGTACAAATATTTAACTCTCTGTGTCTTGTCGTTCGGACGTGATAAGCGTACACCGAACAGACATTCACATTAATATATGTATAGGTAAATAGCTATCCGATCGCCATAAAACCATGCCTAAAGCCTTCCCCGGGTAGATATTAGTAACTGTACAAATTTTTAGCTAGTTATGTCTTGTGGTTGAGACGTGATAAACGTACACCGAACAGACATTCACATTTTATAGATATAGATTTATTTATTTTTTATTTTTTAATATGATAGCGGCGATAATTTTTTCTGTATTTCCAGACACTCTCAAATTTTAAGCTGAGAGTTCGCTTGTTGTTGCCGCTAGTTGGCAGTTTCCCGCGTATTACCTGGTATCGGCTAGGCTTATTAATACGAGTACTTCCGGCGTACGACTCATGAAAATATTTCGCGAGCCACGTTAAACGCCCCTCAGAGTTCTGGGAAACAGCCAGACGACGTTGTGGAGTGTTGGCGCCGTCAGCTAAGAGGCCATATGGGGCGACAATGGCGGCTAGCGCCCCGCCTCTGCTAGTTTTAAAAACTGCTGCCAATTATGGACCAGATGAGGGCCGCGCCGGCCAGGTGCCGGCCAGAGCACCTCGTCTGCAAATTGCTATAGAAGCCGCCCTCGTCTGGAGTTAATTGCCCACGGAGGGTAGCGGGCTTCTCCGAACCTTAGTGGAACTACACGTACTTCACATGCTGTGAAGGCTTGCTCTAAATTTAGAGCAGTCAGGTACTATGTTGTGATAAAAATTCGCTCCTGGAAAATGAAAAAAGAACACCTTGAATTCGTCGACCCAGCAGAGGGAAATTTTATTGACACATTCATGAGGTTGTATACAACACACGATCACACAGGCAGAGCCGTACGCACGTGAGTACAGCCTCCAGAGCGTCCGCAATGTTGGCGTTAGTACCGTGTGTACCTTCCTTTTGCAGCAATGCAAGCTGTAATTCTTTCATGGAAACGATCTTAGAGGTTCCGAATGTAGCTATGTGGAATGGCCTGCCATGCAATTTCTAGTGGCTCAGCTGGGCTAGATTTCGTGCGGCTCATTGAGACCGTCCAACATGATATTTCATGCGATCTCAAACATGCTCAGTGAGGGAGAGATCTGGGGATCGTGCTGGCCAGAGTAGTTGACATACACCTTGAAGAGCACATTGAGTGGTACGGGATACACGTGGACCTGTATTGTCCTGTTCGAAAAGCATATCACGTTGTTGGTAGCAAGACGGGTTAAATGATGGTTCCAGTGCACCGTACACTGTTCAGTGGTCACTAGACGATCACTAGAGGAGGATGGCGAGTATAGAATATCGCTTCTCTCACAATGATGCACGATCATGTCTGCCGTTAGAGTGTTCTCCGCTCACGCCCCAACATCGTTCAGCCCGCCTCCAATTGTGTCATGGTAGGCGTTTATGAAGAGACGAATGGAGACGTGTCGTCTTCAGTGATGAGAGTCGTCGCTGCCTCGGTGCCAATGATTGTCGTATGCGTCCAGGGGAGTGCGAAAATCTAGAGTGTACGCGTCTGAAGCAAACGGGGCCGACACCAAGCGTCATGGTGTGGGGAGCCATATCCTACACTGGTCGTTCTCCTCTGGTGTTCCTTGTGGGAAAATTGAACAGTACACGGTACAATGAAACCATCATTTAACCCGTCTTGCCATCGTCCATGCACTAACAAGGCGATGTACTTTTTCAACAGGACAACGCACGTACATTCTTGCTCTTCTATGTTTACGTCAACTACCCTGCCCATCATCATCCCCAGATCTCTTCCCCAATGAGCTTGTCTGGGACCGGATGAAACGTCATCTTGACGCAGTCTACACGACCGGCAAGAGATCTGGTCCAACTGAGGCATCAGATGGAAATTGCATGGCAGGCCATACCGAAAGACTTCATTCGGCACCTCTACGATCGTCTTCATGAGAAAGTTGCACCCTGCATTGCTGCGAAAGGAGAGTATACACGACACTAACGCCGACACTGTGCACGCTCTGGTGACTGTACTGACGCGCGTACGGCTCTGCCTGTGTGATCGTGTGTTGTATACACCCTCAAGAATGTGTCAATAAAATTTTCCTCTGCTGGGTTGTCGAATTCATGGTGTTCTCTTTTCATTTTCCAGGAGTGTACATGTAGACCAGAAAAAAGAACAAGATCATTTAGGGGATAACACATTAGAACAGTAATCTTTAAGAAATAAGTTCAAAGTATGGTCCGACCATTATTATTTAGGTTTAATTAAGTACGAGGATTGCCTGAAAGAATTGAGCCACTGCACTGTTTTCTTGAACAATTAATTTATTTATGGCATTTAATAAGAATTACACAGACGAATAACGGCCTGCCACAGGGTTCAGCACTAGCACCCGTTCTCTTCGATCTAAATATAGCTGATATGCCAGAACGAAATCACGTAAATTTGGGTATTCAGAAGATCTGGCCATCGCATATCAAAGTAATGATTTCAACAACCTTGGGGGTTGTTACATTGCGAAATAGTATCGGAATAATAACATCGTGTTACGTATGTACGATATCTCAAAATGCTGATGGTCTACAGAAAATGACATGCTTTACCTCTCACACCAGAGTTTTCCAGAAAACTTGGTTAGAGCTATTTGTTCCTTCTGAGCCACTAAGGGCTTCAGTGATCATTTAGCTTTTCTCTAAAAAATCAAACTGTAAAAAATGGTAGGTTTGTTTTTACAGTCAAGACTCAAACTCAACCAGATTCATTTTACTAATTAGTTATTGAATTTCCTATAAATTACTCCTTCACTTTCGGAAAATTTTGAGAAATGTTCAAATGTTTGTAAATCTGTCGGATCAAACTGCGAGTCATCAGTCCTTAGCTTACAAACTACTTAAACCTAGGTAAACTAACCTAACGACAACACACACACCAATGCCCCAGGGAGGAAATTTTGAGAGAAGAGCACTTCATATAACCAGGTGTTGTCTGGGTGTCATGTTTATTTATTCCAGACCCTCGCAAATCATCTCCCCTCCAATCATCATTTTCTCTCTCTACCCATTTCCTCCTTCCCTCCTCGGGCCCATCTCTTCCACCGCCTTCCGTCTCCTCTTCTTCTCTCTGTTCATTAAGCCTGTTCAGTTCATCTCCCCATCCCTATGAAAACTCACATATATCTGACACCTTTCGTGGTGATCAGTGAAAGTCCGTCAAAGTTAATTGCAAGCCACCGTTTTCCATGCACCATACGCTGACCTGCGGTTTATAAAACTTCTCTCCATGAAAACATTCATATGTGAGTGACTGATGAAATAATTAATGAAATTGTGTGAGACTCGGTTGTAAAGGCGCGTTCACATGGTTCAAGTTTAGTTGAACGAGTTTACTTGATCAACAAATGCTGAATGAAAAACGCTGTGTGAACCTTCGTTTCAATTGAGTTGATCAACTTTTTAGTGGATCAATAAAACATTGACCGAGTAAAACTTTTCCGTTCAAGTGGTGATTCAACTATGAGTTGAAGCACGTAGTTACACGTGTAAACCCGCTAGCTGTTTTAAACTTCACTGCGGATGCGGATTGATTGCCGGTGTTTTCCGTATTGTTGAAGCACTGCGTTTTCAAATATCTCACAGAATGAGTGTCAAGTGATCAGAAAGCGTGACTTCTTTTTCCTAGAAAAAAATTTAAAAAAAAAAATAAAAAATAAAAATAAAAGAATGAAGGAAAGAAAGAAAGCTGTACCATAAGCGCTAATGCCTGGGGAGTCATCGTATGGATACTAACGAAAATAAAAATGGGCGGGAAAATGCTTTGCGAGGTATCGTGAAAGAAATGGACATTAGCGGTTTGACCACTACCGACGTAAAAAGCAAAATAAAAAATCAGAACAATGTACAAAAAAGAACATTCATTAGTGTCCAAATAAGAGTGGAATGGGAACCGAGGAATTGTATGTACCCAAATTACTCTGGTATAAAAGAGCAGATATATTTGTGAATGGCGTTACATATTATTCTTCCGACAGTCTCAAAAGGTTTCGATATTCTTCCATGGCCACTAACGCTAGTTCCCTTTAACAAAGCCTCCGAAACTGCCAGTCTGTTTCTTATTAATATCCACTGACGCACCCAAAAACGACGCTTTCGCCCTTTGCTTTTTTCTCAACTCTACTTGTAGTATATCTGTTAAGAGTACGCACCACTTCGCGTACCGCTAATTTCAAATCCATTTTTACTGAATTGATCGATTTCAGTAGAAACATGTGAACAAAAACTTGTTCACGTCGCTTTCAGCTTTTGTTGATCAAGTAAAGACTTGGAATGAAACTTCACTCTGCAGCGGAGTGTGCGCTGATATGAAACTTCCTGGCAGATTAAAATTGTGTGCCGGAACCGGGACTCGAACCTGGGACCTTTGCCTTTCGCGGGCAAGCGCACTACCGACTGTGCTATCCCGACACGATTCACGATGCCGCCTCACAACAGTTTGGAAAGTAGGAGGCGAGGTACTGGCGGAAGTAAAGTTGTGAGGCGGCATCGTGAATCGTGTCGGGATAGCACAGTCGGTAGTGCGCTTGCCCGCGAAAGGCAAAGGTCCCAGGTTCGAGTCCCGGTTCCGGCACACAATTTTAATCTGCCAGGAAGTTTCAAGTAAAGACTTTTAAGTAAACTTGACTTGTCGTAACGCGCCTTAAGGCACCCTCTTGTTGTGATGGTCAAGTGAGCAAAATTTCTTGAGGATAAAAATGAAACTGTAGGTAAGTGTCGAAGTATGTAAATAAAGTAGCCTCTGCTATGCAACATAAGAAAACCTCTTGTTTAGAAGGTCAAGTGTGCAAAATTTCATCAAGATCAGAGTAAAACTTCAGATTTGTATGAAATGCAAACAAACACACATTAAGGGACGTTCTTCTGTATATATAATGAAGACGAGATTAAAAATCGGTACTTGAAGTTTCGTGTTCATGTATTAAGCTATATCAAAGGAATATCAGCGCGCCCCTTTTTAATTCCTACAGTTCCCGAATAGCTGTATATGGCGGGTTGCCTTTAGAGGGGATAACAGCCGTAGTATTTTCGATTTTCTCGATAATTTCAGCTGTTCCTTTGGGTTGCTCCTATGCTTTTTTGTTTTTCAAGTACACCTGCATTAAAGAGAAAAAAAAACATTCAAATCGGCCAAGCCTTTTCTCAGACAAACGCCAGCTATTCATTGTAACTGGTCTTGTTAAAACGCCAGCTGTCGGTGGAAGTGTCAGCTAGCTGTACCTTAGGCTGCGTACACAGTGGCGCCGAAAAACCGTCTACACACACCGGCACCCTATGTTGACTGATAACATCAGCTGACGACGTGGTCACACTGCATCCGATGTAATTTGTCACTTGGTGGGGTTAAGGAGAAGGTTAGGTTGTGTTGTTAGGTTACAATCTATTTTGAGGATCAAATAGATCGGATTTTAATTTCCTGGGGTGCAGTGGATTGCACTACACTTTTATCCCTCAATGTGAATACTACAGTGCAGCTTTTGCTATTAATAAATACATCTAATGCATACGAATGAGCTGCAGTTGTCTCGAAAAAAGAAAGTGGCGAGGATTGTGTAAACTGTCCACAGTTATTGCTACTAAGCTTTACGAATATATGAGATACCGGTAAAGGTAGAAATTTCTATTAAATAGTTGTGCTATTTCGTTGCGTCATTGACAAGAAATTCACAGTAGTTCTGAATTTATTTGAAGTTGTGCAGACATACACCAGTTAACAGCTTTTAAATAAAGGAAAACTACAACAGCTAGGTACGCGTAAGTTTATTGCGTTTCGAGAATTTATTCGTTTTTCTAGTCCATTTCTTTAAAAACGTAAGTTACTTTTTTACGTTTCAGTGTGTGATTTTCTGCCTTTCGTGCATTGAAGTCGTCTTTTTTTAGGTTATTGAACTTCGGAAAATCGGACAGAATAAATCTTGAGGTCTGTACTTTATCCTAATGTTAGTAATAGTATTTTTCTCCGCCTCCTTAAAGGCATTGTGCCTCCTCCATTACACAGAAAATCAGCCACAATAATCATGACTTACACCTATCTTAATACAAAAAGAAATGACGATTTTTGTGTCATGATATTCAGTGTAAATGAAGCAGCCACAATACTTGTAAGTACAGACAGAAATACTGTTTAGTATATAAAAAACATATCAAGGATTGCTATGAACGATTCCGCTCATTGCAGTAACCCCAAAAGACTAAAGCTATGCAAGTGCTGCATAAAATCACACGTGGAAAAGACACAAGTATTTATATAAACAAATGTGCTAAAAGCAAGAAAAAATTCTCAAAATTCGTTTTGCTAAGCATAAAAAATACATAATTACTTAAGTCCATGAATAATACATTTATAGGCTATTCAAAAACATCCGATTATTACGAACAAAATGAAGTAACATTAATCTTCAATGACTGCCATTCAGTACATGTGTGAAACACAAATGTGAAGTTTAGAATAAGATAATTTTGAACACGGTAGCCACTAGAAAGCGGAGGCACAGGTACACATTTGAGGTCATATCATAGAACAGAATCACCACCCTGTTACAGATCGGCATAAACGGTAAGAATGAGTTGTGGACTGGTAATACCAGATTATCAAAAATAAAAAAAAACATGTAAGGGAGCCACTACAGTAATATTAAGATGCGCCACAATTCCGAACTGAACAAATTTTTTCAGCTTATAATTTGAGCCTAAAATTTCTGATAAAGGATTTAACCAACTTGCTGTTGCCAATAAACTGCAATATCAGCCCATGGAATCCAAAATATATCAAGACTAGATGACCCAGTGAACTTTGTATCACTTACCTCTTAATATAAACCATATTCATTTAAATCATGTGTATTTTAGACCCAGTAGCTTTATAAAGGCATCATAAGATAGTCTAAGTATCGGATCGTAATGGGCGGAAAGAGTGGGCAAATCAAGCACACATATCCAGTTAAAAAAATCTTGAATTACACACTTTCTAAAGTATCTTATTCGGTACTTCGGCGCTCAAGCTATCTCCACACCAGATTTCATCACAATAGATTCAGTAGTTTATGTAATGATATATAGACAAATCGGAACACCCGTTCTAGAGTTTTAGCGAGACTAACAAACAGCAATTCATTTTTATCTTTGACAGTTCATATACGGGTTCAGATTGTGTAAAGCGAACTTTACTCTTTCAAAGTATATTTCTAAACGCACCCAAACCCAACACCACAACCAAGTCGTTATTTTACATGCTTTAAGTCTAAATTTTCCTCTCAATATTTCCATATTTTATCACCGTTTAATCCTTCCCTGAACTTCCACGAATGTGACAAGAACATAATCCCGGATATGTGTGCGAGATTTGCCTACTCTTTCCGCCCACTGTCGAGCCGATTATTAGACTATCTGATGATGCCTTTATAAAGAAAGCTACTGGGTCTAAAATACAAACGATTTACATTAATATGGTTTATATTAAGAGGTAATTGATACGAAGTTTACCGGGTCATCTAGTCATCTATTCGACCCGGCAATGCTTCGCAATTGCTAATATGTATGTACTCTTGCTTTGAACGTCAATTTTATCGCAAACGTACGAATGATACTGATATCCCAAAGAAAAGAGCTCTTTCAGTTTTCCACAATTTCTTCTATTTTCTGGCCAACTATTCCAAACTTTTACTTCACTCAGACCTTCCACTCGCTTTGAACGTCGAATGTGCAAAATTTTATCGCAGTCAGATGAATGGTATTGATACTACATAGAAAAATCTCTTTTTTATTTTTTCTGAATTTTCCAGTTTTACGGGAAACTTTTCCAAATTTTTATTTGATGCGAACATTCCTCTTGCCTTCAACATGAAAAGTACCAAATTTTATCACAATTGGACGAACGGTATTGATAGCTCACTAGAAAAAGCTGTTTCAGTTTTCCCGATTTTCCTCTTTTACGGACAACGTTTCCATATTTTATCACCGTTTAAATCTTCCCTGTACTTACACGAATATTTCAAGACTACAATTAGGCAAATCGGTTCAGCCGTTCTCGAGTTTTAGCGAGAGTAACGAACAGCAATTTATTATCGTTTTCTGTCTGCCACAATCTCTTCCCTTCATTCGCTAAACTTATCAGTTTCTGACAGTCCATATTTAGGGTGTGAGAACATCGGTCGATTTGACCGAAGAAAACACATTGATTCCAATTTCACTAATTGTCGTCCGAAATTCGAAAGTTCGGTCGATGAGTTAGACTACACTGTGACCTTGACCATAGTGGAGTAGTGACTTGAAATGATCAGCCGTCTTCCGCCGATTCCGGTCGTCGGTAAAACCCACCGATTTCGGAGCCACTGTAAACAGAGACTTTCACAGGATACCGCTTCTCACCCAATGGCGTGGAACGGTAATTGTTAAGCCGAAGAAAAGATCGTGACATGTAGCACAGTACGACGATGCTTGGGAGACTTTCCAGGGTGCACGGGGTTGGTGAGCTCTACTCCACAAGGCAGTTGATGTGGAGAAAACAGACGCTCCTGCCGGCGACCTGCACTGGGGGCATGGGCTACAGCTTTTCCGCAGGTCCAGCGCCGACCGCGGATTTCCTGCCGTCCTGCTGCCAGGCGGAAATTACCCGCTCCCTGCAAAGCCCACAGCAGTACAAAAAAAAAGGAACAGGCCCATGTCCCGCCTGTCACACTGGCTAAGTGGCTACGACGGTGGAGCCTACAGACCGTCCGTATTTCCCATTTACATCGCAGCCCCGCCTTTCACCTCATAGCGGCCTATGGTCGTTGTGCTGTTCTCACGAGATATATACTAACTGGACACCTAGCAGAAAATGACTAACAAATGCCGCGTGGAAGTAGCCGAGCGGTTTGGTGCGCCACCTTACAGTTCGCGGGGCCTCCCGCGTCGGAGGTTCGAATCCTCCCTCGAGCATGGATGTGTGTATTGTCCTTAGGTTAGTTTAACTTAGTTTAAGTATCCAGAATGAAACTTTTCACTCTGCAACGGAGTGTGCGCTGATATGAAACTTCCTGGCAGATTAAAATTGTTTGCCGGAACCGGGTCTCGAACCTAGGACCTTTGCCTTTCGCAGGCAAGCGCTCTACCGACTGAGCTATCCCGACACGACTCACGATGCCGCCTTACAACTCTACTTCCGCCAGTACCTCGCCTCCTACTTTCCAAACTTCAGAGAAGCTCTCCTGCGAACCATGCAAGACTAGCATTCCTGGAAGAAAGGATATGTTGGAGACATGGCTTAGCCACAGCCCAGGGATGTTTCCAGAATGAAACTTTTCACTCTAAATTCTGGAAACATCCCTAGGCTGTGGCTAAGCCATGTCTCCACCATATCCTTTCTTCCAGGGGTGCTAGTCTTGCATGGTTCGCAGGAGAGCTTCTCTGAAGTTTGGAAAGTAGGAGGCGAGGTACTGGCGGAAGTAAAGTTGTGAGGCGGCATCGTGAGTCGTGTCGGGATAGCTCAGTGGGTAGAGCGCTTGCCCGCGAAAGGCAAAGGTCCCAGGTCGAGTCCCAGTTCCGGCACACAATTTTAATCTGCCAGGACGTTTCTTCCTTTGTGTGTAAGACTAGGGACTAATGACCAAAGTAGTTTGGTCCCATAGGATTACAAACATTAGAACTTTTTTTTTTTACTAACAAATTCGTGGGACTCTCCATCGGTTATGCTGGAATTCAATATGGTGTAGGCCCACCATTGGCCTTGATGACAGCTTCCACTCTCGCAGGCATACGTTCAGTCAGGTGATGGAAGGTTTGTTGGGGAGTGGCAGTCCATTCTTCGCGGACTGCTGCACTGAGGAGAGGTATCGATGTACGTCGGTGACACCTGGCATGAAGTCGGCGTTCCAAAACATCCCAAAGGTGTTCCATAGGATTCAAATCAGGACTTCTACCACTCAATTAGAGGGGTGTTATTGTCGTGTAACCACTCTGCCAAAGGCCGTGTATTATGAACTGGTGCTCGATCATGTCGAAAGATGTAGTCGCCTTCCCCGAACTGCTCTTCAACAGTGGGAAGCAGAACGGTGCTCAAAACACCAATGTAGGCCTGTTCTGTGATAGCGACATGCAAAAAAGGGGTGAAAGCTCCCTCCATGATAAACACCACCGCCTCCGAATTTTACTGTTGGCACTTCACATGCTGGCAGATCACTTGCAAAGAGCTTTCGCCATACCCACACCCTACCATTCGATCGCCACATTGTGTACCGTCATTCCTTATCCACAGAACGTTTTTCCATTGTTCAATTGTCCAATGTTAACACTCCTCAAGTGAGGCGTCGTTTGGTATTGACCTGCTGATGTGTGGCTTATGGGCAGCCGCTCGGCCATGAAATCCAAGTTCCCTCACTTCGCGCCTAACTGTCATAGTACTTTGAGTGGATCCAGATGCAGCTTGAAATTCCTATGCGATGGTCGGGATATCGGAGCTTTGTTTTATTCGTTGCGTTCTTGGCAGTGGACTCTTCGCTAGGAACAGGGGACTGATGACCTAGCTGTTTAGTCCCCTAGAAACCAATAACAACAATAATAATAACAATGGTTGGGATAGATGCCTGCCTATTACACTGTACGGCTTTCTGCAACTGTCGGCGGTCTCTGTCAGTCAACAGACGAGGTCAGCCTGTACGCTTTCGTGCTGTACGTATCCCTTCACGTTTTCACTTTACTACCACATCAGAAACAGTGACCTAGGAGTGTTTAGGAGTGTGGAAATCTCGCGTAGAGACGTCTGACCGAAGTGACACCCTATCAGCTGATCACGTTCGCAATCCTTGCGTTCCGCAGAGCGCCTCACTCTGGTCTCTCACGTTGTCAATGACTGCTGAGGTCGCTGATATGGGGTACCTGCCAGTAGATGGCAGCACAGTGCACCTGATATGAAAAACGCATGTTCTTGTGGCTGTCCGGATACTTCTCATCACATTGTGCATATAAACTGAAGAGTCAAAGAAACGGATATACGTATGCGTATGCAAACATGGTGGTGCTGGACGGTGCTGCGTTCGGGAACGCATATATAAGACAACAGGCGTTAGATCGGTTACAGTTGCTACAATGGTAGGTTATCACGATTTAAGTATGTTTGAATGTGGTGTTACGGTCGGCGCTCGAGAGATGGTAAACAGCATCTCCGAGGTAGCGACGAAGAGGAGACTTTTCCGTACGACCATTTCACGCGTGCATTGTGAATATCGTGAAACCGGTGAAACTTCAAATCTCCGAGATGGCTTCGGCTTGACAAAGATCCTTCAAGAACGGGATCAAAGACAATCTTTCAACTTGGCAGAAGTACAGTGTACCCTCCGTAACGCACCTTACGGTGGATTCCGGAGTATCTATGTAGATGTAGAAGTGCAACCCTTCCGCAAATTGCTGCAGACTTCAATGCTCGGCCATCAACGTTGTGTTTACAGTCACACACACGTAGCCCCAGCTCCCGTATCTGATATTCCTACGTATTACACGGTGCGAGACGAGTCTAGCACGTCCTGTCTTGAATTAAGCTCTGATTTGCTCCACTGTTGCCATTCGGTCGGTATTGACATTGTGTCTGAGATTTACCGGTGACGATGATCGATGGTGCCTGGACAGCCTGTAGTTCCTCTATTGTGGACTGCGACAGCGTCAGCCAATCATTCACAATACATCATCGACACGGTTGAACGTGTGAAGTCGGGAGTGAAACGTGGACGAAAATCAGTTCAGATAAGAAGAGGACTGCAGCTTCTGAAATGTGAAGCTACATAATATTCTCAAGATTATGCAGGAAGTTGGTGAAACTATTGAGGAGATACTGAAAATCAGGAAAGTGTTTGGAGTGAAAATTCCAGAGGAGGGCCAAGAGACTAATACAGTGAGCAGGTTCCAAAAGATGTAGGTTGTTATTCGGAGATAAAGAGGCTTGCACAGAATGGAGTAGCGTGGATATCTGCAACAAACTACTGTTAGAACTGAAAAACGCAACAAAAATAACAACATCCCTCTGGGCTGACAAATGCCCACAAAGAGGGTGGAGCCTTACATCTTTACTTGTCATCCAGATATTTCACGCAGTCTTACTTGGCAGTTTCTCATGTTCCCTTGTAAGCACTGTGTAAGAAATACACCAAACGCAAGTTTTAGTGGCAACTTAATTACATAAATGCAGCAGTCAAAAATGTTATTGAATGTATCTTATCGGCTGTTACTCACATACTGCGTCTTACTCGGAAATAGATGATCTCGGCTCTGCCTCACTGTTGTTCGATGTACGCCGCCCTTCGGCGAAGCATCGCGCTTATGCAATCTGGCGGTGGCGTCCCCACTTCGTGTTACGTAAGCGAGAGATCAAACGGCAGACTGCACTGTTTACAAGCCACGTAGTTGCAGAGCTTACCTATCTTTTATATAGTGTTAATTTAATTACCGTATCTAAGAAATTTCAATGCTGTAACCATAAAGTAAAAAACAGAATATTTTAGGTGATGGACACTTGATATCTCCTCCTGGAAGTGTGTCCACCATGATACAAATTGCTATCCCCAAATTAGTTTTACTGAAAATTCGACAGGCATAAGACGTTTTACGCACTAAATCCCATGAAATGTAGATTATATGGAATGTTACATAACTACGTTAATTTTTAAATAACGTTTTCATTATCTTTATATTTATGTTCAACTTTTGTTACAACATGTCATCTGCAACATGAACGGCAGTTTTTGAAATGTACACTTAACATTAAATAATGGTGATATCATGAAGCTGCGACGTACGGCTTTGATATGACGATGAGGTGAGAGAATAATGTGTTGCTCATGTGTTGGCTCGATTTCCCAGACCACCGCTTTGAAAAACATTTGCGCGTAGAAGCATAGTAGGTATTCCGCCCAATGCAACTGTGTGGTAACGTAACTGTAGACCTGCAGGTCATCTATTTACACTAGTTTGTCATATTTGGATAAACCGTGTGTGTAAAACAGGGTTATAAAGGTATTTGTTTGATGTACATTCAAATAATGAGAACACCACTGTGGTGAACGTAATTTGACTGTGCACAACCTACATTCCATTCGTCTTAGAGAGTGATGATTGAGGAAAAAAAGTGACATATTGTAAATAAAATACAGGAAGTATTTGTTAAGCATTATGTTTTGCTTTCTGCTATTAAATTTGAAAGAAGGAAGTCTGTACTTTATGTGAAAAAAAAATTTCACACTCTCATTCACTTCATCATAAGCGCCAAATAATTAAAATTCAAAAACGCAGAGCTCACATGATTTCTGACAGGCTCGTGACGTCAGACTGCTTAAGGAAAGGTATATTGTATTCAGGAATGAACTACACTATCGGTTATTCAAGAGGTAACGCGATGAAGGGCCGGAGATTTGAGATCCGAATTTATTATATATATATATACATGACAACCACCACCAAGACCAACAGAGGACAACGCTGCACATTATTTTATGGTAATCCACTGTCCCCTCCCTCCTCCCAAAAAAACCCAGCTACCATCACAACAACGAAGGACAGCATTAAATACAGTTCTTTATATTCGAGAGTTGGCTTTATTCACAACCGATACAAAAGCGTTACATGTTTGCACCTGCTACTATCCCTTCAAAGTCGTCACCAGCGTTGTGCAGAACCCGTTGTAAGAGATGTGGAAGACGTAGTATACCTTTAGGAGAGCCTGTTCTGTTGACGGTGGGAATGGAGCGGCGTACTGCCTGTCGAAACTCTGGAAGAGTTCTGAAGCGAATGCCACGTAGTGGTTCCTTAATCTTCGGAATCAAGTCATAGTCACAAGAACATAAGTCCGGGGAGTATGGTGGATGGTACAGTACTTTCCAGTCCCATCGTGATGCAATTTTTCCCTTGCCCAGGCGTTCCAATACGATGCGAAGGAGCACAGTCGTATGCGCTAATCTGGTTTCGTGGGCGAGCTCTCGATTCGTCCGGCGTCGATCACTGACCACTAGCGTGGTAACAGTATGCACTACTTCTTCAGAGACGGTAGGATGACCTGCCCTATGCATATCTGCAAGAGTTTGCAGATCTTCGTTGAAAGCTTTTACCCAACGTGCCACTGTTCTGTACGGCGATACCGATTGCCCGGACGCCTCTTAAAGACCTTGATGACACTGTCGTGCTGTACGACCTCTGGAACATTCAGTTTTGCTCCAACTCCGTTGTTCCTGTTTCGAAAACGTAGTAACACCATTATGTTAGTTCGCTCGCTCACAAGTGACTGTATATCCCATGATAGTGCGCACGCCGGTAACGTGGAACGTGCGGATTCATTTTCTCAGAGGTAAGGTAGCTATGTCAACAACGAGTGCTATCACCGACAATAGCAGAGTCCGTTGCATAGCATCTCCGCAGCAGTGTTGCCACTATTTACATTCTAGCCCTGGTGAGCAGCGCCTGTTCGAAACGCGTTGCAGCGTTTTAAATCAAACAAATGCAATGAAGTGAATCGTAGCAGTAATAATGAATTTTAATTATTTTGAAGTCTTTGTACAGAGACTGTTGTTGTTGTGGTCTTCAGTCCGGAGACTGGTTTGATGCAGCTCTCCACAATACCCTATCCTGAGCAAGCCTCTTCAACTCCACATAAGAACGGCAACCTACATCTGTCTGAATCTGCTTACTGTATCCATCTCTTCTTCTACTTCTGTGGTTTCTACACCATACACGCTAAGTACACAATTCCTTGATGTCTAAGAATGTGTCTCGCTTCTTTTAGACAAGGTATGCCAGAAATTCCTTTTCTCCCCAATTCTGTTCAGTACCTCCTCATTAGTTACGCGATCCACCCACCTAATCTTCAGCATTCTTCTGTAGCACCACATTTCAAAAGCCTTTATCCTCTTCCTGTCCGCACTGTTTATCGTCCATGTTTCACTCCCATACAAGGCAACACTTCACACAAATGCCTTCAGAAAGGAGACACATGATGGAAAATGCAGCCCCAAATCAAGTGAGGAAGATAATGAAATCAGGATTGCGTGTTGCCCCTCTTTATGGCTATAACCGCTACTGCACGCCTCGTCATAGAAATAAAGAGGATTTGGATCAGCTGATTTTATCTTTGAATGGAGTCGGGTGCTGTATCCCCTACCAATCGGTCAGCAACCATCGATTACAAGTTTTAGATAGGCAGCAGATGGGGAGATCATGGAGGCAAAGGCAGCGATGCAATCCGATGGCCGACCAATAAGTGTTGGTCACTGTGTGACACGTATAGTCGCGCATTCTGCTGCTAAAATGTGGCCGTCACCAAGCTCCGAAAGTATGGGAGGACAAAAGGCTGCAACACACCAATGGCTGATTAGTGTCGCGGCAATGCGTGTTAGGGAAATGTGAGAGTATGAACCCAGTACCAGTCAAAACCACAATTCCGAGATCAGGGCCGGACGGAATGGCGATGTGCAAGGAAACAATTCAACAGTCCCTCACCACAGAGCGACTCTGATCTTTCGAGACTAATCCAACTATCGACGTGGTGCTGACATAATCGACATTTGTCGGTAAACGCAACACAAATCCCTTATTTTCTTTTTTATTATTATTTATTTATTTATTTAAAATCTCAGTACAATTTCATCAAGAGAGTTTATTGTGATTTTCATCACTCATTGAAATAAGTTAACTGTTCTAGCGTTAGCCTCGCGGTTTAAGACGCCGCTTTGCGATACGGGGAGGTAGGTCCATCCTGGCCTCAGATCAGATCCGCGCCGTATATGCGACGGCCAGATTGGATATCAATTTCAGGCGGTTTCCCAGATTCCACTGCGTGAAAGCCTATATGTTTCCCAAATTCCTCCACAGTAAAACATGTAGGAAAACCTGCGCACCATTTCACATATGTAACACTGTACGAAGACAATTGAGTGACATATATTTCTTCTCGGGGACAAATTTCTCTTTTTCAAGAATTCTTTTCTACCCATTGCCATTCTGCATTTTATATCCTCTGTACTGTGACCATCATTTGTTATTTTACTGCCCAAGAAACAAAACTCATCTACCTCCTTTATTGTTTCGTTACCTAATCTAATTCCTTCAGCATCACCTGATTTTCTTAGACTGCACTCCATTACCCTAGTTTTTCTCTTGTTAATCTTCATCTTATATGCACCTTTCAGCATACTGTCCATTCCGTTCAACTGCTCTTCCAGGTGCTTTGCGGTCTCTGACAGAAATACTGTGTCGTCGGCAAAACGTAATGTTTTTCTATCTTCACCCTGAACTTTAATTCCTTCTCCAAATTTCTCCTTGCTTTGTTTTGTAGCTTGTTCAGTGTACAGATTGAATAACATTGGATGCAGGCTAGAACCTTGTCTTACAACCTTCCGAACTACTGCATCCCTTTCATGCCCTTCAACTCTGACAACCGGTGTCTGGGTTTTGTACAAGTTATAAACAACTTTATGCTCCCTATATTTTACTCCTGCATGCTTCAGAGCTTGAAAGAGTTTATCCCAATCAACATTGTCAAAAGCCTTCTCCAAATCTACAAAAGCTAGAGATGCAGGTTTGCCTTTTCTTTATCTTCATGGATAAGCCGTAAAATGAGTATTGCCTCCCGTGTTCCTACATTTCTCCCGAACCCAAACTGATCTTCCTCGACATCGGCTTCTACCAGCTTTTCCATCCTGTTGTAAATAATTCGTATTAGTATTTTGCAACCGCGACTTAGTAACTAATGGTTCTGTAATTTTCACACCTGTCTGCACTTGTTTTCTTTGGAATGGGGATTATTACACTTTTCTTAAAGTCTGAAGGTATTTCTTCTGTTTCATACATCTTACACACCAGGTGAAATAGTTTTGTCATGGCTGGCTCTTCCACAGACTTCAGTAATTCTGAGGGAATGTTGTCCACTCCAGGAGCCTTGTTTCTACTAAGTCTTTAAGTACCCTGTCAAATTCTTCTCTCAGTATAGTATCTCCAATTTCATCTTCATCTACTTCCTCTTCCCTTCCTACAATATTGTCTCGATTTCCTTTGTAGAGATCCTCAATATACTCTTTTCACCTTTCAGCTTTCCCTTCTTTGCTGAAAAGTGATTTCCATCTGTCCTTTATATTCACACAGCTACTTTTCTTGTCTCCAAATGTCTCTTTTATTCTCCTGTATTCTTCTGCAGTCTTGTATTTGCCTTCTGGCCACTCCTGCTTAGCTATTTTGAACTTCCTATCAATCTCATTTCTTAGTCATATGTACTCTACTTTCCTTGTTTCATTTACTGCAGTTTTATATTTTCTCCTTTGATCAATTAAATTTAATATCTCCTGTGATATCCAATGATTTCTTTAGGTCTTGCATTTCTACCTAGTTTGTCCTCTACTGCCTTCACTATTTCATCTCTCAGTGCTACACATTCCTCCTCTACTGTTTTATTTCCCCCCGTTTCTGTCAATTGTTGCCTAAAGGTGCCCTTGAAATTCTTAAGAACTTCAGGTTCCTTTAATTTATCCAGATCCCACCTCCTTATTTCCCTACCTTTCTGCGGTTTTTTCAGTTTCAGCCTACAGTTCATGACCAATAATATATGGTCATAGTCTATATCTACCCGTGGGTAGGTCTTACAGTTTAAAACCTGGTTAAATCTATGTCTTACCTTTATAAAATACCTTCTGTTGTCTCCTGGTCTCGTGATTGTTAAAGCAGATGTTTGTTTTGATTAAATTATGTTCCATGGATAATTCACCAGGCTGCTTCCTCTCTCATTCCTTTTGCTCAGTCCGTATTCATCTAGAATTTTTCATTCCCTTCATTTTCCAGTCTCCCATCACAATTAAGTTTTCCTCTACCTTAATTGTCTGAAAAATTTCGTTTACCTAGTCTTACATTTATTCGATCTCCTCATCAGCAGAGCTAGTTGGCATATAAACCTGTACTATTGTGGTCGGTGTTGGCTTCGTGTCTATCTGGACTACGATAATGCGATCACTGCGCTGCTCATAGTAGTTTACCCGTGTTTCTATTTTCTTATTCACCATCAGACCTATTCCTATAATATCTCCAAATGAATTTGTATTTATGATCCTGTACTCACCTGACCAGAAATCCTGTTCTTCCTGCCACCGAACTTCACCAATTCCTACTATATCTAATATCAAACAATCCATTTCTCTTTTTAAATTTTCTAACCTCCCTCACCGATTAAGGGACCTAACATTGTATGCTTCGATCCGTAGAATGCCAGTGTGTATTCCCTGATGATCACTGCCTCCTGAGCAGTCCCAGCCCGGAGATCCGAATGTGAGACTTTTTTACCTCCGGAATATTTTACCCGAGAGGATGCCATCATCATGTATTTATACAGTAGAGCTGCATGTCCTCGGGAAAAGTAACGGCTGTAGTTTCCCCTTGCTTTCAGTCGTTTGCAGTAACTGTGTGGTAAAGGCACAAGGCCGTCTCAGTCAATCATCCAGACTGTTGCCCCTGTAACTACTGAAAAGGCTGCTGCCCTCTTCAGGAACCACACGTTCGTCTGGCCTCTCCACAGATACCCCTCTGCTGTGGTTGCACCTACGGTACGGCTATTTGTATCATTGAGGCACGCAAGCCACCCCACCTCGGCAATATCTGTGGTTCATGGGAGTGGTGAAATAAGTCAACTATTTTAAATAAGCTTTGATGTATTAATTTCTACATGCGTCAAAATAATATGGGAGCCAGTTGAGATATCTAGATTCTGAAGTGTTGTCATAGAAAGAATGAACTGAAATGGTTGGACGTCTTTGTGTCGTAGGGGAGACAGTGGTAATAACAGAGAGTTGCTCCAGAGGGGGTTGCTGTTGACTTGTGTTTACTCTAGCAAACGATTTACTCTAGCATTTGGCTCCATATAGGGTAGCGAACACGTAGCGCAATGCAACAACGACGTGACTTTCCCGAAGCTATGGCTGAAGAGCCACAGAAAGGTTGGAAGCGGGACAGAGACAGACGGAGGTGGTTGGAGAACTTTTATCGTTGTTAGGCAACCGGTTTCAGTCTACTTGTGAGACCATCTTCAAGCGAACTGCAATACAATAATATTACAATTGTTAACAATGATATACATAAGACGATATTATGGTAACTAACAGTAAAAAAATAACAAAATGAAATACCCATGACAGCCGATTTTGGACGAGTGAGGAACTGTTGACCATGGAAATCAACTGCAGAATGCTGCAGTGACGCCAGCCCCCCTCATGCGGCATTACATCACTGACATCAATCATGTACTTATTATTATTTTTGTTACCTTATAGGCTATAGTTGTGATATAAAAAAGGAGACAGATATACAAGAGCATACAGAGTATTACATTCGTAATATGGCCAGCGAGTTTCTTCAAATGGCCATTAGAGGGCAGTTAGCTAAAAAATGTGATAAAACCAAGTGTTTTTCTTTTTACTTAAAACACTTTTAAAAATATAATTTTATTAACGATCGCTGTTTGTCCAGAAATAGAATATGAGTTGGCAAAATAGTAAAGGAAACTCAGCACCGTTAAGTGAAACCAAGGAATGGGACCTATGACGTAGTTCTCAGATTCACTGTTGCTCCCTCCTGACACTGAAGGCAGTGGTTTAATGTTGTGAACTGTGACTCTGCGGCTCGTGTAATTCAGAACTAGAGAGGCGGCGCGTGTCAGCTCTTTGCCTGCTGCTAGAGGTATAGGCAGGCGGGCGGCCGTCGTCCGTTATGAGGTGGCGAGAGAGCGCGCACACGCCAACAGGTGGTCGCCCCACCAACCGCGCGCTCTGCTCATTGCCCACACCAAGGAGGCTAGAATACAGGGAGACGCCCTTGCGCTGAAAAAGTGAAGCCTGCCTCCGCCATATTGCTGAGTCTTGGAGACGAGTTGGTATTGTAGATAGGGTTACCAAACTTTCAAAGTAAAAAACCGTGGGGGAGTATCATAGATAATCTTTATTTCAACCACAACACCTTATTCTTTTACAAAATCATATTTCTAACATCCTCGAATTTTCTTAAATAATTCTTTGTTGGTTTTGATATTGTGATAGAACTGACAGCAAGTGATATCTTTGTAGTTGTAACTGTTGGTCAACAAATGCCTTACACATTCTACAGACATTCGATTTTTTCATTAGTCGATTGTATATTTAATAATGAAAATACTCTTTCCACAGTGGCATTGTGGGCAGGGATTGCGAAAAAGTACTGAACAATTTTTAAAAGTTCTGCATATTCATCTCTTGCACGACGATTCATGAACTCACACCATCTATCAGGTACAGTTTTTTCCAAAAATGTTGGCCCAGTTTCGGATTTGAGCTGTTCACACAGAAACGTTTTTAGGCGAGTTACCTCATCAAACAATTCAATGTCATTCACAATAACGTTTCTCTTTCTCAAGTAGGCAACAATACTTTCCACACTTTCCCAATCAACTTCCTTGTTTAGAGTTAACCAATTGAATACAGTTAATCCCTCATACTGCCTCATCCACTTACTAATGTAATCACTACATACAGTATAAAAAGCGTTCATGTCTTTCCTGAAGATGTGAACAACTTGGTCATTGTCACATTTAGAGATGACATCTCTTAGGGGAACGAAGTTATTTTTAGCTCTCTCTTGTAGACTTGACGCAGTATCAGAGAGTACAGAATACATTTCTACGACATTCTTTTTTTCACCATCAATACATAGTATTTCTATTTGTATAGGTAACTGGAGACACTATGTAGAAAATTGTAATTATGCCGTGTGCCGCGACAGACGACACTCATCTGGTTGTCAGCTTGTTTTTATCTCCCCAGTTTTACTCTGTCAAATCACACTTGACACTACAGAACAACATTTTGACGTGGAGGACCAAAAAACTCAGGGGATTCTTACTGTTTTGGATGTTTGTAACCGGGGGCCTGAAATAGAGCTTAAAAAGCGGGTGGACCCCAGAAAAACCGGGTGATTTGGTAACCCTACTTGTTGAGCTGATGTTTCAGGTCACTTAAAACAGGAATAAAACGTCCGGCGGTTTTGCCGTGATGTAAAACGTGTTAAAAGAGTGCAAATTAGCCGTTCACAATTACGTTTTCTAGTATATTATGGTGAGTATTTATAACTATTCATTCAAGAAGTATATTGTTTGTAAGTCCATACATTGCACTTATTGTCCGTTCAATGCATTAACAGTAAGAGGGTCGACTTAAAGCATAGGTTTAACGGAGAAATAGCATTTCACAACACACCAAGATGGCAGACAGGCTTCAACTAATGTATGTGCTTGGCATACATAACGCCATCTCCCTTTATTTTAACCTCCTTGGACCAAACGCAGACAGCACGCGGGAAAATTTTAAACCCGGCCTTATCATCACTTTTTGTTCTATGCAGCAGTGTACTGTACATACAATACTGACATTCTCCCGCTCATCTTGAATTGCAAAGACAAGATATACAAGTTTGATCACTTTAACCGCAACACGCAACACCTTCTACGGCTTATACAAATAACGTTTTCATCATCTTCTCCGGTCTGTTCCCTAGCCCAGTCGTTCCTTTTCTTGTAGCTAGTAGTTTTTCCACACCTCCCCCTCTCAATTATTCGCTGGGAAAACCTCAGCGTTTACCGTATAAAACACACTTATTACACAGTCATAAGGCAAAACTGATAACACACATTTTGAAGTTACTTTTCAAGCGCATGAAAAAGCATGTAGAGAAAACTGTTTCGCCATCGAAATCCACCTTGGACCACGCATATTTTTCTTGTCCAGCCAGACATTACCATCAACTGACCTAAAACCATAACAATCTACATATCTCATAATCTGACACACGGCTGGATTGTTTTATATGACGCCAAAAGTAGATGTCAAGCCACAGTCATTAATAATCACGTGATGAGTTTCTTCGTTGTGACCCTTCATTCTCAAATGTATGAAGGGTGCTTTAAAACTAAAATATCGTATCACGAAATCAGAAAATTTCATAAATTAGTAGTTAACATAATTCTTTTTGTACGGTGGGATAAAAGAGAAAAAGATTGGGGTAATATCTTTAAAGTTCGAGAAAGTTAATTATCTGAAAGTCAGTACAAACGTTTCTAACTTTTTCACTTCTTTCTATCTTTCGTCCTGTTCTCAAGACACTTCTTGCCAATGTTTTTATTTGTGATGAAAAAAAAAAAAAAAAAACACTGCACGTGAGGGGCCGTATTGCTTTGTACCTCGTCATCGTATGAAGACAAGAGTTTTCACTAACCTGATATCATCATTCGCTGCTGTTGTCCCTGCGCAGAAGCAGCACTCAAGTCATAGATTCGCTGTTTCTTGACATGAGGCTGAAATAGTAGTGCAGTTTGACTACGTTTTACTGCATTCACATATGTCATACGAAACTTAGGGATGCCAGTGGCTTTTCTTCTTTTATTTATAGTTCACTACTCCTATACAGAAAGCCATAAAAGTGTAATAGAAATTCAGAAGTTTTTGAAATCTTAAATTATACGCGATACATGCACTCGTTTGACATACATGTTTTCCGACTGAGGCACTTAGCTCGACTGAGTGCGACAGGAGCTATACTCCGCGCCAGTGGCTACATTTTGAAACATAACACAACACAAAACAATTACATAATACAAACAGTCATATTTAAATAAATTGCGGTGTATTAAATATTGATAAAAGTGCTGGAGGGTTTTGGAGGACTGAGACTACTTGTAAGAGCCAATCAGATTTTAGATGGAAACATGAGCGAAGTTTTCCCACGGGATACTTGTTCACATGACCATATGCTCTCTGTTTCACTCACACCTCAATATAGTAAAAGGTATTTTACCAAATAAAAATATGAAAGAGCAACTACATGGGTACAGATCAGCCCCTTCACAATTTATAATGAAGAATACATTTAACCAGGAAACTGAAGCAATGTTGCATAAAGGAATTTGCATTACCACCAACTTGATGCTAGATTCAATGTTTACATTGTCAGACAATATTAATTCATACAGATTATAAAAATGGATGTATTGATGTATGTCCTCCTAAACTACTGCACCTATTTCAAAACAAACCTGGTACCCATATTCCTTAATATGAGAGAACAGCAGCTGTGGAGGAAAAAAACTCACATACGTCACATAGTACAGGAGATATGAGGTCATAAACAATGAAAACTGACCTATCATGCAACGCGCGAATAATGAAACTTCATTCATTCAATTTTTGAGAATGGCAGTACTTAGCAACTAGTAACGAAGTTGAAACATAATTTCAGACCTTTACAAAAGTTTTTCTCTTTGACAACCCCAGAAAATTGTGTTCAAACAGTAAAACTCAGGCTTTCGGCTTTACATCGCAATTTATTATTTTTACACTACCGACTGTATTCGTAAGGCATTTTAGAGACCTTACATACCCTTACAACTGAATGTTCTTCCGGAATTATGTCATAGTTAGGAGACATGACGTCAAAAATAATGAAATGCATGAAAATCTGTCTCAAAATGTATGATAATGTGATTTATTATGTCTCTATTACCAACTCAATTAGCAACAGATTTCGGAGACAGTTTCCTAATATTCCATTATTCGAACCTGGAAAATTATAATGTTGTACAACATATTATTTGGGAGGCAGGATGTCATTCGGATTCAGCTGCATGAAAACGAAACTCAGATCAAATATTCAAATTTTTATATTAAACGTAAGATACCAAACTGCGGAGATCATCGGTTACTGCACTTCCGCAGTACGCTAAGGATGTACTTTTCCCTTATAGTGTATTTCTGAAGTAAAGGCATTTACGGTTAAATCAATTACCAGAAGGAAGTCACAATCGTTTAGAGCAGTGGTTCCCAAATTGTGGGTCTATTCAGGAGGTTCGTCGGACGAGTTTGAAATTTTTTCCGATTATAGGAAAATATATGCACGTTCATTTCAAGAGAAAAGGTTTATAATCTGAAAAGTTACATAGACAACCCTTTCTAAATAAGAAACTAATCTGGCTAATACGTACTCAGGCGGATAAACATGCAGTCGTAGCACTCTTTCGAAACTGCAATACGGCAACATCGCGTCACTTTCACTTGTGACAAGTGTTACATGAGAAACCTTCCAGAGATTTATTCTTTCTTCGATTTCTGTACTTTATTTCCTTGTTGTTTTATGTATGTATTCGTCGTTATAGTGGTGCTTTACTAGATTTTATACAGTTTTTGTATTCTGTATTGTTTCACTATAGGCGCGTTGATAAGGACTGCATGGTCCCATATCGAGTGGGGTGGGAAGCTGTCGAGTGTTTAGAAATACAACTTTCAATAAATTAATTGCATCTACAACTATTTAACTATTCGAGCGTGCACAGTTTTTTTATTTTATTTTTTATTTATTTTTACAAAAACATATTGCGTGGTAAACTAATGAGTATCAATCCAGATAAAGTATCATTAACACCAAGACTAAACAGTACCAAAAATCTTATTAAGTTTACCATTTAATTTGTATAAAAAAATAAAAGAGAGAGAGAGAAAATATAGTTTGTTTTTATATATCCCTTCACCAGTTTCAAAAGTCTTACTCGACACAGCAATTGAATCAAATACCGTATGTTTAACATTACAGATAATTTTTGCTACTCCTAATCGCCATGGAATTTATTGGGTCCCAGAAAGATTGTGGGTCACACTGCTATAGAGGATAGTAAAGCGAGCACTTTGAGATTCAGAAACACCGTTTTTTTCATTGGCACAAACAAGCTGGTCGCAGCCGATGGAAGCTAAGTTCGCGTCTCTGCGCAAGAGCTGGGAGGGAGCTCCGAGTTCAGAATGATGTGGTGCCATTGTTTTGTCCCATTGCTTCTGAAAGGGATGTGACTGCTGCTGTATCTGACTCCACACTCTATTCTCGCAAGTGTTTATTTCACAGGAAAGTTGGCGGCTGCTCTTTGGTAAACCTCCACTCACCATCGCTTGATTTGCAACCATGCACGCAAGTCCTTGTCGAGTACCATATCCAGCTCTACGTAACTTGAGCGAGAAAGCATCTCTTAAATGCCTGTCGACGCTGATGAAGAACGTCCGGTTGTCAGATTCCCACCTATACACGTTGCTACACGGTATATTAAATGTACGGGGTTTTTCTAAATGATACCGACAAACTTCGTGGCCTGGTAGATGATAGCTTAAGGGACAAAATGAGGCAGAGAATCAAACGTCACCACCGGCGCTACCGAGCGTGGGTGACGTTTCTGGACACGGGTTCCGTACCTCATTTTGTTCCTCAAACCATATTCAAACACCCCACGAAGTTTGTCGGTATCATTTAGACTCACCCCGCATATCTGCAAACCTTTGTAAAAAAAGTTAGTTCCATCTTCGCATACCAGCCGAAATATGTAACAAGTGGTAAACTCTACCGCGGATACATCACAGACGATTGTGAATTGTATTTCAAGGCAGTCTCTTCAAGGTCAACGTGGTAGACAGTTACTTTTTAGAATAATAACAAATGTACCAACGCGTATTTTAATCTCGTTGTCTGTCAATATCTCACGGCATCTAAAAGTACCCATAAGTATCTTTACTCAAACTATTCGGTGCAGTATCTTGAAACATGTGTATAATTTTTAGTCGAATGGTTAGGGATAGACTGCATACAAAAGATCATAGTCCCCCCTGTTCTGGTGTGCCACAAATGGAATAGGAAGGGGGTTAATGACGCCCTGACTACTGTAGAGCAGTTTTCTTCCAGGAAGGTTACAATATAAATGTCGTATCGCATTAGTGATAGAGATCACCACTGAAATCTTTCCTTCCGAATATGTCAGAGTTGTGCTATGAGTATTTTTGAGTGTAATGGATACGTGTATGTGTGTACTGTAGTGTAATGATTAAGTGGTGTATGATGATGATGATGATAATGGGGAAAAGAGGGGTGAAATTCGACGCTAGTACATAGCCTGCTTCTCTCGCATATCATCAACGGGTTTGTATCGTAAGAGGTTCCCCTCGCTTATTAATTTCACTAAACGAGAGAGCGATAACATAACAAAGAGTAGTGGAACCATATTATGTCTTCCCCGGCACCTTATGTACGTGATTTTGCAGTTTATTTAAACGAAATTATGTGGTGTTTACTACTCATGCAAGTAAGGCGTATCAAATATTAGCATAAGGAGTATTAACGTTCGATTGAGTGCAGTTTATCGCGCATCTGTTTCGTAGGTGATGCGAAACGTTTTCTTATGTATGTATGAACAAAACAAATGTAACTCTCATCTATTTACAAGTGTAGTGGTAAAGAATGCAAACCGTAGGTATTTTCCCTTTTCGTAACTGTAGTTAATTTCAAAAAGGCACAAGTACATAACACGAAAATAATAACACCAGAAAACAACATAAAAGTTTGTATAACTGATCAAAGTACATAAAGCTCAAATAATCAGTGATTTTAGTTTGCAGTTGGAAATAGCTCTCATTATCATTAATGAGGGCAGTATTGGAAATTAATGGATCTGCAAAATTATTTATATAAAAAAAGAAAATAGTTAATAGAGTGAAATGGCTTTTGATTACTGACACTAAACAGAACGGGAACGCAGTTCAAAGTAGTAATTTACAATTTAGTGAAATTAATTGACAGGGACGAACAGAAATTACTTTCGTAAACACTTTACGCTATTCATATGAGTAGTTCGAAAATTTGAGCCTTTTATTAGTGATTATCTGTTTTCCGATGACGATGTCTGTGACGTTAATGCATTACCAATGCCGATGCCATACTGTCGTCTCGTAGATCCTCTTGACAAAATCCACTCGTTTCCTAACCGGCAGCAGCGCGTGATATTTATAGATTTCTCTCTGATAACATATCCACATGAAACGATGAAAATAAGACTCGTTCATTTCAAGCAAAATGTGACGTAAGCTGATGTCCCACCGTCTGCTAGTTGTACTCGTCACAGTTCTGAGTTTATGATTGTTGGCTCTCTCGCGGCTAGGTGTGTTTAACAGTACCAACATCCACAAGAAAAAGTGAACAATTACATAAGCTAATAATTTGTGCACGATAATTTTCGTACACTCGTCTCAGTTGTAGTATTCGGCACAACGTACGTTAACAATTAAAGTTTTTTTATTATTATTAGTTCACAACATTGAAATTCGTTATCAAAATCTGTTTAGCTTCACCGCCGCGGGACAAAATCAACAGTCCGCTTGATCAAAGAGAGCACTTTCATTGTTATTTCAGCTTGGCGGACTGCACGTCGCATTTTTAAGATTAATTAAACGAATTTGCAGTTCAGATTAATTAACTACACCACACATATAGTTATTTTTCCCTTGTATTTACACTGTAAACTTTGAAATCATGGGAAATTACCGGTGTTTTGCCAGATATTTACACCAGTCACTTCTCTCGCAGTATCACTTACATACCCGAGGCACTACAATCACCTTACCCGGTCGCTCGCAGCAAACTATTTGTTGGTTCAGTTTGTATAGGTAAGGTTACCGTCTTTTGCAACTGCAAATTAGTCCGATTCAGACCAAACGCGTTTCGCTTTATTTTAAAGCATCTTCAGTGGTCAAGTTTTTATGTTGTCCTCTTCATGTGTATTTTGTATGATGTATTTTCATCAACTTTGTAAATAAGTACAATTGGAAATAGTGACAGCAAGTGGCAATGAGTGCTAGAAAATACACACGAAGAGGATAACATACAAACTTGACCACTGAAGATAATTTGAAATAAAGCGAAACGTGCCTGGTCTTAAATAGAATAATTTAAAGTTGCAAACGCCGGTAACCCAACCTATACAAACTGTGGAAAAAAAGAAGAATCATGTATATCATGTATTTGTTGTTATGTTTCTCTATGGACCTAACGATACGCACACTGAACACTTTTCCCTTCACATTACGGTCTAAAAAATTCTGAGTACAATTCTTACAGGTACCTACAAAATTACATCTTCAGATTATTCCGGTTATGGAAGACTGAATTTAAAAAAGTCACAACATTAACATGTGAACACGAGAATTGAAGTACCGATTTTTTTTAATATTAATTATACAAGGAGGTCAATGAAACTTTCACAGTTCGAAAGGTATTTTATCACAGATACAGACTAAATAAAAATCATGTGTGTTCGTAGCCGTTAACAGCGACAAAATAAAGTATATGATTTCGAGCTGAAATGTTTTCATATCTATCGAACCAAACAACTGTAGTCACCAGTCCCTGGGCTTACAAACTACTTAAACCTAAGGCGAAAACACACTCGAACCTCCGGCGACGAGTTTTTATTGTATTCTGATGCATTGGCTCGTATGCCAAGTTTGAGCTTCCGCAGTGTAAAAAAAAAAAAAAAAAAAATAAATAAATAAAATCTTGTAATCGGTTAATTCTTACTAGTTGACCCGTGCAAATAATTCGCACTCTATCCTGATCAGTCAGAGCTAGGTAAGATAGTAATGAGGAAAAGGCAGATGCAAGTACATACCTATAAAAGATAATAAACTTTGAATAGTACTAACAAATATTAGTCTCATTGTAAGAGAATTTATATAATCAAATACAATATGATTAACTGTGAAATTCAGATATTGACTAATTTTTTTAAACTTTTTTATTTTACAATACTTCAATAAAAACAATGTTAGTAGTTATAATGTGATCATCATTTACTTTTTGGTTGTATGTGTCTTTAGTACAAAAATAAATATCACTGAATGAGCGAACTCGTGATAAAGCCACGTATAACTGTCCATGCAAAAAACACGTTCTGGTGAATATAACCCTGCCCTTTGAAGCGTCTGACCTTGTTCTGTTGTGCATCGACATGTGAAACAGAAATATCATGATAAACTACGCTTCCATAAAGAATCTAAACAATTACAAGATCTGGCGTTCATGTTAGTTAAACAGATTGTCAATAGACGGCACCTTTTACATCTACCGCGCAAACTAATTTGATATGCAGAGCAATGTCTGATTGGAGCAACCGTAAATACACGTAGAATTTACGATCGTTCGCCAGGTATCAACTTAGATTTTACGAACAGTACATTTTTTTTTTTTTTTACTTTTTTCAAAATAAAGTGTTTTTTTTTCTGTAAAATCTATAACTTATAAATATCTGTGTATTTTTCGTCATTAGTTGAGAAAGAAACCTTGCAAAAGACACCTGACATTAATTTTGAATAAATAATATGGAAGATATGGGGTACCCACAAAAACACCGACGAGCTATATGGTAGCTTGATCACAATCCTATGTAGCTAAAGTGAGTTAGCCTATTAAATGCTTATACCTTTAGGTGTTCACACTACTTTTCTTTTCTTTTTTTCAGAATGTTATATCCCATTTGCAGCGCTGGTGGGACATGAGCATTAGGTGGGACACTCAAGTTCTGTGTACAGGATGGGTCCGAGAGGTGGAGGCGGGGTATAATTTCCGTGTGGGGTTTCAGGAGTGACTGGAGAACTCGTCAGTACACGCAGCAGGTTTCGTTTCCAAGAGAAGGTATATTTCCGATTAAGGATACAAGGGCTGGTTCTTAAGGCCTGAGGAGTGGCACCAGTGGTAGATAGGAGTTCAGCATTGTGCTAGGAGACTGCGGGTGCTAGCCCGGCGGGCTGCAGAGCGGAGGGATTGTGCTGCTCGGTCGAGAGGTGAACGCGGAATCAATCATGGACTCACTGCCCGTCTTGCAGCTAACCGACACCGAATCTACACGCTCTAGTCCCTGATTGGCGGGAATCTTTTGGTAGCTCCACGTTCTGGGCTCTGTTTGGCAGGCGCTCTTTGGTGGGGGCTCGGTACTAGCGTGTTGTTCAGCAGTTTTGGGGCCGGTAGTTGCTGCAAGTGCTGGTACAGAGGATTGCCAAACTAGGGTCGATGGCACCCGGCGCGCGGTGTTGAAACGCAAGGATGGCTGCCGGAATTGGGGACAGGGCAGCGACCTCACGTTGGCGCACGAAAGGTGCTTGTTGGTGAACGTTATCTTAGTACGGAAATTTGACTTACACTTCAAGAGGAAATTAAATACCAGTAAAAGTACCAAGAATATTTTGAAAACTCGCGACTCCTACGTGCCACTGGTGTACATCTGATAGGTACACGGCAGCGTCACGCTTGAGGGGTTAACATATTCGTATGCCACTCTACGACAATGGCGGTACATAGTGCAGGGTTTGGCGCCCTCAAGGCAGGCCTAGTGAGTGGTGAGCTCCACAAGTTGTCTGCAGACGAGCTGCGAATAAAAGGCAGACGACCAGGAACGGGGTGGTTTGGTGCGGAGGGCAGGGGTTGCTCAGAAAGCGAAGAGGGGGCGGCGGTGCATGCGCAGGGGCGAGCGGCGGAAATTAGGTGCCGCGGAATCAGCGCGCTATTAATTAAAAATAACTAAAGCTTTTGTCGCGTGAGAACCGCCCACCGCCGCCCACGCTGACGCGCAGGGCCGCCAACTGCCGAGACTGAAAAATCGGAGGTGCCGCCCAGCCCCAGATAGGCATCTTGCTCCCTTTATAACAGGGGCACACTCATTCTGAGAAGCGGAGGAAATTATTGAAGATAGCTGCGACCAGTAACTTGTTAATTTTTTTTTATTTTTACTAATAAGTTTTGATGCTTTTTCACTCTCACCTTCACATAAGGCGTACAGACAATAAATTTTCATTTTCTGGGTACAGAAGCTGCTTCTAGCGCCAGAAAGCTACCCCCCAACCTTTTCAGTGGAAGAGGTTTTCCGGAAAGGAGGAAAATTCACGGAGCATGTGAGACGGTAATTTAGATTGCCTTTTCCTACGTCGAGGCGTCCACATCGCGACACTGAACGTAATTTAATTCGTAAATTCCGGACAACTGGTTCAGCTCATGATGCAACACGAAGTGGGAAGCCCACGGTTTTAACGGACCGAAAGCTCGACGACATTTCGGACATCATGTTACAGAGTCCAACAAAATGTCAGGAAATTATCACAAAAGGCTAAAGCCTCTCGTGGTTTCACATATCTGGCTACATTAATTGTCAAAATACACATATTTGGTCATCTGAAAATCCACATGTTTTAAGAGAAACGCCATTGTACGGAGAGAAAATAGGGGTGTGAGTTGCCATAACACGAATTATAGGGCCGATATTTTTCGAAACTACCGCCACCTCTATTGTTCCCAGATAATTTATTCATTTATTGCGCTGCTGAATGAAAATGAGTTCAATCATTCATTCATTTTTCCAGCAAGACAACGCACTGCTCACACAGCACACCAATCCTTACGACGTTTAGATGAAATCTTTGGAGATAGAATAATTACAAAAGGTCTCTGCCCTCTCCCTCACAGGATTTGTCTTCTGCTGACTATTTCCTTTGCGGTGCAGGTAAAACATTTGATTATCAATGTAGCCCAAAGACAATACATGAACTTAAGACACCGATAACTGAATATCTGCGTTCGTTTACACGTGAATCACTTTCGAAAATAAATGAAAACGTGCTGACGATGCCTTCGAAGAATAAGAAATCATTTCCAGCACCTCCTGTGATAATGATGAGTACAGTGTATTTCCTTGTAATTAATATAACTAATGAATTTTATTGTTTTAATTGTAATAATGTTGAATCCCTTGTCGCAACATAAGTGTAGCCGGTAGCAGTGACACCCGGCCGCTGGCTTATACAACGACACGATGTGCTGCCACCCTTACGCGCCGCAAGGCGAGACGAGCGAGCTCACCGCTGCGGAGAGACTTTGCAAACACACTGCATTTCTTATGGTGAATGGCAGAGGGAACCTTCGACACGTTTTCGCCGATCACAACAATGAAAGCTAAGAAATATGTATTCACATTTTCAAAGTATAATGCAGAAAAACAGAAACACTGATATAATCGTTAAAATGAAAATTAAATATACTCCAGATCGCAATTTTTAATTTTTTTATTTCATGACCAGATTCTGTGTATAAGGACCATATTCATAAGAATACTACTGTAATGCAATAAGAAATTCGGGGGACATATACAATGACAGTAATCATACTATAGAACGGCATCTCTAATACCAATAAAAATAAAAAACTCAACACCAGATATGGCAGGATACAAAAGATGCCCGTCTACTCTCACCGGCAGTTTCACAAGAATTTTGCGATCTGGGCTGTTTTTAATATTAACTGATACATATATAATTTTTGTAAAAAAGACGATAGTCAAAAGAAGGTGAATGATGAGAGAGAGAGGAAGGAGAGGTAGACAGAGGGGAGGAGATGGGCTACCAGAGTGGAAGGAGGAGAAGAACAGAGGTTAAAGAGGCAGAGATAAAAGCGTAGAGTGGAAGTAGTAAATCAAGACTGGAATGATTAAATACCTTGGGGATGCCGGGTTTTCAGCTAGGCAACGAAAATCGAATCAGCCAGGTAGGTTTTCATAGCTACAACCCTCATACTCACACAGTAAGCTACTCAAACATCGAGCATCACTCTGCAGAAAGAAGTATGTAACATCTCCTCGGTCTCATCCGAAGATGAGCCTGAAAATTTAATACACATCCACAGTATTCTAAATACCCATAATGGAATAACCTTAACCTAATTAGAGCATAGTTTTGTTTTGTAGTCTCTTAAAGTAAACGTGCTGCTCGTATTAATACTCTATGTGATCCAAAGTATCCGGACACTTGGCTGAAAATAACTTAGAAGTTCGTGGCGCCCTCCATCGATGATGCTGGACTTGAATATGGTGTTGGCCCACCTTCAACCTTGATGACAGCTTCCACTCTCACAGGCATACGTTCAGTCAGGTGATGGAAGATTTCTTGAAGAATGGTAACCCATCTTACGCGTAGTGCTGCAATAAGGAGAAGTATCGATATAGATCGGAGAAGCAAATGTTCAAATGTTTGTATAGCTTATGGGACTTAACTACGGGGTCATCAGTCCCTAAACTTACAAACTATTTATGAACTAGCTAATCCTAAGGACGGCACAAATATCCATGCCCGAGGGGGATTCGAACCCCCGACCGTAGTGGCCGTGCAGACCGTGACTGGAGCGCCTCAGTCTCCTCGGCCACCGCGGCCGGCGATCGGAGAAGCCTGGAACGAAGTCGGCGTTCCAAAACATCCCAAAGGTGTTCTATAATCTATAGGATTTAAGTCATGACTCCGTGCAGCTCAGTCCATTACACGGATGTTATTGTCGTGTAACCACTCCGCCACAGGCCCTGCATTATGAACAGGTGCTCGATCGTGTTGAAAGATGCACTCGCTATCCCCGAATTGCTCTTCAACAGTGGGAAGCAAGAAGACAATACGAAAATCACTGTCCGCCGCGGCCCGAATTTTCCGTTGGCTCTACACACGCTGGCAGATAACGTTCACCGGGCATTCTCCATACCCACATTCTGCTATCGGATCGGCATATTGTGTACCATGACTCGTAACTCCACAACGTTTTTCCACTGTTGAATAGTCTTCTAATGTTTACGCTCCTTACACCAAGCGAAGCGTCACTTGGCATTGACCTGTGTGACGTGTGGCTCATGGGCAGTCGCTTGAACATGAAGGTTTCTCACCTCTCGCTTAACTGCCATAGTAATTGGAGTAGGTCCTGATACAGTCAACTGTGGGCAGTCTGTCAGTCAACAGACAAAGTCGACCTGTACGCTTTCGTGCTGCACGTGTCCCTTCACGTTTCCACTTCACTATCACATCATAAACAGTGGACCTAGGGATGTTTAGGAATGAGAAAATTTCACATACAGACTTTTAACACAAGTCACACCCAGTCACTTGACCACGTTCGAAGTCCTTGAGTTCCGCAGGGCACCCCATTCTGTTATATTACGATGTCTAATGACAACTGATGTTGCTGATATGGCAATATGTGGCAGCAAAATGCACCTAATATGAAAAACGTGTTTTTGGGGGTGCCGGGATACTTTTGATCACATAGTGTATATCTATTTCATTCATCAAATCACTGTTATCACGGTAGAGGAATAGATAGAATTATTTTTTTATTATTTATTTATTTATTATTATTTTTGTGGTGAGGGGGATCCTTTGTATTTGGGGGACGGGGTTTGGATCGGTTCTCATGTTCAAGAAGTTCATTCAGGTCATTATAGAAAAAAAGCTGCAGTTGAAGTGGCAAGCCGTTTCAGCGTTTTTGAAAAAAGTGGCACAATGGTGATTATATATGTGCGCCCCCGCGTTGTCTACTTTCTTGTGTGCCCTGACAAATTTTTATTGAGTGAATTTGTTACGAAACGGTTGTCACTACACTGGCACAAAAACCTTGACAGAGAGCTTTGACAAACCCTTTGCAGTTTTTGCTTGCTATTTATTTCACGTGACGATTCCATTTCTATACCGTATGTAATATCGTTCGATAATGTCTTAAATAACCGTATTACAGAACAATTTTAATAAACTTTGGTGTTTATCTGTGCCTCGTAATTAATAAATCCCTGTCACAAAACAAATAAAGAAAAAAGTCTTGGAAATGTCCGTACTTGGAAATCAGCGCTGGGGCCATTCTTTTTATATCAATTAGCGTAAAATCAAATCCGTTGCGTAACTTCATTAAGCATTCGAATTTCAAGAAGCTGGCGTTCAACAAGCCCAGCCGCGGGAAAGATCGCGCGATCGAAGGCGTCATGTCATGCACTGCGCGGCTACTTCCGCCGGAGGTGCGAGTCCTTCCTCGTGTGTGTGTGTGTGTGTGCGTGTGCGTGTGCATGTGTGTGTGTGTGTGTGTGTGTGTGTGTGTGTGTGCGTGCGTGAGTGTGTGTGTTCTCAGCCTAAGTTAGTTGAAGTAGTTTGTAAGTCTGGGAACCGACGACCTTAGCAGTTCATTTAACAGGCCCTTTTGATGTAAATCAGTATAAGCGTATAACGAACTGTCTTTGTAGTGGGGTTGCAACGTTTTTTTTTTTTTTTTTTGTTTTTTGTTATTGATTAATTTTAGAGTCCCATGTCATGACGTACTAATCATGATGTCAATTTAATAAAGCGATTCCACCTATGTCTACAACGTATAGGACCTAAGTGTTTGTCAAACGAATATCAATGTCACTAATTCTTTCCGGCTCACGGTGGCGTGTGCCCTCCTCCGCTCACTCATTCATCACCACAGGTCAGGATTTCGTACCTGCTGTCAATTTAAGATAATCCTTTGGAAACTCTTCCCCTCAGGCCGTGGATGCTAACCATGTGCAGCTCACAGTGCATGTTGCTAGAATATGGCTCAATGACGAAATAGTTCTACCTACTAGCAATAAAAGTAGTTTTTTGCTAACACTCTTCTTTATTTTTATCAGCGTGGCAATTGAACATAAATCATATGCACATAGTAAACCTTTATATCGCGGTATCAAATAACGACTGTTGCTGAACACCTCTTTTTTACGTATAAAAGCGAATTACCAGAATAAATCTCACTCTCAAATCTATCCAGTTGGAAATTCTTACCGGTTTACCAATAACCTATAACTGACACAATTTATCAAAATCAGCACGATATTTCCACACGCAGAATATACGCCCCGTTTTTCTGCAACTAATATGAGAAGAAATTCATTCCCTTTGGTATGTTCACCGCATCACTAATGGCAGTCATATGAATAAAAAATAAGATGTGACACTTTCGTTGCTACAACATGAGACATATGTAGTCTGCTGTTTCTATAAGTTATCTAAATAAATTTATATATCATTCCAAAAAAGCGTAAAGCGCTCTTTGAGTCGCCCTGTGTTGTGACGACCCAGCACGGGCAGTGCCGGCTTGCTGATCACGCGTCAGAGAGGCGGCCGCCCTTTTCAGCAGATGTCGGGGAATCAGCTGAGTGTTGTCGACCTGTCGAGCCGAGTAAATAATGCAGCAGCGGGCGACGCGCTGGCTGCCACTGCGTTAATCTGCCGCCGGCTCTGACTGATAGTCGATCAGTCGATACCCGCGAGCGATATAAAGCTCAGCGCTGCCAGTCCTGCGCAAGCTGTAACGGTGGCGCGCGCTTATCGGCAGTTAAGTACCTGCGAGCCCGAAAAGGCCCTGCAGCTGGGAGCTTACTTGAGATACATGTCAGCTCTCAGCAAGGAATCTCCGAGAGCTGCACTTCAGCCTAGACACAGAAAAAGCATCGAGTTCGTGTAATATCGTGACACCTTCCCACAGTAGGAAACATACATAGAATTAATAGTTCAACTCCATAAAGACAACATGAATAGAGTCGCTTTCTGCTTGAGTCATTATTATCGAAATGCAGTTTTTTCATCCCTGAAGAGATATTTTGAAATTTCTAAGGAATTCTCAATTACCATTACCTCAACCTGGGCCCAAGCTATATTTGAACTACGCGTATGATTAAACACGTAAAAGCACTATGTGGTCAAAAGTATCCGGACACCCCCAAACCATATCTTTTCATATTATGTGATATGTGCTGGCATCTACTGACAGGTACTTCCTATCAGCGACTTCAGTAATTGACGTCATGAGAAAGCAGAATGGGGCATTACGAGGAACTCACAGACTTTGAACGAGGTCAGGTGATTGGGTGTCACTTGTGTCACAAGTCTGTAAGCGATATTTCCACACTCCTGAACATCCGTAGGTCCACTATTTCCGATGTCATATTCACGTGGAAACGTGAAGGAACACGTACAACACGAAAGCGTACAGACCGACTTCGTCTGTTGCCTGACAGATACCATCGACAGTTGAAGAGGGTCGTACAGCTCAATAGGGAGGCATCTATCCCAATCATCAGGAATTCGAAACTGCATCAGGATCCACTCCAAGTACAATGTCAGTTAAGCGAGAGGTGAGGAAACTTGGACTTAATTGTCAAGCGGCTGCCCATAAGCGATACATCACGCAAGATGATACAAAAATAAAATAAAAAGTACGTCAAGCATAGTTATAGAAAGGTCTGCGAATGATATTTTCATGAACATTAATAAATGGTTTAAAGCCAACTCATTGTCATTAAACATTGAAAAGACTCACTACATGCAGTTCAGAACATGTAAGAGATTTCCCGCCTGCATATGCATTAAGTATGAAGAAGAGCAGATAGAAGAGGTTGACAGTATTAAATTCCTGGGTTTACAGCTTGATAATAAATTCAGTTGTGAGGAGCACACCACAGAACTGCAGAAACGACTCAACAAATCTATATTTTCAATACGAGTGTTATCAGACATACGAGACATAAAAATAACAAAGCTCGCACACTTTGCTTACTTTCATTCCATAATGTCATGTGGTATAATATTTTGGGGTTACCCTTCAAGTCAGTCAAAAGTCTTCAGAGTCCATATGCGTGTATTATGTATTATTTCTGGAGTAAATTCACGGAAGAACTGTAGAAGCCTCTCCAAAGAACTGCGTATATTAACTACTGCCTCTCAGTATATTTATTCCTTAATGAAATTTCTCATAAATAATATATCCCTTTTCCCAACAAACGATACTATGAACACAAAAGTTTTACTCAAGGACTTAAAAGCGCTTACTTTAGTTCAAAAAGGGGTCCACTACTCAGGTACATACATTTTCAATAATTTACCATCAAATATAAAAAAATTAGCTACAAATAAAGATCAGTTTAAGAGGAACCTAAAAGACTTTCTAGTGGCTAACACCTTCCACTCCATTAGTGAATTTCTAAATTGAACCAAATGATGCATGTATCTGTATTCACGCTATATTAGTATTATCATATTATCAGCTAAGAAAGAAAGAAAAGAAAACTTAAAAATGTATGTATTTATATTATTAGTAGTATCTATTATTCAGCTTGTAATTTTGTTTTTTTGACATGTTCCACTGCCACGAGGATTTCCTCAACGTGGATCTAAGGAACGAAATTCTAATAAAAAAAAATTAACGCCAAACGACGCCTCGTTCTAAGGAGCTTAGGAGTAGGACGATTGAACAGTGGAAAAACGTTGTGTGAAGTGACGAATCATAGCACGCAATGTGGCGATCCGGTGGCAGGGTGTAGATATGGAGAAAGCCTGGTGAAATCATCTTTAGTACCAACAGCAAAATTCGGAGGCGGTGGTGTTATAGTGTGGAATTGAACCCTTGTAGTTTTGCGTGGTAATATCGCAGCAGAGGCCTACATTGATGTTTTAAGCACTTTCTTGCTTTGCTTCCCACTGTTGAAGAGCAATTCCGGGATGGCTAATACATCTTCAATAACATAATCGAACATCTGTTCATAATGCAGGTCCAGTAGCGCAGTGGTTACATGACAGTAACACCCCTGTAATGGACTCTACTGCTCGAAGTCCTGACCAGAAGAATCCTACTGAACACGTTTGGGATGTTAGGAACGCCGACTTCGTGCCAGGTCTCACCGACCGTCATCGATACCTCTCTTCCGAGCAGCGCTGCATGAAGAATGGACTGCCATTGCTTAAGAAACCATGTATGCGAGAGTGGCAGCTGTCAACAATGCTAAGGGTGGCCCAACACCGTATTGAAATCCAGCAGCCGGCCGCGGTGGCCGAGCGGTCTGCGGCGCGCCAGTCACGGTCTGCACGGCCACTACGGTCGGGGGCTCGAATCTCCCCTCGGGCATGGATATTTCTGCCATCATTAGTATTAGCTAGATCATAAGTCGTTTGTAAGTTTAGGGACTGATGACCCCATAGTTAATTCCCATAAGCTCTACAAACATTTGAACATTTTTTAAACTTTTTTATTTTATTTTTTATTTTATTTATTTATTTTATTTTTTACTTTTATTTATTTATTTATTTTTTAAGTCATTTTCAGCCAGGTGTCCCGATAGTTTTGATCACAAAGTGTACGTCGAAGCCGTAAATGGATGGACACTACAGTGTTAAGTATTTCGTAGTCTTCAATATACTTACTGGAACAGCATTTCGGTATAGAAATGCACGGTTCTCATGAAAGAACTCTTCTTACATTTCTTTGATCTATCCGCTCGTCATGTTTTTGTTCTTTCGCTTGTTCTAGAGGATTTACTAATGTAATAGCGTCCAGCTTAGATATTACTCAGACCATCAATTTTCCACAAAGGCACCACCATTAATTACGCACTTCTCCTAACGATGAACCACTGATCAAGTACAGCTGACAGAGGTTATTAAAAGAGTGCAAAGTAGGGCAGCTTGTTTGCGACATGCAGTGCCAACAATTTATGCCTCAAAACTTGTGTGAGTACAGTGTGGTACACAAATAGAGTTGGCGGTAGCGGGGCGTACCCAAGGTTTAAAAGGGCGGACGTTGTCAGAGCTGTCATTTGCATTCACGTGCAAACATTTGTGTTGTTGTTATGGCCGCGCGATCACAGCCCGCATGCCGCGCTTGTAAAAATCGGAACCAGCTGATGCTAACGCTTCGTTACAGCTTCGAAAACAGCCTCGAAAATGTACGCCACGTAGTCCATCTACGACAACCTTCAGCTTCATATTGGTCCAGAGGTCATAACAAATTTCCAGTCGATTAGTTATTTGTTCTTCTGTAAGCATCCGCGCCACCTATCTCGCACACATCGCATTACTGTTCGCTTTTGGAGCATCACCTGCGAAAGAAGCGGCAACACTTTCTGCGCAACCCACCCATCACTTTGCATTACAATGCCCAGGCGCATACAGCGCAAGTTGTGGCTGCTCTGTTCGGTCGATGGGATTGGAAATTACTGTACCATCCATCATACTCCCCGGATTTAAGTGCTTGTGTCTCTGATTTGATTTCGAGGATGAAGGAACCACTTCGTGGCATTCGCTTCAGAACTGTTCCAGAGATTCGATAGGCAGCAGACCGCTGCATTCGCACCATCAACAGAACAGGCTCTGATAACGGTATGCTACGCCTTGCACATCTACATCTGCATAGATACTCTCCAAATCACATTTAAGTGCCTGGCAGAGGGTTTATTAACTACTTTCTTAACTTTTCTCTACCGTTCTATTCTCTAATAGCGCCCGGGAAGAAAGAACACCTAAATCGTTTCGTTTTCAATCTGATTTCACTTATTTTATTGTGATGGTCATGTATCCCTAAGTAGGTGGATTCTAGCAAAATATTTTCACATTCAGAATAAAAGTCGATGATTGAAACTTCGCAAACAGATCACGCCGCAATGAATGACGTCTTTGTTTTAATTATTTCCACCCCAGTTCGTGCAACATTTCCGTGACGCTTTCCCCCCGGTAACGTGATAAAACAAAACGAGCTGCCCTTCTCTGAACCTTCTCAATATCTTCCGTCGGTCCCACCTGGTGAGGATCCCACAATGGGCAACAGTATTCCAGGAAAGTACGCAAGAGTGTGATGTAGGCAGTCTCTTTAAAAAAAAATGTTCAAATGTTTGTATAGTCTTTGGGACTTAACTACGGGGTCGGATGCTTGACTGATTTATCGCGTAATTGAAGTTCAGCGGATTTCTTTTAGTGGTCATGTGTATTACTTCACACTTTTCTTTATTTAGTGTCATTTGCCAATTTTCGCGCCACGTGGAAATTTTATCTAAATCGCTTTGCATTTGCTTTTGATCCTCTGTTGACTTCACTAACCGATAAACGACAGCATCATCCGCGAACAGTCTAAGGGAGCTATTCAGATTGTCTCCTAAAACGTTTATAAACACATGGAAGAGTAGGTGACCTATAACGCTTCCGTGGGGACCGCCAGATGTCACTTCTGTTTTACTCTATGACTTACCTTTCTGATAGGAAATCGCAAATCCAATCGCACAATTGGGAAGATATTGCATAAGCACGCAATTTCATTAGAAGCCGCTTATGGGGTACAGTGTCAAAAGCCTTCCGGAAATCCAGAAATATGCAATCCATTTGAGATCCCTTGTCGATGGCACTTATCAGTTATCACATAGCTGTCAATGGGTTCCACACAACGCAGGTGACTACTTTGAAGGACAGTAGCAGGTGGAAAGATGTAATGCTTTTGTACTGGTTGTGAATAAATAGTTGTCACTATTTAAGCTCGAACCCTCGTATCTGGGACGCTACCATTCGTTGCCAACGTCATACCACTCAAAAAATTGATAATAGGGACATCGCGGGTGTAGTCCCGACAATTAAAAATTGGGCGCCCGAGCTACTCGCGTTACGAGTACTCGCAGCGGTAAGCAGCAACAAGAAGACAAAAAGTCCCGCCGTCTTTTATACTGGCAGGTCCGCCGACTCTCCTGACTCCTGGTGTTCAATGTTCAAATGTTTGTTAAGCTTAAGGGACTTAACTACGGGGTCATCAGTCCCTAAACTAACAAACTACTTATGAACTACCTACAACTAAGGACGGCACAAATATCCATGCCAGAGGAGGGATTCGAACCCCCGACCGTAGTGGCCGTGCAGACCGTGACTGAAGCGCCTCAGTCCCCTCGGACACCGCGGCCGGCTGACTCCTGGTGCTCAATTGCCTGTCACACAGGAGTGTCCGATTCAGAGAGTTGCACGCATGAATGCGAGAGCTGACGGTGGACACGATAACGAGGTCAGCAGAGTCCACGGAATGCTCCCGTTTAAGCGGACGAGACGAAATCCGTTCCGGGTGGCGGTGTCGCCAGCGCGCGGATGATATTGCACAGGGTCGCGGGTTCTATTCCCGCGCTAATGACCGGGTGGCGGAGGGTGGGAAGGGCGCCGCGAATCGCCGACTAATGGCGTGGCGGGCCGCCTGAAAGCGGCGCGCCGCAGCGCGGATCACTGGCATTAGCGGCCAATGCGATTAACCGCGTTTGAGTGGCCGTGTGCCAAGTGGCGTAACGCGGTTACCCGCTCTGCGCGGCTAGCCGCCGCAGCCGACACACCTGCCGGCGCGGCGGCCGCACTTGGCCTAAGAAAGCCCCAGAGAGGAGGATCACTCGACAACTGCAGCTACAGCTCGAGCCGCGACACCCACAGGCTAGTAGGTAAACGCTACCAGGTAGAGCCCGCGTTTATTGGCTTCCGCAGACGTTCGGTACGGTTCGGCACCGTCGCCTGAGGAACTAGCTGAGTGACTGGATTGAAGTGTCGGAGAGAGAAGTATTCGGACATTAAAGTGATTTCTGGCGTGCCCCAGGCCAGTGTTAGAGGATCGCTGATTTGCTCAATGTACACTGCAGTTTGTGAAAAGTGCAACACTCGTAAGGAATTATCCGAAAAGCGTCACACTTCTGGAAGTGGCGACGGGTGTGCAAACAATAAGTGATAGGTTTTGCAGGGAGAGGTGGTACACGTGGGCCGAGCAGAGGCCTCTCGTTTCGGTCCGACAGTGTCGGTGTTTGGCCTAGTGTAGTCGGTGCAGAGCTGTCACACAAGGTAGGAACAACACAGTGAGTGATCCTCCACGGGTGTACTGCCGGTCTCCAACGAGCACAATATTTCGGCGATCATACATGTCGCCATCATCAGGTGAACTGACGGACTGAGCTCCTGGAAACGCGCCGGCACGGAGATCCGCACGCTACGGCTTCGAGCCGCCGTAGCGTGCGGATCTCTGTGCCGGCGCGTTTCCAGGAGCTCAGTCCGTCAGTTCACCTGATGATGGCGACATGTATGATAGCCGAAATATTGTGCGCGTTTCCAGGAGCTCAGTCCGTCAGTTCACCTGATGATGGCGACATGTATGATAGCCGAAATATTGTGCTCGTTGGAGACCGGCAGTACACCCGTGGATATTTTGAATACAGTGAGAGTCTGCATGCTTCGTTGATGTCAAAGGGAGCCCTATCTGCATGTGAGCGAGTTTGAACAGGACAGCACGCTGCTACAAAAGTGATGCGCGTGTGGAAGCAGTGGTGAGAGGAGGGTCGTACGCAGCGACGTGCAGGAACTGGACCTCGGGAACTGGCCACACCACGGGATGGCCGTCATCTTCTTTGTACGGCCATAACACAACGTACAGCGTCATCCACAGTGTTGGCTTGTCGATGGAACACTGCAACAGGTTTGAATCCTTAATGGAAATGTTGTGCACAGCGATCTTTGATATAATTACTGAGAATAACACAGCGTTTGGTCCCAATAAATCTGTTTATTAATCACATATCTTTTTCTTTCCTGTCTCCATTAGAGATTTATGAGACGTGGTCATACTTATGCACTTGGATAAACTTTAGAGTCTTGACCACTAATTTAAATTTATTGAGGTCTTACGCGTTTCGACATTCCGTCATTATCGAAGGCATATCTTTTAAGACTTATTAAAAGTGAAACTAAACATTCCTTTTAAAAATGACTGTCAAAGACATATGTCAAAAATAAAATAAATTTAAAATTCCCTCAGAACATCCCTGTAGGATGGTCAAGTGCACAGGGATGTTCTGGGGGAATTTTAAATTTATTTTATTTGACATATGTCTTTGACAGTCATTTTTTAAAAGGAATGTGTAGTTTCACTTTTTAATAAGTTTTAAAAGATATGCCTTCGATAATAACGGAATGTCGAAACGCGTAAGGCCTCAATAAATTTAAATTAGTGGTCAAGACTCTAAAGTTTATCGAAGTGCGTATTTTTTTTCGGCTAGGTAACTAGCCATCATCAGGGTCATATCGTAAGTATGTTTCACAAGCTGCCGTTTAAATTCAAGTGATAAAAGTTTACAGTAGTAAACAGTAGCGCTACAGTTGGTTCATACAGACATTGGCGCCTCCTATACGGGCGAATTCAGAACTTGTGCCCACAATTCAGAACTTGTCTGCATCGACACTTCGTCGCCGTCTGCTGCAGGTTGCGCTGGCTGCACGCATACCATTACGTCGGCTTTCATTGTCCAGAAACCGCAAACTCCTAAAACTGCATTCGGCTAGTGAACACTGTCACCGGTGTGCTGAGTGGCAAAATGTAATCTTTTCAGACGAGTCCCACTTCAACGTTCCTACAGTGATGGCTGCATACGTGTCCGAAAGTACCGAGGTGAGCGAAACCTGGAGGGTTGCATAGTGGACGAACAGGCGTGATGATTTGGGGCGCCGTTGGTTGCAACACTTATCTCGCCTCCTACGTGTTGGGGGCAGTGCAGCCGGTACCTAACAGTGGTTCTGAAGCCTGAGGTACTCTCCCCGCTTCAGGTATCTCCTCTCGCCACATTTCAAGAGGACAGTGCCCAGCCACATATTGCGAGGAATGTACCACTGCTTACCTGGCCTGCACGTTTACCAGACATGTCGCTCATTCAACATGTCTGGGATACGGTTGGTCGGTGCGTCAAGGTCCTCCAGTAACTAGTGTCACCGATTTGTGGATTCAGATACAAATTGCACCGAGGAAAATCCCTCAGGAATGTATTCAGAAACTTAATGATTCAATGTCACGGCGTATAGCAGCTCTAATTGCAGTACATGGTGGCTATACGACGCACTGAGTAGTAGGGCTCAAAGGACATCTCCAGATTTGAAAAGTTAATAATTTTTTATCACTTACCTAGCATGTGGTACTAAATTCATTGAATCCATGCATTTCCTTCTTGGTGTTGCAATTTCTGCGAACTGTAGTGTATATAAATTGCCTCGTAGATAATACTGAAATATATAAGGTTTTTTTCTGGATAATGCTGTTGTATATCGAGCATTCATACCACTGTAGAAATGTAGTGAAATACAGGAGGATTTGCAATGTATCGGCGCATGGTGCAGGAAACGGCAAGTGACCCTCAATAAAACAAACATAAAGAGCTGCGCTTCTGTAGAAAGATCCTTTATTATATAACTAGGCAATAGCAGGACAAACACTTGACGCAGTTACTTCCCTAAAAATGCATGTGCAAGCATAAGGGGTGATTTAAAATGTATCGATCATATAAAATTAATCATTGGCAAGGCAGGTAACAGACTGAGATTAATTCAAAGAATTTTCAGGAAGGGTAGTCCGTGAACAGAGGAAGTAGATTACAAAACATTAGTTTGTCCGACCCATGAGTATTGCATATCAGTGCGTAATCCGTACCAGGTAGTGTTCATAGAAGATATAGAGCAGATCCAAAAGAGAGTAGCACGCATCGTTACGAGCTCATTTAGTTAGTGCGAAATTGTCAAAGAAATGATTAGGAAACTTCACTGGCCAACGCTGCAACTGAGACGTTCTGCCCTGCGACTTCTGTCAAAGTTCCCAGAGCAAACGTTTTTCGACGAATCATTGCTTTCTCATACGTATGAGGTGCGACAATTTTCTTTGCAACATGTGGCAACCGTGCAGGCTTGCGTAAGCTTAATATCTTTGACCTTGGTCTAAAAGCTGCTTCTAGTCCAAGCGGCACATCGATGCAACTGCTCAGTCGTGAGTTGTGCTGTAATCAGTTGACACGTGTTCGTATTTCTAGTCACGGAAATGGAACCGCATAATACTGTGCAAGGTATGCCATTTCCTTTTGCGTTATATTGGGTGAAAACGCGACGACCACTAATGTTACGCTTCACAAGGCTTTTTGAAAGGAGGTTATGACAAGAGGTCAAGTTTTTCTTTGTCATAAAATGTTTAGTGAAGACAGAACGAATGTTGAAGATGAAGACGACAATGGGCGACCATCAACCTCATGGATTCCAAGGGAGTTGTTCATACAGAGTGGGTGCTTCCTAGACAAACAGTTAACCAATATTACTACAAAGAAATTTTAGAAGGACTTCGTAAAAGAGTCCTTCGTGTCCGTGCCAACATAGCTGATAATTGGATTCTGCATCATGATAATGTGCCATCCCATACCGCTCTGTCAAAACAGCAATTTTTAACCTCAAAACAGATTTGAGTACTACCACAGCCGCCTTATTCACTAGATATCGCTCCGTGCGAAGTTTTTCTATTTTCAAGAGTCAAAACGGCGGTGAAAGGACGCCATTTTCAAACAACACAAGATGTCCAGAAAGCTGTGACAAGTGTCTTGGAGGATATTACAGAAGATGAGTTCCAGAAATGTTACTATCAATGGCAGGAGCCCTGGAAAAAGTGTGTGCAGTAAGGAGGGAACTACTTTGAAGGAGACAACACTAAACTTGACTAAAACGGTAAGTAACATTTTTTTTCACATCAGTCTCGAAATAAAATTAGATATATTTAACCAACACGAAGGACTATCGGTAATAATATTATTTTTCTCTGCGAACCACACGCGAATGGAATAGGAGGACGAAGTGACGGAGGGAAGAAGATTCATCAGGAACTTTCGAAAAGTGGGGCAAAGATTATATACAAGCACCAAAATAAGAGTACAGAATGTGCTTACATCAGAAAAAGACATAAATCAGGGAGTAAGACAAGGCTGTAGGCGCAGAATGTCATCTGTCCTGTCAACATCTACATGGATGGCCCAAACTCTTAGATAAGATAGGTCGACCGAAATTTTATTTGTGTAGACTCAAGCATACACCATTGTTTAAAAATATTGGTAACAAAATACCGTCAAAGCTTGTTTGATTTCAAGTGTAATAAACATAAAACATCTTTAAATAAACGACTAACGTTGCTGAAATTCATAAGTGAACTACCACGATAAGAAAGAAGGAGGTCTACACGTGAATGGCAAAATTGTTCTACATCAGTTCAGTGCTCCACTGACGAATTCAGACACAAAAACCGATAACCATCGACCTGTGTGTCTGCGCAATCCCTGTGACAGATGCAGACTGTTTACAGTCCTGAGTACTCTTGTGGTTCACCAGGCTTTTAATAGCGTTCGCCACTGACGCCAAGTCAACATCAGCCAATAGAAACAGTATGGATCAGAGCATTTACTCTGCGTAAGACGAACTGTATGGGCTTAGGCAAATACTCGTAGTTTTATCCTTGAGTGTCAATTTCAAGTCTCCTGCTATTAGGATTCAATTATTTATTTGCCGTTGTTTCATCTTTTTTCTCAGACAGTTCCTTTTCGAGATCATTTTCTGAGAAATTTCCTCCTCCGTTCACCCTCACTGCCAGTAAATACCGGAATACTTAGAAGGCCATCTGCTGCTGGAAATGCAAAGGACCATCTTTCCTCGGAGTAAACCCAGAATCATCTGAAATTTTAATCTGAAATGAAATGTTAAAACAAAAACAATCTTCCGCCTGAATTACCTACTTTCGGTAGGGTCTCTCTCAACGGTTAAACGGCACAAAACCTCGCCTCCCGTTTCTCAATACGATTTCAATACCTTTATCCGTACCGTGCCTGCGCGAGACAGCCAAACACAAAGAAAGTTCGATTTCGAAGCAAATCGCAATTCAGTTTGCTTCAAGTCATTGCTGCTTAAAATAAACGCGAGTACACAGAACCGCTTCCAGCAAATTAACTAATCCACCTACACCGGAAATATCAACAGAATATAATTCCCTAGAAATGCTTCAACCGCATGGCAGTATCATCTCAGTGGACAAAGATATAGGACAAGCTAGCAGCAGTTCACTTTTGTTATACGCAATGATAAAAAAAATTGTACAATAAATTGTAAAATACAGAAGAATGACTTTGAAAGTGTTGCAAATCAGGACAAATCAATTACGTATTTACCACAGGATACTGGTAGTGTGGAAGAACGAACTCGCAACAGAGTTATTATCAGCCTTGATTGCATTTATTTTCACATTATCAGTTACGATTCAACATGACCCGTGTTCAGATATGTTCGTATTAATTTCAAAAGTAACCTGTCCAATATCACCAAATTTCCACAATTTTTTTTTTCTCTTATGCCTTTTATGTAAATTTACTGATATTGCTGGGGCTACCCTTATAACCGATACAATTGGGTATGAAGATGTTCATGTCAAAACAAAACCACTTTCGTAAATTAATGTAATACAGACAGATAATATATGTGTGATGCCGCGGGGGAGTAGCCGAGTGGTCTAACGCGCATCGCTGCGGAGTGCGTGGTTGCTCGCCGTCGGAAGTTCGAGTCCTCCCTGGGGTATGGGTGTGTGTGTGTGTGTGTGTGTGTGTGTGTGTGTGTGTGTGTTGTCCTTAGGTCAGTTTACCTTAGTTTAAGTAGTTTGTAAGCTACGGACTGATGACCACGCATTTTGGTCCGATAGATTTACAAACATTTGAACATATGTGTGATTATTTCGACGTCTTATACAATATGGTTTCACGAATGAAATCTGTTCCTGCGCTAGAAGATGTCAGAGGTCCCTGACAATTCAGTGCACCTCTTTCTCTGATCCGGAACGTAACCTTGCTTCTCCCATAAATACAACACGATCGCAACATCTAAGCCTGGTCGCTCTGACAGCTTTATCTTTGGCGTTATTCCAAGATATTCTTTTATTTCCTCACTACAGACATCCTCCTGCCATTGTTCCATCTATTACTATCTGCAATCTTCGTTGCTACTTTCATATATGTAACCTCAACCATATTAATAACATACATTGTATCTACCCAGATTTCACTCCCATACAACGATGTTGGTCGAATGATTGAATAGAGCACTGATAAAATAGCCTTGGTACTCATTGCTGGAGAGAATACAACATACGTAGGCGCTTACTGTATTATCCGCACTACACGTTGATTCCAATTCTTTCACTATGGTGCCATCCTGTTCTAAATTTGTGCCTCCTACTTGGCAGTCAGCCTCTTTAAATCTCTTTCCCACATAAATTTCTTTGTTTTTGGCAATATTCATCTCCTTGCCATGACCCTTACATCTCTGATCCAACTGTGAAATATTAGTTCGCAACCTTTCAGTCGATTCTGCCACGACAACTAAGTCGTCCGCATATGCGATACTGCTTATTTTGTTTCGGCCTATTTTAATCTCACCATGCCAGTCTATCGTTTTCAACATATGATACACACACAGTATGAACCAATGTGGTGAGAGGTTACAGACTTGTTTACCCTCTGAAACTACCCTGACCCATGAATTTAATTTTCCATCAACTCTCACTGCTTCCTGACAATCTATATAATCACATTTAATTGCTTGCAAAAGTTTTCCTCCTATTTCACAATCACGTAGAACTGACCCCCTACGTACATGATAATTAGTCATTATTATATCTACAAAATATAGATACGAGCTTTGGAACTTAAATAGTGGCAACATTGCTGCGGAGACACTATGCAATGGAATCTACTATTGTCGCTGATAGCACACGTTGTTGACATACCTACCTTAACTCCGAGCAGATGGATTCGCCAGTCCAACGTCACCGGAGTGCCCACAATGGAGGAAAACACAGTCACTAAAGAGCGAGCGGTCTAACGCAACGGTGTCAGTATATGTTTTCGAAACAGGAACAGGACAGTGGAAACCGTCAATGCGCACTATTACTGTTCGTTTTTGGAGCATCACCTGCTATCAGCTTTGGGAAAGAAGCGGAAACAATTTTTGCGTAACCCTGCCATCATTTTGTACGTCAATGCGCATGCGCATACACCGCAAGCTGCGTATGCTCTGTTCGGTCGATGGGACCGGAAGTACTGTAGCATCCGTCATATTCCACGGACTTGTGAATTTGATTTGATTCCGAAGATGAAGGAACCACTTCGTGACATTCGCTTCAGACTGTTCCAGAGATTCGACAGGCAGTACACCGCTCTATTCACACCATCATCAGAATGGGCTCAGCTAACGATATACTACGCTTTCTACATCGCTGGCAACGGGTTCTACACAACGATGGTGACTACTTTGAAAGGACAGTAACAGGTGCAAATATTGTAACGTTTTTGTCTCGGTTGTGAATTAATATTTGTCATCATTTAAGTTCCAACCATCGTAAAAATCCAATTTCCAGTCAAAGCATTTTTCCATTATCTGTGGTAATCTAAAGATCTGGTTCTAGTGACTTCTAAGAGGTCTAAACTAACACTAATTTTCATCCAGCTTGTCTTCAACTGACACTGGAACTCTCCTTTCAACAATACCTGAGAAGATTTTGCCCACTACACTAACTGAAGAGATACGTCTGTAGTTGTTACAATCCTTCCTGTTTCCATGCCTGCAAATTGGTTCGATAATGAAACTTCCTGGCAGATTAAAACTGACTCGAAGCTGGGACCTTTGCCTTTCGCGGGCAAGCGCTCTACCGACTGAGCTATCCCGACACGACTCACGATGCCGCCTCACAACTTTACTTCCGCCAGTACCTCGCCTCCTACTTTCCAAACTTCACAGAAACTCTCCTGCGAAACATGCAAGACTAGCACTCCTGGAAGAAAGGATATAGTGGAGACATGGCTTAGCCGCTGCAGAGTGAAAGTTTCATTCTGGTTCGATAATGATAAAAAAATCTGACAAATGTTCGTAGGACTTTCTCGGTTTATTTTCACTTTTATGATCACCTCAACAATTATGTAAAATACCCTTAATGTGTATATGAGATTATTTTAGGCTTAACAATTATACGTGATTTTTTTTAATTTATAGTCGTACGTTCTTGTGTTCTAGAATTGGCTGACTAGTCCTTGTCATAATGAAAGTTACCTTAGTGGCTGTACAACCGAGAAAAGCCGAAATGTTATAATCGCGTATTTTACTGTAGCGTGCAAGGCTGCTAGATAAACTATGAAGCCGGCCGCGGTGGCCGAGGGGACTGAGGCGCTTCTGTCACGGTCTGCACGGCCACGACGGTCGGGGGTTCGAATCCCCCCTCGGGCATGGATATTTGTGCCGTCCTTAGTTGTAGCTAGTTCATAAGTAGTTTGTAAGTTTAGTGACTGATGACCCCGTAGTTAAGTCCCATAAGCTCTACAAACATTTGAACATTTTTTTTTTTTTTTTAATTATGAAGTGAAATGTTGAGCACAAAAGACTATTCGCATTCACATAAACCAGATTATAGTTTCCACTCTAAGGTGAGATTGTAGACCGACGAATATTCTTCTTGAAGCGAAACGTACCGGAAGTTTGAAAATTAAGATTTCATCTAAGGTCACGGTTCGTGACATTCGTGCAGCTTGTTGACCGGCTAGTAAACCTGGTTTGCCCTCCAAACTTGTGCGTCGCTCGTCACAGCCGGCAGCGGCTCTGCTACTTGTCGAGCAGCCGTACACAGCTTCCCGGCAGTGCCCCTCGCGCCGGCTGGATTACGAAGACGCCGCGGGTCTTGATTGTCGGCCTTTCTTCTGGGTCGGGAGGAGGACAAAGAAGTGTTTGTGCACCTCAGTTTGCGTGCGTCATTAGCCGGCAGCCCGCGGCTGGCATGCATAATTCAGGGCGGTGCTGATTGGCGGCGTCTCCACAGACAGGCAGGCAGCCACTTGCCGACGTCTTGGCTGAGGGGCGTCGCAAGGAAAGAGGGCGTCGGACGCGTGGGAGCGGGCCACCAACTTCTGTAGCGCAGTGAGTGATGCGGAACAAGCGAGGCTGCTCGCAACTAAACTTCTGCTGACACATCCTTGCCGTTTGAGTTTCTTCTGCGTCTACAGCTACGCTCCGGAATCTGCCTTACGGTATGGGGCGGGCGTACGAAACAAATACTGCTGGCAAGACCGTTTGTGGTACGGGATGCCTGTAATTTTCTGTTAATGAACTTCTCTGGAGATATAGACTACATGAAAAGGAGCAATATTGTCGCGTTCAGATTGAAGCAGACTTGACTTCGAAGGCAACTGAACACAGCACTTACACTGAAAGCAGGTTTATTACGAACTTAAGATACACGCAGCACTAACTGCCTCTCGGGTAGAGTGCTCTGCTATTTATACACAGACAGAATGTACCAGAAATTAGAAGACTAGTTAACATAAGAAACAAGCAGAATTTACAAGTGAACATAAGAAAGATGTAGAACATTCTGGAATTGTTAATTACAAAGAAATAAATTTTTGCCGGTGGACGGGATTGAACCGGCGACCGTCAGCACCGCAGTCATATAGAGGACTCATGACAAGGTCAAGATCCAGGACATTGCAACTTGTTACACAGGGAAACTAACAGCGGGTCGCTGTTTTTCCAGGAGAGGGAACAATGCCGCGAGACACCATCTAAATTGCAATCGATAGAAAAACTACAGAACCATCAGTTTGATAAGTCATGGTTGCAAAATATTACCACGAATTATATACAGAAGGATGGAAAAGCTGGTAGAAGCCGACCTCGGGGAAGATCAGTTTGGGTTCAGGAGAAATGTAGGAACACGGGAGGCAATACTCACTTTACGGCTTATCCTAGAAGATAGATTAAGAAAAGGCAAACCTACATTTCTAGCTTTTGTAGATTTGGAGAAGGCTTTTGACAATGTTGATTGGAATAAACTCTTTCAAGTTCTGAAGCAAGCAGGAGTAAAATATAGGGAGCGTAAGGTTATTTACAACTTGTACAAAAACCAGACAGCGGTTGTCAGAGTTGAAGGGCATGAAAGGGATGCAGTGGTTGGAAAGGGAGTAAGACAGGGTTGTAGCCTTTCCCCAATGTTGTTCAATTTGTACCTTGAGCAAGCTATAAAGGAAAGCAAGGAGAAATTTGGAGAAGGAATTAAAGTTCAGGGTGAAGAATTAAAAACATTGCGTTTTGCCGACGACATAGTGATTCTGTCAGATACAGCAAAGGACCTGGAAGAGCAATTGAACGGAATGGACAGTGTGCTGAAAGGTGCATATAAGATGAACATTAACAAGAGTAAAACTAGGGTAATGGAGTGCAGTGTAAGAATATCAGGTGATGCTGAAGGAATTAGATTAGGTAACGAAACAATAAAGGAGGTAGATGAGTTTTGTTTCTTGGGCAGTAAAATAACAAATGATGGTCGCAGTACAGATGATATAAAATGCAGAATGGCAATGGGTAGAAAGGCGTTTTTGAAAAAGAGAAATTTGTTAACATCGAATATTGATTTAAGCCTAAGGAAGTCCTTTCTGAAGGCATTTGTATGGAGTGTTGCCTTGTATGGGAGTGAAACATGGACGATAAGCAGTGTGGACAGAAAGAGGATAGAGGCTTTTGAAATGTGGTGCTACAGAAGAATGCTGAAGATTAGGTGGGTGGATCGCGTAACTAATGAGGAGGTACTGAACCGAATTGGGGAGAAAAGAAATTTCTGGCATACCTTGACTAAAAGAAGGGATAGATTGGTAGGACACATTCTTAGACATCAAGGAATTGTGAATTTAGCGTTGGAGGGAAGTGTGTGGGGTAAAAATCGCAGAGGGAGACCAAGAGACGCGTATAGTAAGCAGATTCAAGTGGATGTGGGTTGTCGTTCTTATGAGGAGATGAAAAGGCTTGCTCAGGATAGAGTAGGGTGGAGAGCTGGACCAACCAGTCTCCGGACTGAAGACCATAACAACAACAACAGTGATGTTTTATCTCTGACAAGGACTATCTCTGCTGATAACATGAAAACTTTGCCACGCCCACTTTCCACAGTATATATGGCGCTCTCAGACACCCGACTCATCAGTCGGCAAGACTCAACGGAAGTAAGAAGACCTCTGAAGATGTCCGGCGCAGCTCTGGACGAAACGTTAGGAAAAACTGAAAAGTTTTATGGTCCCGGAAGTTCTACCAGCAACTTGATGTCGTGTTGTGCTGAAAATTATTTTTTTGCAGCATGTACAGTGTCTCCAGAAAAGGGCTCCCTGATTTCAAAATTAAATATCTCGAGCACAAATATCGATAGAGGAATGCAGTAAACGGTATGTTTTAGTGAAGGCTGTAAGAAGTTTATGCAGCAGTTTGAAATAATCTGCTACCAGATGGCGCTGTACGCTGTACAGCTCATATCAGCATACATAAGTGAAATAATGGTATGAAAAGACTCTTTGCAAACAATCACATCACAATGTTTTCAAAACGTTCACCATTGGCACTACAGAAGTGGCGCAAACGAAGAATGAAATTCGCCATCACATTTCGTAGTCTCTCAACCGAAACGGATTCACATGCCACGGAGATGTGTATGCTCTTTCTCAGTATTTTCAGCATGCTGGAACGCTTCAAACCAGTCTCAGATGCAATTCTACGGACGGATGACATTGGATTTCGCTGAATAATTCCAGAAACTGTGACTATATTTTCAGGCGTAACTGCGGTTTGCTTGCGGCCAACATCCCCCACTAGATCATCAGTTACGCTGTCTGTTCGTTGAAATTTTGCGAAGAGCGTACGAATGGTTTTCGCATCGGGTCCTTTCGGAACATTAAATCGTGCTTGAAAACTTCGCCTTGTTGCCGTAAGACTCTCTCCTAACCTGTGGTTTGATTTGATTTGATTTTCTCAGGAAAGCCGAAACAGTCTTGGTCCAACCCGCCACTGCCCGCACCGAAACTAAATTTATTGTGCGGTATCGCTCCCTGTATATCTAGTAAAGCCAACCAATGCCCTTGAACAGTGCAAGGAGTCCCTTTACCAGTTCTTTATTAGACGCAATTTTGTCGGGTCTGGTTGTCCCAAATGTTCTGTGCCTTTTACTCTCCAATGCAATGCATTCGAAGATTAGATGTGATGCAGTTTCATCACCGTCATCACAGATCCTACATTTAGGGTGTTTTTTTTTAAATTCCTATGGCCTGTCAGGAATCCAACCATGAGTCTAATCTCTCTCCTGTTCAGACCCAGGATTGCAGAGCTTCTTTTAAAACACGGCTTTGGCATCACTATCTTGCCATGTTTTTGTTGATACACTTTGTTCCAATATTCTACGTGCTGTCTACTGAGTTAGTTACGTAGCTCTAATTTGAGCATTGCCTTGTTGATTGTCAGGACAGGTTCCGGTCCAATAAATGGAGTCTGTGCCCCCTTCCTGGCTAATATGTTGGCATGTTCGTTGTGACATTCTGCAACAATTTTAGACTCTGTTTCAGGAGCTGCCAGTGATCTCAGGGCTGGCTGGCTGTCTGAATGGATATAGATGCTACGGTCTTTGTAGCACCTACGCAAATTCTCCTCCACACACGCCCTGATGGCAGTGATTTCGGCCTGGAATACTGAGGCCAGTTTTCCTAGAGAGATGACGCCCTCCAGTTTTGGCTGCACCCCATATACCCCGGCCCCAACGCCTTGCTCTGATTTTGACCCGTCAGTGAACCAGACAATATCCCCCGTACAGTGTCGAACTATTTTCTCCCACTGCTTTCTACTTCCAATTGTTATATTGAAACGCTTATTGAAGCTTTCACAATAAACATACCGTTTACTGCATTCCTCTGTCGATCTTTGTTTTCGAGATATTTAATTCTGAAATCAGGGAGTCCTTTCATGGACACCCCGTATTACCCTCGTATCTCGTTCCGTGCAGCTGAAACACTTGAATACAGAAAAAGTGGATTTATTTGGTTTTGTTCCGGCGCTCCTCAATTATTTGTTTACACGACACTTTGAAATGAGCCTGACTGGTGACTGGAGCGGCTGCCTCTCGGTAAACCGCTCCCACGCCGGTGTTGAACGCTGTCGGATCTGGAGGGCAGCCAGTGGAGAGCTCTTGCCGAACGCCTGGCCGTCACAAGAGCTGCCTTCAGCCTGCCAGAGAGCTATCGTGGGCGAAGCCTCCTCCTGCACCACAACACACACTTGCCCCACGCGCTCCCTCACCGTAATCGACACTTGGCATTTTGGCCCACCCTAGGTTACGGCAGTAAACACTTAAGGCGCCGTGCACACTAAGCCGATATAAGCAATACCTCGTAAGCGATGTACCTCGTAAGCGACACGCACGGACAGATACGTTCAATCTAGAGGGAGGCGACACAAAAAGTTCGCATTATCGCGACTGCACAACATGGCGTACGCGACGTATCTCTTCCAGGACCGCGTTGCCGGGCTCTTGAGCGCTAAGTATCGTACGATATTTCGCGCTGTGAAAGTGACGGGAAGAATAGAAGGCAACTCTTTCCTTGTTTTCATTAATTTATTGAAAGTACATCAACGCATCTGGAACTATTCGCCGCGGTGGAGTAGCCGAGCGGTCTAAAGCGTCTCGCTGCGAAGCGCGCGGTTCCTCGCCGTGGAGGTTCGAGTCCTCCCAGGAGCATGTGTGTGTGTGTTGTCCTTAGGTTAGTTTACCTAGGTTTAACTAATTTGTAAGCTACGGACTGATGACCACGCAGTTTATTCCGATAGATTTACAGATGATTTTTATTTATTTATTTTTTATATATATATATATATATATATATATATATATATATATATATATATATATATATATATTTTTTTTTTTTTTTTTTTTTTTTTTTTTTGGTGGGGGGGATCTATTCCACTGGCGCATTCAGTATGACATTAATATGACAAGTGTCACATGGGGAGAGTTGTATCTAATATATAAAGCTGAGTGTTCGAATGTTTGTACGTGTTGCATACAAATCTACAGTTTTGTTCCAATCATTATGAAATATTGTACACGTAAGCTTCAATCCAAGAGGACGGTCGCCGTAAGTGTAAGAGTCACATACGATATATAGTTCACGCCATATGACGTCATAAACAGAGAGATGCGCGAAAAACTGCTGCATTTTGCGACAATGCTGCTCATTTTCTCCTAAACCACTGGACCGAGATCAACCTAATTTAGTACACACATCCAGTACCGTGAGGTAATCATTGCTGCAGGGTTAACAATCGCATATGACACATGGTTCAGAAGATATAACGTCATAAACAATAGGAATCGCAAAAAACTGCCACATAATGCGGCGACAATTTATAAATACGCTCTATCAGAATTAAAGTACTTAGCGAATTGCGACAAACTTTAAATATAATTTCAAACCTTTATTAAAATTTTTCTCGATGACAACCATAGCAAAATGATGGAGGGAAAGAAGTTTCTCGATTACTACTTTTCCGCTGCTTATGGAGTAAAAGTACGTAATTCGGTATGACGATACAATTTCTAATTTGTACACTACAAATTGTAGCCACAGGTAATTTTACATACAGTACGACATGTAGTTCATGAGATATGAGCACATAAACAGTAACGTTCATGGAAAACCGTCCCATCACGGACTAAGTTTTAAACTATTACTTCTTTACTACTAATTGTATTACCAAGAGAGGTTACAGACATACAGCCCTTATACTAATGAATATATACCTGAAAACTGGCAGGAATAAATAAATAAATAGCCGGCCAATGCCGGGTTTTCAGCTAGTTCGAAATAAATATTTATTTATTACATCAAGGACAAGTAAGAAACCAGGTTTTTATGTTATTAACTGACAGTGTAATTGTTTTGGAGCTCTGACGGACGAAATACGTAATTCGAATATAATTCAGAGAGTAATCATCATTCACTTTGACAGAATTAACAAAATGAGCTGCAAGTTAAATTTTCATTACCGTGATAATAACAGTAAGAACACAACATTATTTTATTTTAACAAATAATGGAGTACACCTACAGTTAAATTTTTTAATTTAATTTCTGGTGTACACCGATAAATAAAGAATTTGTTGTACTAAATTGCTGGGTCTTGTAAATCGACACACTTCCGTCAACTTCGGTATTCAATCAGATTATCACATTGCCGCAATAAAGTAGAACTTACTGGTACAATTCGTAAAACGTAATAAATATAAATCTACTCAATTTTGTTAATACTGCTGAACTCCCTGTATGTTGATTCAGGTTGAGCCAATTCTCAAGAAACTGCCGAAGTATGGTGCAGGGTAGTAAGACTGTAGGTATATAACCAGTGTTTCCTTTATCTTCTCATCCTATACCCGAACCAATAAGTCAGTACGAGTCTTCCCTATTTGAGCTCACATTTTTAACTCAATTATTGAAAATTGTGTTACCCCCCCCCCCAAAAAAAAAAAAATATTATCGCCCTGGTCGCGCCGATTTATCGTCTGCCGTTGTGAACCATGCTAGCAATATATCGTCGCAAAATATTGCTTACTACATATATCTTATCTTATATCGCTTTAGTATCAACGGCGCCTAAAAGTGGGCCTTGCGATCGCCTTATGAAAGCTCGAAATTTAAATGAAAATAAGGGCTTAAACGTTCATCTGACAAGAAATTTGAATAAAAGAATGTATAGAGGAGAAAATTCTCTACACGTTTGCTTTCTTATGTTTTTTCACATCTCGCACCGTTTCAGAAAAAAAACCGTCGATTTGACACAGTCTGTCTGTCCCACTTTTTAGGTCGCGCAGGTCAACCGATCGGCAGCAAACTTGACAGACGTAATTATTGCCACCAGAGACCACAGCCTCCCTTTTTCAAATATTTCGGACAAAAAATAGATTAGTGACACTAAAAATAGACCGTTTGTGATGGCCTTTTCACTGCAGGACATTTAATTGAAAATAAAGCCTTAACCGTTCATATGAGACAAAAATTGAATAAGGGTATTTGTATAGGAGACAATGTTCAACAGATTTGCTCTCTTTTTGTTATTTCTATTACTTGCACCGTTTCAGAGATATATGCATCAATAACAGTGATTTCACACTGTCACTGATTTTACGTAAATCAGTTAAAGGCAAAAAAAAAAAAAGTGAAAAAGAGAATAAACTATTACCAGGTGATAATATTTGAACGATGAAATATAATAAAAATATGGGAGAGATATTAAAATAATAGTTGAAAGAGATAAAAGCTAAAAAAGTGTATGTTTCTCAAATCGTAACTCAAATATCAAATTTTGGCTGTTAGTTAAAATATGATCAGAGAGAATATTACGTGTTGAGTGCATAGATGTTATCACAATATAGGAATCATAATCGTATCGTCCACAATGTTTTGTTATTTATATTTCTGTTATTTTTGTTCAAAATGTTTGCAAAAAGTCATAAACGTACAGGAAAAAGTAAAATGGACCGAAAACACCCCAATGCGATTTCTAGCTTTTATAGATTTGGAAAAGGCTTTTGACATTGTTAATTCGAAGAGACTCTTTAAAATTCTGAAATGAACAGGAGTAAAATACAGGGAACGGTAGGTTATTTACAACTTGTACAAAACCCAGGCAGCAGTTATCATAGTTGAAGGGCATGAAAGGGACACTGAAGTTTGGAGGGGAGTAAGACAGAGTTGTAGCCTTTGTCCAATGTTATTCAATTTGTACATTGAGCAAGCTATAAAGAAAAGCAAATAGAAATGTGGAGAAGGAATTAAAGTTCAGGTGAAAAATTAAAAACATTGCGTTTTGCGGACGACATAGTCATTCTACCAGAGACAGCAAAGGACTTGGAAGAGCAGTTGAACGGAATGGACGGTGGGCTGAAAGGTGCATTTAAGATGAAAATTAACAAGAGCAAAACTAGGGTAATGGAGTGCAGTGTAAGAAAATCTGGTGATCTGAAGGAATTAGATTGGGAAACGAAGCAATAAAGGAGGTAGATGAGTTTTGTTACTTGGGCAGTAAAATAACAAATGATGCTCGCAGTATAGAGGATATAAAATGCAGAATGGCAATGGGTAGAAAAGCGTTCTTGAAAAAGAGAAATTTATTAACATCGAATATTGATTTAAGCCTAGTGTAGTCCTTTCTGAAGGCATTTGTGTGGAGTGTTGCCTTGTATGGGAGTGAAACATGGACGATAAACAGTGCGGACAGGAAGAGGATAGATGCTTTTGAAATGTGGTGCTACAGAAGAATGCTGAAGATTAGGTGGGTGGATCGCGTAACTAATGAGGAGGTACTGAACAGAATTGGGGAAAAAGGAATTTCTGGCATACCTTGACTAAATGAAGGGATCGATTGGTAGGACACATTCTTAGACATCAAGGAATTGTGAATTTAGCGTTGGAGGGATGTTTGTGGGGTAAAAACCGCAGAGGAAGACCAAGAGATGGATACAGTAAGCAGATTCAGACAGATGTAGGTTGCCGTTCTTATGTGGAGTTGTAGAGTCGTGCTCAGGATAGGATATTGTGGAGAGCTGCATCAAACCAGTCTCCGAACTGAAGACCACAACAACAGTAGAAACAACCAATGCAGACCATCCAGTCTACGCAGGCAGGTATTAAGCAAGTTAAGAAATATTAATGTAAAAATTTTTCCTGGTGTAGAAACGTACGTCTAATAGTAAGCGAGAAACAAGTGGGCGCGGCCAGGTTAGTACTTATTAGCACGAGAGCTAGTGAGACTTTCCTGGTAGCTAATGTGTTCCAGTAGGTGCCCCAACGCGTGATACCGGCCGGACGTTCCCGTCCGCGGCCGCCACATCCAGATGGACAGACGGCGGTGCGCCCCTGCTGGGGTGGGAGACGCCCACGAGGAGGGCTGACCACGCGCAGTCGATATTCTCTGTCCAGGAAACTCGGCGCGCCATTACGTATTCAATATTCGGCCAGCGGCGACTGACAGCGACAGGCCATCTGCCGGCCCACGTGCCCACGCCTGCTTGTCTCGCCCTATGAATCCCATCCTGCCCTTGAACGTCTGAGGACCGCCGCGAGAGTGGTGCCAGGCGGACCGTCACCGTTCTCGAGACTGCGGCACGTCCAAACCACAACTGCGTGAGCTGCCATAGCGGAACTCCAACGTAATTAAACACTTCACAGTCTCCAGAAAACAGTCATGGCTGCTATTTCTTGCAACGCCAAAATAAACCATGTCTCGAGGAAGACATCTACCACAACAAGAACTTCTTCTGATCTCCGTTGTTAGTAGGGATTGCAATCCAGCACTGTTTTCAATTCAACGAGAGTGTTGCTGGGCCGCGGTGGAGTAGCCGAGCGGTCTAAGGCGCCTCGTTGCGGAGCGCGCGGTTGCTCACCGTCGTAGGTTCGAGTCCTCCCTGTGACATGGGTGTGTGTGTTTGTCCTTAGGTTAGTTTAACTTATTTTAAGTAATTCTTCATGCTTTCCCGGCGAGATCTTGACATTTTGGATATACGGGATTACTGCCGGATGTATGCGTCGTTCTGGCACAATATTTCGGCCGCGTAACTCGCTGCCTTCTTCAGGTGCTACCTGAGACTGCCGTTTTTGAAACGGCAGTCTCAGGTAGCACCTGAAGAAGGCAGCGAGTTACGCGGCCGAAATATTGTGCCAGAACGACGCATACATCCGGCAGTAATCCCGTATATCCAAAATGTTATTTTAAGTAGTTTGTAAGCTACGGACTGATGACCACGCAGTTTGGTCCGATAGATTTACAAACATTTGAATTTGATTGTTGCTGGATAGCCTTCAACCCAGCGGGATCCGGCAATTTTTTTTAAGTTAATATAGATTCTTCGTTATAATGTAATAAAATATTTATTAAAAATCACAAAAGTAAGATATCGATCTTACTGCATCTGATTAATTATTTTTCTGTTGGACTACTTATTTCTTAACAAGGACATTTCTTTCAAGGACAATAGCAAATGTCAATTTTTGGTAATTTTGTAGTCTTTATGTTGTAAATAGCCGGCCGCAGTGGCCGAGCGGTCTGCGGCGTGCCAATCACGATCTGCACGGCCGGTGCGATCGGGGGCTCGAATCCTCCCACGGGCATGGATGTTTGTGTCGTCTTTAGTATATGGTAGTTCATAGTTTGTAAGTTTAGGGACTGATGACACCGTAGTTACGTCCCATAAGCTACACAAACATTCGAACATTTTGTTGTTGTAATTAACAAAAATATTACTTCTAATCTTTATCAAGGTATTTATAATCAGTCTTAATTATTGAGGGATTACAATATCACATGAATTTAGTTTATTGTCTTACTAAAATAAACAGTAAAAATGGTTACAATTTTATAAAATAAGAAGTTACTTCTCATTTTGGAAATATGACCTTAAAAAACAAATAACATCAAGTTTTATCTCCCAATCTATTTCTTATGGAACTACGTATGCAGCCAGTGGCGTAAAATGCTCTTTCTGCCTCCACACTTGTTGGTTTGATGGTTAATACATTTAAAAAAGGCCAAGTACTTTCCTGTTACTCCATCACTGTCTAAATGCTGACATTTCTATATTTAGTATTTTTTCGTAATTCTTCTCCGTTCCAGTTTTGATCTCTTTAGTGTAATCTTCATTGTCTTGTTTCAGCTACATTTGTAATTCCTTTTGTAAAGTTAAATTATTTTCCAGAGACTGTTGACTGTTTCCAGAATGAAACTTTCACTCTGCAGCGGAATGTGCACAGCAGAGTGAAAGTTTCATTCTGGAAACATCCCTTAGCCTGTGGTCAACCCATATTCTTTCTAGTCTTGCAATTTTCGCAGGAGAGCTTCTGTGAAGTTTGGGAAGTAGCAGGCGAGGTACTGGCGGAAGTAAAGTTGTGGGGTGGCAGCGTGAGTCGTGTTGCGATAGCTCAGTTGGTAGAGCGCTAGCCGGCAAAAGGCAAAGATTCCAGGTTCGAGTCCCGGTTCCGGCACACAATTTTAATCTGCCAGGAAGTTTCATTGTTGACTGTTATGCAGCATACATGCACCCTCATTTCCTCCGCTTCCACCTCTCAACTGCCATCATTCATACACACATTGCACTCACACGCATACATACACATTGTATGCGTGTGAGTGCATTTCAAAATAAGACAAACGACTGAACGGCAACGCACGTCAACACACATCGCGGGGCGCGTTGCGAATTTAAGACAACGCGCTGCGAAGTGAATTTGAAAGAATTTGCGCGATTTTATGCTTGCGGATCCGCTTGCCAATCCGAACGCTGTTGCGTCATTCCCGCTCCATTGCGGGACCCCACTTTGCTCGTTCGCAATCCCTAGTTATTAACGTCGCTATCTTTTGCTGAAAGAACAACATGCAGTGCAATCTCTGTTTTTCTATTCCCTTTTTTTTTTCCCCCTTCTGTTTCAGGTATACCACAGGGGAGTGTCGTGGGTCCGTTGCTGTTCACGATATATATAAATGACCTTGCGGATAACATCGGAAGTTCACTGAGGCTTTTTGCGGATGATGCTGTAGTATATAGATAGGTTGCAACAATGGAAAATTGTATTGAAATGCAGGAGGATCTGCATGGTGCAGGGAATGGCAATTGAATCTCAATGTAGACAAGTGTAATGTGCTGCGACTACATAGAAAGAAAGATCCTCTATCATTTAGCTACACTATAGCAGGTCAGCAACTGAAAGCAGTTAATGCCATAAATTATCTGGGAGTAGGCATTAGGGGTGATTTAAAATGGAACGACCATATAAAACCAATCGTCGGTAAGCAGATGCCAGGCTTAGAATCATTGGAAGAATCCTAAGGAAATGCAGTCCGAAAACAAAGAAAGTAGGTTACAGTACACTTGTTCGCCCACAGCTTGAATACTGCTCACCGGTGTGGGATCCGTACGAGGTGGGGTTGATAGAGGAGGTAGAGAAAATCCAATGGAGAGCAGCGCGCTTCGTTACAGGATCATTTGGTAATCGAGAAAGCGTTACGGAGATGATCGATAAACTCCAGTGGAAGACTCTGCAGGAGAGACTCTCTGTCGCTCGGTACGGGCTTTTGTCGAAGTTTCGAGAACATACCTTTACCGAGGAGTCTAGCAGTATATTGCTCCCTCCTACGAATATCTCGCAAAGAGATCATGAAGATAAAATCAGAGAGATTAGAGCCCACACAGAGGCATACCGACAATCTTTCCTTCCGCGAACAATACGTGACTGGAATAGGAGGGAAAACCGATAGTGGTATCCAAGTTGGCTTGCGGAGTATGGATGTAGATGTAGATGTTCTTGTCCTCGTGTCTTTTTATACCCTTGCAAGAGGTCTAGCGATGTCCAAAAGAAAATATACCATCATCTTCATAATAATAATTATCATAATCAATCTTAAAATACTCACCCCAAGACTTTTCCATGCTGGGGGTCTTCAGCCATCTCTGTCACGGCCTCAACTTGTTGCAGAACACCTATCTAACGGCTATCAGTACGAACAGAAAAGTAATTTTCAATAATTTGGATGATTATTTTGACATTCTAAAAATTTAAATGCCGTCACCTTCTAGTGATTAACAGCTATCAAGATAAATGAGCGCCATGGGTCTCTGGTCGCTCCTTTGCCTTCTTTGAGAAGGCCTTCAGCAGGACGAGGGTGACTCCTTATCGCGGAAGTCTTCAGTCGTCATTGCTGATGATTTTTATTCAAAACTAGCTGAAAACCCGGCGTTGCCTGGGTATTTATTTATTCCTGCCTTTTTTCAGGTATATATTCATTTGTGTAATGTCTGTAAAATCTCTTAGGAATACAGTTAGTAGTCAAGAAGTAAGGATTAAATCTTGGGGCGGTTTTTCATGAACGTTACTGATTAAGTGCTCATATCTCATGAACTACGAGTCGTACTGGGATACAATTTAGAAGGTACAGTCAATTATATGCTGATTTTCTTCCTCATCTTGGAAACAATTGGAGCTTATACTTCGTCTCCAATAGTCTTGTGTAGTTCGCGAACGAACTAGTTCGGAAGAGCGCTCTCACAGGCGAACTACGCGAACTAGTTCGCAGATCCCTCGCCTCTTAGTTCATCTGCTCCTTTTCCGAAGACTGACGGGGAATAGCGAGAGGACGCGAGAGCGCGCAGAATCGCTTGATTCCCTTCTGCCAGTTACCTTCATTTCGAGCTGAGGTGCAGCTCAACTGTAGTTTCATAGTTCGCTGCCACAATAAATCTATTTTAAAAATGAAGTACTACGAGTACTCTGTATGCAAAGTAGTTAAATACCATTACCCATTCGTGTAAATAACTGGTTGATGTCAAATTGCCCAAAAATACGTTTTGACAAGCCAAACGTATCTCGCTTCATACTTCGTTGGATTCTTTTCCGAAGACCGACGGGCAATAGCGAGAGGGCGCGTAGCAGAATTAAAAATCACGTGTTTGCCTTCTGCTGATGAGTCATTTCGAGGTGAGCGTCTGCCTGCTAGATTACATAGTTCAGTGCTACAAAATTTCTGTTTTGATGTGTTCTGCACTCTGCAATATGTGACTAATAAATTCCATAATGCCAAGATACAGAGATAACTCTAAACTTAAACGCGAGAAATTATCCACAAACTGTTTCTTTTGGTTTGCGTGATATCGTTAGCGGCTCAAGCAGCAAGCACATTAAGCAGCTAGGTGGGGGAACTTCCCCCTCCACCTGTACGAGCAGACCACGCCGCTCAGCCACCACTGGGAGCGGACGAAGTAAAAGAGCGTACTAGAACGCGGCAGAGCCGCGAACTAAAGTGAGCGTTCCCTATCGCGAACTATTATGCGCAAGTCTAGTCTCTAATGACGTCGCTGTCGACGGGACGTTAAACTCTAATGTTCCTTCGTTACAGAACTGTTCCAGTCGACAGAATCTGTATAATTCGAAGTTTCTGCTCTTATTGATTAATTGCGTTTTTGCTCTGGATTTTATTAATCAGTTGTGATATGAAATTCCAAGCTACACATTCCGTTGATATTCTTTCGTATAGTGAGAATATACAGTGTCTGGGCGTTGAGTCGTTAACACAAATAGACATCAACAGAGCGAGCTGGTCGTTATCTATTTCATTGCTTTTCTCTGATTTTGATTTTGAAGAATAGCGAGTGATTCCGAAAACTTACCAATTTTATTTGAGGGGACAAAAGAACTTCGGCCTTTGTTGTTGATCTTGCCTCTGAATGTCAGCTGGCTCGAAGACAAATCAATCCAGAGTGAATAATGCCATATCGAGCATTACAGGATACGTGTGCAGTGATAAGATATATGAACGAATAGATTCATCTTCGTCAGCTCGTAAGTTTGCATGTAGTGTACTGGAGGAAGAGAACACACGAAAAAATCTCAAGAAGTTACTGTGGGACATTTTCTGAGTAATTGATAGTATATGGGGCTCGTGATCTGTAAAGGCTCGTTGCAGAGCAATAAAGTTCGTCGGATTTCGTACGCCCACTGACATGCTGTTTGTATTCCACTGAAAATATTTGAACAACCGTGTAATTGTCGGCAGCACGCTGTGTGTGTGTGTTGTTCGGAAACAAACTTGTTCTACTGGTCACGTTGTTTGCTGCTGACAACAGTGACGCCCACAACAGTGACGCCCACTTCACCGTTCGCTCTCAAGCCTGCATTCAGTACTGATCGCACGTACACAGACAGCGTTCGCTTCAACAGCAGAGTTAATTGTGTGTTAACGTTGATACACTAAAGTACGGACAGACTTACTGAAGTAACAAATGTTTCGTTCAGGCAGCTGTCGGTGGTATTTATGTATTTCGTAAAAGACATTGCACAGATTTGGTTGAGCCAATTAATATGACAATCGAATATAAACTAACAAAGCACTGGAATGACAGAACAAAGATAAAATTATGCTAATTTTTCTGTGGACCAACATGCATATTACACAGCTTCCTCGTCTATCTTAAATGGTAGTGTTGCCACATAAGCACCTCATATGCAGTTTTCACTAAATGTAGTGGAGAGCATCAAAATCACTGACGCACACAGTACTCGACAGGCTATACCGTATGTAATTTCATTGGTGTCAGTGAAGGCAGCTTTTGTACTCGGCGCCATGTTACCACTCTAAAGCGCCCGTAAACAGCTACTTGTTCACGTATAAAACAGCTATAAGAAATAAGAATAAACTGTTATACCGAGCGGATTGAAGCGCTGTGCTCCGATGCGCGAGGCCACTCCCCGTCTTGGGTTCGAATCCCCCCTCGGACGTGGATGTTTGTGTTGTCTTTAATATAAGGTAGTTCATAAGTAGTTTGTAAGTTTAGGGACTGATGACCCCGCAGTTAAGTCCCATAAGCTTAACAAACATTTGAATAAACTTTTATATCTACGTAACGGTCAATAAATGCGCTTGGCTGTATGTTTTCGTACCATACACAAACGTTTTGACGTTTGTCTAGGTGAGATAGTGGTATCGGGCTTCAATAATAGCCGCGCCGGAATAGCCGTGCACACTGAGGCGCCGTGCTGCGGTGCGCGCGCCCGTTCGCCGTCGAAGGTTCGAGTCCTCCCTCGGGCATGGGTGTATGTGTTGTCCTTGGATTAGTTTACCTTAGTTTAAGTAGTTTGTAAGATAGGGACTAATAACCAAGCAGTTAAGTCCCATAGATTTACAAACATTTGATGTTTTTTTTTCTTCAATAATATCAGTGACTTTCTTAGGCTAGTTAATGTAGGTATGTGATAACAAAGACGCACTGTTGAACTCTTCACGTACAGACGACTACAGGTCACGCACTTTTTCGTGGCCCCTCTGTGATCTGCGGAAGTCGGCTGAGTTCGTGTGTCTACGGAATGTTTATACTCTCTACCAACGTTACCACGAAACAGAATTGTACACCCCGTAGACATCGTCAATGTAATGTTGATTTGTGCTTAGTATTGATTATTGCCTTCCACTTTGTTATTTGCTAAAATAAGACCACATTCCCCAACGTCTTCTTTCAAAAAACGGAAGTCTGCCCTTGAAAGTGGTATGAAGAATGTTAATTCCGATTTTTATTCAGTTACGACAATAGAAAGTGGTAGAAAGCGTTGCTACACCCGCTTAATGACCCTTTAAAATATTAATATTTTATAGATACGCGTTCCAGTTTTCTATTATTCAAACATTAAAATGATAATTTTGTGTTCCATCTGTGACGCTTTAACCCCTTACATGTTGTTTCGTTTAAAACCTGAAAGCCGTAAGTTGGCGGCACTGGAAGCGGAGCTTCTTCTAACAGCCAATGCGCAACGAGCTGAATGGAAGCTTCAGCTTCCAACATTCTCCGCTCAGGGGCTACGTTTAAGTGCGCAAACTGTAACCACATCGCAGTACTTTGCATTACTTTCTGATTTGAGTGTACGGTTCGATTATTAGATCACAGCCTAACATAAACAGTCGCGACACTCGCATCTGTGAAAGTTGTTACCAACAACGCGGTGGCCGCGAGGACTGAGGCGCGCCAGTCACGGTCTGCACGGCCACTACGGTCGGGGGTTCGAATCCCCTCTCGGGCATGGATATTTGTGCCGTCCTTAGTGTTAGCTAGTTAATAAGTAGTTTGTAAGTTTAGGGACTGATGACCCCGTAGTTAAGTCTCATAAGCTATACAAACATTTGAAACAACCAACTGACAGTTGCAACGACACTAGCGCTCCTAGTGGTGGGCAAGCTGCCGAAGGAGGGATATTTGCTTATCATCATTTCTGTACTTGATTAACGAAATAGTTACTGTAATTTTTGCGGTACAAAAATTAGTAAAGAATAAAGAGACATACATAACCGGGAAATGTAAAAACAGCCGAATTTAAATAATTAAGTGGTAGAAAGAACAACTTCGATGTGAGCAAATACTCTCGTATATGTGTTTATTTGCAACTTATTTCACTGAAAGTAAGTAGAATATAAATATAGGACAAACATAAATTTCTATTGTGGTCTATTCTTAGGCAGTTTTTTGACGCATATCAATCTAATATGGAGTCTAATGATGCGCTCATTTTTACACTTTACTTGTCTTTCTTATACACACATATTCTTTCCAGTGTAATTACTTTAGCTTTAAAAAGATTTTTTTTAAAGATTTTTGCCTGTGACTTTTTTCTTCAGCTACAGCTTTGGTGACTGATTTGGTCCGTTAAGAACTGACTGTAGTTATTGCAATGTATACACGTTTCCTACGTCCCACCATCACCGGTTTTAATGGGATTGTAGTGAAGAAAAGTTAACGTTCCTGAGTAGAAAAGAGGCGTGTTTCTGCCAAACGGCAAGTCTTCTGGTGTTTGATAGCCATTCTTTATTTTTAATAGAAAATTAAGTTCTTCAGTTAAAACCTGTAGGTTACAATTAATTGTAAATAAACTGTCGTGTTATGTATCGTTTCATATCTTGTCAAGGATCTTAGCAAAAATAAGAAAAACAAAGATAGGACTATTATTAAGTTATTACCTATTTTTATGGCACTAAATACGTTTCCTAATGTAAAAAGTATTTTAAAATCAATATAAACGATACCATTTGCATTCGTCGAATATCGTATTCAGAAATGTAGCTCGGCGACCGCTTGGAGCGCTACTGTCGCAGTGTATAACAAAAATTAGTGGGAGTGTCGTGCCTTTATATGTTAGACTGAGATTAGAAGTTAAAAGAACAGTCAATGAGTATTTCGATGGAAGTGATCTCTTCGTGAAGCAGTTCCTAAACCAGTAAATATCATCCAAAGGCATCCTTACTATTGTAGATATTGAGTATAACCATCATGCAATGAAGTTAGCATCAAATCGAAGCCGCTCGGAATGGCTGCGTGGTCTAAGGCATCATGCTACAATAAGGCGACCGTTCCCGCCGGAGGTTCTCCGTCGGGCATGAGTGTGCTTGTCATCCGTAGTGTAAGTTACTTTAAGTAGTTTCTAAGTCTACGGACTGATGACCATAACGGTTTGGTCCAATAGGTTTACAAACATTTGAACATCATATCGAAACGTGAGAGAACGTCAGTAGAAAAAGTTACCAATAAAGCCAACTGAAGTATAAAGAAGTCAGCATGATATGACTCGTAGGCAAAGTTCATGTCAGTGTCACAAGGGAAAACGGTACTCCATTGAGCTGAATTGAGTCATTGAGAGGCTTGCTTACAGATAATTAACGGACTCAGTGAAATTTAGTGAAATTGAAAACATTTTTTGACTCATGTGATTAACGTGTTATGCTATGTTGAATTTAAGAGTAAGGACGAAGGCTGTTTTTCGACAGATTTGGTATGAGGCATCTTACGGAACTCTTTGGGTGGAGCATTCCGCATGGAGCACAGATGTGTCTGTTCGGCAGGAGAGTGCAGTGCTACGACGCACGTGCAGGTCGACAGTTGGCAACATTTCTTTGCCGCCGGTGACGGAAGGCGCGGATCGCAAGAAGCGGTCGGCTTGTTGGTCGGGAATGCAGTAATGAAACGGGCGGCGGACCAGGGAGGCGCGCACGTGTGGACCACGTGCTGGGCAGCGCGCGATGCTCTTCCTTTGCAGTCGCTCTAGAAGATTCACTCTTCCAACTGACCTCGTGAATAAAATTGGGCTTGACTGAGAGCACGGTGTTATGTTCCATTAGTGTCTATCGACCCGTGGTTACAGGAAAACGCTACTTCTCACAATAAGTCCGAGTCATTTTGGAAGTAGACGTGTTTGTGAATTAGGTGGATGCTAATTATCTAATTCCTGTCTCTGACTGACCCACAAGAACTGCATGCCCTGTACATCGACTCTAGGCAATGCGCAAGAGGTCTGTTAACACCTAACCTAAATATGGCTCCAGGTCGATGTACCGTTCTTCCGCATAAAACAGATGGTTGGAACTTAAATAGTGACAACCTTTTACTCACAACCGATACTACAGCGTTACATGTTTTCACCTGTTTCTGTCCTTCAAGGTAGTCAGCAGCGTTCTGTAGAACGCGTTACCAGCGATGTGGAAGACGTAGTATACCGTTAGCAGAGCCTGTTCTGTTGGTGATGCTAACGGAGCGGTCTACTGCCCGTCGAATCTCTGGAACAGTTCTGAAGCGAATGCCACGATGTGGTTCTTTTATCTTCGAAATCAAAATAAAGTCACAACGACTTATGTCCGGGAAACATGGTGAATGGTACAGTACTTCCCACCCCTATCAGCGAACAGCCTCAGCTTGCGCTGTATGCGCCCGCGTATTCTCGTGCAAAATGATGGATGGATTGCGCAGAAAGCGTTGGCGCTTCTTTCGCAAAGCTTGTCGCAGGTGATGCTGTATATTCAATCTTGATCCAACTCCGTTGTTCCTGTTTCGAAAACATAGCGACACCGTTACTTTAGACCGCTCACTCACAAGTGACTGTGTTTCCCTCAATTGTGTGCACGCCGGTGATATGGGATGGGCGAGTCCATTTGCTCGGAAGTAAGGTAGGTATGTCAACAACGTGTGCTATCAGCGACAATAGTAGATTCCTTTTTATAGCGTCTCCACAGAAGTGTTGCCGCTATTTACGTTCCAGCCCTCGTATTATAATTGAAATTTATACACTTATCCCCACATAAATATTCCAAAATAAGGTCACCAACAGGATTTGTACTTGATCCACATCAATCCCTAAAGTTTAACGATCTTATTTATTTAGTAAAGACACAAAAAAATTAACAATACTAATTCAACCGATGATTGTTGCTTACAGTAATCAGCCAGAGTATATCAAAGATAAAAAGGGATAGGACGGAAAGATAAGTTACGTAGCCTATTCTCCCTTTTCGATTCAATTTTGAAAGTGAATTGTAGCGCTCCCGATCTAATTACTTTTATTAATTAACATTGTGATTCTCAGACAACATCGCTAGTGATCCTGCCGTGCTGTCAATTAAACTGGCAAAATGAAGTTATTTAGACCCTGATCGTAACCGCGAGCACATCCTGTTTTCGATGCTGATGTAGAGCAGCGTTAGCCACCATGCAGTCGTGCATTATCCTGCTGAAATGTAGGGTTTCGCAGGGATCGAATAACGGGTAGAGCCACGGGCCGTAACACATCTGAAATGTAACGCCCACTGTTCAAAGTGCTGTCGATGCGAACAAGAGGTGACCGACACGTGTAACCAATGGCACCCCATACTATCACGCCGGGTGATACGCCAATATGGCGATGACGAATACATGCTTCCAATGTGCCTTCACCGTGATGTCGCCAAACACGGATGCGACCATCATGATGCTGTAAACAAAACCTGGATTCATCCGAAAAAATGGCGTTTTGCCATTCGTGCACCCAGGTTCGTCGTTGCGTACACCATCTCAGGCGCTCCTGTCTGTAATGCAGCATCAAGAGTAAGCGCAGCCATGGTCTCCGAGCTGATAGTCCATGCTGCTGCAAACGTCGTCGAACTGTTCGTGCAGATGGTTGTTGTCTTGCAAACGTCCCCATCTGTTCAGTGAGGGATCGAGACGTGACTGCACGATCCGATACAGCCATGCGGATAAGATGTCATCTCGACTGCTAGTGATAAGAGGCCATTGGGATCCAGCACGGCGTTCCGTATTGCCCTCCTCAACCCACCGATTCCATATTCTGCTAACAGTCACTGGATCCCGACCACGCGATCAGCACGGTCGCGATACGATAAACAGTAATCGCGATAGGCTACAATCTGAACTTTATCAAAGTCGGAAACGTGATGGTTCGCATTTTCCTACTTACATGTGGCATCACAGCAACGTTTCACCATGCAGCGCCGTTCAACTGCTGTGTATGAGAAATCGATTAGAAACTTTCCTCGTGTCAGCACGTCGTGGGTGTCGCCACCGACGCCAACCTTGTGTGAATGCTCTGAAAAACTAATCATTTGCATATCACAGCAGCTTCTTCCTGTCGGTTTGCGTATGTAGCACGTCATCTTCGTGGTGTAGCAATTTTAATGGCCAGGAGTGTAGATGAGCTTTGTCAAGTACATGGCAGCTGTCTTCAGGCTAGACAGCGTATTGTGGGCTAATTAGAACAGTCTGCTATAGGCTACGCGTCGACAGTTTGTGTCCAGTGAAGTAGCCATTATGTTATCTTTTGCAATGACAAAAATGGGAAGTTTATCAGACTTTTAGAAAGTGACGATAATTTCAGTGACAGTTGAGAATGTTTCGAGGACACGGATGAGGCTAGTGAAAGTAACTTCGATTCATAAATAACTGTGGACGAGACACTGTTACGATAGACGATACGTAGTACATTCGTGTGAGAAATTCGACAACGAAAACATAAGGCAAAGTTTATGTGTAAAAAAATTCCGCAGCACGCAGTAGCAAGTGACGCCAGCACACATTTTCCGCTGAGTAAGGGGTGCGAACGCGCACTCACCTCGCACTCAAAGGGTTAAGTAGTTTGTGTGTCGAGGGACGATGATTGCAGGAATTTGGTCTCTTAAGATTACAAATATTTGAACATTTAATAAATGAAGCCTGGAAACAGCTGCACAGGTCGCTGTATTGATAAAAGTCACGACGTGGTTACAACACGACTTTATTTGACGCTTTTCGGTCTGGGCCATCATCAAAATCTGTGAAAGGGAAATAACTGTACAATAAGAGAACAGAAATATTGCAAAAACAATATACAAATTTTGTTAGAAAGATAAAATTCAGGGCACGTACCCAGTATACATTAATTACAAGTACGTCAGTAGTAATCGTTACATGTCCTTTTCGTAACATAAAGGAGCGGACTGACAGCACAGTAAAGGTACAATGCATGTTTACAAATGGCGTTCTTAAACATAATGCGTAGTGGCGATGTGACAAGTGAAATTACGCTAGGTAAAATTACAAATTTAACAAAAACAAAAAATATTACTTTTTACAAATGCTTTTTACATCGTGTCGTATGGGGTAACAAAATGAATAAATGCCACATATCGTGTCATAATACAAATCATCGGTGGGTCAGAATAGTTATCAAAAGAACAAATCGTCAGAAAGCTATACTATTACAACACATTAGTGATAAAAGTTACAATCTTGTAGTGATGATTATACAAAACTGAATTCAATTTGATTAAAAAGATCAGAGAGTAAAAAGGTGGGATGGAACAGAAGTGTTGTTGAGAATGGGGTTTAGAGCTAAAACATTATAATCAAATTTACAGCAATTTACAAACTATATACATACAAGCTCACAGAAAATAAATTTTGTAATGATGAACATCATAACGTTGGTCAAACACATACAATGTATATTGAAAAAAACTATAGGACGCCAAATTTGAATACATTGTTTAGGTATTAACCATCTAACATATGCATTTGGTTGCGATAGGAAGTTTTCTGGAAGGAAGGAAGGAAGATTAGTGTTTAACGCAAGAAGTGCTTAACGACATCGTGGTGATTAGAGACAGAGCTTACGCTCGGATTGTTTGGGTAAGGATGGGGAATGAAATGGACCGCGCCCTCTGAAATGACGTATCCTGGCATTTGCCTGGAGTGATTTACGGAAATCATGGAAAACCTAAATCTGGATGGCCGGAGGTGGATTTGAACCACCGCCCTCTCGAATGCGAGTCAAGTGTTACCACTGCGCCACCTCTCTCGGTCAAGTTTCCTTGAAAACAGCGACTTTCAATGTGGGGTTACTATACTAAATGGTCAAGTTATTTTTAGCTAGTCTGTGGTCATAATGTGCCCGCCCAACCTATTCCTTCCTTCAGTAAACTTTTGCAGTTTTCGTCACGTCGTGAAGCTGAGCCTTCTACAGAGCTCATTTTACTGATATTATGACGAAGTGCTCTGAGCCACCAAGTTTTCATTAGCTTGTGCAGGTCCTCGTACCGCAGTAGGTGCAGACATAGAGACAGGTGAACGCGCGCTTGCATTTCTTTGGGAGCGCAATTACAGGGCAGCAACTGGTGGGCCCTCTTCCGCAATGTCCAGCGCCGCGAGTGGGCGCGCTTGCTGCCCCTGACAACCGCCGCCGCCCCCTAATTGCTATTTTAATTACCTGGCCGCTACAGGTGTCGCCCCGACACCGGCTTCCTGTCCTCCTCTCTTTTACAATAAAAAAAAAATTGGGGAAAAATAGAAATGATGTTCTCGCTACCCAGCCCCGATCCTCTGGTGGGCGGAGGGCAGCCATCCCTGCTACGGGCTGATCCCACCTACACGCCGTGACACCCACCAGTCGCTGCGACTGAGGAGCTCGCGCAAAAAGCTAAGGCAGTGTGCAGCGGTGACGTAACCGAGACTGTCACCCAAGGGAGGAGGGCAGGCCCGGCGGTTGAAGTGGGTACCGCGGGAAAAACACCTGGACGTCTTCATAAATGGGAATCTCCGGCTGACAACAAAGATAACATAGTTCCTAACCAGACACACTATATTACAATTAATAAGCGTTCAGTCACAAGAGCATTCACTTATCCTATAGCAGATATACCATCCGAACATATACGAGGCGCGTCCAGAAAGTAAGTTACGTTTGGTTATATAAAACGAACGGGTACAGATACAGAAAAAATATTGATTGTACAAAAATCTACAACTGTTAAACTACTTTTCTACATAGCTTCCGAAATTTTGTAGGCAATTGTCATAGCATGACACGAGGTTTTGTGTGCCTTTTTCATAGAATGTTGCCGCCTGTGTATTCAACCATGTGGTAACATGTTCTTTCAGCTCGTCATCATCGTTGAAGTGTTGTCCACCAAGGACAGATTTTAGGTGTAAGAAGAGAATTACTGTTAAAAGATTTTTTTTTTTTTCACGTTAATGCCTGACCTCACAAACCGAATGTGACCAAACAATTCTTACGGAAATTTCAATGGGACCTGTTTGATCATCCTCCATAGAGCTCGGACCTCTCTCTTAGCTACTTTCATCTCTTCTTACACCTAAAATTTATCCTTTGTGGTCAACACTTCAACGACGATAAAAACCAGTTACCACTTGGTTGAATACACAGGCGGCAACCTTCTGTGAAGGATGCATGCAAAAACTTGTGGCACGCTATGACAAGTGCCTGCAAAATTTCGGCAGTTATGTGGAAAAGTAGTTTAAGAGTTGTAGAATTTTGTGCAATAAAAATTTCTTCTGTATCTGTGTACAATTTCATTTTATTGCGAAACGGAACTTAATTTCTGGACGCGCCTCGTATTACCTGTAGCTTCTCTCTTTAAGAAAGTAAAGATAGTTTTTACATCACAAAAAACTCAAAAAATTTATATAGTTGTTGAAAAACTTACGCGTCTTAATTGAGATGTGAAGTTATCTTGGATATTAAAAGTAAAATAGTAACAAAAATGAAACATCTGATAGGCCAATAAAAGAGTACTAAAGTATAGGAAGACATAAAAAAACATTAAGATGACCACCGCTCACTAAAGATAAACTGGAACGTATTGGTCGATATGGATGACTGATGAAATTCTTTCATGTGTGGATGAGCGACGAAAGCATGGAGCCCCGTCAGATCTAACTAATTACAATAATATGCAAAAGCTTATTAGATAAAAGACTGGAGCAGCAAAAAATTAATGGATACAACACAAAAGTGAAGAAATTGAAAGCTTCAAATTATAATTTTAGCTTACGCAATTGTTAAAAGTAACTGCTGTATTATACATCTTCTTAAAATTCAACAAAAATAATAAAACAGTTCTTGATGCCGTGTCAAAGATAAAGGTATGGTAATGCTTTAATATTAAGAACCTCTTTCCAGATAACATGAAGCTGAGATTCCAGGAACGATAAGCTAAAAGCACCTCCAATTATGAATGATAAGCTAAAATCACCTCAATTATGAAACAAAAAATCGCAAACGTATGCAGGAACAATAAAGCCAATAAAGTAATAGGGCTTCACGAAATTCCAGTCGAACTCATAAAATGTCTTGTTGACAAAGGTATCAAATACATATTTTTGAAGAAAGTTTACGAAACAGTTCATTATCGTGCCGAATTATTATTATCAACTTGTATTAACTCACTAAAAAAGAAGAATACGGGAAGATGTGAAATCATATACACACAAGTAGTAAGAGCCATTCCTCGAAAATGTCGCTGAAAGTTATTAATCATAGGCTATACTAAAAATGCTATTCACTGGTGACACACAGTTACTATCAAAAACAATTCGAAAGACAACATCATAAATTTATGGTAATTTCCAAAATAATGGATAAATATCAGAAAGATATCCGGTGTATAGAGGATGTAAATTGGAATCAGGCAGCACAGGTTCTATGTTCAAATGTTTGTCAAGCTTATAGGACTTAACTACGGGGTCATCAGTCCCTAAACTTACAAACTACTTATCAACTACTTACGAACTAAGACGGCACAAATATCCATGCCCGAGGGGGGATTCGAATCCCCGACCGTAGTGGCCGTGCTGACCGTGACTGGAGCGCCTCAGTCACCTCGGCCACCGCGGCCGGCACAGGTTCTATGATAATCTACTTGGTCAACACATGCAGAGGTGACCAGACGGATGCATAGTGATGCTGCTGCTGATGACGGTGTGGCATTTTTGGCCCTTAGACCTCTACTGGGGTCCTGTTAGGTCTGCCTGGTGCGCCGCGGTGAAGTGGCTGAGCGTTCCAAGGCGCCTAGCTGCGGAGCGTACCGCTGCTCGCCGTCGGACGTTCGAGTCCTCCCTCGGGCATGTGTGTATTTGGCGCCCGTAGCATAAGTTAGTGTAAGTAGTTTGTAAGCCTAGGGATTGATGACGAGAGTAGTTATGTCCCATAGACTTACAAACATTTGATCGTTTCTACCTGGCGCAAGTCCTTTTGGGTGACGCCACTTCGGCGACTGGCATGGCGATGATGATGATGATAAGGACGACGCAACACCCAGTCCCCGAGCAGTCCCCTGACCCAGGCGGGAATAAAATCCGGGCCCCCTGCATGACAACCCAGCACACTGTCCACTGGACTGACGGATACATTGTTATTCATTTTACACATTCTCTTAATTCAATGCCGAGGAGTTTGGCAGCGATCATAGTCAGCAACTGTAGGAACAACGTGTTATTTTCTATACTAATTTGGGTATGATACTCGCATCTCCGGTTCTTCTGGGTGCTGCATTTACCATGGCTGGCGCAGTGGAGTAGCCGAGCGGTCTAAGGCGCCTCGCTGCGGAGCGCGCGGTTGCTCGCCGTCGGAGGTTCGAGTCCTTCCTAGGGCTTGGGTGTGTGTGTTGTCCTTAGGTTAGTGTACCTTAGTTTAAGTAGTTTGTAAGCTACGGACTGACGACTACGCAGTTTGTTCAGATAGATTTACAAACATTTGAACATTTTTTTCCGTGGCTGGAGTACGTATTTCACTGAACGAGTAGTGGAACCCAGCCCCCATTAGGCCACTGTGCACTATTTCAAACTTTGTTTGCAGTCGTTGTTAGTCTAAACCAATCTGATGTTAACTATCGAGCGCGGAGAAGACGCTGACAGCGAAAGCTGTAAAGCCGAGCAGTGGACCGTGCTCGTGTGACTTGAATATGCGTCACAAGCGCAGCATTACATGCTCCACTGCATGCTGCTAGACGAACAAACAGTCCCAGGGCGATACTTCACACTTTATGGCGAGTAAATGTCGACGTATGAGCAGCCGTAAAGACCTGGGGAACAGCCTCTGTGACGGACGCGTGCAGCCCGTTAATGGTCCTCGCTGGCCGGGCGCAAAAGCTTCCGGCGTTACTGACGCTCTCACAAAGGCAATTAGCGAGATTAAGGTAATTAATTCTCCAATAAACACGGCATTCGGCCCCCTCTTAAAAGATACTTCAGCACGTAGGTGCCCTCTCCACCGCTCCTTAGGCGCCCTTTATCGGGAATTGGTAATTGGGGTTCAGAATAATTCCTGCTTGTTTAAATCAACCAGATAATCCTCCCACACTTCAGTTTGATTAAGCAATTACCTGCTAATATAAGAAAACTTGTGAATCAAATTTATGTAAGATGTTCCACGAAACAAACAGAATACTCCAGACTGAAATTCTGTCGTGTAAATCAAGTAAAAAAATCTGAAGACGTGTTATTTTTGAATAACTGGGGCAATGTTTATTTAAGCCAATTTTATTTAAGAAATGCAGGATTAATATGGCAACCAATCATCCTCTCTCATTAATCAGACAAATTATTACCAGACGTAAAGCATTTAGGTACTATGTTAAAAACACATGTGTGATGTATAAAACGACAAATTAGAAGTGTTAATGCAAATCTACGATCGCGTTTTATGCCCTGAAATTTACACCTATATAGTGAACTGATAAAAGGAAAACGCAACCGGCCTTTTTACGAGCGATTGGAGAAGTTAAGATCACGCAAACTACAATAAGATGATAGGAGGGGGGGGGGAGGAAGGTGTTACACGGACGTAACATATCAATATTAAGAATTAGAAAAATCACAAACTCCATGAATAATATAATAGCCAGCAACAAACGTTGGTTACTTTAAAAATCAGTTAATGTGCCAAATATAAACAGTTTGAAAGCTCATTTAATGCTTGTTGGAAGTCCCTAAGTGCTCTCATTAGAAACACTCGATAAATACTGGATAATTAGAGGTTCATTTTCGGTAAAAGCTACTTTTTCACGCATTTCACTGTCTATGATGTCATATATTTTGAACTATGTGCCTTTCCCTTGTATAATTTTGCGTTTATATTCAGTGATATACAAAGCTAATATCTCCAAAATACCAACAAGTGATGAATGAAAGCGTCACGCTTCATATTCAGTTTTACTGTACACCATTGTAAACAGAAGCTAGACCTTGAGGTTTCTAACAAGTAAATCTACGAAAGTGTCACTCTCCAATTTTTCTTAAATTCATATATGACATACATGAAAAATAAAGGGCACGTATTTTTTCAGCGGCAGTAAAACATATTTAAGTGTTGAAACGGTCCCTCCAAAATGGGGGGTTTGAAATGAAAAATTGCGATAACTTCGAGAAGCGATTTTAATTATTTTGGTTATGAAAGTACCTTTTGATAAAAATCGAAAATCGGGCTAGGTATGTTGGAGGGAAGGTAAGCTTAGGAGGCCAACTTCCCGAGACAGATACAAATTTTTTGCTGCAAAATTAGTTTTCATTTAATAAAAGTAGAATCTATTAAAACTTAAAAGGAGAGCTAATTAAGAAACACGTGTTTTTCGAATATATAAGGGGTAAGCAACCCTTAAATTGCCGCGCTCGTTTGATACTGCCCATGAAATACCTTGTGAAACTGTACTGTTTCATCTCTTTAATATACCGGTATTTAAAGTTGCTGAATCCGAATCTCAAGTCAGATTCTCTAAATTCAACATGGCTGATTCAGTATAGCTGACGAAAACTAGAAAAAAATGCTTGAATAGACAGTAACTCGACATGCGACTGTAATATCTGCTTTTATATATATATATATATATATATATATATATATATATATATATATATATATATGTGTGTGTGTGTGTGTGTGTGTGTGTGTGTGTTTGTTGTTGTTGTTGTTTTGGTCTTCAGTCCGGAGACTGGTTTGATGCAGCTCTCCATAATACCCTATCCTGAGCAAGCCTCTTCATCTCCACATAAGAACGGCAACCTACATCTGTCTGAATCTGCTTACTGTATAACATTCCACGCGCCGACCCGTAGAATGCCAGTGTTGTCTTTCCTGATGATCACATCGTCCTGAGTAGTCCCCGCCCGGAAATCCGAATTGGGGACTATTTTACCTCCGGAATATTTTACCCGAGAGGATGCCATCATCATATGTTCATACAGTAGAGCTGCATGTCCTCGGGAAAAGTAACGGTTGTAGTTTCCCCTTGCTTTCAGCCGTTCGCAGTAACTGTGTGGCAAAGTCACATTAGCTAATGTTACAAGGCCAGCTCAGTCAATCATCTAGACTGTTGCCCCTGTAACTACTGAAAAGGCTGCTGCCCCTCTTCAGGAACCACACGTTTGTCTGGTCTCTCCACAGATACCCCTCCGCTGTGGTTGCACCTACGGTACGGCTATCTGTATCGTTGAGGCACGCAAGCCACCCCACCTCGGCAATGTCTGTGGTCCATGGGAGGAAAATACCTGTTTCTTAATTAACCTTGATTTTGAAGTTTTAATAGATACTACTTCGATTAAATCATATTTTCTGTAGCAAAAAGTTTGTATCTTTTGGTGTTGTTGGCCCACTAATTTTCACTCTCCCTCCAGTATACCTTGGCAGATTTTCGAATTATCAAAAGATTCTTTCGAAACAAAAATCATTACAACCGCTTTACTAATCTCTAAATTGCAGCAACTTTTATATTTTAGCCACTATTTCATGATTTGTACCATATCCAAATTTCTCAAAAATCGGAGAGTGACACTTCCCTAGGTTTACTTGCAAGTGTCTATCGCGTCATACCTTCTGAAGTATGAGCCGTATAGTGAAATAATTTTGTAGGTTCGTTCAGTGATATGTGAAGATACTGTGTGCAAAGCGTGTTAGGAATAGTCAGTAGTTAAAAAGTAATAAGTTAAAAAGTCTTGCCAGGTGCTGTAGAATAGCGAAAATGCGGTAAGCGGTTAACTTTTTTCTCTTCCATCATTTTGATGAGGGAGTCAGCGAGAAGATATTCCGTAAAGGTTTGTAATTATATGCGACGTTTTTTGACAGAGGCTAAGTGATATCATTTTTGAGGAATGGAGTTTCTAATTGTAATGCTTCTTTTGTCGTGTTGAACTGTACGTTAGTTATGCTTTTTAATGAGCAAAATACGAAAGAACTTTAAATTTTTGAAGTCGGTCAATAATAGTACAAATTATTGAAAATACCGTTTTTCTTCATCCTGGAAACCATACGGTCACAAAATGTTGAACATTGCACCTTTCAGCATACAAGAAAGTTTTGAATAATAATTACAAAGAGAATTATCAATGTAAGAAAGCCAGGTGTGAGGTACAGTGACAGTATCTAGAAACATGGAATAGCGTCGAGATCTCTTATGGACAGCACTCATCTAATTGACCCATAGTCAACACGGATTCAGAAAGTATCTTTCTTGCAAAGTTTTCGTTAAATGAAACTGTCTTATTTCAATAAGATGCTCTTCAAATTATAATTCACTATTTCATTTGGGAGGGGTTACGCACTACATAAAAAAATTATTCAGATTGTTGAGTGAGTCTCTTTCGTTAAAATCTATTATGATACTTCGCCAAAACAACTGCATAAACAAAACTTCAAATGTTTGTAAGGTCATAGGATTTAACTGCAGTGGTCATAGATCCCTAAACTTACAAACTTCTTAAATTAAATTATGCTAATAATAATAATAGACATACCTATGCCCTAGGGAGAACTCGAACTTCGAACGGACGGCGAACGGCAAGGCGTCTTAGTGTCCACGGCTATTCCGCCGCGGCTTTTGCATAAAATTCGTTGTCAAAAAAATTGACAGTTGTATGTAAACTCTGTAATGCCTCGGTAATGTCCCGGTAAAATATTTTTATCACACTAAATCAGTCTTGCTAATAAATTCTTTCGTAATAAAATATCCATATTTCGTCTTCCGCGGCAAGGGCAACAGCGGAAAGTTTTATACCGGTAACCTCGATGACGGCAATATCGGTGCTCTTTTTCATGCCATGAAACAAAATAAAACAAAGATAACATTTAGTATACAATATTCGTTACAACATAATAAAACAAAAATGAAATTAATTATTATTATTTATTGCATTCCTTAACTACAAAACTGAGCTGAAGGTAGTCCGGAGTAAGCATTAAATATAGTTGTTACACCACAAAATGACACAGAAAATATCTTCAGGAAGGACACTTACAAGATGCGAAGGTTCCACTAACGAAACTGCCTACAGCATGCTTCTCCATGGAGTATTGTTGCTCAGTATGGGTTCCTCATGAGTTGGGACTGACGAAGGTCATAGAAAATGTTCGGAGTAGATGAGTTCGTTTTGTATTTCTTTCATCAAGTTTCTCCTCCCATTGCGAACATATTTTGTTTGTACCTACATTCATAGCCAGACCGAATAATTATTACAAAATAAGAGAAATCAGATCGAAAACATTTCTGTGTTACTTTTACCTCCACGGTATTATAAAATAGAGCGGTAGAGGAATATTATGAAAGTGGTTCGATTAACCCTGTGCCATTCACTTACATGCCATATACAGATTAAAAATGTAGATGTAGATGAAGTTTTCTCTGCATTTCAAAGAGAATATTATTTTATTGTAATTATTACAATGTAGTTTCCTTTACGCCAATGGTTATATATATATATATATATATATATATATATATATATATATATATATATATATATATATATGTGTGTGTGTGTGTGTGTGTGTGTGTGTGTGTGTGTGTGTGTCAGTCTGGACAAAGTCAAGAATGTTGGTTTTCTATAGAGAGAAAAGCGCTCAGCCAGCCTTGCGTTGTGAGAAGACCAAAGGCCGATAGGCGCGTTGCTGCGGCACGCGGTTGCTTTGTGTGCGGGGGGGAGGAAGAAGAGACGCGTCCGCCATCACCAGAGATGGCCACGTCGACGCCGCGCCGCTTTCGGAATACCACACGCCGCTACCCTTCCGGGTTCCTCCTACCTGTATCGCTTCGTTTCAAAGTCATATCACACCGCAACGCTTCCATCTTCAATATTTATGTCAATTAAATAAGAAATCTTTTCCTGCAACCCAACATTTTTGTTCCTATACCATCACATGTATGAAACAAGATAATTACCGTCAGAATAGACTGTATGAGTACTTGTTTTACATATCATGAATACAAGATTTCGTAATGATATAGAACGTGTCAGTTTACTAAAAGATAACATTGTATTACATACAAATATTATTATTTTTTGTAAAATTACTAAATGCTATGTAAAATTCATCTCCTGAGTAGCAGGATTTGTCACTCAGAAATTCTATCAATTTGTTTTTAAATGTTTGTTGGCTTTCTGTCAGACATTTGATGTTATTTAGTAAGTGACCAAGGACTTTTGTGGCAGCATAATTCCACCCTTCCTCTGACAAAGTTACATTTAACTTTGAATACTGTAGATCTTCCTTTCTCCCAGAGTTGTAACCATGCATACCGCTTTTCTTATGAACTACGTTGTTAATAGTAACAAATTTTATAAGAGTATATATAATCATCAGTATTAGAGACTGATATCTTTCAGCGTTCACTCTGTATCATATTCCCCCTATTAAAATTCCTCGTCCATCACGTATTCAATGCTAATGTTTCTACCTCGTCTAACGTCAAGCGGTTTACTTCAAAATCATTCTTCTCCGAATCTAAGTACGTTCTCCTTGGTCCACCTCTTTTCTTCTTACCCTCTATTGCCGAACCCATGAGTCTCTTAGCTAACCTCGCTTATACGTATAACATGACACAACCTTCTCAGCCTGTTCCTCTTAACTGCTTCATCTATGGTCTTCATTCCCAGCTACTGTGGATTCCTAGATCCTGAAATAAATGTCTGCGAACGATCTCGGGTGGGCTCAAGAAATTATTCTAATTACACGCTTTTTGTGCAATGAATACTTCTTTGCTCAATAATGAATAATCCCAAAATATGATGCCACGTGAAAGCAGTGAATGAAAATAGGCATAGTAAGCTAATTTACTGGGATGTTTATCAACAAAATTTCCAATAACACTAACAGCACAATTGCTGAACTCAACGTTTCAGTAGATCGTCAATGGGTTGCTTCCAGTCAATTTCTCATGAATGCAGGCACCTCAGAACTCTGAATACTCTAACTGAGCAAGCTACTTCTGTTCACAGACTATATATACTAATTTTTTATGCCATTTACCAAATGGAACTGGACATACCGTGTTTAATAAAAATTTAATAAGAGTCCATTTGCAAAGAACAACTTAATAATTTTCTAAAGGATTTTATTTACAATATCATCAGTTAATAATTAATTATTATTGCTTGTCAGGTGTGATTACTATATTTGTCTCATCAGCAAAAAGAACTAGCTTTGCGTCTTCGTTAATATAGAATGGCAAGTCATTAATATTTACATGAAGAATAGCAAAGGACTCACGACTGAATCCTGTCGGATGTACAGTTTCAGGAAGCAGCTGATTTTTGCAGTTTACCTGAATCACTCATTTCCACTTTCTGCACCTTATCTGAGTAAATTCCATAATTTAAACAATCAAAAGCCTTTAAGAGATCACAAAAAAAATCCTAACGTGTGATGTCTGGTTACTCAGAGCATTTAATATTTCATCAGTGAAACCATATACACTATTGTCTGTTGAAAGGACTTGTTGAAAATCAAAGCAACATTTTGTTAGTACCTCATTCTCAAAAATATGGTAAACTACTCTTGAATAAATTAGTTTCTCAAGAACTTTGAATAAAGCTGTGATAAATGAGATTGAGCGATAGTTAGTGACATCGGATGTATTTCCCTTTTTATTGAATGGTTTAAAAATAGCATATTTGAATGTATATGGAAAATACCCTACTTCAGAAAGTTATTACGTATATGGCTGAGAATCTAACTTATCTGTCGGGAACAAGCTTTTAGTACTCTGCTGAAAATGCCATTAATTCCATACGAGCTTTTACTTTTCAGAGAGTTTATTATTTTCTTAATTTCAAAGGGAGAGGTGGGTCGAATTTCAACTGTATTTGATGGCATAGGTATGGCCTCTTCCATTAATAGCATTGCCTCTTCTATTGAATATTTAGATCCTATTTTCTTCATGACATTTAAAAAATGATTATCGAAAATATTGTCAGATTCTAAGGTTTTGTTACTAAACTTTTCATCAATTTTAATGGTAATACAGTCTCCCTGTGCTCTTGGTTTCCTTGTTTCCCTTTCAGTTTTTAAACTTATCTTCGTCTATAAAAAAGTTATCTATCGGTGTGCTGCTGTCCTTTAGTACCAGAGTAGGAAAATCAATAGTGGATGTCAAATTGCAAGAACCAAGTAATACTCCAACGTCATTCTCTCTATTAAACCCTTTCAGTGAATCAACAGTGGAAATCCCACAAATAATAATTTTCTTCCCCCTGTCAGACAGATAGCAAAACTAGGTATTCAAGTTTTTAAGAAACAGCTGAAAATTACTTGATGGAGAACTATAAGCTGTTACGATTGTAAAAGTGCCAATGATTCGGTTTAAACTCACAGGAACGTGCATCAATATGTTGCTCTTCTTTTTTCTAAATTTTTTGCACAGTGATAACTTTTAACATAAATGCCAACTCCTTCTCTCTCCTTATTATCTGTACTTACATGTGCTGAGAGTTTGTACCCATTCAAATGAACCCTTTTAATATCAGTGACAATGTGATGCTCACGTGGGTATAGTACATCTACTACACACAGTTTCTATCTCCTTTAAGCAAACAAAAAGCTCATCTGCTTTATTTTCTAATCCCCTAATGTTTTGATGAAATATACTAACATTATTTATCACTGGACTTTTTTGAAAATCTTGGGATATTTTAAGAGATTTAGTACCTGCCTGTCTGAGCTTCTCACTGGACGCTGATGTTATCCTAGAAAAAGAGGGACTCCCGTGAATTTCAGAGGCCCCTCTTAAGGGCTTAGCTATCAACCCAGCCAGTTAACCCTTCCCGTCCCTATTGAGATGCAGGCCATGCTTAGTAAAATCCCACCTACCAATAGCATCAACAGGAACCAAACCTATGCCTGAACAAGTATCTGCCCTGAGAAACTGATCTATATGTTGATTCTCCTTACAGAGCTGTTCAACTGGAGCCGATTATACCGCATGAAGGCAAGCTCCAGCCAAACGTTTGTATGGTTTGTTGCAGATGCTATTGTAACCAGGTTGCTCTCAATATTCCAGCCGTGGTCCCGCTCCAGCCTCTACCACAACATCATCCCGCTTTGTAAATCCCTTGCACAAAGAATCTGGTACCCGTCACTCGATTTTCTTGCAGAATCCGGCTCACACCTATTCCGTGGCTACCACCTACCGACAAAACTTGCCTCCTATTTTCTACTTTTTTTTAAACAGTTTGTTTCCTAGTGAAAGTCTGTTGCGTCTTTATTACAGATACTTCTACTGGGGACTCTACCTTGCTTCAATGTGGTGGTAAGGCAGATCTGTTTTAGTGCCCACGATCACTGTTATCTTTCCGTGGGCCCTGTTTTTTACTTCCACTTCCCACTTCTCTTCACCCTTCACCCGTCTTAACCTCATCAGTTCCTATCCAATTCAGTCTGAAGGGCTCTAATCTATCCTTCCTGGTTCGCTATTTTCCTGTGCCTCTAACATATCTTGAAAAAGAATGGAAGAGTCTCCTTTGCTTCCCCAATTCCCACGCCGCTACACTACATTATGTTATCGTAATAACTTGATTGACTTTTAAGTAGTCTAATATGTGTCATTTCATTTTACTTAGAAGAACTCTAAAAATATTTTGATCATTGCTTGTTACTCATGGGTATGTGTTGAGTTGATTTTAAAGTAAGTGGATATCTACCCATCTTCTTGCTTGGTAAAAACATAGATCGTACCTACATATTGATGAGTAGAAAATGTAAATTATTATTAAGTTGTACAAGAATACGCAAATACTTTTTTACTTTTTAGTGCATATTAATTTGTTTTGGCATAAATTTCCTTTTTTGGAGTCGGTTTTCTTCTTGTTAAAATTTTCGTATATTTGTTGGATTTTTAGTGAATCTGAAGTAGACTATTTTTTCTGAATATGGGTAGATCTAATAAACGTGCTGCTCATATAAGACAGCGCCGTATAAATGAACCAAACGAAGTCAGTGAAAAACGCCTATCTCAACAGAGGAAATCTGCCTCGAGGACAATTTCAGAAGGGATTAGCGAAGAGCGCAAAAATAGACTTTCAAAAAAAGTTTTGAACAGAGACTTATTTGACCTTACGGTAGGTGACCTAAAAAACATTCGGCCGAGTATCGTTAATTTGCTCCTAAGCATTGAAGAGTTCCGTTAATTTGTCATTGATCCCATAATCAGAACCTACCAAACTGTCATAAAACTACCCTTTAAGTGTATCCTTGCAAAAAAAAAAAAAAAAAAAAAAAAAAAAAAAAAAAAAAAAAAAAAAAAAACCATGGAAATCTGTTGGCGTGATATTGAGTTATTCTTCCATTTGTCGCGTACATACATAATGCAAAGTTAAGACATATGGTTTTCTTATGGATGCCACTCTCGGGACTGAACCAAATTGAAATGGGACCACACGGGAATCACGAGCTTTCAAATAAAATAAAAGAATAATCAAAATCGGTTCACACTCTCGAAAGTTCAGTGGTAACAAACATAAAAGAAATACACTCGAATTGAGAACTTCTCTTTTTTTGAAGTCGGTTAAAAAACGAGCGTACGTCTGCTTACTGTGGATGCACTCAACTGTCTCTTGCAGGTACCACGGTACCACCTATTCGCTATAGAGCGCCACAGGGCCGTCATGCGGTCAGTCTCACAAGTTTAGACTGTACCATGTATGAGTACAGAGGGTAGAGTAGTCCATAACGCTGCCAGTGTTATAACTTGAATGCCCTTCGGAGATGTAGCGCTGTATATCGTGAAACGAGTGCGAGTGTCGGCTGCGGCTGCGGCTTGGCGATATCTGTGCCGGAAGCTGAGCGCGCCAGTAATAAGAGGCGGCGCTCTTAACACCCGGCTGCCAGGAATGCAAAGCACGCCGAGCCGCGCACTCCCCACCACAGCGCCGCGGGCACGCTGCTGGTCCACAAATCGAAATAATCCGAGACCAAGGAAAAAAAGAGTTTGCAAATGGAACAGGACTGAGGGGGCTAGGCTACATTACATGAAATATTGAGCTTTGTCCTTTTTCAGTATCATCGTCTAACCTGTTAACTAGAAGCACGTGGAATTGGTCCCGCTCTTTCTGGAGCAGTTGTTGTAAGTTCTAGAATGCGCCCTTGCGATCATTTTGAGACAGAGAACGAGCTATGCCACTCACTGATGTTCGCTTTATCATTTGCAGACGTACCAACATAGAAGTTTTCGTTCTTTGGGGCCCGCAGTGTAAAATATGTCTTGTAATGACATGATTATTATAATGATATACCAATAAAACAAACAAATTACAAAAGAGTTCTCCAAAAAAACACTTCAATAGTAACTATGTAAACATGGAATATCGCAAATACACTGTCAACCAACCTGTCAAGATCTAAATAACATAAGAAGCTAACAGGCACCAATTGACATCCAGGTGTAAAAAATAAAAACAGCAGAGACACAAACGAGGCACCTAGTGACATCTAGGTGAAAAATAAAGACAGCAGTGACTCATACGATATTCCATGTAAGGTAAGAACTAAGAAATTGTAAACCACTTCCATCTATAGTTACAATACATATATTATATGCAGACCATTACAAATGTATTTACAGAGCACCTGATTATGGCTAAAGGCCGAAATGAGATCATTGTGATTTATAAATAATAACAGCAAGTATAAAGCAGTGTTGTTGTTGTATCATTATAATAATCAACATAAAAGTATTACAGATTGTTTTATCAGTTATAAGGGAAGAACATATTGTTGAAAAAACGTACTTGTAGCTCCTGCATCCATCTTCTTTTATAACTATTAAACATAATTTGCATTATATCTCTATCTTGTAATAGAAGTTTTATGTCATTCTTCTGTGTATATAAGTTGTTCTACTACTGGTTGCTTGGTAACCCTGTTGTATAATAGTACGTGAAACATGGATTCTTGTTTATCAGAAAATGTTGAAAGAGGTGGAAAAAAACCGCAATTGTAATCCAGACAAATGGAAGAGACACTTCTGAGACTTGACGCCTGGAGGATAGCAACCACCGCTGCCCCGCTGGCCGGCTGGTCAGCTACTTGTAGACTTCCTGCGTGTTAGTGTATATGAGAAGCTAAGCAGCGAGTATATAGGCCAGCGATAGTTGCCTATCCTCCAGGTTCAAAAATGTTCAAATGTTTCTTAAGCTTATTGGACTTAACTGCGTGGTGATCAGTCCCTAAACTTACAAACTACTTATGGACTAACTTTTACTAAAAGCACAAACATCCATGCCCGAGGGAGGACTCGAACCCCAGACGGAGAGCGCCCTTGCGCATTGGAGCATAGCGTCTCAATGCTCTCGGCCACTCCGCCGCGGCTAGCCTCCAGATGTCAATTCTCAGACTATTTATAATTCTGGCATGAAAGGATTAAATTATGGTGCTTACAGCACCATTATTGCTACTATTTATTTTTCTTCTCCCATACGGTTTACCCCTTCGCCAATAATATTCCGTTGCAATTTGACAGCATTCTGACAGGTGGTGTTATTTTCACAGCGTTTTGAAATAAGTGGGAAATCTAGTTAATTAAAGACTACAAGGTCATAATCAGTTCTATTTACATTAGAATTGATATTTTTGCTTTTGCATAATTTGCATAACAATACGTTAAGCCGAAAAATGACCCCTTTATTTTATAAATAATGCCTTAATACAGCGCTTTAGAAAAACGCAATTTATCTCTAATTCTTCTAAGAGTGGCATAGCTCCCTCTCTCACTAGACCCCTCAGTTATAGAGGTATCTCCGCGGTAACGCAAGAGGCGAGCAAAGGAGGTTAATATATAATCGCTGGGTCGAGTATAACAAGCGGGCGCTGCTCACAAACCTGACGACACGGAGTAGATTGCTACGCACCACAAATAAGGAAGACGTAGATGGGATATAACGACCCGCAGACACTGTGATCATTGCATCACAAGCTCGCAATATATTCTTTAAGATGGGGAACGATATCGGTCGTGCCCTCGAGGGAAACCACGCAGGAATTTTCCTGGAGTCATTTATGGAAATCACAGAAAACATAAACTAGGATCGTCGTAGTGGAGTTTGAACCGCCGGCGCTCCGAATGCGAGTCCACTGTGCCACCTCGCTCGGTTGGGTGTCAAGAACGCCAAGACAGCACCATGACGTCACATACAGAGGACGCGAGGATAGGCCTAAACGCAGTCCTTGGCGCACCTCAGTCTCTTATCACTATGCTGCCTACGAGACGTTAAATCCTTGGTTATCTTCCTTCTGTCGGTCAGCTATTTACATGTGTACCTTCCAATAATTACCTTAATATATATAAAATTGAAGTATTTCTGCCTATATTTAATCCTGCACCCAAAACTACAATATTTTGCTCTTCTGCAAAAAGTACACAATGGAGACGAACGATCTCACTGTGTTGCTGTAGTACAAAGTCTCCCGTTGTACACCATAGCATCTCCGTGTCGATAGCTATACGAGGGTGGAAGATATAGAGCTTGAAAGTCGTCAGCTTATATAAAATTCGGACTGAAGACCAGCAATAACTTTTGACACTGTATTAGCAAAGAGATTATATACAGTGATGCGTACGCAAAATTCTTATTAAACAACACAAAAAACAACGGATGGGCAGTGCACTTCAGTTTTTGACACGCTACAATGAATAAGGCGATGGTTTTCTCAGATAGTCACACGAGATGAAACTTGGATATCGTACGATACCCCTGAAACAAACGGCAATCATGGAATGGAGGCACACTTCATCCCCAACGAAGGTTAAGCCTAAGCACATCTTGACACCTCGAAAACTTATGTGCACCGTTTTTTCCGACAGAAAATGCATTTTTCTGATTTATTTCTTACCACAAGGCCAAACAGTAATGCAGATCGTTACTGCGAGACCATCAAGAAATTGCAGCGCGCAATACAGAACAAGCGCCGAGGATTCCTGTAAAAAAGATTTTTTTCTGGATAATGCCCAACCTCACATGGCGAATGTGATCAAACAACTCTTACGGGAATTTCCCCTGGGCCACGGCCCACTGTCTCATGACCACCAGCCAGTTAGCTACGCTGTCGGTGCCTCCGCCCCTGGAACTTTGAAGGGTTGTATCTCCCAAACTAACAGTGATAGGAATGTAGTTTAAATTTATTGGGACGCAGCTGGTTTCAACGATTCCAATATACGATAGAAAAAAATTATTGTTCCATTTAAAAAATTATATCTTGGTGCTGTAACTCTTTGGAAAATGATACAATAAACTATGTTCATAGCTCCGCAGAAAGTGTAACATTTCTTGTGTTGACCAACCGCATTAAAATTTCCCGTCACCTTTATTTTATAAGTTACAGAGGCAAACACACTTAGTGAACTTTGTATTCGAACATTGTATTTAAAGATAGCAAAATTAATATTCAAAATACATACCACATTTGTATTTTAGGGACGCACGTTAAAGCAGATTTACAATGAGAGGGATGTGGTAGATCAATAATATGCGGATGATTACAGTTTGGCTACTCGGAGATAGCCTGCTACCACTGGTGGCCGAACACTCCTACACGCGGACTTAATCTGGAGACGTCATTGGTTTTGGAGAAGACTAAGGCTGCTTCGGCGACACCTGTAGCCTGTAGAGACTTATATAGATTAACAGAAGAAACTTCATAATTGGTCGTAAGTAGCTCTCTCATTTGTACCTTACAACTGAAACTGTAAATTGTTATCGTGTCTAACACCAGTTATACTCTTGATTTTGATATATTTCTTATTTGAATTGTACAAAGTGTTTCACAGATGACAGATCTTGGTATATAATTTCTTTTGCGGTTTGATCACTGTATCGTTTACCTGTATTCTTTCTTGTATTACAGCACTTGGCTATAAATGTAATCGAGATCGATTTGCAAATATAAACAAAGACATAAAATTACATCTTGCTTGTGTATGACAATCGATGAATCTGTGTAATTCCCTGACATGCTATTCATACGAGTTAAATTGTGTGCAATGTCTATATAATAGATGTGGTTATTTTAGTGAGACTATAATTTGTTGTTACACAAGACAGCCTGGGATACACAGGCAATTCAGGTGGCACAGTATGGCCCTTGCTGGCTGTCTTCACAATTACTACGACTCGCACTTTTATATTTTACGAGTGAAAGTTTAATGTGAAAAAGTTACTCGCATTATCCTGTAATGCCGTCTTGCGCGCTGAGTTGACGCCTGTTTTGTTTTGTGGCGGGTCATAACTGTTAGTCTCCATCTGTGCGTGTCCCGCACAGTGGATTTGCTGTCAGCTGGCCCGCTCTCCCGGCCCCCACACAGTGTCCGCGCTGCCCGCCGTGCATTATTCAACGGCGGCCGCTCTATTTGCAAACGGACGGCGCGCTTAATCAAAACTCCCGCTCCTGGCTACTTGTTTACCTAAGGGCCGCTGTTGTCTGCCTTTAATTCGCAAAACATCCTCCTTCCTTCCCGCGTCAAGTGGTGCCGCCTCCCTACACCGGCCCTATCCGCCCTTCTGCTAACGCCCTTTAAAAATGGAAATGCAATCAGCCATCCCGCCCATGGTACGCAGAAATGCGGAGCGGATGAAATAAAAAAAAAAAAAACAGTCTGCCAGTATAGAGAAAGTTTACAGAGTTTAAGTCTCCGTTGGTAGCTGCTAGTTCAAAGATATCTCATACACAGGATAATTCTATAAAGAAGGTGTGACGTTTCGGCAGAGAGTAGGACGTACTCCTCAGAATGTGAGAGAAGGAAGTTAGCGTTTATTGTCCTACCGATCTGAAATGTCAAGGTGTTGTTGTTGTGGTCTTCAGTCCGCAGAATGGTTTGATGCACCTCTACATCTACATCTACATGGGATACTCTGCAAATCACATTTAAGTGCCCAGCAGAGGGTTCATCGAACCACTATACTATTTATCTCCCATTACATTCTCGAATAGCGCGCGGGAAGAAAGAACACCTTAACCTCTCTGTTCGAGCTCTGATTTCTCGTATTATATTCTGATGATCATTTCTACCTATGTAAGTGGGAGTCAACAATATATTTTCGCATTCGGAGGAGAATGTTGCCGATTTGAGTTTCGCAAGTAGCTCACCTGTGCAAGTCTCTTCATCTGAGAATACGTTCGGCAACCTACATTCTTTTGAATCTGCTTACTGTATCCGTCCCTCGGCCTCCCTCTACGATTTTTGCCCCACACACTTCCTTCTAATGCTAAGTTGACAATTCCTTGATGTCTCAGAATGTGTCCAACCAATTTATCCCTTCTCTTAGTCAGGATATGCCAGAAAGTCCTTTTCTCCCCGATTCGGTTAAGCACCTCCTCATTAGTTACGTGATCTACCCATCTAATTTTCATCATTCGTCTGTAACACCACATTTCAAAAGCTTCTACCATCTTTTTATCTGAACTCCTTATCGTCCACGTTTCACTCCCACACAATGCTACACTCCAGACAAATGCTTTCAGAAAGGACTTTCTAACATTTAAATTAATATTTCATGATAACAAGTTTCACTTCTTTAGAAACGCCTTTCTTCCCATAGCCTTTCTGCATTTTATACCTTCTTTACTCCGGCCATCAGAAGTTATCTTGCTACCTAAATAACAACTACTACTTTTATTGTCTCATTATCTAATCTAATTCCTTCAGCATCGCCTGATTTTCTGACATTGCAGTCCATTACCTTCGTTTTACTCTTGTTAATGTTCATCTTATATCTTCATTTCAAGACACTGTCCATCCCATTCAATTGCTCTTCCAGATCTTTTGCGGTCTCTGACAGAATTACTATGTCATCGGCAAACCGCAATGTTTTTATTTCTTCTCCCTGCACTTTAATGTCCTCTCCAAATTTCTGCTTCTATTCCTTCACTGGTATAACTCACATAATACCCTACACGAGCAGAAAGCTCATGGAATCCGACCTTGGGAAAGATCAGTTCGGATTTCTGAGATATATTCGAACAAGCAAGACAAACTTCACATTACGACTTACCTTAGAGGATCGGTTAAGAATAGGAAAACTTTAAGTTACTAGCTTATGTAGATTTAAAGAAAGCTTTCGACAATGTTCACTGGAATACACTCTTTCAACTTCTGAATGTATTAGGGGTAAAATTAGGGAACGAAAAGTTATACAGAACTTGAACAAAAACCAGACAACAGCCACTCGGCCAGTCAGCTACGCTATCGCAGCCTCTGCCGCCGGAACTTTGAAGGGTTGTAGTTCCCAAACTAACAGTGATAGGAATGTAGTTTAAATTCATTGGGACGCAGCTGGTTTCAACGATTCCAATATACGATAGAAAAAATTATTGTTCCATTTAAAAAATTATATCTTGGTGCTGTAACTCTTTGGAAAATGATACAATAAACTATGTTCATAGCTCCGCAGAAAGTGTATATGTGTGTGTGTGTGTGTGTGTGTGTGTGTGTGTGTGTGTGTGTGTGTGTGTGTGTAAACCTATGGGACTTAACTACTCAGGCTGTCAGTCGCTATGCTTACAAACTACTTAAAGTAAGGACAACAGACACACACACACACACACACACACACACACACACACACACACACACACACACACACCCATGCCCGAGGTAGGACTCGAACCTTCGACGGGGAGCAACCGCGCGCTCCACGGCAAAGCGCCTTAGAGCGCTCCACCATTCCACCGGCACATCGCTCCCAATGCAGTCTTCATTCGATACATAGACTAGGGGTGTCTGTTCATTCCGACATCTCCCTGTGTTTTACACTGCGGTGATTTCGGAGTGCCGTGGCAGAATAGCCGTGCGCACTAAGGCGCCCAGCTGCGGTGCGCGCAACCGTTCACCGTCGGGGTTCGTTCAGAGTCCTCCCTCGGGCACGGGTGTTTGTGTTTTTCTTAGCATATTTTTAAGTTGGTGTAAGTAGTTTGTAAGCGAAGGGACTAATGATCACCGTAGACTTATAAACATTTTAAGAGATGAACATTATTAGATTTCCAAGATGTTACAAAGGAATCACACTTAAGGTTAAAAGGAGAACGTTCGCCATATTATTTTTGCAGTTCAGGATCACAAGTCTCAGTCTAAAGCCTGTGCTGTAATGACTTGTTACTATTTTAACTTGCCTCATGTGTGTCAGCGCAGTTGCGGACTGGTGAAATGCATTCAGCTGGTCAACGGCGACATTTGCCTTAATTTCGGCTGTGGTCAACCGTCAGTTGCTCAGATCGAATCGCATAGTGATAAGGGTTTCTCGCGTTTAAACGTCTCCATGTGCGTATTTTTATTGCCTCAGTTCAAAATGTTTCAAATGTTTGTAAATCTATGGGACTTAACCGCTTGGGTATTAGTCCCTAGGTTACAAACTACCGGGTGATCAAAAAGTCAGTATAAATTTGAAAACTTAATAAATTACGGAATAATGTAGATAGAATGGTAAAAATTGACACACATCCTTGGAATGACATGGGGTTTTATTAGAACAAAAAAATTATTGCTAGACGCGTGAAAGATCTCTTGCGCGCGTCGTTTGCTGATGATCGTATGCTTATCCGCCACTTTCGTCATGGTTGGCCTCCCAGGTCCCCAGACCTCAGTCCGTGCGATTATTGGCTTTATGCCTCACCATAACTCCGGACATGCTTTACAGTGCTGTTCACAACATTATTCCTCGACTACAGCTATTGTTGAGGAATGATGGTGAACATATTGAGCATTTCCTGTAAAGATCATCGTCTTTGCTTTGTCTTAATTTGTTATGCTAATTACTGCTTTTCTGATCAGATGAAGGGCCATCTGTCGCACTTCTTTTGAACCTTTTTTTTTCGTAATAAAACAACATGTCATTCCAACCATGTGTGTCAATTTTACCTCTCTATCTACTTTATTCCGTGATTTATTAAGTTTTCAAATTTATACTGACTTTTTGATCACCCGGTACTTAAACTAAGTTAAACTAACCTAAGGACAACACATACACCCATGCCCGAGGGAGGACTGGAACCTCCGACGGCGAACAGCCGCGCGCACCGCAATACGGCACGTCAGCGCGCTCGGCTATTCCGCCGCGGCTCTATTGCCTCCGTGTTGTCCTGAGATCATATAGTCACCACTCATTTTGCGTCCTCTACTTAGCGAGCTGCGTCCCGATCTCATTCCAGTAACGTTACAGACGTTCACCAGGCAGCATGCACTCGCATCACTCTTGATTCAGAGAAATGACTAGTTATTAAGAATTAGCTATCATAGGAATCTTTTTCGTATTTATAAAATATTCCGTCTGTACTTGCAGGAGTATAGACATATTAAAAATTTCAAAAGGGAGCATTTATATGGCATAATAATATTTTATTTCAAAAAGCAATATGAACCGGCTTTCAGCTTTTTAGACCATCGTTAGAAAATACTGAACAACACAACAACAATGGGACTTCATCGTTAAAGAAAGGTGGTTTTTCAAACTTATCTGTGTAGCGATATTCCACCTCTGATCACCACACCACAGGACTTTGAGTCTTAATGCTTTATACAGCGATATCGAAAACACAAACTCTTGAATCCCCAAAGCAATCGGTGGTGCGAGGCGATAAGGTCGCCTGGACAGGCTGACTCGCACAACTTAGGAGTCAGGTGGGTTGCAGCGAGCATCCGACAGGCGCTGCCAGGCAGGTCTGGCACTGAATCTGACGGTCTTTCATACGAGGCGCAAGTAAGTATGCCTACTTCAAAGAAAACATAGCTCTATTACTAACTTTACAGCAATACTTGAGCCATTTTTCGACATAATCACTAAAAGAATTGAGACACTTATCATGTCGTGAGATCAGCTACTGTATTCCTGGATGCTAGAAGTCCGCCACCTGTGAATGGAACCAGTGTGTGGCAGTCGTCAGCTCAAAATACTGACCAGAGGACAAAAATTACTGAAGGTTGCTGGGGGTGGAAAGCGCTCGGGGCAAGATCAGAACATTATGCTGGATGGTCAAAGAGGTCCCACCCGAATTTTGGCAAACAGTTGCTATGCGCCGATCCCTATGTGTCACATGGACGAATGGTAAATGTGCTGAGGAGTTCGAAAAGGGGTGTAGGTGTTCCAGAAGTGAAAAACGAATGTATGGAATGTGGATTTGGAACAATTACAACAAAATTAATAATTAACGACTAGAAAAAAAGAACATGAAACAGCTGCTGAGTGAGTTGGAAAAGTGGCGATTTGTGACCTTTCGTATGACGGGATGGTCTTTCGGAGAACTGCCACACAAATTGGACGAGCTGAGTTGATTGCGCAAGTTGCACCATGGAATCAAGCCTGGTAATCAGATTACATCTATATCTATAAATGTGAATGTCTGTCCGAACGACAAGACACAGAGGCTTAAATATTTGTACAGTTACTAACTTATACCTGAGGAAGGTTTTAGGCACGATTTTATAGCGATGTGATAGATATTTAGTAATTTGAAGAATATAACGCGAAATGCGGAACAATAATTGCTCTCTGAAAATGGTGTTATTAGTTGCATTGTTGCTTGAGGGTTGATAATGATAAAAGGGTGCAGTATACTGGGATGAAAAGTTATCGGTGTATATAACATTGTACGTGTGTGAGTGTGTGTGTTACTATTTCGCTCTGCAGCGAAAACCACAGAACGCAAACGAATGGTCTGTTCGAAGCCTCCCGTTGTACACCATAGCAGTTCCATGCCGATAGCTATAAGGGGATGGAAGATATGGTGGTTGAAAGTCGTCAAATTATTAAAAAAATTCGGACTGAAGGCCAGCGATGACGTTTGCGACTCTATAGCAAGGACGTTACATACAGCGAAACGTGATGCCACAGACCATATCTTCGGTCTATGCGTGCTACAATGTCTTCAGCTCTTTCTCTGTAAGGATAAACATACGATTAAAGCAGTAAGAAAGAAATTTCTTTTAATACATCTCTTTTTTAAAAAATCGATTTGATAATTTCGCGTATTATCTATCATAATGAACCAACACGCGAGTGGAGCCGCGGGTTTAAGCTAGTTTCTTATAAAACTGGCGCTCTTTCCCAAGGAAAGCACCTCATGCAACCTATTGCCACCGTCAGCTTTCCCACACCACTGCTGACGTCATGAGAAACTGCCAGAACACTCGAGCTATACCGCGCCTAACAAAAAATTAAAATAGCGGCTACAAAAGACAGAACCATCACAGTAATTTTTTTATTTATTTACTCCTGTCAATAAATTGTACCAAATTATGGGTATAGCACCACCAGGTATTCGTAGACAAGCTGCAGCAGAAGCGGAGAAGAAGAGACAGGAAACCGATCCAAGACCTCCTTTGTTCGGACATGTGCCTCAACGGCCAAGACTGAGGTGAAGGAAAAGTTTGCTGCAGAAAACTACAGCAATTCGTGTACCCCCTAGAACTCGCAGAGAGGAGCTCTGACGAGATTCTCTCTGTGAAGGAAATCAAATAAAGGTCAAGGAGAAACTAGCCGAAGGCTCACATCTGCCATATGGGACATGGAAGACCTTAAACAGGCTGCGAGTTGGAGTGTCAAGATGCAAAACCAACGCAAGAAGTGGAGTTTCAGTAGTGACGATGAAATGTGTTCGTGTGGTGCCGTGCAGGACGAACAACATCAACTCGTCTGCAAGAATCTACCGGTCGCGTGTACAACTGATGACTTAGCGGTAGCCAGTGAGACTGCTGTGAAAACCGCTGAATACTGGGCTCAGCAGAAAATATAATAATCTCACCATCCCTTTTATATATAGTAAAATTGTGCTATGGTAAAATACCTAGTTGGTTTGTATTTATTCCATGTCCTGTACACGAAAAATAAAATAAATAAATCACAGTATTGACCTTTTTAAGATCAATATTTGATCGACATATCGCTCTAGCACGGCGTATCAGTTTGATATTACCGGCCACGTGTTGGTGGTGTAGCATTACACCGGTAACAGTGATCGGATACCCGCCGCAATACGTAATTTTATTTCGCTGCGATTGTTCCACCTTTTAATAGGGAGACACTTCGTTTGAGCGCCGCGTTTATCAGATACCTGTCCGAACGCTTCCCCTGTGTCCCCGGGCGTCCGAAAAATGTTGTCGGCGTGCGGACAAAGGCGGCCGTATTTTTGCGGCGGTGCGTCGGTCACCTGCGGCTGAGTGGAGAGGCGCGCGGCTTTGTGTGGGCCTGGCTGCCTGCCTGCCTGGCTGGATGGCCGACGAATTGTCCGCCGCCTGCCGCGAGCGCGCGTAATGGCCGCTGCGCGACACTCAATTAGCGCCATTCTGCCCGCCTCTGTCTCCCCGCAGACAAGACGTGCATTGGCCAGCCTACAGTATGCCGGCCGCTCCTCCAATGTGCGCTGCTGTCCCACCGAGTCTCTGTAACCGCCTCCCGGTCGACCCAAAGCGCTCTCAGTATCGGCGCGTCTCGCTATTCCAGCGCGTAACTCCTACGGACACGATCACTCACGCTTTTACAGACGATACACTAATTGCAGTATGTCGCGTGTTGGATTTGCCTCGACAATATTTTTAAAATCGTTATCCGTACTTCAGCCGTCTCTTCTGCATATAAAGAGAAATGTCTGGTGACCGAGCGTTGCTCGTAAATTTACGAGGGTCGTCCACAAAGTAAGTTCCGTTTCCATTTCTGTCCGCGGCAGCGCTACGGTCGCAGTTCCGAGCATGTGCGGCAGTTACTCCGACTCAAAAAGAAGACGACAGTTTCGGATCGCTCCTGCAGACGTATCCTTTGTAGTTCTTCTTCATAATGTCACCTGTAGCCGCAGTGGAGTAGCCGAGCGGACAGCCGGGCGCCGTGGCTCAGCGCGCCCGGTCAGGGGCTGAACGTCCTCTGTAATAAAAAAAGCTGAGCCAACAAGACGTCGAACAAGGACGAACAAAAACGATCAACGTCCGGAACAAAGAGAACTACCCATTGAACAAAAAAAAAAAGCGGTCTTAAGTATCTCACTGCGGAGCGCGCTGTTGCTCGCCATGGAGGTTCGAGTCCTCCCTGGGGCATGGGTGCGTGTGTTTGTCCTTAGGTTAGTTTACCTAGGTTTAAGTAGTTTGTAAGCTACGAACTGATGACCACGCGGTTTGGTTCGATAGATTTACAAACATTTGAACATTTTTTTTTTTTTCACCTGAAACTGAAAATGCCGCCTCGTATGGAATCAGATCTGTGATTCGTTTTCTAAACGCAAAGAGAATTAAACCAAAGGAAATTCATCGGCAAATCTGCGAGATTTGCGGACAAACCGGTATGAGTGATTCAATGGTTAGAAGATGGATCAGACTGTTCAATCAAGGACGCGATCAAGTGCACGATGAAGAACGGAGTAGACGGCCTGAGACGTTACGTGGCCAGTGAGAATGAGGCTTAGGTCGTCGCTAGGTTTGCTTGTTACTAAAGCACTCCAAGCCACATAACGAATCAAACTTCAAAAAAGAGAAGTTCTTGGTCAAGTTAATAGCAGCACGTTCTCCAAGGTTCATGTACCAAAATAAAGTCGTTGTTAGATGAGGAAGGATTTTTATTGATTCTTACATCGCACTACAGCACTGTGTACATCTGGTCCAAAGCTCCTGGAAACCGAACTTACAAGAACGTACCACAGCTGTCTACGACTTTCAGCAGCTTACAACTGCTTACAACTTAAAACTGCCATCAATTGCCGCTTGCCTTCAGTAGCGGCATGTTTAAATACATAGATTTTGGCGGCCAAGTCCCGAATACGTCACGTGACGTGACGTGACGTTTACAAATTCTGTTTCAAATAAATTGACTATAAATTTTGAAGAAATTTATATAGTTCGATTTAGTGGTTAACAAATAATATAACTGGTTACAAAACTTGGTAAAAAAAAGGTTACAATTCATGCAATAAATTAATTATTTAAAGGTAAGTGGTGCGTATTTCGCTACACGGCCGCTACGTCATACAATAACCTTTGAGCTGTAAGCTCATGTAAACATACGAGTCCACACCTGACGTCTTATGATTGGTCTTCAAATTCAAGATTTTACCAAAATTTTAAGGTAACGACAATTTACAAGTGAAAAAAATGTTCATAAAGGTGTATGGTTTATCAAAACTTAATAGATGACAATTCTAGTTTTTCATAAATATTTCAAAACTGATATAATCGTTAGACAAACAGTTAGGTGCATAAAATTTACAATATTCTCGTTTCAAAAAAAAGGTAGTAGTGACTGTTTTATCGTGAGGTTTTTTAACTCAGGATCTTTAATATTTCCTATGAAACGTCACAGCCCGTTTGTGGTTACGGATGAACTAGTTCACACAGTTGAAGATAAGATTAACAACAACCGTAAGTTTACACTTAGTGCCCATGTTATGGAAGTTCTGCAAACCTCACGATCACTAATTCATGGAAAATGTCCCGAAAAACTGAAATTTCCATAACTTTACTCACATGGGTACACAAAATTCTTACTGGACAACGCAAAAAAAACAGATGGGATCGCTCCTTCACTTTTTTGACACGCTACAGTGAAGAAAGCGATAGTTTTCTTTCTAGGATAGTCAGGGGGATGGACACCCCTGAAAGAAAACAGCAATCAATAGAATGGAGGCATACGTCATGCCCAACGAAGCTGAAGCCTAAGCAAATCTTGACACCTCGAAAAGTCATGTGCACCGTTTTTGGAAAGAAAAGGCATTTTGCTGATTTATTTCTTACCATGATGCCAAACCATCAATGCACATGGCGAAGTGCGAGGTGCGAGACATTAAGACATTGCGTCCTGCAGTACAAAACAAGGGCCGAGGATTATTGTCAAAAAGTTTGTTTTTTTTCTTCCACGATAATGCCCATTCTCAAGTGGCGAATGTGATCAGACAACTCTTACGGGCGAGTATTATGATCCTCCGTACAGCCCGGACCTCGCTCCTAGCGACATTCATCTCTTCTTACACCTGAAATCTGTCCTTTGTGGCCATCACTTCAACGATGATGGCCAGCTGAAAGAAATATTACCACATGGTTGAAGAAGGCATACAACAACTTGTGCTACGGTATGAGAAGTGCCTATAAAATTTCGGAAGCTATGTAGAAAGGTAGTTTAATAATTGTAGGGTTTTGTACAATAAATATGTGCTAGTGTGCTAGTTTTCTGTAAATGTAACTTCAGATACTCCTTATGCTCTGTTTCAACAATAAATCTAGAGTGGATTCAAAAACTCGAAGAGGGTGAACTAATTTTAATTTCCGGCAGTGTAGTATTAAATTTGTACAGAACCTAGTTGCATTGATAAAATCTTTTGAACAAAACTGTTCTCTCTATTGCAAGCCGGATGACGATTTTCATATATTCCAGTTTTTGGGATGAATTTGTGAAGTCCTTAAAATGTAGATATTTACTACGACAGTGTACTTTGCAATGTTTGTTTTATATAACCAAACGGGACTTGCTTTCTGGACATACCTCGTATTTTCTGTTACATAGTGGTATTGTCGTAAAAATAGTTTGCAACACTACCTACTCTGCAATTGCAACCGTTAAACGAAAATAACCAAAAATTTACCTAGTTCAGTGTCACAGTTAATATTTTTGTACAAAATTTTCTAGATATTTCGAAGTGCACAGGTTGGCTACAAATTCGTTAGTGTAGCTAAAGAAAACTGTACCTAACATTTATTGTAAAAATGCAAAACGTGATAGAAAATTTTAATGTAAAACGTTAGAGTGGTATTACAGGTACACAAAATAAAAATGTATAGCATATATTTATTTTGGAAAATCCTATTGTTTTAGCAATGACGTATATACAAGTAAATTAGATAAGCAAAACCAGATGTACATACAATATTTGTTGGAAGTCGTTAGAACCGTTTCTGAGATACACGAAATATAGCCTATGTGTGAGACGAGGATGACCGAGTTTCCCTCAGTAGGCTATTTTTCCCCAAAATGGTTTTTTGCTAGAGAATATATTACGAGTTACATATTGATTAAACATCCACAGCTTTCAACCTTACTACATATGAAATGGTTATTTAAATTACTAAAGCATGAGTCTAATTACTCATTTTAATATAAACATATTGCTACATTATAGTACATATTTTCATTCTATATTCAATATTAATATATCTGAACATCAAATGCGTGATCACAAACTCGTTTAATGATACACGATACGTCATTACGAAGCATAATGATATTCTGTCACCTACTCATCGCGTTTTCGAGGCTAACTTATCTTCTGTGAGCCGAAAAACACGAAATTAATTATAACCGAAAAACACGAAATTAATTACATATATAATACATCTGTGTATATAATTTCGGTTCACAGAATATAATTAATTTCGTGTTTTTCGGATCACAGAAGATAAGTTAGCCTCGAAAACGCGGTGAGTAGGTGACAGAATATCATTTTCCATCTTTTGTGCGTTGAGAGAGGATTCCAGCAGTGTGCTCAACGAAAAGACAGATCTAAGAAACATTACCGGGCACATTTAGCAACCTCCTCCTTGAGAAACACTGATGTATTGTCATGTATTAAATATTGACTTATTGCTTTTAACTTCACCGAAAAAATTTAGTGCGTAGTTCCGTTACAAAACCTTTAATTTAGAGACTGATTTGATGAATAAATATTAGGTAGCTTGATTAGAATATCTTTGGCCACCAATGACAGCGGTTAAGCATATGGACAATCTTTGAAGTTGGATCAGCTGTCCGTTAGTGCCCAACTTGCTGCCATCAGAGAAACATGTGGTAATTGGCAATGCTTTATTTTTGACAATGTACATACACAGCTATTGTGTTAACGATGCTGCCTAGCAGCAGATAAGTTTTATGGTAGGTAGGAGGTTAGTTTCATTGGAATATTCGTGGTACAGTCTCTTATTGTTCTATGTTTTCTTGTTTTACAGAACTTGATAATGGGATAATGTCGTCCCGAAACATGTCGTGTTGACATATATATTTTATTATTGACAACTGGTGCGTGAAGTACAGTAATAATTGTGAAACGGTTGTCGGATGGCGTCCAAACAGATGATTCACAATAATGCTTGCCCACGAACCGTGTGTGAAACTCAGCGTGCACTGCAAGATGTGCAGCAACTTCTCTGGCCAGCAAGACCTCCAATCGACAACTTGTGGGTGATATATAGAGACGACAACTGTCACTTGTGGCTCGTCAACGCACAGATGTGGAATAATATATTCTAAGACAGTAGACTCCATCTGTACGATCGATGGATGCCAGAAACAGCACCTGCATTGTCACTTGTGAAGACTACATAGCCGCGGCGGATTAGCCGTGCGCTCTGGAGCGCCGTACTGTGGTGCGCGCGGCCGTTCGCCTTCGGGGGTTCAAGTCCTCCATCGGGCATGGGTGTATGTGTTGTCCTTAGATTAGTTTACCTTAGTTCAAATAGTTTGTGAGCTAGGGACTAATAACCACGCAGTTGAGTCCCAAAGATTTACAAACTAATACGAGTGCTTGAGTAAGGATCGACGCCTGCTACAGAGTGTGCTACTTTGCTGTAAATGTAACTTCAGGTACCCCATATGCTCTGTTTTAACAACAAATCTAGAGTGGATTCAAAAACTCGGAGAGGGTGAACTAATTTTAATTTCCGGCAGAGTAGTATTAAATTTGTACGGAACCTCGTTGCCTTAATTAAATCTTTTGGACGAAATAGTTCTCTCTGCTGCAAGCCAAATGACGATTTTCATATATTCCAATTGTTGAGATGAATTTGTGAAGTCCTTAAAATGCCCGACAGTGTACTTTGCGATGTATTTTGCGGAGTCATTCCTAGAGAGAGTTGCCGATACCGTCCACCTTGTAAGACTGACGTCTGTTGTTGGGGTCGGCACCGTCTTAAGCGGGCGCCGGCCAGCTTGGGGGTTAAGAGGCGAGGCGAGGCGTCGTGAGGTGTGGGCGGCCATGAGGCGGGCAGCGGGCGCAGAGTGGCCGCGCTTGTCGCACCCCGGGGGTTCCCCGGCCACTCAGGCCGCCAGGGCTGCCAACGGCGCTCCGCCACCTACTCGCGACACTATCCAGTCAGGGCTGCCAGACGTCCTACTTTTCAAGCGACAGTCTCGTATCTTGAGATATTGTCCCGTGTCCCGTCAGCAGCGGTTTCGGGCCGCGATTTCTTCCGTACGTTACCGATATAACAGAAAGTACAGATTTATGAAAATTATAGAACATTTCATAAAAATAATAACGTTGTTGGCAAGAAACTATAATTTGAAAACGTGTGGATTAGACAGTTTGTCCCTGTGTTGTAGATGCATAGATTGTCGTGCAGTGCAGTTGTCAGCCAGTCAGTGACCAACAAACTATTCAAATGTTCAAATGTTCGTATAGCTTATGAGACCTAACTACGGGGTCATCAATCCCTAAGCTTACAAACTACTTATGAATTAGCTAATACCAAGGACGGCACAAATATCCATGCCCGAGGAGGGATTCGAACCCCCGACCGTAGTGGCCGTGCAGACCGTGACTGAAGCGCCTCAGTCCCCTCGGCCACCACGGCCGGCTCAACAAACTATTCTTAATGACAGTAGTACAGTACTACAGTGTGAGTTTTATTTTTTTAATAGTCGAAGAAAAATGAACAAATGCTAGTGATCCTGTGTCGAAGAAGAGATTGCGCCTGTTCGCTATGAATGATTGACGGAAGAAGAGTCATTGAAACCTAGTATCAAAAGTGTTCAGAAGTCCCACTATAGTACTGTAAAAAAATGTTCATTCATCCATAGGCCAAAAGTGGAGTTACTTCTCATTGCCAATGGGCTGAACACACACAGTAAAATAACTGTTGCATCGAAAAAATTGTTTCCTAATTAAGAAAACGTTCAAATGTTTGTAAACGTATTTGACCAAACTGCAACGGGACTGACCCTAGACTTACAAACTACTCAAACTAACCTAAAGACAACACACACACACCCATGCCCCAGGGAAGACTCGAACGTCCGACGGCGAGCAACCACGCGCTCTGCAGCAAGGTTATGGTATATCGCCACAAATTTGCGACTGGATAGGGGATTTCATGTCAGAGAGGGCACAGTTCGTAGTAATCGATAGTAAGGCATCGACTAAAACAGAGGTGACATCGGGCGTTCCACTGGGTAGTGTTTTTGGTCCTCTGCTGTTCCTTATTTACATAAACGGTTTGGGAGAAAATCTAAGTAGCTCTCTTAGGTAGTTTGCGGATGACGCGGTCATTTACCGTCTAGTAAAATCATCTGAAGATCAAATTCAACTGCAGAACGACCTGAATAAGATATCACTATGGTGTAAAAATTAGCATTTGACCCTAAATAATGAGAAGTGTGAAGTCGTCCACATGAGTACGAAAAGTAATCCGTTAAACTTTGTTTACAAGATAAATCAATCAAAGAAGACCAAAGAAGAGCAGCTCGTTTCGTATTGTCACGATACAGGGGACACAGCGTTACGGATGATACAGGATCTGGGATGGGAATCATTACAACAACGGCGCTTATCGCTGCGGCGTGGGCTGCTTACGAAACTCCAATCGCCAACATTCTCCTCCGAATGCGAAAATATATTGTTGACTCCCATTTACATCGGTAAAAATGACCATCAGAATAAAATACGGGAAATCAGAGCTCGAACGGAGATATTCAGGTGTTCTTTCTTCCCGCGTGTTATTCGAGAATGGAATGGGAGATAAATAGTATAAATGTGGCTCGATGAACCCTCTGCCAGGTACTTGAATGTGATTTGCAGGGTATCCCTTGTAGGTGTAGATGAAGAAGGCGCCTTAGACCGCTCGGCCACTCCACCGCGGCTCTTAATACTTGTGCTGAAAGTGACAAATTGGCGAGAGAAACCTCCAGACCACCCCTTGGCTGCGGGGTGTCCCATACCCCCTCCTGGTAATGATATCCTGCATTTTGCAAGAGTACATCTTGCAACCTTGTATTCAATGGCTGTTGGCTTGTCTTTATTATCTGCTTTGGGATCTACAGCCATACTACCTTGACATCTAGGTGTATCGGGCAGAGACATTCCCAAAAGGATCGAGTAAGGATCGACCGAAATTTCGCTTTCGACCAAAAATATTGGTTTAGTTTTCGATCAGAAATTATCCAAATATTCGGATAGACCTTAACCAGCTTTCGTGTACTCACAGATGAAGTCACGTCCCTTTCGGAATGGATTCAGTCAAAGATACTGCTTGACCTCAGTTGGCGGCGCGTTAGGAGATTGTTTCCTCGTACGTAAAAAAATGTGAATATTTTGGTGTTAATCACAATACAGTGTAAACATATCTGACAGAGATATCCTTATACTTAATTAATAACAATGTAACTAACTCAATATTGTACTTAACGGAATGCGTTGTCATATTGTTATGCTGAATGGTTTTATCAACTAGTCTCATTGAAAACGGAGGTGCTTTTTTGTTTAATGACCAACATTGGCTTAGAAAAATTGGTCATATGATTCACAGCTTTCCCGTTTCATTTTGCGCTCATTGGCACTAACGACAATCGTACTGTTAGTGAGAACTGTAACGCTATTTTTGTAACTATTTTACACAGCAGTGATTAAAGTTGAATTACTGGCTGTAAATAATGGTCGTTACGCATTGAAGAATACGACAGGATATATTTCAGGTTGATTGTCGACTGCAAAAATGGAAGTGAAAATTACTATACGGATTTAGCGCTCCCTAAAAAGGAAGTGTGAAGTCTTCTAATGGAAATAAACAAATAATTTCTTTCTGAGTATTTTGGATTGTGGTGTGATATTCCATTAGTCAATGTTCATGCTACAGCATTTCGTAGTACCTACTAAGTTTTCATTACATCTAGGGGGTATCTTCCTACAAGAAAATATGCAGGTCTGCTTTTTTTTTTTTTTTTTTTTTTTTTTTTTTAATTTGAGGTGGGTCTTTTGTGATAGCTTCACGGCCGCTCCTCACAACTTTACTTCTGCCAGTACCTCGCCTCCTACTTTCCAAACTTCCCTGCGAACCTCAGAGGACTAACACTCTTGGAAGAAAGGATATGTGTAGACATGACTTAGCCACAGCCTAAGGGATAGGAAAACATCCCTTCAGGTGTGGCTAAGCCATATCTCCACAATATGTTCCACATCTCCTCATAAACTACCGTACCTATTCCAACCCGACTTAGTACATATGTTCGTTACTATCAGGCAACATTCGCTGTCGGGGTAAAAGCCACCTACGACACATACGTCAGGAGATATGACATCACAAACAATGACATTCGTGAAAAATGGACGCAGCATGGGATAGTATTCTACATCTTCTCCTAAATTAATGTACCGATTTCAACCAAATTTAGTACAAATATTGTTTAAGATCAGAAATCATTTGCTATGGTGCCATAAACTACACACGATTAACAGTTCATACGATATCACGTCGTAAGCAATGAAAACTGCGCCATCTTCCGGTGCGTCATAGGATCTTTTTATTCGTCAACTATTTGAGAATGAGAGCACTTAGCGACTTGCAATAACTTTTAAACATAATTTCAAATCTCTACAAAACTTATTCTCGCTGACAACCGCAATAAAATGATGAAAGGAAATAATTTTATAGCTTACTACTTTTCCGATGTTCATGATATATACCAACGGTATTTGGCATGACATTACAAGTTATTACTTCTACACTGTAAATTGTATTGGGGAGGCATTTCACAGACAGTACACATACATACCGCTTATTGTTCCTTCGATATATCACAGATCGAAATATAGTTCATGTGATATGAAGTCATAAATAATTTGGTTCATGAAAAAGCGCATCATCACTCATGAGGTTTCGATTTATTACGTCTTAACTACTTAACACCATTCACGACATATTTTGCAGACATTATAAAAAATACACCACTGAATGTACCTTCAAATTTATATCATAGTACGGCACATATTGCAAGAGATATGCCGTCATAAACAATGAAATTTCCAAATAATTTAATTCTATAGCATACATTTTTTCCACAAGTCCTTCTAAAATAATGGCCCGATTTGAATTAAACGTGGTACACATATTGCTTACTATCAAACAACAATCGCTGAAGTTAAAAACTACCTACATAGTTCAGGAGATATGACGCGAGGCGTGATTTACGAGTCTTCATGCATCCACTATTTATTGATCGTAAACAGTTTCTTAATATTATACTCTATAAATCTGGAAAATTATATTACTGTAATACATATGGAGGAAGTGGGAGAAGGAGATGAAGATGGACAAAAGATGGAGAACAAGATGGGAAAAGTGTCGCAGGGAATGGATAGGAAGAGAGGTGGTAAGAGGAGGTGTGTGCAGGAGGGGAAACATACGTCCAGACAATTCCGAGTTTCACAGCTACTAAAAATTATAAAATACATCACACAACAAGCATTTAGCTATGAACGTGTTAGTAACGAAAGGATAGTGAGAACACTAGTTGATTATCATTGACAACAAGAGACTTAAAAATGATATCAATTGTATTTCAGTGGATTCCTTTCTTCTCGACATTGTATTAAAAAAATAAAGTGATTTATTATAAAATCGAAGACTTTTATTTCATCTTAATAACTAATGATTTGGGGTAAAATGTAAATTCAGCTATATTTTTCTTGATTGTGTAAGTTTTGGTTTAAGATATGATTTTGGATTAAACTAGAGGAAGAACCGAATATTGTGTTACGGTTTCGGTTTCCCAGCAAATCAGGTTTTGCTCTGGTGCTAGGATATCGATAATAACAGAATGAGATGACGCTAGTACTATGTTATGTACTGACGGTCTGAAAAGGCGCTGCATTGGCACAGCTTTCATTCGCACACTGGAGATTCATGTGAAAAGATTTCCGACGGGAACTGACGGACTTTGAACGCGAAATGGTAATTGGAGATATAGAGGAATGGGATATTTCATTTAGCAAATCATTAAGGAATTCAGTATTCAGACATTCCTTGAATGCAGACTGTGCCGAGAATACCAAATTTCAGACATTACCTCTCAGCAAAAGCAACGCAGTTGGCAACGAACTGCACTCTAGAGTGTTAACTGACTCGCAACACTGGATTATATAACGGAAGAAATTAGTGTGGCAGGTACAACAGGCAAATTCGTTAGGACACTGCAGAGCAGTTTGGCCTTAATGGACTGTTGTAGCAGACGACCATCACCAGTGCCTTTGCTTACATCACGACATCGCCTGCAGCGCCTCTTTCGGCCTCGTGATCATACACTATGTGGTTAAAAGTATCCGGACACCTCGCTGAAAATGGCTTAACAAGTCTGTGGCGCCCTCCAACAGTAATGCTGCAATTTCGTAATATGTTGGCCCATCCTTTGCCTTGATAACAGTTTCCTCTCTCGCAGGCATACATTGAATAAGGTGCTGAAAGGTTTCTTAGAGGAATGGCAGACCATTCGTCACGGAGTACTGAACTGAGGAGAGGTATGAATGTAGTTCGGTGAGGCCTGACACGAAGTCGGTGTTCCAAACAAATTGCAAAGCTGTTCTGTAGGATTCAAGTCTAGACTCTGTGCAGGCCAGCCCATTACAGAGATGTTATTGTCGTGTAACCACTCCGCCACAGGCCGTGCATTATGAACAGGTACTCGATCGTGTTGAAAGATGCAATCACCATCCCTGAATTGCTTTTCAAAAGTAGGATGTCAAAATGTGTTAAAAACATCATTGTAGGCCTGTGCGGTGAAAGTTCCACGCAAAACAATCCCTCTCCTCGATAAACACGACCACATCATAACACCATCGCCTCCGAATTTTACTGTTGGCGGTGCCATCGAATCGCCACATTGTGTACCGTGATTCGTCACTCCACACAACAGACGCCACTTTTGATCCTGCAGCTACTATCTATTCATATTTACGGAATGTATGACATTAACTGCGATTAGGCAAATTTGAAAATGTGTACCCAGCCCGGATTATAACCCGGGTCTCCTACTTTCTAAGCAGTTGCGCTGACCCCTACACATTTTAATCCTTACCCATTCGCAGTTAAAGTCATACACTGCGTGAATATGAATAGATAATAACTGCAGGATCAGAAGTGGCGTATGTTCTTTCGCACATGTCAAAAAGAACAGACAACTGTAACTTATCCAATTTGCCAATGACGGGCAATGATCCTTAAGTGCGGAGATGCTACTAGGTCCCTGCTCTTACGGGAATTAGTCTAATGTGACTACGAGTCTGAGTTCTAATGGGCATGCTAAAGTTGCGAATTTGTAATTGACAGGAGGCGTGATTGAGCAATTCCGTGCAGGGGTGATGGTCACTGTGTCCCCAGTGGTGTAGGAGTCAGCGTAACTGCCTCGACAGCAGGAAACCCGGGTTCGAATCCCGACCGGGTATACATTTTCAACCCATTCGTTGTTAATGTCATACATTGCGTGAATATGAATACTGAAAACATTTTGCTGACCATCAATACTTCTCGTAAATATTTTTTAAGTATTGACTATACGTCAATACGTGCCCTCAGACGGTCAATATATTGACCGTTTGACAATATTATTGAACGCGTGAGTCGCCCTTTACACTGAGCTGAATGTTGACACTTGTTGTCAGTGGCAGCTAATCTCGAGCTACTACATGGTGTAATCTGAAAAACCAGCAAGGTGATTGCAGCCCCGTGTGCAGATTACAGCCGGCTCTGGCTCGCCCTCTTGAGCTGCCTTTATTCGTAGAACCGTTTTCGAGTGGTTCTTCGGTCTTCGGCTCTTCGTACTTTGGAGGCAACAATAAATATATGTCTAGCAAAAATTTCTTTCCCTCCAATGAAAATCGCGAAACTTCCACTTTTCCAAATAATTACGAGTCAAATGTAGCATTCTGGCAGTGGATTGTAGTTTCGGAATCGGAAAGTACTAACAACATTTTACTTTCAACTCGGAATAAAAATACATAAAAGGTACGGAAATGCAGGTAACACTTTCCAGTTACACAACTAAATAGGTAATGAAGAACTGGTTTAATTCGTCTGCTAGAATGGCTACCGCAGACTTGACAGCCACAGACATATATTTATCGTTGTCTCCAAAGTACGTCTTTGAGAGCCGAAGAGCCGAATTACCACAGGAAAACGGCTCTACGAATAAAGGCACGCGCCCTCTTGTCTCAGAGCAGGCACGGTACGGCTAACAATTTTCACCTCGTGAGTTGCGAGCAGGTAAATGAGTGTAAGCGAGGTTAAGCGCGAGCTGCAAGAAGTGCAGAGTGGACGAGCAGCGGAAGGCAGCCACCTGTGGCGGCGCTCCAGTGGCGGAAGCGAGCAGGTAATTGTGAGCGCCTGCCGACCGCAAAAGCCGCGAGAGCGAGCCGCCGCTGTGGTTATGGCTGAGGCGACTACGGGCCGAGTGACTCTGTGTCAACCTCTCGACTCCACTAATGATACAGTTTACCTCCGCCCTTATGCCGCGAACTGAGGTGGACAAGTTCCTGGGTAAAACTGGGTACATGAAGCAAAGTGCTTATGTGAAGTCGCACGGGATACTTTAAGCGAAGCGTCTTAATTGTAGCCTGGGGATGTTGATGAAAGTAGCTGTAGCTGCGATCTCTCGTTTTACGAGTCTCAACCAATTAAAGATTAAAGTATTTGGTGAAGCACCTAATAACATAGATCCCTAACGGATTACATATCTGCAGATCTTCCGTCCCGTGTACTTGGACTTCATTTCTTCTGTTTGAAGTACATGATTAATTTAAAGGATGGGACAGTGAGGGAAGCTACAGAGTGTTCCTGACAGTCCCCGTAGCGGACGACCGGCGACCGTCGTCAGTGACGAAAGCATTAAGAAAACGAGGACGTCAATCAGAAACGATCGTCTATTAACGGCGCGCATGTAACGGAAGAACTGCAGATTAAACGTGTATCCGTGCGATAAATCCTTACCCAAAATTTATGGAAGAGAGAAGTACATTGTCGTCTCGTGCCGCCTCATTGACTGACGATCGAAAGCAGTTACGTTTAGAGGCTTCACTTCACAGGATTTTGTCGGACCGGCGTATGAGGCACCCATTTTCTTGAAACGTATTGTCACTGAGGATGAAATCTGGTGTCACCGGTACGACGGTAAAGCGAAACAGCAAACATGGAAAGGCGTGCTCCGACATCACGTCGTCGGAAAAAGGTCAGAGCCGAAAAAACTTGCATCTAAACGATGCTCATCGCCTTTTTCAATAGTCAAGGCATTATCTGTAAGGAATATCTATCTTAGGGGAGGACGTTGAACGGTGCAAGGTACCTTGAAATTTTGACTCGTTTCATGCAACGGCTACGCAGGGTACGACCCCAGTACGCACAATAAGTTCCTGGTTTTTTATTCACGACAAAGTTCACCAACAATCGCCTATGCTCGTTCAAACAATATCGTCAAAAATTCCCTGGCAAAAAAAAAAAGGGGTGGTGTTGCAACTTGAACATCTACGATACTCGCCCAATCTCAAACATGCTGACTTATTGCTATTCTCTCGAGTGAAACTCGCTTTCAGACGAAAGAAATTTGACAATATTCCGGACATCTAACGAAACGTGACAAGGCTTTTGAATACCATCGCAAAGGAAGACTTCGTTCACAGTTTCCAGGACATGTATCGCAGATCCCAGCGGTCCACAGTTATGGGAGGTGACTATTTAGAAGGACAGTAATGTAACTGAAGTTCATAGTTTAAAAAATGGTCGAACGTTAGTAAATCTATGGGACTAAAATACCTAGGTTAACAGTCCATAGGCTTACAAACTAATGATACTAAACACACTAAAACACACACACACACACACACACACACACACACACACACACGTACACACATGCCAGACAGACTCGAACCTCCAACAGGTAGCAACCACACTCTCCGCAGCAAGGCACCTTAGAAGCCTCGGCCATTCCACAGCAGTTTCAGAGTTCACCTACGTTATTGTTACAGGATAACATTACGGTCATTTCTGAAGTTTCTTCTGTTAAACATAGTAGAAACTAGCTGGTACCAGGCGCGTTGCTGCCAAAGAAAAAATAATTAGTTAAATAACGTTTGAAATTTATGATCTGACTTTCATGGCGCCCAGTCAACCAATTTGGATGTTTGTTGTGACGTATCCTCCGCCTACTATGGAGGCTTACGAAAGGTAGCCAGTGTATTAATTCGGGGTACAAGCTTTCTTCATCCGACATTTCACTTAATTCCGTCCAGCCGTTTCAATAATAAAGGTAAAAAGAGTAATAAAGGTACCCTCCGCCATGCACCGTACGGTGTCTTCCTAAAGGTAGCTCATGCATTAATTCATGGTATAAGGCATGTGCATTCCAAATTTCCCATCTATTAATGCACGGTATAAGCTATCTCCATTCCAAATTTCATTCAAATCTGTCCGTCCCTTTCGGTATGAAGGAGTAGCAAACATATTATCCTATTGTATACCAAAAAATGTTGAAATGTTTCTAAAGCTTATGGGACTTGACTGCGGGGTCATCAGTCCCTAAACTTAGAAAATACTTATAAACTACCTTATGCTAAAGACGGCACAAACATCCATGCACGAGTGTAAAGTACCTTCTGCCACGCAAAATATGGTAGCTTACGAGAAGTAACCCATGTATTAATCAGCGTATAAGCTACCGCTGGTCCAAATTTCATTCATATCCGTCTAGCCATTTCATCGTGAAGGAGTAAGAAACGAAATAACTAATTGTAAAGTAACCTCCGCCATGGACGATACGAAGTTAATTTTAGTATTCCCATAACCTTCGCGTGAGTGCAAGCAATGGGTTGAGAAACATTTATCGCAATCGTATGTACGGTATGGCCATGCATAAAATACCAACAAAAAGACAAACAAACAAACATTAATTTTTATGTGTGAGGCTTGTGCTTTCTCGTTTCCGACTTTTCCGTATAATCTGAAACAAAGCACAGCAGCACGTGGCTGTGTAAGGCTAGTGTATATTAATAAAAATTAATTGCCGCATGTATGAAAGCGCATCACTGGAGAAGGGCTTCACCGATTTGGCTGATCATTTCTTTATTTTGTTCGTAATTCTTAGGACGAGGTTTGAGGGAAAGAAAATTTTTTTAAAATCTACCAGAAAATATCAGAATTTGGAAAAAACTGAAAGTACGCTTCCAGTTCGGATTATTTTCTAGATTCTCCAACAATCAGCTTATTCATTCGCTACTTGCCTAGAGACCAAATACGCTGTAACGGGGCGAACTAAAACGCCAAGGCGGTTAGAATTAAAGAGAGGAAGCGTTATCTATGCTGAGAACAGGCACTACTTGAAGGAATTGGAAAATATACCGGAAAATATCATAATTTGAGAAAAAGTAAAAGTACGTTTCCAGGGAATCGCGTCGTAAAAATGACCCTTTACCATTATAGTGCAAATTCCTTTCTAAAACTAGCGATAAGCCTATGCGCACAAGGTTAAAGCAGACAGAAAGATTTGTCATGAAACTTTGTTTCTTTAGAAGCCCCTCCGTATTATTCTTACCTCCATGGTGTTATCGGTGGTGATCTTATCTCTAGAACGTTGCAAAGATAGAATTGATGTCAGTTCGAGGAACTTTTAAGTGTTGCAAACAAATTGAGTATAGATCGAGTTTTTATTTTCTTTTTTAATGCCTCCATTGTGGCGTCGTAACATCTGTCGGCGTAAGTGCAACGCAGTTCTACTACGTGATTGTAGAGTCAATGATCTGACGAAGATCGTACACAGCGCTTGAAGGTAAATCGAGAAATAAATTCTCAAGCGCGATCCGTTATGACTTTATGATCATACTACTACCATTTTCCTTTCATTTCAAATGACCGTTAAGAAGATATAAACATGTTATAAAAAGCATTTCTATTCTGCTTGCTGCGAGAAAACCATGCTAAGCTGTGCTGTAAAAATGTGTGGCTTAGGTTTCCTTTTCCCAGTCATCTTTAACATAAAATAGGGAAGTTGTTTTTATGGCTAAATCGGTACTCATACCTTTCGAACATTAAAACCATTAAAAGTATTTTAAAAACTGCATAGTCAACCAACAACTGATGGTCGACTATTCATTTTTTTTTTTCATGTATATTACGGCTGTTGACTCACACCTAAGCAAAAATTTGAACATTAAAAGTATGGCCATTAAAGATACTAACATCACAGATAGAGCAGCTCGAAAGGTCTCTCTAATAACCCGTTTCCAATCGATTTACGCATCCATTTTGACTTCTATCGCCAATCAGGGCCCCGAATGCAATAATAATAAATAAGGTCAGAGAAAGGGAGAGGAGAAGATAGTGAATAGGGGAATGAAATTGATTTAAAAAGGGGGGATGATATAGACGCAGAGAGGAGGTGGGATGAGATGGATATGGTGTGGGATAAGAGGGAATGGTGTGAAGGCGATGGATAAAGTAGGGGGAGGGGGAGACTCACAAAGAAAGGGGGGGGGCATAGAGGAAGGAAGGAATAGACATCGGGAGAAGAAGAGATTAGGGTATATGTTCCAGACGCATTAGCTACTGCGAAGCGTTGTCGGGTTTGCTAGTAATGAATAAAAAAATTAAGAACTTTACAAAAAGCACCTGAATTGGGAATTATGGTAGTCAGTAAGCACCGCGACTCTTTTCAAACAGCTCGATAATTCTTCCAAAGGTAAGATTAGTGAGCACCCCTGCGCTAGTGTAAATACCGCCACCTCCCTTAGGAGACGTCCAGTGCTTGTAGCAAAGGATACGTAGCACAGGTAATCGTAAGAAGTTTCGCCGAAGCGCTTGCAGCTTTCGCAACATGAGGCCAAGTTGCGGCCGTTGCAGACAGGCGTGGCCCACGTGCCGGCATTACCGTGCCGGCAGACCTGCTAACTGCCGCGTCTGCTGATGGCCGCATAGCGGCTGCTCTGGTCCCGAGCCACCACTTACCCGGCAGGTAACGCGGCCCAACTCCACTAAACTGCACGTAGCGGCAAATCCTTTCACATTCCCTACCAACACCAATACATGTTGTATGGGTTACCCATCAAAATAAATTCACAACTACAGAGTGCTGCACACAGGGCCAGTCCGAACAAATTCAGCGCCTTAGATAATTTATTTTAATGGCGCCCCTTTCAATAAAATCGCAATAAATCAATGTAAAATACACATTTGCATCTTTTTTATTCAAATACATAATCACAACATATACATTGTTGTTGATGTGGTCTTCAGTCAGGAGACTGGTTTCATGCAGCTCTCCACAATACCCTCTTCAACTCCACATAAGAACGTCAACCTACATCTGTCTGAATCTGCTTACTGTATCCATCTCTTGGTTTTCCTCTGCGGGTTTTACCCCACACACTTCCCTCCAATGCTAAATTCACAATTCCTTGATGTCTAAGAATGTGCCCTACCAATCTATCCCTTCTTTTAGTCAAGGTATGCCAGAAATTCATTTTCTCCCCAATTCTGTTCAGTACCACCTCATTAGTTACGCAATCCACCCACCTAATCTTCAGCATTCTTCTGTAGCACCACACTTCAAAAGCCTCTATCCTCTTCCTATCCGCACTGTTTATCTTCCATGTTTCACTCCCCATACAAGGCAACACTCCACACAAATACCTTCAGAAAGGACTTCCGTAGGCTTAAATCAATATTCGATTTTAGCAAATTTCTCTTTTTCAAGAACGCTTTTCTACCCATTGCCATTCTCAATTTTACATCCTCTGTACTGCGACCATCATTTGTTATTTTACTGCCCAAGTAACAAAACGCATCTACCTCCTGTATTGCTTCGTTACCTAATCTAATTCCTTCAGCATCGCCTGATTTTCTTAGACTGTACTCCATTACCCTAGTTTTGCTCTTGTTAATCTTCATCTTATGTGCACCTTTTAGCACACTGTCCATTCCGTTCAACTGTTCTTCCATATCATTTGCTGTCTCTGGTAGAATTACTATGTACAAATTGAATAACATTGGAGAAAGGCTAAAATCCTGTCTTACTCTCTTCCCAACCACTGCATCCCTTTCATGCCCTTCAACTCTGACAACCGCTATCTGGTTTTTGTACAAGTTGTAAATAACCTTACGCTCCCTGTATTTTACTCATTTTGCAAATTTCTCTTTTTCAAGAACGCTTTTCTACCCATTGCCATTCTGCATTTTATATCGTCTGTACTGCGACCATCATTTGAAAGAGTTAATGCCAATCAACATTGTCAAAAGCCTTCTCCAAATCTACAAAAGCTAGATATGTAGGTTTGTCTTTTCTTAATCTATCTTCTAGGATAAGCCGTAAAGTGAGTATTGTCTCCCGTGTTCCTACATTTATTACATAAACATATTTCTCCATTAAACTGGGACACATCATACACTTTTATACAATAATGTTAGTTCTTCATCGTTTTCACATTTTGTCTTTTAAAAAGGTTTTCGGTTGATAGATTCAATAATTGATCCAATTATAAGCTTCATTATACAAAGAATAACACAAATTACATTTTTCTCGCCGTGGCTTTTGCAAAATCTGAGACGATCTCCTTTAAATCAATTGTGTCTGCTGTTTCTCGTTCAATTGATAAAGTTGCCAACCCCACTAGAGTTTCTTGAGTCATTGTGGATCGCAGATATGTTTTTATAGTTTTTAGATAAGCTGCGCTCACCACTGGCTACAACCACGGGAACAGTAAGCAACACTCTTAGTGCAATAAATAAATTAGGAACGATGTCTGTAAGTCCATTTTTACAAATATAACTCAGAACATCCACTGACCCTGAGTTATTTGGTACCCCGCTACCAATGGCTTGTAATTCATTGCATAACTCAGTAGCATCAATATCGTTAGAGTCTTTGTGAGTTAGATACGCTTCCAAATTAATTAATCAAGAACATCTTTGGGAGTTTTATTTTGTACATCATGTATGTTGTACAGATAGCCAAATACACAATTTAGGTTGTTAATCTAATGGAATCTCTCGTCAATTTACGGCAGTATCTATTCATTAAATGCTTTCTAAAAAATTTCTGAAGAGTCAAAGAGAATGCATGTAACATTGACTTACGGCTTGTCTCTTGCCAGTTGCTCTGGCTACGTATAGTAACGGGAAATTCATGGCTCCTGGAACCGCAGCGCAACAGCAGAGTAAACCGCACCGCGAGTGCACCAGGGTTTGTCGCGCACGACACATTTGCCGCCCCTCAAATTCGAGCGCCCTAGGCAACTGCCTAGTTTGCCTATATGGACGGGCCGGCCCTGGGTGCACATGAAACCGGCCTCTGCGCTGGAAGGAATATGAATGAATAAAATCAATCAATCATAATAAGCACATTTAAGAAAGGAATTTAAAGTCTGTGTTAAAAATGTTCACCGGCAACATCCAAGCAAGCTTGTGCACGTCGAAGCATGTTAAGCAAAACACTTTTCAGTTTTCTTTGAGGATTGTTCGAAATTTCTTCACATGTATTTTTTTAATGTTTCTAGTGTTATGGGATTGTTGCGGTAGACTTTAGAAATCCCCAGCGGGTTGGCCACCAGTCCTTGCTAGTAATCCTCTCTTCTGTAAAATCAGTACGTATACGAACTAAAGACAAATCCACGTATGAGAAGTTGCCCCACCTTGCTGGAAATATGCACAACAATTTTCTTTTGGAGTTAAAAATAATGTTCAAATGTTTGTAGAGCTTATGGGACTTAGCTTCGGGGTCATCAGTCCCTAAACTTACAAACTACTTATGAACTAGCTTATACTAAAGACGGCATAAGCATCCATGCCCCAGGGGGGATTCGAACCCCCGCCCGCAGCGGCCGTGTAGACCGTGACTGGCACGCCGCAGACCGCTCGGCCACTGCAGCCCGCGGAGTTAACAAAGCCGAAAATTCATTATAAAGTTACAAGTAAACATGAGTGTTGACAGTTTCTTTGAATAACAATGGCCCGATAATTCTGTTACCAGATATAGCACACCATACACAAAGTTTTAAACCTTTTAACGGCTTTTGGAGTATGCTATGGGGATTCTCTGTAGCCCAGTGTCTTGTGTTTTGTGAATTAACGTACCCAGAAAGATGAAACCAAGCTTCATGCGTCGAACGTCTCTAATGACCACGCTGTCGACGGGACGTTAAACTCCAAGCTTCCTTCCTTCTTTCCTTCGTGCGTTCTAAAACAGGAGGAACGGATCAAACTGTCGCCCAGCGATATTTTACAATAATCAGTTATAGTAATGTGTATGCTTACCCTTGTCCGCTTCTTTTACTTGCTGAACAACACTCATACGGTAAGGTTTCATTTTTAAGCCATGACGGATGGGTTGACGTGACCTGCGACGATTCTCTATTTACTGATCGTGTAAGTTTCGTTTAACGATGACAAGTTTGATGTGACATGCTTTGACACAAAAAGACAAAAAAAAGTTCAATTGTTTGTAATACTATGGAACGTACCTGCTGTGGTTATCAGGTTTTAGCCTTACAAACTACTTAACTCATTCAGACCTGGTGTCCATTGTAATGAACACCGCCTTTGTATCAATTTTAGAACACTATACGGGCGTGCTTTACGTTGAGACCCAATAGCCTGTTTACTGCAGATCTGTCTATTTAGTTTCGTGCTTCTTGCTGCGATCTGTCACCAGAATGGCGTGCTACAATGAAAATCAGTGAACATAGCGGACCCGTTTTGGAGTGCGTCATACATGATATCATTCGTTCAAATTATTTTATGTATTAATTTCTGAACTTTGTATAAATTCCACTTGGAGATATAAGTTCCAAAATAAATCTAAACTGACATATATAACTGTTGACTTCTTATTTCACATCCTTAACTGCCTTCCAGACCCAGTGACCAATTTATTTGGCACTTTTTACTTTTGAAACCAAGGATGAAAATTTTTAATTTTGCTTAAATCTATATCTATAAATGTGAATGTCTGTTCGGTGTACGTTTATCACGTCTGAACCACAAGACATAAAGAGCTAAAATTTGTGCAGTTACGAATGTCTACCGGGGGAAGGCTTTAGGCGCGGTTTTAAGGCGATCGGATAGTTATTTATCTATATATATTAATGTGAATGTCTGTTCGGTGTACGCGTATCGCGGCTGAGCGACAAGACGCAGAGACTTAAATATTGGTACAGTTACTAATTTATACCTGAGGAAGGTTTTACGCACGGTTTTAAAGCGACCTGATAAATATTTAGTAATTTGAAGAATATAACGCGAAATGAGGAACAATAATTACTCTTTGAAAATTATATTTACTCTTTGAAAATGGTTTTATTGGTTGCATTGTTGCTTGAGGAGTGATGATGATAAAAGGGTGGAGTATATTGGGATGGAAAGTTATCGGTGTATAGAAAATAGTACGGTGTGTGTGTTAATATTTCGCTCCGCAGCAAAAACTATAGAATGCATACGAATAGTCTGTGTGTAATTGTTTTCCGAAGTTTCCCGTTGTACACCATAACAATTCCATGCCGATAGCTATAAGGGGGTAGAAGATATGGTGGTTGAAAGTCGTCAAATTATTAAAAAAATTCGTATTGAAGGCCAGCTATGACGTTTGCGACTCTATAGCAAGTAGGTTACATACAGCGAAACGTGATGCCACAGACCATATCTTTGGTCTATGCGTACTACAATGTCTTCAGTTCTTTATCTGTATGGATAAGCATACGAATAGGGAAATACAAGTATAAATAAAGCAGTAAAAAAGAAATTTTTTTAATACATCTCTTTAAAAAAAATCGATTTGACGTTTCGCGAATTATCTATCATAATCAACCAACACGCGAGCGGAGCCGCGGGCTTAAGCTAGTATACAATAGATTAGGTTTTCTGCACATGAAAAAGTGCAAGAATATGTTTTATTCTATTTCTAAAATAATTTAGGACTGAAAGGGTTAAACTAACCTGAGAACAACAACACACACCCGTGGCCGAACCTCCGATTGGGTGGGAGGGGGGAGGTGGATGGGGGGGGGGGGGGAACTTGTGCTCCGCAGCAAGGTGCATTAGAGCGCACAGTCATTCCTCGGTGGTTACAGGAAAACCCTTGGAAAAGTTGTTGAAGAAGTGTTTTGGATGGCCTCGGGGTGTTAGTGACTGCGATGTAAAATATCACGGAGCCGCGCTCTTTCAAAAATCAAATGTTTGTAGAGCTTATGGGACTTGACTACGGGGTCATCAGTCCTAAACTTACAAACTACTTATGAACTAGCTTATGCTAAGGACAGCACAAGGTAAATATAGGAAAGGTTGGGGAAATGACAGCCGACTATATTATAACCCCATACTGCTTCAACAAGCCTTTCAGTATAACAATTGGAAGTAGGGAGCAGTGGGAGAAAATGGTTCGACACCGTACGGGGGATATTGTCTGGTTCACTGACGGGTCAAAATCAGACCAAGGTGTTGGGTCCGGGGTATATGGGGTGCAGCCAAGACTGGAGTGCGTCATCTCTCTAGGAAAATTGGCCTCAGTATTCCAGGCCGAAATCACTGCCATCAGGGCGTGTGTGGAGGAGAATTTGCGTAGGTGCTACAATGATCGTAGCATCTATAACTATTCAGACAGCCAGGCAGCCCTGAGATCACTGGCAGCTCCTGCAACAAGATCTAAAATTGTTGCAGAATGTCACAGGGTTCTGGTGGAGCTAGGGGAAAGCAATAGAGTAAACCTACTGTGGGTCCCTGGCCACTCGGGGATCAGTGGCAACGAACATGCCGACAGATTAGCCAAGATGGGGGCAGAGACTCCATTTATTGGACCGGAACCTGTCCTGACAATCACCAAGGCAATGATCAAATTGGAGCTACGTAACTGGCTCAGAAGACAGCACGTAGAATATTGGACCAAAGTCCATCAACAAAAACATAGCAAGGTAATGATGCCAAAGCCACGTTTTAAAAGAAGCTCTGCAATCCTGGGTCTGAAAAGGAGAGAGATTAGACTCATGGTTGGATTGCTGACAGCCCATGGGAATTTCAAAAAACACCTACATACAACGGGAATAACAGAAGAGGACCCTAAATGTAGGATCTGTGATGACGGTGATGAAACTGCATCACATCTAATCTTCGAATGCATTGCATTGGAGAGTAAAAGGCACAGAATATTTGGGACAACCAGACCCGAAGAAATTGTGTCTTGGTTGTTGGTTGTTTTAAGGGGACTAAACAGGTAGGTTATCAGTCAAAATTGTGTCTAATAAAGAACTGGTAAAGGGACTCCTTGCACTGTTCAAGGGCATTGGTTGGCTTTACTAGATATACAGGGAGCGATACCGCACAATAAACTTAGTTTCGGTGCGGGCAGTGGCGGGTTGGACCAAGACTGTTTTGGCTTCCCTGGAAAAATCAAATCAAGGACAGCATAAATATCCATGCCCGAGGGGGGATTCGAACCCCCGACCGTAGTGGCCGTGCAGACCGTGACTGGCGCGCCGCAGATCGCTCGGCCACCGCGGCCGGCGCAGCAGCTCTTGCAGAGGCTGGGCTGGGTGGCGCTGGCAGGGCGCTGGGCGTCGCCCTGTGTCCAATCGCGGGCAGCCCGGTGCCGGCCGCTCCGCTTATGAATATTTCACGGCCGTAATACTGGCCGGACGCGCGGACTTTGCGTAGACTCGCGCTTAACTATGTAAATGCGCTCTCCATTGACGCGCCCAGTCCCGCAAATTAACGACGGCGCCGCCTTGTGTGAAACACAATAGCCAATGGCTCACAACTCCAAAGTTGCACATGTCATTTGCAAATACGTCCCGTAGTTTATGGAACGAAACTTGTCTAACAAGTAGACAATTGCCGCCGACTAAACACATGGCACACTAGAGTTAGAAATGTAATGTAACGACGTTTCAAACACTGAGTTATGTGTAATGAAAGTTTTCGAGCGTCTTAATACTCTCCTAGGTTTGATAGATGCTTTCTAATTAATGAAAAGTCGGGCCCGATTGTCTTGGGGTAAAGTGCTCGACTAGAAACCGAAGGATCAAAACCCTGTCGGACATCGGATTTTTTTCAGTCTGCTCTTTAACTCATCCTTCACTTCTCAACCATGTAAGGAGCCGCCAGAAACGACACGTGGTTCGGATTCCACGTTAAGCTGTAGGTCCCCTTTCCCCGGTTGGATAACTGGGGTAGGCTAGGGACACGCACAAGTGGCGTCCAATTGAAAGACTTCCACTAGGCCAATGGGCCACGCGAAATTATTATAATTAATGAATATGGTGTTCTGTGGCGAGATTTGTATCACACACTGTATATCTTGCTCTCTTGATGAGTCACTGGCACGAGGTAAGAAACTCAGTTCGGCACTCCACGCTGTGAGTTCTACCAGACTCACTGTAATACACCCCTGAAAACAAAAAATACAAAACTCTGTAGGTAGGAACCGTGTTGTTGTTGTTCTGGTCTTCAGTCCAGAGACTGGTTTGATGCAGCTCTCCACCCTACACTATCCTGAGCAAGCCACTTCATCTCCTCATAAGAATGGCAGCTCACACCCATTTACATCTGTTTATTACCGCGCGATATTGGCCGAGCGCTCAAGGCGCCTTGCTGTGGAGCGCACGGCTCCACCCCGTCGGAGGATCGAGTCCTTCCTCGGGCATGCGCGCGTGAGTGTTTTACCCTTAGCAGAAGTTAGTTTGTAAGTCTGGGGACTGATGACCACTGCAGTTTCGTCCAATAGGCTTACAAACATTTGAACGTTTTGAATCTGTTCATTGTATTCGTGTCTTGGTTGCGCTCTACAAATTTTATCCCACACACTTCCCTCCAATGATAAATTCACGATTCCTTGATGTCTAAGAATGTGTCCTACTAACCGATCCCTTCTTTTAATCAAGGTATACCATAAATTCTTTTTCTCCCCAATTCTGTTCAGTACCCCCTCATTACTTACGCAATCTACCCACCTTATCTCTCTTTTTCAAAAACGCTTTTCTTCCCATTACCATTTTCCATTGTATATCCCCTGTACTATTATCATCATATGTTATTTTGTGGCCCAAGTAACAAAACACATCTACCATCTTTAGTCTTTCGTTACCTAATCTAATTCATTCAGCACTGTCTGATTTTCTTAGACTGCATTCCATTACAATTGTTTTTGTACTTGTTAATGTTCTTGTACGCTACTTTCTCCACACCCTCGACTCCAGTCAATTGCTCTTCTAGGTCATTTTCTGTCTCTGACAGAATTACAATATCATCGAAAGACCGCAAGATTTTGATTTCTTCACCATGAACTTCAGTTGCTTCTTCAAATTTCTTCTTGTTTCACAGATTGCTCAATGTGAAAACTAAATAGCATTAGAGAAAGGCAACAACCCCCGTCATACTCCCTTCCCAACCAATGCTTCTCTTTCATGCCCTCCGACTCTAATAACTGTTGTCTGGCTTTTGTAAAAGTTGTAAATAACTTCCGTTCCATATATTTTATCCTCCTGCTGACTTGAGAATTTGAAATAGTGTATTCCAAACATTGCCCAAAGCTATTCCAAATCTATAAACCTAGAAATGTAGGTTTGCCTTTCCTCAATCTATCTTCTAAGATGAGTATTGCCTCCAGTGTTCCAGCATTTCTCCTGAATCCAAACTGACCTTCCCCAAGGTCAGCTTCTACCAGCTTTTCCATCTTTCTGAAAATAATTCGTGTTAAAATTTTGCAACCATGACTAATTAAACTGATGGTTCTGTAATTTTCTCACCTGTCTATGCTTTATTTCTTTGGAATTGGGGTTATTACATTTTTATTAAAGTCTGAGGGTAATTTCGACTGTCTCATACATCTTACAAGCCAGGTGAAATAGTTTTGTCATAGCTGGCTCTCCCAGAGACTTCAGAACTTCTGCGAAAATCTCATCTACTCCAGGGGCCTTGTTCCGAATTAGGTCTTTCAAGGTTCTGTAAAATTCTTTTCTCAGTATAGTGCCTCCTATTTCATCTTCACGTACTTCCTCTTTCATTCCGACAATATTTCCTTTGTAATGTCCATCTATATAGTCTTTCCCCACTCCCATGAACCACAGACATTGCCGAGATGGGGTGGCTTGCGTGCCTCAACGATACAGATAGCCGTACCGTAGGTGCAACCACAGCGGAGAGGTATCTGTGGAGAGGCCAGACAAACGTGTGGTTCCTGAAGAGGGGCAGCAGCCTTTTCAGTAGTTACAGGGGCAACAGTCTGGATGATTGACTGAGCTGGCCTTGTAACATCAGCTAATGTGGCTTTGCCACACAGCTACTGCGAACGGCTGAAAGCAAGGGGAAACTACAGCCGTTACTTTTCCCGAGGACATGCAGCTCTACTGTATGAACATATGATGATGGCATCCTCTTGGGTAAAATATTCCGGAGGTAAAATAGTCCCCCATTCGGATCTCCGGGCGGGGACTACCCAGGGGGATGTGATCATCAGGAAAGACAATACTGGCATTCTACGGGTCGGAGCGTGGAATGTTAGATCCATTAATAGAGTAGGAAAATTAGAAAATTTAAAAAGGGAAATGCATAGGTAGAAGTTAGATATAGTGCGGATTAGTGAAGTTCGGTGGCAGGATGAACAGGATTTCTGGTCAGGTGAGTACAGGATTATAAATACAAAATCAATTGGGGGTATCACAGGAGTAGGATTGATAATGAATAAGAAAATAGGAAAGCGGATAAACTACTATGAGCAGCACAGTGATCGCATTATCATTGTCAAGATAGATACGAAGCCAACACCGACAACAGTAGTACAGGTTTATATGCCAACTAGCTCTGCCGATTATGAGGAAATCGAAGAAATATATGAGGAGCTAAAGGAAATTATTCAGACAATTAAGGGAGAGGAAAACTTAATTGTTATGGGAGACTGGAATTCGGTAGTAGGACAAGGAAGGGAAGGGAGGATAGTAGGTAAATATGGTCTGGGCAAAAGGAATGAAAGAGGAAGCCGCCTGGTAGAATTTTGCACGGAACATAATTTAGTTATAGCAAACACCTGGTTCAAGAATCACAAAAGAAGGTTGTATACGTGGAAGAGACCAGGAGACACCGGGAGATACCAGATAGATTTTATAATGGTAAGACATAGATTTCGGAACCAGGTTTTAAACTGTAAAACATACCCAGGGGCAGATATAGACTCTGACCAGAACTTGTTGGTTATGAACTGTAGGCTGAAACTGAAGAAACTACAAAAAGGTAGGAAAATAAGGAGATGGGACTTGGATAAATTGAAGGAACCTGAGGTTCTTAAGAATTTCAGAGGGAGCTTTAGGCAACAATTGACAGAAACAGGGGAAAATAAAACAGTAGAGGAGGAATGGGTAAAATTGAGAGATGAAATAGTGAAAGTAGCAGAGGACAAAATAGGTAGGAAGGCAAGACCTACAAAAAATCCTTGGATATCACAGGAGATACTAAATTTAATCGATGAAAGGAGAAAATATAAAAATGCAGTAAATGCAACAGGCAAAAATGGAGTACAGACGACTAAGAAATGAGATTGACAGGAAGTGCAAAATGGCTAAGCAGGAGTGGCTAGAAGGCAAATGCAAGGATGTAGAAGAATGTATAAATAGGGGAAAAATAGATACAGCCGACAGGAAAATAAAAGAAACATTTGGAGATAAGAAAAACAACTCTATGAATATCAAGGACACGGATGGAAAACCAGTTCTCAGCAAAGAAGGGAAAGCTGAAAGGTGGAGAGAGTATATAGAGGGGCTCTACAAAGGAAAGGAACTTCGAGACAATATTGTAGGAAGGGAAGAGGATGTAGATGAAGATGAAATAGGAGATACTGTACTGAGAGAAGAATTTGACAGAGCCCTGAAAGACCTAAGTCGAAACAAGGCCCCTGGAGTAGATGATATTCCCTCAGAGCTACTGAAGTCTCTGGGAGAACCAGCCATGACAAACCTGTTTCACCTGTTGTGTAAGATGTATGAGACAGGCGAAGTACCCTCAGACTTTAAGAAAAATGTTATAATCCCCACTCCAAAGAAAGCAGGTGCAGTCAGGTGTGAAAACTACAGAACCATCAGTTTAATAAGTCATGGTTGCAAAATATTAACACGAATTATATACAGAAGGATGGAAAAACGGGTAGAAGCCGACCTCGGGGAAGATCAGTTTGGGTTCAGGAGAAATGTAGGAACTCGGGAGGCAATACTAACTTTACGGCTTATCCTAGAAGATAGATTAAGGAAAGGCAAACCTACATTTCTAGCTTTTGTAGATTTGGAGAAGGCTTTTGACAATGTTGATTGGAATAAACTCTTTCAAGTTCTGAAGCAAGCAGGAGTAAAATATGGGGAGTGTAAGGTTATTTACAACTTGTACAAAAACCAGACAGCGGTTGTCAGAGTTGAAGGGCATGAAAGGGATGCAGTGGTTGGGAAGGGAGTGAGACAGGGTTGTAGCCTTTCTCCAATGTTATTCAATTTGTACATTGAACAAGCTATAAAGGAAAGCAAGGAGAAATTTGGTGAAGGAACTAAAGTTCAGGGTGAAGAATTAAAAACTTTGCGTTTTGCCGACGACATAGTAATTCTGTCAGATACAGCAAAGGACCTGGAAGAGCAATAGAACGGAATGGACAGTGTGCTGAAAGGTGCATATAAGATGAACATTAACAAGAGCAAAACTAGGGTAATGGAGTGCAGTCTAAGAAAATCAGGTGATGCTGAAGGAATTAGATTGGGAAACGAAGCAATAAAGGAGGTAGATGAGTTTTGTTACTTGGGCAGTAAAATAACAAATGATGGTCGCAGTACAGAGGATATAAAATGCAGAATGGCAATGGGTAGAAAAGCGTTTTTGAAAAAGAGAAATTTGTTAACATCGAATATTGATCTAAGCCTAAGGAAGTCCTTTCTGAGGGCATTTGTATGGGAGTGAGACATGGATGATAAACAGTGCGGACAGGAAGAGGATCGAGGCTTTTGAAATATGGTGCTACAGAAGAATGCTGAAGATTAGGTGGGTGGATCGCGTAACTAATGAGGAGGTGCTGAACAGAATTGGGGAGAAAAGAAATTTCTGGCATACCTTGACTAAAAGAAGGGATAGATTGGTGGGACACATTCTTAGACATCAAGGAATTGTGAATTTAGCATTAGAGGGAAGTGTGTGGGGTAAAAATCGCAGAGGAAGACCAAGAGATGGATACAGTAAGCAGATTCAGACAGATGTAGGTTGCCGTTCTTATGTGGAGATGAAGAGGCTTGCTCAGGATAGGGTATTGTGGAGAGCTGCATCAAACCAGTCTCCGGACTGAAGACCACAACAACAACAACAACATAGTCTTTCCAGCTTTCAGATATCCCTTCTTTGCTCAACTGGTTTTCCATCTTATTTCTTGATTCATATAGCTGTCTCTTTTATTTTCCTGTACGCGGTATGTATCTTTTCCCCTTGTTATATATTCTTCCACAGACTTGCATTTGCCCTCTAGCCACTCCAAGTTAGCCATTTTGCATGTCCCATCAATTTCATTTCTTAGTCGTCTGTACTCTATTTTGCCTGCTTCAGTTACTGCATTTTTATATGTTGCCCTTTCATCAATTAAATTCAGTATGTCCTGTGAAATACAAGCATTTTTGAAAGTCTTCCCTTTCTACCTATTTACTCCTCTCCTGCCCTCAGAATTTCCTCTCTGAAACCTAGCCATTCATTTTCTAATGAGTTATTTCCCCAGTTTATGTAAGTGTTTGCCAAAAGTTCACTCTGAAATTCTCTGGTACTTCAGATTCCTTCAAATTATCAGGGTCCCATCTCCTTATTTCCCTGCCTTTCTGCAGTTTTTTCAGTTGCAGTCTACATGTCATGACCAGTCAGATATGGTCAGAATCTATATGTGCTCCAGGATATGTCTTAAAGTTTAAAAGCTGTTCCGAAATCTGTGTCTTATCATTATAAAGTCTATCTGTTACCTTCCGGTGTCTCCTAGTGGCTTCCACATACACAACCGCCTTTCACGATTCTTAAACCAAGTTTTTGTTATGATTCCGTGCATAACTATACCGGGCGGATTCCTCTTTAATTCCTTTTCCCCAGTCCATATTCACCTCCTATGTTTCCTTCTACATAGTTTCCTACTGCCTAATTCCAGTCCCCCATCACAGTTAAGTTTTCCTCATCCTTAACTATCTGAATAATTTCCTTTATCTCCTCACTCATTTCTTCGGTCTCCTTACCTTCATCAGAGATACTTAGCATGTAAAATTGTTCTACTGTGGTCGGTGTTGGCTTCATATCTGTTTCACTGCGATAATTGAATCACTGCGCTGCTCATAGTAGTTTACCTGTATTCCTATTTTCGCATTCATTATTAGACGTAGTCCTGTAATATCCCCATATAATTTTGTATTTAGAACCCTCTCCTCTCCTCGTCAAAAATCTTATCTATCTTCCCAACGAACTTTACTAATCCCTACTATATCTAACTTCAACCTATCCCATTTTACAACCTCCGTACTCGATTAACATCCCACGATCGGATCCGTATAATGCCTGTTTTGTTTCTGTTTATGATGATATCCTCCTGAGTAGTCCACGCCCGGAGTTCCGATGTGGGACTATTTTAGCTCCGGAATTCGTCATGTATTCATACAGTAGAGCTGCATGTGCTCGGGAAAAGTAATGACTTTAGTTTCCTTGTGCTTGCAGCCGTTCGCAGTAACCGTATGATAAAGCCACATTAACTGATGTTACAAGGCCACCTCAGTCAATTAATTAGACAGGTGCCCCTGTAATTTCTGAAAAGGCTGTTGCCCTCCTTCAGCAACCACACGTTCGTCTGGCCTCTCCACAAATACCCTCCGCTGTGGTTGCACCTATGGTACGGTTATCTGTATCGTTGAGGCACGCAACCACCCCACCTCGCCAATGTCTGGGTGAAATTGGAAGCAGCACAGGCGCGTATTACGGTCGCCAATGGCGACACATACAAGGAGGAACAGCCGATCGAGTGGACGTACTAGAATTTTTGTTTCGTGCGGTTGTTTTTGTATAGAGTTTCTTTCGAACACGTTTCGAAGGTCAACTGAGGAAGAATAGTTGCCTATACAATTTCAGATTATCTTTCAGAGAAATTGATGGTCGTATCGTACGAAACCAAGCCACTGTGACGCGTATCTGTAATCACTGGCTGCAGGAGATGCCATGTCAGGGATTGCGTGGCCACTCCCGTTGGAGGTTCCAGTCTTCCCTCGACCATGGATGAGCTTGGTATGCTTAGCATAAATTAGTTTAAGTTGTTTGGAAGTTAAGGAACCGATGACTTCATCAGTTTGGTATCTTAGGTTTACAAAGATTTGAACATTTCTTATGCAGCAGGGAACAACAGACCAACGGGACCGATTGCACCCACCACTTGACGTACATCTGCATGACAACTGTGCGATTGAAGCTTGCGTACCTGACAGATGATTGATGCAGGTACTTTCACACATTTTCTCTGCCGTTCCAGTCTCTAACGTCTTGGGCAAAAACGAACAGTTGAATGTTCCCGTGCTAGCTCTGGCTTTTATTAAAATTGCTATTTTACATATTCAGGTGAGCGGCAAGAAAATATTTCGTATTTGAAGGAGAAACTTTGTTACTGAAATTTCATAAAAGGTATTTGCCGCTAAACGCCTTTGCTTTTGCCATTCATACTCGAGTATCGTTTCTATGGCTCCCCTTCGCTGCTATCGCGATAATACAGAATGAGCTTTACCTTTTCGATCCATCAGTTACGTCTGGAAAGGATTCCAGCAGTATTATAGCAGAGGGCGGACAAGCCTAGTGTAGGCAGTCTCTTTAAAGGATTTGTTGCTTCTTTTGAGCGTTTTGCCACTGAAACGCTATTTTTAGTTCGACTTTCCCACAACATTGACTGTGTGATCGTTGCAATTAAAGTTATACGAAATCGTAATCCCTAAGTATTGAGATCTGTGTGATTTGCCGTGTACCCCCAAAATTTGATGCATTGCTTTTAATACTCATTTAAGGTCAGTTGCCACCACTTTTTGCATCTTACAGATATTTAAAATCTTAAGCATGGCTGCACTTCAGCAACGGTGGAACACGATCCATAAGTGAACAAAATTTCACCCAACCAGTTGCAAGAAAATGGTTTATATACATAAACCTTGACACAGGTTTCGGCAAAAGTAATCTTTTGCATTTTTTTATTATATTCTGAACATTTTATATTTGGTGGTAAATATAAGTCAGCAGGTTGCTCGTATTTTCGCTTTTCAGTATAAGTGCGATCTGTTCAATTTTCCAGTATTTAGATAATCTAAAATAAACCAAATTTGTATGCAGTCTGGACCAAAACGTTTTCCTATATTAAATTATTTCTCAACTCCACATGTTTCTGCTTCTAAGTTACTGAACAGCTTCACTACAGCTGGGACTTAACTACGGGGTCATCAGTCCCTAAACTTATAAACTACTTATGAATTAGCTTATACTAAAGACGGCACAAATATCCATGCCCGAGGGGGAATTCGAACCCCCGACAGGGAACGGCCTCGCGCATCGTAGCATCCCTCTGGCATGGGTGTCTTGTCCTTGACGTAAGTTAGTTTAAATTGTTGGTAAGTCCAGGGGCCGATGATCTCAGTAGTTTTGTATCTTAGGTTTACAGACATTTGAACATTTTTTTTACTAAATCAATCCCCAGATATATATTTTGTATCGATACATAAGACAGATATTGAACTTAAGGAGAGACATTGAATTAAAATTTGTTCAGAGTCCGAGATTCGAACCTGAGATCTCCTGCTTATTAGGAAAAAAAGGGGAAGCAATATAATCATTAATCCGCAGCAACTTAATGAATCTGGCGATTGCACAAACTGTGTTAAAACACGTCTCCCTCCACAACACAAACTTCAGTTCTGCCCTATGTTGCAAAAAAAAAAAAAAAAAAAAAAAAAAAAAAAAAAAAGTCAAATGGCGGTAATTTCGTTTAAAAAAAAAGGAAAGTAATTTCAAAAATGTTGAAATGTTGGTAAAGCTATGGTGCCAAAGTGCTGAGTGAACGGTCCCAAGACTTACATACTGCTTAACCTAAATTACGCTGACGATAAGACACACGTCGATGCCATAGGAGGACTCGAAAGTCCCACGTAAACGGCCGCTTAATTCGTGGGATGGTGGCTCAGACAACGCAGTCATTCACACGGCTTAGTAGCGCTCAGCACGGTCGGTAAGAGGGCCCAACGCCCTCAGTAATAAAAAACTGAGCCAGATATTCAAGGAGCAACCGAGAACGAACATAAACCAACGACCGCAAAGTATCGATCTACCCGAAGAGCAAAAAGAAAGAGAAAAAGTGTTCATAGTGCTTAAATAGTAATCCGGAGGTCCTTGGTTCGAATCCCGGCCGCGGCACAAATTTCAATTCAATGACTCTCCTTCAGTTCAATATCTTTGGTATCTATCGAGAAAAAATACGTCTCTGGACATTGATTTATTACTTTATGTCACCTGTGACTGAGGTACAAGACAGGATCGTTCCAATTATTGTCCATTGCTGGGGCGCTATTCCACTACTGGAGAGCGATGGTAACGTTGATACGTATTTACATAGGGGAACCTGAGGCAGAACTGACGTGCCTTAAGACCGTGCATTCGCTGTGTCCATTAGGTCGTGGCGGCTTAGTGGTACTAGCTCTTGCTTAGCAAGCAGAAGGTGCCATGTTCGAATCCCGACCAGGTACAAAATTTATTTCAATGCCTCTGCTTGAGTTCAACATCTCTGGTACAAACTTACATTGATGTGACGATTATATGCGACTTAGGCGTATCGCACAGTTTTAAACTCAAGATACTTGAAAATGACTCCAAGGCTGAAATCGTGATTGTGCGGAAATTTCGTTTAAAAAGTTATAGATGAGTGCAGTACTTCACCAAGGAAAACACATTAAACTACTTTCGGCTACCTTTTTTTTTTCAAATTTTCCCCGTCCTCGCATTAGAAAGACAAAAAACCAAACAATTGTCGAGGATTTCTGAAGTGATGATATTTCATACATTGGGTAACTGATTTTATAGTTTTCAAAATGAAACGCCAAGATCGCACATTAATAATTTATTAAATGCACTGTGACGCCATCATCTGGTCACATATATGTTACAAGTTGGTCATCTTATTAAAATAATTGGGTATAAAATAACAAGTGCATCATTGCATTTAGGCACTATATAAAAAATACACAAGTTAAAAACATGACAGCTGTCATGTGACCAGATGATGGTGACACAGTGCACCGAACCCGTTCGTCACTTAATAAATTATTAATGTGTGATCTTGGCGTTTCATTTTGAAAACTATAAAACGTTCAGATCGCCTCAAAACCCGACTATCTGAGGTAATCTTAAGTGACTTGGTGCCTTCGGATTTTCATCTCTTTCCGAAACTTGCTGTGTCTTTATTGCACAAACGGGTACCACTTTCCAGATGGCCCTCGTAGCTTGTAGGCTGTAAACTCAGTTTCGTACCCCAGAATGCTACCACTAAAGACATAATGAAGCATTGTGTTCAAAAGTTTGTATAGCTTATGGGACCTAAATACGGGGTCATCAGTCCCAAACTTACAAACTACTTATGAACTAGTTAATAATAAGGACGGCACAAATATCCATGCCCGAGGGGGGATTCGAACCCCCGACCGTAGTGGCCGTGCAGACCGTGACTGGAGCGCCTCAGTCCCCTCGGCCACCGCGGCCGGCGAAGAGCTTTTATGGGGAGAAAGTGAGCAATCGGTCCGTGTCCGCCATGTTTTTACCAGATTGCGCGCGGGACGAGCATTTAGATAGCGACCCAAGCAGAAATGCAGCGTCTTAACGATGGCAATCATGTATCAGTTCGACGTATGAGACCAAAGCGTTTTTCTATATTAATACTCAGTACGTTGACAAAACAAATGCCATTCACATACAGCAATTTCTGAAGTTTGTACACCGTGCACTTAATATCTGATTAAGGCCTTCACATGTAGTTGGGCGCCTCATTTCGGCGCTGTCCACTGCGCTTCGCCCGCTCGCTCACTCGCGCGCCCCTGACATTTAACGAGCACAGTGATGAATCCGGCGTGCCCGGGCTCCTCGCCGTCACTTGGCTGCAAACCGTGTTAGAGGTAACACAGTTAGCCGCTAATGGCGCCACGCGTAGTGGAAACAGAGGCTTCACCTCTGGTGTAATACCTAGAGCTGCGCGGGCGCATTAATCAGCGTTAGGTGGCTGCCGGCGCGCAATCTTTCCGGGCCCCGTGTCTGCGGACAGGCGGCAGGCAGCGGTGACGCGGCCTATTATGGCGGATGGCAGCCCCAGCTGGTGGATGACTGCGCGCGCCGAACTGGCAGCCCCACGGGTCGCGTCCAACCGGCCGCCTCTCCCGCAACAACGCGGGGGTACGCCCACGTCACTCCAGCTTCCACATCCGTATACCGCAAGCCGACGTGACGTCTACATCTACATCCGCTACTCCGCAACCCTCCCCTCCCCAGTGTGTTGCGGAGAGAACTTGCTGTACCGTTCTCACTTCATCCTCATTATCCAGTCGTGTAGCGTTCGCGGAAAAACAGGTAGCCGGTATGCAAATGTTTGTATAGTCTATGGGACTTAACTACGGGGTCATCAGTCCCTAAACTTACAAACTACTTATGAACTACTTACGAACTAAGACGGCACAAATATCCAAGCCCGAGGGGGGATTCGAACACCCGACCGTAGTGGTCGTGCAGACCGTGACTGGAGCGCCTTAGTCCCCTCGGCCACCGCAGCCGGCAGCCGGTATGCCTCCGAGTGGACTGTCATGTCTCTAATTTTATCCTTGTGGTCTTTTCGAGACGTAAGAAAAACCAGTATATTGGTTGACATATCTACATCTACATAAATACTATGCAAGTCACGTTGAATTGCGTGGCAGAGGGCTCATCGAACCGCTTTTATGATTGAAACTTTCACTCTGCAGCGGAGTATGCACCGATATGAAAATTCCTGGCAATAAAATTCTGTACAGGAACCGGGACTCGAACCTGAGACCTTTGTCTTTCGCGGGCAAGCGCTATACCGAATGAGCTATCCCGACACGACTCAAGATTCCGCATCACAACTTTACTTCCGCCAGTACCTCGCCTCCTTCTTTAAAAAAAACTTTACAGATGCTCTCCTCCGAACCTTGCAAGACTAGCGTTCCTGGAAGAAAGGATATGGTGGAGACATGGCATGGCTTACCCACAGCCTGAGGGATGTGGAGACATGGCTTAGCCACAGCGTAAGGGATGTTTCCAGAATGAAACTTTCACTCTGCAATGTAGTGTGCGCTGGTATAAAAAATCCTGGCTGATTAAAATTGTGTGCCGGAACCGGGACTCGAACTTGGGACCTTTCTCTTTCGCGGGCAAGCGCTATACCGAATGAGCTATCCCGACACGACTCATGATTCCGCCTCACAACTTTACTTCCGCCAGTACCTCGCCTCCTACTTCCCAAACTTTACAGATGCTCTCCTGCGAACCTTGCAAGACTAGAGTTCCTGGAAGAAAGGATATGGTGGAGACATGGCATGGCTTAGCCACAGCCTAAGGAATGTGAAGACATGGCTTAGCCACAGCCTAAGGGATGTTTCCATAATGAAACTTTCACTCTGCAGCGGAGTGTGTGCTGATATGAAATTTCCTGGCAGTTTAAAATTCTGTGCCGGAACCGGGACTCGAACCACCTGGAACCTTTGCCTTTCGCGGGTTAACGCTCTACCGATTGAGCTACACGAAGCCGCCTCACCATTTTAGTTCCGCCAGTACCTCACCTCTTACTTTCCGAACTTCACAGCGCTTGCCCATGAAAGGCAAAGGTCCCAGGTGCGAGTCCCATTTCCGGCACACAATTTTAATCTGCCAGGAAGCTTCATATCAGCGCAAACTCCGCTGCAGAGTGAAAATATCATTCTAGAAACATCCCTTAGGCTGTAGCTAAGCCGGTCGCGGTGTCCGAGGGGAATGCGACGCACCAGTCACGGTCTGCACGGACGCTACGGTCGGGGGTTTGAATCCCCCCTCGGGCTTGGATATTTGTGTCGTATTTAGTAAAAGGTAGTTCATAAGTAGTTTGTAAGTTTAGGGACTGATTACCCCGCAGTTAAGTCCCTTAAGCTTAACAAACATTTGAACATTTGCTGTCGCTAAGCCATATCTCCACCATATCCTTTCTTCTAGGAGTGCTAGTCTTGCAATGTTCGCAGGGAAGCTTCTGTGAAGTTTGGAAAGTAGGAGGCGAGGTACTGGCGGAAGTAAAGTTGTGGGGCGGCATCCTGAGTCGTGTCGTGATAGCTCAGTCGGTACCTCGCCTCTTACTTTCCGAACTTCACAGCGCTTGCCCATGAAAGGCAAAGGTCCCAGGTGCGAGTCCCGGTTCCGGCACACAATTTTAATCTGACAGGAAGTTTCGCTTTTATGGTATTTCTCCAGAGTTTCATTCTCTAATACCTCGCGGAATAAAGAAACACCTAAATCTTTCAGTTTTCGATCTGATTTCTATTATTTTTTTTACGATGGCCATGTCTTCTATATTTGTGGGTGCTAACAAACTGTGTTCGCATTCTGAAAAGAAAGTTGGTAACATAAATTTCAAAGAACGTCTCGTCACAACAAATAGCGCCTTTCTTTTAATCATTCCATCCCAATTCGTGCATCATTTCCGCGTCTCTCTCTCCCCTATATCGCGATAATACAAAACGAGCTGCCCTTCTCTGAAATTTCTCTAAATCGTCCGTTAGTCCCACCTGGTGTGGATCCCGCAATGCGCAGAAATACTCCAAAATAGGACGCACAAGTAGAACTATTGAATGTTCTTAGTGTTTTGACAATAAAACTTAGCCTTTGTTTCGCCTTCCCTACAAAATTTTCTGTGTGTTCTCTTTAAGTTACTCGTAATTGTTATTTTTAGGGATTTAGTTGAATTTACGGACTTCATATTTGACTGATTTATCATGTAAATGAGTTTAACGATTTTCTATTAGTGGAGATATGGATGACTTCAGACTTCTCACCATCAAGGGTCAATTGCTATTTTCCGAACCATACAGATACCTTATCTAAATCATTTTACAGTTCCTTTTGATCTTCTGGTGACTACTAACCCATAAATGATAACGTCATCCACGAACAGTCTAAGAGATATACTCAGATTGTCTTTTAAATCGTTTATAAAAATAAGCAACAGTAGTTGCCCTGAAAACGACAGAAATCACTTCCTTTCTACTCGATGCGTTTCCGTCAATTACAGCGTACTCTGTCCTTTCTGACAAGAAATTACGAATCCAATCGCACAACTGTGGTGATATTCCATAAGCACGAAATTATATTATAAGACGCTTGTGAGGTACAGTGTCGAAACCCTTCCGGAAATCGAAAAAAAAGGAATCTATTTGATATCCCTTGTCATAGTATTCGTCACATCATGTGACTAAAGAGCTATCTGTGTTTCATAAGAACGATACTTTTTGAGTTCCTGTTGACTGTTGGTTATTCTCTTCGAGGTAGTTCATAATATTTGAGGAAAGTACATGTTGTAAGATCCTACTGCAATCCGACGTCAATGATATAGGCCTGCAATTTTGCGGATCACTCCAATTGCCTTTCTTGAATGTTCGCGTAACCTGTGCAACTTTCCAGTCTCTAGGTACGGAACGTTCGTTGAGCGAGCAGTTGTAAATGATACCTAGGTATGGAAGTATTGCATCAGCATACTCTGAATGGGAACTAAATGTTATGCGACCGCGAGGCTTACCTACTTTTGTTAAGTGATTTAAGTTGCTTTAATACACCAGGGGTATCAACTTCTAAGTTAGGCATGCTAGTAGCTATTCTTGAATTCTAGAGTATTTCTTTCGTCTTCTTTTGTCACGTCTAAGGGACTTAACTACGTTGGTCACCAATATCAAGGCTTACATACTGCTTACTTTAACTTAAAATAGCTTATGCTAAGGACAACAGAAACACCTATGTCCGCGAAAGGATTCGTACTTCCGACGGCGAGCAACCATGCGAGCCGGCCGCGGCGGCCGAGGGGACTGAGGCGCTTCAGTCACGGTTTGCACGGCCACTACGGTCGGGGGTTCGAATCCCCCCTCGAGCATGGATATTTGTGTCGTCCTTAGGATTAGCTAGTTCATAAGTAATTTGTAAGCTTAGGGACTGATGACCCCGTATTTAAGTCCCATAAGTTCTACAAACATTTGAACATTTGAACAACCATGCGAGGCTTTCATTTGCTCATAAATTTATTAGGCCTTTATAAACATAGACGAATGGCATTTGTTTTGACAGCGTACTGAGTATTAATATAGAAGAACTGCTTTGGTCTCATACGTCGAACTGACGCCTTTATTTGGATTGTTAAGTGGCTGCATTTCTGTTTGGGTCACGCGCAGTCTGGTAAAAAATGGAACCGGCCGATTGCTCACTCTCTCCCTATATAGGCTCTGTAAGACACAGTGCCTCCCTCTGCCTTATGTGATAGCATTTGAGCGTAAGAAATTGAGTTTGTAGTTTAGAAGCTACATTGCAATCAGAACTACATTTTTGTCCTCCTTTTGTACGTTTTTATTCGCGCGGTTGTGGATACCAGATGGTGACTTTCACTTAAGGGAACAGCTGGACAAGCAGTCAGGGCAGCGTTTGTAGTGGAGAGGCTGCATGGAGCAGCAGGCCGCCCGTGCCGCGCCACAGGTGTGCCGGCCGGGTGTTCCTGCTGCCGCTGTGTCGCTTGGACTGCCTGCGCTGTGCCTACGCCTCAAAAAACTTGTAAAAAAAATAACTAGACTCAATAACAGCTCTGCTGTGGCGGGTTAATTTGAACCTTCGTCCGGCCGCCATTGTAGAGGCAAGCGTCAAATAAATACGAGTGTTGTTAGCAGGTAAATCGTGTATTATATAGCTACTGTGGTATATATACCCAATTGATAGTCACGTCTGTACTGTTTGACTATTGCAGTGTACATGTAGCACGATGTTGAAGAGCTGCTCAGCGTTTAACTGCACAAATCGGTTCAAGAAAGAAACAAAATGAACGAATACTGTCTTCACATTTATATTTCTCGGGAATACAAGTAGCCCTATTACTTTTGTTCAGAGATAGTTACTCTTGCTTGACATATTGTTAGTCAAGACACTATAGGATTGAATCAAACACATAACAGACTTTTACAATACTGGTAGCTCTTAAAAAGGAGCCAGTTGAGGCAGTACTGGTGGACAGGAAGTTCAAAAAGTTTCATTTTGTGTAAAATGACCATTGGGGGCACGAGTTCAGTTACCTCACTGCAGTTCGAATTTTTGTTTATGAAATTAATATTAGCAACCTGTAACCCAGAATTTAAAGGTAATCTGCTCAACATGTAGGTATAACAACTGAAAGGGATTTGCAGAACTGTATAGTTCCGTATATGAATGACACATAGACACACTGGATACACTTCGTGAAGTTGAACTCTACGACAATAGTTGTTGACTTTTGAGCAGTTCACGCTACTGCAAGGTATTTGGCTTATAGCGTTGCTAATATTCTTGCTAGATACCCTAATGCTAATGTTACATGCATTACTTAAGATATACTTCTGGCATACTTCGTGTTCTTAAAAGAATTTAGTAGTGGCTGGTTGCTGTGTTCACAAGGTAAGAAACTATTTTACGGTTATGTATGTCATGGCATATTTCACTTCTACAATCGATTTTTAACATTAGCTGTTTCAGGCAGCCAAGTTTCATTTTTTGATGCTATGAAATATCTAGATATTGTAGAATAAGCCCTAACGCAAAGACGTGAAGTGTGAAACTCTTCCTAAATTAATGTTAGTCAAAAGTTTCACCATTGTATAATCTACTGAGAAAGTGCAAAAAACCGTGTCTGACGATAAATTGCGTTCATATTCTGCATTTAAAAAGCTAAAAAACTACGTTATAGTTCGGTTTCGTTAGGAAGAGGAAACTCTGTTGGCCAATTTCTACACCGTGTGTGTAATAAATTTACACTGAACCGATTTGCTGTATATTCAAGGAGTCTGAAGTTATATACGAGGCGCGTCCAGAACGTAAGTTCCATTTGGTAATAAAATGAAATTTTACACAGATACAGAAAAAAAATTTTATTGCACAAAATTTACAACTCTTAAACTACTTTTCCGCATAACTGCCGAAATTTTGCAGGCACTTGTCATAGCGTGGCACCAGGTTTTGTATACCTTCTTCATAGAAATCTGCCGCCTGTATCTTCATGCATCAGTGATCGTGAAATTTGGGGGTAGTCCATAGCGAGAGCACTAATTGTAAACTTACGGTTTTTCTGGATCTTGTCATCAGTCGCGTGAACCAGTTCTTCTGTAACCAAAGACGGACGCCCAATTCGTTCTTCATCGTGCACGTCACTACGCCCGCCATTGAACTGTCGGACCCATCTTCTCACCATCGAATCACTCATCGCATTTGGTCCGTAAACATCGCAAATTTGGCGATAAATTTCACTTGGTTTCACTTTCTTCGCATTCAGAAACCGAATCACCGACCTGATTTCACAGGCGGCGGGATTTTCAATCAACGCCGACATTTCAAAAAAGCACAACAAAGCGTAAGTAAATGACAGCGACCTCCAAATGGCGCACGTTCTTCTCCTTGATACACATCGTCTACATCGTCGCAGCGCTGCAGCGGAGGTAAATTGAAACGGAACTTACTTTCTGGACGCGCCTCGTATTTCAGTTACACATAGTTTTCGCGACTTAACTCAAATGAATACACACGCTAATCAAAAGAGTCTTACGCACATTTAAAGAACGCGCGGAAGCTTGCCCCCATAATGGCCATCGAGGCGCTCTTCAATTTGCCCGCTGTTCGCAGTCGGCCGCTTACGCGATTGTGGGGGCTTGGTACGCCTATGCCTACGCGGGCTCGGCACGCTTTACGACCGCCATATCGCATTTGGACGGCGCGCTGGCCCCGCGGCCTGAAGGATGGGCACGGTCGCGCTCCCACCGCACCGTGGCGTGACAGACGGCCGTCATGTGTCAGGCCGCGCCCCACCGCACTCGCAGAAAGTGCCGCGCTTCGACAGCCTGCCGTGACGGACGCAGCGGGAAACGGACGCAGTTTTCGCACACCGAGCCCACTCGTCATCTGGCAACGTTTGCACTGTCCTACTGCTATTTACGAGGGACAAAGTTTTTGCCCGTATTTCTTATTAGGTACAACACATACGTCCTATTATTTTCTCCACATAGTCCCCATACTGGTTGACACATTTGCACGATCGAAGCACTAAAGTTTTGACGTTCCTGCGCTAGAATTCGTCTGGCTTATCAAGGATATACCGTCGGATTGTTGTCTTGGCTTCGTCGTTACTTGTGAACCGCTGTCCTGTCAGGAACGTTTTCAGCGGTGCGAAAACTACGGGCGAGGTATAGACTGTATACTGGGTGGCCCAGATCTTTTCGGCAGTTCTGATAACTACTTATGATCTCACATTGCCGCGGTGTAGTAGCCGAGCGGTCTAAAGCGTCTCGCTGCGGAGCGCGTGGTTGCTCGCCGTGGAGGTTCGAGTCCTCCCTGCGACATGGGTGTGTGTGTTTGTCCTTAGGTTAGTTTACCTAGGTTTAAGTAGTTTCTAAGCTACGGACTGATGACCACGCAGTTTGGTCCGATAGATTTACAAACATTTGAACAGTTTGATCTCACATTATCGTGGAGCAGAATCACGTCGTCACTTCGAGAATCCCTCGGCGCTCTCGCCGTGTAGCAACCTTCAGATGGTGCATTCGTCATCAGTAATTCAAATGTTCAAAATGTTGGTATAGCTTAAGGGACTTAACTGCGGGGTCATCAGTCCCTAAACTTACAAACTGCTTATGAACTACCTAAGACTAAGGACGGCACAAATATCCATGCCCGAGGGGGGATTCGAATCCTCGACCGTTAGTGGCCGTGCAGACCGTGACCAGCGCGCCGTCGAGCGCTCGGCCACCGCGGCCGGCCATCAGTAATTACTACACCAATTATAGCTGCCCGTAGGAGTAATCATAACTGTTGGTCAGCCTTACTGTTTGTGGTGCAATAATGAATAGGACAGGAAACACAGAGGCCAGTGTAACATAATTATTATTATTATTTATTTACTTATTCAATTTAGCTGTACGTACCTATTATGAAGCACGTCTGTAGCTCTTCGTGTAGAAATCTGTTAAACACAAAAGGAACCCACAATACGCGCACTGGATGTATCATGCAGTTCTGCAGTTGGGTGTTGAGGAACTCGAACCTTGCGTATTCCAAATAACAGTATTCGGAGCATCAAAAGCATCACATGTAACTGGAAATGTAGCTTTCTTCCAACTTTAATTGAAATACGGAAGATTAAAGTTGTACAACAATCAACTACAGAACCACATCATTCATCCAATGCGTATATTCTCAATTACATTTCTATATCAAGTCTCGCAAACATGCTCCATAAGAGATACACACAGCTAAATGCAATAAGTAAATAAATTATTATTATTATCCGGTTTTACAATTTAATTTAGTTTACATTTTTCGGTCCCCCAACATTAATTATTATAGTGTATTACATTAATATTATTACATTATTATTTATTAAACATTATTTTTATTTTCATTCTCAATTTTTTCCAATCAGCCCATAAATTTTCTTCTATATTACTTCTCCGGATAGACGACTGAATTCCTTCGATCTATGTAGTTGGTGGTCTCCTCTCTTCTTTCTTCCTGATGGCTCCCATTCCATTATTCTCTGTGGAACTCTTTCCTTTGACGTATTTTTTGTATGTCCATGCCATAAAAGTTATTTTCCCTTCTGTAAAATCTATAACTGAATTTTTAACGTCCATTTTCTTCCTGATGACTTCATTTTTTATCTTTTCCCGCCTACATATTCCTGCAGATCGTCTCCAAAAGTCCATCTCCGTTGCCATCAACTCTTTTCTATGTGCGATTTAAGTGCCCATAATTCTCATCCATATGTCATGATGTTTCTGATGATTATATTTAAGATTTTTCTTTTTGTTTCCTTTCTGATCTGTTGGTCTCGTAAGATACCACTTAATGTCCCAGCATTTATTCTACATTAATTTCCTTGTCTTGTTTGCCATCTTGTGTGATGTTTACTCCTACGCACTTGTATTCTTCTGTGTGTTTAATAGTGCCCATTCCTTCTTTCAGTGTTAAATCTTGGTTTATGGCTATTGTTACCATATATTTTGTTTTATTCTTGTTGACCTGAGGTCCCCATTTTTTATACTCTTCCATTAATTACCTTGTAATGTACTAAATCAAATGTTCAAATGTTTGTAAATCTATCGGACCAAATTGAGTGGTCATCAGTCCGTAGCTTACAAACTACTTAAACTAAGGTAAACTAACCTAAGGACAAACACACACACCCACTCACCAGGGAGGACTCGAACCTCCGACGGCAAGCAACCGTGCGCTCCGCAGCGAGGCGCCTTAGATCGCTCGGCTACTCCACCGCGGCTTGTAATGTATTCAATGCGTTCTTTATCCCGTTCCAAAATTAACTGGTCATCAGCAAATTGTAAGGAGTTTATAGTAATATCATTTACAGTGTAAGCAAATAAGTAAATAAATAATTATTATTATGTCACACTGGTACCTGTTGAAAAGTATATATTTAAATACAATAAATGTGTTGTTTTGTGTTGATATGGTCTTCAGTCCGGAGACTAGTTTGATGCAGCTCTCCACCCTACTCTACCCTGAGCAAGCCTCTTCATCTACTCATGAGAACGGCAACCCAGATCTCCTTGTATCTGTTTACCATATTCGTCACTTGGTCTCCCTCTGCGATTTTTACCCCAGACACTTCCCTCCAATGCTAAATTTACGATTCCTTGATTTCTAAGAATGTGTCCTACCATTCGATGCCATATTTTAGTTAACATATGCCAAAAATTCATTTTCACCCAATTTTGTTGAGTACCTTCTCATAAGGTACGCGATATATCCACCTAATCATCAGCATTCTTCTGTAGCACCACATTTCAAAAGCTTCTATCCTCTTCCTGACTAAACTATTTAGCGTCCGTGTTTCACTCCGGTACAAGGAAACACTCCACACAAATGCCTTCAGAAAAAAAAAAATCCTTACACTTGAATTAATATTCGATGTTAGCAAATTTACCTATTTCAAACATTCTTTCCTTCCCATTGTTGTTCTGCATTAGATATCCTCAGTTCTGCAACCGTCACACGTATTTTACTACCCAAGAATTCCATTGTCATCAGCGAAATGAAAAAAAAAACTTGAAATCGAAATCTAGGGACTGTGTGTGAATGCACTTGTGTCTGTCTACGTTTGTATGCAACTGAATCTAGACTGGCACTACACAGTAAATAAAAAAATTGAACAAAATGCCTGTGTTAGACTAAGAATAAAAAGTGTGTTCAATCAACTAGGCATCCGCTGACAGCGTGATTATGACCCTGTTAATGCGCTCAATTAGCCAGAATCTTAGTATCGTCTCACTAAATGATGTTAATTAAGTGATTTACTGACAAGTTCAAATATGAAGTGCAGTATAATCACGTGAAATGACAATCATGAAGTAGTTAATTATTTAAATTCAAAATCAAATTTTGACTACAAATACAGAAACGAAATAATGATACGTTTTTGTGCGACTTTTTTATGGGACTTGACTGCGGAGTCATTAGTCCCTAAGCTTACAAACATTGTTGTGTGACTAGACACGTACTATGATCAAGACTTAATTTCATTAACCAACAACTTACTGTCTTGTAATCAAGTGGTGTAATTAATTTAGTGTTCCTAGCGCTTTCCAGAACTGAGAATAAACATCTCGTTGCTGTCTGACAAGATAATATGTTTAGTTACAATAACAAAATGATATTTCGAGAATAAGTAGGCAGTCAAAATTGTGTAAAGTGAATAAGTAAGCTCTCAAATAAGCGGTATTTTCTATTCGTGATGACGAACATAAGTACCTCTTTGCGTCGTCAGCCAGCACATGGAGATTATAAACATTAACTACTTATTTAATTCGAAAGAACCAGGATCGGTATTATGCGTTGAATGTGAAAAAGCTGCTAACTGACTTTTGAACATAAATTTAAATAAAAACCTATTTGTGAAATCAAAATAAAGCTCTGTCTGACTGTAATTGTCGACTATTAGTTGTTAGCACATTACAACGTATCGGCAACGTGCTTCTTCCATTAAATTAATCCTACCAGTTTTGTTAGAAAATCAAAATTAAATACATTGTATAACGATGTCTTAAATCAGGTGCAAATTGGACAGCCGGCCGCGGTGGCCGAGGGGACTGAGGCGTTCCAGTCACGGTCTGCACGGCCACTACGGTCGGGGGTTCGAATCCCCCCTCGGGCATGGATATTTGTGCCGTCCTTAGTATAAGGTAGTTGATAAGTAGTTTGTAAGTTTAGGGACTGATGACCCCGCAGTTAAGTCCCATAAGCTTAACAAACATTTGAACATTTGATTTTTTTGCAAATTGGACAAAATAATTCTACAGTTGTTAAGGTGCATTGTCTGACCGTAACAAAGGTAACTGGTAAACAACGTATTTAAAGAATCAAATTAGATTACTTTTCAAAAAGACTTACTTTTATTTTTTAAATAAAGGTGACCTATTTACTTTAAATTAACAATGAATAAATATCCTGTAATTACATGAATTGAGTGAATGATACAACTTAACAATGCACAACGCGGTAAAGAAATAAGTAAACGAAACAAATCTTTCCAGAGTGTGAGCAAGACAGTTTATCAGCTCTCAGAAATAATCATTCCAAGCTAATAAAAAAATCATTGCTCCTTGTGTTCTTCAAAAAATATATGCAAAGAGAATGCAGTCACATTCGTGCTCATCATACTGCCAACACTGTACTCTGCGACAACTCAACACAGACTACCCTGCTACATCTCTCTCGCACTTGCTCATACTCTTCAAAGATATGCTGTTCACAAAGTGACCAAAGTAGTTTCTTAGCAGTGGTAATGAAAGCACGGTTGTAAGGTAATTTTAGAGTCACTCTATAGAGGAAACTGGTAAGAAGTTACGTGGCCACTGCAGATGCCGTGCTTTGCAGCTGTGATTCTAGTGTCGCCGCGTCAGAGTGGCCGAGCGCATTGAGGCGCCATGCTACGATGCACGAGGCTGTTTCCCGTCGGGGGTTCGAATCCCCCCCCCTCGGGCATGGATGTTTGTGCCATCTTTAGTATAAGGTAGTTTGTAAGTTTAGGGACTGATGACCCCGCATTTAAGTCCCATAAGCTTTACAAAAATTTGAACATTACATCTCTCCAGTGTCTGTGGAGTGTTCGCCGCAGAGTGTTTTACAGACGGCAGACTCTCCCACTTTTCCTGTACCTGGAACTGCAAGTCGCGTGTCACGTTATGTGCTTTGATCTTAACTGGCCACCTGTTCCATGTTCCCATAGCGACACTTGTGGCTCGAACCCCTGTTTACACCATAGACCGACATGTTCTGTATGCGGTTCCCACTGAGGCAATGCTATATACGACACAACACGCTACAACAGTGGTCACGCGATGCGGTGCTTATCCCCTCGACTTCCCACTGGAGCAATGTCACAAGAAACATGATTACAATAACCGTGTTGCTGCCTCAGCTGCAACCATAAGCTCTTCTAATGACGACATTACAGTTTCTTTTTCAGAATATAAAGGATTATAATATTTTGGAAACCGAATGTGAGGAATTGGTCTCCGAGAAACAGTGTAGCTTCAGAGTAGGGAGATCAACTATAGCTCACATGTTTTGCTTGCAACAAATGATTGAATAAAGAAAAGTGCGAAATCAACCCCTTCATTTAGTGTTTGTGAACATACAAAAACCGCGTCGTAATATAACTTTATATAACTTGTGGAAAAATTTAAAATCAATATTAGTTCTATCATAATTACAAGCATTCGGAACCTTAACGAAAAACCTATAGCAAAAAAATTTTTCAAAATTATCTCTCATCTGGATTTAAAGCAGGACAGTCTATCAGCGACACCTTATTAAAAAAATATGCAGAAAAAGCATTGGGAGATTGGAAAAATTAATGTAAAAACATAGGGATTCCAATAAACGATAGTACTGTATATTCATTACCGATCTCAGATCAACTGTTAATTTTGACAAAAAGTAAAGAAAACATAGAGTAGGAAATTAATTGAGGAGTATGACAAATGGGGACTTCAGGTCAACAGGAATAAAATAAATATGTGGTAAAAGGAAACAAAAATCAAGATTTGATACTTGAAGAAGTATTACGAGCTATTAAGCACACTGAAGAGAACAAATACCTACCAGGCAATATCACACAAGATGGCAAACAAGACAAGGAAATATTGGGACATTTACAAATGGAAGAGTAAATATTACACTACTGGCCATTAAAATTGCTACACCAAGAAGAAATGCAGATGATAAACGGGTATTCATTGGATAAACATATTATACCAGATCTGACATGTGATTACATTTTCACGCAATTTGGGTGCATAGACCCTGAGAAATCAGTACCAAAAACAACCACCTCTAGCCGTAATAGCGGCCTTGATACGCCTCGGCATTGAGTCAAACAAAGCTTGGCTGGCGTGTACAGGTACAGATGCCCATGCAGCTACAACACGATACCACAGTTCATCAAGAGTAGTGACTGGCGTATTGTGACGAGCCAGTTGCTCGGCCACCATTGACCAGACGTTTTCAGTTGGTGAGAGATCTGGAGAATGTGCTGCCAGGGCAGCAGTCGAACATTTTCCGTATCCAGAAAGGCCCGTACAGGACTTGAAACATGCGGTCGTGCATTATCCTGCTGAAATGTAGGATTTCGCAGGGATCGAATGAAGGGTAGAGACACGGATCGTAACACATCTGAAATGTAACGGCCACTGTTCAAAATGCGGTCGATGCGAACAAGAGGTGAACGAGACGTGTAACCAATGGCACTCCATACCATCACGCCGGATGATACGCCAGTATGGTGATGACGAATACACGCTTCCAAGGTGCGTTCACCGCGATGTCGCCAAACAAGGATGCGACCATCATGATGCTGTAAAACAGAACCTGGATTCATTCGAAAAAATGACGTTTTGCCATTCGTGCACCCTGGTTCTTCGTTGCGTACACCATCGCAGGGACTCCTGTCTGTGATGCAGCGTCAAGGGTAGCCGCAGCCATGGTCTCCGAGCTGATCGTCCATGTTGCTGCAAACATCGTCGAACTGTTCGTGCAGATGGTTGTTGTCTTGCAAACGTTCCCATTTGTTGACTCAGGGATCGAGAGGTGACTGCACGATCCGTTTCAGCCATGCGGATAAGTTGCCTGTCATCTAGACTGCTAGTGATACGAGGCCGTTGGGATCCAGCATGGCGTTCCGTATTGCCCTCCTGAACCCACCGATTCCATATTCTGTTATCTGTCATTGGATCGCGACTAACGCAAGCAGCAATGTCGCGATACGATAACCGCACTCGTGATAGGCTCCAATCCAACCTTTATCAAAGTCGGAAAAGTGATGGTACGAATTTCTCCTCCGTACACGAGGCAACACAACAACGCATATCTCCTCCTTAGACAAGGCAACACAAAAACGTTTAAGCAGGAAATGTCGGTCAACTGCTGTGTGTGTATGAGAAATCGCTTGGAAACTTTCCCCACGTCAGCACGTTGTAGGTGTCGCCACCGGCGCCTACCTTGTGTGGATACTCTGAAAAACTAATCATTTGCATATCACAGCATCTTCTTGCTGTCGGTTAAATTTCGCTTCTGTAGCATGTCATCTTCGTGGTGTAACCAGGTGTGTATTTTATGGGACCGACAGATTAGAAAGAAAACAAAAAGAAAAAACTTCAACACACTTGTTACAAGCATAATGACATATGAATACTATTATCGTAATGGAAATACAAAGGTAATAATTCCACGGAAAACTATAGAATGGAAGCCATCAAGAAGAATGGGAAAATGGGGACCGCCGTCCACATGGATTCTAGAAAGACTCACATCTATCAGAAGAAGAAATACGGAAGAAATTTGTGGACAGATAGACAAAAATGGAGAATGACAATCAAATTTCATGTATGGAACTCAGGGTTAGTTTTCAGCCAAGATCGCGTTTTATTCATTCGGATGGCCGGTTTCGACGTGTCTTAGACGTCATCTACTGATCTGTTGTACATCTCGATGTTACATGTCATATAGGCCCTAGCCACTACCTCTTATTACAAACATCTCGGTACAGTTACATTCATCCATAGTGATGAGAAATATAAACAATGATGGCAGGGTTTGATATACATCATTATATTTCCTCTACACATTTCCTCAACGCATGCATCCATACGGATTGAAATACAAACAATGATGGCAGAGTTTGATATACATCATTAGATTTCCTTTATTCATTTCCTCAACGCATACATCCCTACGAATGTGAAATATAAACAATGATGGTAGAGTTTGATATAAATCATTATACACCTCTCCTCAATGACTGTACAAGAGGTACTCTTGTACAGCCATTAAGGAAAGGTTTACAGGAAATCTAATGATGTATGTCAAACCCTACCTCACTAGTTATTTGACATCTTGAGAGAGCAGAAAGGGGCGCTTGGCGGAACTCACGGACTTCGAACATGGTAAGGTGCTTGAGTGTCATTTGTATCAGAAATTTGTACGCGAGCACACTCCTAAACATCCCTAGGTCCACTGTTTCTGATGTGATAGTAAAGTGGAAACATGGACACGTACAGTCCAAAAGCGTACAGGCTGACCTCTGTTGACTGACAGAGACCGACACGACTGAAAACATCATACAGGAATTCCAAACTGCATCATGATCCACTCCAAGTACTGTGACAGGCGTGAGGTCAGAAACCTTGGGCGGCTGCCCATAAGCCACAAGTCACGCAGGTCAGTACCAAACGACGCCTCGCTTTGTGAAAGGAGCGTAAATATCGGACAATTGAACAGTGGAAGTACATTGTGTTGAGTGACAAATCACGGAACACAATGTGACGATTCGGTGGTAGAGTGTTGGGATGGCGAATGCTCAGTGCACGTCATCTGAATGTGTGAGTAGTTCCAACAGTAAAATTCGGAGGCGTTTGTGGTATATGTGGTCGTGATTTTCATGGAGGTGACTTGCACCCTTTGTTGTTTTGCGTGGCACTATGACAGCACAGGCCTTCGTTGATGTTTTAAGCATCCTCTTGCTTTCCCCTGTTGGAGACCGATTCGGGGATGGTGGCTGAATCTTTAAACACGACCGAGCACCTGCTCATAATGCACGGCCTGTGGCGGAGTGGTTGCACGACAATAACATCCCTGTAATGGACCGGCCTGAACATAGCCCTGATTTGAATCCTACAGAACACATTTGGGATGTTTTGGAACGCCGACTTGTGCCATGCCTCACCTTCCTACGTCAACACCTCTCCTCCGTGAAGAATGGGCTGTCATTCCCCAAGAAACATTCCAGCACCAGATTGAACGTATTCGAGCAAGATACAAAGCTGTCATCCAGGCTAAGGATGGGCCAACACGACTCTGAATTCCAACACTACCGATGATGGGCGTCACGAGCTTGTAAGCAGTCAGGTGTCCACATACACCGTGTATGTCTTTACCAATGAAAATAGTAATTACAATTTCAGTACATACTGTTACGAAAAAAATTTTCTCCGTTATTTATTCAGCGACAAAGTATTTAAATGCAAGATTGAAATGTTTTTGTAAACTCATCAAAATATCTCTTAATAGCTAGACAAAATTTAGTCTTTCTTGAATTTTGTTCTTGTAGTTTTTAAAATTTCTGAGATTATTTCGCGTTTGGGATTGGATCTCATGCAGCAATTAATTGAATAACGATTAACGACAGTGATCCAAACTTCACAGTGACAAACTGAGATATCTATCCATTTTTAATCTTTGTCACTGTAAAATCTGTGAATAACTATCATTTTTGAAATTGGTAGAAATTTAGCAATTACATACGGTGTTTATATGTATGTTACTGTTCAAAAATATTACATATTTATGTAATTTTGTGAATGAATTGTCGTTTGGATCATCATTGCTTTTTTAGAAAACGAATATTACGGGTTCATCAACAATATTGTGGATATTTTGATGTTGTTAATGCGGTTAAGACAAGCACACATATAACATAATACGATTTTTAGTAGATTTTATTTATTTTATTTCTGCCATCATTATGCATCTCCTTCTTACACCATTAAAGCCTTCGATGTCGTCGATGACTTGGACGTTTCCAATAAGAGAATTGTCATTCTGGGTATAAGGTGCAACATAGATTTAAAATTTCGAAGTTCAGATGACAGTGGTTCAAAGAGACCAGAAAAGTTTGTCTTAGACGGTCTTCCACGCTGTTTCTTCTTCAAGTCCACGGTGTCACATATGTCATTTATGCTCTGCTTTGATGTACAGCTTGAATGGATCTTCCTTCTTTTACATTACTTCACGTATTTCCAGCCAGTTTATTTTGTATCCAGTGATGTTACCCTTGCGATTCACAGTTTGTTTCTCCATTTTAGAACATCCGATGGTCTCCATTAAAATTAGAACCATAGAATTTCTTTTCCTACAAGCAATCATAACATGTAGGTAGTCACTTAGTGCTTGTTCAACAACACTGAAATTGGCGTCATTGGTCAGAAATTTATGCCCAGCAATCTGGAACCGTACGAAGACTGAAGTAAGAGATGAATGGTTTTCCATAATAACTTTCAGTGTCTGGGTTAATTTGATGTTTCGGTTCTTGCCATCACATGAATCAACACACAAAATTAGCTCAGCAACGTTTTACACATTATTCTCAATATAGTACGTGAGTTAAGACTTGATCACTATTACGAAACAAATAACTCTTGGTTCACCTTCGTTAAGGAGGAATTAAGGAATGCAGAGATGGCACTTGGATAAAATTAGTAGTAGATGGTAACACACTGGATATTTTGCTTCGATAGTTTCTGGTAAACTATTTATTATTATTATTATTATTATTTATTTATTTAAGATGCCATATTACATGTTTGATGTTTAGATTCAGGAGGTTACATCAGGTATTTTTGCAATCTCAAGTGCAGTACATAAGTTGACAGGGTTTACAAAGGAACAAACGATTTTATACATCAGGAAATCTTATTGAATTACAAAAATTGTAAAAGTCTGTTGTGAATTTATGTACCAAATCGTATTTACTGACGGGCCATCCTACTCCTTTGGCAGCTATTTTTTACCTGAGATGGTCTCTGTCTTTCAATAAATTGCAGCAGTCAAAAAAGCGCGTGGTCAATAGTTTGGACAGCACTGTTACATGTGCACGTTCCGTCTTCAATTATTTTGAACCGCTGATAATAGGCTATCAGTTTCCCACGACCTGTTAACACAGCTGTAAAATTCTGGTAAACTACGAGTAGAATAGACATGAGTGGTGCTTAGCTCACAATTTCCGTTTTGGCGCTTGAATCACTATTGTTAATACTTAGTCAATTGTTACTCGGAGAGGCTACATAAAATTCCATGTCAGCTGGTGTATGGTAATTGACTGAATTAACTCACATGCCGGTGTGTTATTTACACGATATGGAAACGGTGCGCATGACTGGGCTTGACGCGACAGGTGGCTCCCTCCCACTGTGGGAACGCTCTCAGCTGGACACGGGCATTGCGACTCACGCCCTCCAGTTTTATGATACACACACGGCCTATCCACAAATGAAAGTCATCGATGGGGGAGAGCACATTGCCACGCGTTTACGAAAATATTGTTGGCGCGGGTCAGCCAAAGTGTAAGTAGGGTTGCCGTAACTACACTACTAACCATTAAAATTTCTACACCAAGAAGAAATGCAGATGATAAACATGTATTCGCTGGACAAATATATTATACTGGAAATGACATGTCATTACATTTTCCCGGAATTTGGGTGCATAGATCCTGAGAAATCAGTACCCAGAACAACCACCTCTGGCCATTATAACAGCTTTGATACGCCGGCCATTGAGTCAAACAGAGCTTGGATGGCGTGTACAGGTACAGATGCCCATGCAGCTTCAACACGATACCACAGTTCATCAAGAGTAGCGCATAGCGTATTGTGATGAGCCAGTTGCTCGGTCACCATCGACCAGACGTTTTCAATTGGTGAGAGATCTCGATAATGTGCTGGCCAGGGCAGCAATCCGTATCCAGAAAGCCCCGTACAGGACCTGCAACATGCTGTTGTGCATGATCTTTTTTTTTTTTTTTTTTCACTCGAAGTATACTCTAGGACCCGAAATTCGAACTGGGCAGAGCGGGTTGAAATCTTATAGGTGGATATTTTCGAGGTTGCTCTTTACGGACATTGAGCGATGGTAAATTGGAATAGGACTTTTCATTCAGGTTCAACAAGTTTCCCGAGGACCCAGTGCCGAAGTTATTTACACCGGCTTCACACCATTTTTTCCAGAAATTCTTTTACTTTCCGCTCTTAGCGTGACTCAGGACCAATGTGTGCACATGTGCGAAGGCATGACCCCTTTGTGGTGCTTGATTTGCGTGAGTCCGCGTGTCTCGCACGTTCGTGTTTATCATGTTTTTGAATCCTTCCCTATCTCTTTCCAATGTTGCACTTCATGGTAATTCCACTTGTGTTTGGTTGTCCTAAAGCATGGTACAATGCATTGAGGGTCACTGGCATTTTGTTCTTTCTCCACGCAAATGTCGGTCTATCAACCGAGTGGGAAAATCATTGTAAGTATTGTTTCACAGTCTACTATCATGTTAAGCTTGGTCCCCAAACGATTTTTCTTCCACGAGATCAAACCTTGAATAAAAAGCGTACCCTTCCATAATAAGACTTTCATCAGTGCATATATTTTTACCTGGAATAAGAGTTGCCGCAATTTTTTTCTAGTAAGTGATGTATTACTGTCTTCATTTTACCAAAGAGTGGTTAGTAATTTCTTCTTTATTATGTAAACATAAATTGTACAGAATGTGAAGGTATCTATCACGCGCCATTATTTGAGATAAAACTGGAGTTTGTCCCCTTACAGACATGACCCATTACAATTGAAAGACCGAGAAACTGCTTTGGCTCATCTTTTGTGAGAGTACAACAGGCTTTCATATAAGGGCTTTTTGCCAGACAACCTTGTATTTCATAACGAAATGTCACTGTATCACTCAAATAATTGAAATAATCTACTGGTTTATTTCCTGATATAGAAATCTTCAGATTTAATTCAGAGATACCTTCCAAATATTTTATTGGTGGATAAAAGCATACAACCTCAAAAATTTGTCGTGCATCGTAACCGTTTTCCACATTCGTCTAAATGCTCTTCACTGGACGGATCTTATAACTTAGGTTCACACTCGCCAGTACTCAAAACATTTTTCTGAGCCATTGCAACGAAAATTAGAGTGCGGTACTTGACGAGAAAAGTATTCATAGACCCAGGGCAGCGTCTACTACTTTACTTACAGTCAATAAAATATTTTGTTTCTGAACTCTGTGTTGATGATGAATATGACAGGAAATTCCGAGATACACTTGAGGTAATTATGTAGCTCTGACAAATTCGAATAAAATTCGTTGGGTACCACCGGCTCGTTGCACAATTTCAATTAGCCTCTGTGGAGTGACCGAGCGGTCTAAGGCGCGTCACTGCGGAGCGTGCGGATGCTCGCCACCGGAGGTTCAGGTCCTCCCGAGGGCATGGGTGTGTGTGTCTTGTTCTTAGTTTAGTTTACCTTTTACAAATATTTGAACACTTCGAACAATTTCAATTACCCTCTGAGTGGTTCAGAATCTTTGTCCTGGAAGTGTCCTGAATCCAGGACAGTGCGATTCGAGGGTCCAATTATTATTATTATTATTTTTTTTTTTTTTTTTTTTTTTTTTTTTTTTTTTTTTTTTTTGAGAGATAGACGTACGTTTCATGAGAAAGACGCCGACAGACCGTACTCTTCTAGTGATCCGTCGTCCACATATTATTGTACTAAAACGACAGTACTTTAGTTTCTAATCTCAGAATTACAGGGTATTGGCGCAGTAAGTGCAAAATAACTTTAGATAATTCGATCTGTCTCACACGCATACAAGAAGCAAGAGACCATGTTTCGTGTTGACATTATCGTGCTTTAACGTTGTGGTCTTCGGTATTCCTTGGGAGTTGCACATGGTCCATCGTCTCTTTGCCAATGCTTGCTGTGACGTCACGGCTACCCGACTGCTCTCGGCGCCGCACGAGTCTCTTAATAAAAAAGTAATAATAAATAAATAAGTCAGCTTTCAAAACCAGAAAAATAGAAAAAGTAACTTTGATTAATAATACCTTAATTTAATTTACGTCACCCTAGCTCTAAATTAGTTCAACTCGTTCATTTAGAACTGTTGAGTTAGAAGGTATAATAATCTGACCAACTTTTTAAATAAAATCACAAGAAAATCAGAGAAAGGAATCAGTACACCCACAACGGTAAGCGCTGCTTTTTATATAACCAGTTTCGATCTTTTTTGTCGCCCACAGTGTACCTGTTGATCCGGCCCTAGGTACGTCTCTAATGTCTGGATAAGATTCTGGACAATTTAGATTAGCGTCAAGTAACTACAGGGCCGGGATCTAGGGAAAAAAATTACATTGCCCACTACGTTGCGACCTTGGGTGGTAGATGTACCGACAATTTTGGATATGAATTTTGGTCAAAATAAGAATTCGATTTGAACACAAAAATCCCCGGCCTCTAAGGGTTAAAAACGGACCATTTACTACCATTTTGATTTTACCGAAAATGTACTTACCGTAGGAAATACTGCAATCAGCAACAAGGTATTTTAGAATCGATTCTATTGTACGTACATTCACTAGTTTCGGGCCTGTGTCGATCACCATTCAGAAGTCATGATTTCTACATTTGTTATTCATGAAAATCTCTCCTTAACTTATTATATGAGAGAGGTTTTAATCTTTTTGCGATACATAATGATCCATGAGCTTATGGATTCTAATGATGTTGCATGCTGAGCTCATAGACCAGCATGTATCGTAATAGAAAATCATACCTGCCCCTTTTAATACGTAAAAGAGAGCTTCTCATGACGACACAAATGAAAACTTCTCCAGAAATCAACGCTACCGTCTCACGTTTCTTACTAACTGTACAAAAAACTCGTTTCTAAAAGAACTTGTGGTTGCTTGCAATATTTCCCAGGGTGTAATTCGCACCATTTCGAGACGTCTGTAGCGATTATTGCGTTTATTTATTTATTTTAAAAACGATGAGTAGTACATTCATATTTATTTTATGCACGTTAATCTAAAGATAGAGAGGGACGTGATTGGTTTATGTGACTGAAAATGTGAAATATTAAGTAAATCTGTACAGTTCTTTCTACATTGTCTTATGACTGTATTTGTAGATTGTAATATTTAAATTTTCTGTTAAATATACTCGTTCATTAGGCTTTTAGTGTGAATAGCACCTTCATTAACAATGCAATAAAGCTACTGGTTTTTGCTACTCCAAATAATCTAGTAAATGAGTTCGTGGTATGTAATGCGTCGGCAATTAATTATCACAAATCTGACTGTACGTCATATGGTACTTTATACCCTTTATCCAAGATTACACTTTCGTGTTCGAGATTAGTCCCGTTCATTAGTAGATCAGACTTAATTATTATTAGTGATGATGTAATCCCTTATAAGTTATGTATATGAAATGCTGGTAGTTTACTCTTGTTGTGCGAAGAAAAATTGTCCTCTGTACCTCCATTGAATGGAGATGGGAAAGAATGTTATTCCTAGTTCCGTAATACGGTGTAATGTTCCCTGGATTTGAGAAATGTTTTAAAATTATTTCAATGTTGTTCTTCACACTCTTTCTGTACTTTCATATTACATAACTTTCCGAAGGTTCCTTATCTAAAGCCATAGAAAAGTTGACATGATTTTGCTATTTCTTAACGTCATGTAATATCTCTTGCTATACTCGTAACATCTTTGACGTGCTTTTCGGGTGCTGTTAAGCGTTTGTCTGTAGTTATCCCTTGTTGTTTGCTATTACATCAGATATGTTGTTCAGTGCACATTTTTTTAAAATTGTTTGGAGACAATATGGAAGCCAGCCGCGGTGGCCGAGGGGACTGAGGCGCTTCAGTCACGGTCTGCACGGCCACTACGGTCGGGGGTTCGAATCCCCCCTCGGGCATGGATATTTGTGCCGTCCTTAGTCTTAGTTCATAAGTAGTTTGTAAGTTTAGGGACTGATGACCCCGTAGTTAAGTCCCATAGACTATACAAACAAAAACAATATGGAATTAAATCATGACTATATAACACTTATTACTATAGTATTATAAGTTCACAACATCTTGTTATAAATAGTTGCTTATTATGTTACGTTTGACTTGTTGTGCCTTTTTCGGTTGTAGATAAGTCTAGTCCCCAAATGATGATCATTTAACTGGTCGAATATTGTTGTGAAATAAAAGGAGGTGATTAAAGTAGGTGTGCTAAAAGCTTGTGAATATTCCCTACTAAAAGTAATATTTATAAAAGTAGTTTTCTTAAATTATTGTTACCGAATGCGCGAATAGAAATATTACCATGTAATTTTTTTTCTCTAATTGACTTGTACTTGGTTAGTAAATTACGAAATTCGCACAATGACATTCAGAAAAATCATCCATACATCCGTAATAAGTTGTTGTGAACATCACGCTATTAGATAGGTAGTGAGAGAGTTGTGAAGCTGGGAGGCGGCAGAAGGCAGCTCAGGCCCTTGTTCTCTGCCCCTCAACGCCGATCGGAGTCGGCTATCCCCGCTACCTTCCGACAGCCGGAAATTCGAAATTTTCTTCTGTCCCCAAAGTTCCAGCGCACAGCACTGAAGTTCTCGGTAAGACACTGATTGTCACGTTGAAGGAAATAACAAGAATAACTCACTACACGTTTATTCTCTGTCCAAAGGAAAAATGACACACTACACTTAGTAAATACTGCATCTCGATGTAACGAGTATATTGACAATAAGCCATGTCGCTCATTGTCTTCAGCAAACGATCATGGATACTTTTGCGAAAGGGTAAAGCGATTCGGTCTTCTTTCCTTGTGCAGCATATTAATATCAAAGAGAAAACTGATAATAAATATTTTTCGAAGCGTAAAATCCGGGTTCGAATCCGGCTCCAATACAAAATTTAAACTTCGGGATTGAATTTTTTCATTGCTCTGGAACAGTAGAGATGTCTGAATATGTAGAATTAGTTTCTGGGAACTATGTAATAATACTGCAACTATCCAATGAGAGGCATTATCAAAAACATCGGCTAATTTTCGACCGCTGGCTGACAAATCTCTTCCAGTTTTATCCGTTGCACTTATGTATTTCAAAAACTTTTTTTCTCTCCTTTTTACCTGTATCACGTTGTTGATCAATTATCGTGGTTCATCTTCGCCGCGATGGAGTAGCCGAGCGGTCTAAGGCACCTCGCTGCGAAGCGCGCGGTTGCTCGCAGTCGGAGGTTCGAGTCCTCCCTGGGGCATGGCTGTGTGTGTTTGTCCTTAGGTTAGTTTACCTTAGTTTAAGTACTTCGTAAGCTAAGGACTGATGACCACGCAATTTGGTCCGATAGATTTACAAACATTTGAACATTTTTGAACATTGTTCATCTTCAGTCATAATCTTTGGATCTGTTTCAAATCAGACGGCATGGCATCCTCAGTTCTTGCTTCATTTTTAGCTCATCTCATATTCCCACACACTACATTTAGTTGCGCCTACATCGCGATAATGTTGTACTTACTTGCTCTGCGGGTCACTCACCACAAGGTGTTCCATAGGACGGTACTAACCAAAAGCGAAGCATCCAGGCTTGAATTGACGTACTTGAACGAAATTTTGGTTAATGAAGTATTGCATGTCTCCCAATGTGCTCGTGAATGTAGTTTTTCCACAAAGACTCAGCAAAAGTGCTCTGAGCTTCAATGCAGATGTCATTGTGGAAGACAAACGCATATATTGTTTAAACTTATTACATCTAAAACCGCAAAATATACACAACCTCTGGACGCCTGCTTCGTAATGTAATATAAAATAAATGCCAACAGAATAACAAACTTTATGAATCTATCTTCCAGGAAAGTGTAGCCAAAAGCGCATGAGAATGCATCCTACCAATTATCTCCGGAAGTAGAACAACGTTGTGCTAAAATTGAGAGAACGTCCGCTATGATATTTGCGGTCCTGTGGACAACTACAAAAGTGTCAACAACTTGGCGATCAATACTGTTTTCTTTGCGTTTGTCCCGCTTTCGTAGGGTGGGCGTGCTTATTTCGGATTTGGCCTGTTATTTACGGAGTGCACGTATTTGCCCTTTCTTTCGCCACCCTGTCACCCCTCCCCCACGCTCCCAGTATGAAATGTTTGCACCCAAATACGTGTAAAAGTGAGTGAAATTTTTGTAAATGTTCGCGAGTTGTGTAATTCGGGCTGGACTAGTGTATCTATGCGTACCAGATTTTGCAATGTAAAATTTTTAGGATGAAAAATAAGGTCCCCATATTTTAAACTTATTACAATAGATACAAAGAAGAAAAGTATTACACAAAATCAGACGTGCCTACATTACATCAGGGCCCATGACTCTGTATATTTTTCATTGCACCGAATCATTTTACAAAGTTGACTCAATTCAAATTTCTAGAATCAAATTTTACATTTTCAATCCCTTCTGCAGAGTAACGATTATCAGACCGCTTTCCTCCTTTTGTTTGTGATTACCTCGGACGGCCAGTAAAAATGCACACCTGCGTAAATGGACAGTATGAGGTTATCAATTAGCTCTTGAGGGATATTTGATCGGTCTTCCATGAGCACTGCGATATCCAGCACTGCGACCGTTGTGGGAGGTGCTGGTCTGGCTGCAATGCGTCTGCCAAGTGCATCCCAGACATGCTCAATCTGTTTAAGTCCGGTGAACAAGTTGGCCACTCCATTCGTTCAGTTCCATCAGCTTCAAATATTTGTCCACCATTGCAGCTTTGAGGGGATGAGCGTCGTCGTCCTCCTTTGAAAACAGCGTAGGGCACAACAAAAGGTCGAAGGATCTCGTCTCTATACCTCTGAGCAGTCAAAGCGCCATTCTGAACGACACAGAAGTCCGTACGCCGGCCAATACTGACTCCTGCACACACCATCGTCCAACACCATGGAATGATGATGTTTCCTGCACGTTTTCTCCAGATGAGGGAACGATGATTGTCCGCCTGAATACAAAATCTTGACTCCTCTGTGAACAGAATCCAGCACCATTCGTTACGACTCCAATCCTGCCGCCCAGTTCCTGCGGACTAAACGGTGGTACAAAAAACAGAGCAGTGCACTGTTGCAAAAGCAACGGAAAAGGCATGCTGAATTTAAACGAACACAAAATCCCCAGGATTTGAGATCCTACACAGAAGCTCGAAATTTAGCAAGGATTTCAATTCGAAATGCCTTACAATACTTTTCACAGCGAAACTCTTTCTCGAAATTTCACTGAAAACCCTAAGAGATTTTGGTCATATGTTACATATACTAGGGAAAAACACAAACAATACCCTCACTACGTGATAGTAATGGCGATCCTGCCGATGACAGCGCTACTAAAGCAGAGTTACTAAAAATTTAAAAACTCATTCACCAAAGAAGACGAAACCAATATTCCAGATTTCGAATTACGAACAGAGGCCAGAATGAGTAACGTTGACGTAGATATCCCAGGAAGAACAAGTCTTCTGGTCCGGACTGTATACCCATTACATTTCTATCTGATTATGCTGAAGAGATAGCTCCTTACTTAATAGCCATATACAACCACTCTCTCAAAGAAGGATCTGCACCAAAAGATTGGAAAGTTGCACAGGTCACACCTATATTCAAGAAAGCCAGCAGATTAACCCACTAAACTACAGGCCTATTTCATTGACGTCAATTTCCAGCAGGGTTTTTGAACATATCCTGTATTCAAATATTATGAATCATCTCTAAGAGAATAATCTATTGATCCAAGGCAACACGGATTTAGAAAATATCGTTCATGCGAAACACAACTAGCTCTTTATTCACACTAAGTGATGAGTGCTATCGACTATGGTTCTCAAATTGATTCCGTATTTCTTGATTTCCAGAACGTTTTTGATACCGTACCTCACAAACGGTTTTTAATCAAATTGCGTGGTTATGGTATATTACCCCAAATTTGCGACTGGAAGGTGATTTCCTGTCAGAGAGGACATAGTTCGTAGTAATCGATGGTAAGGCATCGACTAAAATAGAGGTGATATCTGGCGTTCTACAGGATAGTGTTATTGGTCCTCTGCTGTTCCTTATTTAGGGGAAAATCTAAGCAGCTCTCTTAGGTTGCTTGCAGATGACGGCGTCATTTACCGTCTAGTAAAATCATCTGAAGATCAAAACCAACTGCAGAACGATCTAAATGAGATATTACTATGGTGTAAAAATTGGCAATTGACTCTAAATAATGATAAGTGTGATGTCGTTGAATGAGTACGAAAAGAAATCCTTTAAACTTTGTTTACAAGATAAATCAATCAAACGTGATAGCCGTAAACTCCACAAAATATCTACGAAATGCTATTACTTCAGACTTAAACTGGAAAGGACACGTAGATAATGTTGTGGGAAAGGCGGACCAGAGACTGCGTTTTATTGGCAGAAACCTTAAAAAATGCAACAGAAATACTAAAGAGACTGCATACACTACGCTTGTCTGTCCTTTTTTGGGGTATTTGAGAAAGTTCAGCCCAACCAGGTGCAAATTTCGATAAAATACCTTGATCTATATTTCGGCACCATCTAAGGGTGCCTTCATCGGAAGAATAAAAAATTTAAAACCTAAAAACAATCATTGAGTTAAATTAGTGTACATTTCGTTAGAAAAAAGTGCTTTACATATGTTGCGTTACGCAAAATCATAGGTATACATATGTACTTACATAAGACGTGCAATTACGAGCAGTGTCCCCAAGTCCAAACTTATAAAATTATGCAACATTATAGCAGATTTTGTAAGTTTGGACTTGAGCACACTGCTCGTAATTGCACGTCTTATGTAAGTACATATGTATACCTATTGATATTCACGGAATGTATTACATTAACTGCAAATGGGTAAAGTTGAAAATGTGTATCTAGCCGGGTACACATGTTCATGGTGACTATGTTGAAAAGTGAAAAATACAGGTTTTGAAACGGTACTATCGTTCCGCTCACGATTTTAAATAGTTTTAAAATCAAATTTGTTCAAATGTTTGTATAGCTTATGGAACTTAACTACGGGGTCATCAGTCCCTAAACTTACAAACTACTTATGAACTAACTAAGACTAAGGACGGCACAAATATCCATGCCCGAGGGGGGATTCGAACCCCGGACCGTAGTCGCCGTGCAGACCGTGACTGGAGCGCCGCAGTCCCTTCGGACACCGCGGCTGGCAATCAAATTTGTTCACTTGCCATTGCAAGTGGCGGCTATTTACGTGATCAGTAGGCCGTGGGGCGTTTTACTTTAAGTTGTTTCATTCACCCAACTATATGAGGATGGAATCTGATTTATTTTATTTCTCCATCATATTTTCTGTCTTGCATCATGCAAATTTAAATTTATTTTTGTGTCAGGGTGTTTTATAATGAATTATGGTGATATTTTTTTTATATAACACCCAAAATGTCTCGTGCATGCAGGAATATTCCACTGAATCGATTTAAAGAAAACAACAGCTTTTCCTAAAGGCGTAAAACTACGTCTTCAAAGTTAGCGCAGTTAGCCGGACTTTAAATATTATCCTACATTTTCAGTCATCTCAAGGAAGTAACGAGGGAGATTTCATAACTAAGGACAAATTAATTTTACAATGGTAATATTTTGAAGCCTATAAGGAGTCTGCAAACTTTTACCAGTTTAGATGGCAAGTCTAGCACAGCGTCCATCGGTTTTCGTGAAGGCTGTGTCGTAGCAGATAACAGCGTCCCAGCCGTCGCCACTGCGTGCACTGGGGACACATACCAGTGACACCAATGGCCCGTGTTTCTTCATACGGCCTCGAGTGGAAAGGCATGCTGAGATCATGTAGCTTTTTTTCGTCGTCAGAAAGATACATGCTTATCTCCATTCTATTCTTTCTGCACCAGATGATCTCAGAATATAATTTTCTTTCACATGCAGTGTGCGTTGATAACACAGTCTTTGCCACTACAAAATGAGTCCCATAATGCTCTTGTATAGGAATCGCTGGTATCGATAGGACACATAGTAGTTGTTGTTGTTGTCATCTTCAGTCCGCAGACTGGTTTGATGCAGCTCTCCACGCTGCCCTGTCCTGTGCAAGCTTCATCTGAGAATAAAAATGGCAACCTACATCCTTTTGACTCTGCTTATTCGTCCCTTGGTCTCCCTCTACGACTGTTATCCCACACACTTTCTTCTAAGTGACACATTTCAAATTATCTAACTACACAGCATGAAAATTACATCTCCAACATTGACAATCTTGACCAAAGTTAAAGAGCGAGAGGTGGGCAAGAACCACCGTAGCTCGACAATCGAGTTAGAAAACTACTGCAAATGCAAAGAGAACTATGCTGAAAATTTAAACCTAGTCTAAGCCACAAAGACAAGTCTAAATTAAACGATGTCAAAATTAACGCAAGGGAGGCCACGCACCATGCGTTCAACAAATTCGACGGTAGCCTTCTGTGTACTGACTAGACAGAAAATCCTAAGAAGTTTCAGTACGAATCGAAACCAAATATCCAGACACTCTGTGACAATAGTGGCACTGAAACAGAGGTTGACACACAAAAAGCAAGAATACTGCCACGGTTGGATGGCCTAGTGCTCTAAGGCGCCTTGCTGTGGAGAACGCGGTTGCTTCCCGTCGGTGGTTCGAGTACTGAAAGTGTTGCAAGTCTAGAGATTACGTTTGTGCTCTTTGTTTATATAGTACTGGTGAAATTGAGAAATACTGAGAAATTTTATAACAAATGGTGCTATAGGCTTGTACATTCTGAGTCCTGAGAAGGGTCTGAATTTGTTAATAACAGTTACACCCTTTCAAAAATGTTCAAATGTTAGTTAAGCTTATGGGAATTATTTGCAGGGTCATTTCCCTAAAATTACAAACTACTTGTGGACTAACTTATACTAAAGGCAGCACAAACATCCGTCCCCGAGGGAGGATTCGAGCCCCTGACGGGGAGCGACCTCGCGCATCGGAGCATAGCACCTCAATGCGCTCGGACACTCCACCGCAGCTTACACCCTTTATGCATCACATTCTAATGGGGAATTTTATGTCTCTGGAACCATTCCACATGTCAATTTAGCTCCTCGTAACACCTGCTCCAAAGATACTGCATTTGAATGTGTGTTGTCATTTAATTTTGAACAGGATGTGTGCGCGAGTTTGTATGCATGTGTGTGTGTCTGTGTGTGGGTGTGGGTGTGGGTGTGTGTGTGTGTGTGTGTGTGTGTGTGTGTGTGTGTGTGTGTATAAACAGGGTACCAAGATGTCCATAACGCTAACCTTCGTGTCGACTATCTTTTGGCGCGTGGGATGGCCGAGAGGTCCACGGAGTTATGTTACGAACTGGACACCCGTAACCGCGAGAGGTACGAGTCCTCCCTTGGGAATGGGTGTGTGTGTGTGTTGTCGTTAGTATAAGTTAGTTTAAGTAGTTTGTACGTCTAGGGACTGATGACCATAACAGTTTCGTTGAATAGGTTTAAAAACATTTGAACTTTTTTTTTTTTACTATATTTTGTTTACAACTGCCAGAAATCTGAGATATCTACACTATAAAGAACATAAGTTAAGCTTCGTTTTATAGTTGTCGAAATTGTCGTGACCCATATGGATCAGTCACTAAACAAATAAAAACTAGAATAGAGAAAAACCAGTAAAAATACGGAAAAAACAAATGGCAGCATTTGAAAGTGTTAAGAGTGAAAGAGAAGTTTTGGACTTTATTGTAATACTATTTCTGAACTATCAAACCAACAAGTGTGGAGGCAAAAGAGCCTTTCCGCCCTTGTTATATATGAAATATAGACTATTGGGGTATAACACCATATTGTTCTTTGCTTTTAAGGTCATATTTCCAAAATGAGAAGTAATTTATTTGTTATTTAAAAAATTGTAACATTTTTATTATATTAATAAGAAAAATTATGACGATTAAATTATGTAAATTCAAGTGGAACTCTAAATATCTCAATAAAGAAGAGGAGTATAATTACCTCAGATAAAGATTAGAAGCAATACCTTTAGTTAACTACATGGTAAGATATCATACACAAAGTGCATATGGTATCGCATATTATTCAAACATTGGTTACAAATATCATTTGTGTGTGATACAATACGATATTTTGCAATCTCTGTACTTGAGGTTTACATGGTGTTTATCTAGGCTATGGGGATAGCATAAGAGTGGAAAAGTCATTCTCGTTGCACTCTAATATGGTGTGTGATGACCACGGATGAACAGTACAATTGCACACCTGCGTGGCATGGACAGTATCAAGTTATCTGTCAGCTCTTGAGGGATATTTGGCCATTCTCTCATGAGTGCAATATCCAGTACTGCCACCTGTGGGAGGAGCTGGTCTGGCTGCAATGCGTCTGACAAGTGCTTCCCAGACATTCTCAATCGGGAATATGTCCAGTGAACAAGCTGGCCACTCCATTCGTTCAATGCCCTCAGTTTCAAGCATGTTGTCCATCAGGGCAGCTCTGTGGGGACGAGCGTTATCGTTCACCAAACTCATCTATTATGGCACCAGCGCAGGGTACAACAAACAATAAAGGTCGAAGGATCTCGTATAGCTCTATATCTATGAGAAGTCAAAACGCCATTCTGAACGACATAGAGGGCGGTGCGTCCGCTGGTGATGTTTGCTGCATATAAGTAAGATTGTTCCGATTTCCAGCTTCTCTCCAGATGAGAGAACGACGATTGTTCGGCTGAACACAAAATGTTGACTCATCTGTGAACACAACCCGGCCAATTTCATATATACATGTGGCGTCTATTCCGAAAGAACAGACGTCACTTCTGATCCTGCAGTTGTTATTATTTAATATTCACAGAATATATGAGATCAACTGCGTTTGGGCAAACCTGAAAATGTGTACCCAGCCGGGATCGAACCCGGGTCTCCTGCTTTCTAGGCAGTTGCGCTGACCCCTACACCACTGGGGACACAGTGATCACCGCACCTGCAAGGACTACCTAAGCACGCCTCCCGTCAGATACAAATTCCCAGCTTCGCCCTGCCCACAGTACTCAAACTCGTAGTTATTACTAATTCCCGTAAGAGTAAGGGCTTCAAACTTGCCCACCCCTCCCCACTAACGATAGGATCATTGCCCGTCACCGGCATACTATATATATACATGTGGCGTCTATTCCGAAAGAACCTGCCTAGAAAGCAGGAGACCCGGGTTCGAATCCCGGCTGGGTACACATTTTCAGCTTTGCCCAAACGCAGTTGATGTCATATTCTGTGAATATTAATTAATAACAACTGCAGGATCAGAAGTGACGTCTGTTCTTTCGGAATAGACGCCACATGTATATATATAATATGCCGGTGACGGGCAATGATTCTATCGTTAGTGGGGAGGGGTGGGCAAGTTTGAAGCCCTTACTCTTACGGGAATTAGTAATAACTACGAGTCTGAGTACTGTGGGCAGGGCGAAGCTGGGAATTTTTATCTGACGGGAGGCGTGCTTAGGTAGTCCTCGCAGGTGCGCTGATCACTGTGTCCCCAGTGGTGTAGGGGTCAGCGCAACTGCCTCGAAAGCAGGAGACCCGGGTTCGAATCCCGGCTGGGTACACATTTTCAGCTTTGCCCAAACGCAGTTGATGTCATATTCTGTGAATATTAAATCCGGCCAATTTCGTTACGACTGGTTTTCCATCGCCCAGTTTCTGCAGGTTAAACTCTGTCGTGGTTTTAATGGGACACAAGTCTCCGTGCGTAGAAGCCACATCCCCGAATGCGATTTTGGACTGTTTGTACTGATATTGCGCGTCCTCTTGCTGCCTGGAGTGATCAAATGTTTAATGTTTGTAAATCTATCGGACTCAACTGCGTGGTTAACTTTCCGTAGCTTAGAAAGTACTTAAACAAAGGTAAAGTAACCTAAAACACAAACACCAGTGCCCGAGGGGGGACTCTAACCCCCGATGGCGACCGGCCGCGCGCTCCGCAGCACGGAGCCCCAATGCGCACGGCTAATCCGCCGCTGCTGCCTGGAGGGTGCGTTGCAGCTGAGTTGCATTCAGCCTCCTGTTTCGACGGGCTGTTAACTGAGGATAGCGCTCATCTCTTGTTGATGTTACCCGTGGACGACCTTGGTCTTCTTTTAACAGTTCCTGTTGACTAAAAGCGCGTCCAGGCCCTAGAAATTACACTTTGCAACATTGTAATAGCTGCAACCACTTCCCTCTGTATCTGTCCCGCTTCCAACCTTCCTACGTCTCTCCATGCCATTGCCTCCCTTCTGAAACCAACCGATTGTGTATTTTGTCAGATAGATTAAACACAAGTCAAACACCAAACCCGTCTACCGCAACTCTGTTATTAGCACTATCTGGGTTGTCGTAATGTTGTTGTTTCCACTCCGTAGAACCGACAGAAAGACGTCGAACTATTGTAGTTCTTTCTGCCGATCACAATACTTCAAAACCTTGATATCTCAACTAATACTCCAATTGTATTGACGAGTGTATCTTAAGTTAACTGGATCAGGAATAACCAATACATATACATCTACATACATACTCCGCAATCCAACGTAAGGTGCGTGGCGGAGGGTACACTGTACCACTACTAGGCATTTCCTTTTCTATTCCACTCCCAAATAGAACAAGGAAAAAAAGAATGCCTATATGCCTCCGTACGAGCCCTAATTTCTTTTATCTTGTATTTGTGATCTTTTCGCGAAATGTAACTAGGCGGCAGCAAGATCGTACTACACTCAGCTTCAAATTGCGGCCCTCTAAATTTCCTCAACAAAAATTCAGGAAAAGAACGTCGTCTTTCCTCCAGCGATCCCCAATTGAGTTGCCGCAGGATTTCCGTGATACTCGCACATTGGTAGAACCTACCAGTAACAAACTTAGCTGCTCTCCTTTGAACTGCCTCTATGTCTTCCTTTAAACTGATTTGCTGCGGGTCCCAAACACTTGAGCAATACTCAAGACGTGGTCGTACAAGCGTTTTATACGCGGTCTCCTTTACAGGTGAAGTACATCTTCCCAAAATTCTCCCAGTAAACCGAAGTCGGCTGTCCGCCTCACTCACAACTGTCCTTACATGTTCGTTGTATTTCATATCGCTCTACAATGTTACGCCTAGGTATTTGAACGACGCGACAGCATCAAGAAGCTCACTACTAATGCTGTATTCGAACATTATAGGATTGTTTTTCCTACTCATGCGCATCACCTTACATTTTTCTACATTGAGAGCTAGCTGCCATTCTTCGCACCAACTAGAAATTTTGTCTAAGTCATCCTGTATGCTATTACAGTCAGTTAAAGACGACACCCTCCCATACACCACTGCATCATCAGCAAACAGACGCAAATTACAACTTACTCTGTCCATCAGATCATTTATATCGATAGAAAATAATAGCGGCGTATCACACATGAATCAGATGAAGTACGATATCTTGACTATTGTGATTTTAAATTAACATTTTATTTATTTATTTTATGGCCTTCATTGGACCACTTTAGTCAATATTACAAGGTTATTACAATTTGTTCTTATGCATTAACACAATTTAGTTCAAAAATAAACATGACAATTTAATAATACAGTGGTTAATTTATTTATTACTTTTATGGTCAACATAAATATTACGAATTAGGATCTTCTGTTATTTTTTATTTTTATTTATTTATTTATTTATTTATTTTGTTGGCCCAATACTTTTTCATTCTTTCAGATCGTGCTCTTCTCTCCTCCTCCGAAATCACCCTTCCCAGTCTCTGTTTGTTAATTTTATTGGTAGTGTGACGTGTTTGTCCTGAAGTATCTTGAGTGTGTCTGTCTTGTTTTTCAAATCTTCCATCGTTATCTGTAGTTTTATCATGTCTTCCTTGATTTCTGTGATCCATCTTATGTTGCTCTTGCTGTTCCATAACTTTTCAATTATCTTCCTGCTGATTCTGTTTTCTGGTGTTCTCATCAAATGTCCTAGGAAAGAGATCCGTTTCTTTTTCATTGTGCTTGTCACTGGTTCTATTTCTTTATAAACAGTTTCATTTGAAGCTGTTCTCCAAATCCCGTCTTTTTGGTATTTCTTATTTAAGCAAATTCTGACTATCCTCCTTTCTATTTTGAGTAGCCTGTCTATTGCTACAGTGTTGGTTGTTTTAAATATAGTTTCGCTAGCATATGTTATTTATGGCTGTGTGACTGTTTTGTAGTGTTTCAGTTTTGTCTATATCTACATGGGATACTTTGCAAACCACAATTATACTATTTATCTCCCATTCCATTCTCGAATAGCGCGCGGGAAGAAAGAACACCTGAATCTCTCTGTTCGAGCTCTGATTTCTCTTATTTTATTCTGATGATCATTTCTACCTATGTAAGTGGGAGTCAACAATATATTTTCGCATTCGGAGGAGAATGTTGGCGATTGGAGTTTCGCAAGTAACCCACGCCTCAGCGATAAGCGCCGTTGTTGTAATGATTCCCATCCCAGATCCTGTATCATTTCCGTAACGCTGTCTCCCCTGTATCGTGACAATACGAAACGAGCTGCCCTTCTTTGGACTCTTTCGATGTCCTCCGTTAAACCCACCTGATAAGGATCGCACACTGGGCTGCAATACTCCAAAAATGGACGGACAAGCGCAGTGTATGCAGTTTCTTTAGTAGTTCTGTTGCATGTTTTAAGGGTTCTGCCAATAAAACGCAGTCTCTGGTTCGCCTTTCCCACGATATTATCTACGTGTTCTTTCCAGTTTAAGTCTGAAGTAATAGTGATTCCTAGGTATTTTGTGGAGTTTACGGCCTTCACATTTGATTGATTTATGTTGTAAACAAAGTTTAACGGATTTCTTTTCGTACTCATGTGGACGACTTCACACTTCTCATTATTTAGAGTCAATTGCCAATTTTTACACCATACTGATATCTTATTCAGATCGTTCTGCAGTTGGTTTTGATCTTCAGATGATTTTACTAGACGGTAAATGACGGCGTCATCTGCAAACAACCTAAGAGAGCTACTTAGATTTTCCCCTAAATCGTTTATGTAAATAAGGAATAGCAGAGGACCAATAACACTACCCTGTGGAACGCCCGATATCACCGGCCTCCCGACTCTGACGATACAATAGCAGAAAGGTTCAAAGAAAACCTGAATCTAATTACAAAAACGTACCCGACTCACACGATAATAGTAGGTGGTGATTTTAATTTACCCTCGATCTGTTGGCGAAATTATATTTTCAAATCAGGAGGTAGGCATAAAACATCGTCCGAAATTGTACTCAACGCATTCTCTGAGAATTACTTCGAACAATTAGTTCATGAGCCAACTAGAATTGTAAATGGATGTGAAAACACACTTGATCTCTTAGCAACAAATAATCATGAGCTCATAACGAGCATCAAAACGGATACAGGTATTAGTGAACACAGAGCTGTAGTACCGAAATTGAATATCGAAAGTCCCAAAGTTACCAAAAATAAACGCAAAGTATATTTGTTCAGGAAAGCAGATAGAAACAAAATACATTGCTTCTTGAAAGACAGCTTCCACTCGTTTCTAACACTAAACGTAGGTGTAGACCAGATGTGGCTCAAATTCAAAGAAGTGGTATCGACAGCAATTGAAAGTTTTATACCTAATAAATTAATAAAAGAAGGAGGCGATCCCCCTTGGTACACAAAACAGGTTAGGACACTGTTTCAAAAGCAAAGGAAAAGGCATACTAAATTTAAACGAACACGAAATCCCCAGGATTTGCGATTGTACTCAGAAGCTCGAAATTTAGCGAGGATTTCAATGCGAGATGCCTACAACATTTATCACAACGAAACTCTTTCTCGTAATTTGACTGAAAACCCAAAGAGATTTTGGTCATATGTTAAATATACTCGGGGAAATTGAGAGGCATTTTTTATTATATGTGTTCTTGGTGACTTGATGCATTGTAATAAGTTTATTTATTCTACTCTGCCATGATGGTTTCTCGTTCAAGTTATGGCTTATTATTTCTCCCAAGTATTTAAACTTTTCAACAATTTTATGTTATGTACTCCAATTCTAATTTTGTTTGCCAGTGGCGGTTCTGTTACCATTATTTCAGGTTTTCAAAGGATATTTTAAGGCCAATACACTGGGCTATTTCCTGTAATGATCGTATTTGTTGTTTGGTTTCTTGAATGTTGTTTGCGAGAAGGGCGAGGTCGTCAGCAACTCCTAAACAGTTCAACTTGATGTTATCTTTTTGTGTTCCAACTTTAATATTCTTTGGATTGGCCTTATACCATTCCCTCATTATGTATTCAAGGGCACAATTAAAAAGAAGGGGTGACAGACCGTCTCCCTGCCTTAGACCAGTTTTTATCATGAATGATCCTGAAAGTTCCCCTCTGAACTTAATTTTTGAATTTGTGTTTGTCAAGGTAAGTTCTATCAGTCTGATTAATTTTTGGTGGAGTTCGAAATGTCTCAAAATTTTTAACAATGAGGGTCTATGGATAGAATCATAGGCTTTCTTAAAATCTATAAATGTAATTGATAGAGGCTTGTTTCTTTTGCGGTAATAAGCCATGATTAATTTTAAAATAATTATTTGCTCAGCACAGCTCCTCCAAGGTCTGAAGCCTCCTTGGTATTCCCCCAGTTCCCTATCCAGTTGTTATCTGATCCTGTTGTGTAAAATCTTGGAAAAAATCTTGTAGGTGCAATCCAAGAGCGAGATTCCTCTATAGTTATCTGGATCACTTTTGTCTCCTTTCTTATGAAGTGGGGTAATTATAGCTGTGGTCCATTCTTCTGGGAATTTTTCTGTTGTCCAACAGAACATTTTATTACATTAATAACAACATTTACTGTCATTCGAAATAAAAATTATAGCCTTTGCGGAATCCCTGTGGATTGAAGTCAGCCAGGAAAAACCCGCTAGATTGAACACAGCGGTGCATCGCGACCACTGGTGAGCGCGTGTGCTGCTCTGCGGTCGCTAGGTGAGCCCTTCATATAGCTGTCCCCGCGTCTGGACAGGTCGCAGCCGCCGGCAGATCCCGCGCCCGTGACGTCACCGCGGCTGCCACTCACGCGCATGCGCGAATATTAAAAAGGCCAGGGTGGGGGGGGGGGGGTTATAGGAGGACCTGGGAAAACAGAAAGGGCCCTCCCGGCGACGGCGGCGGCGGCACGCGCTCGTGCCCCGGGATTACACGCACAATCGTCGGATTAGCGCGGCGCTTTTTTAATTTTTACGCCACGTCTGGAGAGGCTCCAATTAGCGGCGGAACGGCGCCAGCCATTGTTCCGTCTGACGGGCCGCGCTGCCCGCTGACGAATGGCGGACCGGCATCTATCTCCCACGCTGCGCGCTCGCCCTTTCTGCGCGCCGATGCGATGCGATACAGGTGGCGCGCGGACGTCCCTTTGTGGTCTAATAATCGGGCATTGATGGAAATTTTAATTCCGTTAAGAGCCGCCGTGCTCTCAATAGCAAGACAAAAAAATTATAATCCGACTGATAACTAAAGACTGCACGATACGTAAGACAAATCCGAGACAGACAGATTTCATTAACTAGATCTATTTATGCCTTGGTATCGTTTTACTTAGGTACACCATAATTGCATTTAGTTAATATACAGTAAAAGTTCGATACTCCGGCATCCAATAGTCCGGAACGTCTGACAGTCCAGCAACACGATCAAAGGCGATGCAGCCGCTACTGTTGCAGTTTCGCTGACGTCACCGACCGACTGTTCACATGATGCTAGGTACACTATAATTGCATTTAGTTAATATACAGTAAAAGTTCGATACTCCGGCATCCAATAGTCCGGATCGTCTGACAGTCCAGCAACACGATCAAAGGCGATGCAGCCGCTACTGTTGCAGTTTCGTTGACGTCACCGACCGACTGTTCACATGATGCTATCAGGTGCTTTGCCGGTCACCGACCGAATGTTCACATGTGGTTCCAAGGGGCTTGGCCGGTAACAAAAATGTTCCGCCAGCGGTCGTCAATGTCGCAGACGCCATTGTTGGGATCGGAAGAATTCAGACCTTACTCGGCGATCTAGGCTGTTACTGTACTGCACGAAAGTTCCTTTCATTGTTTGGATTGACAACATTTTTCGCAACAGTGGTGACTGTTGCCAGACTTCGATTCATTGGGAGAATTCTAAGGAAATGCAGTCCGAAAAAAAAAGGAAGTAGGTTACAGTACACTTGTACGCCCACAGCTTGAATACTGCTCACCGGTGTGGGATCCGTACCAGGTGGAATTGATTGAGAAAGTGGAGAAGATCCAACGGAGAGCAGCGCGCTTCGTTACAGAATCATTTGGTAATCGTGAAATCGTTACGAAAATGATCGCTAAACTCCAGTGGAAAACTCTGCAGGAGAGACGCTCTGTCGCTCGGTACGGACTTATGTCAAAGTTTCTAGAACATACCTTTACTGAGGAGTCTAGCAGTCTATTCCTCCCTCCTACGTATATCTCTCGAAGAGATCATGAGGATAAAATCAGAGAGATTAGAGCCCAGACAGAGGCATACCGACAATCCGTCTTTCCGCGAACAATACGTGACTCGAATAGGAGGGAAAACCGATAGTGGTACTCAAGGTACCCTCCACCACACATCGTCGGGTGGCTTGCGGAGTATGGTTGCAGATGTAGATGTAGATATCGTAGTGATCTGTGGAAGTTTTATTAACATTTAAGCAGTGAGAATGTTCTCGAAACTCAAACTTTCTCCTAGCTCAAATACAGGAGCCGAGGGTAAGCACGCACTCTGATCATCAAAAATGTTCAAATGTTTGTAAAGTCTATGGGACTCGACTACGGGGCCATCAGTCCCTAAACTTACAAACTACTTATGAACTAACTAAGACTAAGGACGGCACAAATATCCATGCCCGAGGGGGGATTCGAACCCCCGACCGTAGTGGCCGTGCAGACCGTGACTGAAGCGGCTCAGTCCCCTCGGCCACCGCGGCCGGCTCTCTGATCATCAACCAGAAACTGGAAATCATCAAACCGGTTACTAACAGTGGGACTACGGGCACCCACACCTTCCATTTACACCTGGCGAGTCCTGTCTCGTGGAGTCCATTCGTCTAAGACAGACTGGCCACAAACCAGGCCTTGTGGTCTGGGGTGCGATTACCAACAGCTCTCGTTCACTTTTTTTGTTTGTGAAGGGAACACTGACCAGCGCTCGGTATTTGCAGAACGTTACCAGACCCGTTCTTTTGTCATCCTTCCAACTGGATAATCCTCGCCCAGACACTGCCTCTGAAGCTCGGCGTTCTCTGCAAGACGACCAGCAATTTCCCTGGTCAGCACGACTCCCGATTTGTCTCCCATTGAGCACGTGTGACACATGATGGGACTACAACTGACACATGCGACTACTCACAACCACGGGAACAGGTCGAGCAGGCGTGGAATAGTGTATCCCTTCACAGTTTGCTAGTATCATCGCCTGCCGCTCGTGGAGGCTCCACCACGTATTAATATGTTTTAGCATGGCTCGATGCGTGGTACCTCATTATCCCTTAAGCTACTGGTCTGTAATTGTAATCATTTCATACACTCGACATGCAATATTTCTACAATAAATCTTCAGTGAATTCGAAAACTCTGAGAGGGTGTACTAATTTTTAAATCCGGTACTGTATTACAACAGTAACCATCGTTGTTTAAAATTTTTCAGATTTTAACTCACGATTAATTAAGCAAGTTCATTAATAACGTAGATAACGAATGTTATCGTCTTCCCTGCAGTAATGAGCCACTCCTTCGCTCCCTCAAAACAGGGCAGCTTCATCAGCCGTTACCGGATCTGCCAACTGCTGAAGTAACCAGTGATCACACTGGATACCAACAAGGAACAGTGGTTAAAAAGTACTCACTACATGCAGTTAGTTTTCCAACAAATGAGTCTATTCCTCAGATTTACTTCTCTTCGCATTCATCTCTTTAACTTTGGTTAAGAAATGTATGCAAATAATGTTGCTCAGATCTGACATACGTAGCTACAGAGATGAATGTCACGCCGGAATAAACCATCCATCCAAAAGGAAATGAAGAAACTAAATGAATATTCGCAGGCTGCGTGAGTATTTCGCGTTACTGCTGTAATTTCAAAATCGAATTTATCTTTTCAGATTGTGAGATTGGCTTTGCAGCTCGTGTGTCCTAGATCATCACAATCATCATCATCACACCTAGCTCCTGGTTAGATCAACAAGGGAAAAAAGCCTCTCCATCGGTTTCTGTCCTCTCAACAACTTTCTCTCCCATTCCTCTCCTTTTGTCTGCACGCCTTCCCCCTTTCCAATAATCCACCTGTCTCTTAATTTTCATGGCAATGAAAATTTGTCAAAATATTGCTTGCACTCTCGCAAAGGTTATACGCATAATTGTTTCACTTTAAGACACATAGTTCAGGACCTACGATATATGACGTAATAAACAATGAGATGCGTGATAAATCATCCAATCACACAACAGGTTTGTTTCTAAAGCATGCAAATCTACAGTTTTGTTCTAAGAGCAAGACAACATAAACTTTGATATGGTGCGTGGCGAAGGGAACTTTACCTACACTCTTCTCTTAATCCGATCTTGATAAAACATTGTATACTTCACCTTGAAAACAAAATGAAGATACTGCTTATACCAAATTGCGTACTGTGAATGACGGTGGATGCGTCACAATAATCTAACAGTCTTCACAGCTGAGGTACCAAACACAATGCAATTAGGTACATTTTCATTGTTCCATAATTCACCATAATAGTTGGTAGATACATGTAAATTTTCATAAACATAGACAATAGGAGATGCATTCAGAGAGGAGACGAGATAGGCCGAAAGATAGGGGAGGAAGATGAACAGAAAGACGGGAGACAAGGAGATGACCAGAAGAAAGATATAAACTGAATAAATAAATAAACGGACAACGCCGGCTTTCAGCTAGTATTTCCTAATATATAAAAATGAATGTTCGTTTGTTTGTTCGTATTTTACGCGTTGATATGTCGTTCATCAGATGGAGATTAAACTTTGACAACATATTGCTTGCACTTTCGGGAAGGTTACAGGCATAATTATATCACTGTACGATACATCCACCAGGAGATATGACGTCTTGGAGATGCTTCAAAAACAACCGCACTTTGAATGACGTTTAAATTTATTTCTTCTCTGCTACTACAAGTCTTTCCAACCTATTATGCCAATGAATGTACCTACAAAATTATGTCACTGCGCAATGAGACAAGTAGGCAAATACCTAGAAATAAACTTGAACAACACTGAACACCATGAAAATTAAGAGTTACATAAATTTTCAGAGGTGGAGGAGGAAATGGACTGAGGAGGGGGAGGAGTTCGACAGAGATACGAGGAGTATATTGACAAAGAAAGGGGGTTTGAGACAGGCGGAGAGAACGGAGATGAGGAGCGAGGGAGAGTGGGAGAGGAGATGGTCAGAGAAAGGGGACAAATAGAGAAAATGGAAGGAGAGTTGAAGCAATGTAAGTCTGGAATAAATAAGTAACCGGGGATGTCCGGATTTTCACCGAGTATGAAACTGAATATTTGTTTGTTTTTCTGTTTCCTCGTATTTCATGTGCTGCTGTACCGTTCATCTAATCTTCAATACAAGAGGAAATTCACTCTCTGCTTAGAATTTTGTATGGTGTATAGCAGAAAGTATTTTACCTACTAACTTCGACAAAGTCTACGGTTTTATTCCGAGCTTTATGAAATTCTGCACACTTAAATTTCAAAAGAAGGAACAGCACCATCTACCTAATATTTCATAGCGGAGGGTATCTTGCAGTAAACTGATCACTATGAAAGTTACCGGATTAGATAATACTTCACAGATGGAGAAGATTATAGAGTTAGGTGGTGGAGGAGGAGCTCGACAGAAAGACGAGGAGGTGTGAAAGGGGAACGTGGGCAGAGAGAGGGTCGAGGACATAAACAGAGACAGGGTAGATGAGGTGATCTACATCCACACACATACTCCGCAATCCACCGTAAGGTGCGTGGCAGAGGGTACACTGTACCACTACTAGGCATCTCCTTTCCTATTCAACTCCCAAATAGAACGAGGAAAAAAAGAATGCCTATATGCTTCCGTACGAACCCTAATTTCTCCTATCTTGTCTTTGTGATCACTACGCGAAATGTAAGTACGCGGCAGAAAGATCGTACTACACTCAGCTTCAAATTCCGGCCCTCTAAATTTCCTCGGTAGAATTTTTCTAAAATAACGTCTTTCCTCCAGCGATCCCCAATTGAATTCCCGGAGCATTTCCGTGACACTCGCGCAATGGTCGTACCCACCAGTAACAAACCTAGCTGCTCGCCTCTGAACTGCTTCTACGTCTTCCTTTAAACTGATCTGCTGCGGGTCCCAAACACCTGACCAATATTCAAGACGTGGTCTTACAAGCGTTTTGTACGCGGTCTCCTTAACAGATAAATTACATCTTCCAATATGTTCACCATCATTCCTCAACAATACCTGTAGTCGAGGAATAATGTTGTGAACAGCACTCTAAAGCATGTCCGGAGTTTGGTGAGGCATTGGCATCGGATGTTGTCCTTCAGCATCCCTAGAGATGTCGGTCGATCACGATACACTTGCGACTTCAGGTAACCCCAAAGCCAATAATCACACGGATGGAGGTCTGGGGACCTGGGAGGCCAAGCATGAAGAAAGTGGCGGCTGAGTACACGATCATCACCAAACGACGGGCGCAAGAGATCTTCCACGCGTCTAGCAATACTTTTTTTTTTTTTCCTAATAAAACCTGTCACCACTGTTGTTCATACTATTCATGGATCATATGTTGAAAACAGTAGACTGGCAGGGCGGGATTAAAATAGGTGAAACCAAAATAATCAGTCTCGCATATGCGGATGACTTAGTTGTAAACGCCGATTCGATTGAAAGGTTGCAAACTAATATTTGAGAGCTCGATCAGAGGTGCAAGGATTATGATATGAAGATCAACATCTCCAAAACGAAAGTAATGTCTTTGGGAAAGAGATTTAAACAGACTGAGTGTCAAATAGGAGAGGCAAACTTAGAACAGGTAGACAGTTTCAAGTACCTGGAATGTATTTTCTCACAGGATGGCAACATAGCAAAAGAACTGGAATCGAGGTGCAGCAAAGCTAATGCACTGAGTGCTCAGCTAAGATCTACTCTTTTCTGCAAGAAGGAAGTCAGTACCAAGACTAAGCAGTGCACCGCTCTATCTTTCGACCAACTTTGTTGTATGGGAGTGAAAGTTGGGTAGATACAGGTTACCTTTTTCACAAGGTAGAGGTTATAGATATGAAAGTAGCAAGAATGGTTGCAGGTACTAGTAGATGGGAGCAATGGCCGGAGGGCGTCCATAATGAGGAAATGAAAGAAAAACTGGGAATGAACATCATAGATGAAGCAGTTAGAACGAACAGACTGAGATGGTGGGGTAATGTTACACGCATGGGAGAAGCAAGGTTACCTAAGAGACTCATGAGCTCGGCAGCGGAGGGTAAGAGAAGTCGAGGTAGACCAAGAAGAAAGTACTTAGATTCGGTGCAGAATGATTTTGCACTAAAAGGCATAACATCAGACGAGGCATCAATGTTAGCACGGAATAGGGGATAGCCGGCCGCGGTGGCCGAGGGGACTGAGGCGCTCCAGTCACGGTCTGCACGGCCACTGTGGTCGGGGGTTCGAATCCCCCCTCGGGCATGGATATTTGTGCCGTCCTAGTTCGTAAGTAGTTCATAAGTAGTTTGTAAGTTTAGGGACTGATGACCCCGTAGTTAAGTCCCATAAGCTATACAAACATTTTTGATTTGGGGATCATGGAGGAATTTTATTAGAGGTACTATGCTCCAGACTGAACGCTGAAAGGCATAATCAGTCTCTAATAATAATGATGATGATAAAACCGCATGTCATTCCAAGCATGTGTGTCATTTCTACCTCTCCATCTACATTATTCCGTGGTTTATTAAGTTTTCAAATTTATACTGACTTTTTGATCAGACGGTATATCCATGTGTTGGCAGCTGCATCGAACAATGAACCACAACGGCAACAGCAGCAGTAAGCGGGCGTGGATTCTGGGAAGTGCCCGACAGCGTCATAGTGCACGCCAGGGCAGGAATGTGAGCGTGCGGCAGGAAGAGCACCCACGCTGGCGGGATCCGGCGGTACACAGCACAGCCGCGCGCCGCGGATGTTGTCCCGGCAAACTGCGGCCTGTCCCGGCCCTAATAACCTGCCACAGGCGACACCACACCCGGCTCCTCTGTACAGCTGCGCTTCAACATCACTCTTACTGTTCCAACAATTTACGTCACAGTTCGCGAAATCTCCCGATATGTTCCAACATTCGATCACGACACTATTGGAAAAGGGTGGTATTGACGGAATGTCCAAGCCCCAAGTTAAAACATTTGCCAGTTTAAAGAACAATTTATTTAAAGGACACCTGAACAGCTCATTCTATAAACAAATCTCGACAATAGAGAATCAAGCAAAGTAGACAGATGGGATAAATACGATTAACAACCCCAAGACAAGATAGATTTTGCTAACAGACAGATCAACCTTTACAAGCCCTTTTCTTTTTACATAGAAGGAACATTAGCAAAACGTAATTAAAGAAACTGCACATATATATATTACTGGAACAATAGGAACAATTTAAACCAAAGTCATGATTGACAATTAAAAACAAGGAAAATGCTCGCGAGCACCCATGTTAAAAACAACAACAAGGAAATGAACTTACAAATGCAACTTAAGAAAACCAGTATTTACAGGACAAGAATTTAACTTAACTTGACGACGAACCGCAGTGGGCGAGATCCCGTAAGGAGAAAGGTATCGTGAAACCAAATACAGATACTAGGTTTCAACACTAAGTGCAGGAACCCGCACATCACTGGAATGGAAACCTAACCGGGCCCTATCCGCTGGGCCCGGCCGCCAGACTACAAATCTTTAACCTCAATGCACAACTGGAACATACAAATATAAAGGAAACAATTACTAAAATGTTCATAAATCAACAACTTAAAAGTAATCAAATACGCTACACAAAATGTTTGAAATATTACGGGACAATAGATTATCGTTAATCCAAATGTGGAAGAAAATGCGCCAACATCGGCATTTGCACCCCGCGTTAAATAGTCCGCTACACTTAAAGACCACGGAAAGGTAGCGCAGAGTGCCAGTAATGAATAAATATCAAATATAAGCGCTCACAAAATCGGTGCACATAAAATATATAATAGTTTCACAGACACAAATGTTCGAGAGCGCTATTATCACCAAATAACCTTACAGATCTTATGACAACTTACTGGAAATGACATTACCTCAAGTCCACCGAGCATAAGCTTACCAAATTGTCATCAGTTTGTTACGAAGTGCATCACTATCTAAGTAGTGCCGTATTCAGGTGAGGCGTCACACAAGATGCCAACCACACAATATCACACGGCAATAACAACAGGCATCTCCATCCACGACGTACAAATTATTTGCGAGACACTTCGCGACTTAAATAATACACAACACTTCTGAAACAGACAGATGTATTACAGAACAGCACTCAAACATTCGCTGGTGTCACACTCCGATACCAAACTTGGCTTCCACATTCCCTTGCTAGAGAACCATGGGGCACAGAACCGCCAACAGGTGTAACCGTCGCCGCAGTCCACCGTCTGCCGACACACTCCGCGAGCATGCCGACTCGCCCGGCCCACGGAAGGTACTGCCCCTTGGTGCGTGCTACGTCTCCGACCGCCACACGCCTTCGCCCCGAAAAATCACCGCACGTCCCACTCGGGGAAACAGCGATATATCGGCGGAAAAGGCAACGATACTCGCAATTCCACGGAGCGGAACTCGAAAATCGAACCCCATGGTTCAGCTGTCTTGCATTATCAGGAGGTACTATCTCTACAGATTTACAGTAATGATATTCATAAATCTTTTCCGCGCTCTCCAGTGAACTATTTATAAGGAAGATAGTGTCAATGTACTATGGGATTAATAAGTGTGAAATTTCGACTGTAATAGCTTCTAGGCTGCAGATCATAAGTAAAAACAGTAAAGCATGTAGACTACACGTAAACAATAACAATCTAGATTTAAAAGGGACATACAGACTAATTTGACAGTTCCCCGACTACTACTCATCGACACAACTCATCCATAATCACACAACGACTGCTCTCCATGATAGTCACACATCGACTCTCCTGCACGAAGCTTACGCAACGACTCTTTAAACGCAACTACTGCGAGTGCAAGACACATTCCAAAGATAAAACAAAGTCTTTGGTTTACAGCAAAGATATGAAAATAAGTTCAGTATGTTATATCGATTAATTAAATGGTACAAAATATTACATATATTTGTTTTCTACAGAATTATAGCTTAGGTTTTTATAAGAAAACATGCTCAACGCAAAAACAACGTGACTTACCCGAAACTATGGCATGGAGAACTATAGGGTGGTTGGAAGCGGGACAGACACAAAGGGAGGTGGCTGCAGCTTTTCAGTGTCCCAAAGTGTAATTTACAAGAGCTGGACGCGATTTAAGACAACATGAACCTTTAAAAGAAGGCAAGGTCAAGGTCGTCCACGAGTAACATCAGCACAGACCGACAGCCCGTCGAGACAGGAGGTTGAATGCAGCTCAGTTCAACGCACCCTCCAGACAGTAACAGGACGCGCAATATCAAGAGTTAAAAATCTCCTTCTGGAATGTGGACTCTAGGCACGGACGCCTATACTGTGTATGCCATTGAAGCAAGGATACCGTTTAGCCCGCAGGAACTGGGCGGAGGTGAAGTCATAACAAATGGCTCTGGCTTCTTTTCACAGACGAGTCAAGATTTTGTGTTCAGACGGACAATCGTCATTCTCTCATCTAGAGAGAGTGTGGAACTCAAACCAGTCCTGCCTGAAAAAACACCATATCATGGTTTTGGTCGAATGATGAAGAGCAGGAGTCAGTATTAGCGAACGAACGGACCTCTATGTCGTTCAAAACGGCGCTTTGACTGCTCAGATGTAAAGATACGAGATCCTTCGATCTTTTTGTTGTGCCCTACGCTGGTGCCATAGCAGATAACGCTGCTGGACACTGGTGAACTACACGCTTGAAGCTGTGGCAATGGAAAGAATGGATTGAGCCTGATTGGCATGTACTTGGCAGACGCATGCCAGATCAGCACCTCCCACAGCGGTTGCAGAGCTGGATATTGCAGTCACGGAAGAATGGCCAAATATCCCTCAAGAGCTGATTGATTACTGTCCATGCCACGCAGGTGCCTAACTGTACTAGGCATCCGAGCTGATAATACGCCATATTAGAGGGCAACGAGAATGACTTTTTCGCTATTGTGGTAAGCCCATGATGCCTGGCTCTAAGTAAACGCCATGTTACCCTCAAGTAGAGTTTAGATAGCCAAATATCGTACTGTATCACATACAATTTAGAACAGTAACCAATATCTGAATAAAATTTGTTACCATATGTTTATTGTGTATGATATCACCTTATCTCCCAGATGTTTTGAGTAGTGCATTTCAGAATTACTAACCATACTCGTAAATCAAATTTTGACAATGTGCGAGACTTTACCTATGAAACGAGTCAGTAAGATGAATATTGAAAACTTCCAGTATCTAATTAGTGAACAATCTTGGAGAAAAGTGTGTAATACTCGATCGCTATATGGCGCGTTGTAGCGGAGCGCGCGTTTGCTCGTCGTCGGAGGTTCGAGTCCTCCCTGGGGCATCGGTGCGTGTGTTGTCCTTAGATAAAGTAGTTTGTAAGTCTGATGACCATAGCAGTCTGGTCCAATAGGTTTAGAAACCTTTGAAGTGTATGATATTCTTATCATCAACGAAACGATGGAAATTTTTTTCAATGTTTCTTTCCATAACATTAAGACAGCAGTTTCTCCAAGAAACAAAGTCATTCCAGGACAGACAGAATCAATAACTTGAATACATCAGGAGTTAAGGTCTCTTCGAAAAGAAACCGAGACCCTTTCGTGTTCGCAAACGTAGAAAGTAATCCAGAATTTCAAACCTACTTTTGAGACGTCGTAAAAGACTCGAAACATCTAGAAACGACAATTACATTATTGACTCGTCCAGTAAAACTAATCCATGTGCAAAGCTGTGCAGGATCGTACAGGAAAGAAAATAACTTTTATAATCGTGAGATACAGTACGGCTGTATCATGTCGTGAACACCCTTCTCGTGGCTCTTGGCCGTACTGCTGGGTGCAGTCGACGAGTGGGCGTTTCGGTGAACAACGCAGGGAGACTTCCGCTCGCGTCGACAGCCGACATCAGTAGCAGCGAGGTGTTGGTTTAATTGCCGCACGGCGCAGCCGAGGGCTGACAGAGCAGACGGCAGCCACGCCGACACCTCTCGCTAATTACGAGCGGAGCGCCGCCTCTGCCTCCTCATTTCACAACACTACACCTCAACACATTTCTCCTTCTTACTTTTGCCTTATACTAGAAAAAATTGCATGGCGTGTATTACAGAACACCTTATGTTTTCCTGCAGTTTTATGATTTTTGCGCTAGCCGCGGTGGCCGAGGGGACTGAGGCGCTCCAGTCACGGTCTGCACGGCCACTACGGTCGGGGGTTCGAATCCTCCCTCGGGCATGGATATTTGTGCCGTCCTTAGTATTAGTTAGTTCATAAGTAGTTTGTAAGTTTAAGGACTCATGACCCCGTAGTTAAGTCCCATAAGCTATACAAACATTTGAACATTTTTATGATGTTTGCAAATATTTCTGGCAAAAAATAAAAAGCATAAATAATTTATAATTACAATAATTTCAATTTATTGATATTTAAAGAAGATTTAGGTTTAATTATTCTCTAATTGAAAAACTACACATAGAATAAGATATCGCTAAGGTGTAAAAGTTGGCAATTGACTACATAATGAGAAGTATGAAGTCGTCCACATGAGTTCGAAAAGAAATCCGTTAAACTTTGTTTACATGATAAATCAATCAAAAGTTAAAGCCGTAAACTCTACGAATTACTATTACTACAAACTTAAACTCGAAAGAACACGTGTATAATGTCGTGGCAAAGGCGAACCAGAGACTACGATTCATTGGTAGAACCCTTAAAAGATTCAACAGAACTAGTAAAGAAACTGCGTACACTATACTTGTCCGTCCTTTTCTGGAGTATTGCTGCCCAGTGTCGAATCCTTATCAGGTGGGTTTGACGGAGGACATCGAAAGAGTCCAAAGAAGGGCAGCTCGTTTTGTATTGTCACGATACGGAGGAGACAGCGTTACGGAAATGATACAAGATCTGGGATGGGAAACATTACAACAACGGCGCTTATCGCTGCGGCATGGGCTACTTACGAAACGCCAATCGCCAACATTCTCCTCCGAATGCGAATATATATTGTTTTCCTCCCACTTACATAGGTAGAAATAATCATCAGAATAAAATACGTGAAATCTGAGCTCGAACGGAGAGATTCAGATGTTCTTTCTTCCCGCGCGCTATTCGAGAATGGAATGGGAGATAAATAGTATGAAGATGGTCCGATGAACCCTCTGCCAGGCACATAAATGTGATTGGCAGAGTATCCCATGTAGATGTAGATGTACTTCCTTTATTTTCTATCTTGACATACGTGAATGATGTTAAATATTCAATATATATAAAATGCAAAAGACATGCCAAAAATCACAGTCAAATCTTTCCTTGTTTTGGAGAAAAATGTACCTGAATACTGAAAACTGTAGTTCTGAGAGAAAAGTAAAATATGTTTTTTCGTTGTAAGTAACACCTTCAAAAGCCTTCAGATCTGTAATTAATGTCTTCATTCCTTTCAAGACTTCTCTTCTGGCTTCTTCGTTTCTGTCTTGTTAGCTTTGTAAGGTCTTCAATCGAGTTATTGGCATCAAGTATACGTCGAGTTTCAGTCGTCATTAAGATGTCGCGAGTGGAAAGTCCGGGCTTGAAGCACATTCCCTACAAGACTTTTATCCTCTCTGAGCTGTAAGGTGCCCTCCTCTATGCACCGTACGGTGGTTTCCTAAAGGTAGCTCATGCGCTAGTTTAGTGTATACGCTATCTGCATTCCCAATTTCATTCAAATCCGTCCAGCTGTTTCAGCGTGAAGAGAGACAAATCAATTAACTTTTGTAAGGTACCCTCCGCCATTGATCGTACGGTGGCTTACAAATGGTAGCCCATGTATTAATACACAGTATGAGCTATCTCTATTCCAAATGTCATTCAAATATGTTTTTCCTTTTCAACATGAAGGAGTAGAAAAGATATAAACCTATCGTAAGGTACCCTCTGCCACGCGCCATACTGTGGCTTACGACAGGTAGCCCATGTATTAATCAGGATATAAGCTACCTCTGTTTTCATTCATATCCGTCCAGACATTTCAGCGTGAATATGCACCATACGAAGTTTATTTTAGTATGCCTCTAAGCTTTGCACGATGCCAAGCACTAAATTGAGAAAGTTTTATCGCAATCGGATATACGGTATGGCCGTGCATGAAATATGAACAAACAAACAAACAAGCATTAATTTTTACATATTAGGTAAGAAAAAAGCAGGAGCGATTACTTGCGGATCTAATTAATTTCTTCAAAGATATATATGCATGCATTCTGTACTCTCTTTTCTGATTTAAAATGAGGTAAGGCTTGAACCTTTAAACGAACTGTTGAAGGAAGAAAGACATATTTGTCATCAGGAAGTCTTACTCGGTGGTTGAAAGCGTTTGCTTTTTAAGGTTGTATTCATAGAAACGGATTTCTTACCCATAACAATTCATTGCCAATTCTTGGCTATCAAATACCAAAATAGAACCCATATTAAACAATACTCCTAGAAAAACAAAGAAGTTCCGCTTGGAACAACGTGAAAATATTAATCCACAAAAACTTAAAACTTTGCTACAAAACCCTTATCATTTGAAATAAGGAAGCAATAAAGCTTAATTGTGATTTTTCTTTAAGGGATGGAAAATATCATGAAAATACTCTTATAAAACACATATTCACTTTTTTTTTAGTTGTTGAGATCACCTGGAGACCCACCTGAATAGATAATGCAACCCATTAGAGGGTCCCGACCCACAGACTGGGAGCCACTGCTCTAGATCCCTTGCGGGGCTTCAGTTAAACTGCGAGGAAGGGGAAGTAACGAGTCTAATTGGTTAAGGCGATCGCTGGCCAGTAGCCGAAAACCAGGTTTCTAATATCGCTCCTGCTTCAGCTTCGCCACTCAATTATTTCAGTGCCGTAGAACGGTCGAAATGTTTGAATATTTCGAATTCGTACTATGTTTGTGGCCAGTGTCCACAGAGCTAAGCCCTGTGGATATACCCCACACTGCAAGCCTTGAGCACAGAATTATGCCCTCTTTATTATTATTCACCTAAGACTAGGTATTAACTACTTATAGTGTGTTTTCTGCAATATCTTGTTAGCTATTGCATCACTTGGGTTATTTAACGCGAGGAGTATTTCCTCGGCTCTAATCAGAAAATACGTTTCGTAATTTTGAAGCTGGCGTCGTAGATCGTCTGTTACACTATAGTATGTGGGGCATTCGATTGTGACCTTTTCAAGGGTGTCCTCAGGGTCATCATAGCTACACACTGATGAAGCCTGTTTTCCCGAACTGGCATAGATAAGTAGGATACGGGCCATGGCCCGTGATAAAGTGCATCATTCTTCCACTGGGCTGGAAATGTGACATCTTTAGCCTTGCTTCTACGTATTCTTGGTTACAGGTCTGTTCCGTATCTGTTGACTGTTGCCTGCTTTCATTGTGGTAGGTCCTATAGTGGCGAGAGTCTATTGGAAGGTACGCTTCGTCGTGCACCTTGCGGTGGCTTACAAAATGTAATGCAGCCTTTCTGTTAATTCAGGGTATACATTATATCCATTCCAAGTATCATCCACATTCATCCTGCCATTTCAGTGTAAGATTACTACGTAACGGGGCATGTCAGATAAATAAATAAAAATGATAAATTAGGAGGTTCTTCGTAGAATCGGCGAAGAAAGGAACATATGGGAGACACTGGCTACATCAACTTAGATACTCTGCAAATCACATTTAAGTGCTTGGCAGAGGGCTCATTAACCAGTTTCACAACCTTTCTCTACCGTTCCTTCTTTAATAGCGCATGGGAAGAAAGAAAACCGAAATCGTTCCTTTTAAGAAGAAGGTAGAGGATGCTAGGACGTGTATTAAGGCAACAGTAAATAATCCCAATGGTACTAAAGAGAACTGTCGAGAGTGAGAACTGTAGGGGAAGACAAAAACTGGAATACACCTAGCAAATAGTAGAGGACGTATACTGCAAGGTAGGCGCAGGAGTCAAGTATGTGTAGGACCACGTTGAACCAGTATTAACACTGATAAAGTGAGATTGATTCAGTTTGATTGCAGGATACTCAGATGTATTTAAACATACTTCTGACCCCTATTAGTGAATGGAACAGGAAAAGCCCTCACAACTTTTCATAGTGACTGCAGCCTTTTCCTGCGAGTTCATCTTCCACCCCCTTTTAGCTATCGCCATGGAACTGCTATGGTCTACAATGGGAGACTTCTGACAATAATTACACACAGACCATTCGTTTGCGTTCTGTAGTTTTCGCTGCAGAGCGAAATATTAACACACACACACGTAGAATTTTATATACACCGATAACTTTCCATTCCAATATACTTCACCCTTTTATCATTATGAACCGTCAAGCAACAATGCAACCAATAAAACCATTTTCAAAGAGTAATTATTGTTCCGCATTTCGCGTTATATACTTCAAATTACTAAATATCTATCAGATCGCTATAAAACCATGCCTAAAACCTTCCTCAGGTATAGATTAGTAACTGTACAAATATTTAAGTCTCTGCGTCATGTCGTTCGGATTTGATAAGCGTATACCGAACAGGCGGTCACATTAATATATATATATATATAGATAAATAGCTATCCGATCGCCATAAAACCGTGCTTAAAGCCTTCCGCTGGTAGACATTAGTAACTGTACAAATTTTTAGCTCTTTATGTCTCGTGGTTCACACGTAATAAACGTACACCGAACAGACACTCACATTTATAGATATAGAAGATAGACTAGCTGACAGACCTGTAATTGCCCATATTCCTTTATTAAGGTGGTCTATTTCCTTGTTACCCTTTGTCAATCGCCCACTCACTGTCCGCTTCGCCTGCATCTGAGGCTAATTTCGCCCACTAGTTCCGTTTTTACGCACCTCAATCCTTACGACAAGAATCTACTGAACAATGTGTCCTATAGCGATACAATTTCCCAGCAGCAAATCTAGCCCTTCCTGTTCAGTTGTAGCTGATGCAGATCCGTAACCTCGCCGGCAGGAGTGGTGTTTGTGTTGTGGTATCTTCTGACGCGCTGCAGAGGGATATGAGAGGTAGCAAAAGACGCGCGACGCTTTGAGCTGGAGATAAGGGGTCCCTGGAGAGGGGCGGGAGACGGCGCTAATCGCGAGCAGCTGCTCTCCGCGGACGCGACCCGCCCCCGGCAGTCCCCCAGCGTCGGCAGCTCCTCCCACGTGGCTGCTACACGTGTGCAACTGCTCTCACACGTAGCAGCTGTGACCGCGGCAGCACACTTGCGCAAAGCTCAATTCCGTTAATGTATTCACACATACTACACTCCCGACCATTAAAATTGCTACACCACGAAGATGACGTGCTACAGACGTGGAATTTAACCGACAGGAAGAAGATGCTGTGATATGCAAATGATTAGCTTTTCAGAGAATCACACTTATCGAGTTGCTTCACATATTAGTAAAAATAAAGTTCTAACAAAATGCCAGTTTGGTTTTCAAAGAAGCTTTTCAACTGAAAATGCTATGTATACCTTCACTGATGAAATATTAACTGCTTTGAATAACCGGTTCTCCCAAAGGCTTTTGATTGTGTAAATCATGGGATTCTTCTAGATAAACTTAAGTATTGTGGTATGAGTGGGACAATGCACAAATGGCCGGGCGCGGTGGCCGAGGGGACTGAGGCGCTCCAGTCACGGTCTGCACGGCCACTACGGTCGGGGGTTCGAATCCCCCCTCAGGCATGGATATTTGTGCCGTCCTTAGTCTTAGTTAGTTCATAAGTAGTTTGTAAGTTTAAGGACTGATGACCCCGTAGTTGAGTCCCATAGACTATACAGACATTTGAACATTTGAATGCACAAATGGTTTAAATCATACTTAACTGCAACGGTGCAGAAAGTTAAAATAAGCAGTTCACATGATTTAGATGAAACAATTAATTTCTCTAACTGGGGAGTTATCAAAAATGGGGTCCCACAAGGTTCGATCTTTGGTCCTTTGCTGTTCTTAATATATATGAATGACTTGCCATTCTACATTCACGAAGGTGCTAAGCTAGTACTTTTTGCTGATGATACAAGTATAGCTGTCACACCTGAAAAACAGGAATTGTAAATGATATCTTTCAGAAAGTTATGAAGTGCTTCTCTACAAATGGACTCTCATTAAACTTTGATAAAACCCAGTATATACAATAATGATAAATCTGAAGCATAGAATTAAAATTTGAGATGCTTCAGATTTATCATTATTGTCTTCGACATATTTGAGACGAAAATCCGTCTCAGGGATTGTTTATTTTTATTAAATTGATGCCAGTATATACAGTTTCATACAGTAAATAGCATGACACCATTAATAAATTTAGACTTTGAACATACATCTGTAGCTAAGGTAGAATATTCAAAATTTTTAGATGTTTGCATTGACGAGGGACTGAATTGGAAGAAACATATTGAAGATCTCCTGAAAAGTTTGAATTGAGCTACTTATAACTATCAGAGTCATTGCAAAAATTGGTGATATACATCTCAGTAAATCAGCTTACTACGCCTATTTTCATTCACTGCTTTCATATGGGATCATATTCTGGGGCAATTCAACATTGAGTAAAAAAGTATTCATTGCACAAAAGCGTGTAATCAGAATAGTTGCTGGAGCCCACCCAAGAGCATCCTGCAGACATTTATTTAGGGATCTAGGGATCTTCACCGTAGCTTCACGAAATTGGTTATTAACAATCAGACCCAATTCAAAAGTAATAGCAGTGTGCGTAGCTACAACACTAAGAGAAAGGATGATATTCACTATTCAAGGTTAAATCTAACTTTAGCACAGAAAGGGGTGAATTATGCTGCCACAAAAGTCTTTGGTCACTTACCAGGGAGCATCAAAAGTCTGACAGATAGACAATTAGTATTTAAAAAGAAATTAAAGGAATTTATGAATGGCGACTCCTTCTACAATATAGATGAAATTTTATATATACCTTATAAAATACAAAAAATAATAAAAAATTAAAAAATAATAATAAACAACAAAAATGTAATTAAAAATCCTTAAAATATTGATTGTCAAGCGTAGACAATATTTACTAAACAACACGTTCCACAACATTACGAAATGTCGTACATATGATCTATGGAAGAAGTCAAATCTAACCTAACACAAGGTTGATACCGGTGACGACGCCTACAACGTGCTGACATTAGGAAAGTTTCCAACCAATTTCTCATACACAAACAGCAGTTGACCGGCGTTGTCTGGTGAAACGTTGTTGTTATGCCTTGTGTAAGGAGGAGAAATGCGAACCATCACGTTTCCAACTTTGATAATGGTCGGGTTGGAGCCTACCGTAATTGCGGTTTATCGTATCGCGACATTGCTTCTCGCGTTGGTCACGATCCAATGACTGTTAGCAGAATATGGAATCGGTGGGTTCAGGAGGGCAATACGGAACGCCGTGCTGGATCCCAACGGCCTCGTCTCACTGTTTAAATGACCATATACATACTTCTAAAATAAACCTCATTGCTTTAAGTAGTATTGGTGTACTATGTTTCCGTCTCATAAAACATTCTGAACCTAAGCTTTTTCAACGAGTAAAATTAGCGGTCCTATTAGTGGTGTGTTGTGTTTTACTGAATAACAGGAGAAATAACATTATCTTGACTTTCTCCTTAAATTATTTTACAGGTATGGCCATTCTTTACTTTCAGCTATCAACGACATAAACTATTGAATTTTCAGTACATAACACGTAGTGTTTTCAAACGTTTTCATTATAAATGCATTCTGTTAATTCATAAATGCCTCGTTCTTGTTTCAGCCTAACGGTTTGCTGTTTGAAAGAGCAGCTTTAGTAATTTCCACTTCTGTCAGAAATATAAGTACAACGATTCTATCATCCCGCACCCTCAGCAAATTACATCTGCAATCTCCACAGATTGTGACGAACTGTGTAGAGCAGAACGTAATAATGATCTATATTGGTACCTTGCAATCACTAAATTTTCCTGTCACGGTAGACTGTTTTTCTGCAGTCACAGGGAAACAATTCACGCTTGTCAATGCGCAACAGTATTTTTCTGGGTGGAACGTTGTTTACGTTAACAAAGTGATGACATAATGCTCATTACGTAAATTCGAAAACAAGGAGAGAATTCATTCGTCAACGCTTGTCAGATGTTCTTCAGTGATATGTATGGCCTTTATTGTAATTAAATCGCTTTACTCGAGTTAGGAAACTGTTACGATAGCAGAGAGAACTTCACCTCAAATATAAACGCAGCCAAAGTCTAACAGACAAGCAGAAGTTAAATGTTCACGGAATGTATGACATTAACTGCGAATGGTTATTACTGTACTTCCCTGCGAATGGTTAAAACTGAAAATGTGTACCTTGCCAGGATTCGTTAATGTCATAGATTCCGTGAATATGAATAGATTATAACTGCGGGATCAAAAGTGGCGTTTGTTCTTTCGGAAATGTCCGACAGACACCACATACATGTAACTTATATAAGAAGTTAAATGATGCTAAAATTAGCGTAAGGGCTGCCATGCGAGAGACGTTCAACTACTATGAGATTTATTTATTTATTTCCTTGCTTCGGAGCTTTGGATATAAAGTTGGTCAATTTACATAGACAGTTGAGTTTAACAATTTCTTTTATGATGATTGGGATAGTTTAGTTAACAATTTTCTTAAATATTTAATTTTTTTACACGGTTGATTTTATTAAAATTTTTGCGTTACACTATATTATGCTTAAAGAAAGAAAAATGGGGGGGGGAGGAGTTGGAGAAAATGGATATAACTAAAATAATTGAAATTGAAACTAAGGAATTTGGTATTTAAAAAGGTTGCAAAAAGAAAGATAGGAAAGTTGGGGGTTGTAAAGAGGGGGTAGGCTGGGCTGTGACCACCCAGGATCAGAGACCTCGGAATAAACCTCGAGTCCTGTCACCGTGGTGGGTCGCAGAGGGTAATCTATTATGTTTATATTCTACTTTTGTATTATATGCATTTTAGGCTTATACTATGAGAGCAATGTTTCGTGTAACGACTCGGCAAAAAATACTACGAAATTTTGGTCCTACGTCAAATAGGTAAAATGGTCGCAACCAGATAGCCAGACACTTTGTGTCCATAATGTTGTTAAAACAGAGGATTACACACAAAAGGCCGAAATGTTAAATGTCCTTGATTTTTCCAAAGCTGTTTCAGAGACGAAGATTGCTCGTAGTTCTTCTTCTAAACCATGGCACGAACGACAAAATGGCAGATACTGAAATAAGTATCAAAAGGATACAAAAGATACTGAAATCGCCCAACAGCGGAAAAGCCGCTGCACTTGATGGGATAACAAATTAGATTTTACCGATTTTACACGGGTTTTGCGAAGGAACCTGCCCTCCTTCCAGAAGCAGTTTACTGAAGGTCTCTAGAGGATCGAAGTGTTCCCAAGGATAGGAAAACAGTGCAGGTCATTCCCATACACAAGAAGATTAGAGTCCCTCCATATTCAAAAAGGGTCGTCGATCAGATATGCAATACAATATACCTATGTCTCTGACATCGGTCAGTTGCACAATTTTGGAACACATCTCATGTTCAAATATTATAATTATTTCTGGAGACCGGAAATCTTTGTTGAAATCAGCACAGTTTCCGAAAACAGCGAGCATGTGAAACACAATTCGCGCTATTCCTCCACGAGAAGCCGCGAGCAGTTGATACAGGGTCCCAGGTAGATGTACGTGGTTCTGACTTCCGCAAGGTGTTTGATACCATTCCGAACCGTCGCCTGATACAGTGCGATTATTATGAATATCTGTCCAACTGTGTGACTGCATCGAGGCGTTCCAAGGTAACAGAAAGCAGCGTGTCATTCTGAACACAGAGAGGACTTCAGACGTTAAAGTGGTCGCAGTCATGCCCCGGGGGAGTGTTGCAGGACCGTTGCTTTCCACAATATATATATAACGACCTCGTAGATAACATCGGAAGTTCGATGGGGCTTTTCGCGGAGAAGTGGCAACACTGTTTAAAAGGGTATCGAAATGCAGACTGATGTGCAGCGTATTGACGCATGGTGCAGGGACTGGCAACTGAGCCTCAACATAAACAGGGCTAAAGTTCTGTCTTTATGAAGAAAGAAAGATCCTTTACTACATAACTACGCAATATCAGGACAAACACTAACAGTAGTTACTTCCAGAAAATTTCTGCCAGCAGACATAAGGGGTGATCTGAAATGGAGCGACCATATGCGAGGTATATCCACAAAGTACGTTCCGTTTGGTTGTATAAAACAAACATGTACAGATACAGAAAAAATACTTACTGTACAAAAATCTACAATTATTAACTACTTTTCTACACAGTTTCCGAAATTTCGTAGTTACTTGTCACATCGAGGCACAAGTTCGTGTATGCCTTCTTCTTAGAAGATTGCCGCCTGTGTATTCAACTATGCGTAACATGTTCTTTCAGCTCGTGATCGTGACATTTGCGGAACGTCCATAGCAAAGGCATTAAGTGTAAACTTACGGCTGTGCTTAATCTTGTCTCCAATTGTGTGAACCACTTCAACAGTAATCACAGACGGGCATCCACTTCGGTTTCATTGTGCACTTAATCACATACTTCATTGAACAGTCTGACCCATCTTCTAACCAACGAATCACTCATAGCATTTCGTCCGTAAAGCTCATAGATTTGCCGATGAATTTTCTTTCTTTTAACCCTCTTTTCATTTAGAAAACGAATCACAGACCTGATTTCACACGCAGCGGCATTTTCAGTTATGGCTGACATTACTCTGTGGATGACCCTCGTAAAATTAATAGTGGGTAAGGCACTTGCCAGATAGATTCAAAAAATGTTCAAATGTTTGTATAGCTGTTCATTCAGCACGTTCAAATGATCAAATGCTTGTGAGGCTTATGGGACTTAACTACGGGGTCATCAGCCCCTAAACTTACAAACTACTTATGAACTAGCTAATCCTAAGGACGGCACAAATATCCATGCCCGAGGGGGGATTCGAACCCCCGACCGTAGTGGCCGTGCAGACCGTGACTGGAGCGCCTCAGTCCCCTCGGACACCGCGGCCGGCAGATAGATTCATTGCATCAGTCCTCAGTAAGTGTGGCCCGTCAGCGAAGGAGATAGGTTACAAAACTCTCCAAATTTCTTTTTTCCCCTATTCTGTTCAGCATCTCCTCGATAGTTGTGACGTCAAACCATCTAATATTCAGCATTCTTCTGTAGCACCACACTTCAAAACCTTCATTTTCCTTCTGGTCTAGACTGTTCATCGTCCACGTCACACTCCAGTACAATGTTGTAAATCAGATAAGTGCTCTCGAAAAAAGACTTACTATCTCTTAAATTAATTATTGAAGTTAACTCGTTTTTCTTCTTCAGAAATCCTTTATCCCTGTGCTATTCGGTGTTTTGCATCATCTCTTCTTGGGCCGAAATAACAAAAATGTTCAAATGTTTGTAAATCTGGTCCCTAGGCTTACAAACTACATAAACCAACTTTTGTAAAGAAAACAAATACATCCATGGCTGAGGGAGGACTCGAACTTCCGACGGCGAGCAGTGGCGCCCAAATAACAAATCACATCTACATCTACATCTACTTCCCTCAGAATCGCCTGATTCGATTACATTTCATTAACCTTCTTTTGCTCTTGTTATACCCTCCTTTCGGGACACTGTCCATTCTGTTCCATTGATCTCATAGATCTTTGTTTATCTCACAGAATTTGTGTCATTGGCAAACCGCAAAGATTTTATTTCTTCTTCCTGGACTTTAATTCCGCTTCAAAATGAACAGACTGAACGCTGTCTTAATCCCTTCCCAACCACTACGTCCATTTCATGCCCTTCGATTCCTGTAAGTGCTGTCTGTTTTTCGTACAAGTTGTACATAACTTTTCGTTTCCTTAATGTTTCGTTCTCTTTCCCTGATACCTTCACAATTTGAACCGTGTCTTAAAGTCAACACAGTCAAAACATTTTTCCAAATCTACAATAGCTATAAACGTAGGTTTGCCTTTCATTAATGAATCTTCTAAGATAAGCCATAGGGCTGGTATTGCCTCGCGTGTTCCTTCAATACTCCTAAACCCAAACTCATGATCAACGAGGTTTTCCATTCTTCTGTAAATAATTCGTGTTGTTATTTTCAGTCACGAGTTATCAAACTGATAGTTCTGTAATTTTCACATCCATCTGGGCTTTTTTTTCTTTGGGACTGGAATTGTTTTTTGAAGTCGTCGGGTACTTCGCCTTTCTCTACATCTTGCAGGCCAAGTGCAATACTTTTTTCATGCGTCGCTTTACCAAACACTTTAGAGGCTTTGACAGAATAAATAGCATTCGTAGAATGCTTCTCTTTCTCCGAACGTCTCTTGATTTTTCCTATATCCTATATCTATCCTTCTACTAGTTATGCTTCTACGGCCTTACGTTTGTCCTGTAACCACTCTTGCTTAGAATTTTGGCATTTCCTGTCAACTTCATTTTTTTACTCGTCTGTAGTCCATTACGTGGTTCGTATACTGCATATTCATCTTTTCTCCTTTCATATTTATTTATTTTCGTTACAGCCATCTATGGGTTGCGTTTACACAACATTCCTCACTTTCTAAAGTTCTCTGCCTTCCTCTTTCGACAGTACTCCTTCATCCGTTGGCTCACACGTGCACGTTCTTCTGTCGAGAATGCACTGTTCTTCCTCGTTTTCTTCTCGAAGAAATCCTTCACCTCCGCAATCTTTTTCCTAAAGATCTGCCTGTTCACAGTTTCTTCTTTTGTGATCTCGCATTTTTCTAGGTCCCTGTGCACTTCTTTCACCCATGGAACTTGTGTCATTCTGTTCTCCTGGAAGAGAAGAATCTTGTTGGCGAGCCTCTCTGATCCCATCCTTTTAATATGTCCACAGAAAGACACTCTTCTTTTCTTCATTGTGGTGGTGATATTTTTAAATCGTTGATAAAGTTCTTGATTTGATCTTAGGCGGAACGTAAATACATTTGATATTTTTTTGGGCGCCAGAATCTTTCTTAGGAATTTCCTTTCTTTCTTTTCCATGACTGAAAGTCTTGTCTCATAAGGAAAGTACTTGGGGTCGAACAAACATATATACACCGAAATCGTATGAGAGATAATGTAAAGATCCCTTATTGCACTAGTGATACTCCCGCATCAGCAAAACTCTGCCGGCCGCGGTGGCCGAGGGGACTAAGGCGCTTCAGTCACGGTCTGCACGGCCACTACGGTCGGGGGTTCGAATCCCCCCTCGGGCATGGATATTTGTGCTGTCTTTAGTTGTAGGTAGTTCATAAGTAGTTTGTAAGTTTAGGGACTGATGACCCCGCAGTTAAGTCCCTTAAGCTTAACAAACATTTGAACATTTTGCAAAACTCTGCAGTCGTCCGTTAGAGGCCTCTGCGTGTGCCATGCCGCATTGCACTTTGACCTGTCGGTTCGCCAGTAAGGACGGTGCAGTGTGCTTCCGAAGTTGCGTTTTGTGATGTTATTTGTGTGGTGAAGCGTCAGATGGGGCGGCGATTGCTAATCAATCCTGCTAATGTATTGCGATTAGTTGAGATGAAGTTACGAAGAACCCTTCTTCGTGAAGATGGTATTAGTGTAGAAGATGAATCATTTGTATGCTTTCTCGTATCTGTTACGGTACAGAAAAATGAGCATAAGTTAGATACTGTTGTTACAAACTCATAATAATGATAATAGGAATGATAATGACGAACAACTCATTGCAAGCGGTAGTGCTACGGTAAGTGCGGGAAGAGGCGATGGAAGCAGTTGCAGTGAATTGCAACAGTCTTTCGGGAAGAAAGTTAAAGTTGCAGCTATCATCACGGCTTTTGATGACAATTCGCTAGAGAACATGTACGATGATTATTACTCAAGTTATAGTTAAGATATCTGCATTACGTATGGCGTATACAATTACATCTACACTGCTGTCTAGAGCATAGTTGCAGAGTTTTGCAGAAAAACGACACCCACCAGCACAATGAGATGTACGTAGAGATCCTGTAACCAAACGTTCATACAGATTGTTCGAGCCCATATACTTTCCTTGTCAGGTGCATATAAACATTCAAGTTTGAAGACTGTGTTGTAGTGTTGGAATTTGGGCTGGTGTCACTGTGATTCAGATTTGTATCTCTCCTTTCATAATTTTATGCGATTATTAAATGTGAAATAATTAACAGGAAAATGTGACAACTGCTTGGTCATTCTTACTCGATTTATTATGTCATTCATAAATGGCCGTGGTGTTGTTACATGGCATTATGTTGTTGTGTACTTTGTTATCGTCCACGTAAGAACGTGGGAGTGGCCAACGTAAGTGATTGCGGTATCGGACACCAGCACTGTATACCGGGAACTGCGAGGTTTCCCCATCTCTGGCACGCGCCGGTGGTCAGCGGATAACCTCTGATGACGTCGTGGCCACATTTAGCGAGAGAGCGCCAGTGACTGCTGCGTTATCGTCGAGCAAACAAGTCGCGCTCCCGACGACCCCCCAATCAAACAAGTGGCATCTCGCGAGGAGCCGGCCGTCTCGAGAGGCAGAGCAAACAGGCCGAGGGGACGACAGCAGAGCAAACGCCGACATCTCTCCTGAGGGAGTGGGCGGCTTGTAGGGAGCTGAGTATCTCAGGCCGAGTGGGAGCCATTACAAACACACTCAAGTCCTCGGGGACTGGTGGCTAAACTGATTGCAGGTTGAAATCTCTTCCAAGCTTAGAGCTGATAAATTTGTTTAGACAAGATAATGAGCGCTGTTCATTCTTCTTAGAAAATAATTTCCTAGAACAGATGACTATGCACATGAACTCTACACTCCATTCACTGTAAGGATAAACCTGATGTAAACATTATACTATGTGTTCTTCCGCGTCCGCTGGAATCTCTTTGATTTTCGTGTCACGTGGAGCGGATGCAAAGTTGTGTCGAGTACTGTCAAGTATAACAATGAGTTTGATGTAGTGCCTTACACGCACATCGACTCTTTTTTTTTCTTTTTTCTTTTTACATCGTTTATTACTTTTATTGGTCAGTATTCACAGGTTTTACAGTTATTAATATATTAGCTCTGTTACAGTAATAGCAAACAGTAAGTAAGTTAATGCCTTTTTTGTTCACATTTTACAAGAAGAAGAATAAATTTATACACAAAAAAATAAAATAAAATAAAAAACACTAAGCTGCTCCTTCTTATTTTACATTTTTCCTTTTCAGCGCGTTTTCATAATTCAGGTGTCGCTCCATATATCACATATGTCACAGGTGTTTTGCCCATTTTCTATACAGCCATGTATTTAATATTTGACACGCCACTAGCCTACGGCTATCCTATAAAAATTGTATGAAGTGCATTTTGAAATTTATTCTTGTGATCATCATAATTACACAACTGGACGTACTCAGTTTCCATGTGTGTCATAAACTCTATAATACTGTCACCGCCGAGTTGATTTATGACGTAGCTGTTGTATTGTCCTGTTAGCCACATAATGGCATTAGTTTTCCACTGTGGATGGTAATGTTTGTCTGGTGTGTACAATACTGTTGGTTCAACGCAGTCATCTGAAGTTCTGCTAAAAAGCGCTATATTTTCCCTAATCCATTTCCAAAAATAAACTCGGTCACCACACGTGAATCTGTGTGGCGCAGTGTCTACCAAGTTGCATCTCAGGCAAAGGTCTGAAACACGCGGCCCTATTCTGGGTAATCTTTCATTTGTGCTCACAACATTGTTGACTCTTTTATACAGCGCAGATTTAACTTTGGATGAAAGCACACTGGTGTTGATATTTTTCCATAGTATATCCTTGTCGACGTCATTAAACTTTGATTCTATTTCATTCCTGCCTTCATATTTTTTTCTGTATTTTAAAATATCCTTTGTAGTACAGGACAACAGCTTTACCGACGCACTTAATTTGAACAGCACTGACAAGGCAGCTGATAACTAAAAATTAAGATACTGTCATGTTATGCTTTGTTTATTTGTGTAAGTTTCCTCACAGAGGATGTTCAAACAGTCCACAGCAAACTTCAATGCATATCGCTGTTCCTGTAGATAGACGCCATGTTGCCGTTTGGACCTCAGTTCCTGTTCGCAACACAACGCCTGCCTACAAGAACAGCGGAATGCATTGACGTTGGTGGTGGACTGTTTGAACATCTTCTGTGGGGAAAGATAAATAAACAAATCATAACATAAAAAACATAATTTACTGTCATTTGCACTTTACCCATTCCCAGTTGTTTTCATTGATTCACACGGAAACGGTTAAGAAAAGGGCGTATTTTTATTAGAAGTTGTTTGTTCAGAATCACCAGTAGTATCACCTCTCAAAGCAAGTACCTTTCCTCCTGATTTACTCTGTATATATGCAAACTCGGCTTTCCAGGGTAAATGTTTATTCTAATCTTGTGTTAGTTCATTTCCTTCTCCCTCTTCTCTCCACCCGTCTCCTCCTTCCCCCGTCTGTCTGTCCATCTCCTCCATATTATAAATATGATCTACTGGATAATGGGATGAAGTGGTAAATTCTCTCAGGCTTTTCGTTGATGACATTTTCCTATACAGGGAGGTCGCAATGTTGGTAAATTGCAACTAACTGTAGGAAGGTCCACAAAGGATCGATGCTTGGCAGCATCACCGTAAACAAATGTTTAGTATTCAGCGAAAATAGCCCCGAAGCCGCATTTTTTTATAATAACACGATGCAGATCTATCACCGCATTAATATTCATAAAATATTTGGAAGTATGCGGCGGTGCGGTTATAATGTTGGCACGACTACGTAAAATGAATCGCGGCTAAGGCAGATGCCAGTCAGACTCACTGGAACAATCTTCAGAAACTGTAGTTCATCAAAGTATGAAGTAGGTATTAAAACATTCGTTCCACCAATACTTGAATAATTCTCGTTGCTGTAGGATGAGTACCAGATACGATTGATTTAGGAAAAGAGGAAGTTCAAAGAAGAGCAGCACGCTTCGTTACATGTCCATTTAGAAAGCGCGTAAGTATGAGAAGATGATATGCCACATCCAGTGGCAGACGATGCAAGAGAGACGTTCTGCTCGACTTTGTGCTTTCCTGTTGGTGTTCCTGGAGGGCATGTTTCTAAAAGAGTCATGAAATACGTTGCTTCCTAGCAGCTGCATCTTGAGGAAAGATGTTGAAGATCAAGTTACAGTGATTAGAGTTCAGACGTAAGCTTACCAGCAATAGCGCTTCCCGCTAAGGCTGGTTGCACGCACACCGATTTTGGACGGCCGGATTTTTACCGGTGGAGCGCTGCTTGCACACATGCCGGAATTTTACCGGTCTACGAGCAGTCGCTCCGCTGTCCTGGTCGAGTGAAGTTCGTTCCAAAGATAAATTAATGAATTTCAAATATTTTCCTAATATTATGACAAATATTGCTGACACGAAGTCGCGGTGGAGTAGCCGAGCGGTCTAAAGCACCTCACTGCGGAGCGCGTGGTTGCTCGCCGTCGCAGGTTCGAGTCCTCCCTGCGGCATGGGTGTGTGTGTGTGTGTGTGTGTGTGTGTGTGTGTGTGTGTGTTGTGCTTAGGTTATTTTACCTTAGTTTGTTTGTAAGCTACGGACTGATGACCATGCAGTCTGGTCCGATAGATTTACAAACATTTGAACATTTTTGCTGACATGATACAAAGAATTAATGAATTACAGTATCATACGTTAGTATCAGTTACGAAACGGATATTTCTTTGCTCTCCATTTCCTCAATACCCTCATTCAGTTCACAGACAACTTTTCTCCATGTACCATGTATCTTTAAATGTGTGCAAAGTTTTGTTCCACAGAACCGTTTGTGCTTCCTCTACCGAAATACACATATCGCTTATCTTTTAACCCAGTGCAAACGTATACATAAAATGACTGTATGTATGCGTCAAACAGGCTATTGACCATTTCTGTGCGGATATAGAAAGAAGTTCGATCCCTTGCGGTAATGCAGATAAAGCTACGAGAAAATGGAATAATGGACATTCGTAGTAGGCGATAACCTGATGATTTGGGCAAGACTAGAAACTTGTATGGATAGCCGATCACTCAGAGAGCCAGCCGCCCTCCGTGATAAAAAGAGGAAGATCTCTGGAATATTATAAAACAAAGACACGAACTAACCGAAGCATTGTCAGATTTTCACATTTTCCGCTAGTAGCCTGTTCAAATGTTGCCGCCCCTACCGAGCTCTACAATTCATTTCACAATCGTAATAATTATAATTTTTGTCAATGAAATTAAAGATTTTTGATTTGTGCACTACCGTCCTAATTAAACCACCTATTTTCCGTAATTAGTTGACAGTGAACTAGGGGATCGAAGTGTCACTTCCTAGCTCATTTTTACAACCCAACTATTTGAAATATACAAGACATAGTTTTCGTTTATATCTCTGAGCTAGTAAAAGCACAGTCACATACTACTAATAGTGTGGGGGTAAGGTATGCCTCAATACTTCTTATTCAACAGCTTAATGTACATTCGGTAAACATAATTATAAAACTTTTTTTACACTTACAGTTTACAAATTTTGGCCCCTAAAATCTGTCACCCTAGGTTCCAGCCTATTCAGACTAATGGTAAATGCGCCACTGGCCCGAAGAGGTTTATCATCATCATCATCATCATCATTAGAGACTGATTATGCCTTTCAGCGTTCAGTCTGGAGCATAGTATAACATTGATGCCTTGTCTGATGTTGTGCCTTTTACTTCAAAATCATTGTGCACCGAATCAAAGTACTTTCTTCTTGGTCTACCTCGACTCCTCTTACCCTCCGCTGCCGAGCTCATGAGTCTCTTAGGTAACCTTTCTTCTCCCATGCGTGTAACATGACCCCACCATCTGTCTGTTCGCTCTAACTGCTTCATCTATGGTCTTCAATCCCAGTTTTTCTTTAATTTCCTCATTATGGACACCCTCCTGCCATTGTTCTCATCTATTAGTACCTGCAATCATTTTTGCTACTTTCTTATTTGTAACCTCTACCTTATGGATAAGGTAACCTGTATCCACCCAACTTTCACTCCCATACAAGAAAGTTGGTCGAAAGATAGAGCAGTGAACTGCTAACTTAGTCTTGGTTCTGAATTCCTTCATGCAGAAGAGAGTAGATCTTAGCTGAGCACTCACTGCATTAGCTTCGCTGCACCTCGATTGCAGTTCTTTCACTATATTGCCATCATGTGAGAAAATACATCCTAGGTACTTGAAACTGTCTACCTGTTCTAACTTTGTTTCTCCTATTTGGCACTCAATCTGTTTAAATCTCTTTCCCACAGACATTGCTTTGGAGATGCTGATCTTCACATCATAATCCTTGCACTTCTGATCGAGCTCTGAAATATTAGTTTGCAACCTTTCAATCGAATCTGCCATTTCAACTAAGTCATCCGCATATGCGAGACTGCTTATTTTGTTTTGACATATTTTAATACCGCCCTGCAAGTCTACTGTTTTCAACGTATGATCCATGAATAGTATGAACAACAGTGGTGACAGGTTACAGCCTAACACAAAAAACGGGTTCGAGTTCCAGTCTGGCACAAAATGTCCGCCATTGAATTTACTTGAATTCCGTGAAACAGACAAGAATCAGAAATATTTGTATACCGAACTAATAGCTAAATCAATAGTTTGTATTTGAGTGCTGTATGCGCTACGTCGACTGTAGGCACAGCGAGAACTGTGCAGGGAGGACAGCCGGTACAAATGGGTGCGTGTGCCAGTACTGCACAGCTGCCATTTGACGACTTGCGCCTCTCCACTGTGTGGCCGGCGCCGGCGGCCTGCAGTGGCAGCTGACCGGCTTTTTGCCGGTGCGGTCCGTGGCCGGCCAGTGTGCAAGCTACAGTGCCCACCAATGGTTCACTGCTGGAATGTCGACGGCCGATATTTTACCGGCCGTCCAAAATCGGCGTGTTTGCAATCAGCCTAACCACGCCCGAATTGGGCGGAAAAGGAGGGAATTAACATTGGTACACACATTACCCTCTGCTTCACACCATAAGGCGACTTCCGAAACTTAGACGTACATAACTATATTTTTCAACGTGCCCGATCAAAGTGGCACAGTGGTAAAACATCGTATTTGCATTCGGGAAGACGGTGGTTCAAATCCACCCCAGGCCATTCAAATTTACTTTTTCCTAAATCGTTTGAAAGGGCACGGACGATTTCTTCCCCATCCTTACCTCCCCCCCTCCTCAAAAAAAAAAAATAAAATGAAATAAATAAATAAATCTAATATATAAAGCAGAGTGTCCGTATATTTGTATGTGTTGCATACAAATCTACAGTTTTGTTCCAATATTTATGAAATTTTGCACACGTAAGCTCCAATGCATGAGAACGGTCGCCGTAAAAAGAATTACGTACGATACATAGTTCGCGAGAAATAACGTCATAAACAACGAGATGCGCGGAAAACTGCTACATTTAGCGACAATACTGCTCATTTTCTCCTAAACCAATGGATCGATTTGACCCAAATTTGGTAAACACATTCCTTGCCGTGAGGTACAATTGCAGCAGGGTTAAGAATCATATACGACAGGTGGTTCAAAAGATATTACGTCATAACCAATAGAAATCGCAAAAAATGCCGTATAATGCGGCGAAAAAGGAAAAAAGTTTCTCGCTTACTACTTTTCCGCTGTTTATGGAGTAAAACTACGGCTCTCGGTATGACTTTACAATTTATAAATTGAACACTACAAATTTTACAGACAGTATACACATATATAGTTGAATGTAGCTTCTAAATTGTATCACATTCCGGCACGTAGGTCATGAGCTATGAGCACATAAACAGTAACGTTCCGCTGTTCATTGACTAAAACTACGGCTGTCGTTATGACGTTACAATTTATAATTTTTGCACTAAAAATTGCAGCTGCAGGAAATTTTACAGACAGTATACACGCATATAGTTGAGTGTACCTTCTAAATTGTATCAAAGTACGACACGTAATTAATGACACATGAGCACATAAACAGTAACTTTCACGGAAAACTGCCGCATCACGTACCAAGTTTTAATCTATTACTTCTTTACTACTCATTGTATTCTCAAGAGATTTTACGGTTATACAGCCCTTTTACAAATGAATATACGAAATGGCAGGAATAAATAGATAAATACCCGGGCAACGCCGGGTTTTCAGCTAGTAATAAAATAAAATAAATCTGAGCATGCGTTAAGTCTACGACGACCACGTTGTCGACGGAATGTTAAACCATACTCTTACTTCTTCAAACATTATGGCCGGCCGCGGTGGCCGAGGGGACTGAGGCGCTTCAGTCACGGTCTGCACGGCCACTACGGTCGGGGGTTCGAATCACCCCCTCGGGCATGGATATTTGTGCCGTCCTAGTTCGTCAGTAGTTCATAAGTAGTTTGTAAGTTTAGGGACTGATGACCCCTTAGTTATGTCCCATAAGATTTACAAACAAACAAACAAACATTATGTGCGGTTCATAATGCCCCTGAAAATACATCAATTTCTCTTCTACTTTTTCTGTGAATAGCCCACTTCGTTGTGAATTGTTTCCATGTTATTTCAAAGACAAAATGGTCTTATGTTTCGTTACTACGCAACATATTTCCAATCAAAACAAATAACCACGTGAGTCGTACTTGACCTGCTCCAATAAACTTACTTTTCATAATAGAAATAAAACTACAGCTTTTAAGTGTGGAGTCGGGTATTTGCTTCCGTTATATTAGTCCAGCACTTGCAGCTCTCTGTATTCGCACTGGAAACGGCAGGTAACAAACGGAAGCAGTGGTAAACCTGTACGGCAGTGAGGTTCCCCTCGCCAAGTGTAGTGGACAGGTAGTTAGCGTCACACGGCGACAGGAGATTGCCGCACAGTGGATTCCTTGCTGTGCTAATCCGCTCCTTACGGCCAACTTGCCTGGCTGCTCGTTTTAATTTAATTGCTGCGGAGTTCTGACTTGCCTCGTGACGCCGCCTCTATGTTGCAAGTCGCTGCTGCTCTTGTGGGAAGGCGGAGATGAGTTCCACCACTAAGTGGAATATTGCAACAGCATTTCTCCAAACTCTGCTACAGTACCTTCCGCGTGGTACAGATTTTAGTGTTTCTATGCATTTAGGCAAACGGCGCCTAATGGACACCAATTATATTAAATTCTGTAAAGCAGTACGCAACACAATTTTCTTTTTATGCACCGGAGTTTACTGAGGTATTTGAGTACAAATTAGAACACCTGTTTCCGATAAGTTCTATAACTGCACGAGTTCGTTTGTTCCTGGATAATTGCTGTTTGAGTAATACACAGCGCTCTAAAATTCCCGTAACAAATTTCTAGGATATCAGAGGGAAGGGGAGGGGGCAGTTGAGTAGCCAATATTGTGGTTCGAACTCGTGTCCGTGGTACAAAACAATGAAAAGAAAAGTATATCTGGGTAACTAAGCGACCAAACTGTTCAGGTCATTGATCTCTAGACTTAAACGCTAATGAAGCAAACTTATTTTAAAGACTACAGACACATCCCTGAACAAGGGAGCATCGAACCTCCGGCGGAAGCGGCAGCATTATCCGTCACATGGCGACTCAGACCACACGGCCATCCCCGCGTGGCATCCGTGCTACTGTCGTTTGCCATTGTAGGTATGAAACAGGGTAGTCATGGTGGGGGACGCTCACGTCTGAGGACTGTTCCACCTCTCTGACCAAGTTCGAGCCTCATTCATGTCTGTGAGCAACCTAGTTCGGTACACGTTTGCACAATATATCGCCATGATTGTGTGTGGCGAAGCTCAAGGTAATGGCTGCTCGTCTCGAGTGAACAATAACATCATTCGTACGTACAATTTGTGCTCCAAAGCTGTAGTCGCCACATCTAACTCTACTTGTAGTGGATCAGAATACTGACTATACTATGAAAACGAAATAAAGTGTTTAACTGAAAACAACAGTGTTTGTGAAAATGGTTAAATTTATTTTTTGTTTCTTTTTTTTTATTTGCGATTTGAATTGTAAAACAAGTGATGTACTGGATCTGGCCAAATAAATTACTTGTAAGAGCAATGTTTTCAAACGGCTGTATCATGGAAACAGTACGTCGCAGCATATAGGTTACAGTTAAATATGTTATGTACTTAGTCACACATGTTTGTTAAGCTTACGGGATCTAACTAGGGGATCATCAGTCCCTAAACTTACAAACTACTTATGAACTACCTTATACTGAAGACGACACAAACATACATGCCCGAGGGGGAATTCGAACCCCCGACCGTAGCGGCCGGCTGGAATCTACTTAGACCCCACTACGCATCCTAGGAGTTCGTAAGAGGAATTTTAGAGCACCTGTATAGTATATTTCATTATGAAGACATCATTCTTGTACCTAGAGCGGTATAATATTTTTATTCGATATGCTCGACCGGTTTCGGAAGTTGCTGCCGTCAATAGGAGATCGACAAAATATCATACATCAACAACAACATTTTTTCCTCCATTTGGAGGAATAATTTCAAACTGATGTAAAATGGACAGTTTTCTAGAAGAAGTTGCAATAATTACTGTAAATTTGACGTTGCCATATTCGAAAAAATTTTATCTTATTGTTGTTGATGTATAATATTTCGCTGATCTCCTGTTCATGGGAGCAACTGCAGAAACCGGTCGAGTATAACGAATAAAAATATTATACAGCTTTTAGCACAGAATAATTTTTTTCTAAATACATCGCGGTTGTAGACTGCCGCCTATAAACAACATTATTATTTTTATTATTATTATTCTCAGGATGTGTCCCATCTTTGCAACTAAAAGTGACCGTGTAAACTTTTATATCGTATGATTTTCGCTTTCTTATATTTACGAATCATCCGTAGTCGCCAGTTGTACATTTGTATAACTTGTAATATAGGCCGCAGAATTTGTGTCATTTCTTATGTTTACGTATATAAGCAAATATCCCGTCTCTAATTAGTATGCGTGTACAGAGAAAATCGCTTTATCTGGACATCCTGTATACATAAACTGTACAACCGTAACGTCAGTTGCAATAAGTGTAGGTAAGTGTACATGTTTTGCACAGGAGGTGGCCAGAAGCACAAAAAACACAACGCAGCACCGTGCTTAATACAGCGAAGGAAAACCATTGGCAATCAAAGCTGCTTACAGAGAATCCAGCCCCTGCAATACTTTCACAAGTTCCGGCAACGTTGATGAAGGTTGCAAGGTTCAGATGGAGTTCCGATTCAGTTTCACAAAGAACAACACTCTACGGTATTGGTCCCTTACTCAGCATGCATTTATTACGAATAATCTTTTGCCCATCACAAAGACCAAAGAGGCTGGAAAAAAGCGCAGGCAACTCCTGTATATAAGAAATCCAAACCAATAAAACTACACGAAACTCCTTCCCACAGAGGACTCGCGGGCCCAGTGGGTTCCAAAGTAACAATGGATACGTAGAGTTTCAGAACGACATTCTCAACGTCAATCTTAGCACGAATTTCATCGCTCCTGAAAAACAGCTTGATCTTTTCTCACAATAGATCTTGCGAGCCTTGATGTTACGGAAATGATACAGGATCCGTGACGGGAATCATTACAACAACGGCACTTATCGCTGCGGCGTGGGCTACTTGCGAAACTCCAATCGCCAACATTCTCCTCCGAATGCGAAAATACATTGTTGACTCCCACTTACATACACTTACAGAATAAAATACGAGAAATAAGAGCTCGAACAGAGAGATTCAGGTGTTCTTTCTTCCCGCGCGCTATTCGAGAATGGAATGGGAGATAAATAGTATAATTGTGGTTCGATGAACCCTCTGCCAGGCACTTAAATGTGATTTGCAGAGTATCCCATTTAGATGTAGATGTAGTTGTAGATGACGTGATTGCACAATTGCGTGCGGATACGCGTCAGCCCACACATGTTGATTGTGAAAATTTACAATTTTATTTCAATTTACATTAAAAGAGAAATACTAAAATAGGCTCTAACGTGGAAATTAAGCGTTTCCGGACACATGTCCACGTAACATATTTCTTTGTGTGTGAAAAATGTTTCCTGAAAGTTTGGTCGTATCTTTTTGTAACACCCTGCCTTTGAGGACAGAACTAGACCCGAACAAGGATAGTCAAAGAGAGCTACTGAAATTGGCTAAATCGTTTAAAGACAACAGAAGGGGCCCTAAACCACTTTCCTGGGAAACGCCAGATATCACTTATGTTTTACTTTATGACTATTCGTCAGTTGCTACGTATCGCGTCCTTTCTGGCATGAAATCGTGAATCCAATCGCACAACCTCGGCGAGATTTCTTAAGCATGCAATTTGATTAGAGGCCGCTTGTGAGGAACTGTGTCAAAAACTTTCCGGAAATCAGAAATTATGGAATCGATTTAAGAACCCTTGTCGAAAGCACTCATCACTTCGTCTGAGTAAAAAGCTAGTTGTGTTTCACAATAACGATCCTTTCTGAACCCTTATTGACTAAGCATCAACAGATCGTTCTCTTTGCATAATGTTGGAACAGAGTATATGTTCCAAAATCCTGCTGCAGATCGACCTCAGTGGTATGAGCCTATAATTCTGCAGATCACTCCTGTATTTTTATTTAATATTGAAGTGACCTGTGAAACTTTCCAGTCTACAACTGCACTATTCATGTCAAACTCTTCGTCTCGACTTACCCTACACCACTGCGGTACTTTGTGCACAGTTACCGCTTACACCCAGTATTATTATATTCAGTTCGCACTTTTAATTTCACAATGGCTCTCGCTGTGCTACCGATTCATAATACATGTTGTTGTTCTTGTGGTCTTCATTCCGCAGCAATCCACGTTATCCTGTCCTGTGTAAGCCTCTTTATCTCCGAATAAGAACGGCAACCTACATCATTTTGTATCTGTTTACTGTATTCGTCTCAGTCTCCCTCTACGATTTTTAACCCACGCACTTCCTTCTAAAGCTAAGATGACGATTCCTTGATGACTCAGAATGTGTTCCACCAAACTATCCGTTCTCTTATAAGGAGAGGACGCCTACTCGTCATCGCCGAATTCGTCCAAATTTATGGTACATGTAGGGAGGGCGTGGTGAGGCACGAAAGTGCCCCAAGTGGCAACTCCAGATGGCCAAACAGTTAGGAAATAAAAGGAAGCCATATGCATCATAGGAAGCGGTGTTTGGCCCAGCAGTAAAAGATCGGATTCGTGTTGAAAAGGTCGCGGTTTCAACTCCACCTGCATGTTGTCCCCGTACAGATCGTGAGTACAAGACTAGATTAATTACAGCACGCACGGTGGCATTTAAACATTCTTCCTACGCTCAATACGTGAATGGAATGGGGGGAAAACCTAATAACTGGTAAAGTGGGAGTACCCTCTGCCATGCACTTCACAACGGTTTGCAGAGTACTGATGTAGAGGTAGATGTAGACTGACGTCACAATTAACCACAACATCATATAGGTTATTTTACTAATTTATATAAGCAAAAAAAGATGGGCATTGGATGAAATTAGGGACTACAAACATTTAAAAAGGGACTGTAGCTAACGTGTAGTTGGGGACATCGTGTATGTAAATCGATACTTCCATTCTTTTGCATTGATCAGTTACATGTACCGGAGTGATATTCATCGAAGAAACAGGGGAAGCAGTAATTTTGACCGCATCTCGCGCACGTTATGAACGCCGCCCTTTCGCAGTTACATGGTTCTTTTACTGTCTCCATAGAAAAACAAACTTGATTGACAATTTGAAAACAGCTTCTTTCGTTGCATAGTCCGTTCACAACCCCAAATTTGCAACATAATATGCTTGTTTTAAATAATGACGTCACATGCAGATGTTTTGCACATATAAATACAAAAATCATATATGATGTTGCGATTAATTGTGAAGTCAGTAGTGTACGCATTGCCAAGGAGCAAAAACATATGCCGCCTGGTGGAATCCAACCCGCAAACCTTTTAATAAAAATCCGATCTCTTACCGCTGAGCCAAACACCACTTCTGAAACAGACTCTCTCAGGGGCAGCTGATAAGGTGCATACCGTGACAGATCCGTATAAAACTTCCTTTTATTTCCTAAACGCTTAGCCATCTGGAGTTCCCACTTGGTGCACTTTCATCACTCTCCACGCCCTACCCCCTAAACATATTATAATCCTATACATATTATAAATGCGAAAGTTTGTATGTTTGTTACCGCATCACGCTAAAACTACAGCACTGATTTAGATGAAATTTCATATAGAGATTTCTTATGTCTTGGATTAGGACATAGGCTACTTTTCAAAATGTTTATTACAACTTATTTATTTGAAATATATCCATAGAAATACGTAACGGTTGTAAGAAGCTTCTAATACAACAGCAGAAGAGTATTGTATGTCATGGTTAGCCGCGGGGGTTAACGCGTCAATTAATAGACTTCCGTTATTTTGGGAAATGGTTCGGGTCCTGCTATAGTGAAATTTTTTTTCTTTGTTATTGTTATCTTTTTTACTTTCTAATATACAAAACGATTCTTGGATACTGCCAAAACGGCTTAACTGATATATAATTACATACACAAGAAATCTGAATGTTGGCGTTTATGCCGCATTCATTTTCATTTGTTGTAACAAATGAAGAAGTATGTATATAAATTGAAGACTTTAAATAAAATATGCCCTAAGTACCATGGCAAGAAAAAACATTGACATTTTGTGTCGAATGGGATCTAGATACCAAGGCCTATTTTGTGTACAAAGCGCGAACTGCCACGTATAAATAGCGTACGTAAACTGCAACGAAATTAGTAGCAAATTCACTCAACAAATGGCAGGCGGTACGCTGCAGTTAACATATGAAACGTTATAGATGTTCGAACATTGTGATGTTATCGTAATTCTTTAAAATTGTATTCTCTTTGGATTTCAATGAATAATAGTTTCTTTGGTGATTTCGATTATTTATAGCATTCGAACGTTTGCATTTAGTTCTTTTGTTGGTTCGCTTTGCATTTGTAGGATCTCAACAGTTCGTTTCTCCGTTAGATGTCTTTTTTATCTCTTTACTTTTCTCCGTTAGGTTTGTTGTTTATTTCGTTACATTTCTCCGTTAGGTTTGCTGTTTATTTTGTTCCTTTACTTGGCATTTGTTTTCGATTACTGTATTGTTGTTACTGTAGTTACTTACTGTCAGGGGTGCCATGCTACAAGTTGGAGCTGAAGGTGGGTGTGCCTGTTTTATTGATGCGTAACTTTGATGCACCGCGATTATGCAATGGCACCACGTTACGCATCACGGACCTGAGAAGCAATATCGTGCAGGCCACCATCATCACCGGTGGAGCCAAGAGAGAGACTGTATTAATACCACCAATTCCTATCATCCCAACAAACTTGCCATTCCAGGTTAACCGGTTACAGTTCCCATTGAAAGTGGCCTTCTCGATTACTATAAACAAGAGTCAAGGACAAACATTAGAAGTGGCAGATATTCATGTGGCCACCCCATGTTTCTCGCACGGACAGTTCTACGTAGGCTGCTCCCGTGTATCTAGAGCTAGAAATCTCTACGTATACTCGGAGAACAAGAAGTCTCTAAACGTCGTTTACAGGGACGTATTGCAATAGATTTTTGGCTTTCCATCCGTTCCAAGACAATTATATATTCCGTGCTAACAATGTCGCAAACAGTCATATAGTTATTTATGCCCTTTTTGCGACTTTAATGTCTGACTATTGAACCGCGGGTAACACCGCGGGGAGCAGCTAGTGTACCATAAATTTGGACGAATTCGACGATGACGAGTAAGGCGTCCTCTCCTTGTTAGAATAAACTCCTTTTCTTCCCAATTCCGTTGAGCACCTCCTCAACAGTTACGTGATCAACCCACCTAATATCCATAATATAAGAGGAGCAAAACTGCCTTAGCTGAGTGTGTCTCCTGAGACAGTGGGTGTTGTTGTTGTTGTTGCAGGAAGAACAGCCGCCATGTCCCGAGCCCTGCTGCTGGTGTGTCCCGCTCTCGTCCTGCTGGCGTGTCTTCAGCTCGCCGCAGCCGATGACGTCATCATGGAGAAGAGGGTAAGTCGCCAAGATGAACCATCATAGAGCAGGGGGAACAACACAATAGCTTTGCGGATAAGAATAAAACAAGGAAAATGTTGATGCCAAGTCCCTACCCGTACAGTTACTAAAAGTAACTAGACCGCTTACTGGTGCCAGTGTAGCAATCCCAATTGAAAGCTGCCATTTGGTTGGAAATAGTGTGTTGGCAACAAGTAAATTATGTCGCTTATTTGATAAAACATGGCATACGCCTTGACTTAACAGATACAAATAGCGTTTGTGAGGATTCCGTATGCTTGTTCTTGGGGGAAAAAGCATGAAAATGAAGTCGTAAGTGGTAGTTATGTTGGTGATTACAGTTATTAAGTCCAATCTAGATGAAGAAAAAATACCATAAAATTACAGTATGGAAAGGAAGGCAAATAAAAGTATCCCAAAAAATAGAGACTTAAAAATTATCGCAAAAGACATGCAAATTATACAAACAAATTGAAACTGATCACGAATTGCAACTGAACACCTAAGTGATAAAATTTTACTGTCTGCTACTTTATAAGTTTTGTGCAACTATATTTAATCGGTATCCCTACCCGTACAGTTACTAAAAGTAACTACACCGCTTACTGGTGCTAGTGTAGCAATCCCATATTTAAAGCCGCCGTTTGGTTGGAAATAGTGTGTTGGCACCAAGTAAATTATGTCGCTTATTTGATAAAACATTGCATACACCTTGACTTAACAGATACAAATAGCGTTTGTGAGGATTCCGTATGCTTCTTCTTGGGGAAAAAAAGCATTAAAATGAAGTAGTATGTGGTAGTTACGTTGGTGATTACAGTTATTAAGTCGAAGCTAGATGAAGAAAAAATACCATAAAATTACGGTATGGAAAGGAAGGCAAATAGAAGTATCCCAAAAAATAGAGACTTAAAAATTATCGCAAAAGACCTGCAAATTATGCCAACAAATTGAAACTGAACACTAATTGAAACGGAACACCTAAGTGATAAAATCTTACTATCTGCTACTTTATAAGCTTCATATAACTCTGTTTAATCGATATGGGAAAATTATGTGATAACTTGACGCATTTTCGCTACTACTCGTTAGAAAAGGACCCTACATTTCTGAATAGTTTCGGTACTTCTAATTTCCCTTCTTTTGACGTAGAAGTAATACAGAGTAATAGAAACTACATTTGAGAACAGGTTACACAGCACGAATTATGCAATGAAAATCATTTGATTTTCTTCGTCGGTTTGTTTTTGTTGTTTCACCCTCTTCGCCGCAGTTTGACATGTCGAGTCTAGTCTAACACACCGAGACTAACGTATATATTTGTGGTATACACTTTTAGTTATGTATTTATACTAATAATTGATTTACATCACATAATTTTCAAAAAAAAAAAAAAAGTAAGTACGTTTTGCATATAGTGCGTTTGCTCTCTTTGTGAGTATTTTGATATAAATATTTATACATCCGATGTGTAATGTAATTTGCCATATATCTGAAGATGATGATTCGAAACGCGTAATGATAAAAATAAAATATATGCGACCAAGACATTCTAAGAAATTTTATTGCAGATTAAGGACGTTGAGCAGAGGGTTAGGACTGTTAATCGTGCGTCAAATGGCTACGTTCTCAGTAGAAGAAGAAAGTAAAATCATTCGTTTCGTCCATTCCCATGGTGTGCCACCAAATGGAATTCTACGCCAGTTGAGTGAAACACGTGGTGATGGTGTTACGGATGTGTCCAATGTGCGTTCTTGGGTGCTACAAACTCGATCATTACGAAGAACTTGACATTTTCGTACACAAAACTAAAGAACGACAGAACACACTAAATGAAAAAGTTTTGATAGTGGCAACGAACTTCCTTAAGATCTTCACAAATATAATGTATGATGTACCATAATGTTTTCCACTTTGTACTTTATGGAGAACTTAAGCATACTGTCTCAAAAGGTCCATACAGGAAAAAAAATGATTAATGCATGATGGTGTACATACTGTAATTTTATTCTTTTATTGTTGTTTGTGTCTTTAATATTTGAATATGAAAACAAGAGTCAAGTTTATTTTATTTTATAAAGCTGACCAATGTCAATCTTACAACAGATCACCACCAGACCAATTTGTCAAGGCGCCAACTTGAAACAAATCGGTCTGATGAAGATAAAATAAAGTGTATAATTTCAGCAAACTTGACTATTTTATTAAATATTTTTTTTTTCTTTAGTTTATTGTTTTTCCAAAAGGAAATAATGTTTTAAAAGTACATTATGTCCAATATTTATTAATTTGCAGTATTCACATTTTAATAAACTACTGTTAAGAACAAAATAAGTTCATATGGTCCACAGAGTTTGCTATTAATATATCATCTCTGAGACAATGCACTTCCTCTTTGAATTCAGTGCTTTGATTTGGTTAGATTAGTTCATGTCCAGTGAGTCTCAAATGTTCAAATGTTTGCACAGCTTATGGGACTTAACTACGCGGTCATCAGTCCCTAATCGTACAAACTACTTATGAACTAGCTTATACTAAAGATGGCACAAACGTCCATGCCCGAGGGGGGTTCGAACCACCGACCGCAGAGGCCGTGCAGACCGTGACTTGCACGCCGCAGACCGCTCGGCCACCGTGGCCGGCCCAGTGAGTCTATTTAAGTGAAATGTACGAGGAGTGTTTTTTAAAGAGGCACGTTGTACCAGTTTTTGAATACCCTCCTCATACAAGTCTGCCGCCTGACTTGTTAACCACTGCATCACAACTGTTTTGACTTCGTCATCGTCTTGCTCGGTCACAGTGCCATACAAAGCACTACGAGAAACATTAGGAAAGTCATCCTGCAACGAGAAAAACGTAAAGCGTCTGTTTTCTCTCACCTAAAAAATACGCCTCGTGTATGTAATACATAAAGCAGAGTGTCCGTATGTTTGTGTGTATGTGTTGCATACACATGTACAGTTTTGTTCAAATCATTGTGAAATTTTTTTACGTGTAAGCTTCAATCCCTGAGGACGGTCGCCGTAAGTATAAGAATCACGTAAGATACATAGTTAACGAGATATGGCGTCATAAACAATGAAATGTGTGAAAAACTGGTGCATTTAGCGACAATGATGCTTATTTTCTCCTAACCTACAGACCCGATTTCAACCAAATTCGGTACACACATTCCTTACCGTGAGGTAATTACAACTGCAGGGTAAGAACCACGAACGACCCATGGTTCAGAAGATATGATGTCATAAACAATGGAAATCGCAAAAAAACTGCCACATACTGCGGCGATTATAAATACGCTATATGAGAATGAGAGTACTGAGGAACTTGCAACAAACGTAAAATATAATTTCAAATCTTTATTAAACTTTTTCGTGCTGATAACCATAACAAAATGATGAAAGTAAATAACTTTCTCGCTTTCTTCTTTTCTGCTGTTTATGGAGTTAAACTACGGCATTCGGCAGTATGTTACAATTTATAATTTCTACACTACAAATTGCTACAAATTGTAGTCGCAGGAAATTTTACAGACAGTATACACACATGTAGTTGAATGACCATTCTAAATTACATCACAGTACGACACATAGATCATGAGATATGAGCACATAAACAGTAACGCTCATGGAAAAACCGTCGCATCACGCACCAAGTTTTAATCTATTATTTATTTACTACTAATTGTATTCCCAAGAGATTTTACAGACTTACAGCCCTTACACAAATGAATATATACCTGAAAAATATCAGGAATTAATAAATAAATACCCGAGCAACACCGGGTTTTCAGCTAGTTCATGATAAAGTTCATAGTTCTGTTCACTGGAACAAATTGTAAAAAAAAAATCATTATTTACAATTGTAATGTTATATAAGGAACTCATAGTTAAGTGGGGCGATCTATAATTGTTTAATAATGATTATGCAGCCAAGATCGCATTTTTCATTTATTATGTGAACGGTTTCCCGCCAGCCAGTTAGTGTAATACTGGACTCCAAGTAGTATTGTACTTAGACTTTGAAACCGTTAGAAGATGGATATATATTTTTTTTACTTGTGACTACCAATTTTACGTTTAACGATGCCTCAACCTGGATGTACTCTTTTAGTATATAAAAATGTAGTGAAATTATGTAAATTACGACAGGTCTGAAGATGGCGTCGAGTACGCCGAAACCGGTCACATAATAAATGAAAAATGCGATCTTGGCTGCATAATCATTATTAAATTGTAATGTTAGTGCTATATTATAATTATAATGCGTGTCATACGCGTGTGTAGCAAGATGAAGACACATAAAACAACAAAATGTTCAAATGTTTGTATAGTCTATGGGACTTAACTACGGGGTCATCAGTCCCTAAACTTACAAACTACTTATGAACTACCTACAACTAAGGACGGCACAAATATCCATGCCCGAGGGGGGATTCGAACCCCCGACCGTAGTGGCCGTGCAGACCGTGACTGATGCGCCTCAGTCCCCTCGGCCACCGCGGCCGGCCATAAAACAACAGGCTGTAACAAGCTAGCAGTAATGTAAACGAAAACATGTTCTGCCTGAAGATGAGAGTGTAAACCCTCGAAACTTGTCGTGATACAGATAATTATTTTTTGAACTTTCATTATCAAGGTGTGACGCTTTTCATTTCCGTCCGTGTGTCGCAGTGCGCATATTGGGGGCGTTGTGAGGGCAGTTGGTGCCGCAGAAAGGGAAATGCTGGCGACGGCAGGGCCAGAGGAGGGGTGTTGAGATTGAAGCTGGTGGTCCAGACGGTGGTGGCGGTGGTAGTGTGGGAGCGCGCCACCAGGTGCGCGGGCACGCGCCGCGACCGCAGCGCGCCGGTGGCCACACGGCCACAAGGGACTTAACGCAGTTTGCCCGCGGCCGCCCGCCACCGGCACAAAGCCATTCCACACAGGACACGCCACGGGCACACTCTCATCCCGACCATCGACGTGTACGCCTCTGCCGCTCACATCCCCAACACAACGGTTTATGAGGTCGTCACTTGTGCGAATTTCAATGGCCTCTCTAACGACGCAGTCCCAGTAACTCGACATCTGTACCAGAATCCTAGTGCGTTCATACTCCATCCCGTGATTCTCCTGAGCGCGGACCACGGAGGGGGGGCTCCGCGGGCGGAGGGTATTTAATAGAGGTCTGCACGTCGCTCGGTTGCTCGCTCGAATCGCGTGATACACGTCGTTCTATGACAGTCCGGCAGGTGTCGGTACTGCAGCTTGCGGCAAGGCGTGTGGCTGCGCTCGACTTCCTCCACGCTCGTTCGAGCAGCGCACGCTCGACCGGTCCGACCGTCCACACTGCCCGCTCGCCACTCGGTCGCCCACCGCAGCGCCACTCGAGTCCGAGGCGAGTGTCGGAAGCGAACTAGACGCCACAGAATAAATCCCGACTGCGAAATTTGGAATTGTTTCCTTTCCCGGGTGCTTCGAAAGCTGTTCTCTCGATCCACTTGAACTAGCTATTCCGTTACGCATTTTGGACTTTACCATACAAGTTATTATACGTGATTAACATAAAGTTTCTGTGCTAAGATCATTTACTAAATAAGTTATCCATGATCTTTCTTTCATTCTTGTTCCCATTTTGTGGACTGTTAGTGCCTGTTTAGTGGTAGGTGTTAATTGCCGTCTTAACGAGGAAATGATTGCATTTAATGTCCATTCCTATCATCACTCTCAGGTCCTGGAATACTTTGTGCGTCTTTTATATTGATATTAAATACTCCTTTATTGATGTACACCCGTTAGGTTAGGTTTATGCTTCTCTCTGTCTCTGTTGCACCCCGTTAACACATATTCCCGTAGCATTTTGGCACTGTGCGTGGTTGCTGCGCCTCTACCTTTTCCAAGTTAGTCCTTAACGGGAATTTTTTCAATTGCAACATTCATATAACCCCACTGCCACTGCCGTCTTTCTTATCTACATATTAAAGAACGCATGCAAGCTTTTGTACAATATATAGGATCCGCCCTTTCTTCCGTCGTCAGGGTCATATGCTGGTCTAATGATCATATATCCTGTACCTGTTTTAAATTCTCATATTCCAATTGTTTAGTTTACACAGCTGTACGAATATATGATGCTCCTTGTGTTTCAGTGATATCTGTTTTATATTTATTTAGGGCTGCCTGAAGAATGTAATGCCGGCCTCGGTGGCCGAGAAGACTGAGGCGCTTCAGTCACGGTCTGCACGGCCACTACGTTCGGGGGTTTGAATCCCCCCTCGGGCATGGATATTTGTGCCGTCCTAGTTCGTAAGTAGTTCATAAGTAGTTTGTAAGTTTAGGGACTGATGACCCCGTAGTTAAGTCCCAAAAGCCTTACAAACATTTGAACATTTGAAGAATGTAACCTGGGAGCACAAGCCAAAAGAATGAACTGTATGTTTTACGAATGGCGGGATAAGAGATCGGCCTAGGTACGTTGCAGGGAAGTGACAATTAGGGAAGCAGCTACCCTTAAAGTGACCAGTTTTTTGGGCTCAAAAAATTGTTTTGATTTAATCGAAGTTGCATCTATGAAATATGTCTTTTATCAAAAGATACTTTCATACCAAAAAACATTAAAATTGCTTCACTAAGCAATTTGCCAGCCACCGGGCTAGAACCCAAGTACACTCAACTATAAAAGGGCTCGGCCTACACAAATCCGCTGGCCCTGATGGCATCAGGCCACCTCAACTCAAAAATCACCCACCCTCAGCAATACAAACCCTTACCAAAATATACAATTCCTGTCTCAAACACACATATTTCCCATCTTCCTGGAAAACTGCAAAAGTCATTACCATTCCAAAACCTGATAAAAATCCACTCTTCCCTCAGAACCATAGACCCATCTCCCTCCTAAGCATACTTGGCAAATGCCTAGAACGCCTAATCCTCACGCCACTGCAAGTCTTCCTCCAAGAGACAAACACCATAATCCCAGAGCAGTTCGGCTTTCGTGCCGGGCATGGCACAATAACCTAAGCCACCCGAGTAGTTGAGCACATCTGCAAGGCAAAGGCTGAAGGACTAAGCACAGGGGCAGTCTTTTTAGACATCGAAAAGGCGTTTGACAAGGTCTGATATACAAGCTCCACCAGTATGACTGCCCAAATCACCTGCTAAAAATCCTCGCTTCCTTTCTAACGAACAGGAAATTTTATGTTAGTCTAGAGAAACATAAGAGTAGTATTAAGTCAATTGAGGCTGGGGTACCCCAGGGATCTATCTTGGGACCTATCTTGTATAGTGTCTACACCAACGACATCCCAAAATCTCCCAGCACTCATCTTGCACTCTTTGCAGATGACACTGCTATATATGCAAGTCACCCGAATCCCAAGTACATTGTCCCCAACATTCAAAGGCACCTAGACAGAATTACACAGTGGTGCAATTTATGGAAAATCAAGATAAATCCAACTAAGTGCCACGCAATCATGTTCACCACCAGAAGGAGACCTCCAGACCGCCAACTAACCATTGAGGGTAGGGACCTCCCCTGGTGCGACACAGTTAAATACCTAGGCCTAAAAATCGACAGAAAACTCACATGGAACGCTCATATTACAGATGCAAGTAATCGGGGTTCCGGCTGCATCTTTCAACTATACCCGCTGCTCACATGCAACGGACTAACCACCAAATTAAAGTTAAGAATCTGGAAGATGGTGGTCCTTCCTAAAATACTCTATGGCTGTGAGATCTTCGGCACAGCCGCAGATACTCACATAAACAAGCTGCAGGTAGTGCAGAACAAGGCACTGCGTATAATAACAGACGCTCCCTGGTTCGTCCGGAACTCCGACGTACACAGGGACACAAAACACCACACATTTCAACAATCATAAAAAAACGCACACAAGCACTTTACACTAACACCGAAAACTCACCACACAACCTAATAGCAACACTGGGCACCGACCCATTCCACATTAACTACAAGCACCCAAGGAACATAATAACCCGACAGTACAGGGTATAAAACACACAATACACAACAACACATGAACAAACAAACCCCAACATGTTAACTAGACTAACTCAGACAGAAGGCATTAAGGCAACGACCTCCGGACCTTCAGTACACATGGACTTGAGTCCAGACATGACATCCACATGGCTAGAACCCAATTCCCTTTGAGCCGCCGTAGCGTGCGTATCTCCGTGTCTGAACGTTTCCAGGAGCTCAGTCCGTCAATTCACCTGATGATGGCGACATGTATGATCTCCGAAATATTGTGCCTGTTGGACACTGTAGACCGGCAGTACACCCGTGGATATTTTGATTAACATTAACAGGATCTTTTAGCAGTGTAGGAAACACACAGGGGGTAAGTAACCGAAGACTAAAAACGTAAGGGATGAAAATGGTAGCAGAACGCTCTCAACAACAACTGGTAGTGGGAGGACTGCGTACTTCATAAGAGAATGATCCCGACACATCGTCCACAGTAGAGGGCCTTCACTGCAATGGTTTTGAACGTGTCCTAGGATTATAACGGTTCGATTGCTACGCGTACAGTGTTGTGTCGTTTCCAAGCCAATCACTGTGGTCCCGGGATGGAGTAGCAGCCCCGTAACGTGTAGGTCGTGGGTTCGTGTGTTCTTTGACGTCATTCTGTTCTACGTATTATTTCTCTTAACCCAAACTGTCTTTGAGAAACACGTTCGAAAGAAATCAGTCATTTATTTAGAATATTTTAACAGGAACTTAAAATGTTACATGATGTCTTTCTCAACATCCATCTAATCGTCTTCTAATCAGTTTCCGCATGGTCTCGTATTTCTTTCAGAAAAAATATTAATTTGAATTTTTTACTGCAGGCAGCCATAACGTAACATGTACTATCAACATTATCCAGCTAGATTATCAGAATTTTCGTGAAACACTAAAAATAAATATATCCATTAATAAAGTAGCTTTGCCACCACAAGAACACGCCAAACTTTCGCATCGTTATTGACGCTACTCTGTCATTATCACGGAGTAATTTTTATACCGAGTAGCCGAATGTAAACTAAAGATACACTTTTGTTGTCAACGATACCACTAAATATATAGTTTATTAGAACATTAAATAGATTTCACATGACTCGAACGCCCTTTGCAGTTCCTCTTTTGGCACCATTATTTCTACTGACTTTTCAATAAAGTTTAAAATATTATGGTAACAACAGACTTTCTTGCTATTTTAAACGCAATTGCTTTAAAAAATATGTATTAATTGCTTTCGCAGTTGGAATTTCTCAAAAATATTAATGACGTTATTTTCTTGTTGCAGGATATGGATTCGCCGTTCCTCGATCGACTGTTTGAATCGAAAATGAAGAGACCATTCTGCAACGCTTTCACTGGTAAGTATTCTGCTCCCTAAAATCAGTACCTTACTACTTTTTAAATTTACGAAACATAAACAGTCTCATTCTGTTCGTCTTATATCTTTCCGACTTTCACAATTTTCTTTATCGGCAAAGGAGAGCACCTATTTGTGCCCTTTGTTTTATATATGTAGTCAACATCACTCACACTACCGGTAGCTATAGTGTAGTGCAATACATTTCAGACCGAAAAAATGATCAGGTCCGTCATTGAGTTCGCAAGCAATCAATCCAATAATCATAGAATGTAGGCTTTCACGGCCGGCGTCTTCATTAATTAAAACTTCCGGGCTAAGTTGCGTGGTAGGACAAGAGCAGTGACGCACTAGGAGGCTCCAAGTTTCCTGCTAGCTCCACAACATCAATGGAGCTTAATTTCCTAAAGGTGGTCTAAAATAAGACCGAAACTAGTCGAAAAACAATTTTTTTGCACTCTAGCCTCCTCAGACCCTGCGCCCCTGTAGGGGACATAAAATAAAATAAATCTGGCGACAATATTAAAGTGTTGGTCGTAGTGCTAGGCATCTCAATGCACAAATGGAAGGTGCCAGCACATCTTGGAATTGGAGAAGACACACTACCTTGTCACGTATTCACTCTGCAGCAGTGCTAAAGTGGCTGACAGAATGAGAAGTCGGTTTGTGGCTATGTGAGCACTCAAATTTCCATGGACCTCTTTAGTCAATGTAAAATCTGCCTATACTATCAATAACATAAATAAATAAAAGCATATTAACGTAAACTGCACACCACATACTGACAGATGTGGTACCTAGTGTCCTGATGTTTTTGAAGATAATAAAGAGTCAGAAGTTTTTAAAATATTTCTGAGGCCTTTTTGGAACATTATTAATCATGAAATACAAACAAAATGCAAAAATATTGAAAAAAAATTTCACAGCATTGAGGAGGCTAGACTGTTAAAGTTAAAGAAAAGTGCTGTTCCCCATAAGTGGAACAAAAATGTTTCCAAAAATATGTTTTGTACAAATATTAATTTCGGAAGAGTTTCTCAACACTTTACGTCTTTGCTTGAGTACCTGCTGTATTCTCCAATGTGTGGATATTTTATAGCATCAAAAAATGAAACAAGGTCTGCCTTGAACGACTAATGTTAAAAATCGACTGTGAAAATGAAATATCTTATCAGATACATAACTGTAAAATAGCGTCTTACATTTAGAATACAGCAACCAGCCACTACCAAATTGTATCTAGCGCGAATATTAGCATTTTTAATGCTGTAAGCCAAATACTTTACATCAGTGTGAAATGCTCAAAAGTCAGCAACTATCGTCATAGAGGGTTCAACTTCACAATGTGCATCCAGTGTGGCATGTGGCATGTGGCATTCCTATATGGAACTATACACAGTTGTGTTAACACCTTTCAGTTTTATACGGTCGGGCCCGGTGGTCTTGGGGTAAAGTGCTCGACTGGAAACCGAAGGGTCGCGGGTTCGTAACCCGGTCGGACTTCGGATTTTTTCAGTCTGCACTTTAACCCATCCTTCACTTCTCAACGATGTGAGGAGTCACCAGAAACGACACGTGGTTCGGATTCCACGTTAAGCTGTAGGACCCCTTTCACCGGTTGAATAACTGGTGTAGGCTAGGGACACGCAAGTCGCCGAAGTGGCGTCCAATTTTTAGACTTGCACCAGGCCAATGAGCCACACGAAATTATTATTCTTAGTTTTATACCGATATCTAAAGCAGATGACCTTTAAATCCTTTGTTACAAGTTGCTAATATTAATCTCATGAACAAACATTCGAATTGCAGTGAGACAACTGATCTCTTGCCCTTAACAGTCATTTACACAATCATAAAATGAAACTTTTTTAACTTCCTGTCCACCAATACTGCTAAAGTAGCTCTTTTTTTTAAGAGTAACAAGTATTGTAAAAACCTGTTATTCATTTCATTCAATCATGTATCGTCTTGACTAACAGCCTGTTAAGCAAGAGTAACTATCTCTTAACACAAGTAGTAGGGCTACTTGTATTCATGAGAAATATAAATGGGAAGAGAGGCTTCGTTCTTTTTATTCCTTTCTTAAATCGATTTGTGCAGTTAAACGTTGAGCAGCCCTTCACCATCGTGCCTCGTGTACACTGCAATAGTCAAACAGTACAGGCGTGACTATGAATTGAGAACACATGGTATCCCAGCTATCTTGTCCACCCAAAATATCTCTGGAACAATAACAACTATTGGAAAACGACTTTCACCGGTATCAATGAACGGCTGGGGCCCATGAAAGTACATATTTGGAAACATTCTAAAACGAAAGCAAATGTGTTTTTTAACACAAACTTATGTTTTTTTTTTAATGGACACCCTATATTTTTTCTTCGGCAATCTAAAGCATGGCATGACAAATCACATAAACAATGGCGTTGATTGCATCGCAATATTCCAATTACAACCCGAGATATTGCGACGCGAAGTTGACGCTTGAAATACGCGAAACGCGCGGCTAGCGCACGTCCTGAGCAGCATGGGGTTCTCGCCTGAGTCTCAGGACGTGAGCTAGCCGCGCGTTTCGCGCATTTCAAGCGTCAACTTCGCGTCGCAATATCTCGGGCAGTAATTGGAATATTGCGATGCAATCAACGCCATTGTTTATGTGATTTGTCATGCTATAGATTGCTGAAGAAAAAATATAGGGTGTCCATTTAAAAAAAAAAAAAACATAATTTTGCGTTAAAAAACACATTTGCTTTCGTTTTAGAATGTTTCCAAATATGTCCATTCATGGGCCCCAGCCGTACATTGATACCGGTGAAAGTCGTTTTCCAATAGCTGTTATTGTTCCAGAGATTTTTTGAGTGGACCAGATAGCTGGGACACCCCGTATATACCTCAGTAGCTATATAATACACGATTTATCTCCAAACAACACTTGTATTTATCTGACGCTTACCACTATGATGGCGGCCGGCCGAAGGTTGTAATTAGCCCGCGACAGCAGCGCCGTTAGGGAGTCTAGGTGTTTGGGCGCAGGTGACGGGAGCGGCTGTCGTGTTGCAGGGTGCGGCAAGAAGCGGTCTGACGAGAGCGTGAGCACGCTGCTGGAGATGAACTCGGAGCCCGCCGTGGCAGACCTGAGCCGGCAGATCCTGTCCGAGGCCAAGCTGTGGGAGGCCATCCAGGAGGCGCGAGCTGAGCTCATGGCCCGCCGCCGCCAGCACGAGGTAAGCGTTACTGCTCTACTTCTAGCCGGATTCCTGAAAAATACAATTAGCAACACTGGTGTTGTTAAATCTACATCTACATCTACACACATACTCCGCAATTCACCGTAAGGTGCGTGGCGGAGGGTACACTGTACCACTACTAGGCATTTCCTTTCCTATTCCACTCCCAAATTGAACGAGGAAAAAAATAATGCCTATATGCCTCCGTACGAGCCCTAATTTCTCTTATCTTGTCTTTGTGATCTTTACGCGAAATGTAAGTAGGCGGCAGCAAGATCGTATTACACTCAGCTTCAAATTCCGGCCCTCTAAATTTCCTCAACAGAAATTCACGAAAAGAACGTCGTCTTTCCTCCAGCGATCTCCAATTGAGTTGCTGGAGCATTTCCGTGACACTCGCGCTTTGGTCGAACTTACCAGTAACAAGCCTAGCTGCTCGCCTCTGAACTGCTTCTATGTCTTCCTTTAAACTGATCTGCTGCGGGTCCCAAACACTTGAGCAATACTCAAGACATGGTCGTACAAGCGTTTTATATGCGGTCTCCTTTACAGATGAAGTACGTCTTCCCAAAACTGTCTCAATAAACCGAAGTCGGCTGTCCGCCTTACAACTGTCCTTACATGTCCGTTCCATGTCGTATCGCTCTGCAGTGTTACGCCTAGATATTTGAACGACGCGACAGCATCAAGAAGCTCACTACTAATGCTGTATTCGAACATTATAGGATTGTTTTTCCTACCTTACATTTTTCTACATTGAGAGCTAGCTGCCATTCTTCGCACCAACTAGAAATTTTGTCTAAGTCTCTGAACTGCTTCTATGTCTTCCTTTAAACTGATCTGCTGCGGATCCCAAACACTTGAGCAATACTCAAGACATGGTCGTACAAGCGTTTTATATGCGGTCTCCTTTACAGATGAAGTACGTCTTCCCAAAACTGTCTCAATAAAACGAAGTCGGCTGTCCGCCTTACAACTGTCCTTACATGTCCGTTCCATGTCGTATCGCTCTGCAGTGTTACGCCTAGATATTTGAACGACGCGACAGCATCAAGAAGCTCACTACTAATGCTGTATTCGAACATTATAGGATTGTTTTTCCTACCTTACATTTTTCTACATTGAGAGCTAGCTGCCATTCTTCGCACCAACTAGAAATTTTGTCTAAGTCATCCTGTATCCTATTACAGTCAGTTACAGACGACACCCTCCCATACACCACAGCATCATCAGCAAACAGCCGCAAATTACAACTTACTCTGTTCATCAGATCATTTATATAGATAGAAAATAATAGCGGTCCTATCACACTCACCTGGGGCACGCCTGACGATACATTCGTCTCTGATGAACACTCGCCGTCGAGAACAACGTACTGCGTTCTATTACTTAGGAAGTCTTCCAGCCAGTCACAAATCTGTGAACCTATTCCATAAGCTCGTATCTTCGTTAGCAGTCTGCAGTGTGGTACCGCGTCGAATGCCTTTTTGAAATCGAGAAAAACACAATCCGCCTGTTGCCCTTCGTCCATCGCTCGCAAGATGTCATGTGAGAAAAGGGCAAGCTGAGTTTCACATGAACTAACAAACTATTCTCAACAAATTAAATATTGTTCAACTGGTACTGTGCATTTAGTAAATCTTTAGTTTTCAATCATTTTTGAATGTATTACAGGTAAAAAAAAAAAAAAAAAAAAAAAAAAAAAAAAAAAAAAAAAAAAAAAAACAATGGATAAGGAAGTATGTGGCTGGGCGGCGACATGGTTTGGTTTGGTGACTGGGGCGACAGTTGTGTTGACTTCGTTTTATATTAGGGTTTTAACTTTGCGACTTTTAAGCTGTAGATCACGTCTTGATTGTCACAGTTATATTGGATGTATAGGTTCAAAATTCTATGTCACCTCAGTACGAAAATTAAGTTGGTAGACCTGGTACTTCTTCGCAGTTAATAAAATTTACATCTTTGTTGAATTTTTCAATGTAAATATTGGTACAGGATTTTATTTAAATCTTCAATGTTTGAGCATGAAAATCCGTTTCTCAGGGGCTGATATTCAATAAACCAAAGAATAAAAATTCGAATCATTCAGTCCCGGTATTTCAGATAATTTGACGCCCATCACAAAAATAATGTTTTTTGCTTGATCTTTTTCCTTGATAGAATTATTATTTATAAAATTTCACAGTAAGTTTCTCCTGACCACTGCTGTTAGATATATTCCTTCACTTTTAAAATATGCTGTGACAATATTAGGGAACTAAATACTGGAATAACTATTTAAGATTTTTTTTAAGCTTCATAGATTCTCTATTCTGAAATCAATAGTTACATTCACTACACTTTCACCGTACACACTTTATAAGTTCACAATTCGTTATTATTTTTGTCAAAGTTTGATTGTATTAATCTCTCTGCAATGTTCATCAGTTTATTACGGGAGGCAGAAGTTTCTAATTCTTCCGTCCTAGCCTATCGCGATCAAAGTCCAAAGATAATGTTCGCTTTCGCGTATGATCACGATATGAAAGTTTATATTGAAGTTTAAATACGTTTTCGGGTTTTTTCCTATCTTGCAATTTAACCGCGTATAATATTTTAGCTAAGCACTGAGAGCTCGTTACATAGAGAGCTGAACACATAGAGAGCTGAACACAGAGAGAGAGAGAGTAACTCAACTGCGGATACTATTTATAATAGCAATCTGACAAATGATCTCTGATATACGAGATGTTTTGACCTAGGTATTCCCTGGATACTATTACTCTAAATTACGCTGATATAATTTGAATTTACTAAAATTTTATTAAAATCACGTAACGAAGAAAACTGTTGGAATAGCGTGATTCTGATGCTATGGTTGCGATGTGGTGTTACAAGTAACCTGTCTAGACAATGAGTGACTATAATGAAGTTTTTATGACAAGTTCACAATTACAAAGTTTTCACTATTCAAAAATAGCACTACTACCCTGGTTAGCTGTACATGCTAAATCTGTTAAACTGGTTAGATCTTACTTATTTTGTGTGCGAGATGGTGTTGTTGATGAAGACAATGGGCACATAAGAATTTGAAAACACAGGCTCTTCTTAATGACGAATATAACTGCAAGTTTGGAACCCCAGCATTCCTCTTGATGCATACTTGTTAATGACTTAAGCTGTGCCCATGCAAATGAATAGTATTACCTATTCGCCGTTTCCTCTTCTCGTGTCAAGCCAACATACGCGCTTGGTCTCATACTTTTACGAGGCATCATTACTCGTAACCTTTTACTGTTGCGTCAGACTTTGTCCAGTGCTCAACACCGACACTCTGTTTCGCTGCGTGCCTCCGCGATAATACTCTCTACTGACAGATGACGTTATACAATAACAAAGCCCTTGATAAACCAAGGAGGTTAGAATAAAGGGAGGTGGCATTATCTATGCCTAGCACATACGTCAATTGAAGCCTGTCCACCATCTTGGTCAGTTCTGGAATGCTATTTCTAAGTTAAAACTATGCGTTAAGTCGACCCTCTTTCTGTTAATGCATTGAACTGACAGTCACGGCAAAGTATGTACTTTCAAAAAATTTACTTTATTGATTAAATAGTAATAATTACTCATTATAATATATTTCAAAACTTAATTATAACGGCTAATTTGCACTCTTTTAACACGTTGTACATAACGGCTAAACCGTTGGACGTTTTATTCCTGTTTTAAGTGACATGAAACATTAGCTCTACAAGTCGAACACTTCTCCAAAACTGCCCAATATGGCGGAGGCAGGCTTCACTTTTTCAACATAAGGGCGTCTCCCTGTATTCTAACCTCCTTTTGATAAACCAGCGTGTCTACTTCATTACAAAATTTGTCTTGACACACATACAGAATAAAAGAACATTGTAATTTCATCCAATTAATAAAAGATAACAAATAAATAAATAATACAAATAACAAGAAAACTTAAACCATGCTGTATATACACATGATTGGAAAAAATGGCTTTGGTCGCTGCCTTGTTGTGTCACACGGTCACCACTCCCAGAGGCATTTGATAGCTGCTGCCACGTGAAACTTTAGGACGCGCCTGAGGAGAACAGACGTCTCACCAATAGCGTCACTGTAGTACAGACGGCGCTGACAGGAGAAGGTTCTTCCGTTTTATCTTCCGTTGGGAGTGAGGTCCTCTTCCGCCATCTAAACCATTGACAATACTCTCTTCTTTTTGGTGGATCTGTGTATCATTTCTTACACCCTGGGAAAAGAGAATAATGACACCAGCCTTTAAGAAGAGAGACAAAAAATTGTGAGACACCTATAGAGGAATGACACTCATAAGTGGCAAAGGTACTTGAAAGGATATTATATGGAAGAATGAGAAGTAAGCTAGAAGCAGAGTTGCAACAGGAGCATTATAGCTTCTGGAGTGGAAGAGGTGTGTGTGTTGTCCTTAGGTTAGTTTAAGATAGTTTCAATAGTTAATAGTTTGTAAACCTAGAGACTGAAGAACGCAGTAGTTTGATCCCATAGATTTACAAACATTTGATTTGAAAGCTTGTTGTTTGCACATTATTTATAAGCAACTGAGGGAAAGGAAGACAGCTAACAACTTTGTTATTATTATTTCTGCCTATTGGGGCCTGGAGTCTGAGTTACTACCACCATCGCCGGCCGCGGTGGCCGAGGGGACTGAGGCGCTTCAGTCACGGTCTGCACGGCCACTACGGTTGGGGGTTCGAATCCCCCCTCGGGCATGGATATTTGTGCCGTCCTTAGTTGTAGGTAGTTCATAAGTAGTTTGTAAGTTTAGGGACTGATGACCCCGTAGTTAAGTCCCTTAAGCTTAACAAACATTTGAACATTTTTTTTTACTACCACCATCAAGCGCTAATCTCCTGCATAGTCTGCATTATGAAGGGTTCACACTGAGGAAAATTACTTAATAACAGGATCAATGTCGATTTTGTTACCCACCTCAAATGCGGTTAGTTATCGTTTGCTTAGAATTCTTCCAACTGGTCCCTTGTGAAATCTTTCTCCCCTACAACCAGTGCTCATTACTTCTTAAATCACTTCAGATTTCTTCTCGTTGATATTTTACCGTTATCAAAGTTCCCGTCACTGCAAATAACAATACGGGTCGTAGTTCGTGTTAAGCAGAGCTTATTCGGTCACAAGGAGGGCTGTCTTTCAGCGACCACATAACCGAGATATTTTTCTGTGATAACAATACCAACAGTGTGATTCTTGAAGTTTTCCCGGCGTAACTCTCCTGACTTTATCAATAGACTGAAGTCACTTCAACTTCGTCAGTCTGATATATTAGTGAGCTTCGATGTCGTCTCACTCTACACCAAGGTTCCTCTCCTGGACTCGTTGTCACTCATCAGCAAAAAGTTCACAGCCGATCTAACAGCACTTTTTTATCATGTCCTTTCGTCAACTTACTTTTTATTCAACAATGAATATTTTGAACAAACTGACGGTGTTGCCATGGGCAGTCCCATCTCCCCTCGGGTAGCAAATTTTTTTATGGAAGATTTTGAGGAAAGGGCGCTTGATTCTGCACAACATAAACCGACTGTCTTTTTGCGATATGCTGATGACACTTTTGTCGTGTGGCCCCATGGGGAAGAAGAATTATCACATTTTCTGCAACACCTGAATTCAGTTCACGAAAACATTCAGTTCACAATGGAAACTGAGAAGGACGGCCGCTTACCCTTTCTTGATGACCTAGTCGGTAAGAAAGTGGATGGGACCTTGGGGCATTCCGTGTACCGGAAACCCACACATACGGACATCTATTTGCAAGCGTCCAGCTGCCACCACCCTGCACAATCTACCGGCGTCCTTCGAACGTTGGTGCATCGCGCACATGTTGTGTCTGATGTAGAAAGCCTTCCTACGCAGCTACAACACCTCAAGTCAGTTTTCAAAGCTAACGGATATTCTCCTCGTCAGATTAGCGCAGTACTGAAGAGGAAGAAACGTGACGACCCTCAACATCAAGAGGATAAGGAGGCATTCAAGTCAAGAGTTTTTCTTCCATACGTCGGAAACCTTTCGTCGGAACTAGGTAGAATATTAAGAAAACATCAAGTAAAAGTCATCTTCCGGCCACCTGCGAAGATTAGTGCACTTCTCGGCTCGGTTAAAGATGATCTGGGATTGAGGAAAGCCGGAATTTACAGAATACCTTGCCAGTGTGGCAAAGCTTACATCGGCCAGACGACAAGCGCTGTGCAGGAAAGGTGCGTTGAACATGAACGCCACACTCGCCTGTTGCAGCCCAGTAAGTCGACCTTAGCCGAGCATTGTATTACCACAGGACATTGTATGGATTACTCCGCCACTGAAACCTTGGCCACGACGAGATCCTTCTGGGATTCACTAATCAAAGAAACTGTTGAAATACGTTTAGCCCAAGATCTTATTAATCGCCGGCCGCGGTGGCCGAGGAGACTGAGGCGCTTCAGTCACGGTCTGCACGGCCACTACAGTCGGGGGTTCGAATCCCCCCTCGGGCATGGATATTTGTGCCGTCCTAGTTCGTAAGTAGTTTGTAAGTTTAGGGACTGATGACCCCGTAGTTAAGTCCCATAGACTATACAAACATTTGAACATTTTTTGATCTTATTTATCGTGACGGCCGCTTTCAACTGGACAAGGCTTGGGACCCAGTGATTTATTTAATATCATCTCAGAGGAAACACTTTATCCAAGACGACGCTTCTAGCGATAATTAAAAATAAAAATTTTATACATCTGACAAGCAAGGTACTGAGTGCGCATTCAGAGTGCGGACACGTACTGTTTTTCCACCTTATGCAGTACTGACGCGTTCCGATAGATGGCGAACATGCAACTTCGCGCAGACACCCGCGCGCCGCTTGTCAACTGTTTTTCACAGAGGGCAGTAAATTCGAAAAAGGGCGCGTTTGTGACGGCCACTGATGTGTATGCGCCTACGCGCCAATTTTTGCTATAAAGGCGTCGTCGGGAACTAACAATCTCCAGTGGAACGTACTCACCTGAAGATGGCTGAACGGTTCTTAGCCGAAATATCGTGACAAGAAGTCGATGGAATCCGGCTGCAATCCCCAAACTTTATGGAATACTACCAGCAGTATTTGATTACGTGGGAATCCTTGAGCGGTCAAACGTGCGTTAATTCATGACCCTGTGTTAAGATATGTTAGCGAACGTGCAGCAACTATCAGCGACATGCGCGTTGGCTCCCACGCAAATGGAATGTGATTTATGCCATGAGACAGGGACAGTTCTGAGCGCGTGTATTTAGAAAGCCCACATCCCGTGCAGCCGTAAAGCAATCGACGCAAGCGGACCGTAAATCGTAGCCGACAAGTGTTTAACTGATAAATATATGGTACGGCTGTTGCGTCAACACAAACTGAGTGACGTTTCCTTCCGCAAACGTGCGGCGGACACCCCAACACAACCTGGCAAACAGCACCAACACCGCACGGTGCGATCTCTGAGCTACAGCTATGCACGAAATCTTTCCTTTTTTGTGGCTTCCACTACGAGAGAGAGACTCAGTTGTCTAAAGACTTCGACACGGTGGAATGAGGGATTTGCTCAAATAACGAGACGTTTCCTGAAAAATACGAGCAGGACAAACTCCTACACCGGAAGACGAACTCGTGGATAAGCACCACTACTTATTACTTTGATCTTAACTTAGCTATATCTTTCATGTCTATAAAGTCGCTACGTCAATAAGATTTACATCCTGCGTCCAGGCCCGTACAAGGATTATTTTAATTTTTTTTTATTGTTACTGACTTTTTACAACAAAAGAAGCCTTTGTTAATTACATTTATAAGTGTTGAGGAAGCATATGATTCTGTTCATAGACCCTCATTGTTAAAAAATTTGAGACATTTCGAACTTCACCAAAAATTAATCCGACTGATAAAATTCACCTTGCCAAATACAAATTCGAAAAGTAAGTTTAGAGGGAAACTTTCTGAATCATTCTTGATTAAAAAAAAAAAAAAAAAAAAAAAAAAAAAAAAAAAAAAAAAAAAGGTTTAAAGCAGGAAGATGGCATGTCGCCACTTCTTTTTAATTGTGCCTTGAATACATAAGGAGGGAATGATACAAGGCCAATCCAAAGAACATTAAAGTTGCAACACAAAAAGATATCTAGTTGAACTTTTTAGGATTTGTTGATGACCTCTTGACAACAATATTCGAGAAACTAAACAACAAATACGATTATTACAGGAAATAACACAGTGCACTGTCCTTAAAACATCCTTTGAAAAGGCTGAAATAATGGTAACAGAACCGCCACTGGCAAACGAAGTTAGGATTGGAGAACATGACATAAAATTGATGAAAGTTTAAAAACTTGGGAGAAATAACAACGCACAACCTAAATGAGAAACCATCATGGCAGAGTAGAATAAATAAATTGATTAAAACACATTTTATCAACAATACATATAACAAAAAAGTGCGTCTCAATAGCCACAAAACTGAAACACTACTAAACAGTCAGCCGCAAATAACATATGCTAGCGAAACTATATTTAAAACAACCAACACTGGAGCAGTAGGGAGATTACGCAAAATAGAAAGGAGGATACTAAGAACACGAGTAAATAAAAAATACAAAAAAGACAGGTTTTGGAGAATAGCTTCAAATGAAACCGTTTATACAAGAATAGAACCACTGACAAGTAGGCCTACAATGAAAAAGAAACAGATCTCTTTCCTGGGCCATTTGATAAGGACAACAGAAAATAAAACTAGCAAGACGATAATTGAGAAGTTATGGAACAGTAAGAGCAGCATAAGATGGATCATAGGGATCAAGGAGGACATGATGAAATTACAGATAACGATGGAATACTTGAAAGACAAGACAGACGCACTCAAGATACTTCAGGACAAACAAGTCACACTACCAATAAAAATTAACAAACAGAGACTGGGAAGGGTGATTTAGAATGAGGACCGAAAGGCACGATCTGCAAAAATTAAAAAGTATTGGTACAAAAAAAAAAAAAAAAAAAAAAAAAAAAGTTTTTTCTTTTCTGAATTTATCAATTGTTTTAAAAAATTGATTGTATGACTTTATATAGTAGAAGAAACAATTTTGAAAATTGAGTTAAAAATGTCCTCTCATAAAACAATCAATAAATTCTGGAGCCGTGTCAGCTGTTTTTATTGAGGTCCTTTTATATACAGGTCAACTACCGGTTTCGCGTCAATAGAGACGCATCTTCAGGTGTTAAATTTTTTTCTCTCGTCATAATTCGTTACTGAGTCCCAACATTCTAGTTGCTTTCATCCGTCAATTGGTTAAAAATTCAATAGGGCCAAATACATGGGTCCAAGTCCAAAATCAATCGTTGTCTTTGAGGATTAAAAACATGGACGTTAAAATGTGAGACATGTAGTCGCGTGATTATGAGTACCGTATTGTCGATAAAATCCGTAGATCGCCAATGGAGTGAAGGTTACCATTGTAAAAAATAAAACTGAAGGTCTTTAATTAGAAACATCAAGTTGTAGCAGACCTATGGAGGCGTAGAGGAGTGTACTGCGAAGTGGCGAAGTAAACTCAGTATGGAAGAGGACATGTATAATTTATTACAGACGTTATAGCATTCATGAAATGATACAATTCAAAACATTTCCATCTAAAGCTTCCTACTGAATAATATAGTTACATATCATAAAATTAGGAAATGTATCTCACCTTTAGCGCAAAGAGTACGAAACTCATTTTTCTTTCCAATCATTGAAGGCTCCAGATACGTTATTACAGCAAGAATTGGGAAGTTCCTATCTTCCGCAAATTTCGGAAATTATTGAATATGTCTTCTCCAGTAGTACACTTATGAATTAGCAACATTTTTAGAAATTTCTCTTTAAATGCAAAATAATAAAAGGGCGATACAAAATGAAGGAAAAAAAACTCCAATATCGAAAAACTCTGTGCTTTCATTAAAGCGAAGTATATTTCTACAATTCCAGAGCATAATACAACTGAGATTCTATTTTCTTTTAATTTGTTCAATACGTTCAGCAACAGTTTGTTGACACAGCTGAAGTTATTTTACAGAAGTGCAGATTCAACTTTATAGTCATCGAACTTTTCTTGTGGCACTGATCATTGAGTTTTAAACATATCCCGTTTTATCGGAAAAAATAAATAAATAAAAAATAAAAAAGAGTGACTCTGTACGAGGCCTTTCGCTGTTTACTATTCCGCTGAAATAGATTTGTGCAGAGCCTTTGCTGTACAATTAATATGGATTTTAAGTCTCTCCCGCTATATTTTCGTAATTCAGAATTGACAAGAAAGTCATTATTTTCCCGAATAATGACGTTCCACATAACTCTTCTGCGGAACTGACGCACTTTTCTTACATAGTAAACACAAAGATTTCGCTGTGAATGCGTCAGAACAGTAATACTCCTAATTACTGTTAAAACTGTACGTTCTTAGCTTTTACCCATATATATTTGGAATATTCGAGAACACAAAGCCTCTCAAGTAACACTGGATAGTGTCAAAAACATTGGTCAGAGAGGAACTATTGGTACAAATAACAAATAGCGAAAAGCTTCGTTGGGGTTAAAGTGGCTGTCTCCAATTCCAATCAATTGAAGTCTTATACTTGTTCAGGGAAAGAGTACAATCGCAATGGGGCACAACTAAGTGTGGGGTGCCCCAGGGGTCTGTTTTGGTACCGTTGCTGTTTCTTGTTTATGTAAATGATATGCCTTCGAGTATAACAAGTGACTGTAAAATATTTTTGTTTGCTGATGATACCAGTTTGGTAGTGAAGGATGTTGCTCGTAATATTGACACAGTATCAAATAATGCAGTTCAAGAGATAAGTTCACGGCTTGTAGAAAACAAGTTAATGTTAAATCACAGTAAAACTCAGTTTTTACAATTTCTAACACATGATTTGACGAAAGCAGACATTTTGATTACACATAAAGCGCATATGATAAGTGAGACTGAACAGTTCAAATTTCTAGGTGTTCAGATAGTAAGCTGTCGTGGAAATCCCATGTTCAGGATATTGTTCCAAAACTAAATTCTGCTATATTTACCATTAGAACACTATCTGAAATAAGTGATTTTTCAACACGAAAAGTAGTCTATTACGTTTACTTTCACTTATGACGTGTGGCATTATTTTTTGGGGTAACTCGCCTGATGCAAAAAGGATATTTCTGGCTCACAAACGGGCGGTTCGAGAAATATGTGGTGTAAGTTCACGAACGTCATGTCGACCCCTTTTCTGTAGTCTGAGAGTTTTGACACTGGCGTCGCAGTACGTTTTTTTCTTTATTGTCGTTTGTTGTTAATAATGTCAGCTTATTTCCACGAGTTAGTAGTTTACACTCGATGAATACTAGACAGAAGTCGAATCTATATTTGCATCAGACCACCTTGACACTTGTGCAGAAAGGTGTACAGTATTCTGCAGCATCCATTTTCAATAAGCTGCCACTAGAACTAAAGAATCTTAGAAATAACCCACACGCTTTCAAATCTAAATTGAAGAGTTACCGCATGGCTCACTCCTTTTATTCTGTCGAGGAACTCTTAGAAAAGTTAAACAATTAAGCTAATTCATTTTTTTCTTTATTGATTCTTTTCACTGTGTCTTAAGATTGTCGTGTACATAGGACTACTTAAAAATTTTGTATTACCATTTGTGTGTTAAACTTCATGTATTGACGTGTTCCATGACCATGGAGTCTCACTTCTCAATTAGGTCCTGTGGAACAGAAAACCATATTATTATTATTACAACGCCGTACAAAGAATGAGTTAGTATTAGAAATCGTCAGAACAGAAATTTGCATATGGATGGCACCAGAACGTGTCACTGGTACAATGGCGTGTTAGTGAGCCCTAGTGTAAGCCCTCGTGCGTCCTCTTGTTCCAGATGCAGACGAACCGGCTGGGAGACTTCTCTCGCCCTCTGGCTGTGGCGCAGTACCGCAAGAAGAGGGCAGCCGCCCCACCCACTCCAGCTCAGGTGGGTCATACATATATATATGAATTCCAGCATTAACGATGGTCTAAGTCATTTCCAGCCTGGTGTAAGGACACTTGTCCATAGCATAAGTTAGTTTAAGCAGTCTGTAAAGCCCGTTTTAAACGATGAACGATCTTGTAATAAATGGATAACAAGTTAATGGCGGCCGTCTGTCGTTTGAACGGCTGCACTAATATGATCGCGCTAGTATCGAAGCGCGATAATCATAGCGATAAAGAAATAGGGCCAGTTCTAAATTCGGTACTAGTGGGTTCACTGCGCGTGCGCGAGCTACTTACTAGCTGTCAGCTACAGTCACCGCTCCTGTTAGTCCGCCATTACGTATATTTTGCGTTTTCCACAATGTATTTCTAATGGCGGCATTCACACTGTGCGTCACCGGACCATCACCTCACGTCATCGTCACGTTAAGCTTTCTCGAAAAGGTTGTTTTGATTGAACGGTCGTCTGCTGACATCGGAAGTTAACCTATTTTCGTCACGCGAGTTTCATATTATAGTCGATGATTACACGGTTTGCGCGCAATTTTTTCTTATTAATCTTTATTTTATTATTATACTTTGGTTTAGCCGTAAATTGCAATTGTTTCATGACGACTTAAATATTTATCTCACTTGAATGTCCACCTAAAAGTGAGGTCGTATATCTGAAACCGAAAAATGGTTTACATAAAAGACTGAACCCAATTGTTTACTTGAATAAGATTGTAATTTGATGAAGCTATTTTCATTAAATAGCATTTTAAATGAAAAATCAGTCCAAATTAAGGACAAAAATTCAGTTGTGCATGACGTTATTAACAATGTCAGTGGGCAAATCGTAGTAGATAAAGTAAACAAGGTCTATTTATGCTCTTATAAATAATGTTTGATGTGTTCGTATGTTTATTTTTTCGCTTGAAAATAAAAGTCAATGTTTTGAAATGTTGTTTCACTTACCAGCTCTTCACCATACTAAGTTGACCAAAAACATGCATTGCAAAGTTTTCTTTGGGCGTCAATAAAATTTAATGTTGTTTCCTCAATTCCAGTATTAAACTATGACTTCCTACATAAAAGATCGCCAGTCATAACCTCACTTTCAACATCGGGTATTACTGTCTGATTATGTTTATCATCTAAACACGCTGCCACAAGATCTTGCATGAGTTTGTAGTTCAGGGCTAGTACGCTAGGAGCGCTTCAGTAGACTATTATCTATCTTGTTCACTTTCGTTTATCATTTAAAAAGGGCTTTAGTCTAGGGACCGGCGTCCTCAACAGCTTAGTCTCTTACGTTTACAAACGTTTGAACGTTTCAGACAAAAGCAATCTTTTCTCTGAACATCAGAAGACAGCATAGACTGCTGTCCTGGACTTCACGAAACATCGCCCGAACAGTTTAAATAAATTGCGTAAATTGTTCAGGCACAGAGAACCACATGGACAGCACACCATGAACCACTCTGATTGGTGAAAAGTAAAAACTGACTCCAGAGACTTACAAATGCCACAGTGGCGAAGAAAAGAGTATAATACTGAGCTCAATCTACTAGAAACAAGAAATAACAGGAAGAAATACAGTGCCGATTGAATAGGAAGCTTTCAACCTATTTGGATAGCACAATAAATGGTGACATAGGGACCTAGAGATTTTAGACCAAGGGCCCAAAAATATCACCTACCATTATTATTTCTCTGTTTATCAGCATTTTGGTTCGTGAAATCAAGCTTGAAATTAAATGAATATTACTAGGAACTGTCCTTCCATTGACAACATTGGTTTTAAAGTTATCCTCCTTCGAATTGTTTTGGAAAATTTAGTAAGTGTTGAAAGAAACTTTTCAGTGATTGAGTTCCTAATACCACCTACCCTGTTTTATTAATTTCTTTTCAGGTGGTTGGTTGAATTAATAAAATTTAGTGAACGGAGAATGTCATGCCATCCATTATGATTATTGAGCACCAAAGCTACGTTTTATATGTTCTTATTGGTTACTACCGGTTTCGAGCATGACTGATTTTCAAGCGATACCTAAATGTAAAAAGCTGTTATCAATAACTATAGGCCTACCTACAAATACACATCAATGTCTTATTAGGTTTACGTACGCAGCTATTTTTAATAACATTTCACTTTTCTACTGTAATAACTTTACATATTTTTGCATTATCGAACTGTTTGTCAGAGATTTGGAAGTACAACATTGTCAGAGATGTGTTCTTTTTATTTTTTTATTTTTTTATTTTTTTTGCGTTTTATGCACTGCACTCTGTACTAGCTGTCAGCGTGCCAGCTATAGATATCCAAACATCGTTTCTTGCCTAATTACACCTATACGTAGCCAACACTTTTGAAGATTCCACCCATAGCGGGTTCTGGTCACTCCAGCATTTGTGATTGTGACGGTTGACTTCACCACTGACATTGCTGAACAACATAGGGCCTACCCTGTGTGAAAGAGGGATCTTGTTCTACCTTTTGAACCATAACTGCTACGTCAAATCTGCTTACAAGAATGAACTTGTCAGAAAGTGCTGATGTTATCTGATATCACACGATCCCCTTTCTATTAAAAAAAAAATGAGTTCTATTCAAGAGAGCCGATTTCAAGATGGCGCCCATATATACTGTAAAAATAGACACCTCAGCCACGCGTTATTGGAATACAAGGTGTTTATAAATGAATATCGGGGTTCTTACGCTTATAATGTTTATTATCTTAAACTTACAGTTATAAATTATATAACATATAAAAGAGCAACTCAGTTTTGTCTGGCACAAGTGGGCATGTTCAGCGCGCAATGTTTCTGCCGCAATCCGCTAGACAGCGGTAGTAGCGACGATGGAGACTAGTGAACGGCAAGCGTTTTGTTTTTGCAGCTGTTTTGAAGCTGTTGTGCCTCATCAAGGATCGTGTGTACGTGTCTCCACTATCAGCTGACCTCTCTGAATTAAGAAACCGGACTGAAGCAGCTGTTGTTACACTCACCGAAGACAAACTTATCAACGTTTGCGAAGGATTCGGCTATAGACGTGTTGTGTTCCGTGTGACAAATGGTGCTCACATTGAACATTTATAAGGTTCTTGGTAAAACTGAGTCGCTCTTTTATTCGACGTATTATTTATAGTTGTGAGTTTAATATAAGAAATACTATAAAGCGTTAAAACCCCGATATTCATTTATAAACACCCTGTATTTAGGTTTCGTAGTTGTTGCGGAGTTTTCGAAGTAATAGCATGTACTAACTAGGAGACTGCATGGTATCGGATTTTAGAATTTTTCGATATTTATGGTATGCGAAGTTCAGAACTAAAATAACAATCATCCAAAGCCACTCGACGCAACTCTCAAAAATTATTGAGAAAATCGACTTTGAAGTTACGCAATTAGCAATAAGTAAATCGTTTGTAGCATCTGTCAGTGTAGCTCAGGTGAGCCGGGTGCCATGACTCAGCTCGCCCGGTCACAGGGCTGGACGCCCTCTTTAATAAAAAGCTGCGCCAAGAACACTATGAACAAACATGATCATCGACCGCAACGAACAGAACATTGAAAAGAAAAACAACCGTAGGGTCGGGGTCCGAATGCTGCCGCGACCGCTTTTTTTCTTTATTATATATGTTTGACGACGTTAGAGCGTTAATTAATAAATAAATCGCAATTTGCTATCAGTTATGGCTTCACTGTACTAGGTTTAGGTGGAATACCAAAGTACAATGAAGCCATAACTGATCGCAAATTGTGATTTATTTCATTAATTAACGCTGTAACGTCGTCAAACATATATAATAATTGTATACACGCCGAGGTGGGCTCCTGACGACAATTAATTGTGTCTCGATACCTCATGGTCTGTTCTCCCTGATGCGGGAATACAGTATTGTAGCTGCGAGCATTACAGAACAAATAGGCTGTGGTAACAGGAAAGAGAGAGAGTGGCGAATGGAGATTTGTGTGTGGCGGGAGACGTACAGGGAAGAGTCCTCTGCGCCGGGCTGGTCACTGTGTCCTTGGTGGCGGAGTGGTCAACGCGTCTGCCTAGTAAGCAGGAGATCCCGGGTTTCGATCCCGGCCGGGCACAAATTTTCATTCGCCGCACTTTGGTATTCGACCTAAACCTAGTACAGTGAATTCATAACTGATCGCAAATTGCGATTTATTTCGCTTTTTTATGTTTTATCGTTGTATTCGAATACTTACACAATTTTAATATCTAAGGATAATTTTTATGAAATATGCAGATGTTTTTGTGTGTTCGTAATTTTTCTGTATTTTTATAAAAGGTTGTTAATAATGATGGTTTTAATGAAAGAAACATAAGTTACATTTTTTACAGTATTGACTTCACTATTAGTTGACTTCGGTAGTCTTTGATTGTTCAGTTTGTGAAGAGCTGCAACGCTGTTTTTGGAAAGACATCTCCATAGCTACTAATGACATGGCTTTCCGAGCAGCTAACCTACTCAACCATCGGTTTAGGTGACAAGGTGTTCAGCTCGTCCACACACACATAAAAACTGACACACCACGTGGAATTAGAGATCCCAAAATGTTTTATATAAATGAATTCGAAAAAAAAGTCACAGAGGCATTCGAAGCATCGCCGCTATGGTTGTAAGGGCAGAACACTGACACCAGAGCTGCTCTGACACATGCTGCAACTCTTTTAATTATTGGTTGTGGTGTCGCACAAGTATGAAGTGCGCGCCACGTACTTACGCCGCGCGCCGACATGCACGCACGGCGCGGCGTTCTTACGACGTCAGCCACGAGCGCCCTCTGCTGCAACTCCGCTCGTGGCCACCACTGAACGACATCGTTCACTTCAGACTGAGATAGGAACCAGTTAACACTCGGGAATCAGATAGGCACTAGTTAAGACTTGGCTATCGGATAGGCACTAGGAATCATTAGTAGGCAGGCCTCTATCTAAACTATGTATCAGCATTCTGCAGTCAAGAACTATGTAAAAGTTAAGTATTACCAAGACTCCATGGAAATATATATCTCGTTCTAATTTACTCTAGTGTTTCTAGTTACTGCTGTCCCACTGGCTGGTCACCTCCGTACCTGCACAAAAATGTTCAAATGTTCGTTAAGCTTAAGGGACTTAACTACGGTGCCATCAGTCCCTAAACTTACAAACTACTTATGAACTAGCTACAACTAAGGACGGCACAAATATCCATGCCCGAGGGGGGATTCGAACCCCCGTTCGTAGTGGCCGTGCAGACCGTGACTGAAGCGCCTCAGTCCCCTCGGCCACCGCGGCCGGCGTACCTGCACAAGCGTGCCTCCTTTATTCCTGTGTCGGTCTCTTTCTACTCGGCCACCGACATCTACGACAGAAACGAGACACAAAAGCGGCGACGAGGGTGGGAGGCTGGGACACAAAATTGGTACTTAACGTTTACTTGCAAAATGTGAAGTCGATTTTCTCGAGAATTTTTTTTAGAGTTGCGTCGAATGGCTTTGGCTGATTGTTATTTAAGTTCTGATCTACACGTAACAAAAATATAAAGAAATTCTAAAATCCGATACCCATGCGGACACCTTGTAACACTTTTGACTGACCCTGTACATCCAGGTTGTACAGAGATCATTGGGCTTGCCATAAAATGTTGATATCGCAGTTGGACTGTAGAAGTGTGTTTGTGTGTTACAGGGCATCAAGCCGTGGCGCCGGTAGAGCCGACGCTGCAGACTGCAAACTTCGCCGGCCGCCGGCCCACCGCCCCTCCTAGTCCTAGACCTAGACCTAGACCTAGCCAGCAGCACGCCTAGTGGCCGCTCCCGCCCTCTACTGTAAATAAAGCACACCTAGTCAGTCACTCGTAGCCTCCCGCCCCACTCGCCACTTCTGGGAGTGGGGTCTCGTTCCTCTTATGTTATAGGGGAGTTAAGCGCTGTCTCGTACTGAGAGTCGTTTCCTAATGTTGTAATGTTTACTTGTGTACTCTGCATGCATAATAAAAGACGTTCCTGTACTCTGGTGTTTACTTCCAAAGATCCCTTATTGCACTTTTGTGATGGCCACCAGTGACGGATCTAGAATTTTGGTATGGGAGGTGTTTGACCCTGTAGATGTACTTTTGAAAATGAAGCACTTTCGCTTCCCGCTTTCGCCCTGATCCGCTACTGGTGGTCATCCATTGCTTTCCCATAAATTACTCCTAGTCTTCTCCCCGCAATTGAGCCTCAACATAAACAAAGTGTTCAGTGCTATGTTTACACAGACATAAAGTTCCTTTCTTATGTAACTACACATTAGGAGGACAAACAATCGACGCAGTTACTTCCATATAATATCTGGGAATTTTAATTGGACTATAAAATCAGTCACGGGTAAGGTAGATGACTGACAGATGCACTGGAACAAACCTCAGGAAGTGAAGTCCGTCAACAAAGGAATTAGTTTAGAACACTCGCGTTCGGCCAACGCTTGAGTATTGGTCGTCAGCATAGTATCAGTACCAGGTAGGATTAATAGAAGACATAGAGAAGATCCAACGGAAAGCAACACGCTTCGTTACGGGCTCATTGAGTAAGCGCAAAAGCGTCACGAAAATGATTAGAAAACTCTGCTAGAGTATCTCTTCAAGTATCTCGATACAGGTTTCTGTACAAGTTCCGAGATTGAATTTTTCATGAAGAGTCAACCAATATATTGCTTCATCCTACGTATGCAGAGTGTTCAATTTATCTTGAACCCCCCCCCCCCAAAAAAAAATCTCTGGAACAACAACAGCTATGGTAAAACGACTTTCACCGGTATCAATGTAAGGCAGGGGCTCATGAATGTAAATATTCTGAAACATTCTAAAACGAAGCATATGTGTTTTTTTAACACAAACTTATCTGTTTTTAAGTGGACACTCTATATTAATTCATCAGCAATCTATAGTATGACAAATCGCATAAACAATGGCGTCGATTGCATCGTAATGCGTCAATTACGTCCAGAGATATTGCAATGCGAAGTTAACGATTGAAATGCGCGGCTAGCGCACGTCCTGAGACGCAGGCGAGAACCCCATGCTGCTGAGGATGTGCGCTAGGGGTGCGTTTCGCGTATTTCAAGCGTCAACTTCGCAGTATCTCGGGATGTAATTGGCGTATTGCGATGCAATCAACGCCATTGTTTATGTGATTTGTCAGGCTATAGATTGCTGATGAATTAATATAGCGTGCCCACTTAAAAACACATAAGTTTGTATTTAAAAAAAATTTTTCGTTTTAGACTGTTTGAAAATATTTACATTCATGAGCCCCTGCCTTACATTGATACCGGTGAGCCTCAGTGGAGTAGTCGAGCGGTCTAAGGCGCCTTGCTGAGGAGCGCGCGTTTGCTGGCCGTCGGAGGTCAGCTGGGCCATAGGGGTGTTTGTAGTCTTTAGGTTAGTTTAACTTAGATTAAGTAGTTTGTAAGCCTAGGGACTAATAACCAATAGATTTACAAACATTTGAACATCTGATACCAGTGAAAGTCGTTGTACAATATCTGTTGTTGTTCCAGAGATTCTGTGGGTGGTGAAGGTAAATGGGACACCCTCTGTATTGCGAAGTGACCACAAAAATAAGATCATGTGGGCCCTAATCTCTCTAGAAGGGAGGCGAACAAATTGAAGCCTATCATGCTACTGGGTCAACGTCCGTTTCTTGATTTTTATGTCTCGAAACAAAACAGCAAGCATATGTTTGAAATTTACCGTAAACCACAGTATCTGACCTTATTATCCCCCAATCTTCCAGCCACCCACACTCACAGAAACAAGCTGCACTTTGATACACGCTAAATGTTCAAATTTTTGTAGAGCTTATGGGACTTAACTACAGGCTCATCAGTCCCTAAACTTAAAAACTACTTATGAACTAGCTACAACTACGGACGGCACAAGTATCCATGCCCGAGGGGGGATTCGAACCCCCGACCGTAGTGGCCGTGCAGACCGGACTGAAGCACCTCAGTCCCCTCGGCCACCGCGGCCGGCGATACATGCTACATAGACTCAATACAGTACCACTCAACAAAGAAAACTACCAAAAAGAATTGGACATAATAATGCAGTTAACAAAAACAGTGGGTACAAGGATGACATAGTCAGTAAACTAAACAACGAAATACAAATAATACCACAAAACAAAAAAAATCACAGACTACTAAAGATCAAAACCAAACACAGTCACAAACCTAATGCCATAACAACAGCCGAGAATAACCAAAGCAATGTAAAAGAAGACACAAAATGGTATACAATGACATACAGACGCAAACTCGAACATAAAATAACCAACATTTCCAAAAAACAGTGCATAAATATAGCATACTTAGTAGATAATTCTATCCAAAAAATACGCTCCAAAACTAACAAAAAGCACAGATACATACAAAAAAACTGGACTATGGCAAATACAGTGCAGCACCTGAGTTGGCAGATATATAGGACAGACCAGCAGAACCTTTGCAGATATAAAGAACATATGAGAGCCTGGAAATATGGTCCAGAGCATTCCCCATTTGCCGAACATCTACGAAAACAGAATCACAGACCAACCTCCAACGAAGATGACATGAAAATAATTAAAATAATAATAAAAAACACCTTCTCACATTTCAAGAAAATTATCACGTACAGAAAACAAAAGCTGAAAAGAAAATTATGTTGAATGATCAAGTAAATGTATCAAACAATTCACTGTTCATGCTCTGTTTGATAAAATAGTTACATAGCCCAATCCCTCAGACTCTCATTAACCCCCCTCCCCCTTTGACAGATCATTTAAATCAAAACAAAAATCAACTAAACACCAAAATATCTACCATCCTCATACAGATATTGCAATCACACACAAAATAAGACTATTATTTCTCTCCCTGACACACACATACACACGCACACACAGACTCTCTCTCTCTCTCTCTCTCTCTCTCTCTCTCTATTTGTCTCTCTTTCTCTCTGTCTCTCCTTCTTATTCTTCTGTTTCCAATAACATTCTTAGTGTTTCAGTTTGTTCACACACAAAGGTTAGCAACCAACATACATTTCGTTTTGGCAACAAAACAAATGAAACACGAAAATGCAGAAAGTAAATCATGGCTGCTAAACACCTCCAAAATGTGTACAACTGTGCGAAAAAATGTGTTATTTATATAATTTGCAATATATGGCCTTGACCAGATGGAGGAAACAGTAGAAGATAGTTGAAAAGACAACGAAAATGTAAGTAAAAGCTTCTTCCCTTATGTAAAGAAATACGTGAACTGTTCTCGAAACAATACATCTCACAAAAATTGTGCTTGTAGATCCTACTGAAGATGCTTTTAAAATAAAAGGCGAAACGCCTCTGGGAGAAATAAAATCAATTGCAGCAAACACAAGGCTTTTTTTTTTTTCACCTTGAAAAACTAAGAATTTCGGCGCCTGCTGCAGAAGATGGTCACCCAAACAAACTTGCTAAAAAGTTCATTTACGGTTACGACATATGTTTAATTAGCCAATCTGTCGACTCCGAGACATGAGAAATTACTCTTGAAAACGATCTAAACAATAAGCAGGCACCCTCATCTTCAGAGTCCACCTGGAGAAGACCGCCTGCAAGATCAAAATTAGAAATTACATAATCCAAAAACTTTTATGAAATGGCCGGAGGACGAATGTGATAACCCTAAGAACATCATACCTTGTTGTTGTCTATCTAGTAGCAGGATAGTGCAGCCCAACGTGGTTAAATAGCGCCTATACAAGAGCAGTATATACTCAATAACACTACGAGGCTGATATCGGGAAGCATCAAGTCAACACCAATCCAGTGGCTCCCTGTTCTGTCCACTATCTATCCTCCAAGCTTACGAAGACAGCAAGCATTGAAAATAACAGTGGAAAAAATGCCTAGTCAACCGTCAACTTCCTATCCATCACGACCTAATCTCACAATCACTGGAGGCTTCAATGGGGCGTGGTTGATTGACCTGACTGCGACTAAGGACACAACAAACAGACTCTACATCACATCGCCACTGAATGTCCTTTAAGGAAATTCCAAAGCACTTACCAGGACCTTCAATCGCTTAAGGGTGTAGCTATCACTTGGTTGAAAGGACTGGTCATCCATGAATGAGTAGTACAGTAATGCCAACTACATGGTCACGTTACGGAACCACATCACCTATTATTTTATTCTATGTGACTTAGTGTTATGACATTTGTTATTAGTAGTACTTTCTCTTCAACCCATATATATTTTATCTTAAATTTGTACCAAATGTAATCGGATGCTGTATTACAGATGTAATCTGATCCGGTATTTAAAGCCATACGAAATAAATAAATGAATGACCGAAGAGTTTGGACCGGGAACTTTTGCGAGGTGGATAGCAAAATTGCTCGCCGATCCACAGAATTGCACAGTGATCACTATATGCTGTGCTTACTGTGGTCTTTCTCGTATGTCGAACAGAGAGGGATGTGTGCGTTTTCGGCAGAGCAGATGCAAATCATATGTGTAGTTGAAACTAGTTTGTTGATTTATGTTGGAAACCACTGTCTGTTTAGTCTTATATAGAGTGCACTGATTGTGCACGACAGTTTTTGGGGAGCTATAGACAAGATGGAGTCTGTTTTCCTACTTTGTTACGGAAGACGAGACGTGGACAGTGTACGTACAGCAACACAGGATAAAAACTACAGCCAATGCAGTGGCGCCATTCCGTTTCACACAAACTAAAAAAGTGTAAGCAAAGGGCTTACACGAAGCACAAAATGATGGCTACCGTATTTTGTGACAAAAAGTGCATCCTTTTGATGGAAATCATGGTCCGTGGGACAATCATTAAAACCACGCGGTTTGGCCGTATTGTCTAAGGCGTCAGGCTATGGGCTGGGTGGGCGTTCCATCCGGGGATTCGAGTCCTCCCTCGGGCATGGTTGTGTATGTCGTCTGTAGTGTAAGTTAGTTTCCTGACGCATTTTCGTTTTCCGTTTAGATTTGTAGGCAATAAAAGAGTTTGTGTTTCTTTGGAATGATAGTGTTAGATATTTGGGTCTAGAACAAGGCGTTACGAAAGACCGAAATTTTCTGTTTTGGAAGCATACTGAAATATTATTCATAATTTTATTATATGGACGACATCTGGCTAGGATTGGAACTGAGGTAATATGACTTTATCTTATTTATTATTGAATTCTCAAGGTGGCATCAAGATATAGACTGTGCAGTTATGTATTTAAAACAAAACGATTCCTTGATATATCGTTAATAAGCGTTTGCTTTTTTATTGCTCGAATAGAGATAAATGTCTTCCTGCATCATGAGTTTGACAACCTCGCACCTTGTCACCTTGTTTGAAAAATATTAAAATTCTTTTTAAGTCATTTTCGAGACAATTTTTTTTTTTTTTTCGTGCCACTGTTTACACCACACAACACGTTTGAAGCTAATGCTTTGAAGAACAATGCTCACCGCTGCTCTTTACTGTGATTATATATGAGCATTTGCATCTACTCTCTTGTGCATGGATAAGCTTTTTTCTAATGGAGACAGATTTCATTTCTTGAACATAACTCATATTCATTGAATCAGTATTCTATGATAGTGAAATATTCCGTACGATTTCCTACATCAAATTGTCAGTCGAATGAAAGTGTAAAGTACTTCAGTTTACAAACTAATGTATTTTATTGTATGTTGCACAAAGAAATAATTTATTCTCAGTTGGGAACATTCACGTCCACACTTGAAATTACAATTACGAACAACTTAAATTGGAAAGAACGCACAGAAAGTATTGTACGTTTTATTGACAGAACACTTCCAAGATGCAACAGATCTACTAAAGAAACTGCCTACTCTACATTTGTGCGTCCTAGTTTGGAGTATTTCTGCGCATTGCGAGATCCCCACCAGTTGGGACTGACGGATGATACAGAGAAAGTTCAGAGAAGGGCAGATAATTTTGTATTATCACGATATAGTGGAAAGAGTGCACAGAAATAATACAGTAGTTGGGGTGGAAATCACTCAAAGGAAGGCGTTATTCGTTGCGGCGAGATTTGTGAAAATCCTGTCACCAACTTTCTCTTCTGAACGCAAAAGTACTTCGTTAGCATCCGCCTGCATACGGCAACATGGTTATCATAATAAAATAACAGAAATCAGATCGTAAATGGAAAGATTCAAGTGTTCTTTTCCCCTGCGCGTCATTAGAGAAAGAAACGGTAGAAAAATGTCATAAACGCAGTACGATGAACACACTGCCATGCACTTAAATGAGATTAGCGCAGTATTTATGTAGCTGTAGATCTGTCTCTCCTAATTAACAATTATAGCAATGACGATTACATACACAGGCATACACGATTTCACAGACGATTTAATCAGATATTTTATATACACTACGCACAATTATAAATTAAACTAGTATTGCCTGTGATCGAAAATCGACCAATTGTGTTTACAATGGTCACTGAGGGTAAAATTTTACGAATCATGTCGGCGGCCTCGCGTGATTTAGTTGGCAACATCAATAACACGATAGAAAATCTTTACCCATTTGTTCGAACCACACAGAATGACTCGATTAGTGTATCATACGGACCATGAAGTAAACAAATAATGCTGTTCCTATTTTATGGTTGACAGGTTCTTGTATGTACCCTCGTCCGCTCAGTAAAAATAATTGCCCTCGTAAAGCGAAGATTCCATGATAAAACATCAGCGTTGTCAAGCGATTGGCTAAAATGAAGACTCACGGGATTCTCACTATTCAGCATTTGTTGCCAACATTATCATAGAAGGCCGCTGGGATACTGGGTAAAATTTAACCGGCACTGGGAGGTATGAAACGGTATCTTTTACATGTTAACGAAAATGCCTGACAATAACAACAAATAAAAACGGAAGTATATACTTCTCATGCCATTTTCGAATTATATAACTTACATTAGCCTAATATTTGTAATGGAACTACAGTTTCGGTGTTCGTACAATGCCAAGAAACAATGTTATTTCGATACTGCGGTATTCAAAATTGCAGAGCTGACAACATGTCGACTTAGTAGTTCCACACGCGCACTGCTACATGCCTCTCCCGGCGCATCATCCTTTATATCGACATCATATGAAAACATCCATTTCCTTTTACCATTCTTAATCACTGCGAAAATGAAGTATTTGAGCGTCAGAAGAAAGTGAGTTGGGGACACTCCATGTTTCGATATTCACTCATTATAATACGTTATTTTAATATTGTAGATGCGCTGCATTACAGCGTATTTGTTCGAGGCGAATAGCCAATCAATAAGCTGATTGTTGGAGAATGTAGAACTTGATCCAAGCTGTAGATAGGAAAATTTCTTCTTCCTTTTACCACTTTTAATCGCTAAATGCACACATAATATTTATATTCGTGAAATCTACGACAAACACTCTTTCGAATTATGTAACTTTCATTGGCCTTCTTGTACGAATAAATTAGAAATCTGTACCACAATTTTCGCGTTAGCGTATTTATATAATGATATTTTATTGCAAAGTTTCAAGATGTGGCTGCATTTATTTTATGTTTACGAGTATCCAACCTACAGCATGGAAACACTAAAAGGTTAATTATTCGAATATCATTAACTTTTAACCCCATATGCATTATTAAAAACAGCTCATCTTCAGGCTATTTTTCGATGTATAGCATTAAAACGCCATTTCGCAACATTAACTTTGACCTTGATATTTTCAAAAACTACAGAGTGTCTAGAAAAAAATCAGAAACACATACCTCTTTACATTCAATATAGAATGTCCACGTAAAATTTGATCGAAATCGGTGCCCCACATTTCAGATCCTCAACTAGTCAGTACTGCGTCAGTGGCTAGCATCTGAGCCGCAAACACCGTCCATTCTCTCAACACCCTCTGCTGTGAAATGCTTAGCCCTCCCAAACGCAATCCTGATTGCAGAACAAATTACTCTCACCTCTACTTGAGATATTAAGAATCGCTGTCGTTAAGACAATTAATCAAACAGCTCTTAAGGTAATGTAGAATATTTAAAGGAGTAAAATAAGTTAATTAGTCTATCAAATGCAGAAAGCATGAAAGTCGACGAAGAAGCTATTAGCCCTTGCCACGCCGTCTCGTATTATCGCCATACACTGTTTTATGGTCATGATATGCTACTCTGTAGAAACAACATTAAGTTCCTTGATCTCTTATAAAGGTATCTTCAGCAGGTTTTCATGCTCGTAATCTATGACAGTAACTATAATTCTATCCTGGTGTAACATTATTAACTATACTTAGATAACGCACCAGAACTCTTTATAATCTAAAATACTAAGAAACGTAAACAACGAAATATTGTAAAACATAATCATGTATATATTACAGGCCACTGATGATGCGTTCCAAATAAAGGCGAAACGCATACGGTAATAAGAAACTCTTATTAATGTCAGTTGCATAGACGGATAACATAAATATTTACATTATACTATAATAAAGCTACTGTGGAAAGATAGGATAAAAAAGGAACTAACAATGTTACTACAGCTATGTCAAGCATTCCCTGTCCACGAGTACACCAGGTTCAAGATTGTATATCTAATACTCCACAAAAGACACAGTACATAAAATTCTACCTTACCTGCAACATTAACGACTTCATACGAAATTACATTCATGTAAAGGTTAAAAACAGTTGTGCAGCGGCACAAAAGTCAAAATTATACGCAGAAAGATGTTGGCTTCTATATGAAAATCAAGAGGTTATACTCTAAAAAGCAGTGCCTGAACATGATACTTCATGAAACCCACTTAGACCTAGCACATAAGGTAGGAAATGCCACAGTCCTTATGACACTGATAGAAAAGATTGAACACTGAACATACACAGCAATGAAACACTTAAAAAATAAACATGAACAGAAAATAATAAGATTACAAACCAAGAAAACACAGGCATATATTTACATTTAGAATGAAAATTCAGAAGAACTCCAACACCCATTTCACCCACGTTTAGTAAATCTCATTGACACAGAATTCCACCTCAAAGAAAAGATGCTATTAGAAAAAGGTTTGAAACATTGCACCAATAGCAGATTAGACAAAAGTACATAGAAAATCTCATTGTAGAAAGTGAATATATCCTCACAAGTGAAGAACAACAAAATAACAGTGAAACAAAGCTAGGACTCACTAGAGAATTGGCAAAGAAACAAATAAAAAACATAATAAAACAAACACAATATGAACAACACAAGAACAACCAGTCAGACATAGACACCATAAAATCACTGAAACAAAAGTTAACATCTAACAACATTATAGTAAGAAAAGCAGACAAAGGAAATGCAACAGTACTGATGGACAAAGAACAATACATCATAAAACTAAAGAATATATAACATAGAACAACCCATAAGTACCATCACTCCACCGCCAAGCGAAAGTATATAAACAGCAGATTCCTCTAAGACCAGTTATAAATTTCAGGAATGCCCCAACATAATACGATGCCAAACACCTTCAAAAAATAATCTCAAACACTAAAAACTAGAAAATGAGAGTGAAAAACAAATGTGACCTAATAGAACAGATACAGAACATACAGATACCACACACTGCATCACTGGTCTCAATTGTCATACAAAATATGTACACAGCCATCCCCATCAAATAAACAATAGAAATCATACAACAAAATCTGATAGCCTATAGAAAACTCAATAGAAAAAGCAATATCAGAAATATCAAGTTTGCTCAACCTAACTACTAAACAAAGTTACTTCCAGTTCAAGAACGAATATTACCTACAGGATGAGGGACTATCTGTGGGTTTCCCAATATCAGGAAACTTAGCTAACATTTTCAACAGTCAATTAGAAAACCAGATATTTGAAAAGATAGAGACAGATGGAATATTCAAAGTTATATATTGGCACAAATTTGTAGATAACATCATATGTCTGATAGATGAGCCAAATGAAAAAAAAAATAGATAAACTTCACTCTAAAATAAACATAGCACACAAAAACATAAAGTTCACAACTAAAAAAGAAAATGTCAGCAAAATAAATTTCCTTGATATAGCAATAGAAAAGAAAAAGGGTAAACGTTCATTCAACATTTTTCGAAACAAATAGTGACAGACATGGTTATACATTCTACCTCCAGCCATCCTCAAAATCAGAAAATTGCTGCATTTAGACACATGTTATATAGGCTAAACGACATCCCTCTCAAGAAGAAAAACTATCAAAATGAAATGAACACAATCATGCAAATAGCAAGGAACAATGTTTACCACATATACGTAACACAAAAACTCAGTCAGAAAATTAAAAGACAAATAGGAACAAACACAACATTTCAAACAAAATAAAAAGGAAAGCAAAATACATAACACCCAAACACACACAATAACAACACCACACAAAAACAAACCAAATGGTACACCATGATATACGAACACAAATTAACACACAGAGTGAAAAACATGTTGAAGAAACAAGGGCTTCACACGGCATATAAAACTGCCCAATTTTTACAAACAAATATACTAACACAAGAAAACTACCATATCCAGAAAGCCATAGATGAGAACAGACAATTAATATAAAGAACACATTGTTAGGGCGATCTAGAATTGTTTAATAAGAGGTTTTCAGCCTAGAACGCCGAAACCGGTCATGTAATTAAAAGAAGAAAGCGATCTAGGCTGAAAACCTCTTATTAAACAATTAATAAATGAGCCGCGGTTGAGTAGCCGAGCGGTCTAAAGCGTCTCGCTGCGGAGCGCACGGTTGCTCGTCGTGGAGGTTCGAGTCCTCCCTGGGGCATGGTTGTGTGTGTTTGTCTTTAGGTTAGTTTACCTAGGTGTAAGTAGTTTGTAAGCTACGGACTGATGACCACGCAGTTTATTCCGATAGATTTACAAACATTTGAACATTTGAATTAATAAATGAACAGACAAACATCAATGAAAACTCACTGCTAAACCTAGTCAAAGAAATGAGACGGTAATTAAAGAGATTAATTCACACACATACACATACTCTCACACAAAATTTAATAAAAAAGAAAGAAAGAAAACAACTGAGATAAAAACGCAAACCCACATCTCACATTTCTCTTTCTTTCTCCCATCCCTCTCTCTCCCTCTCACCCTCTCTCTCTCTCTCTCTCTATATATATATATATATATATATATAACTGGTGCAGTTCTCAGTTCTTTATGCAATTACATCGAAAACACACACACTGACATAAAGCAAAGATAGGACAAACACACTTTCAACGGTTGGCAAAACTAACCAAAAAAAAAAAAATTAAAAAAAAAACACACACACACACAACACGACCAAAAATGGTATAAGCCTAGTGGTGAAGAGCTGAAAAATAAAAACGCCAAACCATAATTGAAACAAAACAACTTGAAGTCACTACATGTAAACCAGAATCCACCAAATATTGGAAGTAATAAAATCCAAGTATCAGTAACTGTATTTAGATAACGCACTGGAACTGTTTGTAACCTAAAATACTAAGAAACGTAAAAAAAAAAAAAAAAAAAAAAAAAAACAGATATTGTAAATCATAATCATGTATATATTACAGGCCACTGAAGATGACTTCAAAATAAAGGCGAAATGCATATGGCAACAAAAAACTCTTATTAGTTACATATATACATTATAACTATCCTGATGTGTTTTCCTTATTAGAAGCGCTCAATATCAGGATACAGTTCATAGTTGTGCTTTTCTTGATGAGTAATTTTCGCCTTCAACGTTACATTTAACGGTTAGTAAAGCTTCAGTTACTTTATAAAGCGTTATGTTCTGTATGCTTGCATTAAATCGACAGCTTTCCAATCATTATTGCTCAAACGTACTAGAACACTCACTGTGTTACCAGAGTCATTTCCACGACAAAACATTGTAAGTTCACAGAGGCGAATGTAGGGGGGAGGGCACGGTGCGCGTCCCCCCTCTCCGAACCAACGACTGTAAAGAAAAAAGTAGATAATTTTTTTATGACTCATTGTTAACAAGAAAAAAGCTTGATCTCCATAAATTAAAGAACGGCTGAGCCGATTTGGCTAATTTTAGTCCAGGGAAGGTTTAAACGTTGATAAAATATGGAAAAGTTGTCCGGAAAAGAGGAAAATCGTGAAAAACGTATCAGCTATTTCCAGTGAGCTATCAATACCATTCGTCCAATCAGGATAAAATTTTGGACATTTCATGTTGAAAACAAGAGGAAGGGTCACATGAATTAAAAATTCGGAAAAGTCGCTCGGAAAGTAGGAAAATTTAGGAAAAACAAAATGCGATTTTTTTATGAATAATAATCAATTGCCACATGGTTGTAAGAGCATCGCTTAAGTACGGCTTGACAGGACAAGGTTTGTACGGAGAGGGGTAATTCTTTATTTATTTTGCATTATGGTCTTGGAAAAGTTTTCAGTAAAAAAAATAAGGACAGTTAAAAAGAAAAGTCGCAAAATTCCAACTAAGTTTCTCTTTCAATGTGTTTCTAAATGTACTCAATACTACAAGTTGAGAACCGTTCGATTTGATCATTTTACGTTCATCGAAAGAGGAACGTTCTTATGAACTAAAAATTTGGGAAAGTTACCCGGAAAATTTGAAAATTCGCGAGAAACTGAAAGAGCTTTTTGCAATGGGATATCAATATAATTAGTCTGATTGCGATAAATTTTTATATTAGTCGTTCAAAGCAACAGTAACGTTCTTACGAAATAAAAATTAGGAAAAGCTTCCTGGAAAATTGGGAAATTCAGAAAAATAGAAAGAGATTTTTCTATGAAATATCGATACCATTCATCTGATTGCGATAAAGTTTTGCACATTCGACGTTCAAGCGAAAGGAAGGTTTGAATGAAGTAAAAGCTTAGAATAGTTGGCCAGAAAGTAGGAAAATTTATTGAAAACTGAAAGAGGTCTTTTCTTTGGGATATCAATATCATTCGTACGATTGCGATAAAATTTTGCACATTTGACGTTCAAAGCAAGAGTACATACATATTAGCAATTGCGAAGCATTGCCGGGTCGACAAGGTGAACCGGTTAACTCCGTATCATTTACCTCTGATTATAAACCATATTAATTTAAATCATTTGTATTTTCCACCCAGTAGCTTCATAAAGGCATCATCAGGTAGTCTACGTATCGACTCGATAGTGGGCGGGAAGAGTGGGCAAATCACGCACATGTCCAGGATAATGTTTATGTCACATTCGTGGAAGTTCAGGGTAGATTTAAACGGTGATAAAATATGGAAAAATTGCGAGGAAAATTTATATTAAAAACATGTAAAATAGTGACTTGGTTGTTGTGTTGGATGCGTTCAGAAATATACTTTGAAAGAGTAAAGTTCGCTTTACACGATCTGAACCCGTATATGAACTGTCAAAGATAAAAATGAATTGCTGTCCGTTTATCACCGCTCAAACCTTCCCTGAACTTTCGCGAATGTGACATGAACATTATCCTGGGCATTTTTGCGTGATTTGCCTACTCTTTCCGCCCACTATCGAGCCGATACTTAGACTATCAGATGATGCCTTTATAAAGAAAGCTCTTGGGTCTAATATATATATCATTTAAATTAATATGGTTTATATTAAGAGGTAAGTGATACGAAGTTCAACGGGTCATCTATTAAAATTCAAATTAGAGTGTGTTTGTGGGTTAGTGCGTTTGTATTTCATACAAATCTACAGTTTTGTTCCAAGTTTGATGAAATTTTGCAAACCTGATCTTCAAACTAAAACGAAGGTCACAAGTACAATACATATTTTAGGGGATAAGACGTCATAAATATTGATGCACGAGAAAGTGCTGCAACACGCGACTGTTACACATCTCCTACTAAGCCACTGGACAGATTTCAACCAAATGTGTTGCACATATTCCTTATCGAGAGTGAACAATCGTTGTAGGGGCGAGATCAAACTACGACACACAGTTCAGGAGATATGCCGTCCTGAACAATCTGAAACATGATGAATCAGCTAATCACGTAATATGCTTGTTTGTAATGCCTAAAAATCTATGTTTCATTCCTATCTGGATGATTTTACACACACAACCTTCACAACAAGAGAAACTGTCAGTCTGCGGCGTGTCAGTCACGGTCTGCACGGCCGCTGTGGTCGGGGGTTTGAATCCCCTCTCGGGCATGGAAGTTTGTGCCGTTTTTAGTATAAGCTAGTTTGTAAGTTTAGGGACTGATGACCGCGTAGTTAAGTCCCATAAGCTATACAAACATTTAAACATTTGAGAAACTGTCGGATTTCGAAAGTCCATAGCGGAGGGTACCTTACCCAGATGTCGACACCAATCTACAATTTTATTCCGATATCGATGTAATTTTTTTACCCTATAGCTTCCAAGCAAGAGGGACATCGTCTACACAAAATTTATTAAGGCGCATGCCAGAGGATAGCTGAGATGAACAAAGACCAGGTGATGGGGAGACGGAAGAGGAAGGAGGAAGCGGATTAACTGAAGATTCAAATAAATACACGGACAATGTCGGGTTCTCTGCCAGTACCCTATATCAGCAGTCGATGTGTTAGTTATTTGCTCGCAGCTACGACAATGGATAAATTTCCGAACCATCGCATGCAACTTCCGTTACCTGTGAGTAGTAGAAGTCCCCAAAGAACTTTGCTAAAATGTAAAAACAGTGATTTTGATAATTTATTGGTGCTATTGTAGCATTTCTATAACGTTTTTAAAACCAGCAGAGGAAAAACGTGGTATTGCTCAGGTCAGAGGTTTACAGTTACGTAAGATATGTCAATTGGTTGTCAATAAATCACCTCCGTCAAAATTAATGTAAAAATGCTTTAAAAACATTATTTTTAAGCTACCGACGATATATTCAAGTTAGAGAATAAGAAGTTTATTAATATCAAATTATATAAATGGAGATAACAAATGACATTCAATAGGATGAAGAAACGTACCGTTTTTCTGTACACAAATAATAAGCCAGAGCGTTAAATATATACAATATTGCCTTTCGCATACTGGGAGAAAAAATTCCAGTCTGGTATGAATATGGCGACCCGAGGTCTCAGCCAATCAGGGAAGATATCGTCACTGGATCCCTCTGTCGTATCAAGGTCAGAACAGATGAGGGAACTTCCAAGGCAGCGAACTTTTCCCGATTAACAGAGGTCAGGAATGAGCCGCTGTTCAGCTGTGGCCGTAAAACAGCAGGCAATCAGCGACTAGCGTGCAGAAGTTTGTCCAGTAACGAACTCGTATGGGAGGTCAAGCAGCGCGATTCTTCATTTGGACGTCAACAACTACCGCCCAATCTCACTTCTGCACGCTCTATTAAAAATTCTTGAAAAATTAATGTATTCCAGAGTAGCTTCACATATTAATAAGAGTAGCTTCACATATTAAGAAAATGTCAATTTGGTTTCCAGAAAGGCTTTTCAGCAGAAAATGCAATATATATTTTCACTAATGAAATATTAAATGCTCTGGATAACCGTAAATCACCCGTTGGGATTTTTTGTGATCTGTCAAAGGCCTTTGATTGTGTTAACCATGGAATTCTTCTAGATAAACTTAAACCGCGGCCGCTCGCGTATATTGTTGTCACGCGATAACTCCCGTGTTAGATTTTTTCTAACAATGAGATCTTGCACCTTTTCATCTCTTTGTGACAGAAAAACACACGTTTATACAATAAATCATTTCTTTGTTATTACCAAAGCATTATATATTAGTATAAACATGGTATGGAACATGTCATTTGACGAATTTGTGGATGTTTGCAAGTACCGACGCACTGACAACGATAGACGAGATGTTAGAACCATTCTGCGGAAGTTTCAGATTCAGGCAATATATAGCAAACAAGCCGGCAAAATATAGCAACAAGGTACATGCGCTTAGTGATGCGAGAACCTTTTATACGCTACATATGGAAGTACATGCAGGCAAACAGCCTACTGGGCCATACCAAGTAGCAAATGATGCAGAGCATGTGGTGTTACGATTGATTAGACCGATTGACAAAACAGGCAGAAACGTGACGATTGATAATTATTTCACATCTATACCACTGGGTAACAAAATGTATGCAAATCATAGATTCACATTAGTAGATTCTCTACGGAAGAATAAAAGAGAAATTCCACCGGAATTTCTGGACGTAAAATGTAGGCAAGTAAACAGCAGCATTTGGAGAAAAACCAGACAACTGCTTCATTTGCTCATACGACTCAAAAAAATAAACAGGAGAAGAACGTTCTAATGTTATCCACCATACACAGCGACGTTTCTGTAGACGCTGACAGTGGCGAAGCGAACAAACTTAAAGAAGTTACACTCCACAATCTCAAAAAAGGAGATGTAGATGTTGTCGACCGTTCGAAATAGGAATATTGTATTTCAAGAAGAAACCGCTGGCCTCTTACACTGTTTTTCAGTTTTATATACTTCCATATCGGACAGAGAATGTCATGTACTCAGTATAAACAATTGCTTCATTCAATTCGTAAAACTCAATAAGAATATCTACTTTGCTCCTAAAAGACGTAACATGTGCTGAACAGTTTCAGGAGAAAACAAACGAACACAGCCGAATGTTACAAGTACAAGAAACAAGACTAAAAGCGAAGCAAGGCGGTTTTCCACGGAAGGAGAAGTAATTGTTACGTTAAGACTCCCGTGTTAGAAAAAAATCTAACACTGCTCACCGCTTCAAATAAAGCCACAACTAACAAGCTATTGTTGAAAATTGACAGTCGAGTCACAGATTAATTGAATCACGAGATATGGAAGAATGCATTTCTAGATGGTGAGTTCATTAGCTTTGAAATGTGATGGAATATTCATGTAAAATCGTAAATGTTAGATTTTTTCTAACAACGCCAGTGATCGCGGGTTAAGTATTGTGGTGTGAGTGGGAAAGTGCACAAATGGTTTAAATAATACCTAACTGGAAGAGTTCAGAAAGTTGATATAAGTAATTCACATAATATACAAAAAACAGCCGAGTTCTCAAACTGGGGAACTATCAAGCATGGGGTGCCACAGGGTTCGGTACTGGGACCTTTGCTGTTCTTGATATATATTAATGATTTGCCTTTCTATATTCATAAAGATGCCAAGCTAGTTCTCTTTGCTGATGATATAAGTATCGCTATCACACCCGAATCACAGGAATTAACTGATGAAATTGTCAATGAGGTATTTCAAAAAATTATTAGGTGGTTCTCTGTAAATGGACTCACTTTAAATTTTGAAAAAACACAGTATATTCAGTTTCACACACACACCATAAATTAATATTGACTTCAACCAGAAATCTATAGCTAAGGTAGAATATTCAAAATTTTTAGGTTTATGCATTGATGAGGGATTGAATTGGAAGAAACACATTGAAGATCTGCTGAAACGTTTGAGCTCAGCTACTTATGCTACTAGGGTGATTCCAAACTTAGGTGATGTACAACTCAGTAAACTAGCATACTATGCCTATTTTCATTCTCTGCTTTCTTATGACATCATATTCTAGGGTAATTCATCATTTAGTAACAAAGTATTCATTGCCCAAAAGCGGGTCATCAGAATAATTGCTGGAGCCCACCCAAGATCATCCTGCAGACATTTATTTAAGGATTTAGGAATCTTCACACTAGCTTCACAATATATATATTCACTTATGAAATTTGTTATTAACAACCCAACTGAATTCAATTGTAATAGCAGTGTGCATAGCTACAACACTAGGAGAAAGGGTGACCTACACTACTCAAGGTTAAATTTAGCTCTGTCACAGAAAGGGGTTAATTATTCTGCCACAAAAGTCTTTGGTCACTTACCAAGTAGTATCAAAATTCTGACAGATAGCCAACTAGCATTTAAAAATGAATTAAGAGAATTTCTGAATGGCAATTCCTTCTAAACGTTAGATGAATTTCTAGATAAAAGATAGTACTTTAGGGGGAAAAAATTAAAAATAAAAAAAAAAATATTCAAATATTGAGTGTCATGTAATATTATGTATAGACACTTTTCATTTAACTGACACGTTCCACATCATTACGAAGGTCGGTTTCATTATCTATGGAACAAGTATTAATCTAATCTAATTTCTTGGAAGATGTCATCTTTGTACCAATATTAGAGGTAGTTATTTGATGAAGAAAATATGGTCTACGAAAAAAATTAACTGACGTTTTCTTTACCATCATTGTCTTCATACTTACTTCATAGTCCGATTAAAATGACTGGCTAGTTGACGTTTGTCACGTGGCGCTAATGTTGCCATATAAGCAGCCGACTACCCCTCGGCTGTAGGAGACGCAGAACATGGCGGATCACTCAAAAATCTGTTAATATTATTTTGTAACGTGAGACAGAGTTGTGAGAGGCCACCAAGATTGAATGGTGACATCGCAAAAACTCTATCGACAGCTAATTTTAAGTGATCAGTGAAAGAACTGCAGCAAAATAGACCTTTTGTAGTTATCTTAATACTATGTTGTAACCTAACCACACGTTATGAACTATGTATCCGATAAAACAGCATCCAGCCACCTCCAGCAGAAACCATGATTTCTTCCTTCACGGCGAATAAAGCTTATTCTATGGGCAAACTCAGAAAAATTCCAGACAGCGCTAAAAGCAAACTAATTTCTCGCTTACCTGAAAATATCCTGACACTGGCTAATGGTTGTACGAGCCGTCGTGTTATGAATAAATCATCAGTCATGCTTGGAACTTAATTACAGATTAGTAATACACAGATTCCAATCAAAAAAGTATCATAGGTTGAAAATAAGAACGAATAAAAAAGTCAATACTATTCGGAAACATACGTAACGTATTAGAACTTAACCAATTCAATGTAAGTTATAAAAACAAGAGAATTTAATTATGATTAAAAACATTTAAATAATCGCGACCTTAAATCCGGAAGCCCAGAGTTGCCAACCCTACTGATTTTTCAGGAGATCTCCTGATTTTTAACCTACCTACTGATTTTTTTTAAATGCAATAATGAGCAGATCTTCTGATTTTTAAACTTGGGCGACAATTGTTTAATCTGAAAACAGAATTACTTTTCTTAATAATGTAATGTTTGACGAGGCGCTGGACAGAAGTGCGTATGAATAAATTTGTGGTCCAACGAAGACCTTATAAAATATATTTTCCGCTTGTTTTCATTAGGCGCGTATAAACCAAAGAGCTTGTTTTCATATAGTCATCTCCTATCGACTGTATTTTTGCTCTCGCAACAATATCATGTTTTCAATACGTAATTGTCTTTCCTGCTTTATTGTTTATGTGAGATTGAATCTGAATGACGTATGGAATCACGAATTCTCTATTTTTGTAACAAAATATGATCTATCTCATTCAGTAAAATCAGGCGACTTTATGAAGCTATGTTCAAATTTTCTTTCGACCAGTACATTATAGGTATCGACTTTTACAATGATGGTTGATGTTCTGTTAGGGTTTCTAATCTGATCTCGGGTCAAATTGTTCAGTGTTGTCTCATTTTTGAATTGTGATACTTATGAGTAATTCAGTAGTGACCAGTGTGGACCCAAAAGTTATTATTTTACACCGAATTGGAATGTCACAGTTATAAAAGCAACCCTCTCGGTTTGCAGTGTGGTCTAACGCACCGCTTTCGGAGACGGGGAGGTTCGAATCCGCCCAGCGGATTAACGAAGGGGGCCGGAGTGCCGGCTCAGACAAATATGTTACTCTGTGGTGCCGGCCAGCCTGGATGTGGTTTTTAGGCGGTTTTCCTTATCCCCCTAGGTGAATACCGGGCTGGTCACACAATCCCGCCTCAGTTACACGATTCGCAAATATTTCATAACACTACACTTTCAAACATTTAACGCTATACACAGACATTTGGGGCACACATTTCCTCCTGGGGGGCAGGGGGTGGCGGCAGGAAGGGCATCCGGCCACCCCGTCAATGCTAACATGCCAAATCTGCAATAACAAAGCCGACCCTGCAGGTGCGGGAAAAGGGCTGCACAGAAAGAAAAGTTGTACATTAAAGCAAGCAAGTGTTTTGTGATTGTTGTTCTGCAAGTAGGCTACAGTACTTTCAGGAACCGTTGAAGTTTAGTGAAAACGTTACTTTTTTCGAGACTTTTTCAGTGTATTGACAAAATGAGTGACAGTAGGACAGTGCTTACCAGGATTTAGCCAGATTTCTGTACGAAACCCTGAAAAAATCCTTCGTCTTTCAGAATAATTATTCAGTCCCCAATAGTCACGCATTAGTGCATAAAAGATTTAGACTACAGCCTAGATACCAAGCTCTTTTTACTAGATATATGGAATCTTTACACGAATATTCCCATAAATGAAACACTTAAAACATGGTCTTGCTATCGGAAATCCATTAGTTGGTATTCTTGCTGACATTTTCATTAACTGTTTTGAAGGAAAATTCTTCCACAATTTCTCAGCTACAACACTAGGCATTGTTTTCTATTCCAGATCTGTCGATGATATTTTAGTTATCTACAAAGGACCCACCAACGGCATTGATCACATTTTTAGTCTCTTCAATTAACATCACGAGAATGAGGCCCGTGAACTTAACTTTCATGACTTGACATGACTTTAACAGTAGAAGAAAACAAAATCTCTTTTAACATCTATCGTAAAGAAACGTATACTGATCAAATTGTACCTACTTCTTCCGTGCAGCCTCAAGTGTCATAAAAACGCTTGCGTTCACCCTGCTATCCGCAGAACTGTTTCTATTCCACTCTCAAATAAAAATTCCAGTAAGAAATAAATTTGATGAAAACCTGCCGTAGTTGACAACATCCTTAAAAAGAAAACTGTTAAAAGAGCTACTACCCTTGGCACTTCCGTTAAAGAGTCTGACCAAAAGAAAAAAATTCTCCATTCATTTTCTTTTCTCCTATCAGATTCAACTGCTTCTTCGTAACAAATACAACCGCGACGTTGCCTTTTCTACCAATAATAGTTCAGAAAAAAATTCTTTCACAATTTAAATTAACATGTTCTCCTCTGAATAATACTAGCGTTTATAAGATTATTTGCAATACTTGCTCTTCTTACTACATAGGCCAAACGGGAAGTGAATTTAAAGTCAGATTCAAGGGGCATCTTTTAAGAAAAAATGGCACTAGCACCCAGAATTGATATTTTGCTTACCACCTTCTAATTACAGGTTACCCATCCAAAGCCACTCATGATCTTAATATTTTGCTCATTGAGAAGAACGGCTGCAGATTAGACGTGCTCGAGAAATTGCAAATATTTAAACATCTTTCTTGTAATGACGGGCTTATTCTGAACTAGCAGTTACAAGTCCTTAATAGAAGCTTCTTCAACAGTATTAAGACATTACTCGGTAATTGATTTTGTTTGCTTCGTGCAGTTTTCGAACTAATTCTTCCGAGTTGATCCAAAAACATTTTTTTCATAAGGCCATGTTAAATATATTTGATATTTATAACATTTATTTGCTCGTTAATTCACTCAACTATTTTTGTACTTCTAAAACGGCGCCTCAGCCATCCTATTTATTTATGTCAAATATAGCTCTTTGTAACATTTCTTTATCAAAACAATTTTTTTCAGTAGGCTGTTTATAACTGCGGCTCCTAGATGGCTACACTGATGTAACGTTTAGCTGTACGTAATTCTACCGCGGGCAAGGCCAGTCTGATGCGGGATGCCTCCTTCTCACAAGCGAGTATGACACCCCCGGCAACTAAGCTTCCTTAATGAGTTTGGATGTGGTAGTATGACAATACCAGATGATCGCAAAAACTTGTAAGCATGTGGAGAAATAGCAAACAACAAAGAACAAAGAATCAAAAGCTCTGGATCAAATTTATGATGTGCCTTGTATTGAAGAGTTAATTCACATTGTGACCTCAAGAATGAAATAACTTTCCTCTTACCTTCTTTAACTGGTAATGTATCAAGAAGGGAGTGAATAACTGACAAGATATTTAAGTCACTCTCTCTGCCACCAATAAAGTCTGAGCAAAGCTTAATTAAATTTTCAACTTGAGCTACACTGCTAACTTTCTCTGGAAGTATGTTGGCAACAATCTCAACACCATTTACAAACAATTTAACACTGAGGTTTCTGCAAACTATTAAATACACAATTTCATGTGGAGTTTTCTCAAAATTAAAATAGAGAAACAATACACAGTCTTCTTTCACAACTTTACTCCACTGTTCATTTAGTGTAACATTATCACTTTTTCTCACAAATTCACCATAATCTTGAATACTGTCCTTTTCCCTTTCTGCAGAAGCTGATTCTATACTTTGGGCTATAGCTTTTCTCAAGGCATCTGCTTCTAGCCTTTGCCTTCTTTGACTTGGGGGCTCTCGTTGAACATCTGGTCTTGAGCTTAAATAACTGGCACAGTTCGGCAGGAAACAAGGCACTGCATTTTCTTTCAGTTTTGGTTTTTCCAAAGGCAGTGTCAGAGTTCGCCCTGTTTTCCAGTCAACTGCTGTGGTTTGAAGAATCAGGTCACTCTGACTGAAGTGTTCTTGACAAACCTAGAAAGTAAATGTAAATTATTCCATTACAATTTCAAAATCAATTAATTCTACTTAAGTAATATCGTTCTATAAAGATTTCACGTTAGTTAAAATATGATACACATTTCTGACCGCAGCGTGAAATCAGTTTTTAACACAATCTGTAAAATGTTTTTGTTGTTAACCAAAAAAATGCTCTCATCAAACAAAAATAACTTTAGTGCCAGGACTTTCGGAAGCCTAAATTTGTAACTACCAGTACTAGCGATATGCAGCTTAAATGAAATACACTGCTCAAATTTATCTATTGTTTAACATGTAGACACTTCTGAAGTGAAACACTCTAAATCGAGAGTAGAAAAGTCGTGTAAACAACACTTTCAATGAAAATGTAGGAAAACAGTTGAGTCTTAGTAGCCTAGTAGCAATTCATTCTTATGAAATTAAATATACTACTTACCACTGAATGTTCAGATGGAATGAAGTTCTCCCGTCGAATAACATGTGTCCATTTCTTCCTAAGTTCAGCATCATTCGGAAATTTGAACACAGATACTTTCTTCCCAGTCCGGTAATTTCCAATACAACCCGGCACACAACACTTGTTTACCATGATGTAAAAGACAAGTATTTTGCGGTAGTGAAAGAGATGCGCAACAAATATAATACTTTCAGCAACTCACAGCTCGACAGCAATCCTCTCACAACAAAATTCTATCGCCATGTTGGGCCGCTTGCCGTGACGTCACCGTGACGTAGCAGCCCCTGTTGGTTGGCCTTGTTTTCTCGGAGGTGTCGGCGAGCAGCCCTTACTGGCTAGCCTTTTACTTTTATTACCTTTGTGACTTAAGCTTCATCACTTATTTATTATTTTCGTTATGTGACCTTTTAGGTACTGCATCCGTACTACAAATCAAACAAGTACTTACATTTTATTGATTATAAGAGGTAATCCGTTTTATGCTGACTGCAATAAAGAGATTTATTTTACACCAGACGCGTTTCGCTTTTTATTTTAAAAACATCTTCTGTGGTCTGTAAATTATACAAAATGTTTGTGCTGTATGTTTTCGATACATAGATTAAAAACAGTTATTAAAAAACTATGTGCACGTCAGGCATATTCTTGAAGCAGGTGTTTTTGTTGTTGTTTATTCTTAAGATTTCCATGTCTCTGTCTCTGGTGCTGATTTTATGTTTGTTGAGTGACTTGTTTTATATTTCCAGGCTCGTGCATGTTCTTTATATCTGGTGTCAAATGTTCTTTTAGTCTGACCAATGTATCTTCCATCACATGTGCTGCTTTTCAGTTGGTATATTCCTGATTTTCTGTATGGATCTGAATTTTGTATTCATTTTGGAAAATATTTTATTCTTAAAAAACTGTCTCTCGTTAGAACAATTTTGTAATTTATGTTACAGGGAATACTTAAATTTCTGATGAAGACAATCTTAGTAAGTGCCGAAACTGAGTAAGATAAATTTTATCTCCGCGACCAAGGGCTGTATCACCATTCATTGAATCTGTATAGTGTGGTTTGAGCTGTGCGTGAGAATGTATTTTCAACAACGTTGTCCGTGTATTCTTTTTGTATGGTTATCATTCATGAAATACGAAATAAAAAAGGTCAGACTTATGAATCGGCGACAAAGCAAATCAAGAAAGAGAGCCAGATAAGGATATGGAGTTGAATTGACCGATTGTTGTCAGTTTGGCAGTGGAGAACGGTTCGTGCTTGACGTTCAGCGCTCTGATTGCAGGAAAGCAACTCCAGCGCGTTAAGTGTCAACTAGCGAGTAAGTTAAATCAGACCGTAGTGAACCACTGTACATGTCGTAATGAAAGTTCTCTCTTGCTTTCTGTTCTTTAGCAAAGGCTGGCTGACAACCCGCCGTCGCCCGGGTACTTACTTAATCCAGTCTTAAAGTTACTCCAGCTGACCCCCCCCCCTCTCTCTCTTTCTCTCTTTCTCTATACGACCTCTTTTCCCCCTCCTTTGTCCATCTCCCTCTTCCCTTTCCCTCTGTCTTTGTCCATCTCTTCTCCGCCCCACCCCATCTCTCTATCTATCTATCTCCCCTCTGTTCATCTATACCTGACCCTCTCCCTGCCATCCTTGACCTTTCTTTCCCAATCACCCAATCACTTCCTCGTATCTCTGTTCAACTCGTCCTCCACCTCCTCAGTCCACTGCCTGCTCCATCTGTTAAAGATTACACAACTGCCTTAACTTTCATGGTCATCAGTGAAGTGGTGGCCATGTTTTATTCACTGAACACTCCGCTACGCAACGTTTACTTCTTAGGTAAATGGTGAAGTTCCTCGTTTTGAAGATCAAGGATGCAAAGTTTTATCTCAATCGGATAAACGATACGGAAGCGATAAAATATGAACAAACAAGATCGTCTCAGTATTTATGACGTCATATCTCCTAAACAATAAGTCGTGAAATGACATTGCCATAAATTGATACTGTTTGCATAATGTGTCACGAATACTTTTAGCAGCAAAGAAGAAATAAATTTAAACGTTATTCATAATGTGGCAATTTTTTCATATATCAATGTTAATGACGTCATATCTCTGAACTACGTGTCTTAAAGTGATATTCTGCCTATAACATTCGCGTAATTGTAAGTAATATGTTCAAAATGTTTCATTGTAATCGAATGAACGGTACGAAAGCGCATCAAATACGAACAAACATACAAACAAACAAACATTCCTTTTTATACACTAGACTAGCTGTACACCCGGCGTTGCCCGGGTGTTTATTTATCCTACACTCTCGTAGTCCACATTCCCTTCCCCCTTTTTCTCCGCATCCACCTCTTTCTCTCCCATCTCTCTGTTCGTTTCCACTTTTCCCTCTCTCGGCAAAGTTTTCCACAAGGTACCCTGTGTCATGTACCATACAAACATTTATGTACCCAGTGATCTTCCTCTTGGTTTAAAAATCATGGAAGCAAAAATTCATAAAGATTGAAGCAAAACTATGCATTTTGTAAAATTCCGTAAGTTTAGTACCCTCCACCACTCACCGGTCGAAATTTTATACAGACAGTGACATTCCTCTTGTCTTTAAGGTAGAATGTGCAAAATTTCAACAATATCGGAACAAAACTATAGATTTCTATGCAATAGAAACGCAGGGTCACGAAAAACGCAATTTGTTGTTCTCAAATATTCCAGTTTTATTTCAAATAACCCTTGTTTTGAGAGCAAAAAAAAAAAAAAAAATCTGTTAAATCGATCGAGCCGTTCTCAAGTTATGGCGCGACCAAGGTATTTAGTGATCCATTTTTATGTTGCAAAGTACCCTCCCCCATGCATGCACCGTGTGAAATTTCAGGTAGACGGTGACGTTCCTCTTGTATTGAGGGTCAAGCGTGCGAAATTTCGGAATGAAACTCTTGATTTCGTAAGACTGTAGGAGAAGTATGCTCCGCCATGCACCTATCACAAAATACTTTCTTAGCTGATGTTTTCAACGTATAAACTATATCCCTGCCAAATTTCAGGTTCATAGGTGAAGTAGTTTCGAGATTTCGTGTTTAGTCAGTGAGTGAGAGTCGTTTCGCTTTTATATAGAAACAGATTAAAAACACAGATTGCTTAATTTTGGATGCAAGAGAATTAAGGGAGACTTGCAGACAAATAAATAGTAACATGGAAATATGTAATGCTAACTTTATTTGATACAAATTCATGCCTGATGCGACAGTTTTACGGCATCTACAACGAAACTTCTTTTCGTTTCATCATTTTGTATGTGTGTGTGGAGGAGGGTGGGGGGGGGGGGGGAGGGGAGGTTTCATTTACGAAACGATTCATAAACGTCCTACATCACATGCAAACTTTGTTGCAGGTCCCTAACTACTCCAATTTTCCCATAATTGACGCATAAATTTGGGTATTCTCACGAGGTGGCCTCTCATTATTTATGACGTCATATCTCCTGAGCTATGTGTCGTGCTCTTTTGTTTTTGGATCAGGAACCTTCGTGGAAGTGCGGTGAACAGTTCACCAAAGTTTCATTGCATTGCATGGTTTATGAACACATAGAGGACATACAGGCAAACATTCATTTATATATAAAATGTTGAAGTGTTTGTAGAGCTTATGGGACTTAACTACGGGGTCATCAGTCCCTAAACTTACAAACTACTTATGAATTAGCTAATACTAAGGACGGCACAAATATTCATGCCCGAGGGGGGATTCGAACCCCCGACCGTAGTGGCCGTGCAGACCGTGACTGGAGCGCCTCAGTCTCCTCGGCCACCGCGGCCGGCGCCGGCCATATATATAATATACCGTACAGTACTTCATGTCACTCTGTTCCAGAAGTATTGCTTCTGGAATAAATTAATGGCAGACACAGTTTAGTGTTGTTGATGTAACAGACAAGCTCTCCGAGTAAACAATAAAGAAAATTTGTGTCTAACGATCCAAACATGGATAGAAATATAGCTTTGACGTTCAGCTAATACAACAGATACACTCGTTCTGTGACGGCACAGATAATAACTGACGCAAATTAGCTTAAACAAAAACACTACCGCATGCTCGTTGCCGTTTGGCTCACCTTTTAAATCCCTAGCTCCACATCGGCGATTTGGTGACTGTGGTAAGCTGGAGAATTCGACGCCCTCTGTACCTGTTACACGAGCTGAGATATGCTACTGGCAGATCATAAAAAACGGGCATACGAGGGTTGGAACTTATATAGTGGTAATCTTTTTATTCACAATCGATACAAAAGCGTTACATGTTTGCACCTGTTACTGATCTTCAAAGTAGTCAGCAGCGTTGTGCATAACCCGTTGGCAGCGATGTGGAAGGCGTAGTATATCGTGAGGAGAGCCTATTCAGTTGATGGTGGGAATGGAGCGGTCTACTACCTGTCGAATCTCTGGAACAGTTCTGAAGCGAATGCCAGGACGTAGATCCTTCATCTTCGGTATCAAATCAAAGTCAATAGGACTTATGTCCGTGGAGTATGGTGGATGGCACAGTACCTACTTCCCAGACCCATCGACTGCGCTGTATGCGCTCGCGCATTGTCGTGGAAAATGATAGGTGGTTTGCGCAGTAAGTGTTGCCGCTTCTTTTGCAAAGGTGGTCGCAGGTGATGCTCCAAAAACGAACAGTAATGCTGTGCATTGAAGGTGTGCTGTGGAGGAACGTAATCCGTTAGGATATCACAGTCGTACACTAGAATCACCATAAGTTTCACCATACTGGGGCTCTGACGCACTTTAGAGTTTGGCGGCGACCAATAATGACGCCATTCGTTGGATCGGCGTTTCGATTTTGGCTCGTACGATGTGGCCCATGTCTCATCCAGTGACAGCATTACGTTAGACCGCTTGCTCACCAGTGACGCGCGAGTCCATTTGCTCGGAGATGTCAACAACATGTACTATCAAAATGTTCAAATGTTTGTAAATCTATCGGACCAAACTGCATGGTCATCAGTCCGTAGCTTACAAACTACTTAAATTAAGGTAAACTAAGGACAAAACACACACACACGCCCCAGGGAGGACTCTAACCGCGCGCGCTCCTCAGCGCGCTCCTCAGCGAGGCGCCGTCGACCGCTCTGCTACTCCACCGCAGCAACATGTATTATCAACTACAATAGTAGATTCCATTGGAGTCTCCACAGCAGTGTTATCACTATTTAACTTCTAACCCTCCTATGTTCCTCTTTAAGAGATGTCATTCCGAGTTCCTCACCATAAATTTTGGCATTGGAACATATTTGCGCTCCTTTTACACTGAACATGCGAAATCATTTCACGCAGTCTGTCACTGTAATGATTTTTTTTTTTCATACAGAGCATGTCCATTTCGCTGCCACGGTCTACATACCTCTCCCCCTTGTGTCTTTTTTCTCCTATTAGCACTTAATATCTCCCGTTGTCACTGTTTTAGGCCCTATCTCTGCATCTTCTTTACAACAGAGCTTTTTTCTTTTCTTTAAAAACAAAACTTTTATTCTCTTATTCATCTGTATAACTCATTACCTTACTACATTAATTGACAAATTTCTGCTACATTATTGAGTTGAGTATGCCCATTCAGCTGCAATGTTTACAATTGTATGTTATGTGACTACCATGATTCTAGCGTAACTACTAACTACGGGAGATGGGACGTGCCAGGCTTGTATAAGCCTATTTGGTGGCCGAATGTCTGCCAAGCGAAACCCGACAGACGTGCCCCTGCCATTGGGCTGGCCATGTCGCACTACAGATGCGAGGGTATTGTGCAATGGGATGTAATTTACTATTTAACTAACTTAGCCTACGTATTCTTCGGTTGTCGGCCGGATCCCCCTGGTCCAGGAGGGCAGAGGATGCCGCCAGCAAGCTGACGGCCAGTCCACCCTCCGGGAGGCATGGCCGGGCGTTGGTCAGTCCGGTTGCTGTCTGCAACTTATCTCGAGTAGTCTTGTCGGATCTTGCTGGAAATTATATCTTTTAACGGTGTAGAAGGTGTCAATGTGACGAATCAGCCAGCAGGTGTCAAAATTAGGTAATGTCGTCATATGTGGGGCACTCATACACCATGTGTTCTGGTGATCCCATTCCATTTTCACTGTCTGCTTGCCAATGTCTCTCAAATTGCTGCTGTCTCTTTCTTTCTCACAGTGTGCTCTGTTTCATTTCATTTATGATGATCTCTTCTCTAGACATGTCCTTGCGGATGGATTGCTCGAGTCCGTAAACCCTAGACAGAGAAACTTCAACCGTGGATGCAGAGGGTGGAGGAAACTGGACAAAATTTTTCTTGTTAATGTTCACCTGTCTGTATGATCCACTCATGTCTCTCCCCCCCCCCCCCTCTCATTTAAATGAATCACAGCAAGGCTTGCAACAAATCTAGTAAAATGTCTCTCTCTGTACTGGAGTCACAGCACAGAATATACGAGCACACAGGGGCAGTAAGCATTATACCGTATAAGGAAGTTTGGGATGGGAGGCATACGCGGCTGACGTCATAGTAACGCGACCGCTCGTAAAAAGCAAAGAGGGAAATCCGGACTCGAATTCCGCTCCGGCACAGATTTTCATATGTCACCATTAACCGAGGATACATTTCTTGTAATTCTGTTATTCTCTTTCGGCACAATAAAGCGCAAATGTTTGGTGCGAAACTCGAAATGCTGACTGAGGCAGCTGGTTCGCCATTTCTCTGTGAGAGTATTTTAGACGGAGACATATTGCCCTTTTTTTGGGCTCCAACAGGAACATTTTTCAGCTGATTCCCTTCTTTTCCTTGCTCCAGCACGGTGTGCAGCTTAACTGAGATAATTTCTGTACGACATTCGTTATGTGCTTCGACACAATTTAAATACCGGGTATGAGGGACAACAAAAGTAAATTGTCATTTATAGATAGGAGATATCAGACTGTACGATGTCCAAACTTTTTTTTTTTCACAGAATCATTTTCGTAAAATGGAATGATAGTGTTTCAGAACGGCCGTCAATTCTTCTAGAACATAAGTGAGTACACTATAAGGTTATACCCGTCGGATAAGAAATGAATATTCGAAATTGCATTGAGATATTGTTGTAAATTTTACATAATATTGAGATCAAGTTTCATTTGCTCTATGTATGAGCTAAAATCGACTAAAGCATAGTTTACGCAATGCGGTTATGCCTCTGCAAACTCTTTAGATATATGTTGCAATATTTACGTTATTCGATGCTGCAAACGAATTGTACCGAATAACGAAAATGAAAGCAACCCTTCACCGAGCGAAAATATCTAACTTTAAGATGTAAAATCAATTTTTCCCCGTCTACACTTCTAAGAACCACGCGCTAAAGTAGTTTCGTAGATTTTCCGGGCGTAATAATTGTCGATGTTCTTTACGGGTTTGCGACGGGATTACGTCATTCTGCTGACAAGATATTTCAGCGGTGCACATGGCTGCCATCTTTAGGTGCGGCTGGTGCACAATCACGCCGGAACTGAGGCACATCAGTTACGGAGGCTTCTCAATACCGCGGAAACAGCCAGTTCACGTGTGCGAGAAGCGGAAGGAACGCCCTCTGGGAAGCGAAGAGTATTGCAGAGCCACCAGTGGTAGTTGGCCAAAGCGATCAATCGAAAATTAAGAAAGAGCTGGTCGAAAACTAGACCGTTGTTGTTTAATATCTGATAAAATACGATTCCACGATTTACTTAATGGACATCCTTTTTCCGTGTTAATAAGACGATCTGACAATCGTATTTCGATTGATTCCTTAAGTACACAATCCCAAAACGAGGGGCTGGAGGAATAATTTGCGTGTCTTTGAATGACATATTATGCCCTTCATTAAGGCAATGTTCAACCGCTGCAGGTTTTTCTGGCTGTAGCAGACGTGTGTGCCTTTGATGTTCTACACATCGGAGGACGTTCAGATACCGTATATGTTTCCTGAGTATTTTGTTATACGGGACTCTTAGCCCCAGTGGCTCTCTACAAAATAGTTGTTGAATATCGTATGATTTCTTACCCCTGATTACCTCTGTTATCTCTCTTGTGCAGAGAACATCGGCACGGCAGAGGAAGTGTTAGCGATATGTCCCATGTGTATTGTTTGGAAATAAATTTGTTTCATTCCTTTTCTTGTGAACAGTAGTGCCTACTTGAAGAAGGGTGGGCAAAAGAAATGGGCTCTGTCGTTTCAAAGGCACCATCCCAACATTCGTGATAAGCGAATTATGGAACATTTAAATCTGGACCTTCCTGCTCGTTGATGAGTTGCCGTATTCAATAACATGAGCTCATCGTCACGAGTGTCGGTTCGGGAATATTTTAGCACTCAAGTTACTTATAATTTGGCACCTCCTCCCTCCCACCCTCCCCTTCTCCCTCGTACATTTCATCCGTGTCAGTTTTTACAACTAATTTTGATACGTTCTGTACAGCAGTAGTGAATGTGGACACCTCCCTAAGCTTGTGGGCCCAAGCGGACGCTACCAATGACAGCCGGCTGCTTGTGAGTCTTGAATCTTAAGACAGCCGTGAATGTCATCTCGATCGGTGCGATATCTATTAGCTATATGGTGTGTTTCGTAAATGCTGCCTTTGAAGCATTTAATACATTTAACTTACAATTATAAATAATTAATCAAATGAAAGAGCAATACAGTTTATATTATCTACGAATTATTTGTATAATAATCGAAAAACTAGCAGAATCCGAGATTGGGGAAGATCAGTTGGGACTTATGAGAAATGTAGAAACACCTAAGGCAGGTAATAAAGCGAGGTATTGAAATAATATGTGTGCCTCAGAACCAATATTAATTGTTTGCGTGGCGGTACCATACTAAAATTGGAACAATATAGAGAAGATTTACATGGCTCCTGCACAAGGATGACGCGTAATATCATGAAGTGTTCCACATTTTTCCGGCGCCGTAACCCTTTACTTTCGGTCAGAGATCCAGCCGTCTTCTGTAATAAAAAAAGACTTGGCCCAGGATTCATCGAACAACGTAGAACGAACACGATCCCAAGTCCGAAAAGGGCAGAAATGGCCGATGAAAAGAAAATGGCAGAAGCCAAACTATGAATCCAAAGATGGCAGGTTCGTTCCCCGCTCAGTCCTACACTTTTTATCTGTCACTTTGCACTTCCTTCACCTATTCTTAATGTGAAAATGCCGAGTTGTACCGTGGTTCGGAATCTACGTTAAATTGTAGGTGCCCGTGGAACTGGCTGGGTAAGTCTGTTTGAAGGTCGAAGGAAGCCATTGGCATACCACAGTAAAACACCAATTTTCGGATTGTTGACTGCTTTAGCATTTACTTTACCTCACCTTATAATCATTATATGTGATACGTTGAAACTAGATCTGTCTCGAGAATGTTTATTTATTTGATTTTTAAATAACCCGTGTATTTTGTAACCATGACTTACTACACCAGGGATGGCAAACAGTGGCATGCCTAGCATTACTAGGACGCAACCAAATAATTTGGGTACGGCTTCCTTTTGCGAATTTACCTGCCTATCTGAAATGCTGAATTGTTCGTCTTCAGCGTCAACGGGATATAATCATCATCATTTGTGTTCTGCCCAGTGCCAGGTTTTCGCATAGTATCTCTCCATACTGTCCTGTCTTTCAACATATTATTTAGGTCTGCATATATTCTATTTCCCTTCATGTCCTCCTTCCTCTCAATCTTATTCCACATATTAGTCCTTCTAAAGCATCTATTATTAAACAATTTAAAAAAATGTTCAAATGATTGTAAATATAAAGGACTGTTTGTGAAGCTTAAGGGACGTAACTGCGGGATCATAAGTCCCTAAACTTACAAACTACTTATGAACTACCTTATACTAAAGACGACACAAACATTCATGCCCGCGGGGGGATTCGAAACCTGACGGGGAACAGCCTCTCGCATCGTAGCATAGCGCCTCAATGCGCTCGGCCACTCCGCCGCGGCGGGACTTAACTACGTTGGTCATCAGTCCCTGGGCTTACAAACTACTTAAAGTAACTTATGGTAAGGACAACCGAATTACCGATGCCCGAGGCAGAACTCAAACCTCCGACAGCGAGCAACCGCGTACTCCGCAGCCAGGTGCCTTAAAAAGCTCTGCCACTCCACCGCGGCTAAACAACTTCGTCTCAACTGATGTCCCATCCAGTTTTTCTTCCTTTCTCTTACAAAATGCAGCAGTCTTCTCCTGTCACTAATCCTTTCCAACTCTCTTTCGTTGCTCATTCTTTCCATCCAGCTTATCGTCTCCATTCTCCTTCATATCCATCTTAAATGCTTCTAGATTTTTCTTTTCCTCTCTTCTCAGTGTCCATGTTTCTGGCCCATAGATTCCCCCACTCCAAACAAAACACCTGCCAAGACTTTTGTCAGATTTTTATCCAGTTTGCCATATAATAATTTCTTTCTGTTGAATGTCTCAAAACATGATCAAATGTTTGTAAAGTCATGGAATCTAACTGCAGTGATTATCGATCCCTAAACTTACAAACTGCTTAAACTATCTTATCCTGAGAACAACACAAACACCTATGACCGAGGGAGGACTCGAACCTCCGACGTGGAACGACCGCGCGCACCGTAGCAGGGCGCATCAGTGCGCACGGCTATTCCGCCGTGGCCTGAATGTCTCCTTCGTTATAGCAATGCGGGTTTCGACTTCCTGATGACATCTCAGATCTTCAGTAATCGTATTCCCAACATATTTAAAAGTTCTGACTTCGGTTATCGCTATTTGATCGCTCTTAATATTTCCCAGTTTCCTTCTTTTGCCGATCAAAAACGTTCAAACGTTTGTAAAGCTTATGGGACTTAACTGCGGATTCAGCAGTTCCTAAACTTACAAACTACTTATGAACTAACTTACATTAAAGACGACACAAACATCCATGCCCGAGGATGGATTCGAACCTCCGACACGGGAGGCCGTGCAATCGGCAACATGGCGCTCCAGATCGCTCGGCTACTCCCGCGCAGCTTTGCCGATCAAATGTCTTTTTTTTATCTACGAGACTTAACTACTTTGGTCATCAGTACCTAGGCTTGCAAACTACTTAACCCGCGAGGACTCGCGCGTGAGCATTTTGCTCACAGTAAGTTTAAAAAATCATCATTTAACCAATTTTAAATAGTCAAATGTGTATTTTCTGATAAACGCAACTAGGAATACTTATTTGAAAATATCAAGTACATTACAAAATGTTCTTTGACTATCAAAAAAATGCTATACACGCGATAGATCGCGTAACTTTCAAAGGCGCGAGTTTTCTTGGGTTAAACTAATGTGTGATAAGGACGAGCGGCCGAGCGCATTGAGACGCTATGCTCCGATGCGCGAGGCCGTTCCCCGTCGGGTGTTCGAATCCCCGCCTCGGGCATGGATGTTTGTGCTGTCTTTAGATAAGGTAGTTTATACCACAGTTATCACAAGACTAATTCAGATCTTTTAGCATATTATTTGCAGTTTTATCGGTTTCTAATTTCTCATGCAACGGGATATCTGTGCCACCTTAATGTGCCAGATTTCGTTGGAGTGTTGGACCACACAGGAATGGGCTGGTGTGGGCTGCGGAGAGGAGGGGTCGCGAAACGAACTACAGTTGCAGTTCGACGACTTGACTCTTGTTTCGGAGAACGCTGTGAGCAGTTCTTGTTGGCAGAAGTCGAACGTTTATTGAAACCAACCTACGGGATCTGCCTATGAAGCCGGCCGCGGTGGCCGAGGAGACTGAGGCGCTCCAGTCACGGTCTGCACGGCCACTACGGTCGGGGGTTCGAATCCCCCCTCGGGCATGGATATTTGTGCCGTTTTAGTATAAGGTAGTTGATAAGTAGTTTGTAAGTTTAGGGACTGATGACCCCGTAGTTAAGACCCATAAGCTTAACAAACATTTGAATCTGACTATGAAATGCGACGTATGATTATCAGTGCGATTGAGAATATCTTTACTAACAGTGAGTGTTAGCGAGAAACAATGGAAAATCCTATTGGAGTGTGCTGAGTGATTGTGTGAATCAGTGACGTATGTAAGGGGGGAGGCGAGGGGCCTGAATATTAAATAAAGAAATGAGTACGATATGTAATTATTCTAATGAATGATGTGTGAAGACATCGCCGCGATAGTCATACTAACCTCTATTGATGAGGGGAGTGGGGTGTCAGTAGGTGAAATTCGTGCAGTTTTTTTTTAATAGCTTTATTTTTATGATTTAATGTCAACAATTAAAAAGCTTGATCTCAGTAAAGTAAAAGGGACTTACGCACATTATCCTCTGAGTATGAGCAGCAAACTGAGATAAAATATCAAGAGGTGTCTAGATGAAATTTCTTAATTTATCTTTACACTAGCTTATATGCCCGTGCTTCGCAACGGTTGTTAAAGAGAGACCTGTGAATATCTTGGTTTTTTAGGTCAGCAAAAACAGAATCCTTGTTGGATCGCTCTGTCAATGAACTCAGTTCTCCTAGCCAAGATGTCAAATTTAAGTAGAAGTCATTGTCTAAAACGATGAATGTTCATAATGTTTTTCATACAAAAATTGAAATTAATTTCAGTCCATTCTCCGAGACGAAGTAAATTCAATGTTCTATGCATAAAGTTAAGACGGCGGTGTGTAACTGTTTGGCGTAAACTTCTGAAAACACTTCTATCGTTCAGATGAGAACTAGTAGCCACAATAAAAGCTTGTGTAATACTTTTGGAAATTGGTCTTTGTAGAGAGATAGTGATTGCTTTTACATAAATGTTTAAATTATGATATCTTTATTTTCTCTGATCCGATTTTGATTAAATGAAACTTGTATCTAGCCGCACGATATGTTCAAGCTACGGCTGAAAATCCTTCGAAAATTCGTTGGAGATAAATGTGTTTTAAGAGACAGACATAACGGTCGTAGATCAGTGATCTCTATACAAACTGGATGTATAACTCTGGTGTCTGAGCATTGAATTGCAGCGTGCCTGTACATTCATATGTTTTGCACACGATTTCGCATTGTCCGCCATGTTTAAATTTCGCAAACGAGTTTCCATCAGTTATTACGTGACAAAGAATTGCTTGCTTACCTCTTGACTTGGAATTTAATTCAATATTCGATGTTGTAGGCTGATATGGGAACGGAATCGAAACATATTTTCTTCTCTTTTTCTTTAAATGCTTCTTAGCAGCCATGTTTGAATTTGGAAAGAAACTAAATATGAATATCTATGGCTGGCACGCTAAGAAAACTGAAGTTCAACATCCAGAGAGTATAGAGATCAATGTCGTAGATACAAAACTTTAAATTACGATATCTTTCTTTTTCCGTGATCCTCCTATATGAAAGGAAGTTACCCCATGTAAATCCGTGAAGTACTTCGGGAGATTTGTAATAGATAGCTGTACATCCGTGATTCACAACGGATATTAAAGAAAGGATACAATTACTTGTAGAGAACTTCACCATAGTTATGACCATAGCAAAAAGCAGCATTGGCTTCTATTAGTTATTTGGTGTACTACGTAACGGGCAAGGCCTTGTTTTTTATTTACTGTACAAAACCGTTTTCTAGGCATTTCGAAAGAGAAGGTACTCAAGATCTAATAAGCACGCACCGAAATCAGAAAGGAAACTACATAAATTCGATTTTCCTTGCAAAGAATTCTTATTAAATGAAAACATCAATAAACGCGAAGGAACTTCGTTACTTCTTAAATTCAAATTATACCCGTCGAAAGAAGCACTTCTTTTCTTTCCATGACAATGCAAAGCATGTGGGATACTGCTGGGTTAAATTTTACTTACAGTGGCAGCTGTTTAGTTTGCTATCGTTGGTAACGAACTATTCGCTTTAAGAGGATTATTAATTTACTCATCGGAACAGAATAAATTATTTATTTCATCGTGAACATAAAGAATTATTTCCCTCATTCTATGTGACTGATTTTTCAAAGAGCATTGAACAGCCGTTGCCAACATCATCACACTACGACGATGCCGTAAGTAAAATTGTACCTCTTGTTGTAGTGTATTACACCACAGTTATGGGAATGAAAAAACGAAACATCGGCATCTGACAGTTCAAATGTTCGTAGAACTTATGAGACTTAACTACGGGGTCATCAGTCCCTAAACTTACAAACTACTTATGAACTAGCTAAGACTAAGGACAGCACAAGTATCCATGCCCGAGGGGGGATTCGAACCCCCGGCCGTAGTGGCCGTGCAGACCTTGACTGGAGCGCCTCAGTCTCCTCGGCCACCGCGGCCGGCATCTGTTAGTTATTTGGTGTGCTATGTAACTAACATCTCCTCCTGTACTATGGCGTTTCATACGCATTCCTAAACATAACGAAATCAAAATCTAATGAGGATAGGCCTACAACGAGATCAGAAAGAAAACTACATAAATTCGATTGTCCTTGCAAAGAATTCTTATGTAAATATATTCAAAGAATTCACATATAGTTAATTTTGGAACTGGCAATGTAATTTTACCACTTGAGCAGCATATACTTATATATGACTTACGAACTTTCCATCACAGACATACATTAACGTATGACTACAGTCAGTGTATTGCCTGTGTAGTTAATGTATGTCTATGTTTTCATTTGAATCTATCTCGATTTAAGAATTATACAGTAACCGTATTTTCACATGTACGATAAACTTCGTAAGTCTCGGAGTACATAGCTTTTCCTAAAAGTATTTGGTACTGTACAACTGCATTTAATGCGTCCCGGCTACTGCTCGCTAGGTGGCGTAAAGACAATTCCTCTCATTCCCTGTGAAACCTTTTGCTGTTCCTGCTCTATGGTTGGCAAGTTCTCGATGTACCCTCGTCCGGTTAGTAAATTAGTAATCCTGTTGTTCCCTGCGAATCGGTACACGCGACGCCACCTAGCGACCGCAATGTTCAACAATTTATTTATTGCTCTAGAAAAGCTAAAATAAAGAATACAAACACAGATGTTAATTACTCACCAACTGAATGGTATTAATGTGTCAGTAGCGCGATACTCTCCGCTAAACCAAAGTAACCTTTGAGTTACGAACTTTCCGTCACAGACATACATGAACGTATGTCTACAGTCTGTGTATTGCAGTGAGCTCAAAGATAATATGGAGATGGTACTATGTATTATGAAACCGTGACGCTCGACGTATAGGCTATTTGTGTCTCTATTCCAGTTGTCAGTTGCCTTTCCAGTGTTTATATTTAGATCATTGGTGCATTGCCAGTGTAGTTAATGCTCAGTTAATGTATGTCTGTGTTTCCCAGTGTTTTATCTTTGAGTCTTTTTATCTTTGAGCATCTGTTGATCGTCGTATTGGTCCATATTTTACGGATTTTTGTTGTTCCACACTCACCCACCACCACACACCGCGACTGAAACACCATAGTGCACACCGCGAACCTAGAGGATAATCGCATGCATAACCGCCATTGTCTGCAGTGAATAATTTTGGCTACTAAGTGAAATATACGGACACACGTCCCACGGGCATTTTTATATATGTATATTGATTAATGTTGCCCCCCCTCCTCCCCATTTTTTTCCTCTTTCTGACGGAAGCCATTACCGAAAATTTAAGTTGTGTGAACGAGATTGTTTATTCTTAGTGCCTATCATCGACTCAGCGAATATATATATATATATATATATATATATATATATATATATATATATATATATATATATATATGCCAGAGCATGTATCAGTCACATTAAATGACTTTTTGGAAAAAAAATGGCACGTATACGTACCAGACCAGAAATATAAATTTCTTGGATTTAATTATTGTATTTTGTTCATTTACTTATCGATTTGTTCCTGAAAATTTTTCAGGCTTTGAGCATATTCATTGTTAACACGCTGTATGTACTATAAACGAGCTATGTTCTATTCAATTCAAATTTAATGTTAAACAATTAATTACATACTTTTAACATAAAATAAATGTCACTTACGCCTATGTTTTTGTATTACGGAACCCGTAATATTTAGGACTACTTCTTGACGTTGAAAAACACTGTACTAGACTGATATTTCTGTGATATTATCGTCTTTACGCACTGACTGTAATCTTGTAAAACAAGCACTGTAATGCAAAGTAAATCTTCTTGAGCGCGCCTAAGTGTGAACAAAAAAAATTCAAATGTTTGTATAGCTTATGGGTGTTAACTACAGGGTCATCAGTCCCTAAACTTACAAACTACTTATGAACTAGCTAACACTAAGGACGGCACAAATATCCATGCGCGATGCGAGATTCGAACCCCCGACCATAGTGGCCGTGCAGACCATGACTGGAGCACCTCAGTCACCTCAGCCGGCTAAGTGTGAACAGGAAAGCAGTTCTAGGCTTCTTCCTAACCGTCCGACCCGAAAGCTCGGTGAATACAGTGCACTGGTAGGCTGTTATCGTCCAGATAAGGCCAGCCGCCAGCCACGGCGCATCTGCTTCACTTGCAACTTCATAGGCGCAGTCATCACGGAAAAAAAAAATATATATATATATATATATATATATATATATATATATATATATATATATATATATATATATATATATTACGTGTTTGGGTTTAGCGGCTGAGCCAGGATGGAGGAAGCGCCGAACGCACCACTTAACGAGGTGCCGATAGCAGAAGGCGGTGGACAGCCGCATTCCTCGCCCCACCACAGGCGGCTGGCGGCCAATGGCGTGCGGCGTGCGGTGTGAGGCGCGAACCGCCGGCGGGAACAGCTGGGCCCTGCAGTTGTCCACCAGCATGGCTTCCGCCACCGCCACCACCAGCGTGCAGCAGCGCAAGGCGGCGCTGCGCAAGCAGGTGGCCGCGGCCGTAGACGCCCTCACCGACGCCGAGATACAGCGGCAGTCGCGCATCGTCACCGACAAGGTACTCCACTGCGCTAGCTGCTCCTGACGTACTGTCTGTGCACCGAAGACATTGTGAAAATAACTAGACTCCCTGACGGCGCTGCTGTCGCGGGATAATTTGAACCCAGGGTTGCCAGGTGTGGCGATTTTTCGCATTCTTGGCTATCTTTTTCTTATAATAGTAGCCAATCTAGCAGTCTGACGACTGGCGATTAAATTAGGCTATTAAAGGAATTGGTTGGCGACTTAATGGCTATTTTATTTTACTTCGAATACATCGAATGTAAAACAATCACTCTTTAGACATTGCGTCAATGAAACCGGCTAATCTTCGGTAGAATGCTGGGGAAATGTAATCAACCTACACTATTTAGCACAAATGTTTTCAAGTATTATGGATGTGTGGGAGAGTGTCACAGAGATGTAAACAAACTCAGTTTACAGACTCTTGAAGATAGACATAAACTACCTCATGTACCATACTTACGATGGTTCAAGAACAGGCTTTAAACGATATCTCGAAGTATACTACAACACCGTATGTATGGCTCCCGCTGAGAACACGAGGATAAGATTATATAAATTACAGCATGCAAGGAGGCATTTAAACAGTATTTTTTTCCGCGTTCCATACGTCAGCACAACAGAAATTCGTAACAACTGCTATTCTGAAGCTCGCCCTTTGCTGCGCACTTCACAGTGGTTAACAATGGTCTTCAGAGTATAAATGTCGATGGAGAACACGCGGTGATTTCCCAGTCGTTCTCATGGCTGATTTTTCAGTGCGTTATGACGCATTATTACGAATTAAAGTCCATCTCACCTCAAAGTATGGATTGGCTCGTGCATTATTATGAATTACCTCACCTCAAAAGGTTGTAATAATTTTGTGTGTATTAAAGAAATGTTTAAAAGATTCAATAACTCAAATATTTGTTTTTAAGAAGATGAAAGTGACTCGTGATCGAACCTATTAATGAGAATATCCCTTGTGTAAGTTTGAGAGAATGATTCTTGAACAGTTTTGTGTTGTAGTTTTTATAAGTTATGAAATTAATAAATGTGGCAGTTAAATGTAACTGAATTTCCGAACTCTCTCTATTATATTTACAATGTGACAATATTTTAACTGCCCTCATTGTCAGTTGGTGGTGTGTCTGGGTTCAGTTTTTGGATGGACTCAGATAAATGTTTCTGTGAAGTGTGAGTTTCCTTGGAAAGTTCAGTCTGATGTCTGTGAATGTGAGAGTGCCACAGTTTGTGTTACTTTTTACTCAGTAACCAGCTTACTCCCTGAAATTTAGGATTATTATTGTCGAGTAACATGCCATATTACCATAGCATAAAAATGTTAACAGATTGAAAGTTGTGATATTTGGCTATTTTTACAAATGAAGAGATGGTTATATTTTGGCATTTAATTGATGAAAAGATGGCGATATTTTGGCTACTTTTTGATTAAAATTTGGCGACAGAGCAATAGAAAAACCTGGCAACTCTGTTTGAACCTTCGCCCCGCCGCCATGGTACTGGCAAGCGTCACATAAATACGAGTGTTATTGGCACGTAAATCGTGTATTAAATAGCTACTGCGGGATATATACACAATTGATAGTTACGTCTGTATTGTTTGACTATCGGAGTGTACATGAAGCACGATGGTGAAGAGCTTCTCAGCGTTGAAATACATGAATCAATTTAAGAAAGGAATAAAAAGATCGAATACTGTACTCCCATTTATATTTCTCAGGAATACAAGTAACCCTACTACTTGTGTTCAGAGATAGTTATTCTTGCTTAACAGGTTGTTAGTCAAGACAATATAGGATTTAATGAAATAAATAATAGGCTTTTACAATACTGGCAGCTCGCCGATCTTGTCACCCGACGACACAGCCGTAACATTAGGAGCCAGCATGTTTAGTTCGCAGGATTCCGATTTAGAGTTTTCCCTAAAGGATCGAGCAGAACTCGATAGTGTGTTGCTTCTTTTTCAGAGCAGATCTTTACAACACTAGTGTTCGAAAAATTGCTTGATTGTTGATAGCGCGGTTGTGTTTGTTATTGCTCTGATCTCCAGACCTTCATGGCAACTAGCATGGACTCCAAAATCATCGGTAATACGGAAAACAACACAGACTCAAGAACAGTTACAGAACGCATCTACATCTACATGGATACTCTGAAAATCACGTTGAAGTGCGTGGCAGAGGGTTCATCGAACCACTTTTATGATATTTCTCTATAGTTCCACACTCTAATAGCTCGCGAAAAAAAAGAACACCTAGATCTTTCTGTTTTCGATCTGATTTATTTTATTATGATGGCCAAGTCACCCTATGTAGATGAGTGCTAACTATATATGTTCTTATTCTGAAGAGAAAGTTGGTGAAAGAAATTTCGCAAATAGATCTCGCCGCAACAAAAAAAACGCCTTTCTTTTAAACTCGTACATCATTTCCGTGACACTCTCTCGCATATATCACGATAATACAGAACGAGCCGCCCTTCTCTGAACTTTCTCTAAATCGTCTGTCAGTCCCACTTGGTGAGGATCCCACAATGCGCAGCAATACTCCAAAACAGGTCGCACAATTGTAGTGTAGGCGGTTTCTTTAGCAGAACTGCTGTCCTGCCAATGAAACGCAGTCTTTGGTTCGCCTTCCCTACCATATTTTCTATGTGTTCTTTCCAATTTATGTTGTTCGTAATTGTTACTCCTACGTATTTAGTTTAATTTACGGCCTCAAGGTTTGACCGATTTATCGTGTAACTAAAGTTTAACGCATTTCTTTTAGTGGTCATGTGGATGACCTCACACTTATCATTATTAAGGTTCAATTGCCAATTTCTGCACCATGCAGATATCTTATATAATCATTTTGCAGTAGCTTTTGATCTTCTGGTGACGTTACTAACCGATAAATGACAGCATCATTCGCGAATAGTCTAAGAGAGCTACTCAGATTGTCTCCTAAATCGTTTATAAAAATAAGGAGCAGTAGAGGCCCTATAACACTTCCCTGGGAATCTCACAGAAATTCTGAACACTCATTCTCCTCATTTCTGTACCCGAATGGAACAGGAAGGAATCTTATTTTGTGGTACAATGATTTTACATAGTATGAATGTAGGTGCTCTGAAGGCGTTTCACAAGTTCTAGTACAGCGTTTCTCAAGAATTTTTTGAGAAGGGGGGGAGGGGGGTTGGCCAGGCGAGGCACGTCGTAGTATGTTTCGAACTGTCGAGACATCTCTACTTGTGGTTGCCCCCCCCCTCCCCTCATAAATGCAATATAGCAAACACTTAACGTAAATACAACACATTTTTTTCACTATGGGCATTGTTAATTAGGCGAAAAAATATTCTAAATATTTTGAGACGTAAAAATCTTGCGACACGCCTGACGTATATTACCAACAAGGCTGTTGAGAAACGCTGCCCCGGTATATTGCTAGAGACAGTTGTTTACATTCGGTTTGATAACTGGTGCCGCGTTGTGAAACGTGATCTGGCACGCCAAGTCGTGTCAGTGGTAGTGTGTGAAGGTCAAGTCAATACATTGAGCAGACCAGTCCACCAAATGTATGACGTAATAGACTGTTTTCAAGACAGAGCTCGTACGTTTCGAAACTGTTGATACTTTGTGGGAAGCCTGCTACTGTCACCAATAGCTGTCATTACTTTACTAACGAGCAAATCCAAAGTTGGAGAAACAGCTTCCAAGATCGTTACGCAATCTCTCACCGAAACGCATTTAGAAGACAACTTTCGACCGGCCAACTCACGCCCGTCACAAGTGGTACTGTGGCCCACGACAGTTGCATTAACCATTGATGGCACTGTTTAGACGACGTTAGGATAGGTTATAAAGTTTTTCTGGCTATCTGTAGCTTCTTTGCCACAATTTCCCGTCGGCGGTTTTATACTATTATCTCTGAGCGGCAAAATAAATTGATTCGAACTGGAGAGGAATTACGCCTTCTGCAAGACACCTCTTTGTAGTTTCTCACCCAGACATCTTTCAGCATTTACATGCCAGCTTCGGTGGGTTTATGCCTTTAATTTCTGAAAATTGGAGTTACATGTTACAGTTTTGTGTAGTTTATGTAAAATCTCTGCACTCCATGCCCCCCCCCCTCCTTTCTCTTTCTAAATCCAAAAAACTTACCGCCACTCTTCCTTTCTAATTTGACGCAGATGCGTAACAATTTAATGAGAACAGTAAAATGTATGAGACGTTTTAGTTCAACCTCTACCATTAAAGTTCGGTGAATGAGGTCAGAATAACAGCACTGCACCTGCGTAGTGGCTGGTGTTGACAATCTGCCCCCACCCTAGTTCAGTTGAGCATTGTGTACGTTCCGTGTTAGACCTGTTGGGCGAAGCGATTGTTTAGTGCGTTAGTTCTGCACCGACAACAGAACAATAAACAAACAAAGGATCATTCCAAGTTTTGTTTTGAGCTTGATAAGACATCCAAAGAAAGCATGCCATGCTAGAACATGTTTATGGGAATCAAGTCTTGTCCGTGAAGTGTGTGGAAGAATGGGGCCGGCCGCGGTGGCCGAGGGGACTGAGGCGCTCCAGTCACGGTCTTCACGGCCACTACGGCCGGGGGTTCGAATCTCCCCTCGGGCATGGATATTTGTGCCGTCCTTAGTCTTAGCTAGTTCATAAGTAGTTTGTATTAGGGACTGATAACCCCGTAGTTAAGTCCCATAAGTCCTACAAACATTTGAACATTTTTTTTTTTTTTTTTTTGAAGAATGGTCCGCCCGTTTTCGACGAGGCCGGGACAGTGTTTCCGACAGTACCTATAGCGGACGAACGGCGACCGCCATCAGAGACGAAAACATTTAGAAAGTGAGAATATGAATTACGAACGATTGTCGATTAACTGTGTGCATGATAGCGGATAAATCACTGATTAACCGTGAATCCGCGCGACAAATCCTTACCCAGAAGTTAGGGAAGAGGAAAACGTGTTGTCGTCTTGTGACACATCTCTTGACTGACGATCTGAAGCAGGCACGTTTAGAGGCTTCACAGGGTTTTGTCCAAAAGGCGGATGCGATACCCAATTTCTGGAAACGTATTGTCACTGAGGATGAAACCTGATATCTCCAGTACGACCCTAAAACGAAACGGCATGGCATGGAATGGCGATCTCCGACACCACCTCGTCCGAAAAAGGTCAGAGCCGAAAAATCACGCCTCAAAACAATGCTCATCACCTTTTTCGATAGTCAATGCATCATCCAAAAGGAATTTCTACCTGTAGGAACGACGTTGAACGCTGCAATGTAGGTTGGAATTGTGGCCCCTCTCATGCAACGTCTACCCCTGTAGGCACAACAAGGGTGCTGACTTTTTTGTTCACGACAACGCTCGTCCACACACAGCCAATATCGTCAAACAGTTCCTCGCAAAAAATGGGAGATGGTGCAACTTGAACAGCCACCTTACTCAGCGGATTTCAATCCACCATTCTTCCAATTCCCTCGACTCGAAACTCGCTTTGAAAGAAAAGAGATTCGACGATATTCCTAACATCCAACAAAACGTGACGAGGCTTTTTAACACCATCGCAAAGGAAAAACTCGTGCAAAGTTTCCAGAACATGTATCGCAGAGTTCAGCGGTGCATAGTTATGGGAGGTGACTATTTGGAAGAACAGTAAGGCAAATGCTGTTCGTAGGTCAGTTGCGTTAAAGGACTGATCACCTAACTTTATTGTTAGAGGTTGTAGTAACGCAGTCTATATTTCTGCATGACGCTACAACTTTTGCCACCTCGATATAAATAAAAGGTTTAAAATACGACAGTCTATATATCGTAAGTTGGTTCCAAAGGCCTGAAGATGGTACTATAGGACTGAAACCAGTTTCCAATTAAAAACGCACCAACTTGCGATCTAGTCTGTCGTATTTTAATTATTTAAAAAATTTAAGATCGCTGTTTCCAAAAACTGCCTTCAAAAATTATAAATAAAAGAATTTGACGGATAAGGCGAGCAGCAGTCTGATGAAGCTGTAGTGTATGGGAAATTTTTTTCGTAGATAACTGTAGGATACGATGAATGGGAGTTTTCTCCAGCTGTATAAAAATGTAGGTTAATATGCATGATGAGTAAAAATTTCCTTTGCCTTCCGAATATGGCATTCATCGTTTGCCGCTTGACAAAACACGTCTCTCAGATATCTAGGCTAACCCTAGATTACGTGCTCTATGGCGTAAGTTGCAAGCGAAATGATATCTCAGATCGGTTGTAGGGAAGACGAGTAGTTGACTTGGACTTATTGGGAGATTCCTAGGGAAGTATAGCTCAAGTATAAAGAAGATCGTGTACAGAATGCTTGTGCGACCTTTCTGGAGTACTGCACGACTGTTTGGGAATGCCGATCAGGTCAACTTAATGTAAGACGTCAAAGCAATTCTGATGCGTACTGCTACTCGTATATTAGTTACTGGCATGATATTCGATTATCCTGCGAGTGTTGTGGACATTATTTGAGAATTCAATTGGAAATATGTGGAGGGTAGAAGAGGTTGTTTTCACAAAACACTATACTCAGTTTCTAGCATTTTTGACAGTCTGGAACTAGCCTACTACACCACCAAGATACTGCTAAAGTAATGTCCACCAAGGCAAGAAAAGAGTCACATGGCAACTAAGCTGTAATTGAAAAGACACACGCTTATGTCGTAACTTTTGAAATCTGAGCAGAAACTTTGTGGGCGCTTAGGGGGAGATAGAAGGACCAGGCCAAATTAAAATTGAATACCATCCGTAACACAAACGTCTTCTCTAGTTTATTAATTTAAATAGCTGCGTTACAGAACAGTTCTAAAATTTTAATTTCAAAATTACAATCATAATGGAGATCAATAGTTAATGTAGCACTAGCAAATTTAAATCATCTAGTAACACTGTTCAGCAACTGAACGACTTAACAAGCCAAGAAATCAAATCATATTTTTTAAAATGTAAGCAGTTTTAACCAATAGTCCACAAACCGCCATTATGTTATTAAAACATATTTTACAGCACTCCCTTGAATTATTTGGCAATTTCCAATAGAACAGCGATCATTACTCGCACAAGACTTACAATTTTAAACTATGCATTAACGAACGTGAGTATTGGAACTGGAAGAGATACAAACTAATAAAATATAAGAGGACAACACACTTCAAAATAGAGCATTCCAACTTCATTTTTATTGTTTTACTGAAAGACTACATCAACAACAGTACCATATTCAACTTCCGACAATCACACGGCTAAAAGTTTGAAATACAGCAGAATAATAGTAATATTGTTAGCTGACATAAAAAAACAAAAAAGTTGTGGGAGGAAATACAGAAGTCTGGAATATCAAGGAAGATTACATATGTTGTAAAAGTTACATTGAAAGACTGGAATGGGATGGTGAAAATGGAGGGAGAATATTGTACGGCTTTTGAAGTACAAATAGAAGTGAGGTAAGAAGACATAATTCACCACTACTATTCAACATAATGATACTGAAAGGACTAGATGGAGCAAGGGAATTAGCATAGGTATTAAAATATTGACAAGAGAGTTATTTTAGAAAGAAAAAGAAATTTGACAAGTGAATGACGGGAAAACACAGTTCATGTGGCTAGAAAAAAATTAGTGGTCGTAAAGGCTGGGAACCATACGGATTGATAACCATGTTTTCCGTGCAGTTTCAGGATTGCTTCTAGATGACTGCATTTTATTGCCATTTACACTGGAAACTGCTAGTTCACCTCGCTATCTTTATACTCGTGAAGGTAAAAAGAACGCGAGTCCGCAGTAAGTCAGCAACTTCCGATTTCAAACAACTGTTGACAATAGTTGGAAACTGTCAGAGCTAAAAGCAGTTGTCAGAGTGAAGACACGTTAATAGCCCCCGTAACGCGCGCTTATAATTTGTTCGTCCCCGGTACGGTTCCAAGCCGCCAATGACTGCAATGTTTGTAACATCGTACGGTTTACCCCTTGCGCAGTTGAGGCCGTCCTATGTTCGTTGTTTACAGAACGGAACATTCCCGAAAGGTGGAGTGGAATCACACCATACACGCAGAACGTACAGACGGGTACAGCCTCAAAGGGTATCTAGTCGCGACATGAGGAATGCCACATGTGCCGTGTTGTGGTTACAATGGAACCTTTCAGTAACGAAGAGTATGCGGATATGTATTTCATGTACGGTAGGGCTAATAGCAATGTACTGGAGGCTGCACGCTTGTACCAAGAAACACATCCTGATCGAAGACACCCCGAAAGTCGTATATTTACAAGGGTCCATCAGGTTTTGCACGTGCAGAGCATGAGCTACGCCAACTCTCATAAAGACTAACTGGAGGACATGGTGTTGGAAGCAGTACACCTCTCTCCAGTAACCTCGACGACAAGAATTGCTACACAAGTGCATGTTCTAAGTCACAACAGTGTGTGGAGAATTTTACATCGCAATTTACTGTAGCCTAACCACCTCCAACGAGTTTGTAATGCACAGACTTTTTGAGGGTACCCAATGCACGGTCGCAATGGCTATGCCATAACATTAAACAGAGCAAAATAAAATTAATTATGTTATTCCGACCACAGATTTGAGTTGCCAGTAAAATTACGAACTCCCGGATTCCAATAACAGACTGGACGGGTCCTTAATTAAAAAGTAGGAAAATTAAATCAATTAATTTAGGACGTTTTATTAATTTTCACCAACCAAGGAGCATCACAGAATGATTGCTTACTTAGAGGACAATCGAATGGAAGGGACAGAGTAATTTCTACATTACCCGTTTGGTTAATGTAAAAATTGCTCAAAATGGAGAATTTCCTGTAGCGGTTAAATTTGAAAGCAAGCGGAAGCCACGCCGTGGCGGAGGCATACCAGCTTTCCAAACAGGTATCCCAATCTGACTGTCCGAGACACAGTACCGCCCGCAAGGGTTAAGCTGACCCAACGTTTTCTCTCCCCTACGTTTAAGGTTGGCTACAGGGACTACTTTTGAACAGCAGAAGCACCCTGCGGTGCCGTGCCCGGAGAACAGCCACGCACCGCCATTCGTTTGCAGAGCTTCGAAGTATCCACCTCGCATACAGTCTAGGGCGGAAATTACCGCCTTATTAGGAAAGTGTGACTTTGAGGACCGCCCGCGTCTGTTGCAATGATGGGCGAGTGGAAGCATCCGGAACACTTACCATTCCGTTTATAGTGAGGTAAGCTTGGCCGTTTGGCCCCTGCTCTGGTTATAGTATTACGACTTCATGCCGGCCGCGGTGGCCGAGGAGACTGAGGCGCTTCAGTCACGGTCTGCACGGCCACTACGGTCGGGGCTTCGAATCCCCCCTCGGGCATGGATATTTGTGCCGTCCTAGTTCGTAAGTAGTTCATAAGTAGTTTGTAAGTTTAGGGACTGATAACCCCGTAGTTAAGTCCCATAAGCTTTAAAAACAGGTGAACAGTTGAACGACTTTATGGCTAGCAACATTCTCTCTGATTCAACCACTCTCCTATCTCTCTAGGGACTGCAAATGTATCTGTTTTAAAGTGTGTTTAATTATTGACTATTAATTCCTTGTCCTACAGCAAGGTGGTTTCGTGGCAAAATAATCTTATTTGTGAAATAATATTAAACATGCAACAGGGCCGCCTCACATTCGTCAATTCTGCCTATTTGTTCTGTAACTTTCCTACTGTCCTCTTTTCAATTAATGAATCTTCAATAAGGCGACGAAACACCTGCCAAGACAAGAAGTCCGACGCCTTTACGGTCCAAGGACAAAAATCAGCAGGTGAGTGTAACTTCCTGTCTGAGAGGAAAGGCGATAGGCAACAACCCTTCTTGCTTAATCTTCTTTAGAAAAACTTTACCAGTTAAAAGTTCAATGTGCCAATGATGCGGACTTCCTTCCTAGAGTGATGTATTGTCAGTGGATGCGCATGTAACATTTCATTTACAGACGAAGCAGGAGTCACACGCGCTAGTTTTTTTATTATCGCAATACACATTTGTAGCGTGAAATGAACCTGCTGTTCATGAGTCATCACATCAGCAGTTTCTCACCGAATGTTTGGTTAGGGGGTACTAGGTGATCAAATCATTGGGCCATACATTCTTCTGCCGCGGCAGAATAGCCGTGCTGACTAAGGCGCCGTGCTGCCGTTCACCGTCGAGGGTTCAAGTCCTCCATCGAGCATGGGTGTCAGTGTTGTCCTTAGTATAAGTTGGTGTAAGTAGTTTGTAAGCCTAGGACTGATAGCGAACGTAGTTAAGTCCCTTAGATTTACAAATATTTGAACATTTGAACATTCTTCCACCAAAACGTCCGGCATTGCTTGGGGATGTTCCCATTCAGCAATGTCAGAGTATGTGGTACGTGCATGATGGCGCTCCGGCACATTTTGCTGCTGCTGTGACACGGAATCTGACGCGCAGATACGACCAAAAAGCGGCGGTGGGGTGGCCAAACGTTCCAAGGCGCCTAGCTGCGGAGCTCGCTACTGCTTGCCATCGGATGTTCGAATCCTCCCGCGGGCATGGGTGTATTTGTTATATTTGTTGTCATTAGCAGAAGTTAGTTTAAGTAGTTAGTAAGACTAGGGACTGATTACCAGTGAGTTAAGTCCCATATATTTACAAACATTTGAATTTTTGAACGGCCAAAGATGGCTAGGTCAAGGCGGACCTTTACCGTGGCCTCCAAGATCACCCGATCTAAATCCTTTGGATGTTTGTGTCTGGGGTCATTTCAAAATTGAAGTGAATGGCACACCTTTAACACACTTGTAAACAATTCCGAAATCATCCAGGGGTTTTCGAAAGAATTCTACATTCATTGCAGAGACGAGCACAGTATCGCATCCAGATGCAAGGAAGACATTTCGAACACCTCCTTTAACAAGTAACCTATATGTGAAATGTGAACTAATTGCGATGAAAAATCTAATACTAAAGTCTGAATTTCAGATGAATGTGTACTAACTAGGATGATATTTACAATGACGTCAATGGCAGCTTGGAACCATACATTCGTATTTATCTCGCAAACGCCTCGATTGCGAACTCGTGTTTTATTAGGACATTTTTGCTTCTATTAAAGAGACGTTTCAATCGTGTAAGTATGCGCCATTCTTTTTTATATGCCCTGTATATACTGTATATACATGGAACAGCCGCAGCATCACAACTATTATTAAAACGGCATTTGCGATGTGATCCCCTATCCGTGTCGCTATAATGGAGCGGTAGCTGTCAGCCTGTGTGTGGCAATATTGTAGCGGCACTTGACGCACGTCGGCTAGTAAACGGTTTTAAACGGTCTGCACGTAACGTTGCCTGAGTGCGCAGTCTGTCTGTTTTTCACTCCGTCTTGGGTTATGAAGGGCGCCGTGGAACACGGACAGCGAGTAAATATTGTGCTGGAGCAGCAACAGGTGGCTCGCCTGCAGCAGAGATGGCCGATGGACCGTGTTTCGGCCGCCGTTCCTGCAGCGTCAGATCGAGGGTTGGATTCTGGAAGGAGTCACAGGTCACTGTTGATGTTTTCGGCCCTGCCCCCTCCTTCCCTCCCAGCAAAAGAATATACCTTGGTATCATACTTCCTTTCAACGTATATATGTGTACGATTTTAATATCGGTAAAATATATTATTTTGATATAATTAAATTATCGATCACTCAACAGTTTCACTCCAGAAATCTTTGAAACTACAAGAGACATTGAAAAACGACTTTTACGGTCATGAACGTACGGCAGAGGCTTATGAAAGTAGGTAATATGAGGCACTCTAAAACGTGAAGAAATATTGTTTTCAACACAAACTTATGTTTTTTTTTTTCTTTCTTTTTTTTAATGAATACCCCATATTATTTCTTAAGCAATCGATAGGATCAAAAATCACAAAAATAATGGCGTCGGTTGCGTCGCGATGCGTCAATTTCATTCGGAGAAGCGAAGTTGACGTTTGAAATACATGAGGTGTGCGTGTCCGAGGCTCAAGCGGTAATTGACGCATCGCGATGCGACCGTCGCCATTCCTTTTGTGATTTTTCATCTTATCTGTTGCTTAAGAAATAATATGGGGTATCCATTAAAAAAAAAACATAAGTTTGTGTTGAAAATAATATTTCTTCACGTTTTAGAGTGTCTCATATTTCCTACTTTCATAAGCCCCTGCCGTACGTTCATGACAGTAAAAGTCGTTTTTGCAGCGGTGGAGTAGCCGAGCGGTCTAAAGCACTTCGTTGCGTAGCGCGTGGTTGCTCGCCGTGGAGGTTCGATCCTCCCTGGGGCATGGGTGTGTGTGTTTGTCCGTAGGTTAATTTACCTAGGTTTAAGTAGTTTGTAAGATACGGACTGATGACCACGCAGTTTGGTCCGATAGATTTACAGACATTTGAAAATTTGAAAAGCCGTTTTTCAATCTCTCTTGTAGTTTCAGAGATATCTGGGTTGAAACAGTTGAGTGGGACACCCTGTATATGTATTGTGTGTGTGTGTGTGTGTGTGTGTGAGAGAGAGAGAGAGAGAGAGAGAGAGAGAGAGAGAGAGAGAGAGAGAGAGAGAGAGAGACATTTTAGCCGCGGCGGAGCGGCCGAGCACATTGAGGCGCTATGTTGCGATGCGCGAGACCGTTCTCTGTCGGGGGTTGGAATCCCACCCTCCGGCTTGGATGTCTGTGCTGCTTTTAGTGTAAGGTAGCTCATAAGTAGTTTGTAAGTGACTGATGACCCCGCAGTTAAGTCCCATAAGCTTCACAAACAATTGACATTTTTGTTTCGTTTCGGCCTGCTGTGGACCACGAAGGTTTTTCTCTCTTCCCTGATGGTATTTTCCTCTTTTGCCAGGAGATTGTCATTTTGGCTGACTGTGCTTCTCTTCTCTCTTCTGCCCATTTGCCGGCTGGAGGTGGAGCTGGCGGAATGATGTTCTTAGTGATTTTGACCTTTTCTCTGAAAACGTATCGATTCTGAATGTCCTCAAATCAGCTTCCTGTAAATCCTTTTTAACTTGGCTTGCTCATTTGCAATATGATTTTGTTTTGCATTGACGAGTGTATGCGATGAGTAAGTCTTGAGAGGGGGGAGGGGGTACATTCCAGTGTAATAATAATAGTAGTAGTAATAACTGATAATTTTGCCGGCCGCGGTGGCCGAGGAGACTGAGGCGCTCCAGTCACGGTCTGCACGGCCACTACGGTCGGAGGTTCGAATCCCCCCTCGGGCATGGATATTTGTGCCGTCCTTAGTCTTAGGTAGTTCATAAGTAGTTTGTAAGTTTAGGGACTGATGGCCCCGTTGTTGAGTCCCATAGACTTTACAAACATTTGAACATTTGAACTGATAATTTGTTTACACGAGTGAATACCACGTCCCGACGACAAAAGTACTACAATTCTTTAGCATAATAATTACAGTTCCGTAAAATACTGTTTTTGAAAAATGTGTCTCCAAATCTTTGCAAACTAGATCTGTCACGTAGTTAATTTACGAACTATAATAGGATCCGTGACAACGTCATTATTTGCAAAGTGTGAGACCTACGTGTGCATTCAAGTGTTTCATTTTGCACTAGACCGGAATTTGGTATGCGGACTGTGGCTATAAGGGTGTGTTAAGGAGAGAAATGCAGATTATTTGAGTCGCTTATGTGCAGGGGGCGGCGGGTGTTAGAAAAGGCTTTGATATAAGTGAACAATATACACCGAGGATATCTGACGTGATTAATGTGACCAATAAAAATAAATAAGACTATTTAAAAATGTTCCCGAAATTTTCCGTACACGCTTAATATGCAAAAACTAAAAGAAATGTGTCTATAAAAGATTTTTTTTTTTTCGTTGGGGAGGGTCATGACCCCCTTGACCCTACCCCTGAATCCGCCACTGTTTTCCTGACTGCCTGGAACCCAAGCCCAGGCACTGCAGCTTGTCCAAACGCATCGGCATTCGTAATGGCCGCTGTAATTTAGGAACGATCCAAATGTTGCAGTCAAGCTCGTAACGTTAATGTTTTTGAAACTATGACCAGTTTATTGCTTCACTTGTTTGTCTGTAAGTACATCCAAACTGGCCATCCAAAATGCAACACCAATGAGGTCCAGAAATATCAAAGCAAAATGTATGTGCGATTACTATTTATTCATTTATCGTGTGGATATAGAGTCATGTTCCAAAGGTAAGGTCCGGTGAAGATTGTGTTACAGATGATAGGCGTGAATGACAATTAATGCCTGCAGCGCAGTCTACCAACTCCTGGGAAACATACAGCAGTGTTGGTGTGCGTGTCGATGAGAGCAGATCGAAATGGCCACAACAGCCGTACACTATGTGATCAAAAGTATCCGGACACACCTGACTGAAAATGACTTTAAAGTTCGTGGCGCCCTCCATCGGTAATGCTGGAATACAATATGGTGTTCACCAGTTCTTAGTCTTGATGACAGCAGGCACTCCTTCAATCAGGTGCTGGAATGTTTCTTGGAGCAGGGCAGTCCATTCTTCATGGAGTGCTGCATTGAGAAGAGGTATCTATGTAGTTTGGTGAAGCCTGGCAAGAATTCGGCGTTCCAAAACATACCGCCGCGGTAGAGTAGTCGAGCGCTCCAAGGCGCCTAGCTGCGGAGCGCGCCGCTGCTCGCCGTCGGAGGTTAGAGTCCTCTCTCGGGCACGGGAGTATTTGTTGTCCTTAGCATAACTTAAAGTAATTTGTAAGTCTAGGGACTGATGGCCGGTGGCCGAGGGGACTGTTGCGCGCAAGTCACGGTCTGCACGGCCACTACGGTCGGGGGTTCGAATCCCCCCTCGGGTATGGATATTTGTGCCGTCCTTAGTATTAGGTAGTTCATAAGTAGTTTGTAAGTTTAGGGACTGATGATCCCGTAGTTAAGTCCCATAAGCTATACAAACAGTTGAACAGTTGACTGATGACCAGCGTAGGTAAGTCCCATTTGAACGTTCAAACAAAACATCCCATGGGTGTTCTGTAGGATTCAAGTCAGGACTCTGTGCAGGCCAGTCTATTACTGCGTTGTTATTGTCGGTGCTATAGGTTTAAAAACATTTGAATTTTTTTAACGAATTCCGAAAGTATGGGAAGAGAACAGGATCCAGCAGTTCAGAGATGTAATTCTGACTGGTTAGTGTACCGGAAATACCGCGGCGGAATAGCCGTGTGCACTAAGGCGCCTCGCTATGGTGCGCGCGGCCGTTCGCCGTCGGAGGTTCGAATCCTCCCTCGGGCACGGGTGTTTGTGTTGTTCTTAGGATAAGTTAGTTTCAGTAGTTTGTAAGTTAAGGGACCGATGACCACTGCAGTTAGGTCTCATAACTTTACAGACATTTCAAAATTTGTACCGGAAATGCGTACTATGGACAGGGGAGTGGAATCCAATAACAACCCAAAGCAAAATACTGGGTACAGTTGCAAAAAAAAAAAAATGTTCAAATGTTTGTATAGTCTATGGGACTTAACTACGGGGTCATCAGTCCCTAAACTTACAAACTACTTATGAACTACTTACAAACTAGGACGACACAAATATCCATGCCCGAGGGGGGATTCGAACCCCCGACCGTAGTGGCCGTGCATACCGTGACTGGAGCGCCTCAGTCTCCTCGGCCACCGCGGCCTGCGGTACAGTTGCAGTTAAACAGTTTGTATAGGTTAGGTCACCGACTTTTGCAACTGTAAATTAGTCTACCTTAGACCAGACGCGTTTCGCTTTATTTTAAAGCATCTTACTAAAGCAAAGGAGAAGTGATACAGTAGGAGAAGAATGGATAGCTTTGAGATGAAATTGTGAATGCCACGGAGTATCAGATAGATGGAACGGCAAGAATTAGTAGAAATTTTTGCCTGACTCAAGAAATTCGGTATGGAATTTAATTAATGAAAGTGAAGCAGAGCAAAGATAGTACAGACGGCTACAAATGAAGGTTGGTGCAGGTTGGCTTATCAGGAGTGGTCAGAGAACAAATGCAAGTCAGTAGAAGAATGCATAGCTGGAAGAAAGATAGATGCAGAGAGAGAGAGAGAGAGAGCAGCTGCATTAATAGCAAAAGCTCAGATGGAAAACCAGTACTAAGCAAAGAATGGAAAGCTGAAAGGTTGAAGGGATATAGAGGGGCTCTACAAGGGAAAGGAAGGCAGTACTGTAGAAACAAAAGAGGACGTTAATGAAGATGAGACGGCAGATTACTGAGAGAAGAATCTGATAGAGCACTGGAAGACCTAAGTCGAAACAAGGCCCTTTGAGTAGACGACATTACCACAGAGCTATTGGAGTCTTTGGGAGAGCCAGCCGTGACAAAAGGATATACGATGGTTGGATCTAAAATAGTGGCAACACTGCTGTGGAGACACTATGCAATAGAATCTACTATTGTCGCTGATAGCACACGTTGTTGACATACCTACCTTACCTCCGAGCAAATGGACTCGCCCGTCCCACGTCACCGGCATGCGCAAAATCGAGGGAAACACAGTCACTTATGAGCGAGCGGTCTAACGTAACGGCGTCACTGGATGAGACATGGACCACATCGTACGAGCCAAAATCGAAACGCCGATCCAAGAATGGCGTCATTATGGGTCGCCGCCAAACTCTAAAGTGCGTCAGAGCCCCAGTATGGTGAAAGTTATGGTGATCCCCGTGTACGACTGTGAAGGTGCTATCCTAACGTTCCTCCACGGCAGACCGGCAATGCACAGTATTACTGTTCGTTTTTGGAGCATCACCAGCGACCAGCTTTGCGAAAGAAGCGGCAGCACTTTCTGCGCAACCAACCCATCATTTTGCACGACAATGCGCGGCAACATACAGCGCAACCTGTGGCTGATCTGTTCGGTCGGTGGGACCGGGAATTACGGCCCGGACGTAAGTTCTCGTGACTTTGATTTGATTCCGAAGATGAGAGAACCACTTCGTGGCATTCGCTTCAGAACTGTTCCAGAGATTCGGCAGGTAGTAGACCGCTCTATTCGCACCATCAACAGAACAGGCTCTGCTAACGGTATACTACGCCTTCCATATCGCTAGCAACAGGTTCTACACAAAGGTGGTGACTACTCTGAAGGACAGTAAGAGGAGCAAACATGCAACGCTTTTGTATCGGTTGAGAATAAATAGTTGCCACTGTTAAATGTCCAACTCTCATCCTAACACGAGGTATTTACAAAATAATGAAGAAACTAGTACAATCCGACCTCGGGAAAGGTCACTTTGATTTTAGAAGAATGTAGAACACGTAAGATAGTTCTCGCCCTACAACTTATCTTAGAAGATAGTTTAAGAAAAGACAAACCTACATTTATAGCTTTTTTAGATTTGGAGATTTGTAGATTGACCGGAATATACTTTTCCAAATCCTGAATTCAGCAGGGAAAAAATATAGGGAACGGAATGTTATTTACAGCTTGTACAAAAACCGGACAGCAGTTGTAAGAGTAGAAGGGAATGAAATGGATGGAATAGTTGGGAAAGGAGTAGGACAGGGTTGTAGTTATTCCCCATTGTAATTCAATATGTACATTGAGCAAGCTGTGAAAGGATAAATTTGGTACGAGAATGAAGTTCAGAGAGAATGAATAAAAACTTTTCGGTTTGCCGATGATATTGTAATATTGTAGGAGTCTGCAAAGAATCTGGAAGAGCATTTGCATGGAATGGGCAGTGTCTTGGAAGGAGAGTATAAGATGAACATTAACATGAGCAAAACAATAGTAATGAAATCAGGCGATGCTGGGTGAGCTGAATCAGAGAGAAACGTAGATAAGTTTTGTTATTTAGGCAGTATTACATTTTAGAAAGTCTTTTCTGAAGGCATTTGTCTGGAGTGTAGCCTTGTACATGAGTGTAACGTACTTGATAAACAGATCAGATAAGAATAGGATAGAAGCTTTTGAAATTTTATGTCACCGAGGAATGCTGAAGACTAGATGGGTACATCGCGTAACTAATGAGGAGGTACTGAACAGAATTGGGAAGAAAAGAATTTACTGGCATATCTTGACCGGATAAAAAGGAATCGAATGGTAGGACACATTATGAGACACTAATGAATAGTCAGTTTAGTATAAGAGGCCAGGAGAGCCGGCCGCAGTGGCCGTGTGGTCTGCGGCGCGCCAGTCATAGTCAGCACGGTCGCTACGGTCGGGGGTTCGAATCCCCCCTCGGGCATGGATGTTTGCGTCGTCTTTAGTAAAAGGTAGTTGATAAGTAGTTTGTAAGTTTAGGGACTGATGACCCCGCAGTTAGGTCCCTTAAGCTTAACAAACAGACCGGGAGATGAATATAGTAAGCAGGTTCAAATAGATGTAGGTTACCTTTCTTATTCAGAGATAACGAGGCCTGTACGGCATGGAGTAGCATGGAGAGTTGCCTTAAACCAGTTTCCGGACTATTAATGAAATCTTCTCGGGTTACAAGCCGCGTCATGTGGTTTACTGCCCACGAGCTTTCGACAGAGATCTCCTCTGCCATTGTCAAGTGGATGACTGTCGTTTCGCGGCCGCTGCCACCAGTGACGTCACTGGCGGCGGCGCGGCTATATAAGCACGGCAGCGGCCGCGAAACGACAGTCATCCACTTAAAAATGGCAGAGGAGTTCTCTGTCGAAAGCTCGTGGGCAGTAAACCACATGACGCGGATTGTAACCCGAGAAGATTTCATTAATGGATATCGCCGCGAAAACATGCACTCATAGTTTCCGGACCTAAGACCACTGGACTCAGCGATGATGTTCCACAAATCGAGCGACTTTATTGATTAAGCGTGCACGGGCCAGTCCTAACAGGATGGCCTCTTTGTGCCTTTCTGACAGGTCTCCAAGCCGTCGCCTCGTGCTGCACTGATTCTTACAACCCTCCTCACTGTCGGTGATTACGTCAGCAGCAGAGGGAGCCACATGGCTGGTTGGTAACAGTTCTACACAATCTATAGAGCGTCAAGGCGACCGTTATGCTTTTAGGTGAGTGACAGTGGTGTGACAATCGCGACGAGTGGAGGGAATAGCTAAACGACAAGTGTGTTCGCTTGAGAGCGCGAAATTAGCGGCGGAAGCTGTCGAGTGCGCTACACGAAGACGCGCTATTCGGATTGCTTTGCATGCGTTAACGAGCACACGCCGAGTGTCGCCTCGCTTACGTAACGCCTCTCCACAGCAACTTACGCAATAGATGCGGCATCGTAAGGGGGAAATGTGGAACCTGCATCAGGCCTGAGTTTGGTTTATGTGCCACTAAAGTAAGGAAAAGTAATCTCTCCTTTTTTTCGTAGGCGATGAGATAGTCGCCATTCTTGTTGCTCGTTTCCCATAGACACAAATTCATATCCCGTGCCAACCTTTGCATTTCAGAGTAAAGAGGCCCTCACTTGACAATAATATTATCAACTAGTTGACCCAGCAATGCTTCGCAATTGCTAATATGTATGTACTCTTGTTTTGAACGTCAAATGTGCAAAATTTTATCACAATCGTACGAATGCTATTGATATCCCAAAGAAAAGAACTCTTTCAGTTTTCCAGAAATTTCCCTGTTTTCTGGCCAGCAATTCCAAACTTTTACTTCACTCAAACCTTCATCTCGCTTTGAACGTCGAGTGCGCAAAATTTAATTGCAATCAGATGAATGGTATTGATGTTTCATAGAAAATTTTCTTCCTATTTTTTCTGAATTTTCTAATTTTCCGGAAAACTTTTCCAAATTTTTATTTCATAAGAACGTTACTATTACATTGAACGTCAAATGTACAAAATTTTATCGCAATCAGGTGAATGACATTGATATCCCACTGAAAAAAGCTCTTTCGGTTTCTCCGAATTTTCAAATTTTCCGGGTAACTTTCCCAAATTTTTAGTTCATAAGAACATTCATCTTTCGTTGAACGTCAAATGATCAAAATTTTATCGCAATCGAATGACCGGTTCTCAACTTATAGTAATGACTATATTTAGAAATACATTGAAAAAGGAACTTGTTTGGAATTTTGCTACTTATCTTTTTAACTGTCCCTATTTTTTACTGAAAACTTTTCCAAGACCATCATGAACAAAACAAAAAAACAATTACCCCTCTCCGTCGTACGAATAGTCAGTTATAGTGCTGAATTAAATAAAAAACACATCGAAAAACGCGCTTTCAGGTTTTTTTTTCACATTTTTCAATTTTCCGTTAGATTTACCAAAAAAATTATTTCATAAAAACTTGTCTTGTCAAGCCGTACTCAATCAATGCTCTTACAACCAGGTGTCAATTAATTTTTATTTATCGAAAAAAAATCGCTTTTGGTTCTTCCTAAATTTTCCTACTTTTCGGGCGACTTTTCCAAAATTATATTTGATGCGACCTTCCTCTTGCTTTCAACATGAAATGTAGAAACTTTTATCGCAATCGGACGAACGGTATTGTTAGCTCACTGGAGGAAGCTGTTTCGGTTTTTCCAAATTTTCCTCTTTTCCGGACAACTTTTCCATATTTTATCACCGTTTAAACCTTCGGTAGACTTACTCGAATAGTTCAAGACTAAAATTAGCCAAATCGGTTCAGCCATTCTCGAGTTTCAGTGAGACTAACGAACAGCAATTCATTTTTATTTATATAGATAACATATTGTCAAACCTTTATTACATTTCAGTGGTCCTCACTCCATTAATAATATTGTTTTTATTTTCAGTTGTCAGTAAGATTTTGTGAAGGCATCACTGTTAGCACAGAATAGGGGATCATGGAGGAATTTTATTAGGGGGACGTCCGCCTCGTTGCTCAGTGGACAGCGTGACAGATTGCCACGCAGGGGGGCTGGGTTCGGATCCCGTTCGGGTCGGAGATTTTCTCTACTCGGGGACTGGGTGTTGTGTTATCATCATCATCCATACGCAAGTCGCCCAAGTGGCAGGGCGAACCCGACACCAGTTGGGCACTAACGGCCAAAAATACAACACGGCGTCTTCATCATTACGGGGACTATGCCCCAAGACTGAACACTGAAAGGTATAATTAGTCTCTAATGGTGGTGGTGATTGATTACTTATGTCGGATCGTGAGAAAGTGCGCGATTTAACCATATAGCTTTGGCGTTTGAAAACAAGTAGTTTGAAAACAACATCTAAAGATTCTCCGCAAGTCATGTGACAGTTTTTCTTATTCATAATTGAAATCAAGCATAGATTTTAATAATAAAATAAATTCTCGTATTGATATACATGGAGTAGTAAACGTACCGCAATATTGTATTGCCAAAATGACGCCTCAGCCATCTCTCATGTTAAACAAAGCATTTTGTAGCAATTGTTTTTTCAATACTGTTTCTCTCTGTACAGTAGCCTAGTCGTAATTGCGGCTACTAGATGGCACTACTGAGGTAACGTCTTCCTGGTCACAACTCCACACGCCAGTCTGATGCCTCCGTGCAGGCGTGCAGCCCATAGTGGCTAGCACCTTCTAAAAATTTCTTTTTAAACATTGTGACGTAAGCTTTACAGCTGAGTTGTATATTTCATTATGTGACTTGTTTTATTTTATAATTTCTGATGAAGGCAATCTTAGTCATTGCCGAAACCAGGTCAAATAATTTTTAATTTGCGACCGAGGGTTGCTTTTTCATCCATTGTTAACCACTGCATCAAAACTCCTTTGACTTCGTCTTGAAGACTCTGACCGCCCAGGTGTTTCTTTAAGTGCAGGAACAGATGGTAGTCACTGGGCGCCAGATCAGGGCCGTACGGAGGATGATCTAGAGTTTCCCATGAAAAGATGTGATGAGATCTGTGGTCTGATTAGCCGCATGCGGACGGGCATTGTCTTGCAGCAAAACGATGCCCTTGCTCAACTTGCCACGTCTTTTATTCTGAATTGAACGGCGCAGATTGTGCAATGTCTTACAGCAAGCAGCTGTATTGATTGTCTCATTACGAGCGTCTTCAAGACGATGACGAAGTCAAAACAGTTGTGATGTAGTGGTTAACAAGTCAGTTGGCAGACTTCTATGATGAGAGTAATCAAAAACTGGTACAACGTTATAACAAGTGCCTCAATATTGACGGAAATTATGTAGAATAGTAGATTAAGGTACAAGCTTTCATGTAAAAATAAAATTATTGAGATATCTTAGCACGTATTTTTTAATTTCAAAACGATACATACTTTTAAAAAAACCGCCGCGTACAACAGCTGCAAATAGTACCTTGTACCAGCGATCCTGCAGTTGATCTACTGAAAGTGGTTCTACACTCTGTAGGAGGGCAACTCCTGCCACTGGACTCACAAGAATGGGAAATAAAAGTTTGGAAATTTTCATACGTATTGCGCTCAGCCTGAGGGCCAGGCCGAGTGACGGGCATGCCGCATACTTCTTGCTGGAAGTATCGAAATGTTCAAATGTTTGTTAAGCTTAAGGGACTTAACTGCGGGATCATCAGTCCCTAAACTTACAAACTACTTATGAACTACCTTATACTAAAGACGACACAGACATCCATGTCCGAGCGGGGATTCGAACCCCCGACCGTAGCGGCCGTGCAGACTTTGACTGGCGCGCCACAGACCGCTCGGCCACTGCGGCCGGCTGCTGGAAGTATCCAAACGCATGTTCCCGACACGTGCCTGTCGATGCGACGCTGTTCGGTTCTGCTGACGAGGGTACACCACCCTGGGAGGCTCCGCAGAACCCAGCAACCAACCACGAGCCAGCATGGTGGTCTCGTGGGGCATGCTGTGCCAAGACCTGAACAACACACTGAAGAACCAAAGCTCTCTTCCAAATGTTTGTATAGTCTATGGGACTTAACTACGGGGTCATCAGTCCCTAAACTTACAAACTACTTATGAACTACTTACGAACTAGGACGGCACAAATATCCATGCCCGAGGGGGGATTCGAACCCCCGACCGTAGTGGCCGTGCAGACCGTGACTGGAGCGCCTCAGTCTCCTCGGCCACCGCGGCCGGCTCCCGTGTCCCCTTTAGTACCATGTACCACTTTCGGCAATAAATCCCATTTTGGTGTTACCATAACTTCACGCCTTTCTCATATAGTTCCATGCCCACTCTTTCGAACATCCTGGCGCAACACATAAAAGTAGTAAACTAGAAAGAAATCTTTTATAACTATCAGAACAGATGATTTTAACTACGTTATGAGAATTGTAGCACAATACCCAACTAAGTAACCATTGACCGTGCTTAGATACAAAGTCCATTTCACGATGGCACAATACCAAATAATCGTCAGCTCAAAATAGTTCAAGTCTTAGTCCGACAAATAACATGTAACCACTCGTTAATTCTTGTGTAGTATCAAATACACCGTTCAGTTAGAATTCCAAATTGGATTCGTCACACATTAGCCTTTGGCTAAGTCAGAGTTACGACAAAGCAGCCGTTTGCCGTGCCGATTCGAAGAACTACAGCAAACCAGGCAGCTCCTCCTCCTTCCTGCCCGCAAGGAGCTATCACCCTCACCGTCCAAGTATTTTACTTGACCACAGCAGTCTTTCGCCCTATTCATTTCTCACTGGCAGATCACCATCCCCTCCAAAAGAAGCAAACGGAAAAGATTTGTTCTGAAACTTCCTGGCAGATTAAAATTGTGTGCCGGAACCGGGACTCGAACCTGGGACCTTTGCCTTTCGCGGGCAAGCGCACTACCTACTGTGCTATCCCGACACGACTCACGATGCCGCCTCACAACTTTACTTCCGCCAGTACCTCGCCTCCTACTTTCCAAACTTCACAGAAGCTCTCCTGCGAACCATGCAAGACTAGCACTCCTGGAAGAAAGGATATGGTGGGGACATGGCTTAGCCACAGCCTAAGGGATGTTTCCAGAAAGTTGTGAGGCGGCATCGTGAGTCGTGTCGGGGTAGCACAGTCGGTAGTGCGCTTGCCCGCGAAAGGCAAAGGTCCCAGGTTCGAGTCCCGGTTCCGGCACACAATTTTAATTTGCCAGGAAGTTTCATATCAGCGCACACTCCGCTGCAGAGTGAAAGTTTCATTCTGGAAGATTTGTTCTGACTTAACTTTGACCACTTCCACAGTAACTAAACATTTTACAACATTAAACAGAAAAGTTACAAACATTCATTCACCTGGTGACTGAATATCACCAGCACAAATAATGTATCAAGTAAATAAACAAGCCAGCCTTCGTGAGCTTGACCGCTAACTCTACAAAATATTCACAGGCAAAGACAATTATTTATTAAATAGATATATGATTATGAGGATAAGAGGTGCACATCAAGCTGCTTGCAATTGCTGAGTTACTGTGGAGGATACAAACTGGTGAAAGCAATTATGGGATCAGGTGAGATATATATATAACTTCTGAAGTATTGTCAACGGCAAAATGAACTAAAATGGTTCGACGCCTCTTTCTGTCGGTTCTGCGGAATGGAGACAACAACATTACGGCAAGCGAGATAGTGGTAATAACAGAAAGTTGCTGCAGTGGAGATTGGTGTCGACTTGTGTTTACTCTGCAAAAGGAATTACACCAGCGGTTGGGTTCAGATAGTTTAGTGAGCAGGTAGTGCCATGCTGCAACAACGTGACTTACCCGAAGCAATGGCATGGAGAGCCACAGGAAGGTTGGAAGCGAGACAGACACACAGGCAGGTGGCTGCAGCTATTGGAGTGTCCCATCTACATCGATTATTTGCAAGCCACATTGAACTGCATAGCTGAGGGTTCATTCAACCACTTTTATGATTTTTATCCATGCTTTCATTATCTAACAGCTTGCGGAAAAAGAAAAATCTAAAGTTTAATTTTCAGGTCCTGGACGGCATTTCAGACAATAGGAATAGTTAATAGAAGGCAAAGCCGTCCACGATTAAGATCAGTATGATCTGACCGTTATCTCCGGTCAACAGCCCGTCGAGACCGGAGGCTGAATGCAACTCAGCTGCAACAGGCAGCAACAGAACGCGCAGTTTCAACACCAGTCCGAAATCGCCTTCGGGAATGTGGTCTCCACGCAAGGAGGCCTATGATGTGTCCCGTTAAAACCATGACACCGTTTATCCCGCAAAAACTGGACGAAGGAACGTCTGTGTTGGAGTCGTAATTAATGGCGCCGGGGTCTGTTAACAGATGAGTGAAGATTTTTTGTTCAGTAGGACAATCGTCGTTCCCTCATCTGGAGAGAACTTGGAACTCTGAGCAATCCTGCTTATGTGCACGAAATATTACCACATCGTGGTGGTGGACGAATGGTGTGGGCAGGAGTCAGTATTGGCGCACGTACAGACCTCTATGAATGGCGCTTTGACTGCTCAGAGGTATAGAGACGAGATCATTCGAATTTTTTGTTGTGTCCTACGCTGGTGCCATAGGAGATGGGTTCCTTCTGGTGGACGATAACGCTCGTCTCCATAAAGCCGCTCTGGTGGATAATATGCTTGAAGCTGTGGGAATTGACGAATGGATTCGCCAACTTTTTCACCGGACGCAAACCCGATTGAGCAAGTCTTGGATGCACTTGGCAGACGCACTGCAGCCAGCACAGCACCTCCCACAACGGTTGCACAGCTGGATATTGCACTCGCGGAAGAATGATCAGATATCCCTCAAGAGCTAACTGATGACCTCATACTGTCCATGCCATGCAAGTGTGCAATTGTCCCGGCCGGCCGAGGTGATCACACACCATATTAGAGTGCAACGGCAATGAATTTTTCACTATTATGGTAGTCCCATGGTCCCTCGCTCTAAGTAAAGGCCACGTAAACCTCTAGTAAAGAGTAGAAACAGCAAAATATCGTACTGTATCTCACAAACTACACTTGAAACCTGAATCTGAATAAAATACGTTACCATATGTATATCGTGTACGATATCTCACTTGATCCAATAATTGTTTTGAGCAGTGTAAATTATTATAACAAGTGTAATAAATCCTTAAATGAATAGATACAAATGTGTGGCTTTCAATATGATAGCTTGGGGTAATGCGTTATCATTTATAAAGTAATCTGTTGCAATCGCATGATGTGTTCAGAAGTTGATAACTTTATGTTTAATTTTGCCATATTCACAGTCTGTGGAAATCAACTTTTGTGGGTTTCCAAGTATTAAAAATATATTTTAAAAATGTTCAAATGTTTGTAAATCTACGGGACTTAACTACTGGGTTATTAGTCCCTAGCTTACAAACTACTTATAGTTAAATTAACCTAAGGATAGCACACACATCCATGCCCGAGGGAGGATTCGATCCTTCGACGCGGGAAGCTGCGCGATCCGCAACGTGGCGCTCCAGACCGCTCGGCTACTCCCGCGCGGCTTCCCAATATTGCTCAAAAATGTTCAAATGTTTGTAGAACTTATGATACTTAGCTACGGGGTCATCAGTCCCTAAGCTTACAAACTACCTACGAACTAGCTAAGACTAAGGACGGCACAAATATCCATGCCCGAGGGGGGATTCGAACCCCCGACCGTTGTGGCCGTGCAGACCGTGACTGGAGCGCCTCAGTCCCCTCGGCCACCGCGGCGGGCCAAAATATTGCTGGTTGACGACATGCACCTATCTTTACTGCGTTCGTTTGTATATTTAGATACGCTGTACGTCAATAGGATGAATTATTATAGAATTTAGCATTTGCAAGTATGGCCATCTTTCAACTCAGTGTTATTCTCCATATTGACCGCCATCTTCGCATAAGGCGAGACAGGCCCTGTCTATTGTCCAGCACCGTTGCTTAAGCGATTGGATTCCCAGGTCCAGGTATCCGTGAAATCCAGAAGGGTCCCCCCCCCCCCCCCAACTGCATGCTGCACGCTTCCTGCCCGCTAGATGGCAAGCAATGTTACCCATACGTGTTTACGTATATTCCTCGGTATTTGTTACCTAACACACATCCACTTTGTATGGCACCAAATTTTTCTGATTCTGCATAATAAATAAACATCAAATATTTCAAGTTTTTCACACAATTATGGTGTGCCATCTGAGTAACCTATGCTTACCTTTATTTACAGCAGATGTTCAAAATGATGTCCCTCTATGGAAAGAGCGGCCTGACATCTCTTGAACACATTTGCGAACACTCGACGAATGTCGGATGCCGAAATCTGGGAAATGACTAGTCGAATCCTGTCTTCCAACTAAAAAATGTTCAAATGTTTGTAAATCTATCGGACCAAACTGCGTGGTCATCAGTCCGTAGCTTACAAACTACTTAAACCTAGGTAAAGTAACCTACGGACAAACACACACACACCCATGACCCAGGGCGGACTCGAACTTCCACGGCGAGCAATCGCGCGCTCCGCAGCGAGACGCCTTAGACCGCTCGGCTACTCCACCGCGGCTGTCTTCCAACTCTTCGAGTGTATGGGGATTGCTTGCATACACCTTGTCTTTTAACATTCCCCAAAGATAAAAGTCACAGGGATTTACATTTGGAGAACGAGGAGGCCAGTCAACTATCCTATCATCAAAAACACTTCGTATTGCTACCATTGAAGCATTGGCAATGTGTGATCTTGCATTGTCCTGCACGAAATAACCGTATAGCTTTTCGTTGGGTGAAAGTTCTCGAAAAAATGGATGGAGGATATTGTTCACATACCTGTCAGAATTTGTTTCGACTAGTCATTTCCCAGATTTCAGCAGCCGAAATTCGTCGAGTGTTCGCAAATGTGTTAAAGAGATGTCAGACTGCTCTTTCCATAGAGGAACATCATTTTGAACATCTGCTATAAAAGTAAGCTTAGGTTACTCAGATGGCAATGTTTTTTAGACTTTTAACTAGGTGTATGCGCCCGCGGCACAACAGAGTCCAAGTATCGGGCGCTGTCGTGGCCGGCGGATGCGGTGGCGGCGTCCGGGAGCCGTACCGCGCATTCCGCGAACGTCTGGCAGGCGTCTTCGTGTGACACCCTGTATAATGTACAAATTACTCAAGCTCTACATTAATAGCATGCCCACGCTTCCAGAAGAAAACCTGTTCACGTTGTTAGCAATATCGGTCAGCAACCAATTAATGATCTGCTATTATCAGTCTGATTGAAAACTATTAATTTTAACCTGATATCTATTTGAACAACTTTATTACCTCTTTATCAATATTTCCACTGTTTCAGATCTAATCTTTTCCACCATTGATTTTACACCCTCGATAATTGTTTAATTCAAACTTCATGTTACCCATATATGAATGATTTCAGTCTTTAGATTTACAGTATATAGAATACAGTAAAACAGTAAAACAGTAAATTCAAATGGATGTGGGTTGCTATTCTTATGAGGAGATGAAGAGGCTTGGTCAGGATAGAGTAGGGTGGAGAGTCAAACCAGTCTCCGGACTGAAGACCACAACAACAACAGAGTTACATTACTCATATCTGTTTAAACAATGTCAATCTTCAAATTTACATAACGCATATCTGCATTAACACAATCAATCATTGTATTAACATTACCAACATCTGTCTTCATATCACCCATATCTGTCTTAATATAACCCGTATCTGTTCTCATTTCCCCATTCATTCGCATTAACTACTCCATTGCATCCTCATTTCAAAATTATCTCCCATTTCTGTTACTTTACATGCTTGAGCTAGATTCTCCGACCCCAGCTTCCCTATTTCAAATTGATCTGCGGAGGATCCTCCATGTCCTGTGAGCTTAATTATCCAGAAATCGATTGGGTTGGTTACTGTTTGTGATAGGCGTGAGAAAACATTATGGAAAATAGTACTAATTATTTTTTTCTAAAAAACCACTTGGAACAAATATTTCTGAAGCTTACTCGTAATGGAAGTAAATGACATCTATTGACAATTAATAGACCCGGCGTCTTTGAGAATATTCTTGTCATCCACTGTTGTCAGTGAGCCTTAGGCAAAGGTAACAACAATGATTCTGAAGTATAAAGAGTATCCAAAAGTAAGATGACAGATTTAGGATATCTGTAAATTAGATAAAGGGGCAGCCGTGTTATACTTCAAAAGGAACTGAAAAATATGCATCTCATAATGTTTTCGGCATTACTTGACAATGAGAATGTATTTTTAAATACTTTAATCAACTAACTTTTCTTTTACCCTTCGTTTATCTGTTATAAATTAGCCACATTTATTACTTTCCAAATCTCTGTTCCTATCCCTTGATTCGAAATTCACTTCCAGCCTTGTAACATCCTCTCGCATAATGTTACTTCATGAATTTCTTTCGGCAGTCTGAAAATTATTACAGTTTCCTCCGAATTTTTGTCTCAGACTGAGTGTCCTATTACACAAGAAAACCAAAAATTCTTCGAATATCTCTTAGATTGATAACATCACGGTATAGGCTATTAAGCCGTTTAACTGGCCTCAAACTCAGTATTCAAAGCGAAGAGTGCAAAGGTGCCGCCAGCTTCTACCGGATCCTGCGTCCTCTTTATAAGACGATCGATGGCAGTTTGAAGGGTTGGCTTCTTATCACTCAATCTCTCGAGTCCCTGCTTTGTTTAAAAGCAGCACTGCGGAGAATGAGGTTGATAATTTGGCGGAAGAAACCCTTCACAGCACGTACCGTATAAATCCTTTCAACCTCTCTCATGGGCGGGAAACATATGAAGAGTGGAAATGAAAACACGTTCGAACTGCCAGATCTGAGATTTATAAAGAGAATGAGGAAACAATATATCTCTGTTTGTACATAACTAATTTGCATCCAAAAAATGAGAATCACGCTGCATACTGCATCACCACAAAAAATAGACAAACTAGACTATAAACAATTAAGAACGTCTTAAGTAGTTCACAAAAAAACTGACTGACGTCAGTTAACAAAGCTGTTTCATGGAGGAAAACAGCAACCGACCACTGTTCATAATACCATTATTTACACAAACTGAGCCAGTAAGCCCCGTTTGCACCAAAGCCGAAGCTATGCGCGCGGGGTTCCGTTGCGCCCAGCTCTCATCGGCAAGTATTCGCTTACGATCCGCTTGTTGTCGGTTTCAGGACGAACCACCAAAGGAAGTTTGCGTCTTTTCCACTGAAATGCTAGCTTCGGTGATAAACAGAGTGCACTTGCTTTGCTGCAGAGTGCTGTTTTTCACCTGCGAATTATTTGATGTTGTTATTGTTGCGTACTGAAAGTTATTTTCGTGTTGTTATTCGAACACTATATCGTATCAGTCGGCCGCGAACTATGGCTGTTAGAGGATCGCAGAGAGGTTCAGAGGGACAAGCCTCCTCCCATTCGCAGTTCTGGCACGCTACGTCAGTGTTCTGCGTTTCAAAGAAACCAGATCTGAGGTATGGTGCGCAGTACGAGAAGCTTAAAGTGTCGCACACACTTTTTACACGAATACATCTGTTGCTACAAAGTACTTAACACCTATCAGGAATCATATAAAATTAAAACAGAATTTCAGATAAAATAGCAATGTAATTAAATTTGTTCCACATAGAAAACACCAGCTGAAAACCTGGCGTTGCACGGGTATTTATTTATTCAAGTCGTAAGTTACTATTTCTTCTATCCCTTATCTCTTTGCCCATATCGTTTCTTCTGATAATGTGTTATATTCATCGGAGAATATATAAGAAATAAGGCAGTCTTACCTAATGTACAAGATTGTAAGCGCAGTTTCCGAACAAAGATACGTAGTAATCAAAATACAAACGATATGTAACATTTATACTTTCATTTAATGGAAAACTTGACTATAAACAATATTTATTGTTACTTGTACGGGATCTTTTTCTTTCTTTCTCTTTCTCTCTTAGCCCTTTTCCCGCACCTGCAGGGTCGGCTTTGTTATTACAGATTTGGCATGTTAGCATTGACGGGGTGGCCGGATGCCCTTCCTGCCGCCACCCCTGCCCCCCGGGAGGAAATGAGTACCCCAAATGTTTGTGTATAGTGTTATATGTGTGAAGGTGTAAAGTGTTACGAAATGTTTGCGAATCGTGTAACTGAGGCGGGACTTGGGGACCAGCCCGGTATTCACCTAGAGGATGTGGAAAGCCGCCTAAAAACCACATCCAGGCTGGCCGGCACTCCGACCCCCATCGTTAATCCGCCGGGTGGATTTGAACCGGGGCCGGTACGCCTCCCCGTCCCGGAAAGCGGTGCGATAGACCACACGGCTAACCGAGCGGGTTTACTTGTACGGCATCTAATATGAATAATTTCTTTTGTGAGCCTACTTCTGAACAAGTGACAAAGTTGTCCGTATGAGAAACATGGTCATGTCAGATGCAGTCGACAGTATTGAATAGATTGGCCCTGTGATTTATTAATCATGATGGAAAATGCAAGTCTCACTGGAAACTACAGTCCGTTGAAGTTAAAAGCTAGAACTGTCGGAAATAATAAGTATTCGTTGGATGTACACTGTTTCATTCTCTTCCTTTCCTTGTAGTTAATGTTCAAAATGTTTATGGGACTTAACTACGGGGTCATCAGTCCCTAAACTTACAAACTACTTACGAACTACCTTAAACTAAAGACGGCACAAATATCCATGCCCGAGGGGGGATTCGAACCCCCGACCGTAGTGGCCGTGCAGACCGTGACTGAAGTGCCTCAGTCTCCTCGGCCACCGCGGCCGGCTGTAGTTAATGAAGTCTATTACTTTCACCTTCAGTCATGTGCGCTTCACAAAGTTGGTTCAAAGTTGTCAACAGCACTACAAGATTTTAGGAATTCCCTTAAGCTGACTGGAATACAGGAGTGTGTTAGTAGTAAACTCGTAAATGTATTAAAACGAGGTGCATTGTGTGGCAGGTTTTACCCAACGCAGTATGTATGATGTCATATTTGTTGAAAATGCGACGTAAAGTCGTTGAGGAGGCAGGCGACCATGATGAAATGATTAGGTAGTACTGCTGTGAAGCTGGTTAGACTACTAGTAGTCTGCTTTTGTATGTGTACAAACAACTTCTTACATCTGTTCACGTGTGCACTTGACACGGAAGAGATGCTAATCTGATGATGGTAAAGCCGAAACGCGTCATTTTTGAGGGTATGCTATACATGAAATGTGACCTATAATAAGGAATTTGCGACCTAACCAGCTTCACAGCAGTACTACCTAATCATATTTGTTGAGTTATATGTTGTACAATTGTATTTTTGTAGGTATGTATTCATTTGTATAAGTGCTGTATGTAAAATCTATTGCGAATACAGTTAGCTTGATGGGGCGGTTTCCCCATGAACGTTACTGTTTATGTCCTTATATCTCATGATCTACGTCTCGTATTGTGATACAATTTCGAAGGGACCTTCAGCTATATGTTTGTATACTGTCTGTAACATTTCTTGTGAATACAATTAATAGTGTACGAGTAATAATTTGTAACGTCATGCCAAATGTAATTTTACTGCATGAACGCAGAAAAAGTAGTAATCGAACAACTTTTTTTTCCTTTCATCATTTTGCTGGGGTTGTCAACGAGAAAAAGTTTCCTAAAGGTTTGAAATGATGTTTAAAGTTTGTTGCAAGTCGCTAAGTGCTCTCCTTCTCAAATAGTGGACTGATAAAGTCACACTATCACGTGGCGCAAGACGGGGAAGTTTCCATTGTTTATGACGTCATGTCTCCTGAACTATCGGAAAATCCGTCTTCTACCGATAAACTACATTCCTGCCAAGTTTCAGGTTTATAGGTGAAGTAGTTTTCGAGACTTCGTGTATAGTCAGTGAGTGAATGTCCTTTCGCTTTTATATAGGTAGAGGTTAACATTTTGGTTAAAAAAGGAATGTAGGTAACTCACTTTCACGGTGAGTCTCGGTACGTGAAAATTCTAAAATGTTCAAATGTTTGTAAAGTTACGGGACATAACTGCAGTGGTCATCGGTCCCTAAACTTAACTACCTAAACTAACTTATCCTAAGAACAACACAAACACCCATGCCCGAGGAAGGATTCGAACCTCTGACGTGGATTGACCGCGCACCGTAGCAGGGCGCCTCAGTGCGTACGGCTATTCCGCCGCGGCCCGCCGTGTTTGTATTCGATCAGTCGTCACCGGACTCATTAGCACATACTACAATGGTGTCAGTTGGAATTCCCATGACAGCATCACTAAGGTGGCCGCCAACTTCTTCACATCCAAATGCGGGACATTTCGAGGATGTGGATGGGGACAGTCAACACGGGACTCAGTGTCAGTGACGGACTATGGCTGTCGGAGGCCCGAAGCGGCAAAACAAAATGAGGCCCACAGCCCACTTGAAATAGTCGTATTACTAAAATAAAACATATAGGTAGCTTTCGAGCTTTGGAGTTCCCCGACAACAAGAGACCAATACCGAGAAAGAAATGCTAAGAAAAAAAATCAATATCTTGCGCTGCTGCTACAGCACACTGGCGGGGAGGGGGGGGGGGAGGGGGGGATAAAAATACCCAACCGTTAACTTTACTTCTTTTAGACCTGTTATACGTGTCCAGATAACTTCAGTTACTTTCAACTTCGATCTCAATAGAAACAATATTATTGTCCACTGCGATGAACACTATCTTTCCGATAAACATTCCACGCCTCGCTAAATATTTCTGAACTTGCCACATCATGATTTAGCCAGTTTTCGGTGCCTAAAACTATCTGAGCACAATAATTTCCATGCAGTGCGGAAAATTCAGGAACTTTGTTTTTAAAACTTTGAAAGTTCGCTGCTAATATTTTGACAGTAAATTTTTGAACCGAACGCGGCCTGAATTCGCTGTCTGTATGGTAAGAGGCGAGTGCTCATCAGAGATTTATTTATTGTTGCGTAAGAAAGTAAGAATTGTGAAAAACTCTTCAAGTCCTTCGTGACTTGTCAACTCGCTTTTTAACAGTCAGCGACAGTGCTAAGTAAAACAAGCAAATTAATTCACGGAACTCGGCGAAGCACGCAAACACAAATCAACTATGTCGAGTCTCCGCGCGGACTAACTTAAACAAATGCCCGATGAACTTCGGCAGCGCCCGCAATACTTCGCTTACCTGTTGTTTTTCTGATCGCTGCCAACCCCAGAGAACTAAAAGTGATCACCCGGGCTAACAGCAAGTAAGTGGTGTTTAACCTATAGTCCGTTCACGAGAGCTGGGACGAAACGTAAACAGTGTCACGCGAGCGACTACGATCTTTTGCAGAGAAAAATCATTCGGTGTTCATGTGACACGAAGGGGTGTACAATGGCTCACGCTTTGCAGCTGGTGGCGTCGGCTGGCTGCCGAGCTGACGTCATAGCTGACCCTGAGAAACCTGGGCAACAATGTAACGAAATGAAGCACGACATGGAAGATTCAAAGCCAGTTAGAATAATGTTAAAAGTACGATGAAACTGAGTTCATTCTGTCAAAACAGATTTGTTTTCATCCAGGTTGCTACCGAAACGCTACATTCATACATAATTATTAATAACATCACTAGTAATAATAATGGTAAAAGACGGCGAAAGAAGGTTGATTCTGTCAAACTTGAACTGTTTTCATTGAGGTTTATACCAAACCGCTCCTCTCTCTGTCCTCTACAATTTCCATAGTTGACTTTCAACTAAAAATAGGACACGGAGGACGCACTTGTTTTATTTTTTTTATTTTTATTTATTTATTTAAATCCCATAGATCCAATAAGGCGAGAAATTCGCTTGGATGTAGGACGTGTCAAATGGTACAAAACGGAACATACAGAATCCCTCTTGCAACAGTATATATAAGAAAAAATTACACATAAAAAGGTATAGGCTAAAATTACACTTTACACAAAAATTACACGTTACACAAAAATTACACATTAAAAGGTTAAAAATTACACATTACACAAACACAGGTAGATTTCAGCAGCAAGAGATAGTTATATTGATAAAAATTACACATAACATGCTACCATAAAATAACATCTTGTAAATTAAAAAATATAATTAGTTAGCACAAATTGAAATATTCTTCTACTGAATAAAAGGACTTATCTAATAGATATTGTTTGAGTTGATGTCTAAATTTGGGAGGCTCATGGATAAGTGATTTCAGAGATAGTGGAAGAGCATTGAACACTTTGCAGCTCATATAGTGGGCTCCTTTTTGTACAGTACTTAGGTTTTTTAATTCATAATGGAGATCTAGCTTCCTCCTGGTATTGTGAGTATGGTAACATTCATTAGTTTTGTACAAGTGTACATTTTTGACAATGAAGCATAGTAGGGAGTAGATATATTGACATGCAGTTGTCAGTATCCCTAATTTTCTAAAAAGGTTTCTACACGAATGCCTAGGTTTGACTCCACCCATTATCCTGATCACTCTTTTTTGTGCAATGAATATTTTTTTAGAATGTGGCTGATTCCCCCAGAAGACTATGCCATACAACATTACTGCATGAAAGTAACTATAATAGGCAGTTTTAGTGGTGTCTCGGTCACAGATAGTGGAAATTACGCGAATAGCAAATGTTGCTGAGCTGAGCTTCTTGTGGAGTTGTAAGATATGTTCGGACCATTTTAGATTACTGTCAATGTGTATTCCTAGGAACTTTGTTGACTCAGCTTGTAGTAAATCGGTACCATTACATTTGATAGTAATTGGATCCTCCATTTTTTTTACTAGGTTGAAAATGAATAATCTGGGTCTTGTTAGCATTTAGTGCAAGCCCATTAATTACAAACCAATTGAGTGCTTCTCTTAAGACGATATTGGCCGATTCCTCAAGATTGTAATTGGAAGATTCATTGATGAGAATGGAGGTGTCATCAGCGAAAAGTGTGAAATGAGTTTTTAAGCTTGTACATAGGGGAAGGTCATTGATGAAGATGAGGAAGAGAAGAGGGCCGAGTACAGAGCCCTGAGGGACTCCACAGCCAATCGAGCCCCAGCTAGATGACACTGAGTGTCCTTCAGAGTTGTTCAACATGACCTTCTGCTTTCTTCCGGTAAGGTATGATTCGATCCATTTGCCGGCTGATCCTATGAAACCATAATGTTTGGCCTTTTCTAAGAGGATTTCATGGTTAACACTATCGAACGCTTTAGAAAGGTCACAGAAGATGCCTACAGGGGATAATTTAAAGGACTCTAAGATTTGGTTGGTAAAGGAAAAGATAGCTTGATCTGTTGATATGCCCTTTTGGAATCCAAATTGGCTACTACTTAGCAACTTATACTGTGTGAGGTGGTCAATAAATCTTTTGTGCACCAGCTTCTCAAGTATTTTGGAGAAGATTGTTAGAAGGGAGATAGGCCGATAGTTGGTAACATCGGTTTTATCTCCGTTTTTGAAGAGAGGTTTGACAATTGCATACTTTAGTCTCTCTGGAACAATTCCTTGTTGGATGGATTTATTAAATATATGACACAATATTTTGCTTACTGGCTTATAGCAGTGCTTCAGTATTCTTGAAGAAATACCACCAATGCCAACTGAATTCTTGCTTTTCATCTCTTTGATTGTAACCTGAATTTCATGCACTGTGACAGGAGACATGTTAATTTGCTTTGTTTTTTTTTAATAGATTTTTGAAGAAACAACATGGCTTCATTAATAGAGCATGTTTTTCCAATTTGGGCTGCTGATGACAAGAAGTGGCTGTTATTTTGTCAGTAATTCTTTCAACATTATCATGAATCACATCATTTTTTTTTAATTTCTAAAGAATTTTCTGTGATAGGAAGTTTACCTTTTTCCCTTTTTATTATGCCCCATATGGTCTTTATTTTATTACTAGAGACATCAATCTCTGATTTTATAGAATTACTCTTTGCCCTTCTTATGACTTTTTTAAGGATAGAGCAGTACAGTTTGTAGTGTTTTTCCTTTTCTAGACTAAAACAAGATTTAAGTGAAGCATACAGATTCCTTTTCCTTTTGCAGGAAGTTTTGATGCCCTGAGTTAACCAGTTTTTATGACAATAGGTCTCGTGTTTGGGTCTGGCAGTCCTTTTAGGAAAGGCTGCTTCAAATAGGCAGATAAATGCATTTAAGAATGCATTGTACTTGTCATTGACATTGTCTAGATGCTCAATCTGGTCCCAATCAGTTTCTTGTAATAGATCACAGAAGGTGTTGATAGACTGTGGGTTAATTGCTCTGAAGGTTTTACTGTATGATTTGTTCTTACTAAGGGGGCCAACACCTTCAATTGAAAGTAGCTGACCATCATGGTCCGAGAGCCCGTTTAAAACACGTTTTACAATTGTGTTTGGATTTCTGCTTTTATCTAAGAAGATATTGTCGATTCGGCTAATGGAATTTGCTGTGATTCTAGTGGGAAAATCTACCTGTGGTGTTAGATTAAAAGAGCTCATAACATGTGACAAGTCATTTTTCCCCATGTTATCAATAAGATAGTCAACATTGAAATCACCTAAGACTATAATATTCTTTGTTTTTGCAAAAATATGAGTTAACAGAGACTCTATCTGTTTTAAAAATATACAAATTTTGCCTGCAGGGGCCTTATAACAACACAGGACAGTAATTTCAGAAAGGTTAGTACTGATTACGACTCCGCAGACCTCGCAATGTTGATCAATGCAGAAGTCACTCAGATCTAAAGATCTATGAACTATTTTATTCTTTACATAAATCACAACTCCACCTTTCTCTAAAGACTGCCTACAGTAAAGAGTTGCTAGGTTATAGCTATCCAGTTGAAGTGAGTCAGTGTCTAGTTTCATAAAGTGTTCACTAAAACAGATTACATCAGCACTATAGGTACAATCCTTATCTATAATGTTAATTGATATCTCATCTAGTTTACTTCTTAAACCTTGAATGTTCTGATGAAAAACAGTTAATTTATTAACACTGTCTAGAGTTTTGGGGTGGTTAATTGGGTTTTCTCTTTTGGTAATAACATTAGGCTTACTTGGAGATGTAGCTATGACACTGTTTTTCCTTCCTTGGGAGGAAACCATAAAAAATCCTCACTGCGTAGTGGAGTTTTTTTGGACCTCTGGCTCCTCCTTCCTGCAAGTGGTACATCCCTTAGGGGTGGTGGACGATTCTTGGGTGATGGCTGCTCCGGTGGTGCTGTCTGGACCGTCATATCTTCTTCCTGCTGCCATAAAAAATCACCATATCTCCTTGGCACTTTTCTTGCTCTTGAGGAAGAACGAAGAACAGTTTTTTCTCTTGGGACTGCTGTATCAGAACTACTTTCAGCATGATGAGGTCCTTTGGATGGAGCTTCTTCCTGTGGTGATATTTCTGGGGAATGTGACTGGGATGAAATTATGTCACTGCTGATGGCTACAGAGGAAAGACCCATCACACACCCTGAAGATACATTATTTGATTTGGATCTGAAGGTGTTTGGCTGAGACAAAAATGAATTCCTCACATTCACATTAGTTGCCTGGATAGCTTTGCATGTAGTGGGTTCTGCAGCACTATTAAGTTTCGATTTGATGGTGTTAAGCTGAGACACAGATGTACATCTTTTTATTGTTTTCACAATGGTTGCCTGTGTAGTTTGGCATGGAATAGCTTCTGTAGAACAGAAAGTAACTTTTTTCATAGAGCAGGCAGTAAGAGTTTTTACCACTTCACGATGATTCCATGGATTTGTTATTGATTGTACTAGGTTTCTGCACAGATTTGACTTCCCTGTTTTGTTTAGATGTAGGCCATGACTAGTATAATCACTTCTTTGCAAAAAAGCATTAATATCGATTACATTCACATTAGCAAACTCTGATGTCAAATTCATTACACTTATACACATTTATGTGAAATTCTGTCTGATCGTGACAGTAGGGAATAGTACAAAGCAATATGTTTGTTTGATTCAATGCAGCAATCGACTTCTTTAAGTCAGGGATGAAGTTGTTACTTTTACGAATGTCATTTGTCCCTGCTAGAATAATAACTACATCGTCACGATTGAAATCCCTAGCGAGATCAGATGCACGTTCAACTACACTACCAAAGCATGCATTTGGTTTGATAACAGAAGTTGCGCAATACCTAGGTTTTAGAAAGTCATTTAACAAGGATGCACAGTTTCGTCCATGACTGTCAAACAGTAGTAAAAGTTTTTTTGTATGATAGCTCATGGGCTGAAATTTTCTTGTATTTATGGGAACATCGACTGTTTCAGTCACTCCAGAGCATTCTTCTGTTTCGTCGGGTTTCTCATCTAAGGCACTAAAACGGTTGCTAGTCTTCACTAGAGATAACTGCTGAGAGACGATAGTTTTTCCTGTCTTCTTGGATTGATGCCAGTTGTTATTCTCGTTTCTTGTTTCACATTCATTACGTCGCCTTTTGTGTGACAACTTGTCATTTTCACCTTTTAATATTAGAAGCTCTTCTAACAACACAGAGATTATTTCTTCTTTTTTGTCGTTGGTAGCTACTTTTTTGCAGTTGCCACAAACCCAGACCTTTTGTGCAGGCTCCGCATTTACGCAGTTATAATGGTAAACAGTCTTACATTTCGAACACAAAACACCTTTAACGACTTTCTTTCTACAAGAGCACCTGTCCGTTGCCTCTTGAAGTGCAGTTTCATGGTTGTATGCCGAAGTAGATGCTGTTGATACTAAACTAACACCATGCTCACTGTTTTTTTTATTCACTTTCAAAATTATATTACAACAAATGCATTTCCCGTTCTTAAATACATCGAATATCTTGCATTTCACACACACTTCAGGCTGATTGCCTTTGTTTACTTCCTGTACACTCTTAAACGGAATTTCTGTGTCACAGTTTTCGCGTTCATGAATGTCTTTTTTTTTTAACTTTTTGAATAATATAACATGACATACGTAATTGTTCACAAAACCAACCGATATTTTTGCAAGATGTGCACTTTTCATCGTTATTCTTACACTTGTTTGCGGAACTAACACACTCGCGAATTACATTAGGCGCCATTTTAAGAACTTGTTCCAAACTTCTGCAGTCACTAATCTTACTGCTTCTTCTTGCAGTTCTTTAACTTACGGCATTTTGTATGTTTTGTCTTTCGCTGCAACACAGCCTTTGATTCTGGTCCACTCTTAGTTGATGGCGTACGGAGGAATTCTAAGAACAATTTTCCCTGAACTCTTCGCCATTTCATTTATCGCGTATTCGTTGCGCGCTGTTTTATATATATTTCTTCAACATAACGTCTTCAAAATCGAGGTTTTTAGATTTTAGCCACTCTGATATTTAGTGCTTATTGGAATTCGAATTGAGAACTTTTTCTTTTCTACGATAATGATACGGCGCTTTATCAACAACACTGCAAGCCGAGGAAGAACATCTGGAAACCACTTCTCGAAGGTTCAACTAGTCTTCCAAGCGTCTTTAAATATGGACTTCAGAGATCCTGAAATCGTCGCTGTACAACACGCACTAAAGAGCTCACACCTGCAGTTGAGATGGCTACACTGACTGTGCACCCCTACCTTGTAAACCCCTTGACGGCAGCGCTGAGGTCACGCGCCTTGCCGTGTTTACAGTAAGTCACATTTCGGTGAATGGAGTATAGTCGTACTATATATTTCTTTTATCATGTACACTAGATAACGAAAGGTATTGCACATAATCACTCTCATAAATCCGAAGTACATAATATCTTGATTCGTAGTGCTTACGATACGTGGGAATAATCTGCAGTTGCTGGAATTTGAAAATTACTAAAATGCGGGACAAATTAGGCATTTTGCGGGAAACTTTTATTAAGGATGCTCCACACTGCCGGCCGGGCCAAATCGAGCCGGGATGTGACGAGCTGGCTGACGCCTTTTTCAGGCACACTGCGCGCTGGGCCGAGCCGAGACGAAAAAGAGGGGGGGGGGGGGGGAGGATCGACTTTCCCGATTTTCAATTTGGAAAAAAATTGTTACGGTATATAAGACCACGCCACATCGTTTTATCAACTTATTTTTTCCTTAAAAGCTTTGCTTTACCTGTGAAAAAATAGTCTATTTTCATTCCGCGTGAGTTTTTAGTTTCGTAACGCTCCTCACTTCATTTTGATGAAAATATGTGGTTAAAAAATCTGATTTTTTGGACACATGGTAGGACAACAGCTTTGGAGTAAACCATTCACCTTATTGTAATTCGTTAGTCGTTTTCAAATGACTCATATTTTTCAAGTATGCGCACTTGATTTACAAATCGTGTATTGAAAAAAGTTCGATAGCGGGCAGCTTACTGTTCTATGCATGTTAGACCATAGATTACAGTGAGTGAAATGTAGCTAAAAGCAGTGGCGGCGATAAGGGGGGGGGGGGGCAGGGGGGGGGCAGTTGCCCCCCCCCCACTTTCTGGGAAAAATATGATTAAATTATTCACTTTTTTAGCGTAGTAACACTTGTGTACTTTTAAAACTGATTTGCACAATTGTAACATAGCTATAAGTGGGAATTATGGTGGTACACATGCTCGGCGCGACATTTTAGTAGAGAAGGAGGCTCCGCCTTCGCACACGACATCTGACAACAGTTGACGATCGTAGCCAAATATATCTCTCTGCGCGCCAGTACTATACGCAAACTGTAACTTGGCTTCTGGTGAGCGGGTGGTCGGCTTACTTCACATCAACCAGGCAGCCGACAAGCCGGCATTCTTGCCGGGCCGACACAAGATCCACGCCTCTTCATAGCCACCCAACAGCGACATGGCATGCCGTGCCGTGTCGTGACGGCCTTCCGTCTGCAGTTGCCTTCCCAGACTGCAAATGGAGCACCATCAGTTATTAGCGTGGCTTGTCTTGTACAGACGTTTGAAGATAAGAAGAATAGACGAAGTGGATGTATACTCTGTCCTTTTTGAGGAATTAAGGGGAGATAAGTTTTTAATTATTTTCGGATAAGTTTATGGACTTTTGATGACTACGTGCATGAATGAAGAGTTCCATTCAGCACAGCAACAACAATGTTTCCAGCCTATACATATGTTAGCAATTACAATCCGATGAGTGGAAAAACCAATAGTTAAAAATTTTAAAAAGATTTGTTATTCTAAAGAATGTACATTTTTCAAATCATATTAAAAAAAGTAAAACATAGGTTAAAAATCGAACGACCTAATACATGAATTTTCAGAGAGTTGTGATGGCGTGGAGGATCTGGAACATGTCCCTGAAAATTGTTCCACTGCTTGTTCGTAACGCTTTGTGTCGGGAGCGGGTGATGTACTAGGGTGAGCGGCAGTATTAATTTTATCCCATGACATTTTACATTTTTTAATTTCAGAAACAATCTTGCATAACCCTTAACTGAAACTCCACTACCTCATCGTCATATGATTCCAGAGTTAGAACTATCCCGCTAAAAAAAAAAAAAAAAAAAAAAAAAAAAGCATATGCCGACTGGATTTTCTGTCCGGTGCATTAATGAGCTATACCTCTACAGGTACAATGGCCGAAACAGTGAGGATAGAAAATGTAGATACGGAATGGCTAGAAATTGCATTTCCGAAGAAGAGAAATTTGTTCACATCAAATATAGACTTAAGTGTTAGAAAATCGTTTTTGAAGGTATTTATTTGGAGTGAGCCTTATATGGAAGCGAACCGTGGACGATAAATAGTGAAGAACCGAATAGCAGCTTCTGAAATGTGGTGTTACAGAAGAATGCTGAAATTTAGATAAGAGTTTCTGAATAGAATTGGGGATAAAAGAACATTGTGGCATAACTTGACTAAAAGGAGGGAGCAATTGATAGGACGCATTCTGAGACATTACTGGAAGGAAGTATGGGGGTAAAAACTGCAAGAGGGACACCATGCGATCAGTACAGTAAGCAGGTCCAAAAGGATGTAGGTTGCACTAGTTTTTCTGAAATGAAAAGGCTTGCTCAGGATAGAGTAGCATGGAGAGCTGCATCAAACCAGTCTTCGAACTGAAGACCACAACAACAACCTCTACAGGATCAAGCTTCCTTTTCTTGTAAACGCAGCAACTAAACACTGAAAGCAACAGCACGGCTAAGCAACAAAGGAAACGACAAATGCAGTCTACGCTGCACAGTTGGCAACGAACATCTGCAATTCGTTACGCCACGAAATCTACCGACTGCTGCCGAGAGTTTCCGAGAAGTGGCCCGCAAGCCAGGTTACAGTTTGCGGATAGTACTGTTCCAGCACAAAGGTTGTCCTCTGTGTTTGTCGTAGTTCTGGTAAAATCGAATGCAGCTGTGTTTGTGTACGCACTTTTGTGTCTTGTATTGAAGCTACTGACTCCAAAACTGGTGGAGATGCTCACGGATTGATCACATGTATTACCAATTTTGAGTTTATTTTTGTGTTGAATATGAAGTACTTTTTTGGAAAAACTAACATTCTTTCAAAGTACACACAGAATCATGATGTATTCATTCATGAAGTAGTCCAGGTGGCTGACAGCGTAGTTATGTCCATAAATTTATTGAGAAATGAAGAAGAGTTCCAAAAGTTTTTTACTGAAGCAATTGATTTTTGTGAAAGACATGGCTTTGAGGGGCCAACAGTTCAACGCAAAAGAAAACTTCCACAAAACATAGGAGGAGGAGACGTTAATTCTTTATATGATTCACCTGAAGCCCACTTTTTAAAAACATTTTACTACCCTCTGTTAGATACACATAGAACATTAGGTCACGATTTGAAAAAAAAAAAAAAAAAAAAAAAAAAAAAAAAAAAAAAAAAAAAAAAAAACAAAAAAAAAAAAAAACAGCTGGCTCTACTCTGAAACATGGAACTACTGCTGACGGCTTCGATGAAGAACAACTCAATTTGTAACGACCGTATCAAAGAAGCATGTTTTGCTGTGAGTTCCGCATTTGGTTTGGAAAATGATAATTTAGTCTCAGAAATCGATGAATTTTCAAGAAAGAAGCATGATTCAGACCAAATAAATCGTCATCTTGTGCCAAATTTGGTTTCACAATATAAGTCTGAAAATGTTCTCAACCAGTATGTATTCCCTAATTTGTTCAAGCTACTGCAACTGTTTTTGACTATCCCGGTGTCCACTGCAATGGCAGAACGATCTTTCAATGTCCTCAAACGGATCAAAATCTACTTGAGGAATTCTATGCTTCAAGAACGTTTAACACATTTAGCTATACCAGTCATTGAAAAAGATGCAGCTAAAAACATCATATTAGAAGAATGCGTAGAAATTTATGCCAGGCGTAAACCAAGGCACATAGCTTTGTTTTAAAGCAATTATGCTTTGACAAGACGTATCATGTTAAATTACGCTATTGTCTTATTTTTGTTTATAATTAAACTAATGTTCCTTTGTTTGTAACAGTTGTATTTTACTAGACAACTTAATTAAACAACTTATGGCAATTACAATTGTATATTGTCTTTTGTTTTTCCTCGCATTTGGTATTATAGGCCTGTAGGTGCAAAAATCAAACTATAACATGAAACAATTTCTTACAATGCCATTTTTAGTTTTAGATTTTATTTTGCCCCCCCGCCCCCCCTTCTAACGTCCAATCGCCGCCACTGGCTAAAAGTACAAAAAAAGTTTTTGAAATGGTAGTCGGAACGATATCTACCTCCTTTAACAAGTAATTGCGAGATATCTGAGAGGCGTCATGCTGCGATTGCAAGCCTACGAACTCGGCGGGTGTTGAGCGTAGCGTGAAGCACTGTAGTGCCGAAAAATTTGAATTGCTGGCCACGTATGAAGGTCCCTAGTGATGTGTTAATGATCCATAACCAGAAAACAAGTATGAACTAATTTTTCTTGGTTTGCGATCGATTACAATGAACAACGATCTGCTACGGTTTTACATCAGGTCATCGTCATATTTGACTTTCTGAAGAGGCATACAACTGGCTTTTTGTCCACACCAGACAAATATATATTTTGAAACTGGAAGAGAAGAAAAATTAATGTATACTGCGACGTTACTGTTTCTAGCATTACACTTAATGGCTTTCTAGTTCAAAGAACGCTACACAGCTCTCGGATTATTATTATTGTTATTTAAGGAACCCGTTTGAGAGGAACTACGTTTCTATGCACATTTTTCTGAATCATCTGTTGCATCCGTTGACAATTTTCTTTGTCTGGATGATGGTACTTTCGAGTTTTATACTTTAACTGAAAGAAAAATACGCCGATTTAGTTTAGCCTCAGACACTGCAGCACAGGTCACTAAAGGATAGAAGCGTGTGCCACCTTCTCTATTATTTCTTTTCCTTCTTGGTCAGCAGGAGGAAACACGGGGAGACCAAAACTTGTTCATTTCCGTCTACTTCGAGCCAGCTAACAGTTAATTCATTTTGTTATTTTAATACTATTGTTCTCATACTGTAGTAACTGTAATGGAATCGTCCCATGAATTTCGACTGTCGTTTAGGAGAGCTTTTCCTTATGAGAACATCTAAAAAAAAGTTCTGAATTTTGTATTCATACTCCGGGACGATTGTCCGCCTTAAACATCACTCCGGCCAAATGCATCTTGGGGTCTCCGTAACATTTGCCGCGTGTTTTACAGTTGGTATTGGACCCACGAAAGACGGCGATCGCGCGTGTGTAGCCACAGGCGGGGAATGCATTGTTGCCGGTTTCAGTCAACAATTACGTTACGTGAGTATTTGGGTTTTGCGCTAGAAGAAAGCTTATATCGCTTGCTTATAAGCAGTTTTCCGCATACCAGCACATTAATGATGGCACCTTGCAAGAAATACAATAAAAATCCACTAAATAACTCGCTTAAATCACGTTATATGCTGGCAATGGTGACAACATTCATAGCAGAACGCTCAGGCCTCAGAGCACTAATGATTAGTGATTCCTATGAACCTGCCTAGTTCTTTGAGTGTAAGAGGCAACGGCACCTACTGAATTACATCACCCTCCAAACTGAAGTGAATACCTGCATTCGAGAATGTCTAACCTGAAAAAGGCGCCCCTTCCCCTGCCCCCCCCCCTTTTTTTCAATAATACATTTGTCTCTGTTAATTGGAATGTTGTATTGCTCCAAAACACTGAAATAGCATTTACACGTGTTTCTGTGTGTAACTGTTCAAGTAAACACTAGAAAGTTGTTCATCTAACATAAATGATAGACTTCTCAGCATATCATGCATGAAGCACCCCCAAATTTATATTATCTATCTGAGACCAAAGAGCAAACATTTACACTCAAACAAACTAAAGGGCTTCATGACAGCTTTATTGTGCCATCAAAAATTGTGAAAATACTTTTGTACAGTGACTGACACTGAAAAACTTGACACTCACTACATTACTGTTGAAATCTGCTATGTTGGGTACAGGATATCCACTGAGAATTATATGAGCATTTAAATTCCTACAGATTGTTGACTGCTTTACCTCTTTTTGTTTTTAATCCCCACATAACCTCTAAGAACTGTCTTTCTTATAGGCCTATACCATGTGTAGCAGTGATACCTATAAGCTGCCAATGTCTGCTTGTGTGGCAAGAAGCTTGTCCAGGAGCAGCTATAGTTTGACCCACGAATGATTGCACATGTCTAGACAAAGATGGGAAAAGCATCTTTGCCAGTTTCATGTGACCATTTAAGTATACATATATACATGCTTTGTGCTTGAAGAAACCTTTTAGCCTGCAAATAATGGCTCTTGGTTGCTTAACTCCTCTAGAGTTCCTTCTAGAGGATATGGAAGATGGCAAATTTGTACCACAATTTTCAGTGAAGTTAACTAGCATAATGTATACATATTAGCATGAAATAGATTCGCCTTAAGTGAACTGTTTCATGTGAAAAATGTATAGTCTCTTTGGGAGCAGCACAGTGATTCGAGTAAACTGTCTTGAAATACTGCACATGTGATTTGTTTTGTAACAATAGGACGGCACTAATGATTTCATGCTGCAAGAAGATGGATACTCACTAATGTATAACAATTTCTCTGTGACACACTCAGTAGGTCATGGATAGGGTACATGGAACCTTGATACATTATTCATTTTTCTATGGTGAGAGATTGTGCCAAGGGAAATAGGGTTAAAAGAAGATAGGGTTAGGAGGTGGGCTTGGAGAGGGTTAGCTGATGGCTCGGAGGGAGGGATAATGTGCAGTGGACAGAAAGGTACAAAAGTACCAGCACTAATAATGACTCCGTTGTTAAAATGTGTATTAGAGAAATTGATAGAACAGAGGAAGGTGAGACTACTGGAGGGTGGAGGTGGATGTGGGGCAGGGAGTTAGTGAAGATTGAGACCAGGATTACAATCAAATGATGTGTTGCAAGGATAACTCTCATTTACAGATCTCCACAGGGAAGCGTTATAGGTCCCCTACTCTTCCTCGTGTTTATAAACGATTTAGGAGACAATTTGAATAGCTCCCTTAGACTGTTCGCGGATGATGCTGTCGTTTATCGGTTAGTGAAGTCAACAGAGGATCAATAGCAACTGCAAAGCGATTTAGACAAAATTTCTACTTGGTGCGAAAATTGGCAATTGACACTAAATAAAGAAAAGTGTGAAGTAATACACATGACCACTAAAAGAAATCCACTGAACTTCAATTAAGCAATAAATCAGTCAAACATTAAGGTCGTAAATTCTACCAAATACCTAGGAGCTACAATTATGAACAACTTTGACTGGAGAGAACACATAGAAAATATTGTGGGGAAGGCGAATCAAAGGTTACGTTTCATTGGCAGAACGCTTCGAAGATGCACCAGCTCCACCAAAGAGACTGCCTACATCACACTTGTGCGTTCTCTCCTGGAGTATTGTTGCCCCTTGTGGGACCCTCACCAGGTGGGACTGACAGAAGATATTGAGAAGGTTCAGAGAAGGGCAGCTCGTTTTGTTTTATCACGTTACGGGAGGGGGGGGGGGGGAAGAGTCACGGAAATGTTGCACGAACTGGGGTGGAAATCATTAAAAGGAAGACGTTACTCATTGCGGCGTGATCTGTTTGCGAAGTTTCAACCACCGACTTTTACTTATGAATATGAAAATATTTTGCTAGCACCCACCTACTTAGGGAGACATGACCATCCCAATAAAATAAGAGAAATCAGATCGAAAACGGAACAATTTAGGTGTTCTTTCTTCCCGCGCGCTATTAGAGAATGGAACAGTAGAGAAAAGTTATGAAAGTGGTTAATGAACCCTCTTCCAGGCACTTAAATGTGATATGCAGAGTATCTATGTAGATGTAGAAAAAGAAATCCAGGTGGCAATGGATTATGAAGCGGCCACTGACATTGAGCATGTCATGCCAGTGTGTTGCATTCTCATCTGCTGCACCTGCTGTTTCTCTCTACACATTCCTATCCCATAACCTGATGCCTCCTTCTCTGCCATCAGTCACCATTTTCCCAAAGTCCCTTCTCCCCACCTCCACTTTCTTCTTGCACACCTCAACCGACACAGCCTCTTGACCCAGTCTAACTGCAGAACTCCAGTCCTGGCATAGTGTATTCAATGTCTCTCTACTATTCAGTTACTTTTCATCATTACTCCTCAAATTAGTCATTTGCAACTTTATGTAATGAAATTTTCTTATCAATGTTTTAGGTCCTCAAGCACCCAGCATATCAAAAAGCAAAGTCTGTTTCAATATATCTGAGTTTTGATAAGGAAGTGCAAACAGGAACTTTAGTTGAGGACATACTAAAGAATGGAAAGACATGTTACATACCCAGGTAAGTGCAAATCATTTTTTTTCTCTAAAAATAATTAGCTGCTTGGACTAACAAGTGAACAGTAATTCTTTAAAAGATTTCAGAAAGGTATCCCTGAAATGGAGATGATCATACTTCGCTCATTAGAAGACTATAACAATCTACCAGTAAATAAATGGAACATAAAACAACCTTCACCTGATGACCAAAGAGAGAGTGTTTTTGATAACGGTATGTTTCAGAGCAGTTACTTGTAGTTTTTTGCATCTAATTATGTTAAATAATATAAATTCAATGATATTATGGATCATTCACACTAGTATTTCTTGCTCCCTTATTCATTTAGTGCATTTATAAATGGCTTTGAGGGGCCAACAGTTCAACGCAAAAGAAAACTTCCACAAAACATAGGAGTAACATTTAGTGCATTTGTAAAATATGATGTCAACAATGGACTGTGAATGTTTTAAACTGTGTCACAGTAACATTAATATAAGAAAACATCATTTCAATAATCAGTCTACAGTAAAAGTATAAACTGGATAGTTACACTATGTATAGGTCTGAATGGTGGTTTTGAAAGAACTTCAACATAGTTCAGTTTTTGTCGTTCTTATGGTAGATATCTGACTAAATTCCATCTGAAATGTTCTCAAAACTAATCTTTCCAGTTCAGACATTCCACAAAAGGTAATATGTTACTGTAAAAGAAAGAAAGAAATTGAGAGGCACAATTCAAGGCGTAATCTGAAATGGCAAATATTTTTAACATATTTCAGATGGTTTACCAGTTTATCCATTCAATATTTTAATAGACTGCATCTTTTGTGTTGACAGTTATGGGATGATTATAATATATATTTTTAATTATCTTCAAATTCTGTGCAGCAATAACAAATTTTCTTTTCTACATTTGTTTCCTGTGTTTTGTACTGGATAAAAGGTTTTAAATATATAGATCCACTCCCACCCTCTTCCTATAACAAATACACAGAGAACTAACTCCCACAACACCAATGCTGTCTTTGATGCACACTGGTCCTTCAGCTAAATGAAAATAGTTTTTCTCATTCTGTTAATCTGTATATCACCTCAGCTGGGCAGATATGTAATAACTCACATTTTAATGACTTCCTTTTCCAAGCTGCTACACAAATTATGATTAGTTTCCTTTATAAAATTTATGTATAATATCAAGGCCCTATGTAAGGTAATATTTGGTGACAGATGATTTACTGGATAATTCAGCAAAATGTAACTAAAGGTTTGTTACATTTGGGAGCGATCTTTTAAACAATTTATTGAAGACAAGAGCCAAGATCACTTTTTATTTTTTATTGTCTTCAATAAAATATACCTACCTTCAGTGGCTCTTTGTCGGGTTTACTTGAAAATGTTGTAACATACTTATAGAGTGGTGGGGCACATCATAAGGATTGTAAATTGTGTAAAAACCAATAGCTGCAAATTTCATACCATACTGATAGGTGGTGCTATGCATGAATGTACTAGGTAGAAAAGTGAGGATTTCCTCATTTGAGCACTAGTTAGCATTGTAGGAACATGGAATGCTATATGGACAATGTGATTGCAGATGTGCACTTAATGTATGGAACAGCTATGTGTAATGGACAAGCTGTGGACACTTTATTTTAGAATTTAGATAAATACTAACAGCACCGTAATGTGTTTGCATGTTCACATCGAAATATCTGTGAGTATGGGTCATTAAGAAGCATCAAGGCTAGTGCAGCTGCACTGTCCTCAGGGATATGACTTGGAGGGAGAGTGGGGGTTGCCCCCTATTCCTCCTCCTCCTCCTCCTCCTCCTCCTTCCCCCTTCCCAATTACATCTGCACTCCTGATCAGCACATGTGGTCATTAAAAAAGAAAGTGTGTTGGATGCTATGCTGAGTAATTCAAACACTGGCATATGTGTCATTGCCTTGGACTTATGAACATCTCATTGCATTGTCGAGTAAGTTTTGAATGCCAAGTTCTTACATCTGTCATCTCCAAAGAGTGCATTTTGTACACTCTGATGACCATACTCCATGTGTGTTTTGCATAGTAATTTCTACTACAAAGTGGCTGAGATGTGCACTACCCAGCTCATGGGTTTTTCATTGATGAGACCACACTCACTAGCAATGGTGCAGTCTATCACCATAACGAACATTTGTAACTCTACATGGCACAACACCATTTTACAGTTAATTTGTGGGCAGACTTGGGTAACAATTGTTTAGTTAAGTCATACCTCTTACAATCCATCTTGATCACCATGAATCCTTTCTGAAACAAGTTCTTCCTGGCTTCCTTGAAGATGTTCCAGCAAATGTGAGGCATAGCATGTGGTTCCAATATCTATAATATTATATTTTAACCTGCTTATTTTGAATTAGCTGTTAAAGACATTTCAACTATGTAGTTACATCTGCATCAATGGGCTATGCACAGTGTTCCAGTTCCAAGGTTCCCACTCTCATCAGATTTATTGAGCCTTGGTTACTTTCTTTGGGGAGCCATGAAATCTCTTGTGTGTTATAATCATGTGGAGTCTGAAATGTATCTTGCCACAAGAAACATCTATGTAGTTGCTGGAATCAAAGAAACTCACTCACTGAAACTCAGAATAGCCAACAAAGCATCTGATTTAGAGCCTACACTCGGCTCCAAACCAAAGGATTCTGACCAACTCTTGGGACAACGCTGCAACTTGTGAGCTCTGCTTGCACCCATGAGGGCAATGTCCCACAACTTGCAGACACTAGAACCCCATATGCTTGATAGACACAGGCAATGTCTCCTCTACATCTCAGACAACCCCTCCTACCCACCCTCAGACATATCGAGTGCACACTGAAATTCTTTCCAGCCCTTTATGCTGTATGCTTAAAGGGCTCTATGCCTAACATTGGAGCTCCCAATAACTATCCCTTCCTCTTGTGCTTGATCAGATGTTGCTAAAGAAGTGGCCACCTGTCCAGGAGGAATGGGCAAGGTCAGATACCAAATAGCCACAGCCTTAACAGTGGCCATCTGCCTCAAGTGACACAGATATGTTACAATCCACCAGTCACCCTTTGCTAAGAGTGTCCACTGCACCAAGCACACAAGAGCATATCTCATACCTAGCTAAATGAATGTGAAAGTTGTGCTTAGTGTTTCAAGTAATGTAATCATGGGAGATCCTTCTAACTGGGTAGAAATCAAATATGGGGTTTTGCAAGACTCAAAAGACTACCATTGATGCCCATATACTTAAATGGTTGTCTGCCCAATAAACAACAAATAGAATTAGTTTTCATATTGTAATCAATCCAGTAAATAATGCTCTTAAAATTGCAAATACTCTCACTTCCAATTTCAAAAAGACACAGCATATTCAGTTATGCACATCTACAAGTGTAATATATGGTGAGGAAATAATAAACAGGGTGGAACCAGAATTTTTGTCTGTCCATAATACTGAGGAGAATTTAAATGGGAAACAGCACATTTTGCAATTCCTGAAATAACTTAGCTTGGCTACATTCACATTTTTGTCCACTTTAAGACTGCCTTTAGCATGAAATGAGGTGCAAAATGTCCAACAAAAATGTTTGGCAGACACCAGAGTAAACTTTGAAACCTGTAAAAGTTTTTCCTTGACCACTACTACTATTGTGTAAAAGATATTGTAGTTTTGTTATGTGTAAAAGGCAGTGGGAGTGAATTGCTAACTCGCACCAGTTTAGTTATTTAAAAAGAAGAAAACTGAAAAATTGTCAGAATTTGGCCATATTTACAAATTGTGATGTGAATCTACGATGACTCACTCCAAATCATTATAATATATTCTGTAGATCATAGTCGGCCAAACACTGCACACTGTGCAGAGGTGCGGAAGTGCTGCACATGTGGCCACATGTGACACAGTGAGCAATGATGGCTCCACTTCCTGATTTATGTGGTACAAGCAAGAGCACAACACACCCAGTCTCATTTACCCCTGGCGGCCCCTGTGGGTAGAAACATGCACTACATGAGCAGAGACTGCTGCAGTGTGTATGCCATGATCCAGAAGTTGCACAGCAGCACTGCACGTGTGCAGACTGTCTGGCCAGCCCTGATGTAGGTGATCCATGGAAGATGAACTTAACTAACATCTACCCGTATGCTGTAAGAGACAGTAAAAATAACAGGTCAGAAAAAGACGTAATATGTTGTTTACAGTGAGGGCTTAAAGGAACATTGATGTTACTCCAGTGGATATTTCAAGTGAAGTTTTTTATTGGAAGATATTTTTACAATTTTGTTGAAAGGTCTAACATTAGTGCCTCCAAAAGCTTCTTTTAACTTACAGTAATCAAATGTCTTTAGAAAATATCATTTACTGTTAGTTGGCAGAATTTTATTATGGATGTGCTTTTATCAGCAAAAACTTTTGAGAGAGCCAACTACAGTCAGTTGTTATTTACAACATGGTTGGATCAGTAAGTTATGAACTACGAGATGGAGGCATCCTCAGGCATATCAAGGGCATCTTTGAAGAAATCAGGAAAAAAAATGTTAAACATGATGCATCATTCTTCGTCATAACAATAACTATTGTCACACAGCACCTGAAACAACTTGTTTGAAGGAGAAAACATCAAATTGTCTGTGATCACCTGACTTGTTCTTTTCTTCTTTTGTTCTCCAAAATCACACAAGATATATGTGGGTATCAACTTTCATCACCTCAAGCTGCAGTTGAATAATTTCAAACCATTTTCTTAGGTACCAATATCTGAGTGCAACAAATATTTAAGAGAATTTGTTCAAACACATGCAAAATATCTACACTTGAAAGGTGAATATTTAAAGCAACAATAATATGAATCTTACCAAAAAATGTTTTCTTTCATAGCTTTTGTGAAAACATAAGAGGTAACACTTGTAAACAATACACTGTGAGAGGGTAAAAGGAGAGAGAAGGGTGAATTCTTATTTGGTATTAACATTTGAAGAGCCATCCTTCTGCAGTGGCTACATCAAATTGGATAAATTTGTTGTGTAATAGTGTTAGCTTTGCAAGTGTTAAGTTATTTAAATCGAAAAAGGTTAGTATAGATGTAAGTATATATCATAATGATTTTATTTTGTACTAATTTTCCATGGTCAATTTTAGAAATTCTTGATGGAACATTGAACCCTAATCTTCCTTCAATTATTAAAATTTACACATTATGATTACAGGTACTTTGGAGTTAGTTCTGGCTCCTGGGCAGGCATTCACCAAAGATGGAGTCAGATTAGGAAGAGGAAAAGGCTATTATGATAAGTTTTTAGCAAAATGTTTCGAGAAACTTAAGAAACGTCCTATAATTCTAGGACTCTCATTTAAAGAGCAAATTATACCTGAAATTCCACAGACTGAGACTGATGTTGTCCTGGATGAAGTTCTCTTTGAAGACAGTTGACATATTCTGTCTCAACAGTACTTACCTGTGCTTATAAGAAAGCTGTACAATGATGTCAAACAACTAATGTTCCTATAAAGCAATAAAGACATTTTTCTTATTTTTGTAAAGATAATTATGACTTTACACTATTTATTAGATACAAAAGTGAAAAGCACTGCAATACAATATTTGTTTACTAATAATGCCAGACAGTTTTATAGAAGGATATTTAAAGTGAAGGTCTGACTTGTAAAACAACAGTATTAATCAATATGTTGCAACTCATTTTGACAAATAACATTTTAAGTACTAATACCTTTTTTTATCTGGGATATACCAGGCTAACGTACACATCAAGATCATTGCTCTTCAAAGACAAGGAGTCTGTGGTTGATTTATAATCTGGCACACAGTTTTAACTACCATGAAATTTCAGATCAGCAGACTTTCAATAGTAGTACTGAAATATGATAGTTAATATAAAATTGTTTAGCCTTTTGCGGCCATTTGTTTATTTCCTGCCAGTGGTCTTTCATCTGGTTCTTTGGCCAACATTATTCTGACATAAGTAACTGGAAAAACATCAGAAAAATCATTGGAGAAAGATCCCATGATAAAAGCCAATGGGCATTTCATAGTTATGATTACTTTTAGTTTGAAATGGAATCATCCAAGAATGACACTAATCTTACGTTATGACATCATGTTACAATAACAAATGTCTCTCATTAATTTTAATTTGCAATTTTTGTGGAGATATGTTTTGAGACAGAATAATGTCCAGTTTTTTAACAAGACTTTATTTTCTTCACAGTACTTTGTGTTTTGGTTAATATTTGACGTTTTATCTGCATGCATATGTTACAGCATACTGTGTGAATGTCAACAAGTTAAATCACTTGATTTTCATATAACATAATAAGAAAATATGTAAACAAATTCTAGAATTGTGTCATGAAGCAGCAACTCTTGTTGTAATCATCATATTCTGTCATGGGTATGTGATACTTTGTTAAACATTATGGTGCTGGTAGCTAGAAAAAAGCTGTCTCATCCCCCCCCCCCCCCCCACATATATATACATGCAAACACTGTATTTGTGTGTGTGTGTGTGTGTGTGTGTGTGTGTGTTTTATCTGTCCTTTTTGCCCCTAAGGTAAGTCCTTCCACTCCCGGGATTGGAATGACTCCTCATCCACTCCCTTGAAACCCGCATCCTTTTCTTTCCCCCCCCCCCCCCCTCCTTTCTTCCTCTTTTCCTAATGAAGCAACTAACAGTTGCGAAAGCTTCAATTTTTGTGTTTTTATTTGTGTGTCTTTCAATGAGCCTGTGCTTTTGGTAAGTTAAACCATCTCTATTTTTTTATACATATTTTTCCTACCAGGAATGTTTCCCTCTATAATATTTATAGGGTATATAGAATATGCAGTGTGCTATGTGCTGTGATTATAGCAATGGCCTTCATAAGGCCTCTAAGCATATGCGAACACAGTGCAGCAGTGGCTGAGGTGACCATTCAAATGTACCATCCTTCAACTGACTAGGATCAGAGGCAACATGAATGCATTGTCCCAGTGTCTGAAAGTCCTGGATTTGTTCTATAAACTTTTCTTTTTTTCCATGGTTAACTCTTTTTAAAAAAAAAAAAAAAAAAAAAAAAAAAAAAAAAAAAAAAAAAAAAAAGAAAGAAAGAAACATTATTACAAACAGTTCATAGTGCAACTGCTGCCAGCTTTCACGTTACATTTGTGCTGCTTCGTGACAATTGTTGTTCGCCTGTAAAGTATTACATATCTAAAGACAATGTCAGCATATACTTGGACTGTTTACATCTTTCAGCACTGCACTATATGACACACATCCACACCAGCATTATTTTGTGAAGTTGATGTTCCCTAATACTAATGTGTGAGAGTACTGAATGCAAAGCCAAAAACTAAGCAAGACAGAACAGACAAAATGTTCCCAAATTGTCTGCTTTGTTCTCATGTGTGCTTTCAAACATTGAAGCCTACACTTTCAAAGACTTTTTATTACTACCTTTGTTGATGAACTACCCAGTACATCCTCTTCATCAGAAGTGGTAGGTCTACACCACTAATAAAGTCATTTATATCCTTTCTGTTACAAAAGAGTAAGTTCAACACACAAAAATATGACATTTTGTTCTTGAACACCCATAGAATGTTAAAATAGATTTACACAAAGGCTGGCAATACAATAAATTTGCTCAAGCAATTGTGAAAGTTCATTTTAAAACCTTGTGAACATTATAAAGAGAAGACATTTTTGAATCGAGAGATAATATGGAAGTCTTATTAATTTAAAACTACCTAAATAATGATTCACACTTCCTTACATTAGGTTTGTTAAAATAACAATGGATTGTACAGGCTGGAATATCAACATGAAGGTAGATTGCGACTCAGCATAAGAACCAGCTGCCCAGTCCACCCAGCCAGCACTTCCCCAGACCTGTCACAGCCTTATCCTGCCCTATTAGATGCCAGGCCACTTGTAAAAGCAGCCAAGTCAATTACCAAATCTGGTGTAATCACTGCAAAGCTTTTTATATTGATATAACTGTCCATCACAATGATTGCCCACAGCCAAACTGTGGCCAAGAGCAAGGTCGACACCTTGTGGTACGATATGCAGCGGAGCATAACATACTTTCAATGGCTGCTTTACAACCTGAACCATTTGGATCCTCCCATCCAAACCAAATTTTCTGAACAGTGCAGACTGGAGTTACACATCATCTAATGGCAAATAGTCACACTTAAAACACTATCCTGAAGGACACCATTCTCCTGCACAAAGGAATCAGCATTCTGTGGTGCTGAAAACCTGGATCCTGACTGTTGGTAGCGGTACTGTAGATAAATAAGTGACCATAGTCTGAGCAGTGTATCTCAGGCTAGTACAAAGAGTACCATTCCCCATCATGTCAACCACTGGACACCTCTTTCCCTCCTTTTGATGGTCTCCCATCCTTTTAGACAGTTTGTGGAACAATTAACTGAATACAGGAACTGTTGCCATGATTTCGTTTTCCTCTTGCGAAAAACCTTATGATATTTTACCCTTGCCACCCAGAAGCTGTGAGGTTGTCTGCAGTCGGCCAACACTTGAACTGACGTAGAGCTACCCACCTGGTCCTGATAACAGTATGACAGTAGTCATTCCATCAGGGTCAGGCTGCCTTTTCAGTCAACCCAAAGACTGTGGTATGGATGAATCAGAACAATAGTGAATCATTTGGGTGATATGATCCACCCATTACTGAATAATGTCATGATGTTCAAACACAGAAAGGTGGATGTATTGTATCCCGTGTGCTCAACTGAGCAACCATTGTGGCAGTTAGCTGAAATCCTCCATTTCATCTGGCTGGTGGATTAATATTGGAAAGTGGTTACTGCCATGAACGTCATCAAACACTTCCCATTCCACACTGTGGATAAGGGGTGGAGAGAAAAGCATAAGATATATGGCAGAGAATGGCCCTGTTGCAACACAGAAGTGTGTGGATTCGCCAGCGTACAGTAAATGTATGGAGACGACAAGGGAAGCCTCTCAATTGCTCGACCCCTGGGCAGGTAGTGGCAGAGCCCCAATGCACATTATTGATGCTTCAACTCAAACGAAGGTAGTTATTATCACCACCAAGAATGAAATGGTAGTGGTGCTGTGTCAAAAGATCATGAAGAGCTTCCTTGTTGAGTATGTCATGTGAAGGTAAGTAAAGTGAGCAGACCATCAATCAATGATGTTTATGGACGTACAGTGCAAGTGCTTGTAAGCTGTTTTGAAAGTGTACTGAAGAGGAATGGTAGGCTGTGTTGACAATAACAACCACTCTCCCTTTAGCTCTCCCACCACTAAGGTTGTCCTCTCTATGTAGATCTTAACCATGTATCTCAGGGTTTATGAAGTCTTGAATTTTATCTCCTGTAAGCATATACACATTAGTCTACCTTGACTCATTAAATGTAGTTCTCCTCCACATGTGTCCTGAATCCCTGCAAGTCATCTGCAGTATGGGAGGCATTTATTAGGGAGGTTGTATCTTTACTCTCTCTTTCTGCCTAGGCAGAGACACTGAACTTGGTGGATGTTCAGTTATAGGGCAAGAAGTTCACCTCTGAGGGACATCCTGTTCCGTGAGCTCTGAAGCAGAGATGGAGGAGAGCTCAGGTATAATGACGTCTTTGTAATATGAAGGTTTATTCCCTGTTTTAACCTGTGCTTGACTCTTCCGAGTTGCCTTTTATTGCTTGTTAGTCTTGACTGTAGTGACAACAACAGGAGAAGGGTCACAGCTTACTTATTGAGTAGGCTCTGTTATTGACGGTGTCAGGAGCTTATGAGCAGTCTCCACCAGTTACAGTGCCAAGAGCACCATATTGTTGCCTTTGGGAGGAGGGGGAGTGGCATGGTGTCGGGCTCTAAAACAACTGTAGCCCGACTGGTGCATTGACAATCAGAGCTGCTTGTGCTGACACTAACTACCTTCATTTGAGTTCAACTTTGGCAAGAGGTTTGTGAATAATGACAGCAAAAAAAAGTGGCAAAATGCAGGAAGTTGCATGGTCTTAAAGCTCTTCATTGCCTCAGCATAGAAAATGCATTTTGTTATTTTGATGTCCTGAATTATCTTCTCCTGCACTCAGAAACTGCAGTCCCCATTCCAAACCGCATATTCCCCTGAGCAATTGACACCCTTGGGAGTTGGTGAAAAAGTGGCTTGTGGCTTTACCGTATTTGCCACAGGTAGCAATGCCATTACATCCCCATGCAGTATGCCCAAATTGCTGGCACTTAAAGCAGCATATCGGGTTGAAGACACAGAGCCATACTTTTAAGCAAAGAAAACCTGCTTTGACATGTTCAGGACATTTCGAGGCTATTGAAGGTGAGGATGTACAAGTCGGATTTTATTCTGGACACCAACGATGCCTTTCTGAGCCCACTCACCTTTCAGTTCTTCAGTCGGAATATGAACCAGATCCGTGTACATTACTACACCTCTACTGCAATTCAGGGTGTCTTGCAATTCTGCTTAGATGGAATATCCGCCAAGGCTTTGGGTGTCCTGCAGGTTTGCTACATTTTGGAAAGTGGAAGGTTTCATTTATGTCTCATTATGTAGTCATTTACCTGATTTCAGTTTACTGGCAATCAGCCTCTAGACCTTTCTGAATGTGAAATGGTGAAATTTTTTCAAAGCTTTCTCCTTTAAGTTTAATTATCAACAACACATTCTGGATAGCAACCTGTGTTCTATTACTGCTCCAAGAGCTCTGTGTAGTACTTTCCAAATCCAAAGGACTAGCTAACCTAGCCCTCTCGTTACATAGCTACTCCTATCCCACTAGGAGGTTTAAATGAAAACATCGAAGGATCCATCTCGGTTCCACAAGAAGCTAGGGAACTAAATGTCAACCTGGACAGCACTCCACATGCCTAGATAATCTATATGACTTATGTTTGCGAGATCCCCAGAGGTTGCCCGCTAGTGATTGTTCCACATCAGTAGCCTGCATTCCGTCAGCATGTAGCACACCTTCAGATTGAAGGATTTTGTATAGTTGTATGTTCCCTCCTCACATCCTGGGCAAACAGAGATCCAAATTTCCTGAGACACACAGCATTCCACCGGCATACCACATGGTGGTCAGTGAAGTGTGCCTAGAGGTTCAGTCAGAGGACTGGCAGTGCACATCAATGCCCAGCTCAGGGACCCTGGGTTCACCAAGTCCATACTTGGCAAGTAAATGCTGAGCTGCCTGGGTGGGGGGCAACCTTTAGCACATAAACAGCATGAAAACTAGGATATCAACAACAGCTTACTACAAGAGGGCACAGTAGTACAGCACTACTTTGTGAGAAGCCACATGTGACTGTGTCCAGCCAATCAAAACAATCATGTGGCTGATTGTAGCCTTCGAAGTGCTGGCTTTATAAGAGTAACAACGGAGAGAGGAGGACAGTGCACTTAAAGCTAGGGCCATGACAGGCCATTCCAATGCCATATCTAGCTACATTAGCACTCACTACAGTATCTAGTTTCCTTGCAATTGTTATATTTATTTGGCTTAGCACCACCATTGACTTGTGTTCCATGTTTAATTTAAGCCATTTGAAACCCATACTAGTTATTTTGTTTGAAGTTGACCTTGGATGGTGCCACATAAAAATACTTGGGCTCTCCAGCATTGTCACCCTACACTCAAAACTTGTATAGCCTCAGTAATCACAAAATATAGAAGTCAATGGCATTTTTCAGGAAGGAAGGAAGCTTGGAGTTTAATGTCCCATCGACAGCATGGTCATTAGAGACTGAGCTTGCGCTCAGACTGTTTTGGTAAGGATGTGGAATGAAATCGACCATGCCCTTTCAAAGGAACCATCTCGGCATTTGCCTGGAGTGATTTAGGGAAATCACGGAAAACCTAAATCTGGATGGCCGGAGGTGGATTTGAACCACCATCCTTCCAAATACGAGTCCAGTTTGTTACTACTGCGCCACCTCTCTCGGTGGCATCACTCAAGTTGCTTAGAACAACCAAGGTTTCACCACTCAGATTTTGGTGGTCCACTCAGCTGGCACCACTAGCATTTTGGATTTAGACATTTTTGGTCATCTAGGTTTGTTGGTGCAGGATGAGGTGCAGGCAGTCTCAACCCCCTCCTCGGATGCCCTCCTCACCAAATACGTAACGCTGTTCTCAACCTCCACACCAGCAGTCGCAGGATTCAAATCACATATTGAGCTCCTTCCCACCCATCCAGGCTCTTTTGCTTTATGGGACTGTTACCTTTATTTACAGCAGGCCAATATTAATGTAACTAGGAAACAATCAGGGAAGGACTGGACGATAGGAAATTGAATATCATTCATCATCTAAGCTTATTTTAAACAACAGTTATTACCAAAGCAAATGAGTTGTTTTATCGCCTGTTAGAACTCACAAGAGTTTCTCTCATGTCAGTGAGACATGAATCTTTATCTAATTGAATTTTAAGTACACTTGAAATAAAAAAACAAAGATGTTACAATTAAGTAGTACAATCATTAGCAAGATTCAATCACAAGGCCTGGCGAGAATAAATGTATCTACCTAGTGTTTAAAAGGCTGTTAACCAATTTAAGGAAAAGCACTCCAAAGTTATTTACCCAAGATATAATAGGCAAGTAACAAAGTTATAAACCACTATTCAAGAACTTACAAATTTCAATTAAAAATGGACACAAGCCTTAGAATAGACCAAAACAAAACTGTATGAAAATTTAAACATGGACAATGTGCACTCATCTTCTGTAGGGACAGTCAGGTAACACAACCAACTGTCTCTCACGTCAGTGGGAGCCAAAAACAAGCATCCACACATACACAGATAATTGACTCCAAAACACACAGAGAACTACTTTAGCTTTAAAACACAAACACATAAAACTAAGACCCAGAAAGCAATTCCTTTAGCTTTAAAACACAAACACATAAAACTAAGACCCAGAAAGCAATTCCTGTATCTCCCAATGAAACAGATAAAGCTATGACCATTAAGATTACCGAAGCAATTTTTTTTTTTCTTGCACACATTACAGGTGCTCACCCAGAGCGATCGGAGGGGACTCGCAATGTGGTGACTGGAGAATCTCAGTACAGGTTACTGCCCAGCTTGGCAGCAAGAAGACACAGAAGGAAGCCTTATCTCTGTTATGATGACTCACTTCAAATTGCTCCCGTTCCATCTTCCCATCAGGTCGTCCTGTCTCGTTCCTTGAATTTGTTGCCCCCAACCTGGTGTCAGAATACACATTGCGTGTCCAACAGACCAACATGGCAGCCACACAGGATACCACAAACAGGGCCAGCGACCTAGTTGAATGGCAAAGACCCAATCCCTGGTCTGCACCACAGTGTCACTTCACTTCCGCCTCTATACTGAGACCTCAGCACACACTCACTCCGTGTCTCATGTGCCCTCTCCCAGTCAGTATCAAAAACTGCTCACACACCAACCTGCCAGAGATTGTCAAGCTCTCAGACCTAACATACAATGTTCAAGAGCCAGAAGTGAGGTATTTATCACAGAATCCCCCTCCCCCCTATAAACTTTACCTTCTCCAAGGAAGGATTTACCAAAGAATAAATACAATTAGTCCACGCTTCCACTCTTTACTTGACTCAAGTGGTCCAGCCCAGGGTGACTGTGGTTGGCATCTCAAGGAATCCCCAAGGGCCAGTAAAATGAGGCACTAGCTTGTCCAATTCTTTATTACCACCACTCTGTCTCCCAAAATTCTGAATGTAAACCAGATCTCCCACTTTTACGTTACTGCGGACGTACCACACTGCCTCTCTTTTATGCGCTCTCTATATGTTGGTCTTGGCCCTACACCATCCTCCACAGGTTGGATAATTGGGAGTTCAAGGGATAAGAAACACTGGTGTTTCCTGATGGGACTCATGCCTGGCAGTATTAAAGACTAAATTGAGCCAAGACAATTAGTGATCCCATTTAGTTTGATCTTCCGCATGGAATATTATCAGGGCAGCTTCTAAGTTCCTGTTGAATCTTTCCACGAAAGATGGGTGGGGGTAATCAGATGGTTGCATAAATGATCTCCTGACAGAAGCAAAACTTCTGGAACTCCCGGTATACAAAAGCTGGAGCATTACAAATTATGAGCACTTGGAGGACCAAACAAGGAAAATATAGCACTGAGGTGCTTGGTACTCATTCCTGCAGTCACTCCCCTACTAGGAGCTAATCTAGGGTGACCAGATTTTCGAAAACAAAATACGGGACACACATTGTTATGGAAGACTGTGAAACAAAATGTTGACTTTACCTAAGGCACCATGAACCTAAATGTTATTCCTTAAAGCTTAAACAATATGACAGTCTTTGTGTTACACATGAATGCAGTAATTTGATATAAAACAATTATCACAGTATGAAAATTGTTTAATTGCTGAATGAACATGAAACCAACAGGGCAAGCGTAGGCTTTAGGATTTTTTGGGACAGAACAAACTACATATACGGCAATCTCAATAACCAGGACATGCCAACTCACATACTAATACATAAATTAACCAAACATAAACGCACAAAAAAATTGCATTACCAATTCAAGAAATATTTTATTGTTTTATAGTAGTCAACAAAAGCAGACAAGTATGAATGACAATTATTACTACTTACACAGTTTACTTATACATCTAATAGTGGAAATTCACTATATTTTTGAGAAGGTTACTTACTCACTACAGAGACATCCAATGAGCCACAGAAAGGCACAAATAACAGAAAATAACATTATAGCTTTCGGCCGTTTTGGTCTTCGTCAGTTAGACACACACACACACACACACACACACACACACACACACACACACACACACACCTCTCTCTCAATTATATTTTGCAGCAGAATGTATGTCATTCATGAGGCTGATATTTTCACACAGAGTCTCATAATAATCAATATGTGAAGTTTTCTGATGATTAGTTCATGTTTAAGTATTTCTTTATCAGTTTGCACTCTAAATCTATTCTTTCAGTCAGGCCATAAACTATTTGTGATGGAGACCATTCTTCCTGCAGCATCATTAGTGCCATGCAGAGCTAGCACAAAACCCAGTAATGAGCTGCTAATTTTTTAATCAGATATCTTCAGGTCAAGTAAGTTTACCATCTTGTTTCATAGATGGTTACACTTCCTCAAAAGGCTCAACTCCACATCTTTCTTTCAAAATATTTTCATAAAACTCTGGTAAAGTTTTAAGTCTTTGCTGAACAAACTTCCAAACAGGAAGCTATTTCAGTTAAATGGTTTCAGCACATGAAATCAGTATGACCATTTTGCAAAATAACCAGTTAACATCTCGTGAAATAAATTTGAATGTTCTTTTAACACCCCATCTTCTGGCACTGAGCTTATTAGTCACTGAATTTTTATAGTTGGAGAAGCTGCAGATGATGTGAGAAAGCATGACGTAGTACCAACCAAAGAAATTAAAAATTGTGCTATTGGGTTAAAGCCTGTTTTCTTTATTTTTTATTATGAGCACATTTATTCTCCATTTGGTTACACTGTACATTACTTAAAATCACGTTATTTCAAAAATTATGGGATAATATACATTTTGTATTTATTTTGTCGGGACAACGGGACACTGAGGCCAAATAAGGGACGATCCTGTAAAATACAGGACATCTGGTCACCCTAAGCTAACCATATGAACCAGGAAAACTCATCAACGGCGACAAAAATATACTTATACCCGGCCTGAGCACGGGGTAAAGGCCCCACATAATCTATGAACACACGTTCCAGGGGATGCTCAGCACCAGCAGCAGCAGCACCCCCTTACGCCCATCAGTATTAGGTTTGGCAACCTTGCACTCCATACACTGACTAACCAATTTTCTCACATCCTGTATGACATGGACATGTCAACGTTTCCTTATTCTTGTAGATGGTCTTGTAAATCCCCAAATGTCCTCCCACAACAGACTAATGGTAGTACTTGAAAACTGCTGGTGCTAAAACCCTAAGTTCACAAAGTTTTAATTCCTCATTGCCTCTAGTATGCAGACATAGAATTCCCCTTTTTAATTCATATCCCAGTACTTCCCCGCCTGCCACTAACTCACACCTGATGGGTCCCTACCCACAATCCTGGCTTTGCTGCTCCCCCAGATTTTTGAATAGACTCAGCAAATCCTTGAGTACCGCATTAATGGCCTCACCTTGCTCGGCGACCTGACAGGAGTGCCCTCGCTCTCATCTTCGAACATACGGATGAGGGCATCGGCGACTACATTGTCCCCTTCCCTTATGTGTTTTATGTAGGATTTAAAAGCTGAGATTCGGACCGCCCAACATGAGATGCCTCCCATCTGGTGTGGGTGTGCCAACAGCCAACTGAGAGCTTGGTTGTCGGTTTCCAGGGTAAACTCGCAATGTTCCAAGTAAAACTTATATTTCTCAGTGGCAAAGAGGACAGTAAGTGCATCCAATTCCTACACTGAATATTGACTTTTAGTACTGGTCAATAACCAGGATGCTTATGCCACTGACCTTTGTTCACCCTTTTGCTCCTGAAGCAAGACAGCTGCTACCCTGAAATTGGATGCAACTATTTGCAAAATAAAGGGCTGATCAAAATCGGGGACAGCCAGCACCAGAGAAGAAAGGAAGCTTGGAGTTTAACGTCCCATCAACAGTGTGGTTAATTAGAGACAGAGCTTACACTCGGACTGTTTAGGTAGGGATACGGGAGGAAATCGGCCGGGCCCTTTCAAAGGAACCATCCCGGCATTTTCCTGGAGTGATTTAGGGAAATCACAGAAAACCTAAATCTGGATGGCTGGAGGTGGATTTGAACCACCATCCTTCCAAATGCGAGTCCATTGTGCTACCACTGCACCACCTCACTCGGTCCAACATGAGAGCATTACTTAACGCAATCTTGAGACCATCAAAGGCTGCCTGTTGACTCTCAGTCCAGTTGAAGGATACCCCTTTCCAGCACAACAGATTCAAGGGCACCACTAGATCAGCAAATTAGCAGATAATTTTTTGAAAAAAAGTTCACCATTCCCATGCACTTGGCTATTCTTTTCTTAGTCTTGTGTGGATTGAGCACATATAAGTTCCAATTCATTGTAAATGCCGTGGCGGCCTTGGATTCTTACACCAAAGGGATCTGATAATAAGCTTGTACAAATCAACCTTGGTAAAGTACGTAGCACCCGTGAACCAAGTAAAGCAATTGTGTAAATCTGGGAGAGGAACTGACAACCCGGAAAATTGGCAATGTGTAAGGGAAAAGCGAAGGTCAAATTACTCCCTTACTTAACATACTTTCCACTAAGTGATGCAATGCCTTCATTTTGGGTGGTGACAGCCTATAGTGGGACTGCTTAACTGGGTCCTCATCTGATAGACGGATTCTGTATTTGATCTTGTTGGTAACACCCAATTGATCTGTAAGAACCTTAGACCCCATTATCAGCTACAGCAGCAAGAAATTTGCCATTCGATTTCTAAGGTACCATTCATCGTTTATTAAAGAAACACTACTCCCAGAGTTTAACAACTTCATTACACACACTCATGGTTAATAATGACACATACATGAGGAATGAACTATGCGACACTGCCTTGACTTTATTGCACGCCTTAGGCATCCATCAAGGGGCATGCTCCCTGCGTCTCTTCTGGCATCCGCTGTTTGACTGCCCTTTTCTACCAACATGACAGACATGAGCAAAATGACCTGGCTTACTGCAATGAAATGAAAGTAACTACCCTGGACACCACTGGTGTCACTAGAGACCTTCCCACCCACTGTGTTACCACTAGTGCTTTCCACAATTACCTTTTCTCGTCCCCACCTTGCATAAGCTTGTTTAACACATTCAATACTAAGTACCAAGTGCTCTAAATCATTATAAGTGGTAGGCCTCTCCAGAAACAACATGCAGGAACAATCCTCCAGTTTTATGCTCTGCATGAGAATACCTACAACCTCAGACTCTGATAGCTGAATGTCAAAAACCAGAGCTGCTGTGTGCACATCCTGTATATAATTGGTCAACATCAGTCCAGAATGTTGAACACAAAAGAAATACTAATTAATTGTCACTTTTAAGCCTAACTGACCTTTCCCACAAACTCCTGTTGTGCAACTCACAGATAATCCCTTGCTCTGCCAATACAGTGCTATCCATCTCAACCAATGAACCACAACACAACATATACACTTTGGAAAATTACACTTCATGAAACCTTAAATACATTAACCTGTCTTTCTAACTGGCCAGCCAATCTATCACTTTTTAAAAATAATTTGTCTTTTTAATTTCCCAGAAAACCACAAAAATTTCACTAACTGTTCTACTGTGTCAACAGAGAGGTATTCTACTCCATTCAACACACTTATAAGCGGGTTAGGTAATTTAGCAAAGAAACTTGTCATTTACATTTTCCATTCTGACACCAGAAGAATCTCAAATTTTCTCCCAACAAACCACTACCTTCTGCACTATGAATTGGGTTCCCACCCCATTCTACTGCACTCAATTTCATTTGCAGCCATATGATTTTACTTTGCAATTCACTAATCTTAGTCTTTGATGGACCATCATATGCAACAAAACCTAGATCTTCAATCCAGTTAAACCACTGAACGATTTGAGCCTGAATTCGGTACACCTGTGCTAAGGGTGGCTGACTACCCTCATGAAACGAAATGTTTTTCTCAACATTGGAAAGAGAAGTGGTGCAGCACTCCAGTGCGGCACTCACCTGTCCAACCAGCACTGCCATTACCTCCACCGGGACTGATGTTGCCCCATGCAGCCATGAGCACAACTCACCAACATGTTGGGCCTGGGACACAGCATATGATCACAGTTCCGCAAAACTCAAGTCGGCTCTCCTTTGACGTTCTTGTCTGACCACTTATGACCCTTCTCTACTCCTCTTTGTCACTGTTGATGCCTCATATTGTGGGTTGGGTGCAATCCTCTAAACAACTGGTGAACAGCGTCGAGAAGCTAGTGGCCTTCGCTTACAAAAAGACTGGCACTCAAACCAAATGTAATCAAATTGAAATGGAAGCTTTGAGACTGGTCGTCACCCTCACACAATTTTGCAATTACATTTATGGTCACCATTTCACACTGCAAACTGATCACAAATAACCTGGTTTCTTTATTTCATTCAGGAGCTGCCATTCCCACCTTGACAGCATGCAACCTCCAGTGCTGGGCACTCTTACTGATAACATTCAACTTTGAAAATTGTCTATTGAACCTCAGACAAGCATGACAGGCACACAAACACATTTTTTTCCCAACTGCTTGTCGGAATGGACCATGAGTCTGACACCTCACCTTTAATTTGCTTCCATGTGGAACCACACATGGATGCAGCTCTCGATGCTAATTTGTTGGATGCCGGCACAGTCTGATGGGCCCCCACAAAGGATACAACACTTCAAGTTCTCCCGCACAAAATCACTGCAGGGTGGCCAGACAGCCTTCATAGTGTCTATGAAACAGAAATCCAGCATTTTTGGGAACACATGTAGTCTCTCTATCCACAGTGGCGCCATCCTCGTGCATAGTGATTCAGATTTTCCCCAGATGGTCATACCCAGGCATTTCACTGCCTTGTCCATGATCTTCTACATGACTGCCATTGAGAAATCGTCCTAACAAAACTTCTGGTGGACAGACACCTTTATTTTCACATCATTGCCCACATCATTCCTACCTGGACTACTTACCAATCACACCAGGCAGCACTCCCCTTGCCAGAATTTCTCTGGACTGGAAACATCTCCATGTGGATTTCACAGGACCTTTTCATGGTGCGCCCTGGCTCATTCTAACAGACTTTAGGTTGGGGTAGCTGTCCTTATCATGCATTGCAGCCACAACAACAACCAAAACCATCAAAATTCTCTGGGGGATCTTTACCATCAAGGGACGCCCCAAAAGGATAGTTTCCGATAATGGCCCACAGTTTACTTCAGCCGAGTTTAAGCAATTTTGTGCTACCAATGGGATTTCCCTAATCCATACAGCCTTGTTTCATCTTGCATCTAAGAGCCAGGCAGAATGTTTTGTGCGAACTTTCATGAACCATCTCGATAAGCTGCTGTGCCATTAACTGCTGGAAGAAGACATTCTACTTTTACTTGCATTGCATAGCACCATCCAGCATACCAGTCAAAGTACAGTGGAAATATTTGAGGCTAGAATGTTCTACTCTCCCTTATCTGCCCTTGTTCCAGAGCCTTTTCACTCTCCCACCTATAGTTTGCCGCACTCTTTCTGGGTTTCTCTCATCAATGGGCTCGGTGGCTCCTGCCATTATCACCAAACTCTGTGGTTGAGTGCTATGGAAAGATGAGTCCACCACTTGCTGGAACCTCAGCCAGCTCTGCCCCCAACTGTGGACCTCCAGAGCATAAACATTAGAACAATGACAACAAGAAAGAAAACTTCCCATAAGACGGTGCTGTAGTGAGTCACTAGTTTATGAGACGGCATCTGTAATTGTGTCCAGCCAATCAGAACAATCACTTTGCGACCTTCCTATCGGTTCTCACCAATAAGACTTGAGCAATACATAACTCAGGGTAGTAAAAGTTTATGGCTCGTTGTCTCTGTACATAGGGGTGAGTTATGTATGTCAGCTTCTATGCCCTAAACAGCTACCCAATCTGTTTAAACAAGATCAATAATTAATCTAGTTTAGCCAGTCTATTAATCTGCATATGATGACGTGAAAATATATTTACCGCCAATAGTCACACATATGAAGAAAACAAAAAAGGAGGGACGAAACAGGACAAGCTTTCGGAACACAGTTCCTTCTTCAGGTGGGCGAGAAGGGAAGAAAAGAGAATGGGAATGGAAGGGAAAGGTAATTCATGACCTAGGTCATGAGGATGGTGTTTGAGGAGTGTGGACTTCCACACTCCTCAAACACCACACTCCTCAAACACCATCCTCATGACCTAGGTCATGAATTACCTTTCCCTTCCATTCCCATTCTCTTTTCTTCCCTTCTCGCCCACCTGAAGAAGGAACTGTGTTCTGAAAGCTTGTCATGTTTCGTTCCCATTTTTTCCTTTCCTTCATTTGTGTGACTATCGGTGGTACAGCAGAAAGGTAAGTACTGGCCAGCCAATCTATCTCTTTTGAAAAATAATTTATCATCTCTGAGGAGAATTTCCATCATTAATTGAAAATATATTTAAACAAACATAAATCAAACTTCTGAATAACCAACAAAATGGATTCTAAGATAAATAAGAGATTCACTCACGAAGTTATGAATAGAGTTTATTTCTCTTTCTGGGCATGAAAATGCACAGGTGGTCCTACTTTATATATTGATAAATAACTGAATATTTCCCCAATTATTGTACATGAGAGGCACTATAAGTATCACACACATTCAATAGTAAAAGTTCCAAATTGTCACTTGTAAATTAGTGTAGTCCATCGAACATTTCAGTTCCTAATTAATCCACAATTAAAGAATTTGTTATAAAACAGTTTGTAATCACAGGAGTGCACGATTGCTGAATTATCACAGTTCCACAGCCCTACTACCGTGCATAGTTTATCGTTTTCAAGCAGAGACTAAGTTCTGCAGTCACAGTGCCTATCTCTTCAAATCGTAAGTTCATAACGTGGCTTCAGACCACACAGCGTGACAACCTTTCACCACCATGTCCAAGTTACGACTACCTTCCCAAGTGTTCGAAAAACATGCTCTCCCTGCTCCCAAAATTGTATCCTAATGCCTCATCTTTAAAATATAATTTCCCTTCCAAAATATTATTCATTTGAATATCACAGAATTAAATGCTTTGACCACCTCCCTACAAATGTTGTTTACATTTAACAAACAAATATATATTTAACAATACTAAAAAACGGTTGAGACGGAAGCTCTTTGCTCATTTAGCCATTAAATGTGGCATCTCACTGTTCAAATATACTGCCACCATCGAAATATAGTTACACAATCAATATTTAATTTATCATGGCTTTTTATACTAATATATTCAGTTCTTGTCCACAAATACATTTAATTGTTTATACATAAATTATCTGCTGCATTTCTTCTATGTTTAGTCAGCCATGAAATATTTAAGTGACGGTCTACAACATCAAAAATGAAAGTTACTAAGAATATATAAGTAATGTGCTTTGCTGGGTTTATGTTTTGTGTTTCTATGGTGGAATCTATGTTCTGACACAAGAATATTATTACCTCAACAAAAAGCAGAACAAGAGAGTAAAACAAAGTTTATTGAAAGAATATGGAAATAACATAGTACGTCTTTTAACATAGGTAGTGTGGTACAATGCTGCCCAATTGCTTTTAAATTGTTACTGATAAACACTACGTATCAATAATTGTAAATATATGTCTTATAATATTATTATTATAGTACTGAAATTTGTCGGCTTTTTATCTGTAACGGAAATTTAAATTGTAATTACAGCATTTGCGTTATGCTAGGCATCGATGTTCACATGCATTCGACACAGGATCCCCCGCTACCATCATCACTTATCAGACGTACGTGTCCTTGGATTCACCACCTCTGTCTCAAGTTACACATCATTTGTGTACTTATAGCCGGCAACACATATCTCTTTTGGGACAGATGGATGTGGATATCTCCTACAAGTCGGTTGTTCGCAACATCACTGTTTTCGTGGTTGATCAGTCCGGCACCGACAATTTATTTGGTTATGACGCCTTTAGGACTTTTAGTTTCTCTGTTGATGACGCTGTTCACATAGTGTCTGATGAAATTCCCTACTCGCAATTAGATTCCTTATCTGCCGAATTTTCGGATCTCTTCTCGCCGGGGTTAGGAAGTGTGAAAAACTTCGAAGCTCACATTACTCTTAAACCTGCGGCACGACCAAAATTTTTCCGCGCACATTCCATTCCGGTCGTGCTGCACAATTCTGTTAAACAGGAAATTGATAGACTCACCGCCTCCGGCGTCCTTTTACCCATTGCTGCCAGCAAATGGGCCATGCCTCTTGTTATCATGTGGAAACCTAATGGTTCTCTTAACCTGTGTGGCGACTTCAAAGTTATGGTAAACGCACAAGGCCTCGACGGGAAGAAATGTTAGCCAAGTTAGCAGGCGGACAATTCTTTTCCAAAATTGATCTGTCTGAAGCTTATCACCAGCTTCCCCTAGATGGAGCGTCACACACATTTCTTGTTCTGAACACCCCTTTCGGTTTGTACCAATACCAGCGCTTACTGTTCGGCGTGGCAAGTCCCCCTGCTATCTTCCAGCGCTTTCTTGAACAGTTGCTTGCCACGGTACCTGGCTGCATCAACTATCAAGACGACATCGTTGTCATGGGCACCACCACGGCTGAACACATCAATAATCTATGCACCCTTTTCTCAATTCTCCAGGAAAATGGCAAAAAAGGCAATTTTCAAAAGTCCAAATTTTTCCAACCCTCTGTAGTCTACCTGGGGATTCAGCTGTCCCGATAGAACATCCGGCCGTTCAAAGACGATATTGAGGCAATCAAAGCTCTTCCTCGCCCCACAAACATCAAAGAGTTGCAGGCCTTTCTGAGCGCCATTGCCTATTACCACCGGTTCTTGCCGCCTGTCGCGGACATTGGACATCCCCTTCACAATCTTCTCCGTAAAAATGTTCTCTTTCATTGGTCGGAAGATTGCGAAGCAGCATTTAAACACCTCAAAACCCTCTTGCCCCATGTTTGGCTACCTATACACCAGGTCAAATGCTTTTACTTGCTCCTGATGCCTAACAATACGGTATAGGGGCACTACTCGGGCACCGATATCAGGATGGGACCGAACACCCAATCGCTTATGCCTCAAAGACCCTAAATGCCTCACAACAGAAATACTCTAAAATAGAAAAAGAGGCCCTCACCATCATTTATGCTCTTCAAAAATTCAGTGTTTTTCTACATGGGTCAAAATTCCATACTATCACTGATCATAAACCTTTAGTGTCTCTCTTCAACCCCACGGCGTCCCTTCCCGACAAGGCTGCCCACATATTTCAACGTTGGGCCCTATATCTATCCTGTTTTCATTACGACATTCACTTCAGACCCACGACCGAGCACGCAAATGCCGACGTTTTGTCACACCTTCCGAAGGGCCCTGACCCAACATTTGACCACAGTGAAATTCTGTGTTTCCATCCGGACGAAACAGAACAACGAGTAGCGGATGGTTTTCCTATTACGGGCGAACGTATCGCAGCAGCAACAGATACAAACGCCGTACTTCGTCAGGTCCTCTGGCACATCATCCAGAGCTGGCCTGATCAACCTTCTAAAAAAGCTTCCGACCCTCTTCGTAACTACTACATTTTACACTTTCGCCTTACTGCACGAAACGGCATTGTTCTTCTATCCACTGACGACGGATCGCCGAGGGTGGTCGTCCCATCCAGCCTTCGCCGTGAAGTTCTGCAACTTCTGCATCAAGGCCACTGGGGTGTCACCCGCACCAAAACATTGGCACACAGACACGTCTACTTGCCGGGCATCGAAGCTGACATCGCTCACATGGTTGGTGCGTGTGAGGCCTGCGCCTCCCAGGCGCAAGCACCTAAGAGCTCCACTTCGTCGTGGCCCAGCCCCGCATGCCCATGGGAAGGTATCCACATTGACTTTGCCGGGCTTCTCGGTTCATATTGGCTCCTTGTCACAGATGCCTACTCCAATTTTCCGTTTGTTGTTCATGTCACCGTACCCTCTACAGCACCTACCACAGCTGCACTAACGAAAGTATTTGCCTTGGAAGGACTACCCACCACCATCGTTCCTGACAATGGCCCCCAATTTACATCCTTTGAATTTTCAACCTCTTGTAACATGAGGGGCATCAAACACATCACCTCTCCCCCATTCCATCTCCAGTCCAATGGGGAAGTTGAACGACTTGTCAGAACTTTTAAAAGTCAGATGAAGAAGCTCCTCACCTCTACCTCCACCGATGAGGCACTCATCGACTTTCTGGCCTCTTACCACTTTACACCATTGGGCACTCACAGCCCCGCTGAGTTAATGCACGGCAGACAGCCGTGCACACTACTTCATCTTATCAGACCTCCCACAAACCATCCCTCTCCGGCTAACACCGGAAACTTTTCCTACTTTTCCTTTTGCTACGGCAAGCAACAGAAATGGATACGGGGCCGCGTCATAGAAGCACATGGGCGCCGCCTCTATACCGTTCGCACGGCCAATGGAGATGTTGCCTGACACATTGATCAGATGAGGAGACGGGTCTGCCCATGAACGACACGCCTCCAGCTGGCCAACCCAACTCTATGGATATGGAGGTAGACTTCACGCCGCCCCTGGTGACCCAGCCCTCACCTGCACATTAAACCATGCTCCAGGATGCAGCATCACCTCACACCCCAGCTACCGCATCACAGGGTGGGGACGCCACACCACCATCACCAGTGTTTCCCCCTCTACGCACCACGCAGCTACCATCCCTCTCCAAAGACGTGTCACCAATACGGGGATCTCAACATCCACAACGTGCCGGTCATTTCCGACCTTACTCCCGGGTCCTTCCGCGAACCTTCGTACCGGCAGCAGATAACACCATGGATGTAGGTGCATTACGAATGTAACACAGTGCAGTGGTTGAGCCAAAGTTGGTGTTTTTTTTTTTTTTTTTTTTTTTTTTTCCTTCCAGCATTCACAAATTTGCATCGAGAAAAGACCAGTGTAATTTTTATTTTTATTTTTTTCTGGTGCTCCATTCTGATTTTCGTTACCCACTGCCCATGCAGGCTATAGAAGTTTTGTGTGTTTCTTTTTCTCACAAATGTCCCGCAGACCTACATAGCTCACGGGTACTGTCAACAATATTTCCAATGTGTCCATATCATTACTTGTAATTATCTATTGTATCTTACTGAAGTTTTTTTTGCTTTTTCATTGTATTTATTTACTGTCGGCAAACAACATTACTTTTTATTCACAAAGGGGGGATATGTGTTATGGCCACGTCGCATTTCAATCTGCCGCCTACCACTGGTACGCCAAACAGCCGCGCCGCTAAACCGAGCAGCACTAACAGCGCCACCTGGGCGACCGGCGGACACAAGCAGGCTAAGATGCGGCAGCGGGGAGTGCATGTTTGGTTTCAAATCGGAAAGGTTTAGCCGACTTTCATTTATGTACCACATGTGTGATTTAATAAAGTGTTCTAAGTCACAACAGTCTGATTCTCCCAAGTCTCCTGAATCCATTCATATAATTATATTTGCCGTATGACCATTCCCTGATTTTATATGGATTTTTAGAATATGTTCTATATTCCCTTGCTCAGCCAAGCGTTTCCGGTTTCTGGCCACATTAGGGAGACCCTGACTACCTGTCCATTAACTAGGTTCAAACTGGTAGCCGGCCGACTTGGGAACCCAACAGCCTGGCAAAACCAGACTTTCACATGGAAACAATCAGCTTCCCCTGTATTTGTAATATCACAACTTGACTGTGTGACTGAGTGTTGCCCTCCGCGGTGCAGACTTCATAAGTGTACCAATGGAGTGAGGATGACAGTGCACTTACAGCTATGACTGTAAGAGGCTGTTCCAACCCTAGCACTAACTTCATCAGCACTGACCATAGTACTTAGCTTCCTTGTAGTTGTTATTGTATCTAGCAGGCCTAGTGCCACCATTGATTTAAGTTGCTTGTTTACTGGTCTGGAGTTGATTGCTTATTCTCTGTTTTAGTGTTTTATGTTTTAGTGCATGCCAAGAAGATGTTTTGAGATGAATAAATTGTGTTCCACTTGGTAGTTAGTTAATTTCCTGCAGAGAGCATGACTCAACAAAATGCAACAATGCACAGAGAAGTCTACAGGAGGTTTTCATGAATATTAAGAGTCTCATGAAATAGTGATAAGAGGAATTACTTTTCACAAATAACCTCTATTATTTTTATCTCAAAGATACTTAACCCATAAGTTAGAAACCACTATTCTATAATGTACTAGACATTAGCAAGTTTGCAATGAGAAATGAATGTACCAAGGAAAAAAAAAAAAAAAAAAAAAAAAAAAAAAAAAAAAAAAAACACAACACAGCATATTATGTGTACTTCATAAGTGTTATTCCCATAATGAAAAAATATATATGAAAATTTATATAAGTCTTTGATGACAAAGTACTTTGCTAACAATTCGAAATCCTAACATGATACCTATGAAAGATTGGCTGCTGAAAATGGGTTATATTTGGCACAATACAGAATTAAGAAGTGGTATGATTTTTCACTTCTTTGTAACATCAATAAGGGAAAGAAGAATAAAATTATCTTATGAAATGCTTTGAAAATTATTCTTATTCTTTCAAATAAAAACACATTAATGACATTATCATAAATATTTTGTAATACAATGTACAGGATTTACATAATAAAGAATTATAATTAGGAATTTATACAGACTTCAAAACAAAAGTAAAGGAACAACTAAATAAATTGTATATCACAGGTACTGTACCTCTCATTTACCAGAGATCTAAGCTTTTAACAAAACTGGCAGAGAGATATATGGAATGTTTGCTTGATATGTAACAATCAATTACCAAGATTCACATCAACATATTACTGCACAGTTCACCACTGCAATACTGAAACTGTGTAATGCTCTACAGATGCCTGTAGACAATTCCAGTTTGCACAAGCGTAGTGAATCTATAATCATGTGTTAGCACTTAGTGTGTCACTGATACACCTGATGTTCCATTTCACCTCTAAGTAGTTTTAACTTCATCTTCTTTGACTTTAGCACAAGTGTTTGTTGCATCCTTTACGTATGAGTCACTTGAAGAAAAAAACTTTCATTGCCAAACTTTATCACTGGATAAATCTCAACATATTACAACTTTCATTTTCATGACAATACATCATCTGAACTGTTAGACACCTTAATGATTTTATATGCAAATGTTCAAAAATTCAAAGTCAGTTTCATTTAACAACAAACAGTTCAGGCCTTTAAAACTAGAAATCAAAGTTAGGGTTGTGTGGCAAGAAATATAGTAAGGAGAAGATGTGTCAAAACCATGTTTCATTCACTGTACTACTCATAATGGGCAACAATTGCTTTGTTGATGAAGTGGACATATGTTACATTGTATACTGTAACTTCCAGCACAACTAAGAAAGAGGTTAGAGATTCAGCAACATTTGCAATCCCAATTCATTTACAACAGATTCAGATATTCACATATTTCATATAGATGTCAAATTAGAGCACAAGCAAAATAGAAATTTTCACAACAGCAAACAAAGGATGGATATAGAAAGAAAGTAAAATCCATAATATGCAGACTACTGGTAAGTAATATATTAATAAAACAATTTTTGCAAGAGCACCAACTCTAATAGTGTGTATCCTTTCTTACAGGTAGTGAAGCATGGATCTTGGCATCCTATTTCAGTAAATATCCGAAAAGATACTTCAATGTTGAAACTATTAAATTCTGTTTATGGATTACTACATCCTGAAACTGTCAGTCAATTTGTCATGAATCTCTGGATGGAACGAGTAACAGAGCCCTGCACAAAAATATGGATCTAGATGATGAACGTATTCAAAGACTAAAATTAAGATAAATTCCTCAGAAACCAAATTCTCACATTACATATCCCCAAATTATACAAACATACACCACCAGTAGGGTTTACAAAAAGAAAATTCCACAAACAAACAGAAAAATAACATTAGACTCTGCAAAAGTTCACTGCTACCAATACTCAAGACATGTTTATGTCACTTTTGTTATTTGCTGTCAATATTACATGCTTTGACAAAATAAAATGCAGATACATCAGTGCATCTGTCCAACTGGAAAATGTGTCTCCATGTGAAAATGTTAATATTATGGAAAGCTGAGTTGTGAGAGTAATGTTCTCTCCATGACACTTCACTCTACATTCAAAAAAATTTTGTAATTTGATATCACTCATGTTTCATCTTAAAATATGCTACTATACTCATGGTTTTAAGGTTAAAAATAAATTATCTTACACAATGCTAAGTCAACTCTCAAGACTGGACAGGAATCAGCACTGACCATGGGAGAACATGACTGCTTATTTATGATGACAGAGAGAACTTAATGAAACTTGAATGAATGCACCTGACAAGGGGGAGAGTGGGAGGGAGGGAGCAGTTGCAGAATAAATCTTGCAACTTCCTAAAACAGTTCACCTAAGTGGGCTACAGGTAAAGAAGAAATGCTCACAAAAGATTTCCAATTACATACTAATTGAATTATAAGGGAGTTATGAGTCATTCTCTGGTTCGTGTTAGTGTAGTGACGTGAGTAAGATAGCATACCACTAAACTTGCAGTCCAGATTCAATTACCATTTTGATGGTTGTATGACTATGTTGTGTGCCTGTGTGAGTGTTCTATTTTCTGAAGAAGGCCATGGCTGATAGCTAAAAGTGTTGTATGTGTGTGGCTTTTGTATGTGCCTGTCGCAGTTCGTCGCCACGACTTTGCAGTGAGTTGTAAACTGCCCTTGCTATATTAATAATTTCATTATTATTTTTTTCATTTTTATTATTCCTTTCAATCTAAACTAAATTAGAAAATTTAAATTTTCAGTGTTTCTGAATTGCTACAACAATAAGAGTTATTCTCAAGATACATTGTAATTAAAACACTTTCAATCAAACAATATCCATTCAGTGCTCCTGTTTTCACCCCCCACCCCCCCCCCCCACCCCCCAATGATTTTTATGATTGGTATGCATCAAAATTGATGGAGGAAATTCTTTTAGATGCTAGAATTTTTTTTAAATATTTGCATTCAAAACTTCATTGAATTATGAGAATAAGCTGCTTAAATACATTAATTACTAAAAGTAATTATAACTACACTGAATATCTTAGTTTTAAAACCAAACTGAAATGTTGAAGTAAATTTAAATTTCATAATTAAAAGTTTAACACTGGAAAGTGTAATGCAAAATGAAAAACAAATATGGAAGTAGTGAATTTGACTGAAAAATTTGCAAACTATTAGCTTAGCTGTTGCACAACACAAACATTAACCCTTTTTTCATCTGATTCCAAATAGCATCGTTAAACATTCCTGGATTTTTTGGTTTTCCGAATACTTCAATGATGCTACTTGGCACCACTTTGTGTAGTTTAGAGAAATTATGTGAAGCAATGCTAAATGGCATCACTGAAGCTTTCATAAACTAAAAAAAGCACAAATTCTTAACAATGCCATTTGGAATCACAGATACAGAACAGGTTAACCATTATGTTATAAATGACTCACTTATACTGTAAAGTTAAATCTTTCACAAGCATTTTCTCATATAAGTGAAATATTTTATGAATTTGAGTCACATCAGTGAGATCCAACTCACAACCTCCCATTGTAAAAGAAGTTTAGTATAGATTATTATTATACAAATAACGTTTTGTACACCCACAAAATTGCATCATGTTTATGCACCTATTTGTTGCCTTTTCTTTGGTGTGCAATATCCATATGGGTGCAATATTTCATTTATAACAAGTTTTACCCGCAAATTTGTTCTACTCGTGTACTCAGCTTTAGTGTTATTCCAAAGTCAGTTTTAATTTTCAGTACATGTTATTTAAAACCTACAAGAAGATGAAAAGTATAAAATAAGAGAAACAAAGGAAGTAAGACAGAGAATATTAGGATAAAGGAATTCTACGAGACCTCAGCTTCATTCACAAATTGTAGAGGATAAAAGATAAGTGTGTCACTAAATCTTGACTTATGATGAAAGATCATCATTGATGAGATTTGTACATTTTATCTCAGGGCAACACAAGAGTCCACTGTTTGCTGAATTTCACAAAGAATACATTTCTTTAGAATTGCTTCTTCATCCAAGATTCCATAAGCAGTTCAGTCTCATAATAATTTGAGGTTTTGATTCCAAACTTTCTGAATTACATGCAAAATTTTGATTCATATAAGAGAACCTGTAAGGAAAGAGGAAAGATTAAAAACTGTGAAATGATGTACAAAATGAAAATAATCTTTCAGCAGCAAGCACAGGAATAGAAAAAAAGCCTGAAATAATGACAGAATTTACTAAATGCCTATCAATGACGAAGTATGTATCAAGCACGGGCTTGGAAATTATGTGGGATGTACTCATTCAGTACAAATACTGCCTGATACATTACCTTGCACTTCAAACTCATCCATGAAGAAACTTTAAAGTTCATATCCATTTGACTTGTTCTTCAGGAGGACGTGGCTGCCCTGCACTGCGAACAGCATCAAGCTCCAAGTATGGAATAATACCCACATAAGGTCTATGGGCATGCAGTGAGTCCAAACTTGGATAATATTGCCTGTAGCAGAGGTATGATATTGACAGACCCAAGAGAGACCCACACAATACATCTGTAACATGAATAAAACATGACGTGGAAAGAGTGAGAAATAATCTTACAAATGTTCCAAATGAAGTGAAAAATCACCCAAAAATCTTAAACCACCTAACATGTACAAACAGACCAATGACATAAACATAAATAGAACCCATAATTACAGGAAAGGAAGCTTAGGGTTTAACGTCCTGTCAACCACCTAACATGTACAAACAGACCAATGACATAAACATAAATAGAACCCATAATTACAGGAAAGGAAGCTTAGGGTTTAACGTCCTGTCGACAGCTTGGTTATTAGAGATGGCCCATAATTACAAAAAAAAAAAAAAAAAAAAAAAATAAATAAATAAAAAAAAAAAAAAAATAAATCCAAAACACAAGTTCCTTTCAATTAGGGAGTCTTTGATGAAAAACATTAATGTCCCAAACTGTATCATTGATGTTTGATGTGAGATTAGGGTACATTAGATTAATAAACACCTGAAAAAATTTGGTTTTCCAAACAAAACTCTATGTAAGTTATGCCTCCAGCATATAATTAAATGTATAAAGGAGTCAGTGAGCCTGAAGGGACAAATTCTGTTCACAACTGCAAGGAAAATGAGCCCATAAATAATAATAATAATAATAATAATAATAGGACAGTTTGCAACTCACTACAAAGCTGGCCATTGAGCCAAAGACCTGCACATAAAAAAGTCATCCAAACACATACAACTTAACTTTTGTCCACAGCCACACACTACTCATGCATACACAGGCACAACTCACTAAGACACAACTGTCAACTCTGATTGCTGAGTTCCAAGTAAAGCCCTGCAGTGAGCTTAAGTTGTTATGGGGATGGGAGAGGAAGTCAGAGTAGATGGAAGGGGAAGGATACATGATGAGGATGTTACATTTATCGCCATCCTCACCTTACACCCTTCCCCTTCTGCCTGCCTTTCAATGCTAAATTGACGATACGCTGATGTCTCACAATGTGTTGTACCACTCAATTTAGTCAGGATATGCCAAAAATTTCTTCTTCCCAATTCTGTCCAGTACCTCAGCAGGTCAAAGGCCTCTATCCAGTAACTTGTTGGTCATACAGGGGTGTCGATAGAAGAGAGAGAAAAAAATAAAAGCTGAAGTTTTAAATTTGACATCTCATGCAGGAGGACCATACAAATAGATGTCATTTGAATCATTGCACAAACTTCCAAAAGGAGGACATGGTAATAAGCATCCCCATTGTAGAGAAGCAGCTGAGAGAGCTGAAACAAGTAAATTGCCACATGTATATGGAATTTCCGGTTTAGAATGAGTACTCTGACATTGGCCCCTTACTTATTGCACATTTATTGCATATCTTTGATCCAATGCAAAGTCCAAAATGTCTGGGAAAAAAACACAAGTGTCTCCCTTGTATAAGAAAGATAAAAGAATGACTTTACATAAATACAGACAATATCATTAACATCAGTTTGCTGTAAAAATTATTGAACATATTCTTAAATATAGTAAATTTCTTTCCCATCTGGTTCACTTGATCTTTCTCAACTCAGTGTGCCACCTTCCTCAATGACAACTTCCACCTCAATTCTGGCTGCATTAAAACCAGTAACAGTACCTATGTCTTGACACTTGCCATCCCTTCCACATCAAAACATCCCTACCTTAAAGGCTAGTCATCCATGGATGGTGTATCTGTAGTGATGAGAGCTCCCTTGCTCATTATGCTGAATGTCTCACAAGACCGTCATAGACAGGCACTATCCCCCACGACCAAATCTGCAAACAGATCTCTCTTTATGCCACATCTCCATGCACCCTCAGTCCCCCCCCCCCCTCAACAAGAGTAACCAGTTACCAAGAAGTGCCCAACTCATAACCCATTATCATACTCAGCTAGAACAATGAAATAGCACACTTCACCAAGGGTTTGACCTCCTTTCAACATGCCCTGAAATGAGTGACATCCACCCCAAGATCCTTCCTACCCCTTCTAAAGTGGTGTCCTGTCACCCACTCAACCTCCTCAACATTCTAGTCTATCACTATGTCAGCTCCCTGTCATAGGAATCATATCTCTGTGGAAGACTCCATTTCAAGATCATGCCAAACCACCTGTTCCAGCCTTGTCATGGGCTTATTCAGCCCCATCAAAGGTGGTCCCCTTGTGAAAGCAGTCATGTGATATAGCAACTTTGCTGCTATAATGACTCAGCTTTTTTATGCTGGTATGACTGTCCATCAAAATAAATGACCACTTCTAAATTGTGGTCAAAAGCCAGGTAAACCACCCTGTGGCGCAAGATGCAGCTGAGAATAAGATGCTCGATTTCAATGGCTACTTCACAATCCCAACCTTCTGGATTTTCCCATCCACTGCCAAATTCACTGAATTGCAGCCAATAGAAGTTATCTCTACAGTACAGTCTCTGAATCTGGAATTATTCAGGCTTCAGCCTATAGTATCCAACAGTTCCCACCCCCTCTGTCCTCTCCCAACTGCACTACATTCCCATCCCCACTTCCATCCTTCTCCACTCCTCCCCATTTTTATTCTCCCCCCCCCCCCTCCAAACACTGACCCACCATCTCACTGCATCCCTAAGCTGCAAACCGATCTCCATACATATCATTGAACAATGTTTCCAATGCCATTTATAATACTACACGCTTTCTATAACATTACTAAGTTTAATCTAGCACCCAAAACCCCAAACATCTGAATTGGTTCACGTTCATTGATAATATTTTCATTATTTTGACTCAAGGCCAGGACACTTCATCCACCTTACTTCAAAACCTGAACTACTACTCCTCCATCCACTTCACCTAGTCTTCCTCAACTCGCATGTAACATTCCTGGATGTCAACCTCAACCTCACTGATGGCTCCAGTCATGCTTCCATCCATATTGAACCTACCAACCACCAACAGTAACTACACTTTGACAGTTGCCATCCCTCCCACAATTTGACAGCCTGGCCACCCATGGACGGTGTATCAGCAGTGACAAGAAGTTCCTCTCTCAATAGGCTGAGGGTCTCACAAAGGCCTTCACAAACAGAAATACCCCACAGACCTAGTCTGCGACAGACCTCCCGTGCCATACCCCCACACAGCTCAAATCCTCCCTCTACCATCAATAAACATCCACAAAAAGAGCACTCCCATTGGACTCGGACAACTAAATTGCATTCTTCGCCAAGGATTTGATTTTCTGTCCTCATGCCCAGAACCAAGAGACATCCTGTCCAAGTTCATACCCACCTCTCCTAAAGTGGTGTTCCATCATCCTCATAACTTCCATAACATCCTAGTCTATCCCTATGCCACCCCGAAACCCAGCCTACTGCCTAGGAAGCATATCCATGTAGAAGACCCTGCTACAAGACCTGTCCAATCCAACCACCCAGCACTTCCTATTCCAGGATTAGTTGTCCATTAGGATAAAAGGTCACTACCAGATTGTGGTCAAAACAAGGTAGACCACCCTGTGGCACAACATGCAACAGAGCATATGCTTGATTTCAATTGCTGCTTCACAACCTAAGCCATCTGGATCCTCCCACCCACCACCAGCTTTCCTGAACTGCACATATGGAAGTTATCCTTACAGTTCATTATCTGATCCCGAAATTATCCAGTCGTCAACCTATGATAGCTCCATTTATTCCACACCCAAAAGTTCCTATTAACTCTGTGCTGTGTGTGTGCATGCACACGGGCACACACTCGTTTGTTCCACCCATCTAAAATGTACATGCTCTGTAAGACCGTGCTGTATCCATCCTCACCACTGTGATACAACCTTCCTATTCCCACCCCCTCCCCTCCCTTATTTCCGCACTACAGAGCATGATTCAACTGCTGGAGTCCATATTAAACATACTAATTACCAACAGTGCCTGCACTTTGATAGCTCCCATCCATTCCAAACAAACAAACAAAAAAACAAAAAACAGAAAAAATATCCCTCTCACACAGCCTTGCCACCCGTGGATGGCGAATTTGCAGTGGCCTTCACAGGCAGACATTACCTTCCTGACTTAGTCCGCAAATGGATTTCACATGCCATATCCTCACATACCACCAATTCTCCCTCCAACCCTACTAATCATTCACAGCAGAGTGACCTCCTTGTCACCCAGTACCACCCCGGACAGGGCTTTGATTGTCTGCCATCCTACTGAAGATCCTTCTCCGATCCCTTCTAAAGTGATGTTCCATTCCCCACCCAACCTCCACAACATCCTAGTCCATCCATTCCTATGCCACTACCAACCCCAACCCATTACTACAGGGATCATATCCCTGAGGAAAACCTCAATACAAAACCTGCCCAATCCACCCAGCACTTCCTATTCTAGTCCTGTCACAGGCTTATCCTACCCTATCAGAGGCAAGGCCACCTGTGGAAGCAGCCAAGTAATTTACCAACTGCACTGCAATCACTGCACAGCTTTCTATATTGGCATGACCACAAACCAGCAGTCCATTAGGATGAATGGCCACTGCCTAATTGTGGCCAAAAAGAAAGTGGCATAGCATGCAGTGGAGCATGTGCTTTATTTCAATGGCTGCTTCACAACCTGGACCACCTGGATCCTCCCACCTACCACCAGCTTTTCCGAACTGCACAGATGGGAGTTATTGCTACAGTACATTCTCTGATCCTGAAATTATCCAGGCCCCAACCTATGATAACTTCCCTTTTTTCCACACCCAACAGTTCCTAACTCTATATAGTAAATCTCTCCTATTTTGAGCAGTGTGTGTGTGTGTGTGTGTGTGTGTGTGTGTGTGTTTGTTTATCCTGACCCCTCCCTCTGCACTGCTCCCCACCCCTATGTTAACCCCCCCTCACTTACCCCCCCCCCTTCCCCACAATATTTCAAACCATTGCACTTGATTTATTTTAATTCATTTACCTTGCAAGGCAAGCTAGTGCTAGTTCCTACAAATATTGAAGTTATTTAAATTTCCATAAATTTTACTATGAAATTTTTATCCTGCTAGCATAGCGTGATTCAATATATACAACTGTATCTTGAATATGTTTCACTATTTTTAGGTTCATAAGCATTAGGATTCTCTGACAAAGTCTTTTTAAAAACGTCCTGTAACAGGATACTCCCCTGTTGTTATGCTTAAATTTGCACTTCAGTTTAAAAATATCATACACCTCTAAGACTGTCATGATGTTTACATATTTGTTAAGCTTATGTGCACTTGATATATGTATTTTAAAAATGTTCCTTTCCATAATGAGCATAAGGCTAAACTGAGAGGTACCAGTATAATAAATTCCACATCAGAAATCCCTCCCATACAGCCTTGCCACCTGTTGACTGCAAATTTGCAGTGATGAGAAGACCCTTACCCATTATGCCGAAGGCCTCACAAAGGCCTTCACAGATAGACATTACCCTCCTGACCTAGTCCACAAACAGATTTCCTGAGCCATATCATCACACTCCACCAACCCTCCCTCCAACACTACTAATCAGTCACAATGGAGTGATCCCCCCTAGCCAACCAATACTACCCCTGACAGGGCTTTGATTGTCTGTCATCATGCCCTGAAATGAGAGACATCCTACTCAAATCCTTCCGACCCCTCCTAAAGTGGTGTTCCACCACCCACCCAACCTCCACAACATCGTAGTCCATACCTATGCCACTCCCAACCCCAATCCCTTACCACAGGGATCATATCCCTGTGGAAGACCGCGATGCAAAACCTTCCCAATCCACCCACCCAGCACTTCCTATTCCAGTCACATCACAGACTTTTCCTATCCCATCAGAGGTCGGGCCACCTGTGAAAGCAACCATACGATATACCAACTCTGCTGCAAAACCTGCCCAATCCACCCACCCAGGACTTCCTATTCCAGTCCCGTCACAGGCTTATCCTATACCATCAGAAGTCGGGCCACCTGTGAAAGCAGCCATATATACCAGCTATGCTGCAATCATTGCAGGAACCTGAAGTTCTAGAGAGTTCTGCAGGAAGTTTTGGGCAATGACTGTCAGAATTTGGAGTAAATAACACAGTAGTAGCTTTGAGAGATACAATAGTGAAGGCAGCAGAGGACCAAATAGATAGAAAGGCAAGACCTACAAAAAAATTCCAGATATCATAGGAAATACTGAATTTAATTGATGAAAAGAAAAGGTATAAAAATGCAGTAAATGAAGCAGCAGACAAGTAACAAATGAGATTGACAAGAAGTGCAAAATAGCTAAGCAAGAGGGCTACAGGTCTGCAAATCTGCAGAAGAATGCATAACTAGGAGAGAAACAGATATCACATACAGGAAAATAAGAGAGACACTTGGAGACAGGTAAAGCAGAATATCAAGAACTCTGATGAAAAATTTCTTCTGAGCAAAAAAGTGAAAGATGAAAGGTGCAAAGAATTTATAGAGGGGCTTTACAAAGGAAATGAATTTCGAGACAATACTGTAGGAATGGAAGTGGAATAGATGAAGTTAAAACGAAAATACTATACTGAGAGAAGAATTTGACAGAGCACTGAATGACCTAAGTTGGAACAAGGCCCCATGAGTAGATGACATTCTCTCAGAGCTACTAAAGTCTTTGCGAGAGCCAGCCATAACAAAACTATTTCATTTGGTGTGTAAGATGTATGAGACAGGCGAAATACTCGCCGACTTTTTTTAGAAAACAAATGTAATAATCCCCATTCCAAAGAAAGCAGGTGCAGACTCGTGTGAAAATTACAGAACCATCATTTTGATAAGTCATGGTTACAAAATTTTAACACAAATTATTTACAGATTAATGTAAAATGTGGTAGAAGCTGATTTTGGGGAAGATCAATTTGGATTTAGTACAAATGTAGGGACATGGGAGGCAATACTCAAGTTACAGCTCATTTTATAAGATAGATTAAGCAATGGCAAACCTACATTTCTAGCTTTTGTATATTTGGAGAAAGCATTTGACAATGTTGATTGGCATACACACTCTCAAATTCTGAAGTAAGCTGGGGTAAAATATAGGAAATGGCATATTTACAACTTGTACAAAAACCAGAAAGCAGTTATAACGATGAAAGGTCGTGAAAGGGAAGCACTGCTTGGGAACGGAGTAAGACAGGGTTATAGCCTTCTCAAATGTCATTCAAATTTGTATATTGAGCAAGCTGTGAAGGAAAGCAAGAAGAAATTTGGAAAAGCAATTAAAGTTCAGGGCAAAGAAATAAAAACATCATATTTGCTGATGATATTGTAATTCTGTCAGACACAGCAAAGGACTTGGAAGAACAACTGAACAGAATTGACAGTGTGTTGAAAAGAGCATATAAGACTATCATTAACAAAAGAAAGAGTACTCGAATTCAGTCTACAAAAATCAGGTGGTGCTGAAGGAATCTGATTTGATAATGAAACAATAAAGATGGTAAATGAGTTTTGCTGCTTGGGCAGTAAAATAACATATGATGGTCATAGTACAGAGGATATAAAATGCCTAATGCCAATGGGAAGTAAAGTGTTTTAAAAAAAGAGAAATGTGCTAACAACAAATACTAATTTAAGTGTAAGGGAGTATTTTCTGAAGGCATTTCTTTGGCATGTAGCCTTGTACGGGAGTAAAACATGGACAATAAATAGTTCAGAAAGGAAGAGGATAGACACTTTTGAAATGTGGTGCTACAGAAGAATGCTGAAGATTACACCGGTGGATGGAATAACTGATGAGTTGGTACTGAAAAGAATTGGGGAGAAAAGGAATCTCTGGCATACATTGACTAAAAGAATTTATCAACTGGTAGGACATATACTTAGACATTAAAAAAGCTTTGGAGGAAGTATGTGAGGTAAAAATTACAAGGGAGACCAAGATATACAAACAGTGAGTGATTCAAATGGATGTGGGCTTCTGTTCTTATGAGGAGATGAAGAGACTTGCTCAGCATAGAGTAGGGTGGAGAGCTGCATCAAACCAGTCTCTGGACTGAGGACCACAACACCTTTATCCTGGTTGTATATTGACAAATTCAAAATTTCAATAAATTCTGTTTCCTCTTACCAATGTAAACTATCCCTTAAGTCTGTCCTTAATCTGTATGTTCTTATAAGAAAAAAGGAACATTCCCTCCCACCATAATAAAATTCTTTTGGTGCAATTACATAACTCAGTAACTTATTTAAAGTTATTTTCAGTAGCATGAACCACATTGTGCTGACATCCTCATTGTATTGGGTAAATAACTAACATGTCCATTTACAAAAGACAGTCAATGACCCATACCTACTGAAGCAACAATGGCTTAAACAATTATCAACCCATTGCATCCTTCTTTCCAACCAGAATTCATTTCCCATTACTTGTATCTGGTGCAAACAACTTAAATTTTCCTCCCTCAGAGCTACATAAAATCTTTTAATTTTTTATGTCTATAAATACTTATTTTTACTGCCACTGTCACTATCACAGTAGTAGTAACAACAGCAGCATTAATTGTATCAGTTCTTAGTCTGCACTAATTGCTAACATTGTCACAAAACACATTCAAATCATTTTTAATTCCATAAGTGCTGCAGATTACTATTTGTAATATTAAAATTATAGTTATTTCTAGGTAATTATAATATAAAAAATATTACAATGTGAAACATTTGTCCAATAAGAGACAGGTCCTGAAGGCCCTAATCTGATCAGGTAAATACATAGAGTTAAAAAGATGCATTGTAAAGTCTTACCAGTATTAACGATGATATGTTATGGCAGTTCAATACAACATGTAATATTTATTTCTAATTCTGATTACCTTGTGCATGCTTCAAAAGAAATATGTGGTGATTGAAGATACAATATGATTAAGTATCATAGATTATTAATGAAAAATCACAAAAATTTTCAACAACATTTAAAACCAATAAAATTTTCAAATTATAGTCATAAATAAAAGTAGAATTGAATGTTGTGTGTTTAAGCAGCAATTGATGAAATGGTGCTTGCCAGTGATTATAGTGTGTATAACATCAACTCCCAACACCAAACCATTTCTAGATATGTCAAAGGGGCAGGAACTGAAAACAGAGCTCTCTGAACATCATGCACCTTACTGCCTTCAGCAACCAAATACATCAGCAGTAGCTGCCCATTTATTTGAAACTGTACACATACAATTGCCAAGCTGCAAAAATTTACATTGACAAAAACCACAACTACAACACTTGTTTGATAAAAAGAGAGACAGAAAATACACTATATTATACAATACTTTCAAGAAACTTTGGAATAAAGAATCCCCACCCATTGCATGCTTCTATTTGATCTTCTTCCATTCCCTACAGCAGCAATTCATTACTCTCTTTTGCATACAAAAATATATAAACCCTCATTATTTTATTTTATTATGACTTATGTCTTAAAGAGGATTGGGTACCTACCATAGTGATTGTCAGAAGTACTGGGTTTTATTATACAGGTAGTGACTTGGACAGGACTGTTACTCAAACTCCAACCACTAATATGCACTTCGTGAAGTTGTTTCATCATTAAGAGCAACCCCATATTTACGCCAGTAAAGAGTAAAGACTACAGTGGATATCACAAAATGTAAACTTTGTTTATGAAAGTGCCCCATAAATTACGTCAGAACTCGATTACCTGTGCAATGTGTCTGGTCAGTTTCCTAACAGACAGAAGTACTCTTTACTGAAACCCTTTAATAAAAAGGGTGAACAACATAAGATACAGATACATTGAGGAAGTGGAGGGCACGGCTGCTCAAGCGAGACTTCATAAGATCCTCACTAGGGTACCAACTAATCCAGGAGGAAGGAGGATGAGGAGTATACAAAGACAGCACATGAAACTCTGGAACTGCTCCTCAAGACTCACTTTCCTCAGTATACTCTGGGGGATAACTCAGACCAGAATGTGATTCCTGAGAGACAACGGTTCTCAGGTATTTGCAAAGAGAACTGGGATCTGGTCAAGGAGTGTGTCGATTTCAGTAAGGTGCGATGGGAGGTGGAAGCATTTCAACCGTTCAAGTCACCTGACCCCAATGGAATCTATCCAGCTCTCCTGCAACAAGCGGGAGAAAATCTTATTAGATTCCTATGCAGGGTATTCAGGGTTAGCCTAGCAGCAGGAATCATTCCCAATGCCTGGAGGGCAGTGAAGGTTGTCTTCATTCCAAAGCCAGGGAGAATTGATCATACCAAGGCCAAGGATATGAGACCAATCAGCCTGTCCTCCTTCATTCTTAAGACATTGGAAAAGCTGGTTAATGTGCATGTTGGAGAAAGGAGGTTAAGTAGGGCTCCTCTACATTCAAACCAACATGCATATCAACCAGGTAAATCATGTGAGACAGCTCTCCACCAACTTGTTGGGAAGGTGGAGAAAGCACTACACTTTCAAGAAATAGCCCTCTGTATCTTCCTGGACATTGAGGGGGGCTTTTAGCAACATAACCTTTGATTCCATGGTTAGGGCAGCAGAGGTGCATGACCTAGGGACCACTATATGTAGGTCGACTAGGGCCATGCTCAGTGGAAGAAAGGAAGAGGCTACCATGATGGATGAAGAAATGGTATTCAACACCACTAGGGGTTGGCCGCAAGGAAGAGTTCTTTCCCCTTTATTGTGGAATCTAGTGGTGAATGATCTCATTGGAGAATTCAACTCTAGGCCGTACTTTTACCAAGGATACGCAGATGATCTTGTCATAGTAATACTTGGCAAATTTGCTGACAAAGTGAAGAATATGGCACAAGGTGCATTGGACATTGTGCAAGACTGGTGCTGAAAACAGGATCTGGGGGTTACTCCGAAGAAGACTGTTTTTGTACCATTCACAAGGAAACATATCCAACACTCAAGTTGGAATCTAAAGCTTTTCAATGAAGCGCTACCTGTGAAGGGGACAGTGAAATATCTAGGGGTTACCCTAGATGAGAAACTGACATTGACCCCTAACATTAGGAATATTTGCTCCAAGGCAAAAGGTACTTTAGTAAGTACCAGGAGAGCTTGTGGCAAAAATTGGGGCCTGAGCCCCAAGGGTATGCACTGGATATACACCACAGTGATTAGACCCAGGATCACCTATGGGACAGTCGTGTGGTGGAAGAAGATAGAACAGCAGGTTGCTGCTAAGGAGCTTGGTAAGGTGCAGAGATTAGCCTGCTTAGCTATAACAGACGGAATTAGCAGCACACCCACTGCTGGGATGGAAACCATGCTGGATATGCCCCCATTACAACTTTGGGTCAAGACGGAGGCAGCGGCTGGTGCATACAAACTCGAATCTGGCAACAACTGGAACTCTTTGGGATATCCAGAATCACACACTAAAATAGTGAGTGAGGTAAATATAGGAAAGGTTGGGGAAATGCCAGCCAACTACATTATAACCCCATACTGCTTCAACAAGCCTTTCAGTATAACAATTGGAAGTAGGGAGCAGTGGGAGAAAATAGTTCGACACCGTACGGGGGATATTGTCTGGTTCACTGACGGGTCGAAATCAGACCAAGGCGTTGGGGCCGGGGGAATAAGGGGTGCAGCCAAGACTGGAGGCTGTCATCTCTCTAGGGAAACTGGCCTCAGTATTCCAGGCCGAAATCACTGCCATCAGGGCATGTGTGGAGGAGAATTTGCATAGGTGCTACAAAGATCGTAGCATCTATATCTATTCAGACAGCCAGGCAGCTCTGAGATCACTGGCAGCTCCTGCAACAAGGTCTAAAATTGTTGCAGAATGTAATATAGTTCTGGGGGAGCTAGGGGAAAGCAATAGAGTAAACCTATTGTGGGTCCCTGGCCACTCGGGGATCAGTGGCAACAAACATGCCGACAGATTAGCTAGTATGGGGGCAGAGTCTCCATTTATTGGACCGGAACCTGTCCTGATAATCACCAAGGCAATGATCAAATTGGAGCTATGTAACTGGCTCAGAAGACAGCACGAAGAATATTGGACCACAGTCCATCAACAAAAACATGGCAAGGTAATGATGCCAAAGCCATGTTTTAAAAGAAGCTCTGCAATCCTGGGCCTGAACAGGAGAGAGATTAGACTCATGGTTGGATTGCTGACAGGCCATGGGAATTTCAAAAAACACCTACCCCAAGGGTATGCACTGGATATACACCACAGTGATTAGACCCAGGATCACCTATGGGACAGTCGTGTGGTGGAAGAAGATAGAACAGCAGAAGAGGACCCTAAATGTAGGATCTGTGATGATGGCGATGAAACTTCCACATCTAATCTTTGAATGCATTGCATTGGAGAGTAAAAGGCACAGAACATTTGGGACAACCAGACCCGAAGAAATTGTGTCTAATAAAGAACTGGTAAAGGGATCCTTGCACTGTTCAAGGGCATTGGTTGGCTTTACTAGATATACAGGGAGTGATACCGCACAATAAACTTAGTTTCAGTGTGGGCAGTGGCGGACTGGACCAAGACTGTTTTGGCTTCCCTGGAAAAATCAAATCAAATCAATGTACCTTCTAAATTGTATGACATTCCAACAGGTGGTTCATGATAAATGAGCACATAAACAGTAACGTTCCACTGTTGATGGACTAAAACTACGGCTTTCGGTATGAAGTTAGAATTTACACAGTGTTATAAATATATAATTTGTATTACTAAAATGTCATTGTATGACATCACTAACACTGCCCTGCAGATAACAAGTTAAAAAATCACAAATAATATCAGAAACAGGTAACTAAAATCTGTCTCTTAGAAAGAACCATCAAAACTAAAAGAATAGAAAGGTAGACTTACTAATTAATGAAAAGGCATTCCAAACAAATAAATGTCACTGTGTTTACATACACACCTTGCCAGTGATGATGATAATCACAAGTCCGGCTCAGGGCAACACAAGTTGCTACAGTTAGAGGCGCAAGAAATATGCACAGGCGCCAAGATCTTCCTCTTCCAAAAGGCGTAAAAATATGAAGCTTTCCAGCCAAGTAAAAAGCAACAAACCCCATACTTGCAAATGAAACTGAAAATATTTTTAAAAAAGCACATTTCAGAAGGTATCAAAGGTACTAAATTTTTAATTTCATATCCAAATGTTAAAAGGATACTCGTATCACCCATGTTATGATATAAATATAGAAGCAAAATTAAAATGGTATACAAATAATTTAATACATACAAGCACTTAAAAAATTATACCAATCATAAAACAATGTTTAATAATGGAAACTCCTAGTTTGAATTAAACAATAAAATAAGGACAATTTACAACTCACAACATAGACGTAACAACCAGCTGTGACAGACACATGAAAAAGACGCACACATACAACACTTCAGCAACAGCCATGCCCTTCTTCAAGATATAGAACATTCACGCAATCTCAGAGGCATGCTTCACAATCACATGACTGTCATCTTTGGCTGCCGAACACTGAATCATTCTTTGCAGTGAGAAAATAAGGAAGGAGATGGGGGTGGGGATAGGAAGGATCACAGTTGTGAGGATGGATACAGCACTGTCTTACAGAGCACTTACACGTTAGATGGGTGGAACAAATGAGTGTGTGTGCACACGTGTGCATGCACACACACAGCACAGAGTTAATAGGAACTGTTGGGTGTAGAAGAAAGGGAGTTATCATAGGTTGAGGATGGGATAATTTCGGGATTGGAGAATGAACTATAAGGATAACTGCCATATGTGCAGTTCAGTAAAGCTGGTGGTGGGTGGGAGCATCCAGATGGTTCAAGTTGTGAAGCAGCAAGTGAAATCAAGCATATGCTCCATTGCATATTGTGCCACAGGGTGGTCTACCTTGTTTTTGACCACGATATGATAGTGACCCTTTTATCTTAATGGACAGCTAATCCTGTGACTGGACTGGAATAGGAAGTGTTGGGTGGGTGGAATGGACAAGTTTGCGGCAGAGTCTTCCATAGAGATATGATCCCTATGGCAGTGGGCTGACATAGGGATGGACTAGGATGTTACGAAGGTTGGAAGCGTGACAGAACACTAATTTAGGAGGGGTAGGAAAGATCTTGGGCAGGATGTGTCTCACATACGGACATGAGGAAAGAAATCAAATCCTTGGTGAAGGATGCAATTTTGTTGTTTGAGAGCAGGGTAGTACTGCGTGACAAGGGGAGTGCTCTTTTGTGGATTGTTCCTGGTGGTAGAGGGAGGATTTGGGGTGTGTGGAGATATGGCACAGGAGATCTGACTGTGGACCAGGTAGTTTCTGCCTGTGAAGGCCTTTGTGAGACCTTCAGCATATTGAGAACGGGAGTCCATGTCACTGCAGCTATGCCTTCCACAGGTGGCCAGTTTGTGAGGGAGGGATTTTTTTATGTGGAAGGGATGGCAACTGTCAAAGTGTAGATACTGTTGGTGGTTGGTAGGTTTAATATGGAAGGAAGTGTGGATGGAGCCATCAGTGAGGTGGAGGTTGACATCCAGGAATGTGGCATGGTGGGTTGAGGAAGACCAGGTGAAGTGGATGGGGGAGAAGGCGTTGAGATTTTGAACGAAGGAGGATAAGGTGTCCTGGCCCTGAGTCCAGATCATGAAAATATCATCAATAAACCTGAACCAGACCAGAGGTTTGGGGTTTTGAAATGCTAGGAAGGATTCTTCCAGACAGCCCATAAACAAATGTTCAACGGGGTCATCAGTCCCTAAGCCCATAAACAAGGCATAGGAGGGTGCCATGCGGGTGGCCATGGCTGTGCCACAGATTTGATGGTAAAGTTTCCCTCAGAGTAAAAGCGGTTGTTTATTTGGATAAAGTTGGTGAGGGTTATGAGGCATCGGGCTTGAATTCAGGGGGATGTTGGTAGAGGTGGTGTTCGAGAGTGACAAGACCGTAGGCACGTAGAATGTTGGTGTATAGGGAGGTGGCATCCACTGTGACAAGTAAAGATCCAGGAGGTATAGGGGTGGGGAGTCGGTGAAGGAAGTGGTTGGTATCCTTGATATGGGAGGATAGATTTTGGACAATTTATTGAAGGTGTTTGCCAATGAGAGCTGAGATTCTTTCGGTAGGAGCACAGTAACCAGCCAGAATTGGACCTCCAGGGTTATTTGGTTTGTGGATTTTGGAGAGCATGTAGGTGGTTGTGCGGGGTACTGTTTGGGTGAGGAGGGAGATAGCTTCAGGAGAGAGCTTCTGGGAGGGGCTTTATGATTTTAACAGGGACTGGAGATCTTGTTGGACATTTGGAATGGGGTCATTTTGGCACAACTTACATATGGAAGCATCAGCGAGTTGGCGGAGCACTTCTGTCAGGTAATCACTGTGATTCATAACTACAGTGGTGGAACCTTGGAACCTTTATCTGCAGGGAGGTTGATTACATCGGGATTTGCTTTGAGATGGTAGACAGTTCTCCTTTCTTCCGCTGAAAGGTTCGAGTTCTTATGGCGAGACTCACGGAAAGATGGTGAGGCCAAGTTGGAGGTAAGACTTTTGGATAGAACAGAAACTTCTGTGAGGTTGAGGATTTTTGTGAACAGGTTAAGCAGCGAGCACTAACGGTGTATTTTGCTCACAGTAATTTTAAAACAATCATCATTTTACCAATTTTAAATAGTCAAAAATGTGTATTTTCTTAGAAACAAAACTAGAAATACCTATTTAGACATATTAATAATGCACTGTAAATATGAATGTTGAGCCGACATTCCTTACTGGACCTTCCATTGTTACTTAGACATATTAAGTACATTCCAAACATTTCTTTGACTGTCAGCAACATGCTGTACACACGGTCAATTGCATAACTTTTAAAGGCGTGAGTTCTCACGGGTTAACCACAGTGTTCTGGGGTTGTTTTGTCATTGGATGTTTTGGACTGTTGGTAGGGAGTTTGGAGAGATGAGGTAAGATCAAGAGGTCAGCTAAGCAAGGTTTGGGTGCTATGAGGGGTTCATGAGGAGGAACACTGTGAGTAGGATAAAGATTGGATATAGGTGCTCGAAGGAGGCAATACGATGTCAGCAGGCTGCACAACTTGTGGAGGTGGTGTTGGGAGTGCTCCTCTAGTTGCTGGAGAGCAAAGGATTCAATCTGAGGGATGGGATGTATGTAGTCTGGGTTACACAATAACAGCATCTTGCAGAGGGGAAGGAGGTAGCTAAGGAATTTCTGAGGCATGGAGAGATGATTTTGTAGAACTAGGTTTGTGAGGGATAAGGATTGGTACAATCTGAAAAGGTACAGGTCACTGTGAAAGGAGGGGTGGGATACAGAGAATGGAATTTTTATGGTTAGACCATTGGGAGGGATTCCATGATTTAGGCAGCATGTTAGGAATAGGATGGGGAACTGGGTTTTGGCCAGGGAAAGGGATATTTTTCCTTTCACAGTGACCTGCACCCTCCACAATTTCCTCACTGCTGAGCGTGATTTAGAGTGCAGCAACAGGAGAGGACAGTTGTGTGACTGTGAAGCTTGCCTTCTGAATTCATTGATGTTCTATATTCTGAAGAAGGTCACAGCTGATAGCGTAAGTGTTGTATGTGTATGTGTTTTTCATGTACCTGTCACAGTTCATCGTTAAGTCTTTGTGGTGAGTTGTAAATTGTCCTTATTATATTGTATAACACAACATTTGACGTGTGGGAACCCATATTTTCAGAGCTGGAGTTTGAGTAGCAGTTTTCTTTTTCCAGTAATAACCTTCAGTGTCTTACTTATTCAATCAATGTCCACTTTGTTGGTTAACATATCAATATCTTGTATCAGATGTTGTAATATCATTTTTAACGAACATAACAGTATGTCATTCTCAATGGAGAGCAATCTCAGATGTGAAAGTAATTATTTGTGTACCCCAATGGAGTGTTACTTTTCACAGTATATATAAATGGCCAAGTAGGTAAAGTAGGATTTTCAATGAAACTTTCAGCAGACAATTTATTATACAAAGAAATTACAATGTTGGAAAATTGTAACAAAATGCAGGAGGATCGGCAGTCTATTAAAACTTGGTGCATGGAGTGGCAATTGATCTTCAAGATAAACAAATCTAACATAATGAAAATACACAGAAAGAAAGAATCTTTACTCTATGACAGTATGATTGTAGAACTATCACTAAAAGCAGTTACAGTCATAAAATATATGGGAGAGTGCACAAGATACAATCAGAACTGGAATGGCCACATACATCTAATAGTGGGGAAAGTAGATGCCAGTATAATGTTAGTAGGAAGAATTCTCAGGAGCTATAAACCATTAACAAGGAAGTAGCTTACGAAAAACTTGTTCCAAGGAATCCTTGCATATTTTTTGTCTGTATGAGATCCTTACTGGATAGGATTGACAGAGAAAATGATGAAGATCCAAAAGGAAGTAGCACACTTCAGTTACACTTTCAATTAGTAAGCAAAAAGTATCACAGAGATGATCAGCAAAGTTTAATAGTAGACACTACGAGAAAGATGCTCCATATCATGGTTTGGATTGCTGCCACTGCAGAGACAGGATTTCATCATCAACTTGATTAGCAAGAAGACAGTGAGTTCTACAAGAGCACTAGGTGCAACATGAACAGTAATCTATAACAGAGCTATGTTCAGCAGCCATCACAGCCACCACCTCCCACAGCGCACAAAAACATCAAAGTACAACATCCATCCATTGCAGAGCTATGTCTTACCATAATAATTCTACTTATTTAGTTCTTGTACACCAAATCAATCAATCAGTCCTTTAAATCTGCAAATTTGTTGGTGATGTCTTCACAGAACAACTGTATTATTATTAACTGCCTTAGAAATTCCTTCGCTAAAGAATAGTCTTCCTCAGGTATGTTTCTATTTACTTTAGGCACAAAAAGCTTTGTTTAACAGATGCTGTAGTAGCAGAGATTGACAGAATAACAGAGAACAGTTTATAAGTATCCATACTAAAGGACTTAACCTCATTAAGTATTTCTAGCATCTTTCCAGGAGAAATATTTATGTACTTCTCATTGGCACACTAAATTCAGAGTTCATTTCGTAAGTGTTTTGACTTGGAGAAGACAGACCAGAAGAAAATTTGCAAGTTTTCAAGTGCACCAGAAGGAAAACATGTCTGGTATTCTTCAAATTTTGTGGTGTCAGCAAGGCAGACAATTTGAATTTTTCACAATTGGGTAATCTCCTGTCTATTTCTGTCAAAAAGTAATCCAAAAGTTCATAATACAGGGCTTGATACATTTAAACACTTTCATCCTGAGAAAGAGAGAGAGAGAGAGAGAGAGAGAGAGAGAGACGCATATCTGTCATTTCCTGTCCTTTTGAAAGAAAAATATTGTTTGTTCCTCTTGTTTCTTAGTATATCACATGCAGTTCTTACTTTAGATATACAGTAGTTAACATCTAATAACATCATCTGCAAGACATCGAACAGTAAATTTGTCTTGGAATACTACTGCCAGAAATGTAAATTAAAATTTGTTCACATTGTTTATAGATCTCTGGCAATTTGAGTGGAATTACCATCAGACTGTTCCCTGAAAACTATGGTTTTGAAAATCTCTTTCAGATTTTTCCGGTCACTAATGGTCACACACAATAATTTCGAGTTACAGCTCCAATGAACAGGTGTTGTAGATGGTATTCTTCCTTCTGATGCTGAAGTAATTGCGAATGTTCTCTTTGCTGAATGATAGGAAAAGGCAGGAGTTCCAGTAATACAAGAAAAACAGATACAATACTTTCAGTTCCTCCTGCCCCCCACCCCTCCTCCCTTCAACTCTGTGGTAAGACTATTTTTATCTTTTTTGGAGTACATTTAAATGACCACAAATCACACTTGCACCCCATAACACTGCCCTACTAGTAATTTCAGAGAGCATAATGGAAAACAGTAATTTTAAAATAAGGGTTAAAATCAAAACATTCCAGATCGCAGAATTGTTGTTTTTATTTCATGACCAGTTTCAGTCAATGTAGACTATCTTCAATAGCACCACGAAGGCAGGTGCTAGTCATCAAGATAGTCTACATTGACTGAAACCTGTCATGAAATAAAAAACAACAATTCTGCAATCTTGACTGTTTTAATTTTAACTTTCCTACTACTTGAATTGTGTGCTCATAGTCAAATGTTCCCAAGATGTTGTCCAGTAAGAAAACAAAGTTTCTGACGATCTGTTGGCACTTACATCATACAAGCCTAAAAAACACTCCACTACATATCCTTTAGCCTTGACAAAACTCACTATCAACAGCTAATGCAACACCTGTGAAATATCTGTTGCATAGTCTACCTGGACAGGAAAAAAAAAAAAAAAAAAAAAAAAAAAAAAAAAAAAAAAAAAAAAAAAAAAAATCCAGTACTTTCCAACTCAGTTTTTACAAAATCACTGATGTAGTCTGAAAAGCATTCCATTAGTTCATTTTGTATACTTTTTGATTCATTACTGAACACATTTTTATTTTGGAATGTGGGTTGTGTATTTCTACTCAACTCCTTGATACCAGCAACATCAATAGTTCCTTAAAATTCTCACGGCTTATGAAGTCTAGTGAGTCACATGGCTGTGAAATGCTAATTCTTGTTTACTTATATAAAGTACTGCTTCTTTCACAAATCGTAGGAAAAGCCTGTTGAAATATATGTTTTCTTTGAACTGCAGAGTATACATCTTGCATTTTCCTTCAGAACACCTGAAATTATATTTCAAGTTGTTTCTACACTTTTCAAATTGATTGGCCACTTTAAATACTCCACCAAATCTGATTGTTTGTGTAATGATCTTGTTATATTTAACAAAGAAGTAAATCTTTCTCTATTCTAAACATTGCTTTTACTGCTAAAGAAAAAAAGGAGAAGAAAAAGAAACAAGCATAGCCAACAAAACAGTTTTGCAGAGTTGGTGACGAGCACAACCATGGGGATTTCATAAACCACAATCATTTGAAAATAAGACTGCGGGCTTGACAGTAGAGTTTCACTTCTTTTGTTCCACATATTTCTAACAAAAGTTACTTGGGCAGTAAAATAAAACATGATGGTCACAGTATAGAGGACATAAAAACAGAATGGCAATGTGAAGAAAAGCATTTTTGAAAATGAGAAATTTGCAAACATTGAATATTAAGTAGAAGGAAGCCTTTTCTGTGTTAAGTGTTGCCTTATATGGGAGTGAAACTTGGATGATAAATAGTTTAGACAGGAAGAGGACAGAGGCTTTGGTTAGGTGGGTAGATCATATAACTAATGAAAAGATACTAAACAGAAATGGGAAAGAAAGGATGGCATACCTTGACTAAAAGAAGGGATCGATTGGTAGGACACATTCTTAGATCTTGAGGAATCATAAATTTAGCACTGGAGGAAAGAGTGTGTGTGGGGGGGGGGGGGAGGGGGGGGGGAATTGCAGAGAAAGCAAATAAAGCACATAGTAAACAGACTCAAATGGATGTCAGTTGTCATTCTTATGACAAGATGAAGAGGCCTGCTAAGGATAGAGTAGGGTGGAGAGCTACATCAAACCAGTCTCTGGACTGAAGCTCACAACAACAACATTTCTAATGATTCAGCAGGACACCCACAATTTAGAAGTTCTTTTTTGGTCTTTCCTTTTCAACATTAAAAGGGCGTTTCTAATAACATACACATTATATCATAAACTGGATTAAAAATTAAACACAGCACTTAACTCACTACAAATGAAAACCTGCTCCACACTGCACACAACAAAGTACAACTGCCACTTCACAATCTAGTCGACAGCCATGGAGGACTGGAGAGTGGAGGTAGCTGTGAATGGATCTTCAGTCAACTTCACCACTTGCCCACTCCACCCACAAACTTAGGCATGGAATGTCACATTACACACTGCCTGTGAGGTTGGGCTACAAGGAAGGGGAGGCTTTATCACTGCTTCCCATCTCAGTGCAAAAACTCAGGCACTGACTGTACCATTACATGCCACCTGTGCAGTTGGACTATGAGGAAGGGGGATGTTTCTTCGCTAAACCTGCTGAGACTCGGTGTGCTTGCGACATTAAGAGCATTCCCTGAGGTACAAAACAAGGAAGTACATTTGGAGTAAAAACCACATTTCTTTAAGAGTGACAAGATAAAATATTAATGTTGTGCCATTTTATCTACTTCATCCTGAACAGCCACCACTGCTGTGTTGCAGCATATTACTAGGTCCCCTCAAAAATTTGTGAAAGTACATGTGAAAGCAGTGTAAGCCAATCAAGTGTTTAACAGATTCTAAAGGCTGAAAAGTGTACATTCCAAGATTGCTGCACACTATGAATGAGGACAATCTGGATTAATGGATGAAATATTAAAATTGGGTTGAAGGTGTGCTTCATGAGGATGAATGGTTTGCAGAGTGGGTTATATGGTTTGATGAGGCACAATTCAAACTAAATGGTAAACCACCACAACTGCATGTAGGAGGTTCCTAAAAATTCTCATGATCACACGCACAAACTTGTTGATCTACCACCCATTAAAGAGTGGTGTAGTCTGCCAATGTGCAGTTTGATTGGCTCAATCTTGTTTGAAGGTACAATAAAACTGATGAGGTGTTTATTCATTTGCTGTAACTAATTGGCATTTGGAAGTGAAAGATTTTACCTATAATAAGATATGGCGCTCCACCTCACTACCACAGACTGATAAGAAACCACCACCGTCTTCAGACCTTAGGCTTCATGACTTCTACCTATGCGATACCTTGAAAAATTAACTTTATCAACAAACACCAGCTACACTGAAAAAGCTACAAGAAACTGTTGAGGCATCCTGTTAGCCTGTCACATCATCAACAGTGACAGCTGTAGTTTGGTCATCAGTTCAGTATTATTGACTTTGTTGGACAGCTAATGGGGGCCAATAATAACACACAAAATAACCTTTCCCCTTGCAAGAATTGTAACAGAATGTCACTTTGCTCCATTAATCAGAGAAAAAAGTTACTGAATTAATGGGAAATATCAAGTTTGGATATAAGAGAAATGTAGAAACATAGGACACAATATTCACCTTACACATTCTCTTATAAAATGAGTCAAGGAAAGAAAAACCTACATTTATAGATTTAATAAACTTGCAGAAAGCTTTTGACAAATTCTGACAATGAAAAGTTATATACAACTTGTATAAAAACCAGATAGCAGTTACAAGAATCTAAGGGCATGAAAGAGACACAATGGTTGGAGAGGGAGTAAGGCAGGGTTGTCGCCTTTCCCCAATGTTATGCAATCTGTAACCTGAATAATCTGTGATGGAAAGCAAGGAGAAATATGGAAACGAAATTAAAGTTCAATGAGAAGAAACAAAAATTTTGTGGTTTGCCAATGAGATTCTGTAGAAGATTGCCAAGACCCTGGCAGAAACTTGAATGGAAATCACAGTGTCCTGAAAAGAGACTATAAGATGAACAAGAGCAAAACACACAGTAATGGAATGCAGCAAAATTAAATCAGGCAATGCTAGAGGACTCACACTAGGGAACAAGACAATAAAGGTAGTAGATGATTTTCATAATTTAGACAGTAAAATAACTTCTGATGGCTGGTGTACAGAAAATATGAAATGCAGAGTGGCAATGAGAAGGAAATCATTTCTGAAGAATTTGTTAACACTGAATATTAATATAAGTGTTAGGAAGTTTTATTATTTTATTTTAATAAATTCAGCAACCAGTCACTTTTTACGACAACCCACATTCATTTGAGTCTGTTTACTATGTACTTTGCTTGCTTTCTCTGCAGTTATTCCCCTACACACTTCCCTCAAGTGCTAAATGTATGATTCCTCAAGATCTAAGAATGTGTCCTACCAATCAATCCCTTCTTTTAGTCAAGGTATGCCATCCTTTTCGTCCCATTTCTGTTTAGTATTTTTCATTAGTTATACAATCTACCCACCGAACCAAAGCCTCTGTCCTCTTCCTGTCTAAACTATTTATCATCCAAGTTTCACTCCCATATAAGGCAACACTCAACAAAGAAAAGACTTCCTTACACTTTTATTTAGCAAAGACACATTTCAGGTTTTCACCCATCTTCAGTTGGTGTAATTGAAGAAAGTAGAATAAAAATTCATTATTTTGCACAGGCCATCTGCAGCTTCCAAACTGAAGTTGACACCTACATGCGAAATAAAACTGTTATTACGCTAAATGAAGATGGATGAAAACTCAAAACATGTCCTGGCTAAATAAAACATTTATAAGTCCCTCGTTCTTGAGTTTATTATAATAAAACAATAAAAGATAATCCACAACCACATATCTCTACAATCCAATAATAAAAATGGACAACTCAGTGTTAGGAAGTCTTTCCAGAAGGCCTTTGGTTAGAGTGTAGCCTCATACGCGAGTGAAACTTGGGTGATAGTTCTTACAAGAAAAGTGCAGAAGCTTTTGAAATTGGTGCTACAGAAGGATGCTGATAATTATATGAATAGATCATGAACTAATTGAGGAAGTTCTGAACAGAATTGACAAGAAATGAAAATTCTGGCATATTTTGATAGTAAAATTTTAACAGTTGGCTTTTCGGTCCCAGGAGATAATGTTGCCACCAATGGTCAATAGCACTACCTAGATATGTCTACTAGAAAAAACACACACTATCAAGAGAACCACAGATTATAAACATATGAGATTATATTTTAATACTTATTTACTGTACATAATAAATGAACTATGATTATCCTCATAAATTAAAGTTTACAGTAATGATATAAATATTTTTTATGTGTAACATATTGTAAAATTGTGACACATTCATAGAAAATGCCTTAATATTTTTCATGAGCTAAAGTGGAAATTTTATTGCTACTCGTTTTGCTCACAGCATAATTAGTGCTGTTCCTGCTCTATGGTTGACAGGTTCTCAATGTACCCTTGTCCAGTCAATAAATCAGATAACCTCATGAAACACTGTCCTCAGAATTCACAACAAATATGCGGAAATTAATTAATGCTGTTCCTGCTCTGTATGGTTGACAGGTTCTCAGTGTACCCTTGTCCGGTCAATAAATCACCTATTCTCATGAAACACTGCCCTCGGGATTCGTGGAAATTAATCACTACTGTTCTTGCTCTATGACTGACAGGTTTTTGTATGAACCCTTGTCCATTCAGTAAACTAGCTATCTTCGTAAATTAAAGATTGCACTTTTATGGAAAAATACAACAAATCTTATCTGCCTCACGACTGGTCATCTTGGACCACTGGTGCCAACATTATCTCTCAGGACCAATGAGCCAAGTCATAAAACTTAAACTATCTTGACTAAAAGAAGGGATAAATTTGTAGTTCACATTCTGAGACATAAAGGTATCATCAGTTTAGTACTGGAGGGAAGTTTGTTGGTAAAAAATCACAGAGGGAGACCAAGAAATGAATTCAGTAAACAGATTTAAAATGGATGTGGGCCATCATCTTATTCAGGCTTGTACATGGTAAAAGTAATATGGAGAGCTGCATCAAAGCTTACTACAAACTGGAGACCACAACAACATTGTCTCACTGCAAATTAAAAATATTCTGGGTTACAATGTCGAACATTTAAGTACTTTAAAAGTGTCAGATGCAAACTGATGTGATTCAAACAATTAATATACATATCCACAATGAAAACTGTAGTTTAGGATCTTCTGAACTAGATAAATTTGTGAACCAACAGGGAATACCTAAATGAAATGTATGTCACTTTACTTAAGGGTTTTATTTTATTTCTAATTTATTATATTATGCAACAACATAAAAAAAGCCCATTCTAGCTTGGGGCCACTAATCAATCATTACTTACAAGATGAATGTCCACTAGGAAAACTTTTACGCCCCTCCCAGACTACACTCTCATCTCCTGTGCATTCTAGATCAGGGTTAACTTCTCCATCTGGAAAGCAGCGCCAGAAAAAGTCAGGTCGTGGTCGCCCTGAAATATACAGATTCTTGTACCATTTGGAGTATATTTTTTCCAAATTATTTTAATTGTACAAGAACATAGAAAAAGAGTTTGAAAGAAAGACTAAACCCTCAACTTTTCTCATTAAAATGTGTTGCGAAATTACTCACCAACAATTAATTTTATCATATTAGTGAGTGCACCATTTAGGGAAAGCCCTAACGTCAAACTCAGGACTGCCTGACAAACATCTATTTTGTCCTTTTGCAGTAGGAATACAGCAAATATGACAGCAGCTGGCGTAATGAAAACCAGGGGCTGTAAAAATATTGATTCTTTAGCATGACATTACAAAAGAGATGTGCATATTTAGAGCTCATATGAAAAAAAAAAAAAAAATCACTTACCCATAACATAACAACAGGAACATAGCTCTCACTTCTAGGATTTTTATATAACCATAATTCATCTGGGTGTATTTTCCTTGAAAATGGCTTGGCACCTTCCAGTTCACTGGAAAACAAAGTAAAATTATTAATTATTTTTTACCCTTTCTCTTTTTGCGCAACACAAATTCTGTTCTTGCTCCACAGTTGACAGATTCTTGTATGTACACTTGTCCATTCAGTAGACTGACTATCTTCATAAATTAAAGATTACAGTTTTGACAGAAAAATACAATGAATCTCATTGGTTGCCTACATATGCCTCACGATTTTCCATCTTGAATTCCAGCCATTGAAGACTAGTGCCAACATTATCTCTCAGGAGCGACGAGCCAAGTTGTAAAACTTAACCTATCTTGACTAAAAGAAGGGTTGAATTTGTAGGACACATTCTGAGACATAGATATCATCAGTTTAGTACTGGTGAGAAGTGAATTGGTTAAAAATCGCAATGGGAGACCAAGAAATGAATTCAGTACACACATTTCAAATGGATGTGGGTCGTCATTCTTATTCAGGATTGTACACGGTAAAAGTAGTATGTACAGCTGCTTCTTATGTGCGTGCGGACACACACACACACACACACACACACACACACACACACACACACACACACTAGACAACTACTTTAAAGAGTTATAAATTACTATTACAGAGTGCCTACAGTGATGAGAATATAATAGCATGAGACACTTAACACTTTTGTCAAGTACATCCTCTTCATGATTATGTATTTTTCATTTTTCTAGTATAAACATACATATCAAAACCACCTAGCAGTTTAAATACATCTACACTCCAATTTCATAGTATGTCCAATATCCAACCAATCAACTTACAAACAAATTTAAAATCAATTGTTTGACACCAAGAACTATCAAACACCTTCATCAAGCAGCCAACTCCTAGGCATTTATAGTTTTCTACCAAAAAGGAAAACAAATCAATAATTTGATGATGTGTAGCTACTAACCACATAGATCATCATTGAGTTGCAGAGCACCACATAAAAAATGACAATAACATTCACACAATTTAAATTTGTGGCCACAGCCTTCATCAGAGACAGAACATACTACTATCACACAATTACTCAGGCACCAATCCAAACTCCACAACATCCTAGTCCATTCCTAAGACACTCCCAATCACAACCCCTTACCATAGGAATCATATCCCTGTTAAAGAGCCCATACAAGACCTGCCCAATCCACCTACCCAGCAGTTACAATCAAATTTCTGGGGATGACTGTTACATAGGCCAAAATCGGTTAAATAAAGAATAGTTTTTTGTGATTTTGATATATATACAGAACAGTAAGATCCACAGTAAGTTATAGGTACCACTTGTAATGTGTAAATAAATTAACAATGGTACATCAGGTTGGCTAAAATATAATGATGGTTTGCAACTGCCTGCAAAGATGTTCATTGAGCTGCAACAGGCACATAAAAAAGCCACCCACACACACATAATGTGAAGCTTTCGGCCACAGTCTCATTCATACAGGCACAGGCGTGTGAAGTGTGCCTTTTGATTGTATGAATGAGAGTGTGTCTCTCTCTTTCTGATGAAGGCTGTAACTGAAAGCTTCACCTTACCTATATACGAGTGTCTTTTTTAAAGCCCTGTCACAGCTCGGTGAATGTATTTTGTTGTATTGCAAACAAACCTCCTTATCAAAGATATTAAATTGAAGGAGAAGCATTGAATTAAAATTTGAGCCATGGCTGGGATTTGAGCTCGGTACCTCCTGCTTACTAAGCAAGCACTAATTCAATGCCTCTCCTTCAATTTAATACCTTTGATATATATCGAGACAAAATGTTTCTGGATAGTCATTTATTATTTGATATTAACCTTCATTATATTGCTGTAAGTTAAGTTATGTATTTACAACCACTGATTGAACTAGACCGACTTCTTTACATTTTGTATGCCATTTGTCACTGGCCTTTTTTTTTTTTTGCATAATGTAAGACCGGAAAAAACCCGTCGGCTTTGACCAATTACATCATATCTGAATCTCACAAGATACACTATGTAGATGTACCAACTAGCAAAATAAACACTATCAATGAACATAAAGATACGGAAAGATATTGTAGTACTTATATTTTGTAGGTAATAAATAATCTGTGATTGTACTCAAAAATTACATATTACCACAACAGAATGTACTGTGAACCACAGGTCTCAGCCCAAAAATTGACGCCTTCGGTGCTCAGTTGAGATAAAGGAAGCCCTCTGTGTTAACCTATACCTAACCATCAGACAGAAGATCTATAATATATGTTCTGCTTGTAAACAAACTATCGTCTTTAGCTCAGATATAATGTCATTGGCCAAAGCCGACGGGTCGTACTGTGGACTTCAATTGACCCCTTTTTCTAACTACATTATGAACTATGTAGACCGATTATCTGATTATGTGGCCATGTCTGAAACCAGTAATAAAAAATTTTAATTAATGTAACAATCACAGCCCATCAGCATTGATTTCACTCACTGTGTTATTCAAAATGGATGAATACCTCATGTTTGACTTTAATTTCATTTTGGAGTATAATACCAATGTAGCTGAGGCAGTGATTGCAGACATCAGCATATTAGTAAAGGAACTCAGTATGAAGAGCAATAGTAAGTTGCAACCAAGCACAAGGTACTCAAGTTACCTGTCCAGTAAAAGGGTTAGAAAATAAGTGAGACTAAGTAGCATTAAAGATGCCTTGCCTGGTGTGAGCTGGCAGAAAAAAATTACAGAAATAGGAGCCAGTGCCTCATTGAATGTCTTTTCCAAATCTTTAAAATGAAATTTTCTGCAGGAAAAGCAAAATAAACAAGCAAAATTATCAAAGAGAAGACATGGTAGACTATACATCAGAGCTAGAGGAATTAAACACATTACTATAATACTCAGGGGCCATATAAGGGCAGGTAGAGATCTTCCAATTAAAGGTCTGTTTCATATAAACTACTCAAGGGCTAAGAGAATCTACTGAAAGGGTGGAAGAGGCTAAAAAGAAATACAATGGCAGGTTCATAATCCATGTAAAGCAAATGTAATCTGGTTAATAAGCACAAGAAGTAGCTTACCTCTACCTTAAATTCATGTACTCCATGTAGTACAAGTATACGAAAGACACGCATACCAACCCACGACTAAATTGCCATTGTTATGTAAAGTGAAGATTAGTCAGAAACACTTCTCTTCTGTTTCCGTTTCACACACACAGTGTCGACAACTTTTAATAAAAGTAGTTTTGATCATATGTTGTCCTGATACCTTCAATCAATACTTTGTCAGGATAGTGAAAAATAGCCATACCATAAGTTAAATCTAAAAGTGAAATAAGTCAATAACAAAATTTCTATGGACACATGTTGCTATTACAACTAAAGTGAATAGAGCATATTACAACTCTATTGGTGAATAACTTTAGATAACTATGCATTCAGAATGACACATCAGAAGAGTCAAAGAAACTGGTGCAGACATGCGTATGCAGACACAGAGATGTGTAAGCACTCAGAGGACAGTGCTGCAGCCAGCCTTAGATCAGAACAGCCGCTACAGTGGCAAGTTATCATGAAATAAGTGAGTTTTAACATGGTATTACAGTCGACGTATAAGAGATGGGACACAGTATCTTCAAGGTAGTGATGAAGTGAGGATTTTTCCATATGACAATTTCATGAATGCACCATGAATATCAGGAATCCAGTAAAACATCAAATCTTGGACATTGGTGGGACCAAAAAAAGATCCTCCAAGGATGGGACCAATGACGACTGAAAAGAATCATTCAACATGACAGAAGTGCAACCCTTCCACAAGTTACTGCATATTTCAATGCTGGGCCCTCAACAAGTGTTATTGTGCAACCACTGAACAAAATATCATCAACATGGCTTTCGAAGTCGTACGCCCATTTGTGTACTCTTGATGACTGCATGACACAAAGCTTTATGCTTCGCTAGGTCCATCAACACCGAAATTGGACTGTTGATGACTGGTAACATGTTGTGTGGTCTGAAGAGTCTCATTTCCAATTGTATCAAGTGGATGTACGTGTAGAGGTACTGAAAGAAACTTGTGAATCCATAGATCCTGCATTTCAGAGTGGACTTTTCAAGCATGAGCAGTTGGAGTGTTATGGGACCCCTGATACATCTAGATATGACTCTGACATGTGACATGTACATATGCATCCTGGCTGATCACCTGCCTCCATTAATGTCCATTGTGCATTCTGGCAGACTTGGGCAATTCCAGCAGAACAATGTAACACCCCACAGTCAAGAATTGCTACAGAGTAGCTCCAGGGACACTCTTCTGAGTTGAAACATCACTGCTGGCCACCAAACTCCCCAGACATGAACATTATTGAGCATATCTGGAATGCCTTGCACCAAGCTGTTCAGAAGAGACCCCCCCCCCCCCCACCTACACTCTTATGGATTTATAGACAGCCCTGCAGGGTGCATTGTGTCAATTCCCTCCAGCACTACTTCAGACATTAGTCAAGTTCATGTCACGTTGCATTACAGTACTTCTGTGCGCTTGTGGGGATCCTACAGAATATTATTCTGTAAACTGTCTTGAGCAGTTAAACTGACAGCCAACACTCAATGGAAATATTTTAGACCTTACAGATACAAACATGCCAAACCTTATTAACAATGTCAGTGTAGAGGCAGGTATTAGTGATCATGATATTGTCATAGTGTCAATGGTGACCAAAGTTAATAAACCAATCAAGAAGGCTTGGAAAATGTTTTTGTTAGAAAGAGCCAATAAGCAATTGTCAGCATCACACTTAGAAAATGAATGGACATCATTTAGTTCCAGTACAATGGATGTAAAGGAATTGGGACTAAATTTCAATGCCTTGTAAGTAAAGGGTTAGAGAAATATGTGCCTATGTTAAGGATGGAAAAGATCCACTGTGGTATAATAAAATGTTAGAAAGCTACTGAGAAAGAAAAGGCTGTTGCACTCTCGGTTCAAAAAAGAACAAGCAAATGATGACAGGCAAAAGTGAGTAGATATTCGTGCGTCTATAAAAAGATGGATGTGCGAAGCATACAATAATTACCACATCTATACCTTAGCAAAAGATCTTTCCAAGAACCCAGAAAAATTTTGGTACTATGAAAATGCAATAAGTGGTTCAAAGGCCACTATCCAGTCACTCGATCATTCCGGGGCAGTAATAGAAGAAAGCAAACGTAAAGCTGAAATTCTAAATTTAACCTTTAAGAAATCTTTCATGCAGGAGGACCGTACAAGAGTACCATCATTTGATAAATGCACAAACTCCCAAATGGAAGACAGTAAGAGGTATTTCCAATGTAGATAGGCAGCTGAGAGGACTGAATACAAAAAACTCTCCTGCTCCGGATGGAACACCAGTTTGGTTTTACAAACAGAATTCTGCAGCATTGGCCCCTTACTTAGCTTGTATTTATCACGAATCTTTAATTCAGTGCAAAGTTCCTAGTAATTGAAAAAAGCGCAGGTGACTCCCATTTATAAGAAATGTAAAAGAACTCTACCCACATAATTACAGTCCAATATTGTTTACATCAGTTTCCTGTAGAATTGTGGAGCATATTCTCAGCTTAAATATAGTAAATTTCCTTTAGACGGATAACCTTCTTTCTATAAATCAGCTCGGGTTCAGGTTTGTGTGAAACTCAGCTTGCCCTTTCTTCACAAGCCATGGATGAAGGGCAACAGGCAGATTAGGTTTTTTATTGATTTCATTGATGCGGTGCACAGTGCAGATTGCTAACAAGCATGCGGAATAGGTTTACAGATTTGTGACTGGCTGGATGACTTGCTAAGTAACAGAACACAGTATGTTGTTCTCGACGGCAAGTGTTCATCATAGACAAGTGTACCATTAGGCATGCCCCACGGGAGTGTGATAAGAACACTATTATTTTCTATCTATATAAATGATCTGATGGACAGAGTAACTTGTAATTTGCAGCTTTTTGCTGATGATGATGTGATGTATGAGAGGATGTTGTGTTTAATTGACTGTAATAGCATACAGGATGACTTAGATAAAATTTCTAGTTGGTGTGAAAAATGGCAGCTAGCTCTAAATGTAGAAAAGTGTAAGGTGATGCACATGAGTAGGAATAACAATCCCATAATGTTCAAACACAGCATTAGTAGTGAGCTTCTAGATTCAGACGCATCATTCAAATATCTAGGCATAACACTGCAGAGTGGTATGAAATGAAACAAACATGTAATGACAGTTATGAGTAAGGCTGACAGCCAACTTCAGTTTATTGGGAGAATTTTGGGAAGATATACTTCATCTAAAGGAAAGCATGTATAAATTGTTTGTATGACCACATCTTGAGTATTGTTCAAGTGTTTGGGGCCCACTGCAGGTCAGTTTAAAGGAAGACATAGAAGCAGTTCAGAGGAGAGCAGCTAGGTTCATTACTGGTAGGTTTGACCAATACACAAGTGTCACGAAAACGCTTCAGGATCTGAAATGGTGATTACTGGTGGAAAGACTATGTTGTTTTTGAGAAATTCTGTTGAGGAAATTTAGGGGTCCGGAATTTGAAGCTGAGTGTAGAACAATCTTCCTGCATTCCTTACATTTCACGTAAAGATCTCAAAGACAAGATAAGATAAATTAGGTCTCATACAGAGGCATACAGACATTCTTTTTGGGAGTGGAATAGGAAAGGAAATCCCTAGTAGTGGTACAGGGTACCCTCCGTCACGCACCTTACAGTGGATTGGGGAGTATATAAGTAGATGTAAGCAGGTGATTCAGTTTTCTTGCCTTTTCAGTATAAATTCAGTGTGTAGTGCACTGAAACCTTATTTTCCATATGTTGATTCTACAGTTAGTTAACGCATAACCTTCTGGGGAATATGAACAGAATATACGAACAAGCCTAAAGCTACAAAAAAGGTCAGCTAAACTGCAGTCTGTTGCCCATGCACTGCAAACATTGGCAACAATACAGAATATCTATGTATACACCACAACAGTCAACCATAGGGCAGGTATAGCATGTTTTATTTATTTTACGATCTGTGCGAAACAAGTGATCATTTTAACTGAAAGTTAGGTTAGCTGTAGGTTAAACAAGAAGTTTTCTTTTAGTAGGTCTATGTGAGGGCACTTAGCACTTGCATCTCCTGTTCAGAAACACATTATTATTTTTCCATAGTCGCTCGCAGCAAAGTTGCCAACATAAGTGCCATGCTAATAACATGGGCAACAGACACTGCAGTTTTAACAGTAGGTCTGTGGTAAATTTAAGTAGATAACTCATTGGACATAATCATTCAAATACATGAGTATCTTGACTGTTTTACATGAAAAATTTTGCAAACAGTGACCCATACAATGAAACACATTGAGCAGTACCAGGAAAACAGTTCTAAACATCAACATTGGATCTACATAAGTGTTCAATACAAGCCATGATATAATGGCGGCGTGACACTCCTGCAAACATTTTATTACGATACATTCACTTTACGAGAATAATCTCAATAATTTACTGAGCAAACCAGGAGCAAGAAGAGCTTTAACTATTTACTTCACTGTTCACTATTGGCCATCATGTGTCAAGCCGACAAAATACATCAAACTATATCTGGACACAATGGTACTGATTATATGTAGGATTAAGAGGCAGTTATGATATGTTCAACAGAATACAGAATTCTGTTTTACAAAAACACAACACAGCAAAGCAAATACAGCACATTTCTACTTGTGTATCCATAATTCTATATATTTATGGTTTAAAGTGTCTGTATTGTGTACATAGGCCTATGTGTTAACAAGATCCCTACAATTCTTAACGACTAAAGAGAGATAAATAAATAAAAACAAAAAGAGGATTTGCATTGAATTTGGTTCTCCATGTAAAATAAGTAGGCTATACAGAATATAATAATACAGAGTCCAGGATGAAATTCAACAATATAATGAGGATGGGTTGCAACTCGACACAAAAACTGCTATCAAGCCACAAACATGTACGTAAAAAAAAAAAAAAATAAAAAAAAAAAATAAAAAAAAAAAAAAATCATACGAACATAGCCTTAAGAAGAACAGAACACACTTGTTCTTGTAATCACATAGGCGCAACTCACTAACACATGACATAACCATCACCTCAGGCTACTGCATTCAGAGTAAAAACGTGCGTAAAGACAGTTTCACATAATAAAAAATTTCTAATTAACTTTGGCATTACATATTGCTTCGACAAGTGAGTCTGTAATGAGTAGTCGCTGTAGATACACATCTGGTAAATAAAGCATAATGCGAGATATATTTTCAATTTTTTTCACTTTCAAGATCGTAACATGTCATTTTAACCGACAGTTTAAGCTCTTCTGGCCCTTGAAAATGGTTTAAAATCGAAACCTGTGGCATTGGACCGATGGTTAACCATAATTACATTCTCCAAAAATATTGCTTCACCAACTCATGACCAAACACATTGTTCAACCGAACCTCCACCTCTGGACACCTTACATATCAACCAGTCAGCACAATGTACAGTCCACAAAGTAATAGAAATGACAATCTCAGTAATTATTCTATTCTCTTTCTGTTTTCACATATACTTAAGAGACCAAATAATTTAGTTATGGGGCCATATCAACATCTAACATCATGATACCATAAGTTGAACCAATAGTTTACTGTTTCAATATATAGGCTCTTACTAACACCTTGTGGATTTTCCAAAAAGTGTTCAAATGTTAGTTAAGCTTAAGGGACCTCACTACGGGGTCATCAGTCCCTAAACTTACAAACTACTTATCAACTACCTACAACTAAGGATGGCACAAATATCCATGCCCAAGGGGGGATTCGAACCCCCGACCGTAGTGGCCGTGACTGAAGCGCCTCAGTCCCCTCAGCCACCGCGGCCAGTGTGGATTTTTCTTGGAGTATTTATGCACCAACAGTAATGTGAAGCTTATGTAATGCTTCTACACACTATAATTTCTGATAAACTTGTGTATATTACTACTTGCTAAAGAGAGCCTACTAGAGAAACAGGAAGTACGGTAAGTCTTGTGAGAGCTCAAGTATTGCAATGAGCATAATGTTTATCACTATGTGCTGAAAGTGAAAAATTGTTGTCATGCTTGTATAAACGATGGCTAAATTGACGTTTAAATGCAAAATGAACTGGATTATATCATTGTCATTCATAAATTAGTGCGTATATCTCGGATGAATTTATAATACGTGCAGATTTTCCACATCACTACAATAACCGATACGTTGATAGTCTATACCAAAGTGACAGGGAATTTACAGACATTATAACAAAACAAGTAAAATGTTCACAGCTGCTACTACAGATATAGAACAAACATAGTACAGTTCGCTATGCGCCTACGTAAATTTTAATATTCTTGTTTCGTGTTAAAAGAAATGAGCATCTGAGATATAGCGGGCAGAACAAGCAAACTGTTTGGTAGCCACACTCACATAAATATTAGTGCCAACACAACTCTTACGATGACTTCAACAAACAAGTTACTAGAGTTTTCGCGAGAGTCTGCCATCGCTTTCCTATCTATTTAACATATCTATCAATGAGGGTTTTCAGCGTTCAAATGTCTTTATTAAACTCCATATGACAGACAACAACACGTTATTTACATGACGCCTCAATTTAAAATACTAGGTTCGTTCAAAGAGCTGCAGGGCTGCTACCGCGCATGCGCGGTACGGAAATTCGTGTTCAAAGAGCACCCGGCACCGAATCCTGCAGCTTGCTGCAGCCTGCCGGCTGTTCAAAGAAGCTCCCGGCTGCAGCTTCCTGCAGCTTTCTGGCTGCAGGAGCTGCAGGGAAAATTTCCTCCTGCAGCTTGACTGGCGCATGCGCAGAACCGCAGATTGCTTTAGGTCTGTAGTGGGGGCAGGCAGCGCGCTCTTCAATTTTTCGAAGGTATCTCAAAAGTGTACGTCATTTCTGTGTGCTACTTTTGTGTTTCTTCTGTAATTACAAGGTAAGTACGTTATTTGTTTCTGTATATTAAATTATATAAAATTATTTTATTATAATATCGCCACTATGAGTGAAAAAGAAATCGAGTTTTTTAAAATCCATTTATTCCAGATGTCGACTCCTCGAGCGATTCGGATTTCTTATCCAGCGACGAAGATTTCGACGAAATGTTGTTATTATTGCGTCGAAATAAAAGGCAGAAGTGTGAGAATTTTTTTGAATGTGTGGTGCCGCGGTATACGGAAGAGGAATTTGCAGAACACTTTCGTGTGCGGCGGCATCTGGCCGAAGATCTGGCGGAACAGTTCAGAAATTCCAGGTTTGTTAACTATCATTGATTGATTTTTTTTTCTTTTTCATTCTTTTTTATTCACCCATAAACAATACCTACACATTGTATGGATGTTGTCAAATGTTTGTACATTATTACTTATGAATTGACGTAGATGACTATATGCAATAGTTTACAACATTTATTTACTGGAATCTAATGTTGTTTAATAGTCACAATTCTAGCCTAGTTATTTAATTTTTGTACAAAGTTTGTTACAAGGTAATACACATACACTGGCTATATACAGTAATATATCAGCTATTTACAGATACGTTTCATCTCTTGGGTGTTCAATTTTCTTACTCAGTTATTACATGTTCAAGCAAATGTAGGTACTGTCTACTGTTACTTTAAATATTAATCTACTGTGCAATAAAAGTTCTTTAACACATATAGAGTAGCCGTTGATTTAATGTGTGGTGATCTTTTACATCTTTTTTTCCTTTTCTTGTTGTAGCTTCTTGTGCAATTTTATGTCAATGTACATTAGGCTATGATGTGTTTTTTGCCTTATTCAATCTAGTAAGATGTAGACAGTGTCTAGATCTAGTTTTGTGGTCATGTACTGTGCTGTTTATAGCATACAAATGTTTTTTTTTTTCATATATGTATTATGTTTATATTCACTTGGTACTGTCAGAATTCCTAGCTTTTTGAATAATTCTTTACATTGTGATTTGTACCTGCTATTTGTTATTGGAATGATACTCCCATTGCATCTTATCCTCGTATTTTTATGGTTTGCTTCTAGGTTTTATAACCATCAGTCTTGTGGAAGTAGGAAAATACTCCCATTGCAGCACATCCTGATATTTTTATGGTTTGCTGGACACGAAGCAGCATGTTTCCGTGATGTAGCTGACAGATTCGATATCGCAGTCGGGTCATTGTACAATGTTATTAAAAGAGTGACAAGATTTCTTAGTAGCCTTAGCGTGGATGTGGTAATGTTGTAATTTAGTTTTTCATTTCTTCTTTGATGCAGTTGTACATATAGGCTTACATTATGTATATAGTACCTACACTAGTAGCAAAGAGATTTATTACACTAAGGGCAATGTGAATTAGAATTTTACATGGTTAAAACAGGTTAAATGGCCATCTGCAGAGGAAAGAGAGGAGATAGAGTTGCATTTCCGAAGTAAAGGAATGCCCGGTGCAATTGGTGCAATAGATGGGACACACATCAGGATAGATAAACCAAAAGAAGATGCCGATTCTTATGTTAATCGGAAGCATTTTTATTCACTTCATCTGCAGGTCCTGTTTCCTTTTCATTATTACTTGTATTATATTTTTTCATTAATTTGTTATATGTGTATGTACAATCTTGTTCAGTGTTCTAATATTAGTATATATGATGCTGCCATATCATATGATAAATAAATAACTTTACAGGTGGTACCTGATCACAAGAAACGTATCAGAAGCCTTTGTGCTGGATATCCAGGCTCAGTCCATGATAGTAGGGTTTTCAGATCAAGTACCCTCTCACAGACTCTGGAAGAAAAGTGCCGAGGATGTTACATCATGGGAGACAGTGCGTATCCCTGTCTCAGGAATTTATTGACGCCATATAGAAATACAGGTCACCTAACACGGCGAGAGGTTAAATTTAACTCAGTGCTGTCCAGAAATAGGTAATTATAACAGTAATGTTTTATTCAATATCCATTGGTGCATTGCAGAAGCTTAAAAATTACTGATGGTTGCAGTTATTTGTATAGTTCACACTGATACATGCTTCTGAATTGCTTATTGATTTACATATAGTACATCACAATAAGTGGTTTACTATGATAATGAACATAAATTCCAACACATTTCTTATTCGGCATGTAAGCATGTTACTATATTTTAATATGTAAAGTGAGTTTCATTGTAAGAAGAGCCATGACTGCATTAGGTAGTTCATTTGCTAATTTTTATTCCTGCATACTTTGGCTATTTTTCATAGAGGGCTGGTGCTATAAATTTTTCCTTTATTTGTGGAAATCCAAATAAGTATTTGGGTGCAGTGTTTTCACAAGCTGTATAGCTTTCAGAATGTTCTTGTTTACAATACTCAGCACCTCCTTCTTGGAAACAGGTTGAGGCAAGATGGGTCTATTTTGCTTCTCAGATTATTCTTAGCCTTTTCATGAAAAGTGAGTAGCTTATATAGTTCAGTAGTGGTTGTTGCTCCCCAACCATGGTTCAGGTGTATCTATCGTTGTACTGGTGCTTTTTCACCTGGTAAGTTAAACCAATAGATTGTTAAATGTATAAAATTTAAACAAAACTTCCTTTTAACCCCTCATTTATTATGAACAGTGTCATCATTCAAAGTACTCCCTAACACATTACACTACTTCTTAGTTTTAGGTGTGTGGTAGAGCACTGTTTTGGGCTATTGAAACAACGGTTCAGGCAACTGTACCATTTAAAATTAAGGGACATTTCTGACATGGTACATTTCATCAGAGCATGTTGTGTTCTACATAACCTGGCCATAGAAGACAACCTGGTATTTGACGGAGGTATATGTATAAATATTTCTAAAACTAGCATGTCACATATTTTGTTCCGCCAAAAATGCTTGGAGATAAGTCTTGCTTGAAAATCTCTTGTGGTGTGTAATTAAGTTGGTATCTTTTCAACAAAAGGTGAACATCAGCCTGCTCCAGAGGATGAAGAAGTAGTAGAAGCACAAGATATGGACAACAGAACAGGGGTGGATATGAGGAACGTGATTGCAGCACAGCTGCGAATATAACTGCTTGCACGATGTGTCTCTCCACCTGTTAAATATGTTGTAAAAATATAGGTGTAACTTCTGTGACAACAATTACCATCTGATTTGGTAATATTGGTTCACTAGTCTATCTTAGATTAGGTGACTATGCTGGCAACTATTTGCTTTGGTATGAGTACCTTGTTACCTATTCAATGGGGTATATTTAACACATTTGTTTCAGTGATGTTTCTTAAATTATGTGCTGTACATGGTTTATAATTTTTATGTGTAACATGGTTCATAGGCCTACTGGGGATACTCGCCATGTAAAAAAAAAGAGTAACGCATGAAGCTTGGTACCTCTATGGTGATGTGGAAACCCAAGCAGTGTCAATAAAGAAAATTACTCACTGTGTACTTTTATTTTGTTTGTTGTATTCCTTCACCCTTTCCTTGTGCACTGTGAAAATGTTGGCAACACCTCTGCTAATATGGCAGCCAGTTGGTAGCCAGAAAGTATGAACTTTTATGAACTGGTTGTGGAAACTGGCTCAAGTGCAACGTAGCCCGTGATGAAGGTAAGATTGGGAACAGTTTGTCAGTTTGTGGATGCAATGAGTGTGAAAACAACACAATTGGCTGTGGCGAAGCATGTAATGTTGAAACCCACTATTTGAAAAAAACTACTATTAGCTAAATAGATGTTATTTTATGGTTTTTAAATTGCTGGAGATTACTTGAATAACCAAGATGTTATCAGTAGATTATTTATTTTCAAACTACTGATAACATCTTTTGATTATTCAAGCAATCTCCAGTAATTTAAAAATCATTTTGAAAATTTACAATTAAGATTGCATACCTCTACCAAGACTGTCAGTCAACTTACAAGCTGTACTTTATCTCCATGAAGCAGTATTACAATTGTAAAACTCCAATCCTTACAAACACAACTGTCACATTTTCAGCATTATTTAACTTTTGTTACTGTTGCGGTTTTAAATATTTGTAGTGCAATACGCTTAATAAGGTACAGTAGGCTAATTTGACGTGAAGCTTGCATGCCCAACAAACAGAATTAAACAATGCATATCCATGTTGGAATGTCAATACTATGAGGATAGATAATGAAGTTGTGCATGTGCAATTGAATTAACGAACGTGTCGTTCACAGAATATGTAACTGCATGGTTGAGCTGCAATGTATGTAAAAACCTCTTGCTGGTAACTCTTAAGTGAAATCTCTACACCCTTGGGGATGAATGGCAACCTATTGATCTATCTTGACAAACCTGATGACCTGTTAACGTACTTCTGCATAGCAATCTGGGAGGAATAAGTTGTCGTTTGAGGTGATTTCATGCTCTGAAGTTGTTACAAAAAAAAAAAAAAAAAAAAAAAAAAAAGTATATATATATACAGGTTACACATAAACAAAGGAAGGTATAAATTGGAATGTTAATATAAATAATGCAAGGGTAGTAGGTGACTTACCATACAGAGGATGGGATCTATCTTCGTAACATATTGTACAGCCCTGCACCATCCTGACCTTATAACATAGGTCCCATATCCTACAACTTTGTTACCAACTATCTTTTTATTCATATTGTTAACATGTTTAAAATATGAGTTGTGATAATTTAACCAGCACTATGTTACTTGAAAATAATGTGGCTCCAGTTATGAATTTTACAATGTGTAATTTGCCTCTGCATTTCCACCCTTCTTTTGGTCTACTGTTGTGCTTGGCACTTTTAACAAGTTGCTGATAAGTGAAATTACTTTTGTCTCTGAAAGAGGGAAATAATTTCTCCAGTTACAGTATAAATGAGGTTAATGACAGGTATTAAACACTTACAACATTCATAAGACAAATGAGTATCCTCATTCACTCTTTCAAGTATTGTGTATGCAATATTTGTATAAATTGTTGTCCTTAAAACATATGAACCCACTAACAAGCTTTTAACCATACTGATAACTTGTTAAATTCCTGATACTACACTTTACTTTAGTAATCAGTGAAAAGTAAAACAAGAAGTCACAGTATTACTCAATAAAATTTCCCTTGGTTATAAATAATCCAGCAAATTCAAACTGAAAAATCCATACACAAAAATGAGGTAAATTAGGATAGTGGTGTGTGAAAGGAAGTTGCAATAACACACAACTTCATATGCATTTTGTCACTTTATTATTATGAATTTAGAAATAATGTACATATACAATAAATAAAATATTAAAATAGTAATTAAGAACAAAAATTTACAGATGTTGTGCAGGAATTATCATGTTATACAATTTTCCCAAGAGATACAACGGAACCTGCTGTATCCACACAGAAACCATTGTGGTGTAGGAACGCCACATTGGCATTAATTGACTTTTACAAAAACAACAACGAGCAGCTCAGACAGAAGCAGCAATTGTGGGATGCCATTGCAGTGTACTTAAAGACCCATGTGGTGAAATCCTTCTCAGCATCTCAAAATGAGAATTGATTTGGGATGTCTAAATGGGCTTACAAAAATGTGAAAGATAATAATAAGAAGTCCAGTAGAGGATGGAAGGAATTTGAATTTTATAAGGAGATGGACAAATCACTGATTACGAGTAGGCCTATAGCCCCTGTCCACAAATAATTTTACGTTGTTGTTGAGTTCCTCCAGCAATTCGAGCTCCTCTGCTCGTTGAGCCCTAACCAGGCGGAATTCCTGGAGGAACTCTTTCATAACAGTGGACAGGGACTCTGTAGCTGCAGCCTGCAACTTAACCGATTCGGTTAAGTCTTTCAACAGACTCAGCTGTTCTTTTGAATGGGAGTCTCTCTTGGTGTGGCGCTCTTCTGCCATCTTCAGCCTGGCCTTCTGGTACTCCGACCTCTGCTCCACTATTTTCTCCAATTGTACCCTGCCCCGCATTCTTGCCTTCTTGCTTGGGGGCGGAGTGGATGATGTCCCAGAGGTCTACAAAAGTCACATGCATAAAAATAAATAAAATTTCTCAACTTGCAACAAAGATGATAATTTCTATCAAAACTCAAAACAGTGTTAAGTAATTTTTACTTGGCAATTCTGACTTCACATAACAATAATGCAGTTAACTGGCAATGCATGCTTAACAACACACTGTAGCCATATTTTCAATTAAGTAATACACAACACATTCATACACATTTTATTTCCTGACCATGGAATTATTAAATTAACTAAGCAAATGTGATGGATCCTGTAATTGAGACTGGGACAGAGTGTGCAATTCCTTATACAGAAAGTAAATGCAAGGTTCATGTAACTTCAGCAATGTGATGAGTTCATGCATTTCCTACTCTATTTTTTCAAGATAGCTGCTTACCACACTTTTGTACAGCACTGCATCTGACATAACCATGATAGTTGCATATTGTCTGTGAAATAAATGTTTTACTGTTCAGGCAAGTCAAAGGCAGTAAGCATGATTGTTAGAGGCCCAGAAATGAAATATAAGTACTACAATTTATTATACATCTGTCAGTATGGTATGTAATAATATTTGCAGATGGGACTGGTCAAATCTAGCCTTTGACAATGACACCATATCTGAAGAACATGTAATAACATTTTATAATAAAAACTGGTCCATTTAGATTCACAAATCCACCTACTGAGCCCCATGTTTTAATAAAAAAATACTAATCATTTGTAATTTTCAATGGAAATTAAATTGTGGTTAAAATTTTAAATGTCACCTATGGCACTATTTGTCAAAGTGAAAGGGAGGTATCTGAAATTTCAGTTAATCCTTTGGGGCACATTTATGCAAACAGTGTAGCATATTTTTACATTACTGCAGATAAATTAGCTCCAATAAAATATTAAATACATTTAGTGATTTCTGTGCTCATTGTGCCCCAGTTTAGCTCAATGCACTGTACTTTTGATGATTCACTTTAAAATTTCTGGAAGGTGGAACCATGTTGCATTATGTCCAATAGTGCCAAGACAAATGATTTCATATATTTCCAATGCACTTCCAAAGAATCCCAACACTGTCAATTAGACCATTGTGAAAAATTCACTTCTCTGCAATGCACTTTTACTTCAATACTCTCTCTCTCTCTCTCTCTCTCTCTCTCTCACACACACACACACACACACACACACACACACACAAAAAACGAACCCTAAGCTTAAGCTTGGTGTTATGATGTGCAAAGAACACGCCATCACCAACATGCATACTATCCAAACAAAGGAGAGGAAGTAATTACATATACAGAGTGTATCTAAAATGAATGTAGAAAATGAAATGGCTCTTACAGCGGAATGTATACATTTTTTAATGTATATAAGGAACCTGTATCTGAAAAGTTATCAAATGAGCATTTTTTAAATCAATGAAGCTATTCTACTGAAATCTTATTTCTATACTTCTACTGACCAAGTGCTCATAACTTCAGGAATGCACTGTTCATTATAAGTTTTTGGTTGTGTTGGTGCCCAGTACCTTCTCACAAAATATGCAAGCAAAGAGCTTTCACTAGAAGAGTTTAGTTGCACAGTTTCAAAAATAAAGTGTTCATAGCATCAATGTACAACATTTCTGGACATGGGTTCCTCATCAAATTTTATATACTCCCTCCACTCTATGAGCCTCATTTTCTACATTCATTACAGATAAAACGTGTGTATATACATCTAATACATAAACATGGGATAAAACACAGACACTTTAAAAGAAAGTAATGTGTGTGGATTGAAACAGGAAATCTATGCACCTTAGAGGTATGGAAACTCTGCAATCTCAGTTGCTTGGGAACTGCAGTAGGCCCATAGTATATTACATGCATGCATGTTCAAAAGCTGAAAGCCACAGTAAGTACCAGTGCAAAATCTCTCAGCAAGAACTTCCACAAACTAATCACACCGCATGCACAAAAAAAAAATAAATAAATAAATAAATAAATAAATAAAATAAAAATAAACTAACCTTTGTCAGATTCGAAGCAAACCTTGGAGAGGTACTTTTTTTTAATAACCAGTGTTCACAAATACCTTTGAGAAAAAAATCAACACATTAGTTTTAAACATCTTCCATGACATGAAAATGTGTAACATTCGATCAGTACAAAATTAAATTGCGTTTATGAAATCACAGTGCCTCTCGATGAAATTCGTACATTAACATTGAAAACGTTCCCAAAACAATTCATCAGACTGGTATATTATTAACACTGTTTGCCAGCAGGAAAATTTTTTCACTAGGTATGCTCTCAGATTTTCAGTACACCGACTATTAAACCAGATTGGACATTTCAAAATAACTTACCGAAATACCAGAAGGCCCAGCGTGCTCTGTAGGCCTCTCGTCGTTAGCGGCAGTTGACGGACACGCTAACTCTATGTCCGGCACCTGATCTAAGCAGATTAAATGAAGAAATAATATATTAATTTTGTTATATAAGTAAACAATGCAATTTCTTTAATATTAACTTGGCACCTTTAACATGGTTTGGATAACATACCTTCATCCTCTAAAACTAACACCGGATGAATGCTATGGTTTTTTTCCAGCAAGTCATCCATCTCCTTATAAAATTCGAAATCCCTTCGTCCTCTGCCAGACTTCTTATTATTATCTTTCACATTTTTGTAAGCCCTTTTCAGCGTCCCAAATCTATTTTCACATTGGGCTGCTGAGAATGATTTCCCCACATAGGTCTTTATGTGCGCTGCCATAGCGTCCCACAATACCTGCTTCCGTCTGAGCTTCTCGTTATTGTTTTTGTAAAAGTCTATTAATGCCAATGTGGCGTTCCTACACCACAATGGTTCCTGTGTGGGTACAGCAGGTTCCGTAGTAACTCTAGGAAAAATCACATATCGTGATAATTCCTGCACGACATCTGCAAATAAAGGCAGACTTAACATCGAAATTTTCAGACTATTACTTAGCAAACAAAATTCCATACTACACAAACATTTCAATTACTTAAAGTACGGTATTACTTAAAGTACGGTATCTTACCTTCCGTATGTCCTTCATCAGAAATATATAAGACACGCTCGTGCGCCATGTTTGAATGTACCGCCACTATGACTCGTCACCAAACTGCAGGAAAAACAACGTCCCGTGTTCAAAGAGACCCGGCAGCAGGCAGTATGCATGACGTCATCGGTACCGCGCATGCGCGGTAGCGCCTGCTTCCCTGCTGCAGGAAGCTGCAGCCCTGCAGCTCTTTGAACGAACCCACTGTCACAACAACACCAGAGACATTACAAACGCCAAGAGAAGAAACAAAAACATATCATTTCGTATGTAAACACGTCTTGATGAACATCATGGTGTATTTGGTAAACAACTTTTTTTAGAGTATGCTTTAAAATTATTTAATAAATAGGAAGTTTTTGTAATGCTCGAAAATTACAAAATGTTCAAATGTTTGTGAGCTTATGGGACTTAACTACGGGTTCATCAGTCCCTAAACTTATAAACTACTTATGAACTAGGTAATACTGCCGGCCGCGGTGGCCGAGGGGACTGAGGCGCTCCAGTCATAGTCTGCATGGCCACTACGGTCGGGGGCTCGAATCCCCCCTCGGGCATGGATATTTGTGCCATCCTTAGTATTAGCTAGTTCATAAGTAGTTTGTAAGTTTAGGGACTGATGACCCCGTAGTTAAAGGCCAACTCACACTGTCCGTCACGTCACGTCACGTCAACGTCCGTCAAAACATTCCGGAATGTATTTCTAATGGCGGCATTCACACTGTCCGTCACCGGACCGTCACGTCACGTCAAGCTTTCTCGAGAAGAATGTTTTGACGGAACGGCCGTCTGCTAACATCGGGAGTTAACCTATTTTCGTCACCTAAATTACATGTTTCAGTCGACGATTTCACTGTTTATACGCAAATGTGTCTTATTCATCTTTATTCTGTTGTTATACTTAGTTTTAGGGGTAAGTCTCAAATGGTTCATGACGACTTAAATATTTCTGTCAATTGAGTGTCCCCCTAAAATCGAGGTCGGATATCTGAAATCAAAAAATGGTTTATGTTGCGTAAAATTGTAACAGAAAAGACTGATGCAAACTGTTTATTTGAATAAGATTGTAATTTGATTACGCATTTTTCATTAAATAAAATATTAAATGAAAAAGTCAGTTCTAATGAAAGACAAAAATTCAGTTGTTTATGACGGTATTAACGATGCCAACGGCCAAATCGTAATGGATAAAGTAAACAGGCACTATTTATGCTCTTATAAGTATTGTTTGATGTTTTCATATGTTTATTTTTTCGCTTGAAAATAGATGTCGATGTTTCGAAATGTTGTTTCAGTTCCCAGTAAGTTAGTAAAAAACATACACTGTAAAGTTTTCTTTGGCCGTCAAAATCATTTAGCATTGTTGTCCCCTCATTTATAGAATTAAACTATGACTTTCTACATAACAGATCGCCACTCATAACCTCACTTTCAACATTGCATATTGAGATGGGCGAAATGACGTGACGGATACGGACGGACGTGTGAATACAACTTGACGTGACGGTGTCGTGACGTGACGTTGACGTGACGGACAGTGTGAATTGGCCTTTTTAGTCCCATAAGCTATACAAACATTTTGAGCTAATACTAAGGACGGCACAAATATCCATTCCCGAGGGGGGATTCGAATCCCCGACCGTAGTGGCCGTGCAGACTGCGACTGGCGCGAAGCAGTCACCTCAGCCACCACGGCCAGCTCGAAAATTACATTTTGGCTCCTTATTTAAATTCCCTGGGTTTGAGAAAAAAATGTATATACACCACTTAACATTTCTGCATGAGGGCTTTCAGTTAAGCATTTGCTCAAAACGTTTCCACAGTAAACATTTTATAAAATTATTATTTAATGACAATATTCAATTTACTATATCTCAAAAACTATTAATGTGAGTGGAGGCGCATTTATATGAGCGCATCCAGCTGTTTTTTAGTTTCAAACTGAGTCTACCTATCCTACGTACTATACTGGAGTAAGCTATTCCTAATTTTTAAATAGGTTGTGAGCTATTGTTTTGACCGATAACTGGTCCTATCCAGTGGCCGCCACTAACACAGTTAGAGCAGTATTTCAAGTCACGTTATCGTGAAGCCTAAGCGATACTCATCAGAGGTGCCGCCATCTGTCGCCTAGAACAAGCGATGCATCGTTTGGAATTGACTTGTGTAATGTGTGGTTTATGAGCAGGCGCTCGACCATGAAATCCAAGTTTTCTCACCTTCTGTCTGTCATAGTACTTGGATTGGATCCTGATGCAATTTGGAATTCCTATGTGACAGTCTGGATACATGGGTGCCTGTTACACTGTACAACCCCTCTTCAACTGTTGGTGGTCTCTGTCAGTGGATGTGGTCAGGATGTACACTTTTGTGCTGTATATGTACCTTCAGTTTCTACTTCACTATCACATCAAAAACAGTAGAGCTAGGGATGGTTAGGAGTGTGGAAATTTAGTGTGCAGACTTCTGAGACAAATGACACCCAATCACCTGACCACATTGATCGCGGAGCGTCCCATTCCGCTCCCTCACTATGTCTAATGACTACTGAGGTCTTTGATGTGGAGTACCTGGCAGTAGGTAGCAGCACCTAATATGAAAAAAAAACATATGTTTTTGGGGGGAATCACACAGTGTATATGCTTCTTCTTCTTCATCTTTGTGATCATCTTTGAACGCCAGATGGACCATGATCCTCGAATGTCCACAATTGGAAGTATCGAACTCTTGGTATCTCTTGAAACTGTAGAATACTCGTCTTCTACTGGTAAAGTATCGTTGCAGTTCTTCTGGGGGCTACATGTTATCAAATGAGTCGAAGAATAATACAGAATTTATATTCTTTTTGTTAACATATGCTACCCAGCGAGTTCCAGGTCCTCCAGCAACATCTAAATTCCCTGTTCTGCATGGTCTTCAGTAATATATTATGCGTGAACACAACTCTGAATCTTGGAATGTTGAATTTCACTTTAGTAAAATTTAGTATCTCTGTATTCGTATGAGGCATAACATCTAGCCAGCTCTTTTTATCTATTTATAAAGAGACATAATCCTTTCTTGTATGGTTTCAGTTACAAGCCTATTCCTATGGCTGCTGCTTCCATCATATAGTAATGTCTTCGCATGCCTGTCCGGCCAGAGAACCCACCACCCAATGTCCTGCGAATTCTGAAGTGAGGAAAGCAATAAATACTCCAGATGTCTTTGATATTTGTAAAGTTGGAGTGTTTTAACGCCATTGCCTTTTTCCTTTCCAATATCCAGAGCGCCTTTATCCGCATATACTGCAGTCAACATACAGTTCTTCTTACATTAATTCTCCTCCTTCTTATTTTGCTTTAATGTAAGATGTACAGAATGCATAACTGGGCAGAAACTTAAAGCAAACTTAAATTTAGCATACATGGTTTCATCACCTGCAAATGCTGTAAATCACCAAGGCCAATATCCCTCCTCGTGTGTATCACTTTCGCTTTATTGGCTAAAACGCGTTCTGCAGTGTGACGATCTTTATTAGATGCGTAGGTGATGTCATGCTCCTTGCACACCTAGTCAAACAGAAGTTTGAAGTTTTGTTCCAGGTCTACAGTTGTTAAATCCAGGAATATGAAGCTCGATCGTTAGTTTAGTTTGTTTATACCGCATTATAACATGCGGTAAGGGTTGTAACAGTCTTTCCACAACGCAGGATACACCCAGATCCATACCAAATAAGTTTGAGATTGTAGCGTGTTGTACATAAACAGCATAATCATTTACTTTGAGACTTAGAGCAGCATTGTGGTTGTCGTTGTTAAGTTCGCCTTTAGAGCACCCCATTGAATGTCATGAGGCAAACGGGGCTCATCATACTCTACAGTAATTTGATTATTGATGTACACTTTTGCACGACACTGTTCAATCTGGGGGTGTTCATCAAAGTGCAATTTAACGCCTATTGTGACCTTCTCCAATTATAGGCCAATTCACACTGTCCGTCACGTCACGTCACCGTCCGTCAGAACATTCCGGAATGTATTTCCAATGGCGGCGTTCACACTGTCCATCCTCGGACCGTCATGTCACGTCAACATCACGTCAAGTTTTCTCGAGAAGAATGTTTTGACGGAACGACTGTCTGCTAACATCGGAAGTTAACCTATTTTCGTCACGCGAATTACATGTTGCAGTCGATGATTGCCACCATATTAAGTGAGTTAGGAAATCCGATTCAGGCTATGCCATGTAAACACGACAGCGAAAAACGGTTTAAGAAAATCGGTTTTCGTCTTCCGGAAGATGTGTTGCATGTAAACACAGTGACTTTGAACCACATGCAGTTAAATAGTATGTGGTTGAAAATAACAGTATGGATGCAATGGGCGCATGTATCTTCTCATTGACAACATCTTCTCCTCCTGGCAGTACACTCGAACTTCGTTGAGATGACTCGTATGTAGGCGGCCATTTCTGTGTGCCATTGTGCTGCTGTGATCGAGGACTGTTGCTGTCGTTAGATTTCAGTGAGTCAGAGAGAAGCACTGACAGTAGCAGCCCACAGTCTTGATCCATCATGCTGACTAGGTGCACAAGAGGGTCTCAAGTGAAGGATACTGTTTCAGATCCACAGGTTGCTGACTCTGCAGGTTCTGGGAGGCATTTGCATTTACAGGTCCTAAGGACATGGCTGAATCTGTTGAAGAAGAAGAATATTCGATATCGCAACTTACATGATTATAACTGAGAATAGACCATTACAGTCAATTAGCAGTAGTAGTAGCACTATGGGATACTTTTTCGTTTCTGCCCTCTCTTCTGCCCCTGATGCTGCGACCTGCTGAAGAGTTTTCGCTGCATCCATTCTAGGCTCCTCTGGAAGTACTTGGAAGTGACGTCTATGTGACGTATAGAATGCGAGCAGCACACTTACCCACTGCTGTCGAGTTTTGTGGTCGAATTGAGGTATGGCCAAAGAAGTAAACACTAAACACTAAAAAGTCTATAGACCTACAGACAGTGGATTGAATTAAGAAATAAATTTTATCTGCTGCTAACGAAGACTGCTTTTTTGTGCTGGCTACATTTCACAATGTTTTCTGGTAATTTATTCACACTGTTAAGTGTTTTTTGTGTTTTATACTATTTGTTCATGATGTTTTCGATGTGTGAGTTGCTACATTGTTTTTTTACACTTTGAGTGCTGCACCTGAGCGTCCGGCTGGCCAAGTCAGGCCTGACATTATGGCCTCCTAATCCGTCTACCTGCGCTGGCTGCCATCTTCGCGAACTTTTGTTTGTACCTGAGCTGTCCGCTCGGCTGTCTTTGCCCTGGTCTGAGTATTTCTGGAACTATGGAGGCTGTGGCAGTCTTGCAGCCAGTGTGCACGCTGATGTTATAAATAAGTGCAGTGTGTCTGGATACTTATTCCATAGCTTTGAATCGAGAAATTATTGCTCGACAGACATAATGCATACTGAAAATACTTACGCCACTAACATGTGACTCCATGTCAGATAAAAAGGATAAAAATGCGGTATTTTCAACCTTATCTTGCAAAGTGCTAGGATCTAGAAAAGTTTCCAAAATGGGCTGATTAGAAAGCCCATCATTTTAGCAAAAAGGAGTATTTGGTCATCCAACGCAGGCTAACAATGACAGATCATTTGAATCAAAGTTGAACATGTAAATCACAGCATGAAAAAAGTGCAAACTTCGGATTCTTATATCTTCTAATGCAAATGCTTGCTGAACATGAAACTTAATATTTAATAGTTTGGAAATCCAGGGATATGGAAGAAAAAATTTCTGCCATCTACCATTTTCCAACAGCGCTAAAAATTTCCGTAGACATGGAGTTTTTTGTGAGAAGGTGAAAACATTGTAGGTTATGTTTCACACAAGTTTTACAAATACCGTTTCTAGTAAATTTTGGACTTCAACTTCTGTGTTGTGCCTGTGTCTATAATGAAATCAAAGACGTAGCTAGTTTTACAGTCACACAATATTGTCTAAATTCCAAATCTACTTCATTTTGAAGGAATGAACTGTCTAAAAGATAAGCGATCTTTGGACAATAATAGGTTTTTATCGACACAGAATTTTTTGTATGGATTAAATGCACTGTGGAAAGCCACATGGGCTATATCAATTACTTTCCTGATTTTAAACAAACTGTCATCTCCACAACTTGCCGAGTTGTCACTAAAAACTAACATCGCAAAAGTAACATAAAATGGTTACAGGGCATAACTTCACCAAAAATAGGCATACAAGGAAGTACATCTCTGGACCAATATTCCATTATTCTGAACTTCTTAACACTTGGCATGAGAAGCCAAATACCAATGAAGCTATAGAGTTCCTCAGAAACGGTATCTTTCCAGCTGGCTAGTTGAGAACGAATTGATTCTGATGTATTTGCCATGGTGAATGTATAAAATTGGTTCAAGTGCTATAAATTTCAACAGATCTTCTGATAGAAATAGCATGAAAAAGGGGAGAACACTTGAATCAGGTGCTAGTCAGCAAGTATGTCCTGAAGATGAGTCATCAAATGCATTTAGTGCTGGACTGAAATCACGTTTTTGCCCAACAAATTTCTCTTTATCACTATGGCATGGCCTTTTATGGATCGATTCGTCATCACTTTCAGGATCTGAAGAACTGTCTGGTGAGCTCTACTATGTGAAGTACGTGAAGGTGTATTCCAATGAACTTCTTCTGATGAATCGTCATCGTCACTACATTCATTGAAGATACCAGATACCGCCAGTCGCTGCTTGTCAGAATCTCCAGTATCTCTTCGCTAATGCAAAGATGCTAATGTGTCATTTGTCGGTGGAACTCCAAAGGGATAGCACTCTAAAACTCCTGACATAACCTCAGAAAGCTAAACAAAACCACAGAAGCAGAATGCAGTAGTGCAGAAGATCACTTGAACCATTTAGCATGAATATCGAACAGTAACTGCAAAATCCATAGCAGAATGTGTAACATTTCTAATATGTTGCGCATGCTTTACAAATCCATTGCAAACATTACAGACACAACTTTTTAGGAACCTTAAGTAAACGTTTACCGCCGGTCATGTAATACGTAATATTCAGTTTTGATACTTTTGTAAATAACAATTACAACAATCAGGAATACATTACACATAGTTACGGAATATGCTGTTCCCATAAATTCATGTAGCAATATAAATGTAACAGCATTATTACATATTTACCTGGTGTTTAAATAAATTAGGGCAGACCATGTTTCATACATCACTGGATCCTAAAAATATACATATTACGGTTTTGTCACTCATGTCAACTATCTGTCTGATACTAAGAAATTATATCCAAAATTAACAAAATTACTATGACATTAAAAAAATCTGTATTTATAAAAAAATTAAACTACAAATTGAAATCCACTAAAATTAAAAGTCTAAATAATAGTACACCTAAACAGTATTGTCAAAACATATATGTGTGCACTTCAAAATCACCAATAAAGTTAATAAATGGAGTACATTTAACTTGAGTCAAAACACAACTTCCAGTTTGCATATTACGTTAAATACAAATTTCATGAAACATGTACTCACATAGAGCTTAAGAGTTAAAACCCACATGTAATATTTTAATTTTTATATGTTGGCATACTTAAAGTAAAAAATTGTGTTTAATTATAAACTGCAAAACATTGTCATTAATCTTATTATGCAGTTTCTCTGCCAGTGTTTGGGTGGAAGCCATGTTATTTAACTTTGTACTGGGTTGTGAAGCTGTGAGCAACTCTGTAATCTGCTGCTGGATTTTATGTATTTGAAATGTTTTCATAAATGTTTCATGAAGTACTTCTGATTTTCTACTGTGGTCCTGCAACACACATTGTACTATCCTTTTCCAAGTCACCTTCTGCAACTGCAGGAAGTGCCACTGATAAGACTCAGCAGGCAGTGCAAGCCAGAAATCAAGTACTTCCTGCCTGCCTCCATAAGAATAACACAGGAGGAAGTAGATAAGACTTGAGTTTACAGCGGCTCGGTCCAAGTAAATTATTATAAGACACTCTCAACCAGCATTGAAGTCTCCAAAAACACAAAATGAGATAAGTACACCACTTAATAGATCTCCTTAAGAGCATCCTAAATATACTTATAACCATACATCTTAAAGCAACATAAGCACCTTAAATCGACAAAACAATACTCAACGTCAATATTAACTTACAATATACCTAAAGGCTCTACATGATTGTAAAGCAGCAGGCTCCTAGTAAAATCTATGCAGGCCGCTCCACAAAGTGCGCCTCCTTTAACGACAGTTAGGTTATATTGAACATAGAGTAGTATACTAAACATATCACAGATAACATATCGAAGATATATATGCAATGCATAAAGAGATTCAAGCTCTCTGTCTTTGATAGACAGCTTGTTTAAGTTCTTTGGTGAGGCAACAGCTTGTAGCGTAGAGCTACGCAACTGCATTGCCGTGTTTTGCTGTGCAAAAGGAAGTGTCTTTACGATTTTCTTAGTGATGTAGCCACCTCTGTTGCACTCTGGGATGTTCTCTGGGATGCTCTCTGGGTATTCTCTGCTCTCTCACGACAGCAAAAAAGACACCTTCATTGGGTCATGGGTATTGATCCACCAGCAAAACACAGACATAACTATGGGGGGAGCCACTCCTGTGTGGGGGAGGCTTGACTTCGAAGGCAACTAAACACAGCAGTTATACTGAAAGCTCGTTTATTCCGAACTCAACATACACGCAGCACTGACTGCCTCTCAGGCAGAGTGCTCTGCTATTTATACACAGACAGAATTTACCAGAAATTAGAAGAACAGTTAACATAAGAAACAAGTAGAATTTACAAGTGAACATAAGAAAGATGTAGAACCTTCTGGAATTGTAAATTACAAAGACATAAATTTTTGCCAGTGGGCGGGATTGAACCGGCGACCTTCTGCTCCGCAGTCCGTGACGCTATCCCCTGCGCCACACCGGCAGTTGGTGTTCGTGGTCTCTCACGGCATTGCTCCCTCTTCTGGAGAAACAGCGACCTGCTGTTATGATCCCTGTGGAGCCAGCTGCAATTTCCTGGATCTTGACCATGTCATGGGTCCTCTGTATGACAGTTCAAGAGAATCCTTCCCTTCTCCGCGATTATCGACGACAGACGTTCCTGTCGTGGCTTCATCAGGAACATTACCGTCCCTAAAGTCCTTGAACAAGAAGCCATTGTCGTCTACCTGCTCTTCAGGATCGTAGTAAGGCTTCATGCGCAGGACGTGAACAATGTCTCTTCGTTTTTGACGTTTTGACGACGGCTCATAATCCTCAACTTCGTATGTGACGTCTGACAGGCAGCGTATGACACGATATCGCTTCAATAACTTTTCTGACAGTCCAACCTTCCGTACAGGGGTAAAAATCCATACCAGATCTCCTGGGCTGTACACAACAGGTCGGTGCTTGTCGTTATACCGCTGACGGTCCTTCTCCTGGGCGTCCAGTGTCCGTATGCGAGCCAGCTGTCTTGCTTCTTCGACCCTGGTGATGAGCCTTTTAACATAGTCATCCTGAGTGTCGTGTATCCATTGTCGTCTCAGCTTCACGGCCATGGAGCAGGAAAAACGGAGTGAAGCCTGTAGTGTCTTGTCTTGTGGTATTGTAAGCAAATGTCACGACTGGCAGAATTGTATCCCAATCCTTCTGCTCAACATCGACGTATATCGACAGCATGTCGGCTAACGTTTTGTTAAAACGTTCCGTAAGACCATTTGTCTGAGGATGGTATGCAGTTGTCATTCTGTGGACAATGTTGCACCGTGACATTACCTCTGATACTATTTGTGACTGGAATACTTTTCCACGATCAGATATCATGACACGTGGTGCTCCATGCTTCCAAATAATGTCTTCTACAAGGAATTTTGCGATTTCTGGAGCTTCTGCAGTCGGCACAGGTTTGGTGACAGCGTAGCGTGTGAGGTAGTCAGTGCAGACTATTATCCAACGGTTACCAGTTGTCGACTTCGGGAACCTCCCTAAAAGATCGATCCCAACTCGGTGGAATGGAGCTGCTGCCAGCGGAATCTGTACGAGATGTCCTGGAGGTAATTGCGGCACATGCTTCCGTCGCTGGCACTCTTTACAGTGACTCACATAGTGATTGACAGATCGGTAGAGACCTTTCCAGTAATACCTGCGTCTGATTCTGTCTAGGGTCTTCACGAATCCCAGATGACCGGATATTGGGGAATCATGGAAATATTTGAGAATAGCTGGCTGGAGATGAGCTGGAACAACAAGTAGCCATTTGGGGCCCAGTGGATCGTAGTTGCTCTTGTACAATGTTCCGTTTATAAGTTGGAACTCTCCATTGGTCGGTTCTCCTTTCTCCAAGGCCTTTATCATTTTTAATAGTGTTGGATCTTCCCTCTGTTCAGCTGTAACGTCATCTAATTCAGTGAGAGATGAAATTTCATTAATGGTGTTGTGTTCCACTAATGGATTCCTCGAAAGGCAGTCGGCATCCTTGTGTTTGCGCCCGTTCTTGAATACCACTGTGACATCGTACTCTTGGAGTCTTAGTGCCCATCTTGCTAGTCGACCTGATGGATCCTTCAAGCTAGTCAGCCAACACGAAGAATGGTGGTCTGTCACGACGGTGAATGGTTTGCCAAATAAATACGGCCGGAACTTGTTGATAGCCCAGATAACCGTGAGACATTCTTTTTCAGTTGTAGAGTAGTTTATCTCAGACTTTGAGAGTACTCTTGACGCATAGGCTATCAGTTTTTCAGCACCTTCCTGAACTTGTACAAGCACTGCACCAATCCCATAGCCACTGGCGTCTGTGTGAAGTTCTGTTTCTGCATTCTCGTCGTACAAGGCTAGTACTGGTGCGGAAGTTAGAGCCTCCTTAACTGCTCGGAAAGCTCTTTCTTTTGTCTCATCCCAGTAAAATTTGGCGTCTCCCTGCAGAAGTTCTTGTAATGAACGTGCCTTGTTACAAAAGCCTTTTATGAAATGTCGTTAGTATGAGCACAGCCCGAGAAAACTTCTCACATCACGAATGTGCTGAGGAGTTGGAAATTCTGTGACTGACCTTACTTTATCTGGGTCTGGACGGACACCATCTCCGTTGACTAGGTGCCCCAGAATTTTTATCTCTTTGGCGACGAAGAGGCACTTCTTTGGATTGAGGCGGAGACCTGCAGCCTGAACACATTTCAACACAGTGGCCAGGCGACTCAGATGTTCTTCAAATGTTTTCGAGAAAACTACAATGTCATCTAAATAGCAGAGACACGTCGTCCACTTAAGGTGTCGAAGCAAGTTGTCCATCATGCGTTCGAATGTGGCTGGAGCATTACATAATCCAAATGGCATTACTTTAAATTCATAGAGACCGTCAGGTGTAATAAAAGCCGTCTTCTCCCCGTCAGCTTCGTCAACCTCGATTTGCCAGTAACCTGTCTGTATGTCCATAGTTGAGAAGTATGTAGCTCCTTTCAAGCAGTCTAAGGTGTCATCAATACGTGGCAATGGGTAGACATCTTTCTTTGTGATACTGTTCAGCCGCCGATAGTCGACACAGAATCGCCACGTGCCATCCTTCTTCTTTACGAGGACCACCAGAGACGATCAAGGACTCTCCGAAGGTTGAATAATGTCATCTCGCAACATCTTCTCCACTTCCTCCCGAATTATCCGTCTTTCAGCTGGCGACACTCTATACGAACGCTGGCTAATTGGCGGATGGTCCCCAGTATTGATACGGTGCTCTATCTTGGGCCGCTTCGTCTGACTTTTCCCCTGCTTAGGTGTGAATGCACCCGAAAATTGGCGTAGTATACCTAACACCCGCTGGCGTTGTTCCTTGGTTGGTCAGTCCAGGCCCTATTGTCAGTTCCGCGTTTGTTTCCTCTAGCGTGTTGTCTGTACTAATAGCAGGGCATGGGTCTTCATTGATGACGTTGAGCTCACCAGCCTGGATTGGTTCAGCTGCCCCGATACACATTCCCTTGGGGATAAGTTGTGACTGCTCGTGACAATTTGTGATCCAAATCTCTCCTTGACCACCGGTAATGCTTATGATAGCCGCTGGTATGTAAATCTCTTTTGTGAGCCTGATAAACTTTTTACTATCAACAAGAACTTCACAGATTAACCAGTCATCTGTGTTTGTGACTGCAACTCTTCTCATTGTCAACGGCGGTATCGTCACATTGTCAACGACGAATAACTTCCCAGAAAATTCTGTATTACGTGTATCTGGCGGAACAACGTCTTCAATTTGCAGCTCAGATCTTCCACAGTCAGTGATAGCTTGGGATGCCTGAAGGAAGTCCCATCCGAGGATGACATTGTGACTACATTCTGTTAACACGACAAATTCAAACGGCTGCGTCCTGTTGTTGATGGTTATTCTTGCGACACAAGTTCCTGCTGGATGGACGTACTTTCCATTCACGACCTTCAGCACAGTTGCTCCCGTATCACAGAACATTGTCTTCTTTAGTGTGCGGCGGTAATTATCTGATAATACAGAAAAAGAGGCTCCTGAATCAACAAGTGCGCGGACAGGTTGGCCGTCGATGAGATTTCCCGACATCTTGGCGACTGTCGTCCATGGAGGATTTTCATCTGCGGCGGCCTCACCTCCGTAGATGGTCGCTTCGCTTAGTTTTCCTGGGCGCGGCGGCTAGGGGAGCGGCTGGTACCTCTGTACGGCGACGGTGAACGGCTGCGGCGCGTCGGGGAGCGACCTCGTCTAGGGTACGGCGATGAGCTTCTTCCCATAGGTCGACTGAACTCATCAGCAGGTGACTGCCTTGGATAGAACTGCTCCGATGGCTGACGTCTTGCGGCAAAATAATCATCGAATACTCGCCTCCTCTCTCTGCAGTAGCGTACGACATGTCCAGGGCGTCCACAGTGGAAACATAGTGGTGTGTTGTCTTCTGTCCTCCAGACGTCTGTTCTTCTGCGGGGCGTCATAGTTACCGGGGGAGTTGGCTGTGGTCGCGTCGGTCGGTTCATGGGCTGCCGTTTGGCGGCTGCAGCGTAAGTCATAGCAGGGCGACGCCATTCTTCACGTCGGGTGCGATTGACGGGGCAGACAGGAGCTAATGTTTGAAATACCTCGTCCTCAGCGGCGTCGGCTCCCTCGTGACTTACAGGGCTCAAATCCATGGCCATAATCTGATGCTCGCTCGGTCTAATAGTCCCGGCTGCCATGCACTGTTGTAATTCTTCTCTCACGATTTGTCGTATGAGAGAAGCCAAGTCCTGCTGGTCTTCCACAACGGCCATAGGGACTACATTTGGGAGTCTGTCATACTTCTTGCGTCCAACCCTCCTTTGTTGCATCTCTTCAATACGCTGGCACCCCTGTTGAACAAGGGGAGGGAGGAGGACTAATTTCTTCCTCACCCTTGTAGCAGCACCGTCATATTTACGCCAGAGGAACAGAGAGCGGGAAGGGAGAGCATACGTTCACCGCCATTGTTCAACTGAATGACGTTATTTTTACGAATACATGCCCAGTTTCGATCTTCGATACTGTATATCGACTGATTGCCTTCAGACTACTGCTGTACTGCAAATAGCCAAGGAAGTCACGTCAAAATAACGAAGCCGACCACTTCTGTCAAATATTCGTAGATTTCTTCAATGTAACTGCAAGTTCTCACCTACAAAGACAGCATATTCCTTTTCGTATTTTCATGATTTTCTTCTTATAACTCACGTGTTGCTATTTCAAAGTAATGGCAAATTGAAGGATTACCAAAAATACGTCGTTCTTAGTACGATTAATTGTAAACTAGAGTCAACAAATGAAGTATTGATGGGTCACTCCTGACGTTAATGGTAAACAGAAACAGACAAAAGTCAGATAGGTGCTCATTATAGGGGTGTGAATAAAACGGTGATGATGTGGCGTAGATGCCTGCAATTGTTAATTAAATTCTGCGATTTTCGACTCCTTAAATGTACGAGCTTTTTTATGAAAAGTACTTTTGTTCTAGTTTGTGAACATTCCGTGAAATATGGACCAACGAATTGTAAACATTGTCTCTTTCACTACCTACACATAAAATGTGGACACACAGTAATATTGAAAGTTGTAAATTTCATGCTGATACAAGCATTTTTATGCAGTGACCAGGGAATGTAGATAAAGCTCTTGAGTTCCGCAAAATACAGTATTAGCACACTTATCCCATAAATAGTGCATATAGAACGCAATAACGTGTGTATTAAAAGAAACAAGACAGTTTATAACCATTAAAGAACCACAGTTGCTACAGAACTCACGTATGTAATTTATATATAAAATTATTGGTATAAGCATGACGTTTAAACATCTATTATTACATTGTGTCCGCAGTTTATGTGCAGGGAGTTCAGAAGACAATGTTTACAATTCGTTGCTCCATATTTCATGGCATGTTCATTAAATTGGGCTGAAGAGAAAACGCAAGTCATGTAAATAAGTCGAAATAACGCAGAATGTAAATTCTATTTAATTAATTGTAGTGTCGGAAACCTCCCATTCAAGGTCAAAAAACATTGGCAGTAGCAGGAATCGTACCACTGTCCATGAACTTCAGCTCCACATAATCATGCTTTTGTTCCCAACACTACAGGGAATACCTGGCTACTCTCATTCTGTATCTCTTTATCACTAACGTCAGTGAGGTATTTGTTAAGTTTAGTTTACAATGAATCGAATAAAGACAGAAGTAATTTTGCTAAACCCTTCAATGGTAGTTTCCGATTGTTTTTTTCTTCCTGCATTATGGAAAAAATCGTTGAACATTACTACAGTCAAACATATCCAACACCCACAATGGCGAGAAGTATTCTGAATGGGTAAATAAGCTGCGAGTAATTACAAGGCATAAAGGCATTGGTAGTAGGCATGGAATAAGTTGGGTTTCGACGTATTTTTCCAAATTTTTTATATCCGGTTCTGAGTGATAGTCTGTCGTTTTGGTTTTTGAGCCATGAAACACATGTCTCTGCCTGCATGAAGAACAATTAAACTCTCTCTAGCACTTTTGTTTGACAATACTACTCCCACACTATCACTTTGCCAACATCTATTTACTGTATACTTTTTTCCGTTTAATACATTGGAAAAGCTGGTTAATGTGCATGTTGGAGAAAGGAGGTTAAGTAGGGCTCCTCTACATCCAAACCAACATGCATATCAACCAGGTAAATCATGTGAGACAGCTCTCCACCAACCTGTTGGGAAGGTGGAGAAAGCACTACACTTTCAGGAAATAGCCCTCTGTATCTTCCTGGACATCGAGGAGGCTTTTAGCAACATGACCTTTGATTCCATGGTTAGGGTAGCAGAGGTGCATGACCCAGGAACCACTATATGTAGGTCGACTAGGGCCATGCTCAGTGGAAGGAAGGTAGAGGCTACTATGATGGATGAAAAAATGGTAATCAATACCACTAGGGGTTGCCCGCAAGGAGGAGTTCTTTCCCCTGTATTGTGGAATCTAGTGGTGAATGATCTCATTGGAGAATTAAACTCTAGGCAGTACTTTTACCAATGATACGCAGATGATCTTGTCATAGTAATACTTGTCAAATTTGCTGACACAGTGAAGAATATGGCACAAGGTGCATTGGACATTGTGCAAGACTGGTGCAGAAAACAGGATCTGGGGGTTAGTCCGAAGAAGACTGTTGTTGTACCATTCATAAAGAAACATATCCAACATTCAAGTTGGAATCTAAAGCTTTTCAATTAGGCGCTACCTGTGAAGGGGACAGTGAAATATCTAGAGGTTACCCTAGATCAGAAACTGGCATGAACCCTTCACATTGGGAATATTTGCTCCAAGGCAAAGGGTACTCTTGTGAGTGCCAGGAGGGCTTGTGGCAATGCACTGGATATACACCACGGTGATTAGACCCAGAATCACCTATGGGGCGGTCGTGTGGTGGAAGAAGGTAGAAAGCAGGTTGCTGCTAAGGAGCTTGGTAAGGTGCAGAGATTAGTCTGCTTAGCCATAACAGGTGGAATTAGCAGCACACCAACTGCTGGGATGGAAACCATGCTGGATATGCCCCCATTACACCTTTGGGTCAAGATGGAGGCAGCGGCTGGTGCATACAGACTCAAAACTGGCAACAACTGGAGCTCTTTGGGATATCCAGAATCACACACTAAAATAGTGAGTGAGGTAAATATAGGAAAGTTTGGGGACATGCCAGCCGACTATATTATAACCCCATACTGCTTCAACAAGACTTTCAATATAATAATTGGAAGTAGGGAGCAGTGGGAGAAAATAGTTCGACACCGTACGGGGGATATTGTCTGGATCACTTATAACCCTACCCATCCTACAACACCGGTTAGTAATATGATAATTAGAAAAATGACCCGTGTGCCTAATTATCTTAATTTGGTGGAAAAGCTATCAGTAATGCAGCCGATGATGTAGTGAAGGCTATAACTGGAACGTTGCTGTACCTCTTTAGTAGACAACAACGATCAATAGGAATAAAGAAAGCGGAAAGTAAAATTTGGAATAAAACGATCAATGTTTAAATGAAAAAAAATGCGGAACAAACGGGACACAGGGATTAATTTTGAAAGAGATGAATAACTTATTCATTTACGGTCGCCAGCTCGTTGTACGAGCAAATAATTTAATGGGATCTCAATAATGGAAAAGTTAATTAACAATGTAAAATATTACGTAAAATTTGGGTGGGCCATGAATCACAGTATGTGCATCAAATCCGGTCCAAAAGACACTGACAATATACTGATTTCTGAGAAATAGTTCACTAACACAGGGTTCAATGTAAGACAGCGAAATGCAAGCCATAGCCGCGCAAATGCAACATGCAGCAAATCATGCATATTGTTTATATAAGTTCCATAAATTATTCTACAGCGATTATACCATGCGCTTTAGCAATAATCAAGTTGTAACTGAACTATTAACTGTACTAATGGCAAGCACAAAAATTAATTAATGACTTGTCGTGATAACACGGAATATTTAGAAAAGAACCATTTAACCTTCTGATTAACTTTTTCTTTAACCAGGAATTATTAGCATTCAAACACTTGCAAACAATTACTATTCTCACTAGTCAGTACTTGCAAGTTAAAACAAACTTTACCTCAAAATAATATGCAGTGGAAAACAATTAATCTTTTACACTGTTATTGAAATATCTCTTGAAATTTAAAGTTAGTCTAGCAGTTTCGTTCAACTCAGGAAACCTATTGATCAGCAACACTGACATAAATAAGCTACATTTAGTAATACTTTTCTGAACACATTTTTTATTAACGACTGTCACATTGTCTTTAATGACTCTGATTTTTAGTTTTCTATAACTTTGTGAATATCCTCGGAAAAACAATGGATGAGGAAGGAACCTGTCTGGACAATGACTATGGGTAATGATTTTTAAACACAGGTTCACAAATAACAGTGTTCGCTATTGAACAATCATCACTAATACGCTGGTTAGCTGTACATGCCAAGACAAACTGGACAGATCTTACTGAATTTGGTGTGTGACGTGGTGCTGCTGATTGAAGACTGTTGGCACTTAACAACTGGCAAACACAGGCTCTTCTTGACGAATGTTAATTACAATTTAGGGCCCACAGCATTCCTCTTGATGCATTTATTAATTCTTTGAGCTGTGGCCGTATGAATAAATAATATTGCCTCTTCGCCGTCTCCTCCACTAGTGCTAATCCATGTACTTTTGCCGTACACCACTGAGCGCACCGTCTCGAATCCATCTCTCTGCCGCTACTTCTCAACAACGACTCCTTCTCGCTGTGCGCCTCTGCGCTACCAGCGATAAAAAACTCCCTATTCAAAGATGATTCTATACAATAGCAAAGCCCTTGCTAATCCAGTATGTCTACTACATTTACAATATTTTTGACATATATTGAATTTAGCAGGACAATGCAAATATATTACAGAAACAAAATATACAAATACATAATAAATTACAAAAAAATTCAAATAATGAGGAAAGATACATAAAGCATCGTTCTATATATCATCCTGTACACACACATGACTGGAAAGCACCTTTGGTCACTGTGTTGTTGTGTCACACACTGACGGGTCAATATTAGACCAAGGTGTTGGGGCCGGGGTATATGGGGTGCAGCCAAGACTGGAGGGCGTCATCTCTCTAGGAAAACTGGCCTCAGTATTCCAGGCCGAAATCACTGCCATCAGGGCGTGTGTGGAGGAGAATTTGCGTAGGTGCTACAAAGATCGTAGCATTTATATCTATTCAGACAGCCAGGCAGCCCTGAGATCACTGGCAGCTCCTGCAACAAGGTCTAAAATTGTTGCAGAATGTCACAAGGTTCTGGTGGAGCTAGGGGAAAGCTATAGAGTAAACCTATTGTGGGTCCCTGGCCACTCGGGGATCAGTGGCAATGAACATGCCGACAGATTAGCCAGGATGGGGGCAGAGACTCCATTTATTCGACCGGAACCTGTTCTGACAATCACCAAGGCAATGATCAAATTGGAGCTACGTAACTGGCTCTGAAGACAGCACATAGAATATTGGGCCAAAGTCTATCAACAAAGACATGGCAAGGTAATGATGCCAAAGCCATGTTTTAAAAGAAGCTCTGCAATCCTGGGCCTGAACAGGAGAGAGATTAGACTCATGGTTGGATTGCTGACAGGCCATGGGAATTTCAAAAAACACATACATACAATGGGAATAACAGAAGAGGACCCTAAATATAGGATCTGTGATGACGGTGATGAAACAGCATCACATCTAATCTTTGAATGCATTGCATTGGAGAGTAAAAGGCACAGAACATTTGGGACAACCAGACCCGAAGAAATTGTGTCTAATAAAGAAATGGTAAAGGGACTCCTTGCACTGTTCAAGGGCATTGGTTGTCTTTACTAGATATAAAGAGAGCGATACCGCACAATAAACTTAGTTTCGGTGCGGTCAGTGGCGGGTTGGACCAAGACTGTTTTGGCTTCCCTGAAAAAATCAAATCAAATCAATTGTAAATTCAAGCTGTGCGGGATTAGCCGAGTGGTCTAAGGCACTGCAGTCATGGACTGTGCTGCTGGTCCCAGCAGAAATTCGAGTCCTCCCTCAGACATAGGTGTGTGTGTTTATCCTTAGGATAATTTAGGTTGAGTAGTGTGTAAACTTAGGGACTGGTGACGTTAGCAGTTAAGTCCCACAAGATTTCACACACATTTCAACAATTTTGTAAATTCATAAGGCTTATTAAAATAAGCTAGATTTCTTCAATCAGGTTTGTTTCCATTTTCGAGCTGGTGCCTAGTGACTGCTTTGTACAAACCTGTAGAGAATGTCACCAATCAGTCTTCATTATTGTTTTTATTTTCCAGATCTACTTAAATTTCAGGCACAGTGTGGCTATTCTCAATGCTGAACGTAACTGTCAACATGACGGTTTAGATGTAATGACATTAAAAGTTTTGAGTGTGTCCACTCAGTGGCTGAAATCTAGGTAGATCTGAAAAGTAAAAACAAAAATTGCGATTGACTGCTGACAGTTCTTACTGACTGGTTTAAATAAAATTCCAAACACGTTTGGAGAAAAAAGAAATAATAAAACGTGGGGGGGGGGCGGGCATTGGGCTTGTGCCAGTGCTGGTCTAATGCTTCAATAAATACTCCTCCACTAACAGATAACTCAAAAGGCATGACACAAAAATGGTAAGAACGTCCAGCAAAATTGAAATCTGTATATTTTCTTGATTCTGCGTCTAACAAAATCCGCCAATAACTTGTAATTAAATCAATTGGAGACAAGACTTGCACTCCATGATATCTTTGCAAAAGGTACAATTATTTTGTTTATTTCTCTTGCATCCAACACTAGATGAACACTGTTATCGGCTTTATAAATAGCTAAAAATAGACTTCATTATTCAGACTGAGATGGTTTGATGAGGTTACAATCTAACATTTTCTTTATTTTTGCCTGTACCTTCTCTCTTTTTGCCCATGGTACAGAATAGGAGGACCTACAATAAACCTCATGTGGATACAAATTAATGTGACAAACGTATCCTATGATTATGCCAGGTTTTTCATCAAACACATTAATGCATTTCTTCAACAATGATGCAAGATCAGCTTTCTGCTGTTCAGTAAGGTAACCAGATTCAGATACTTTATCCAAGACAGTTTTATTCATATTAGTTACTGATTCTTCATTAATAAAATTGTTATCAGGAATATTATCCTCTGAGTTGCAGGCTGTAGGCGCTATATAATTAATCCTCAAAATATTGCATTTCATGGACTGTTTGTTCTCTACACCCGTTAAAGACAATTTTATCCGGCCACTTGAGCTACTTATAACTAAATTACATAAAGAGAGGTCGATTTCTGCGTCCCTCTACATAAAATATTTAATCCCCAAATACATGGCATGGTCCATTTTGGAATTATGAGGTATGCGTCATTCAGTACATCATCAATATTAACAGATTTTACTCTTTGAGAAACTAAACCTAATCCTCCAGTCACCGTTCAAGATTGTACAGGTATTGTGGGAACAGATACATTCTTCCAAATCATTGTATAAAAACTTTCACTGATAGTAGAAATTGCTGATCCTATATCTGTTACTATATCCACTGGTATATCGTAAATCTTAGCTCTAATTACAGCATGTAAAAGGAGTGCCTTCTTCTTAGATGTGTTTACTGGTACACCATTTAAATCATCTATTTAATTCTGGCCATCATTGTATCTGAGAGCATTATTTGAATGGTATCAGGTCGTTCTTTATTTGTATCGACAGGTCCAGGAAGGCGAAAACATGTCGGCATTAGTTTGATGGATTATTAGCTGTCGGATTGGATACATCTTCTGTGACTACAATTAACCATATGTGTTGATTAATATTCTGATTTTGTCTTGTGGGATGTGGTGAAGAAAACGTCGGTAGATGACCTGGTTGTGAAATGCTGTTGTGCTTGTTCACTCGTTGGTACTTTAATGGGAGGACCTGTAGGCAAATTATTTGTTTGTGGTATCCAGTTTGGTGAAGGATTATTGTACCAATGCCAGTTTGCCCAATTATATTGATTTGGTGGGTTAATGTGTCAAAAACTTCCATCATACGTTCGTTTTCGAGGTTTGGCATTGTAATTGTTATTGTATTGTTGTCCATTATTTTATGGTTGAAAATTTTGGTTTCATGGATTCTAAAAGTTGTTCGAGTTATTATTATCATTTTTTTTATTATCTGAATTTGGTTGACTCTGGTTTCTGTTATTATTGTTATTTTATGCTATCCATTTGGTTCGCCATTCTGGTGCCAATTACGGTTACTAGAATTTGAATTTGTCCATTTCTATTTCCATTGTTGGAATTAGTATTATTGTTATAATTGTTGTTACTGTTATTATTATTATTATTATTGTAGGCACTGACTCCCAAATTGTATGCATATTTTTCTTGTCGTCTTCAATCTTGTCCAGTATGTCCACTTGCACTAGAAATGTATTAAGTCATTATTCAGAACGTACGAGCCTTTCACGGAGAACGATGGGTAGACTTCCTTTAAGAATTTTCTAAACTTTGCATGTCGGTATAGAATTGTCCTAGTAATGCATTTTGTTAATAAATTTTTCAAAATACTTTCTGAGTATCTCCTTCTTCAGATTGTAAAATTTAGGAAAATATATTTCATTCCATAGGCGTTCTTGCTTTCTTCATGAAAAATACCTTCAATGAATAGACTTTCTAATTCTTCAGTTGATCTACAGGTGTCAATTATTTCATTGGCCCATAATGCGGCCTTGCCCATGATATGTGGTACGATAAACTGTAATTTGTTATATTCAACCCAGTTGTAAGAGAATACATTATGGAAGCTTCTTATGAAAATAACTGGATGTGTTTCGTTCTTTTCTGACGAAAATGTTTAATAATGTTGGGTCTTTTGTATTTTCTGATCCTGTCCGGGACATGTAAAATTAGTACATCCGTAATGACATGGTACTCTGTAATTACATGTGACTGTACTTCACGGCGTATTACATCCGTTAGAATCCAACGAACCAATAATCAGTAAATATTAGTATCCAGTTCCATATGTCTGTTATGTAGGTATTGTTGTGCATTCTGTGTCCAGATTGGTACACCTCTACTGAAATTTTGACTATTGGTGGTATGTTCTGAACTAATATGTTTTGATATATAGTTAAACTCATAGGGAGCTAATCCTGGAGAGCTAACTCATAGAGAGCTGAAAACATACAGAGCAAAACTCAGAGGGAGCTCAACTCAAAAAGAGCGAGGAACCTGAGCGTGGGTACTATATATACTAGTATTCTGTCAAAATATTACCATAATTTAAGGTGTTTTGACTATCTTATACTATGGCCTTTATTACTCTGATTAACATAGATAGCAACTGATTTCTTTAAAATTTAGAAAAATACATAATTTCTGCCCAGTAAAAATAATGATATATTTACAAATTACGCGAAAATGGCGATCCTAATGCTACGACTGCAATGTAGTGTTTCAAACTCTTCAAAACTTTGCACAGTAGTTTCCTTAATTCGATGTACCACAGTACCTATAAGGAATTACGAACAGAACGTAAAAAAAATGAATTTTTCATTGAGTAGTTTTCTCTGAATCGGTTAATGGTGGACAGCATGTAAGCAGCAGCCCTGAGCAGCTATTGACGTCCGCAGGCCCACAGGCAGAAGAACTGGCTGCGGTATGAGCCATCTTTAGGGCTCAGGTACCGGCCAGGCCATGCAGTGAATTCCGTCAGCAGAGCCCATGAGAAATACCACTGCCGTGGCAAACGATGTCTGCAGGCCCCATGACAAGGTGGAGCACCGTGGAATATCATGTCTGTAGCACTCAAAGTGTTAATTTCCTATGTTAGACGGTTATAAATAAAGATACAGTATTGTCATTAATTTGATCTCTTTATGTAGTTAATGGCTAATTTCGTTTGAAAATTTTCACAGATGTAATATAAAAATGCTTCGTTCAGGTATCACTGTAGGTAACAGAACATGAATGCAGTCTATAGACAAACAAAAACGTACTTGAAAATTAATCTCTTTTCCTGGTTCATGTTGTGCATAAGCTAACAGAAAGCACACCGAGACTGGCAGCAGCCAAACTCATATAGTAAACCAACATACTTTCTTACAGCTGAGTGTACTTACATGGTTATATTTTATCACCAGAGGTTTACATAGTATACCTATATGAGAGGCTTGTTTTCTAAAGTGGAAACATTTCTGCATCGTAGCAGACACATTCAGATTAAAGAAGTTTTCAAGTGAACTAAAACAAAATCGAATGTAAAGTATATAGGACACATTTCTACATGTGGAGACGTCCAATAATTGCCCGAAATGGGTACAGAAATAAAAACTACGACTCCTGCAACTGTTCGCTGCCTTATTCAAATATTAACCACATTTGGTGATATGGATAAACTACATTGCTATTACATATGAAATTGTGGTAATGGTAGCAGCAACTACATAAATCAAAACACACTTAGTATAGAATGACATTTATTATAGTCGATGTAACAAGATACAAGACCATGTATGTTACAGCAATACATGTGCTTCCAGACTGCAACAGAAACGCTTGTGCAAAGAACTTAGTAAAAGAAATAATTTATGTTTACTGCCGATAGTTTGATCTGCCACAGATCCCCCTCTGGGAGTGCAGATACTCGAATAAAAAACCATGTAGTCATGCAGGTGTGTGGAAAAATGCAAGGAACGACCCATGCGCAGGGGCGGCAAGTCCGATGGCTCCACGTCAGTCAGAGGTAGGTGGTGCATGGGAACCGTGATGTGCACCTCACTGGAGGGTAGGTGGCGAGTTCACATGGCGTTGTGATCAGCGTCAGGAGATAGCACGAACTCGTGCAGTCTGTGGAAGGATTTATCAGTAGCCTCGCCAGAAGATGAGGAGAAGCAATAAACAGCTGTGTGGCAGGAGCGATATCTTTGGTGAAACAATAATCGTTGTGAGGGGTAGCGTCTGTCAACGCAGGGACGGGGAACGGGGAGTGAGACAGTGTTGGTGATGGCGATCGTCTAGGGACCAGAAGAGATAGGTCTGGAGGGGAGGAGAAAATGGGATCCAAAGTCGGCAAGAGGCTGGAGTGGTTCGCCATTAGCAGCTCCATAAAGAGGCGCCCAATTCCTCCATGACGGAGGACCGAATGCTGAGGAAGATCATGGGTAGGGTGAAGTACCATACACAACCATGGCACTTGAATGTGAGTTTCAATGTGTGGTGCCACCCACCACTCCACCAGTCTATAGTGTGGAAACGGTCGAAACTACATAAGGCACAGATACACTCGAAGAGAGGGGATTCGAACTGCCTGCCATGGTTTGTTGTTATAGAGGTAGGACAGCAGAAATGCACCACACAGCCTGCTATGAAACCGGAGGTGACAGTATCGACCATGATATCCATGAAGAGGCCAGCTTCAACCCATTGTGCTTAGTGGTCAATTAGTGAAAGGAGATGTAGCGATAAACTTCTGAGGAAGGGAGGGGGACAAAAATGTCTTAATGTCAACTATTTGACATAAAACATGGCCAGTGTCTGACCGCCGCTGAGCCTAAGTCGCAATGTAGTACAATAAACAGGACCGTTGGGGTTGGGTTGTTTGGTTGGGGTAGGGGGACTAAACTCTTAAGGTTATCAATCCCCCGGTGGGGAGGGGAAGGAGTGAGGCTTGGAAAGGAGGGAAGGGCGAAAGGAAATGCAGTGTGGGAAGTTAAGAAGGAAGTAATACTGCATTAGCTTTGGGCCCCGCATGTTTGCCACGCACATACGAAAGAACTGTGAGCCGCCTGGGGGGGGGGGGGGGGGACAGGACCATGCTGATATTCTGAAATGCCGGCTTTCTGCACAATATGGCAACACTGTAGGCTGCCCAGTTTCTGCAGGAAGTATTGATTCTAGTTTATACTATCACCAGCGTCTGTGGTATAGTGTTAAAGCACATACTCACAAACACGAGGTCTGGCGATCGAAACCACCTGTATCCAAAGTTTTTATACCATCTTTCCTCTGAGAGTTTTTATTATTATTAATTTTGTGTCCAGGACAAATACAGTTTTACAAAAACTATGCACACAGTAATTACAAACATTTTAGATGGACTTTGAGGTCCAATATTTAGCAGCCTTGACACCTCGAACACTTGCTCGAACCAGGGCAGTTTTGGGCAAAGCAGTAGGTGATTAAAGTCTTGGAGTTTTCCACATTCCCAGGTTACATCTCCAGTGATGTACTCCACCGAAGCAAGTTTGGTTTGTCGTATGTCATTCCAGTTTGAAATCCGTTCAAGGTCTTCCATGGCTGGTATGGTATGGTTACCTACCAGTAGCTGGTTCATCTTTGTGTCTTCCATATGTCTTGTTTCGCCATAATTCTATTCGACAAGCAGAAGGTGTTGAGATGACCACTTCCGTTATTCAAAGGAAACTTTTTCTTGATTTCAGCCTGGGAGTTGGTTTTTCACTTCCAAACATGGGATGTCATTTTCTTGTTTCTTCTTCCCAACTTCTTCCACTGTCATTCTTTTAAAATTTGGGTTGGGGGGGGGGCTACACCTGCATTATGTTAAAGTTTAACTACAGGAGGTGGACTTAGATAACCTGTTATAATAATACGTCCTGCCTCGTTGAGAGCGATGTCAATCTGCCTGGGTTGTGCAGAGTTTCGCCAGACTAGTGCTGCGTATTGTGTTGTGGAGAAACAAAGAGTTAGAGGAGATGATCGTAGACGTTGGGTTGTGCACCCCATGTGGAGTTTGTGAGTTTCCATATAATATTATTGCGTCCAGCGACTTTAAGCTTCATATTCTCACAGTGATATTTATAGGTGAGTGTGCAGTCCAGATTTATTTAGAGGGTGTCACAGTGTTGCAGTTAATTCCCTTTCAGAGTACATTCAGCTTTTTCCAGCCTTGTCTGTTTCTCAGGTGTAAAGTATAGACTTGCCATTTGTCCGGATTGGGTTTTAGGTGATTGTTGTCATAGTAGTCGGTCATCTCTTCAAGAATTGCTGTGAATTTCATTTCTACCTCCTTGAGCTGTTACCCTTGTGTCATCATCATATACGACTGATTTTGTGTTTGTTCCTAGAGGTTCATCATCGGTGTAGATATTATACAGGAGTGGGGCCAACATACTGCCTTATGGAAGACCATTCTTGTGAGTTCTCCATGACTCTTCTTGTTGTTCACAGTGATGAAGAATATCTTATTGTGAGAGGGGCACTGGACAAACTGTCAGTCTTTGTTATCTAGTGGACTGTGTAGTTGGTTACCATGTAGGGTGCCTGGCTTCGATTCCCAGCTGGTTAGGGGATTTTCTCGGCTCGGTGACCGGGTGTTGTGTTGTCCTCTTCAGAATTTCATCATCATTGACACAAAAGTCGCCTAAGTGTTGTCAACTGAAAAGAGTTCCATCAGGCAGGTTGAACAGCCATTACTGCCACACGATCATCATCACTAGACTAACTGCATGAATCTTTTTGTATCTCATCCCCATCGCCACTTTTGTGTCTCGTTTCCGTCGTAGTGTCGGTGGCCGAGAAGAAATAGACCGACACAAGAATAAAGGATGCAGATATGGAGGTGAGCAGCCAGTGGGACAGCAGAAACTAGAAACGCTAGAGTAAATTAGAACGAGATATATATTGCACAGAATTTATACAATACTTAACTTCTACATAGCTCAGTACTGCAGAATGCTGATACATAGTTGAGCTAGAGGCCTGCCTAGTGCCTATCCGATAGCCAAGTCTTCACTGGTGCCTATCTGATTCTGAAGTGTTAGCTGGTTCCTACCTCAGTCCCAAGTGCACGATGTCGTTCAGTGGTGGCCACGAGCGGAGTTCTAGCAGAGGGCGCTCGTGGCTGACGTCTTAAGAACGCCGCGCCGTGCGTGCATGGCGGAGCGCGGCGAAAGTAGGTGCCGCGCACTTTAGACTTGTGTGACACCACAAATCTATAGTCCTTGGTAATATTATAGATCTTTCTTAACAGTTTGTTGTGGTTCACTGTTCACCCAAATTAAAGAGCAAGCTGGATTCCGACCACGAAAACCATGTTGTGGCCAGGTATTGAGCTTGACTCAGCATATAAAGAATCGATATGAAAGAAAATAGAACACAGGGGTGGCATTTGTTGACCTAACGGCTGCTTATAACACAGTGAACCACAACAATCTGGTAATAACTTCACCAAGGACTATAGATTAATGTAGTTAGTCTAGTCATGACGATCGTGTGGCTGTAATGGCCAGTAGACCCCAACTAGAGTCATGTTCAACCTTTTCAGCTGACACCACTTCGCCGACTTGTGTGTAAATGATGATGAAAAGACCGATCTGCATGTTTGAGAATCTGCTTGTGAATGCGACTGTCCAACTTATTGTATGTAACTGTATTAATGATAATACCGTCTGAATAATACTGTCCACAAAACACACTCACGTCTTAAGCCCTATAGAATTACTGATTAGGCTGCAAAAAATTGTTACTAGCACTTGAACCTCACAGTATTTATTAAGGGCAGTAATTAAATTATCAAACCGAAGCTACTCCACACAGTATCAGAAACAATTTCTGCATTGGCCTATAAATCGGAATTGCTGACGTTCAGAGAAAGTAATTTTGTTTCACAGTACCTTGAACTTGATGTGTAACTCAGTGAGCTATAAATTGCGCAAACCACATGTGGGTGTAGTTTTCGGAGCAGTGGCTTGCATGGTCTTAATTAGATTCTGAACCTCCATTAGGAGTTGGCTATTCTGCTTCGTCTGAAACTGAATAAACTGTATTAATTCAAGGCCAGCAGCATCCTGAGGCAGTTGTGCAAACTTGTACGTGAGATGTGGTAGTCATTATGGGATACAAAGAAAGCAAACATCCACAAATGTAAGAATATCGTAAAGCGCACCTCTGAAAAAAGGAAAGAAAAGTTAGTTACCTAGTTCCACACTGCGAAATGTTGGCTGCCACAAACTGTTAAGGTGAAGGCCAGGTCAGTCCACAGTAACTTGTAAATGTTGAGTCACCTTGTCACCATATGGTGTGTTGGCTACGGGGGGATGTAACAGCATCTGGTATACAAATAAGGATGCAGAAGTGGAAGCCACGCTAGAGTAGCCAAACTCATTAACAGAACAGTTATATTGGACATACAAAGAAAATACTTAAATTCATCACATTTGAAGAGGGATATCTGATTCATATCTCTGCTAATCTTCTTGTGGAAGAAAGACTACTATCTGACAAACACACAACTGTGCTACATTCTTCTTGCTGTTGCTGCTGTTGAGTAAGGTGTCTGTTTCGGCGATCAGCTCTGTGCGGCTGATTGAGTCAGTGTTGCCCATATTGTCTGAGGATGTGGCTGCGTATCTTCTTAAAACTGTTGTGGCGTCTTCTAAATCGCGTTCTGGCGGTGCTGATCTGGGTGGTGTGCAGTCAGTACGTTAGGACAGCACAGCTATGAGATGAATGGATGTGCATTATAGAACTACCTCTCCTTGTCACAGGTTGCAGTGGGAGTATCATGGTATTAATGCTTCTTCTTTTCAACATACGAACATACAGTGGAATGGTAAGTACTGAAAAACATGTATTTTAGATGGGGCTTTAAGCACATGTTTTGTGTTGTATGTATTGACTGTAAAGTTTATCAGCTCAGTCGGTATTGCATTAGAGTGTGAACTCGATTTACAGCTGAAAGTTGATGTCATAAAGCAGCTTGTTAGGAATGTGTGCAATGTCAGATGAAAGCAAAAAGGTAGTAGATAGGAGAGGGAAATGTCTGGGTGTGGTAGACTTTTGTCCCTGCATTTGGTTATCAAGGGAAAATGTATAGGGGGTGGAAGAAGTAGTGAGACATCACAAGACATTAGGAAACGGCATGGAGTGTTTGATTAGGATGTGTTAAAGGTATGAAGAACAAATCTCGATGGCTGAGATGTTGATGTGATGCAAGAAAAATATGTGTGCTTGACGAACTGATGTGTATTAATTATTTATCAGTAGTAAGGCTAGGCGCTACTGCGAACTGGTGAAACTTTTAGTGTGCTGTGTTGGCGAATAGCGTTTAGATATAAAGCATAAAGTTAGGCTTGGACACGATTGGGATTTTTGTGCATGATGAGTAGTTCTCAGTGGCTGAACTGTAACACTTAGATTGTCTTGTAGCTTACTTATTCAGTAGAGAGAGTCGCTCAAACTATTTGTTGTGTGAGCTGTTTGTTGTGGTGGCAGGACAGTAAACGGTCATGTTACTTTTTGTTCAGAATCATACGACTATAGTAAGAGACAAGACCGAAATAAATGTGTAGTCTACAAATTAAAGATCGTAAAAACTGATGTCTACAGTATATTTCTGTTGACTATTGACGGAAACCTCACATGCAGTGGTGGCGTATCATCTATAAACTGCTCTAAATTGTTCTTTTCAAGGTATAGTAGAAAACAAATAATTATCATACATTTGAGACACAACTCGTTCAGGAATACCGGTAGTAATAAACATAGTATGGTAATGTTTTCAGCATTATAATTAACTTTTGTGACTGAATTATGCTAACAACGTCTATTTTTACAGGAAATGTAAGGGATTAAATCTGAGCCATAATTCTCCTATAGGAGAAAATTAATATTACTGCCAAACAAAAGACTGTTGTGTACTACTGGCCATCATTCCATTATCAATAAGTATGAGATAAATGAAAAGCAGGAAATACTTAGCATTGTATAACAAATGTGTCCACGTTAAGGAGGTACAACATGTGGTCATTAATTAAATACTTTTGTACTCTGAGTACAAGTGTCTTACCGTCAAACAGAAATATTATAAATTGTATTAGGGTCTTGCTTGACTGAGTAAGCAAGCACTAAATATAATATGGACCGAGCACAACGTAACTGGATACACATCCTGCACAGAAAAGCCACGACTAGGTGGGTGACCCGTGCTGACTCTCAAGTCGTGATTTGTGCATATTTTCTTCTGGTCTGTCCCTTCTCCCAGCACCTGGACCGCCTTTTTTTCTAATTTGTGGCATCTTAGTTTGTTTCCACGAATTCTTCTAATTTTATCTAGACTGGTCATTATTCTCTTACTCAGATTGTGTTTCTGTCACGAGTTGTCATCTTTCCTCCTACGATATATTTTACAGCATATTCTCTCACTGTTTTGGCGCAAGTGAGTTTTCTAGCCCATACACGCCTCGGTTGCACAGTGGTAGAGTACCAGATTACAAATCCAAAGGTCGCGGGTTCGATCCTCACCAGGTCCTAGGATTTTTATCTGTCACTTTCCACTTCTTTCACCTCTGGCAATATTGCTCATGTGAAAAATACCGAGTAGCACCATGGTTCGGAACCCACGTTAAACTGTAGGTTCCCCTATAACTGACTGGGTAAGTCAGTTCGAAGGTCGGAGGAAGGTAACGGCATACCACCTCCAAACAGGACCATGCCTAGTAAAGCACTGTGGTGTTCAAACCAATCTTCGGATTGTTGACTGCTTTACCTTTTTTACTGTCAATTACGTTTCCGCTTGCTATCGCTGACGGTACACTTGTCGGTATATGTGGGCATGTCTTATGGACATGAACGCCTTTGCGAATGCGTGCTTATAATCAGGGTTCGCTCAGTGGTCAGTTAGAAGTTAGGTGGTGGCAATGGGATGGGCAGTGTGTCCATGCAGTGTGAGTGTGTGTGGGGCACCTGTGATGGATTTCGTCGTGTTAGCTGATGTCTATGTGTGTCAGGACGTAGGTGCGAATTGTGTTGCACATCTTTCTCAAGATGTGATGAATTGCTAAGTTTCTGGAGGATTTACGCGCTGTGGTGTCCTGTTTGAATAGCCGTTCCTGCTACTAAGGGCGTCGTTTCTTTCGTCACTGCAGAACCAATAGATTAAGTGGCCTTATTCATCTTCTGGTGCCACTCATATGGATTACCACCTGTCTCTGAGTTCCATTCCGACGTTGGTTTGGTGAAATTTGCTGATGTGTTGTGAACTTTGCAAGCTTCTTTTATTTTCATTGCAATTTCGCAAATGTAATCAGGGTATTTGTGTCCTTATGTAGCCACTGCCAGTCAGTTACCTGCCCTGGCCACCCTGCCAACGTACTTTGCGGCTGGTGTTAATTCCGTTCCTCTTTGATTCCTATCTCGCGTGAGTGTGTATTTGGAAGTTTCAGAAGCCAAAAGTATTTCTGAGTTCTACAGAAAGATTGAGGGACGTTTCTTGAGCTAATATGGTGGTGCCATAGCATGATCATGGAATGACGTTTTATGCTAACTGGGTGTCAGTATTCTCCCCACTGTGGAACTAATAAGTTAAGTAGGTTTGTACCTTTGGTCATGCATCGCTATATGGTCTGACATCGTTCTTCTAGTTCCGTTTCAGTGTTATTTAAATGTTTTTCGTATATCCTGCGAGCGCCTTGTTGTTTTCATCGCAATTTATCAAGTGTAATCGGGGTATTTTTTCTGCCTATGTAGGCTTTGCCAGTCGGTTACCTGCCCTGACCGTCGACATGTTTGTTGGCATTGTTCTTTGCGCCCCTCTTTCATTACTGCCTCAGAGATTGGGTAGATTTAGTAGTTTTTAAGGAATTTCGGTAACTGGCTACCCCCTAACCATGTGTGGAATTTCTTCCTTTTATTTCTTATGTTTCTGGTTGGAAGGAGGAAGGAAGCTCGGAGTTTAACGTCCTGTCGACAGCGTGGTCATCAGAGATGGAGCTTATGTTCGGAGTGTTTGGGTATGGATGTGGAAGGAAATTGGCGGTGCCCTTTCAAAGGAACCATCCTGGCATGTTCTGGTTGGTGTGTTTATTTATTATGCTGTCTTCACTTGCTACCTACTACTTTTTGGATTTTATTCACTGTGTTGTTTAACGGTTGGTGTCACTGGCATGCCTTAACGCCTAATCATTGTTAGCCAGATATGTTCAGGACATCGTCAGAGTTGTATATTCGTTTATTGTGTTGTGTCATGTATGTATTGTGTCTTTAACTTTTAATTGCTTAATGGCACCTTTCTTATGGTAATTATTGTTTAAGAATTCATACAAACTTGGCACTTTGCTTTTGTAATCCTTGTAAGGTTAATTAACAATTAATGTGTGGGCTTCACACACTTGTTCTCAGATTTTAATTGGGCTTCACCCAGTGATCAATTTTATTTGATAATTTGCTTAAGAATTCAGTTAAAGTTGGTACTTTGCCTTTTGAAATCTTTCTAAGATTAATTAACAAATTAAGGTACGGCCAAATTTTAAATTGGGCTTCACCCAATGCTCAATTTAATTTAGTATTTATTGTTTAAGAATTCACTTAAGGTTGGAACTTTGGCTGTAGAAACCTTTGTAAGATTAATTAACCAATCAATTTATGGACTTCACCTGCTGGTTGTCAGATTTTAAGTGTCCCCCAGTGATCAGTTTCATTTGATGATTATTGTTTAAGAATTCACTTAAAGTGGCGCCTTCCTTTTTAAGTCTTTGTAAGACTAATTAAGAAATTAGTGTACAGGCCTCACCTGCTACTTGTTAATTGTTAAATTGTGTTTCACCCAGTAACAGGTTATCAAATTTTAAATTTTTTTAATGTGCATCTCCCAATGTTTATTTTTAATAAATAAATTTCAAAGTAGCAATTATGGTAACCCACCCATCCTTCCACTTGTCTTGGCAAATTTTTAGATAACAGTTTGTATGATCCATTACAGAGTAATTTCAATCACATCTGTGCCCAAAAGCTTATATCTGACCATACCCACCCCATTTTGTACCCAAGATGCAACTCAGACAAATATTACTTTATGTTTTGATTGCGCTAGTTTCATTCCAATCAGAATGTGGAATGTAAGTAATTTAGAACTACAATGAAAACATTTTCTAAAAAAAAAATTGTCCTTATCTTTATATATAACATAGAGAGTTTGTTTGTGTGTTTCTATTGTATACAAATCTGCAGTTTTGATCTGATCTTCATGAAATTTTGTACACTTGAAATTTCGTATAATGGATGGCAGAGTGTACTTTACCTAAATTACATTATGAAACTACACAGCTGTACCGGAAATATTTATTAACGGCCATCGATTTCGGCCCAAATCCGTCCATCTTTCGGTCACCTATATAGAAGAAGAATACTCCATGAAGTCCGCTCTGTCAAAAACAAGCAGGTCGTTCATCATGCACATCACTCAGATCAGTGAAGTAGTACAGGGAGGTACGTTTTGTCATGAGGACGTCAGCTTGTGAACACACTTTAGTGGGGATTCACATAGAAGAAGCATCAGTTTGATTCATCTAGAGACCCTTGTATCTGCAAGCATATTTTCTATCCAACACAAATGCGCACCTGTGCCAATCTCTGAGCAAACGTCTCCATGTGGATCTTGCATAACTTACAGAAATAGTCAAATGGACATTAAATTCTCACTACATAAAGGTCATAGTCAGTTAAAGTTCATGCTGTAGTGATTACCGACTCTATATCTTAAAGTTTATTTCATGGTCATAGTTTTCTGGAAAAAGTGTAACATACAGTTCAGACTCCACAGAACCATAAACATTAGCTTTTTTCGAGAGTAACTATATTACAATGTTTAAGGATGTAACGATAAGTGTAGCAGTGAATGTGTTGGATTTGCAAATAGAAGATGTAACACATAAAGCAAGTGGTTAGAATGAATTGATGTTTCTGTAGAATAGAGTCTGAAATGTGGTCTGATGGAGACGTCTTCACACTGCAGTGTCTTGGAACATAGTAGGCGTCTCCATATGGAAGGGGGTGCCTTTAAGGTATTGGGTGTGAGATCATTTACCCCAATAATAGCGAAATTCTCGTGCTGTATCAATTCGAGTGTTGCTTTCGAGAGATCGTTACTGGGGCTGACCTGAAGCAGGAAGTAAAGTGAGGGTGCAATGTGTAGGATACAATGTTTGCTGAGTCTCAGGACACGCACTAGCTGTGCAGTTAATTTATTTCAAGCGTCAACTTCAAGTCGCAATATCTCGGGATGTAATTGGCGTATTGCAATAAACGCCATTGTTTATGTGTTTTTTTGTGCTATTGATTGCATACGAAAAAATAGGGAGTGTCCATTTAAAAAAACACATGTTTGTGTTGAAAATAGTATTTGTAAACGTTTTAAAATTTCGCATAGTATTTAGCTTCTGAGGCCCCTGCTATACGTTCATGCTGATGAAAACCGTTTTTGAATATCTTTTGTCGTTCCAGAGATATTATTGGCAGCGTTATGTGAGACACCCTGTATATATATATAGTGAAGCTACAATGAAGATCCCTAGATTCTTAAACAAATGTCTGCAGAGTAATGTTGGGTGGGCTCCAGCAATAATTCTCATTACACACTTTTGTGCAATGAATACTTTTTTACTCAGTGTTGGACTGACCCAGAATGTGATCCCATAAGTAAACAGTGAATGAAGTAAGCTATTTCACTGAGATGTAATTCACCAAATTTTGCAATAATCTTAATAACTTAACAAGCTGAACTCAAAAGTTTCAGCAGACCTTCAATGTGTTTCTTCCAATTCAATCCCTCATCAATGCAAACACCTAAAAATTTGAATATTCTACCCTAGCTACAGATTTCTATTGAAAGTCTATATTTATTAATTATGTTATGCATTTACTGTATGATACTGTATGTACTAGGTTTTATCAAAGTTTAATGAGAGTTCATTTGTGGAGAACCACTTAATAATTTTCTAAAATACATCATTTACAATTTCATCAGTTAATTCCTGTATGTTCAGCGTTATAGCTATTTTTTATCATCAGCAAAAATAATTAGCTTACGGTGTTCATGAATATAGAATTGCTGGTTATTAATATATATTAAGAACAGCAAAGACCCACGGCCTAACTTTGTGGGACCCCATTTTTGATAGCTCCCCAGTTAGAGAAATTAACTGTTTCTTTCATGATATGTGAATTGCTTATTTCAAATTTTTGCACTCTTCCAGTTAAGTATGATTTAAATCATTTGTGTACTGTCCCACTCATACCACAATACTTCATCTTACTTACAGGAATTCCATGATTTATACAATCAAACGCCTTTGAGAGCTCAAAACAAATCCCAATGAGTGATGTTCATTTATTCAGAGCATTTAATATTTCATCAGGGAAGGTATATATATCATTTTCCATTGAAAAGCTTTTCTGAAAACGAAACTTGTTAGAAATTTAGTTTTAGTAATATGTGAAGCTACTCGAGAATTCCTGAAGAATTCCTGAAGAGAGTTCCTGAAGAGGGGCAGCAGCCTTTTCAGTAGTTACAGGGGCAACAGTCTGGATGATTGACTGAGCTGGCCTTGTAACATCAGCTAATGTGGCTTTGCCATGCAGTTACTGCGAACGGCTGAAAGCAAGGGGAAACTACAGCCGTTACTTTTCCCGAGGACATGCAGCTCTCCTGTATGAAAATATGATGATGGCATCCTCTCGGGTAAAATATCCCGGAGGTAAAATAGTCCCCCATTCGGATCTCCGGGCGGGGACTACTCAGGAGGATGTGATCATCAGGAAAGACAATACTGGCATTCTATGGGTCGGAGCGTGGAATGTTAGATCCCTTAATCGAGTAGGAAAATTAGAAAATTTAAAAAGGGAAATGGATAGGTTGAAGTTAGATATAGTGGGGATTAGTGAAGTTCGATGGCAGGATGAACAGGATTTCTGGTCAGGTGAGTACAGGATTATAAATACAAAATCATTTAGGAGTATCACAGGAGTAGGATTGATAATGAATAAGAAAATAGGAATGCGTGTAAACTACTATGACCAGCACAGTGATCGCATTATCATTGTCAAGATAGATACGAAGCCAACACCGACAACAGTAGTACAGGTTTATATGCCAACTAGCTCTGCCGATGATGAGGAAATCGAAGAAATATATGAGGAGCTAAAGGAAATTATTCAGACAATTAAGGGAGAGGAAAACTTAATTGTTATGGGAGACTGGAATTCGGTAGTAGGACAAGGAAGGGAAGGGAAGATAGTAGGTGAATATGGTCTGGGCAAAAGAAATGAAAGAGGAAGCCGCCTGGTAGAATTTTGCACAGAACATAATTTAGTTATAACAAACACCTGGTTTAAGAATCACAAAAGAAGGTTGTATACGTGGAAGAGACCAGGAGACACCGGGAGATACCAGATAGATTTTATAATGGTAAGACATAGATTTCGGAACCAGGTTTTACAGTGTAAGACATACCCAGGGGCAGATATAGACTCTGACCATAACTTGTTGGTTATGAACTGTAGGCTGAAACTGAAGAAACTACAAAAAGGTAGGAAAATAAGGAGATGGGACCTGGATAAATTGAAGGAACCTGAGGTTCTTAAGAATTTCAGACGGAGCTTTAGGCAACAATTGACAGAAACAGGGGAAAATAAAACAGTAGAGGAGGAATGGGTAAAATTGAGAGATGAAATAGTGAAGGTAGCAGAGGACAAAATAGATAGGAAGACAAGACCTACAAAAAATCCTTGGATATCACAGGAGATACTAAATTTAATCGATGAAAGGAGAAAATATAAAAATGTAGTAAATGAAACAGGCAAAATGGAATACAGACGACTAAGAAATGAGATTGACAAGAAGTGCAAAATGGCTAAACGGGAGTGGCTAGATGGCAAATGCAAGGATGTAGAAGAATGTATAAATAGGGAAAAAGTAGATACAGCCTACAGGAAAATAAAAGACACATTTGGAGATACGAAAAACAGCTCTATGAATATCAAGGACACTGATGGAAAACCAGTTCTCAGCAAAGAAGGGAAAGCTGAAAGGTGGAAAGAGTATATAGAGGGGCTTTACAAAGGAAATGAACTTCGAGGCACTATTGTAGGAAGGGAAGAGGATGTAGATGAAGATGAAATAGGAGATACTGTACTGAGAGAAGAATTTGAAAGAGCCCTGAAAGACCTAAGTCGAAACAAGGCCCCTGGAGTAGATGATATTCGCTCAGAGCTACTGAAGTCTCTGGGAGAACCAGCCATGACAAACCTGTTTCACCTGGTGTGTAAGATGTATGAGACAGGCGAAGTTCCCTCAGACTTTATGAAAAACGTTATAATCCCCATTCCAAAGAAAGCGGGCGCAGACAGGTGTGAAAACTACAGGACCATCAGTTTAATAAATCATGGTTGCAAAATATTAACACGAATTATATACAGAAGGATGGAAAAGCTGGTAGAAGCCGACCTCGGGGAAGATCAGTTTGGGTTCGGGAGAAATGTAGAAACACGGGAGGCAATACTCACTTTACGGCTTATCCTAGAAGATAGATTAAGAAAAGGCAAACCTACATTTCTAGCTTTTGTAGATTTGGAGAAGGCTTTTGACAATGTTGATTGGAATAAACTCTTTCAAGTTTTGAAGCAAGCAGGAGTAAAACATAGGGAGCGTAAGGTTATTTACAGCTTGTACAAAAACCAGACAGTGGTTGTCAGAGTTGAAGGGCATGAAAGGGATGCAGTGGCTGGGAAGGGAGTGAGACAGGGTTGTAGCCTTTTACCAATGTTATTCAATTTGTACATTGAGCAGGCTATAAAGGAAAGCAAGGAGAAATTTGGCGAAGGAATAAAAGTTCAGGGGGAAGAATTAAAAACATTGCGTTTTGCCGACGACATAGTAATTCTGTCAGATACAGCAAAGGACCTGGAAGAGCAATTGAACGGAATGGACAGTGTGTTGAAAGGTGCATATAAGATGAACGTTAACAAGAGCAAAACTAGGGTAATGGAGTGCAGTGTAAGAAAATCAGGTGATGCTGAAGGAATTAGATTGGGAAACGAAGCGATAAAGGAGGTAGATGAGTTTTGTTATTTGGGCAGTAAAATAACAAATGATTGTCGCAGTACAGAGGATATAAAATGCAGAATGGCAATGGGTAGAAAAGCGTTCTTGAAAAAGAGAAATTTAACATCTAATATTGATTTAAGCCTAAGGAAGTCTTTTCTGAAGGCATTTGTGTGGAGTGTTGGCTTGTATGGGAGTGAGACATGGACGATAAACAGTGCGGACAGGAAGAGGATTGAGGCTTTTGATATATGGTGCTACAGAAGAATGTTGAAGATTAGGTGGGTGGATCACGTAACTAATGAGGGGGTACTGAACAGAATTGGGGAGAAAAGAAATTTCTGGCATACCTTGACTAAAAGAAGGGATAGATTGGTAGGACACATTCTTAGACATCAAGGAATTGTGAATTTAGCATTGGAGGGAAGTGTGTGGGGTAAAAATCGCAGAGGAAGACCAAGAGATGGATACAGTAAGCAGATTCAGACAGATGTAGGTTGCCGTTCTTATGTGGAGATGAAGAGGCCTGCTCAGGATAGGGTATTGTGGAGAGCTGCATCAAACCAGTCTCCGGACTGAAGACCACAACAACAACTCGAGAATTCATAACTTTTTCGAAAATTTTGGATAAAGCTGTCAGAAGCAAGATTGGGTGGTAGTTGCTGACATCAGTCATATTCCCTTTTTATGCAATGGTTTAACGATAGCATATTTCAGTCTATCAGGGAAAATACCCTGCTTTAAAAAGCTATTACATATGTTTCTAAGAATATCACTTATCTCTTGGCAACAAGCTTTTAATACCTTGATGGAAATGCCATCAATTCCGAATGAGAATTTACTCTTGAGAATGTTTATTATTATCCTAATTTCTGAGGGACAGGTGGGAATTTAAATTGTATCAAACTATGTAGGTATGACCTCTTACATTAACTGCCTTGCTATTTCTGATGAACATGTAGATTCTATTATCTTCACAACATTTAAAAAAATAATCATTAAAATGTTTTCAACTTCTGGTTTTAAGTTAGTAAACTTTACATTTGCTTTTATGGTAATATCATCTTCCTGTGCACTTGGTTGCCCTGTCTCACTTTTTTATAATATTCCAAATTGTATTTATTTTATTACCAGAAGAACTTATCTCAACTATGATGCACAAGCTTCTGGCGTTTTTAATAACTTCTCATAATGTAGTCATAATTGTACTGTTACTAACTATGCACCATGATCAGAAAGACCATTCTCAACAGGACAAGCATTTACGTTGGTAAACGTATCTTGATCTATAATAAAAATTAATCCGCCAATGTACTGCTGTCCTTTACTACCCGAGTAGGAAAATCCATAATGGATGTCAGATTGAAGGAGCCAAGTAATACGTCCAGGTCATTCTTTCTATTATCCTCTTTCAGTGAATCAACATTGAAATCACCACAGACAATAATATCACTTCCAATATGCGATCAGTTATGCCTCCACTGTACTAGGTTTAGATGGAATACCAAATTGCGGCGAGTGAAAATTTGTGGCCGGCCAGGATTCGTACCTGGGATCTCCTGCTTACTAGGCAGACACATTGCAGAGGGCTCCTCCCTGCACGTTTCCCGCCACACCCAAATCTCCATTCGCCACCCCGTCTCTTTCCTATACCACAGCCTATTTGTTCTGTAATGCTCACATCCACAATACTGTATTCCCACATCAGGGAGAACTGACCATGAGGTATCGAGACACAATTAACTGTCGTCAGGAGCCCAGCCTCGGCTTGTATACAATTATATATTTTTTACGACATTACAGCGTTCAAAGAATGAAATAAATCGCAATTTGCGATCAGTTATGGCCTATAGGTTGTTGTATAGGAAAGAGACAGCGTGGCGAATGGAGATTTGTGTGTGGCGGGAAACGTGCAGGGAGTAGCCCTCTGCAATGTGTCTGCCTAGTAAGCAGGAGATCCCAGGTTCGAATCCTGGCCGGCCACAAATTTTCATTCGCCGCAATTTGGTATTCCATCTAAACCTAGTACAGTGGAGCCATAACTGATCGCAAATTGCGATTTATTTCATTCTTTGAACACTGTAACGTCGTAAAAATATATAATTGAATATTACTTCCCCCTATCTGACAGATAGCACAACAAGGCATCCAAAATTTCCAGAAATAACTGGAAGTTTCCTATGCGAAACTCTACACTGTTACAATTATAAGAGGGTCATCATTGATTTAAGCTAACAGGCGCATGCTGCAATATGGTGCTCAACACAAAAATTTTGTTTCTAAACAAAAATAGCTTTTCACATATATGGCAACTGCTCCTTTTACCTATTATCTCTACCTCTATGTGCTGCTAGTTTATATCCACTGACATTCAGCCTTCACATACCAGTGACGATGTGATGCTCAGACAGCCATAGTATATCTATTACATTATCAGTTTCTGTATTATTTAAACAACCAGAAGCTCATCTAATTTATTGTTTAGTCCCCAATATTCTGGTAAAAATTGCTAACATTATTTTTTACTTTACTTTTGTGAGAAATTTGTGGTTTTTAACATCTTTAGCAACCACCTTCCTGAGCTTCTCACTGGACACTGATCTTCGCCTAAAACGGAAGTACTTCCATGAATTACTGTGTCCTCCCTTAAGGAATTTGCTATCAACCCAGACAGTTTTCCCTTCTCTTTCCTATTGAGATGCAGGCCATGCCTAGTGAAATCCCACCTACCAATACAACAACATGAACCAACGCATGTCTGACAGCGTAGGCGCCCTAAGCAGCTGATCTATCTCCATATTGACCCTCCTGATAGAGTGCCTCAAATGGGGTATATCATATCGCACGAAAGCAGGCAGCAGTCCAAAATTTGTAAGGGTTGTTGCAGAAGATATTTTAACCAGGTCACAGTCAATACTGTAATCCTGATTCCTGTCAATCCTGTTTCCCGCTCCACCCACTATCACAACAAGATCCTGCTTTGTGAAACCTACATCCTTTACCATCTGGCTAAGACCCACACTGGTCTTGAAGAAGTTTGTGATGTTTCCTAGTGCAAGTCTGTTGATTCTTAATCACACCTACTTCCAAAGCAGCCTCTTCCTAACTTAACTGTGGTAGCAAGGCAAGTCTATTGGTTGTGCCAATTGTGAAGTTGTCACATACTGTACTTTCTCTGTGGCCACTGTTCCCTGATACCACATCCCACCTCTGATCTCCCTCCCCCCCCCCTTAACCTCATAGTTCCTTCTTAGCACCATACCGTTCAGCCTGAAGGGCTCTAATCTTCACTTCCTGTTCAACTATTTTTCTGTCCCTTGAACACACTTTGCAAAATAAAGGAAGAGACTTTCGTCATATCGCCAATATAGATTAACTGCAGATACTAAGGGTTACTAGATATGTTTAGGACACCAAAGTATGTGTAAGCTGTTAGTAAACACACTTAAAACTGCGATATAACACTAAGTCTGCACACTTTCGAATTTGACCTATAAATAAACACAAACAACTTTTCGCGATTTCTGAAAAAAAGCGAAAAATTAAAAACCTTAACAGTGAGCTAGAAGAGCACACTAATAAACTTATTCAATTAGTTAACTGTGTTAAATTACGATAAATGCACTTAAAACTTCGGAGAAACACTAAATCTCCACACAAGAAATCTAATCCTAGCAAGAACCATACGTAAACAAATTGAACTTTTCCTGATTAGTGGAGCAATACGCAAATAACAGAAAAACCTTTAATGGTAAGCTTGAAGAGCACATTAATAAACCTTTTATTTACTTAACAGTGTTAATACGATTTATTTCTACCTCAATTACATTGTTGAAGCATTCGATGTCTGCAGTAATTGGTTACGTGTATTGTAGGGTGTGACATCTGGGGGAGGGGATATGTGGATGTGAGTGCTTGGTAGATCTGCGTTTACACTGGAGAGGTCTTTTCTCTTCAGTAACGTGTTTGTGTCTAGTGTGATGAGAGAACATGAAAGTGGGTAAAAACATTCCTAGTAGATTAAGGACATTGACATGTATGGCTTGGTCACAGGGATTGTAGTCATTGTATAAGTCTCTCCATTTAATAGTTTGGATCCTAAAATTTAGTTGTTCCCTATGTTGTTACTCATGTAAAAATGCATAGACTGAGAATGTATGTTCATTATGAAGTACACGGATTGCAGGAAGTGAGACTGTTTTTCGGATAGTAGGGTGGCATGAGGGGCCTAATGTAGGGCGATTTACGTCAACAAATTGATCTGTCTGTTTGTATATCGTTGTGGCTCTCCTGACACTTCCTGTTTTCCATGTGTGATGTGGAGATTCTCGTTTCAGATAGTGCCACTACAACAGTTTCTGCAAAAAATAGTGTGAAGCATGAAACATACTTGACCTTTCTGGACTCCCCCCCCCCCCCCAATTTATCACACCCATGTCCATAGGATTTTGATCTTCAGTCCATAGGCCAAGGGTTCATTTCCCATATTCAAACTTTTTATTTTATTATTATTTTTCTTTTAGTGCTGTACTGCTCCTGTTGCATTTTCAGAAGTTCCAATGCAGCAGCCAAGGCTCTACGCAGCTTGTGCCCATTTTCATCGGCCACTAGGTTTGCTGTCAACTTCATATCTAAGCCTCTCTTTTACGACTGATCCAGTATGTAGATTTCTGTGCCAGAATCCTCATATCATCATAGTTCATTGAATGATTCAGTTTCAGACAGTGACCAACAATGACAGATTTAATAATTGCTTGTCTTAACTATTTGAGCCTCTGATGAACTTGCACCTGGTGGGCACAGTACTAGTTATCTGGCCACTGTATGATATGTCACATTCATGAATCACAGTAAAGGGTAAAACCGTGCAAGGAGAGCCGAGGCGAAAAATAAGGAAGTGTATAATGAATGCTCTGGTAGCTTCTTAAAAAGATGCACTCTACATAACTTAGAAAAAATAATAAATCACAGTGTTATGTTCCCATAAAAAATTAGGCACTTCTCAAGGACCAATAATATTTTTAATATCCCATAAACTACTGTCAGAGTTTGCAAAGTTATTAGCGATCTGAACAATATTTTAATATTTAACTCTCATTCAGCTCCTTACGAATACTCAATGTCGAATTTCAGGTATAACATTAAAACATCTTTATTTAGTTTATAACATAACTTGTAAAACTAGTCAGTCAACAAGAGATGAAATAGCTGGAGACGGTAACTAAGTAAAGTTTATTTTATATATCACACAGAGTGTACTTTTCAAGGATCATGAAACTCAGTGATCTCTATAGAAACTGGATGTACCACCCTGGTGTCTCAGCATAGAACAGCAGCGTGCCTGGTCATTCAGATGTTTTCCACACGTTGCCACATTGTCTGCCATGTTTAAATTTGGCCTACGAATTTCCATCAGTTATTATGTGACAAAGGATTGGTTGCTTACTTCTTGATCTGAAATTCATTGCAATACACAATGTAATATGAAAGCGAAATACAAATATACGTTCTTTTCATTTTCTTACAATACTTCATAGCAGCTACATTTGAATTTGACAAGAAACGAAACATAAACATCTATGGCTGGCACGTTTAGACAGCTGTAGTTCAACATTCACGTAGTATAGAGATCAGTTTTCCCGCTGCACAAGCGAGTATATTCGCCCCTCGCCGGAAGAGGAGCGTCATCCAAGAATATTGATGGAAAATGGATGCATCGTCCAGAATGTGTATGTGTTCAGCTTGAAATATTTTTTCCATTGGACGTAGCTATGCTTGTGGTACAGGCTGCAGTTAGGCACATTGGGTGTGCGTTGATGGTACCTCAGGTAGCACAAAAACCGGCTTAACTCTGTCGATAGTAGTGGCTTTACCATTAAGCAGAATGTCTGTTGTTTTGTCAGTTCTACCAACAACACGGTGAGGACCGAAGCATGATGGTGTTAGTACCAGTTTCACTCGATTGACACGCAACATGAAGTGTTTGCATAATGTAAGTTCTTATGCAAATAGACGTTCGAAGTTCCATGTCTCGAAGCTTGACATGACCGAATTTGTGCGATTTGTTCTCTCAGTTGGTTGGTTGGGTTTTTTTTTTTTTTTTTTTTTTTTTTTTTTTTTCTTAGGGGACTAAACAGCTAGGTCATCAGTCCCGTTCTCTCAGTCAGGAAATGAAGTCTGCTGTCTTGATATTGTCTAGTCTGACTGCACTGAGGTCAACAAACTCGCCACGAAGTTCAAATGTTTGTAGAACTTATGGGACGTAACTATGGGGTCATCAGATCAGTCCCTAAGCTTACAAACTACTTATGAACTAGCTAAGGCTATGGACGGCACAAATGTCCATACCCGAGGGGGGATTCGAACCCCCGACCGTAGTGGCCATGCAGACCATGACTGGAGCGCCTCAGTCCCCTCGGACACTGCGGCCGGCCGCCACGAAGTGTAAGCACTTCACCATATATGAGCTCTGCCGCTGAAGAGTTCAAGTCAGGCTTGTAAGTATTCCACAGACCCAGTAAGACCAACGGTAAAGCTGTTGTCCCATATAAATTGGGGCACATGAGTGCAGCTTTTAATTGACGATTTCAGCGCTCTATCATAACATTACTTGCTGGATGATATCTCGTGGTTTTATGATGTACAGCACAGCAGAATTTGCTCAGGTGAGTAAACAGTTCGATTAGAATTGTCGTCCACGACCTGTAGTGATATGTAATGGACAACCGAAACGTGAAACCCAGTGTGAAATGAAAGCATAGGCTATTGTTTCCTCTGAAATATTTTCCATGTGTATGGCTTCAGGCTAGCATGTAAAACTGTCAATGGCTGTCAACAGATAACGGTGTCCGTTTGATGAAGGCAGTGGTCCTATCACGCCAATATGGAGATGCATAAATCTGACGGTTCTACATCTACATCTACATGGGATACTCTGCAAATCACATTTAAGTGCCTGGCAGAGGGTTCATCGAACCACAATTATACTATTTATCTCCCATTCCATTCTCGAATAGCGCGCGGGAAGAAAGAACACCTGAATTTCTCTGTTCGAGCTCTGATTTCTCTAATTTTATTCTGATGATCATTTCTACCTATGTAAGTGGGAGTCAACAATATATTTTCGCATTCGGAGGAGAATGTTGGCGATTGGAGTTTCGCAAGTAACCCATGTCTCAGCGATAAGCGCCGTTGTTGTAATGATTCCCATCCCAGATCCTGTATCATTTCCGTAACGCTGTCTCCCCTGTATCGTGACAATACGAAACGAGCTGCCCTTCTTTGGACTCTTTCGATGTCCTCCGTCAAACCCACCTGATAAGGATCCCACACTGGGCTGCAATACTCCAAAAATGGACGGACAAGCGCAGTGTATGCAGTTTCTTTAGTAGTTCTGTTGCATCTTTTAAGGGTTCTGCCAATAAAACGCAGTCTCTGGTTCGCCTTTCCCACGATATTATCTACGTGTTCTTTCCAGTTTAAGTCTGAAGTAATAGTGATTCCTAGGTATTTTGTGGAGTTTACGGCCTTCACATTTGATTGATTTATGTTGTAAACAAAGTTTAACAGATTTCTTTTCGTACTCATGTGGACGACTTCACACTTCTCATTATTTAGAGTCAATTGCCAATTTTTACACCATACTGATATCTTATTCAGATCGTTCTGCAGTTGGTTTTGATCTTCAGATGATTTAACTAGACGGTAAATGACGGCGTCATCTGCAAACAACCTAAGAGAGCTACTTAGATTTTCCCCTAAATCGTTTATGTAAATAAGGAATAGCAGAGGACCAATAACACTCCCCTGTGGAACGCCTGATATCACCTCCGTTTTAGTCGATGCCTTACCATCGATTACTACGAACTGTGTCCTCTCTGACAAGAAATCCCCTATCCAATTGCAAATTTGGGGCGATATACCATAACCACACAATTTGATTAAAAGCCGTTTGTGAGGTACGGTGTCGAAAGCTTTCTGGAAATCAAGAAATACGGAATCGATTTGCGAACCTTTGTCGATAGCACCCATCACTTCGTGTGAATATAGAGCTAGTTGTGTTTCGCATGAACGATATTTTCTAAATCCGTGTTGACCTTGGGTCAATAGATCGTTCTGTTCGAGATAATTCATAATATTTGAATACAGGATATGTTCCAAAACCCTGCTGCAAATTGACGTCAATGAAATAGGCCTGTAGTTTAGTGGGTTACTCCTACTGCCTTTCTTGAATATAGGTGTGACCTGTGCAACTTTCCAATCTTTTGGTACAGATCCTTCTATGAGAGAGCGGTTGTATATGACTGTTAAGTAAGGAGCTATCGCTTCAGCATAATCAGATAGAAATCTAATGGGTATACAATCCGGACCAGAACACTTGTTCTTATTAAGTGATTTTAGTTGCTGCACTACTCCGATGATATCTACTTCTATGGCACTCATTACGGCATCTGTTCGTAATTCGAAATCTGGAATATTGGTTTCGTCTTCTTTAGTGAATGAGTTTCTAAAAGCTAAGTTTAGTAACTCTGCTTTAGTAGCGCTGTCATCGGCAGGATCGCCATTACTATCACGTAGTGAAGGTATTGTTTGTGACTTTCCCCGAGTATATTTAACATATGACCAAAATCTCTTTGGGTTTTCAGTCAAATTATGAGAAAGAGTTTCGTTGTGATAAATGTTGTAGGCATCTCGCATTGAAATCCTCGCTAAATTTCGAGCTTCTGAGTACAATCGCAAATCCTGGGGATTTCGTGTTCGTTTAAATTTAGTATGCCTTTTCCTTTGCTTTTGCAACAGTGTCCTAACCTGTTTTGTGTACCAAGGGGGATCGCCTCCTTCTTTTATTAATTTATTAGGTATAAAACTTTCAATTGCCGTCGATACCACTTCTTTGAATTTGAGCCACATCTGGTCTACACCTACGTTTAGTGTTAGAAACGAGTGGAAGCTGTCTTTCAAGAAGCAATGTATTTTGTTTCTATCTGCTTTCCTGAACAAATATACTTTGCGTTTATTTTTGGTAACTTTGGGACTTTCGATATTCAATTTCGCTACTACAGCTCTGTGTTCACTAATACCTGTATCCGTTTTGATGCTCGTTATGAGCTCAGGATTATTTGTTGCTAAGAGATCAAGTGTGTTTTCACATCCATTTACAATTCTAGTTGGCTCATGAACTAATTGTTCGAAGTAATTCTCAGAGAATGCGTTGAGTACAATTTCGGACGATGTTTTATGCCTACCTCCTGATTTGAAAATATAATTTCGCCAACAGATCGAGGGTAAATTAAAATCACCACCTACTATTATCGTGTGAGTCGGGTACGTTTTTGTAATTAGACTCAGGTTTTCTTTGAACCTTTCTGCTATTGTATCGTCAGAGTCGGGAGGTCGGTAAAAGGAACCGATTATTAACTTCTTACGATTTTCGGGTACAACCTCTACCCATAATAGCTCGCACGAACTATCAACTATCAACGGTTGTCTCTGGAAAGTTTCCCACAGGCGTATTTGTAATTGGGAATATTTTACTACATTGACATTGGACACATGCTCGAGTCCACTCACGACAATCCTGTTTTCCCGGCTACACAAAATGGTTAGTAAAAAGACGAATAGTAGCTCTGATTCCTGGATGAGATAAGTTGTGGAGGCTCAAAAACCTTGTCTGGGGAATGCAGGTGTCAGAAACGGACGATTTCTCCCATTCGAAACCTCACAATAAATTTTAACATTAGTTGTAGGAACGGTGACCTGTCACAATTTCAAGTTGGAAGAAGTACCTATCAGAAGGTTCTGCAGCTTGTGGTCTGATTCTTGTACTGCAGCAAGTCGCTCAAAATCTGTCGTCTTCACTATGCCATTTGCCCGCGCCAGGCAGTCAGCTAAGACGTTAGCAGTGTCTGATATATGCTGTATGTTCGTACTAAATTGAGAGCGGATCTCCAATGCCAATGGCGGATCTTATCACCTGCTTCTGACTGGGGATCGTCATACTTCTGTTTGACCATAGCCAAAATTTCGTCGTTTGCTTGTTCTTGTTTTATATTCCGCAAAATCGCCCTTACTTTCTTCTCACCTTCCACACCTTTCATAAGGTAAATTTGGACATCTTTCTGTCTAGGATGAGCTACATTGACGTATTCTGAACTGTCTACTAGCCTGGAAAATACGTCTGGGATTACATTTTGGTGCAATGGTACATATTGAATTTCAAAACTGTACTCTTGTAATGCCAAAGCCCAACGGGTTAGTCGATGGTGCATTAATTTGTAACTAAGCAAAAAGGACAGAGCTTTGTGATCTGTCACAACCACTGTATGTCTTCCAAACAGGTAATATCTAAATCTTTCAAATCCCCAAATGATAGCCAGCGCTTCTCTCTCTGTCACAGTATATTTTCGTTCAGCTGCCGTCAGTGCACGACTCGCAAAAGCAATAGTACGATGTTCAATTATGCCTTCCACATCAATTAGTTGGTAAAGTTCTGCACCAAGCGCATAGTCACTAGAGTCGGTACCAAGGTAAAATTTTTTATTCTAATCCGGGTGGTGAAGAATCGGTGCATTACTCAGTTGTTGCTTAATCAAATCAAACGCTTCTTGTTGTGGCACTTCCCACTTCCAGATAGCATCTTTCTTAAGTAGACACATTAGTGCTGGCGACGACAAACAGCTGCCAGACAAAAATCGCCTATAGAAATTACAAAATCCAATGAAAGATTTCAGTTGTTTTCGACACTGGGGTGCAGGAAAATTAAGCAGAGTGTCCATCTTCGACGGATCAGGTTCAATTCCTCTTGCTGAAACTACATGGCGCAAAAATTTAATTTGTGGCTTTGCAAACTCTGACTCAGCGAGATTAATCGTCATACCTGCTCGGTCGAAAGCATCCAGTGCTTGCTGTAGAATCTTCAAATGTTCCTTCCACGTAGCTGTGCTAACTAAAATATCATCCACATACAAAGTCACATTCTTCAAAATTTCTTCTCCTAAAACTTCGTCCAAAGCTCCCATGAAAGCTGCAGATGAAATCGATAAACCAAAAAGCAGCCTCTTAAACTGACACGATCTTCCATTGTGTAAGAACGCCATGTATTTCTACTGTCATCATATAACAAAAGTTGCCAGTAGCTACTTGTCAAGTCAAGGCTACTTGAATATTTAACTCGTCTAAACATTTGTAATAAACATTCTAAATTTTCAGGTTGATCACGTTGTGGTAAAATGATGCGGTTTATTGCTCTGGCATCTAAAACAAGCCTCACTGTGCCATCCTTTTTTGCAATGGCATGGATGGGATTCGAATATTCAATGTCTGAACGTTCAATAATTTCATTATCTTGCATACTCTTGATTTCTGCATCAACTGCTGGTCGTTACGCTAAAGGTATGACGTATACTTTACTGCGAAAAGGTTTGTGTTCCTTCACCTAAATTTTGCAAACACATCCCTTCATCAAACCAGGAAACTTTGAAAACAAACCAGCATATCGTTTCAGTACTCCAAATAATTCTTTTCTCTGTTCCTCTGACAAGGCTACCAAATCCCAAACCTTGATGTGAATATTAGTAAGAGTATCCTCACTGTGAGCGTTCCCATCCTGCACGACCTTGCTCTTGGAATAATTAGAATCAATAAATTCTCCGGCATCCCGCCAACAATAAATCACATTGATATGCTCGCACGCAGCGTCATTTTCACCATCACCAACAAATCCTTTAAACATAATATTCTTTTCTTCATTATTCTTCTTCGCCCACAGATAATTCTTCTCCACATCAACACAGCATCCCATGCTGATTAACCAGTCTACTCCAAGAACTAATCTCACATTCAGAGATCCCACAATTAACACACTCTGTTCATACTCTACACCAGAAATTCGGAACTTTAGTAGTGCTTGTCCTTTAATTGGCTTGCTCTTATTACCAATAGCACTGACAATACCTACGCCACTCACAGGCAAGGTTGGAAATGTAAATTTGTTCTGAAGCTGCGCAAATAAATTTTCTGTAATGGCACTAACTTCACTTCCCGAGTCAATTAGCGCATCTATCTTAGTACTACAAATTTCAACTTCAATGAAAGGCATTAAAATTTCCTATTCTTTGCATTCGTCTTCTCGGTACAAATATTCTTTTATCTCATCAAGTTTCTCGTATTGAATAGTATTAATTCTTATGTCTGGCCCGTTTCTCAACAGATTAGTTTTGGAGCGGGTCACTTCCGAAACTGTTTTTAGTTTACCGGCCCCTGATTTCTCTGATTACGGTCGCAACTTCGCTCTCGTTCAGCCGATCTTCGACGTCTCCTGTCTTCTCCCCTTGACTTATGATTTCTTCTGTCATCATTATCATGATATCGATCGGTGCGCTGGTCTGTGTCTTGCGCATCGTCATGATTTCTTCTTCTCGGCCAGTCATCATGTCTGTCGCATCTGTCAGTTCTGCCGTTCCCATTAAAGTCACGGCGCGGCGGTGCAGTGTTGTTAAGTTGTCCGTCTTCTTTATTCCGGTCCCCTTTGTTCGCGGTCGGAATTCAGTATTTCGATGCGATCAACTAGCAGGCAAATTTGTTCCATTTTAAGTTGCGGGGTAAGCATCAGCTTCTCTCTAACAGAATATGGCAGTTTCTGTATCAAAATTAACATTAATTCTCCTTTTATCGGTTCGTCTAAGTAAGTGTTGTCATCCCAAAATTTCTGGATGAATTCGGTCAGCGTACCATGACTTCACGCGTAATTAGGTGCCATCAAAATTTTAGATTTCACGACCCATTGCTTCTCTTTCGACAAAAATTTATTCATAAAGGCAGTTTCAAATTCTGAATATGTTGCATAACTTTCGGAGGCGTCAATTCCCCATGCGTGCGCTTCGCCTTTCATGTGGCTCACACACGTTCCGTAAAATGTCTCGGAAACGCGTGTCTAATTTGCTTAACAAATGCAACAGCGTGTAATCCTTGTTTCGGGTCGTAATCATGGATTTTGCGTACATTCACCTCATTTTCCACAATTACTTGAGGCACGTTAGCTAGATTGAGATTCGTTTCACGAACAATGATGCTGATTTCTTCACGCAATGTTTCTTTATCTAGCTGCGGTAGTCCGTTATCAAGAAAATGTACCTTCTGTTCAATTTCATTAACCTTAGTATCTAGAGCCGTACATTGTTTTTGCACACCATCAATTACTCTAACAATGTTTTCTTTATTACCTATAAACGTTTTCTTGATTTTAATAATTTCGTCATTTTGAGCACTAATCATTGTTTGAGCTTTGGTCACCAACAATTGTGACTGTCTGCTCTGTTCAGAAACTTCACCTTTAGGTTCCTGAAAATCGGTTTGCAACCTTTCATGTTCCATTTTGCACTCGGATCGCAGTTACTCATGGTTTCGTGAAAAGTCTTTTGTAATTTCAGCACGTAAATTATTAACCACATTCAATAGCTGATCCAGCCTTTTTGAGTTTTGCTCAGTCCCTGATTTTGTTTCCTCATGCTTTGTTGCTATTTCTTCCTTTAATTCTGCCTTTAACTTTTCATTGTATGCCTTTAATTCTTTAAGCGTCATTAAAATTTGTGCACTGATATCATTACTAACATTACTGCCTTTCTTTTGGCCAATAATCGGTGTTGAACTCGACCTAACTTCGTCAAAGCTAACAATGCCACTATCACCTTCCAATTCCTTTTTCGTAATTTCTAGTCCTCTCTCACTGCTTACAACATTGTTATCATTATCAATCTGTTCTTTAAGATTTTCCCAATTAACATTTTCCTTTGAACTTGCCATACTACTACCGTTTCACAACAGTCACAAACAATTATAAGTAACAGTTCACTCGTAACACTTCCTATCACGACAATGCAGTTCCTCTGAGTTAATGTCAGTAACTAATTGTGCCTAACGTCTTTAAATCAAGGCGCTGCTGCTGCTGCTGTTAGCCGTATCACTCACCGTTTGTAAAGATGTCTTCTCCGAGGATCAGTAAACTGCAGTGATTTTCGAAGTCCTGTCACGGTCGCCATATGCAACCTCTCCTCCTCCCGTCAAGTTGCTGTTACCTAGGGCCTAACTGCCCTTCTCATAAAATTGGTGGAGAAGAGATGCATTTAATGATTTAATGTTTAATATTTAATTTGAATAAAGTTTTTCTCTTCTTAGTTTTGGGCCTACACATTAACCTCAACAATGATTAGGTGACTTGAATGGATAATGCAAGTTTTACTGGTAAGATTATATTTAAATTAGCCTCACACGCACAACACATAAATTAACATATAAAACTTCAACACTGTGTGCCCCTATTTTCTAAAGATCAGCCTAACAATATCAAAATGAAACCTCAGTCTTATTATACAACCGCACCGGTCAGCAACTCAGCTGCTACTACTTTCTACAATGAACACCACTGCCACTGCTGGTGCTACAAGTCAGCTATATTACCACGGCTCACTTCAAAGACATAGTAGCAAAGACATTAATCCCTTACATAGTCAATCAACAAGAGAAGTGATTTGAATGACATAGTTGGAGACGGTAACTAAGTAAAGTTAATCTTTTGTTTATTTTTCATTTTCTTTACACAGAGTGTGCCTTGTCGAGGAACATCACACTGAACCAGAGAGTATTTTCATAACACAGCACTCCTGGCTGCAGGTGCATTGACTCATTTGACAGCCACGCTGATAAAACAGCTATCTGGATATCGGTCCTGTAGATCAATACACTTCTAAAGTTAATCTTCACAATATCTGAACACAGAAAAATTACACTGAAAATTAACAACTTTTGAATTCGGCATGTGTGTCTTAGATGACAGCTTATTACCTCAAGCAATTGTCTTGGAAGCAACACACTCACGTGTATGTATTTAAGGATTTATTACACATTTTATAGTATTTTGGAAAGTATAGGTTGCTACTCACCACAGAGACGCCCAATGAGCCGCAGAAAGGCACACAAAAAAAAAAAAAAAAAAAAAAAAAAAAAAAAAACAAGAAGACAAGAAGCTTTCGGCTGTTAATCCTTCATCTGCCATAGAGAAGGCGCACAAACACACACTCTCACACACACACACAGAAACCCAACCGCCGTCTCTAGCAATTCTGGCTGAACTGCAACACACAGGCAGAGCTGAGGCGAGGAAGTGGCATAGAGAGGGAAGCAGGAAGGGAGGGAAGGGAAGCAGATGGGAATGGAGCAATACGTCAGTGCTGTCTGACAGATAGGAAGGGACTGGAGTATGTGGCGGAAAGGGAGATGTACTTAAGCTCGAATGTGGGTAGGGAAAGGAATGGGAGAGGAGAGTGATGGGGGCAGGAACTAGCTAAGACGAGTTGGTGTTTGGGGGGAGGTTCCATATGGCACAGGATGTGAAGCAGTCATTGAAGTGAGCCGCATCATGACAACTTGTGCCATATGGATCCTCCCCACAAAAGATCTGTGTTCAGAAACTATAGATTAAACAAAATAGGTGGAGGCGTCTTTGTCGCAGTCAAAAGTAGTATTTCGTGTAGCGGAGTTGAAGTTGACAGTTCCTGTGAGCTATTATGGGTAGAGGTTGTACCAGAAAATCGTAAGAAGTGAATAATTGGTTCCTTTTACCGGCCTCCCAACTCTGACAATACAATAGCAGAAAGGTTCAAAGATAACCTGAGTCAAATCACGAAAAGTCCCTGACTTACACGATAATAGTAGATGGTGATTTTAATTTACCCTCAATCTGTTGGCGAAATTATATTTTCAAATCAGGAGGTACACATAAAACATCGTGTGAAATTGTACTCAATTCATTCTCTGAGAATTACTTCGAGCCAGCCGCGGTGGCGGAGGAGACTGAGGCGCTCCAGTCACAGTCTGCACGGCCACTACGGTCAGGGGTTCGAATCCCCCCTCGGGCATGGATCTTTGTGCCGTCCTAGTTCGTAAGTAGTTCATAAGTAGTTTGTAAGTTTAGGGACTGATGACCCCGTAGTTAAGTCCCATAGACTATACAAACATTTGAACATTTGAATTACTTCGAACAATTAGTTCATGAGCTATTGTAAATTGATGTGAAAACACACTTGATCTCTTAGCAACAAATAATCCTGAACTCATAACGAGCATCAAAACGGATACTGGTATTAGTGAACACAGAGCTGTCATAGTGAGACTGAATATGGAAAGTCCCAAAGTTACCAAAAATAAACGAAAAGTATATTTGTTCAGGAAAGCAGATCGAAATAAAGTACATTTACTCTTGAAAGATAGCTTCCACTCGTTTCTATCACTAAACATAGGTGTAGACCAGATGTGGCTCAAATTCAAAAAAGTGGTATAGACAGCAATTGACAGTTTTATACCAAATAAATTAATAAAAGAAGGAGGTGATCCCTATTGGTACACAAAACACGTCAGGACACTGGTGCAAAAGCAACGGAAAGGGCATGCTAAATTTAAACGAACACAAAATCCCCAGGATTGGCGATCCTACACATAAGCTTGAAATTTAGCGAGGATTTCAATGTGAGATGCCTACAATTCTTATCACAACGAAACTCTTTCTCGAAATTTGACAGAAAACCGAAAGAGATTTTGGTCATATGTTAAATATACTAGAGGCAAAACAGAAACAATACCTTCACTACGTGAAAGTAATGGCGATCCTGCTGATGACAGCACTACTAAAGCAAAGTTACTAAACACAGCTTTTATAAACTCATTCACCAAAGAAGACGAAACCAATATTCCAGATTTCGAATTACGAACAGAGGCCATAATGAGTAATGTAGAAGTAGATATCACTGGAGTAGTGAAGTAACTAAAAACACTTAACAAGAACAAGTCTTTTGGTCCAGACTGTACACCCATTAGATTTCTATCTGATTATGCTGAAGAGATAGCTCCTTACTTAATAGCCATATACAACTGCTCTCTCAAAGAAGGATCTGTACCAAAAGATTGAAAAGTTGCACAGGTCACACCTATATTCAAGAAAGGCAGTAGGAGTAACCCACTAAACTACAGGCCTATTTCATTGACGTCAATTTGCAGCAGGGTTTTGGAACATATCCTGTATTCAAATATTATGAATTATCTCGAACAGAACGATCTATTGACCCAAGGTCAACACGGATTTAGAAAATATCGTTCATGCGAAACACAACTAGCTCTATATTCACACGAAGTGATGGGTGCTATCGACAAAGGTTCGCAAATCGATTCCGTATTTCTTGATTTCCAGAAAGCTTTCGACACCGTACCTCACAAACGGCTTTTAATCAAATTGTGTGGTTATGGTATATCGTCCCAAATATGCGACTGGATGGGGAATTACCTGTCAGAGAGGATACAGTTCGTAGTAATCCATTGTAAGGCATTAACTAAAACATAGGTGATATCGGGCGTTCCACAGGGTAGTGTTATTGGTCCTCTGCTGTTCCTTATTTACATAACGATTTAGGGGAAAATCTAAGTAGCTCTCTTAGGTTGTTTGCAGATGGCGCCGTCATTTACTGTATAGTAAAATCATCTAAAGATCAAAACCAACTGCAGAACGCTCTGAATAAGATATCACTACGGTGTAGAAATTGGCAATTGATTGTAAATAATCTGAAGTGTGAAGTTATCCACACGAGTAAGAAAACAAATCTGTTAAACTTTGTTTACAAGATAAATCAATCAAAAGTGAAGGCCATAAACTCCACTTAATACCTAGGAATTACTATTACTTCAGACTTAAATTGGAAAGAACACGCGGGAAAGGCGAACCAGAGACTGCGTTTTATTGGCAGAACCCTTAAAAGATGCAACAGAACTACTGAAGAAACTGCATACACTACGCTTGTCCCTCCTTTTTGGGAGTATTGCTGCCCAGTGTGGGATCCTTATCAGGTAGGTTTGATGGAGGGCATCGAAAGAGTCTAAAGAAGGGCAGCTCGTTTCGTATTGTCACGGTACAGGGGAGACAGCGTTACGGAAAAGATGCAGGATCTGGGATGGGAATCATTACAACAACGGCGCTTATCACTGTGGCGTGGGCTACTTACGAAACTCAAATCGCCAACCTTCTCCTCCGAATGCGAAAATATATTGTTGACTCCCACTTACGTAGGTAGAAATGATCATCAGAATAAAATACGAAAAATCAGAGCTCGAACAGAAAGATTTAGGTGTTCTTTCTTCCCGCGTAGTAGTCGAGAATGGAATGGGAGATAAATAGTATAACGGTGGTTCGATGAACCCTCTGCCAAGGACTTAAATGTGATTTGCAGAGTATCCCATGTAGATTTAAACACCAATTTGTCTGAATTGCGCAGATGGGAACTCTCCCTACAATATATCTTACACTCCCGCAATCCCACAAAACCTTCGCTAGTTCCTGCCCCCACCACTCTTCTCTCCCATTCCTTTCCCTACTCACATTCGTGCTTAAGTACATCTCACTTTCCGCCACATACTCCAGTCCCTTCCTATGTGTCAGACCGCACTGACATATTGCTCCATCTCCATCTGCTTTCCTTCCCTTCCTTCCTGCTTCCCTCTCTATGCCACTTCCTCGCCCCCACCATTGGTTGCTCTCGCCTCAGCTCTGCCTGTGTGTTGCAGTTCAGCCAGAACTGCTGGAGACGGCGGTTGGGTTTCTGTGAGTGTGAGTGTGTGTGTGTGTGTGTGTGTGTGTGTGTGTGTTTGTGTATGCGCATTCTCTGTGGCAGATGAAGGCTTAACAGCCGAAAGCTTCGTTTTTCGTTTATTTGGTTCTGTGTGCCTTTCTGCGGCTCATCGGGTGTCTCTGTGATGAGTAGCAACCTATCCTTTCCAAAATATCGTTGAATCCTTTAAGGTATTACCGTTGTTTGATTTTACACTTGTGATATCAATTTATGATCAATATATTCAGATCAGTATATCCTCCATGGTAACTCAACAAGTGCAAGCAGCATGATATGCACCTCTTGTCCTCATGTTCATGTAAGTATTTAACGTATATTTGTCTGTTTTTGACAATAACTTTCCTTAATTATTGTGTAGTATGAGCGGTCAAGCTCATTAACCTGGCATGTTTACTTCTTTATTTATTTCATACATAATTTGTACTAGTGATAAATAGACTTAATGTTTGTAACGTTTCTATTTAATATTGTCAAAAATATAAGTTAGTGTGGAAGTAGTCAAAGTTACGTCACAAATCTTCTCTCTTAAGTACTCTGATACTTTTAGAGTCAATAGAGATGTGTCATTGAGAAGTGGGTAGGTAGCAAAACTGCAGAGATCAAGTAAGTTAAGCGGGGTTGACACGGACTCAAATCATTGGCGCACATTGACGTGCGCACGTCAAGATGCTCGTGTGAACCCCCAAAATCTCAACTGGCGCACGTAAGAACGAAAGTTGACGACGAGTCCACTTACTTGGGCATGTTGGCTTCCCCCACTACTTTTTCGTCGTTTCCGCAAGATGGCTGTTGCTGTCGAATAGCTTGTTTATTGTGTGCCTGTACGTTCGCATGTTATGACTCGATTATAATATTTTGTTTATGAGTTAAGAACGATGGCAGTTGCTAAAAATTGGCCATTACAATATACAGTTTAATTTCTGGAACTGTAAGAGGAACATATATGTCTGTAAAACATACATCTGCCTATTTCTAAGTGTAACATAACAGTCTTCAAAATATTGATTAAAAAAGGACAGCAAATTACCTTCAGATGCACTTATAATGCTTTGTGTATTGCATCCAGCACGTCAGCCATGAACTCTGGAAGGCGATACATATATTGCAGTGAAGAAAATGAATCGCCGGAAGCAAGATACCTCAGAGCGACTTGTAACTTTAAATGGCAGGAATAGCATTCTGCATTTGTGTGTTCTTTCTTTGAATAGAAGGCCCTACTAGTCTTAATAAATGTTCAAAATTGGTTACGTTCATCCTAAAATGATTTTCAGAGGACGCTTTGCCCTCGTTTTCCAGTTTCCTGATTACCACCGTAGACGTCCCAAACTCATTTCCCCTCGAAATTCGCTTTCATATCCAACAGCTGCGTTTTCTCTTTATTCTGTTTCAACATTCTGTGATTTTCTGGTTGGCAAATAAAGCCACTACTCGGAAGCCTGCACATAGTACATCAGTTGGCGCCATGTTAAAATGCTACATTGGACTTGCTTGGACTCAAAATTTCCGCACTCATGTGAGCGGTCACTTGCGCAAGTTGAGGTTCATTGGCACATGTAAACATGATCGTGTCAACTCTTTACAAGAAGGATGACCTCCCATAATAACTGAAGTGCTTTGTTTTTTTGTTTTTAGACAGTGTTTTGACTCACTTTTTTGACAGTGTTATATTCTGCGTGGCAATCAGCTGCTTTGGTACTTTACTTTGGCAAGGGCTAATGAGTGCTAGTTTAAGAACTTTTACAAATTCCATTTCAGAATTGAAACTGAACAGCCAGATTATGCCTTTGATGAACATTGCCTAGACCAGGAGCTCAAATATGCAGTAGATGTAGAAGTCTTGCATGTTGGCCTAGAGGGTGCAGGTGGAAAACTGACCAAATTACAAATATTAGAAATTGAAAAACGGATTCGAACAGCCCCAAATTTACTTCTGAACAAGCAGACATAATTCAGTTATTCCCCTCTTTTAGATTACTAGCAACATCGACATTAAAGATAACAGCAGTAATTGGAACTTGAAGCTATTATCGGTAAAGAAGTTACATTAATTAATTAGCGGACACTAGACATTTTCAGGAAATCATCAGCACTAAAAAATATAGCATGGAGATTACAATAAGTTAGTTACTAACATCAATAATAAAAAAGGTAGCCCAATGAATATAAAACGCAAATATAGTTGCTTCTAAATTGAATATCAAACAGGAATACAGTGCACTTTGGAATCAGTAAGGTACCAGTACTGGAAAATGGACTCACAACCTGAATCCTAGGTCGTACAAAATAAATAAAGTTTTGTGACACAATGTAACAAGTGTGGTTCAGTTATTTAGTTGCAAAATGTTTCACCAAGAACCAACAGCAGAATTAGTCAATATAAGGGAATAAATCTAGCAAGTTTAGTTTATCCATTACATTTTTCCATCTTACATAACTGATAACCTCATAAATAAATGTCCTTTTCTTTTAAATGTTATTTGATGAAAATTGCTTCATCAACTTGTCTTCTGATTTATATAAACTGTCGGCTTTTTTTACTCTGTTGTAAAATGTGAAGCATTTTTTGATTGCAGGTGTCTGACATCGCGCTTAGAACAACCCCCAATGGAAGAAGTAGCCAATGGTTCATCTACCATAAACCACTAAGACAAAGCACTATGATAAAGTAAAGGGGTAAAGCAGGCCACAATCCGAAGATTGGTTTGAGCACAACAGTGCTTTACAAGGCATGGTCCTGTTTCGAGGTGGTATGCCGTTGCCTTCCTCTGACCTTCGAACTGACTTACCCAGCCAGTTATAGGGGGACCTACAGTTTAACGTGGGCTCTGAACCCCGGTGCAACTTTTTTTTTTTCAAATCAGCAACAGTGCCAGAGGTGAAAGAAGTGGAAAGTGACAGATAAAAATCCTAAAACCTGGCAGGGATCGAACCTGGGACCTTTGGATTTGTAGTCTGGCACTCTACCACCATGCAACCGAGGCACACATTGTAGAAGGCATAATTGCCTGTAATACCATACTGTATCAGGAATGACGTGCCAGTAATAGGTAACTTCTGGGGTTATCTGAGGACATTTCCTTGAAACCTTTCCTGCAGAGAAACTGTGTCATGATATGAAGTGGCCGTTGGATGGCAGAAAAAGTTAATGCTGTCACTGGAAATGCACTTTGGTATGTTTTACAGTAAGTTTACACTGGGCACTAAAACGGTGCCATAGCTTGTGGTGTTACGGCTTATATGGAAGTGATGCTGTCACAGCTGTTTCTACTCACTCCTGTCAAAATCCTAGTTGCATGGCTGTCAATATGGCGTCTGCTGAGACTTTTTGAACAGACATTAGTGTTGTAATTTAGGTTATTGTATTAGAATTGATATAAAACTACGACAATACTGGATATTCTGATACCACCCGTCTGCTTTGAACCTTGACCTCAGGGACAATGTCATAATGATAACCAACATTCATTTCATGGGAATGTAATGTGGCGTCGATAAGAACGTGAAATAAACAACGACACAAATATAAATGTAAGCGAAAAAACTATAAATATAAGTAAAAGAATTTAAAAGAATTTCTGTGGGAATTAAGTTGTTTTGGGTGGGGAGATTCTAAATTGAAAAACAATGGAAATAGCAATAGTCACTACGTTTACATGTAACACATCTTCTGGAAGACGAAAACCGATTTTCGTAAACCGGTTTTCGCTGTCGTGTTTACATGGCACAGCCTGAATCGGATTTCCTAATCCACTTAAGATGGCGGTTGAAAAACAGCTGATTCAGTCCCCAATTTAGTCAGCATAATCGCCATTTTTCTTTACTTAAAAACACAGATTCAGGCTCACTCTAATATTAATACATTTATTTCACATTAGAAAATATTACTCTATCCATATGTACCGAAAATTCTTACCAAAAAAACACAATCTGACAAACCAAGAATGCTTCAAAAACGGTTGCTTTTACATGGGCACGAAAATCGATTGTGGGACAGGAAAACCGCTTTAGAGAAGTGGATTTCCAGAACCGATTTTGGAGTGTTTACATGACCAACCAAAAGCGGATTTGGGAAATCGGTTTACGAAATCCGGTTTTGGGAGCCCATGTAAACGGGGTGACTGAAATAAAAATGAAACATCGAAAAAACATGCAATGGTAACGTTTCGACTCTGGTTTCACTGTATGTAAATAGCACTTCTGGACAATGTAGGTCACAAAATCACCCTGAAAATGGCTCATATATTGAAGTTCTTGAATATGATGTTGCATTAGGAGAGGTTTTCTTCGTAATAATGAAGTACGAACCTGTGAAATTCGGCGCGAGAGACTAGCGAAATGTAAAAGTGAAGCTATGTTTTTCAATGTTCTTTTGTTTAAAAAATGAAGTCGCTGGAACAGAGTCTGTCAGTCTGCTTAGAGAAAGAAATGCTTTCAGAAATGTTACGCACGTGCTATTGCGCGTGCGTTGAAGTACGGCGTAAATCTTCAAGTTTCAGTTCATTAAACAAAAATATATGTAATGGGATGCAGACAGATCTATCTTTTACTGCAGTCACAGGAATGTCCAGATTAATGTGCTGTGTAAAAGGGCGTTGGCGAAATTATATTTTCAAATCAGAAGGTACACATAAAACATCGTGTGAAATTGTACTCAACGCATTCTCTGAGAATTACTTCGAGCCGGCTGCGGTGGCGGAGGAGACTGAGGCGCTCCAGTCACGGTCTGCACGGCCACTCATGTGATGCTCACAGACACGATCTGTAACTTTATTAAGAATCATGATTTATATTAATGTGATTGCTGTTCATTTCACTGCTAGTAAATTAATAGGAAGTTAAGCAAAAGATGTCATATATTGACAAGTAAAGTGCAGGATATCACCTATCTGGTTTTAATAATGTCACCATTTTCCCTATAAAACCATAAATTTGATAGAATTTCAACCGCTTCGAAAAATGTTATGCACGCGCTTTCGCAAGTATTTTTCTGGTGACATTTGTCTTCACGTTTCATTATATTTAAAAAAAAAAAAATCTCATGGGATGCCGACAGATGTATCTTTTACTGCAGTTATAGGAATATAGGAATGCCCAGATTAATGTACTGTGTAAAATTAAAGAAAGGAAGGGGACAAAAAACCTAGCATGATGCGGGCAGAACAATGTTTAACAAGCTCACAGACACGAACTTTAACGTCTACACATGAAACACCACTCTCGCAATCATAAACTGCACTTAAGTCCTTATAAATCACTCCGTTTATATGGGCCCCCAAAACCGGATTTCGTTACTGTAACCGATTTCCCAATTCTGCTTTTGGTTGGTCATGTAAATACTCCAAAATCGATTCTGGAACTCCGCTTCTCTAGAGTATAACTATTAGAGAGAACATGACTCTGTGTCTTTAAATAAAGAAGAATAGCGATTGTGCTGACTATATCAGGAACTGAATCAGCTGTTTTCCAGCCGCCATTTTAAGTGGGCTATACCCGGGCCGCTGAAACTTTGCACTTGATGTTTACAAATAACAAGTGAAGAGCGCGGGGCGCTAGTCGCTGGGAACAATCCAATCACAGCGCGCTAAACACTTCCAGTGATCATGTGCCGGCTTTGTTTAGTTCTAACGTAAACAAAATTGTGTATCGTGTTTATCACGTGTTTATGTTGTGTGTGCTTTTTTTTTTTTCACTGCGATTTGTTTTACTGTGAGTGGTTTAACTTGACCTTCTGAGTTCAAGTAATTGGATAATGTCACCGAAAAGACTTTTGTCTAGTGACGTTTTCTGAGTAAGTTCTCAATTTCGTATGAATAAAAACTTCGAAGCTTATGCTCTGAGCAGAAAGTTCATTCTCGCTTCAAACGATGGGAAAGAAGTTATGGTGCAGTGGTTACAAGAAAGAAATATTGCTGCAGATATGTCAATGTCAGAACTTCTTTTATAATCGCTCGTGAAACAAAATAACCCTATCACACCCATATATGCAGTAGACGAAATCGCAAAGGAGCAGCGCCACAATGTAATAAATCTGCCCCCATTTCACTGCAGTTTTAACCCTATAAAATTGGTATGGCGTGACGTGAAGAATTACTTAAGGAACAATAAGTCTTTCACAATAACGGAGGTGGAAAACCTGTTGCATGTATCTGTTGCCAATGTGGATGCTGCATCTTGGTAAAAAAAGGGTCGAGCACGTTGAAAAACTGATTCGGGCAGCGGAAAAAAATGGCAAGGATCATCAGTAATCATTAACGGTTAATGATTTGTCTTGGTAATGACGACGATTTTGGCAATGAAGACAACAGTGAAGATGGGGAGCTGGGTGTAATTGTACCATTGTCACCATAAATTGGAGTGAAAAGCATTCTGATTATAAAACGTAGAGAGAGAAGTTACTATCTAGATTATTGTTTATTTCGTATCTGTCGTGATCCAATGCTTATTTTCTATATCGCTTTGCTCCGTTATTGAAAGCGTATGCATTGTTGTGCTCTGGCCTTCATTAATATGCTGTTAATTAATTGCTGTTCAAGAACGAAATATTATATGCACTTTTATTGCTCAATAGCTTACATTTACGAGATGCAACTGAAAACCGTTTCGTCTGCTGTGCGTATAGAGGCTAGTGTTGCAATGTCGCTAAAGCAGTGTAGCCAACTTAACTCGCCGTAACGCGAAACGTCAAGTGCAATATTTCAGCGGCCCGGGTATAGGAAATCCGATTCAGGCTATGCCATGTAAACACGACAGCGAAAAACGGTTTACGAAAATCGGTTTTCCTCTTCCGGAAGATGTGTCGCATGTAAACATAATGAATATAACTCGGGTCAGTTCTAAATATTTTAAAGTATTTCCTATTGTTGTAGTGATTGTTCAGCAGAAAACGCGTAGATAAATAAATAAAGGCATTCTAATAAATATTACCTCTGACACAATACTGTATGACACAAAAACGAAACACGTAAAGAAATAGATGCATTCTTATAAAACTGATCAACACGAATCGCGTAAATAAATAAATGCAGTCTAATAAGTATTGCCTCTGACACATTTACAATATAATCAGTGACTAGTAATAAACAAATAGAAACACTTCTATGACAAAAATGACGTAATACATTACCCAATTGGTCAAAGCCAACGGGTGGTATTGGACAGTCAAGGTTAGCCAAAAACTACAATAAGAGGGAAATAAAGTATAAATGTTGTTGCCTGGGAATGTATTTTGCGTTTAAACAACGCCCAGATATTAAAGACAGGTATAAACCAAATACCACACGTAAACAAAGCACCATAACTGAAGCACTTATGAATAAAAACAGTAAATTTCGATTGGGATCTGCATATCAAGCTCTGTAAAAAAGTCTGATATCAACATTAGAGACGCAGTACTTGATCAAGTAATACTACAAGTGACATTGTGATATTTGACACCTGACCATTACCTGTCATCTCTGATGTAATGTTCTGGATGCTATTTGTAATGTCATGGACACTTATTTGAAACCTAATATAGCTTCCTATACTTGCCTACAATTAAATACGACGACTTTTTAATCTATAGCGAATTTTGACTTTATGCTTCGTATAACTGCACTGAAAGTTACTTTAATATAGTTCATTCCCTTAAGGCCTTAAGGCCAATTCACTGTCCGTGACGTCAACGTCACGTCACGTCACGTCAAGTTGTATTCACACTGTCCGTCCGTGTCCGTCACGTCAATTCGTCCATCTCAATATGCGATGTTCAAAGTGTGGTTTTGAGTGGCGATCTGTTATGTAGAAAGTCATAGTTTAATACTAGAAAGGGGAAACAACAACGCTAAATGTTATTAAAGGCCAAAGAAAACTTTACAGTGTATGTTTTTGGCGAAGTTACTGGGAACTGAAACAACATTTCAAAACATCGAAATCTATTTTCTAGCGAAAACTTAAACATATGAAGACATCAAACCATACATGTAAGAGCATAAATAGCGCCTGTATACTTTAACCATTACGATTTGCTCGCTGACATTGTTAATACCGTGGTAAACAACTGAATTTTTGTCTTTCATTAGAACTGACATTTTCATTTAAAGTGTTAATTAATGAAAAATGCGTAATCAAATTACAATCTTATTCAAATAAACAGTTTGCTTCAGTCGTTTCTGTTATAATGTTACGTAACATAAACCATTTTTATGTTTCAGATATCCGACCTCGATTTTAGGGGGACACTCAATTGACAAAAATATTTAACTCGTCATGAAACATTTTTAATTTACCCCTAAAACGAGGTACAACAACAACACAAAGATGAATAAGACACATTTGCATATAAACAGTGCAATCGTCGACTGCAACATGTAATTCGCGCGACGAAAATAGGTTAAGTTCCGATGTTAGCAGACGGCCGTTCCGTCAAAACATTCTTCTCGAGAAAGCTTGACGGACGTTGACGTGACGTGACGGTCCGGTGACGGACAGTGTGAATGCCGCCATTAGAAATACATTGCGGAATGTTCTGACGGTCGGTGACGTGACGTGACGCGACGGACAGTGTGAATTGGCCTTGAAGCTATTTACGCTCCCCAGAAGAATGATTTCGTGAGGCAAGTATAGTAGGCCTATCTTCTAACAAGATACAAATAAAATTGTCAGAGTTTTAGATATGTTTGAAACACTGCATGCCTACTTCACTTTATATTATATACGTGCCTTTATTCATAGAACCGTTTTCGAGTGGTACTTCGGCTCTCAAAGACATACTTTGGAGGCAACGATACATGTATATCTGTGGTTGTCAAGTCTGCGGTAGCCATTCTAGCAGACGAATTAAACCAGTTGTTCATTACTTGTTTAGTTGTGTAATTGGAAAGTGTTACCTGCAGTTCCGTACCTGTTATGTATTTATATTCCAAGTTGAAAGTAAAATGTTGTTTGTACTTTCCTATTCCGAAATTACAATCCACCTGCCAGAATGCTGCAGTTGACTCGCGATTATTGGAAAAGTGGAAGTTTCGCGTTTGAATTCCAAGACACGTAGCTCGCGTATCATTGAACAATGCAATTTCAAAGCTAACGTGCTGTAAATAATTACGACAAATACTTTTTTTACTGTTAAATGCCTGTGTTTACGTTTTAAGATCTTTAAGAGGACAACGAACACAAATGTCTATAGGCCTGAAGACTGCCCATTAAAGGCACGTGTAGAGATGCCAGCAGATGACGTTGTTCTGAATATTCTGTATGCACTTGCAACAGAAATTAAATTTATCCTGTCAGGATCTTAGTTAACCGCACACACTGTAATCGTGACATATTCAGAAACAAGCCACCAAATACTGGTGACAAGGAATATCGGTGCAAGCGCACTCTCGGAAATCGCGATATATTCGAAACTAAGCGCTAAAATATTCGCAAATAAATAGCCACATCTTTCTGACTAGCGAATAGTGTATGCCTAAATGTCATTGATACTCATTTCACTTACTGTACCAGCAATTTTAACATTCCTCTAGTTTTGTCTCCAACCATATTCTCGAAAATCGCAACATAGTTGGAACAAAGTGAAATATTTGTGAGAAGGAAGAAGAGAAGTATCATTGCTGATCGCACCAATTGCAGCAGCAGTTTCATTTTCTGTTCTTCAGTCACACATAAAAATCATCAAATCGATGTTATTAACTCCTGAGACAGCATAGAAGGGTACTCCATAACATAATTCTGTTATGTGAATAAGAAAATTCCACAAAGTGTTGTGGATAAATAACTGCCACAATGTGTTGCAAACGTTAAGATTTTTAAAAAAAAAAAAAAAAAAAAAAAAAAAAAAAAAAAAAAAAAAAAAAAAAAAAAAAATTTGCATCGAGTGTGTTTCGTTCCCAGAACTTCGTGGTTGGAAGTCTAGCACGCTACCTGTGACACTACAGCAACTCAATGTTATTAGTAACTACAAATTTTATATAGTCGCTCCCACAAGTGTATTGCTTAATGTTAATTTGTTAATCACATTTAGTTATAATAAATCCATCCAGAGATGGTTTGTAATTCGTCGTTGCGCTGAAACAGTTTACTGCGAGTTATAAAACTAAAACTGAGAGAAATACGGCAAATCAAAATGGCGTCCGGCACATGGAAGGTAGAAGTGAATGTTGTCTCCAAAGTATGTATTTGAGAGCCGAAGAGCCAAAGTACCACTCGAAAACAGTTCTACGAATAAAGGGACGTATATTATATATGTTGCCAATAAGATGCGGCTAACATTGCTTATTAGTCGGAATTTTCAGTTCTCAGCCATTTTCATCCATTGTCAACATAGTAAACACACAAAAAGTATTCACTGAGACAGATTTGCAGCGATCTCCTGTCCACACGTTCCAACTTGTCTGCGCAGATGTGATTTGAACCCACAGATTTGAGCAGTTTTGCTCAATCCTCCAACTGCAACTTCCAGGTTTGCGCACATCTCATTTCTGCGCAAACGATTTGCGAGGTGTGCGCAGACAGATCGTAGCGTGTGGACCCGGCTTACTAGTAACTTCAGTGACGTAAATTAAAACGCCGTTTTCGTGGTTTGTGTCAAAAATCTTATCTGCAAATTTTTTATTTGCCTTAAGAGGGAACTTTTGTCTGGAAGTTCTCTTACAAATGATTTTAACGTATTATTATTCCCAGGAGAAAACTGTTTTCCTTCCAAGATACCTTATTTAGAATTTATTTTGTCATTTCTTTACTGTGATATCGATATTTATCGATGTTGCAGTCGAATCTTTACGTCCCCACTACTGCGATACATGTTTTTACTAATAGCCAATCGGAGCGCTTCCCATCAAATTGCATGCAGTTTGAAAATACGTACCGTATCCGTAATAAGTAGGGAAGTGTTTACTGTGGTAACTGTTCTTGCTGTTGTTGTTGTCGTCCTTACTTCACAATGAATTCTAAAAAGAAAGAAAAAAATCAAAACATCAAGGTTTTCGTTAGAGTAAGGTATGTATTTTTTAGAAATGTTTTCATTTCTATCATGTGTAACGGCTTACGTAGATAATGAAGTTTTATTTCTTCTGTTGCTATGTTTACTATCATATGTAATTTGTTTTATTCTGCAGTCGTGATGTGAACTTCAGTATTAAACTTTTCTAACCAACACTTCCAACTATAGATTTGTTATTAATCTCTCTTGGGTTTTTTAATTCAAAGTGTGATGCTATACAGCCATTTCAGGAGTGACGGGCGGTACATTGTCACAGAGAGATCAAAATGAAATGTTTGTTTTTATTTTATTCTGTGGGTTCTCTCTGGAATCCAGATATTTGACATTTGGTGCAGATGATTAATGGGAAATTTTACTAGTCCATGATTTTCCCCCCCTGCAATATGGAAAAATATTGGCGTGATGGATGGGCAAAACATGAGCCTCTAATGTTGCAGCTTGCAAAACATTTTAGTATTTCTGTGATTTATGTATACATATGTAACTATAAGTAACCATGTACACGGACTTCAAACTCCAAAATTTAACATATGCTACGTACAATGTATGACCATTAATAAAAAGTTTTTGAAACAATAAGTGCGACGGACTAGACTTGTCCAATGATCTGACTTCCAGAATTAGCTACATTTTGCACCTTTGAGAGAGAGAAAAAAAAATGGTGATAGTAATGCTTAATTGAAAGAAAGGTGTATTAACAACAATGAACCGTTAGTCAGCTATTGGGGGGGGGGGGCAATCATTGCTAATTTGATAACCTATTTTACTACTACTACCACCACTACCACCAATGTTTGTAACGTCTCTAAGTTGATAGTGATAAAAGAAAAGACATTACTATAGACTGGGATACCAACCGTCTGCTTTGACACATATCATCAAAATGCGGGAAAACCAATATACAAGATATCTTAATACTTCTGTATTGTAGATACAAATAATCTGTTGTTATTATAGATAACATAAAGTACCATTGATCACAGGCCTTAGCCCAAAACTTCGACGCTCACATACGAAAATTAAAACTCCTGGTTAACCTACACCTAACCATCAGAGAGAAGCTACAGATCACTTTTTAAACACAAAATGATAATCTGTTCTGTTTGTAAACAAACTGTCGTCAAACTCAACCACCACTTCTACAAACACGCACACACCTCAAAACTACCGCGCTGCGATGACGTCACGCTTCAAAGCTGACAGGCATTATCCCCGTCTACAGGTGCGCCAAGGAAAGAAGTAAATTGCAAAGTGTTTCTATCCTGTGCAGGTAACTTCATTACCTTAAGGTTTTAGTGGATGTACTCGTAACCATGACATTCAGATTTTCTGTTTTCACTGATAGGCTCATTCACTCATGAAGTGCCTGTTTAGTTATTTTACAGCCAATGTTTACCTTTATGTAAAGTGGTGTAGATATGCAGTGTTGTTGACAATTTGTAACTCATTTCCGTCGTCAAAGGATTCACTTTCCTGTTAGTTTCTGTTGATTTATTCGTATTTTAGTAGAAGTTATTGAATGGAAGAGGGTGTGTAACTTTGTTGGTAAGGAATGAAAAAAATCAGTGTTTTCTTCATTTGTTTGATACCCAAATTTGGATCAGATATATTTTTAATTAATCACTTACTGTAGGATGCTTCCTGTTGATGAGAAAGATGTGTGTGGTTATGTCAGACATGTGAAGTTCCTTCTTATGGGGATTTACAGCAAATGATATTTTGTTCTTGTTTTTTCATGTGTAACAAACTTCAAAACTTCTCGTTAAGACAGTTACGCCTACTCGAGAAGATAGGGCATTGTAGTTGGGTCAATTTATTGTCGATCAAAGTAGTGTACAGGAAATTTACAATTAATGCAACATATTTACAGCAAGCTATTTTTCATTATTGGAGTGTAGTTCCAGGTGGTACGATAAATCAAATGTTCAATCTTCTTGAGTAGTTGTGATGCATAAAGTTTTGAAGTTTTTGTTGCATATGAATAGGGGGTATTTCTGTGTCAAATCAACACACTAAGACCAAGATTCACAGATTTTGTTGAAACTACCTAGTGTCCCTACACAGCTACGAATGAAAAACATGAAAACAAAAACCTTTTTTTGGCGATTCGTAAAAAAATTATTAAACATTACATTCTCTAATTTATGCGGGAAAAAATGCTATACTTGGAAATAGTAAAATGCCATTTTCGCTGGGACCAATTTAGATGCAGGTCTGAAAATTGTAATTTTAAAGCGATTCAGATGGGCTTTTATTTGGTATGCAACACAATGGTGTTACAAATTAAAACATTTTAAAATAAATTTGAAATTTCTCAAAAGCCATATTTTTAAAATTATGAAAAAATAGGGTAATTTGGTAGAATCCGTGTACATCGAAGAAACAGCATTGCCATCGATATATATAGAATGTTCGATATAGTGTTTCTGAACTGGTGATTTGGGTGCTCCGCGCCCTCACGTACTAAGAAAATAACTTCTTGTTTAAACTATACCTAACCTTCTTAAGGCTACGCTACAGATCACTTTTTTTAAGTCAAAGTTAGGTATAGGTTAAACAAAGAGTTTTTTTTTATTAGTACGTGAGGGCACGTAAGCGCCTGAATCTGCGGTTCAGAAGCAATATATCGAACATTCGATATATATCGATGGCAATACCGTTACCTTCGATGGACACGAATTCTACCAAATTACCAAAAATAGCAAAGATTCCGTGCGCTATACCCATAATTTGTACTGCACTCACAATACATCATTACCCTAAATGTGTATTAGTCATTTTTAATTATAAACATTTTATGGGATTGTCATATTACTTATAAAATACCAACTATGGCAATATACAAATAATTAATTTAAAAGAAAACTATTTGCATAAACATAGTTATCCTTCTTAATTTGTGTGTGTTTTGTACAAGTTTTTAATTGTTACCAGCTAAAAAAAGAGTGAAAACTTCATTTGGCTTTTTAATGTGAATAGAATTTCAAAATGAGGGGAAAATATTGCAGATTGTACTGGTGTTCTGTTCTGATCTTCAGTCCGGAGACTGGTTTGATGCAGCTCTCCATCCAACTCTATCCTGGGCAAGCGTCTTCATCTCCTTATAAGAACGGCAACCTACATCCATTTGAATTTGCTTACTATTTTCATCTCTTGGTCTCCCTCCGCGATTTGTAGCCCACACTCTTCCCTCCAACGTTAAATTCACAATTCCTTGGTGTCTAAGAATGTGTCCTACCAATCGATTCCTTCTTTTAGTCAAGGTACGCTAGAAATTCCTTTTCTCCCCAATTCTGTTCAGTACCCCCTCATTAGTTACGCGATCCACCCACCTAATCTTCAGCATTTTTCTGTAGCACCACATTTCAAAAGCCTCTATCCTCTTCCTGTCTGCACTGTTTATCATCCATGTTTCACTCCCATACAAGGCAACACTCCACACAAATACCTTCAGAAAGGACTTCCTTAGGCTTAAATCAATATTCGATGTTAACAAATTTCTCTTTTTCAAGAACGCTTTTCTACCCCTTGCCATTCTGCATTTTATATCCTCTGTACTGTGACCATCATACGTTATTTTACTGCCCAAGTAACAAAACTCGTTTACCATGTTTATTAATTCGTTACCTAATTTAATTCCTTCAGCATTGCCTGATTTTCTAAGACTGCATTCCATTACCCTTGTATAGCTCTTGTTAATGTTCATCTTATATGCTCCTTTCAACATACTGTCTATTCCGTTCAATTGCTCCTCCAGGTCCTTTGCTGCCTCTAGCAGAATTACATTGTCATCAGCAAAACACTGTACTTTAATTCCTTCTCCAAATTTCTCATTGCTGTCATTTATAGCTTGCTCAATGTACAAATTGAACAGTAGGAGACGAGGTACTGGCGGAAGTAAAGTTGTGAGGCAGTATCGTGAGTCATGTTGGGATAGCACAGTCGGTAGTGCGCTTGCCCGCGAAAGGCAAAGGTCCCAGGTTCGAGTCCCGGTTCCGGCACACAATTTTAATCTGCCAGGAAGTTTCAACATTGGGGAAAGGCTACAACCGTGTCTTACACCCTTCCCAACCTCTGCATCCCTTTCATGCTCTTCAACTCTGATAACTACTGTCTGGTTTTTGTACAACTTGTAAATATCCTTCTGTTCCCTATATTTTACTCTTGCTGATAGAAATGTAGGTTTCCCCCTTTTTTCATCTATCTTCTAAAATAAGCTGTATAGTGAGTATTGCCTCCTGTGTTCCTACATTTATCTTGAATCCAAACTGATCTACCCCGAGGTCGGCTTCAACCAGATTTCCATCCTTCTGTAAATAATTCGTGTTAAAATTTTGCAACCATGACTTATCAAACTGATGGTTCTGTAATTTTCACACCTGTCTGCGCCTGCTTTCTTTGAAATTATTACATTTTTTTCTTAAAGTCTAAGGGTATTTCCCCTGTCTCATACATCTAATGCACCAGGTGAAATAGTTTTGATATGGCTGGCTCTCCAAAAGACTTCAGTAGTAATGAGGGAATGTCATCCACTCCAGGGGCTTTGTTTCAACTTCGGTCTTTCAGTGCTCTGTCAACTTCTTCTCTCAGTGTAGTATCTCCTATTTGATCTACATCCTCTTCCCTTACTACAATGTTGTCTCTTGGTTCATTTCCTTTGCACACATTCCACCTTTCAGCTTTCCCTTCTTTGCTGAGAACTAGTTTTTCTTGTGAATTCTTTATATTCATACAGCTGCTTTTGTTGTCTCAAAATGTTTTTTATTTTCCTGTAGGCGGTAACTATTTTTACCCCTATTTGTTTACATTCTTCTACAGACTAGCATTTGTCTTCTAGCCACTACTTAGCTATTTTACATTTCCTGTCAATATATTTCTTAGTTGTAGGTACTCCATTTTGCCTGTTTCATTTACTGCATTTTTATATTTTCTCCTTTCATCAATTAAATTTAGTATTTCATACGAATATTAAGACGAAAAATTCCTAGCAGCTATCCTCCTAATCTGGTAGAGAAACAAATTGCCAGAGCCACTTCCTCATCCCCCCAAATTCAGAACCTTCAACAGAAGAATCCCAGAAGTGCCCCCTTGTCACCGGATACTTTCCGGGACTGGAGCGGACTCTGAATGTGGCTCTTCAGCAAGGATACGACTTCCTTAAATCCTGCACCGAAATGAGATCCATCCTTCATGACATCCTTCCTACTCCACTGAGAGTGTCTTTCCGCCGCCCACCTAAACTCCGTAACCTCCTAGTCCACCCCTATGAAATCCCCAAACCACCTTCCCTACCTTCTGGCTCCTACCCTTGTAACCGCCCCCGTTGTAAAACCTGCCCTATGCACTCTTCCACCACCACTTACTCCACTCCTGTAACCTGGAAGGTGTACACAATCAAAGGCAGAGCCACTTGAGATAGTACCCACGTGATCTACCAACTGACATGCCTGCACTGTGAAGCATTCTATGTGGGAATGACCAGCAACAAACTGTCCATTCACACGAATGGACACAGGCAGACAGTGTTTGTTGGTAACGAGGATCACCCTGTGGCTAAACACGCCTTGGTGCACGGCCAGCACATCTTAGCACAGTGCTACACCGTCCGGGTTATCTGGATACTTCCCACTGACACCAATCCTTCAGAACTCCGGAGATGGGAACTAGCCCTTCAGCATATTCTCTCTTCCCGTTGCCCACCTGGTCTCAACCTCCGCTAAATTCGAATTCCCACCCACCATCTTAACATCTTTGCATAGGTTCTCTGGACAAAGCCTCTGCCTCAAGTGGTATCTCTGTCTAACTTCTTAACTTCTTTGCTTTCTACAGTATGTCTGCCTAGGTGTACTTGTGTCTGTGTGAATGTGTGGGTGCGTGTGCATTTGTTTACCATCCAATTTTCCCCCAACGTAAGTCTTTCCTCTCCCGGGATTGGAATGGCTCCTTACCCCCTTCCTTAAAACCCTCATCATTTCCTTTTCCCTCTCCTTCCCTTCTGCCTGAAGAAGCAACTGGGTTGCGAAAGCTTGCGTTTGTGTGTGTGTGTGTGTGTGTGTGTGTGTGTGTGTGTGTGTGTGATGCTGTTACACCTGTGCTCCTTTGCCTGGTAAGTAATCTTCGTCTATTTTTTTTATATTTAAAATTTAGTATTTCCCGTTCTATCCAAGGATTTTTTGTAGGTCTTGCCTTTCTACCTATTTTCAGATGTCTTCGCTACTTCATCTATCAATGCTACCCGTTCTTCTTATACTGCCACCCCCCCCCCCCCCACCACCCCTTTCTGACAATTGTTGCCTAAAGCTTCCTCTGAAATTCTCAAGAACTTTGGGTTCCTTCCTTTATTACAAACCCTGGAGATATCGAGGAATTTTGGAATCATTTCTTTGTGGGCACCCTGTTAGCCCACTGTTGATAACACCTTTGTCTTAGTATTTCCAATTGTAGTGTATTATTATTGTAGCACTTTGTATCAATTAGTTATCCTCTTTGCTCAATATAGGTACTGTATTACCCAACAAGAATGCTCACCATCTGAGACAATGTTTTAAATACTTTTACTAATTGTATACTTATGGGCTATATAACTTGGTCATTTTATTTTAAGTGGATCACATTTGTCGAGTTTACCAGTCTTCCACTTCTGTCTTTATCATGGGTAGAGATATACCCTAGAAATGAACTGCAAAATTTGACCTGTTTATACCCAATGTGTCGGAAACTGTTGTTCTATACTTGAAAATTTCTTCCAAAAGGATTAACTGAAAGTGAAGGAGTTACAGTGCCAACCTATGCTCCTACGAACCCCCATGTTTTCAGATTGTGTACAACTCTCTCCACTGAATCAGACCAACATGGAGTGGCATTGCGTCAAACATTTAGTGAGCCAATATAATGTTTGAAAGAACAAAAAAAAAAAACAAAAAAAAAAAAAAAACTACAACAACAGAGAATAGCTTTCAATTGTTTGGCCTTCTTTGGAGTCAGGTATCTCTACTAAAAAAATAAAACACACACACACACACACCTACCTTTGGCATCTGGAGCAGGACTCATCCCTTCCTCTTTACACCCTTTTTGTGGCTCGTACTCAGTAACAAACATTGTGCTAAATGTGAAACAACAGAAAGTTGAGATACAAATAATACAAAAGGTCACTTCAGAAGTTGTTCTTTCCAGAGCCCCTGGAAGGAGCACACATTCATCCGCTAGAAACATCTTGTTGGAGCTTAGTCGATCAAGCAAAAGAATAGAAAGTAAGGATGAACTCAAACAAGAATAATGTGCAATATGCTATCATAAAAAAATGTGCAACTTAAATGCACAGTGCCAGGTCAAGCAATAGTGATCATTGCCAAATTGAGTGATGTGATTTAAAACTACCCATGAACACGTAAAGCTAGAGCCTCCCCCTAGAAATCTGATGGACATTAATCTGATAGTGTGAATTTTGTGTGATGTGGTTCTACAGAAAACCATTTAAGTCAATTTTTACTACTCTCTTTGATGCCTCTTCATTTACAGCAGCAAAGAATAATTAAAATAACTTATCATTTAAATTTTACTTGCAACAGAGATGGTGTTGTCTGCTAATGTTCTCATCTAAGTATTTATTAACCTACTGACTGGTCAGGGATATGCACAAGACCCTGTCAAATTCAGGAAGATAATTATTTTTATTCCATGCTCGACATAAGGTTATTCCCATAATTCCATATGACTGGGTATTCAAAGAGTATTTAACGTATCAACTTGAGCACACTATGCTGCCACTGCCATAAATAACATGTTTTTATTGATTTTTTCCCCATTTCTCAAAGAATAATTTCAGTAGTCCTAGTATGGAAAAATGTGTTTTTTACTCTTTGATAAAAAGTAGTTTCCACTGATGTCTATCAAAACAAAGTTGGCGTAATTCGTTGCTCACAATTTTTGTGTCTTGGTTGGGCTACTGTTCAATCCTCAGCTTGTGTGAATGTCAATGTATTTGCTGTACCACAGCTTGCAGTAATGCTGTATAAGTGTATTTGGTTAAATAATAATTGTTAATCTTGTTTCTGTAATTAGATGAACACATTCATTTTCTTGCCTATTGCTTAAGTGTGGTCATGGTGATTGTGTGAATGAAAGTTAGTGTTTAAAGAGTCATTCATATTTGTTACAACCCATAAAATAGGAGATGAAAGAAACTACACTAACATTAATTTACAAGTGGCCATGCTGTAAATGGTACATTAGAGTTCGCCGAGTTTCTGGTGATCAAATTTTTGTGGTCTTGGGTTTGTCAGCTGAGACCAAAGTAACTTTCTCTCTTCCAAGCCTTATTCCTAGTCAGCACAATGCCTGCATCTACAAGAATTGCTGATAGACTGGTATTAGGTCTATATGTAAAGTTCATATAGCCTACTGTATTTGCTTGAATGTAGGCCATACTTTTTTCCAAAATTTGGCTTGCAAAATCGTGGTGTGGCCTATGATGGAGATTTCATCTCCCCCCCCCCACCCAATCCCCCTTCCTGTTAGTTTCAAAAATTATTGTTTGTGTTTATTTTGTTTTAAGAAGTGTAATAAACTAGATAGTCTTCAAAATTTGGTACAATAACTGTTTTGCAGACCTGCATCTACGTTTATGTGCATGTTCACAAAAATGACACAGTTATTCATGAAAGTCTGTTTTGATATAAATTGAATGGTATTCTATACCGCAACCAACCATAGCAGATGGCGGAGCTTTTTTTAACACCTCAGTGTGGTTTCAAACAAAAGCAGTATGTAACACACAGACTTCCTAAGCACAGAAGTGATTTTAATTTGATGTGATCAATCAAGCTAATCTTTGAGATACGTCTAGTGTGTGTAGTGGGAGTTCTTACTGTGACATACGTGTTAGTAATGCCTACTGTGAGCAGTGATGGGAGATTAAGATGGCGGAACAGCTGATTAGAGTAACTGATAGCGGCATTGAGTACAACTTCTACATTTTAAATAACATTTTTCCATGAGCAGATTCACTACTTTTGCATTTGTTGGGGTAATTTCTCAGAAATGATGTATGTGGAACTCGAGGCTATTTTGCAGCCTTTTAACTGAATCATTGACTACAGTACCTGTTTTGAATTACGAAGTCAAGCAAATCTTTTTCTGGATATTTAAATTTTTGTACTCGAAATACTCAATGACTCTTCAAACAAATTAATAGTTTGTCCTCACTTGCACACTAGTGACAAATGTTTTTTTCATCGACGTCTAATTTACATATACCTTTCTGCTTTTCCTCCGAAAAAAACACTATTTCTGCAGCACACATTTGTACTATACAATACTCGAAACTCCCCGTAATATGCCTTGGTTCGTCCTCCCCTCACTTGAAGCACTGCATGGTTATTGGCCTGTTATCTCGCTTTCTTATTCATTAATTTACGTAGTTTTCCATATTTGTTTTTAATTTGTTAAAAAGAGATGGATTTGTTAACATTGTGTTTCTGATTAGGAGAAAGGGGTGTGTGTGTGTGTGTGTGTGTGTGGTTTTTTTTTTTTTTTTTTTTTTTCATCTATCCCATCTCCTATGTCTATCTCTTGCTTTCCCACTATCTAGCTCTTCAGCCTCTCTCTATCTAATCCCCAGCCTCTGTTAATGACTCCCTTTCCTTCCATCCATCTTCCATCTCCTCTTCTGTCTGCCTCTATGCCCATATCATCTTTCGCTCATGGTACCTATATAAAATGAAGAAATTAAAATTTAGGGAATTTCTTCAGTGTATGTGTTATCTGCTGGAAAGTATAACAAAGCTACTGTGACATAAAATTAAATGGAAAAAATGACGCCCATAAAGGTTTTGTTCAGTATTTGTTTCCACTTCTAATATGATAAATCCTACTCAAAATTAACCATTAAACATTAACATACCTAAAATGTTTCCACGAATTATTGGTAATAGGGTATTTTCCTGTGTTAAAAATATGGTTCGAATTGTTGTTATTCTGAATGATTATAACATTCAGACAGCATTTTCGCTCATAATTCTTACAAAACATCTGTTATTTTTATGTAATTAAAGCCTAAAAATCATCAAATTTCACGATTAGATCACGTGATCGAAAACACTCCGTTATTGGCTGAAGTACTGGTGACGTCATAGAACACCTGCAGCGCGGCAACTAGAAGTCGGAGCTGTATTATTGTACGCGTTTCCTCCATTTCGCAGCTTTAAGTTCAGTTTTTTCGTGATCTAAACGCGTTTACAGTTGTTATGCCAAAATGGAAGATGGTTATGTAAAGGCTGACAGCGGAAACCTCCCTAAAGTTGATGCAAATATGGTGTCTCCATTCTTTAAAAACAATCCAAATTTTTACGTGCTAGAAATAAGAAACGTGAAAACTGCATTGTAAGTAACGCATACCTACATTTTAAAGCTAATTATTTCGAGAGGTATTTTATGCCATTGGAAAAAAGTAGGCTACTCTATTTGTTGATGTCAGCAGACTTAATCTGAAGTCGCCATATTATACAATAAAGGGTGAAATTTTACCTTCTATCCAAGCGGTCTTGAGTAATTATGTTGGCAACATCAACAACAAGATAGAAAATCTTTGTCCAGATGTTCAGACCACATAGAATGACTAGATTAGTGTATCGTACAGACCATGAAGTAAATAAATAATGCTGTTCCTGCTCTATGATTCTTGTATGTACCCTTGTCCGGTCAGTAAAGTAACTGCCCTCGTAAATCAAAGGTTTCACGACAAAATATTTGCGCTGTCACGCGATTGGCTAATGGTGACGTCTCATGATTCTCGCTATTCAGCATCTGTTGCCAACATAGTCACAGGAAGCTGCCGGGACAGTTAGTAAAATTTAACCCAGTAAAGCTAGCAGTTAAGGGAGTAATTTTATTTAACTACTTCAATACTGGAGCAAAGTGAAACATCAAAACCTGTAAAATACAGCAAAAATGCCTTGTGTATAGTTATACAATATATCTATAGTCTAGAACAGGGACAGCGGGTTGCGTCGGCGGTGTTTTCATATCGCTCGTAGGTTGGCTACGCACATTTCGCGTAGCCAAAGGCATGTCACTTTCACGTAAACATTGCGAGCGAGACACAATGGAATAAATTTATAGCGCCGAAATTACAGCGGTTTTCTGGTTTGTTGTTTTTGTGAGTGAATGTTTGCGATTGTGTGTAAACTTACTGCCATGAAAATCAGTATTTTCCTTACATATTTAAGATTTGGTTTGATATGAATGTGTCACTACTTTTGACACTACAAACTAATCCATTTACGTTTACTCGTCCGCATATGAAGCCCCATGCTTTAATTAAAAAAAAATCACGATAATCAGTTGCAACGTTATTTACTTGCAATGAAAATTTCTTGGTAGAGCCCTGTGCAAAAGAAAAGGCTTACGTTATTTTATCTAAGATCTATTGGTAATAAAATTGCACTTATTGGAGATAAATAATCAGTGCTATACTTTTACAGTGGGCTGCAACAATATTCATGTTGTTCTTTCACCAAATATATTAGGAAACGGCTTTAATTACACATAAATCGTAGGCGTGTAACATTATGAAGTTTTACTTCGCAAATGTAAACATCAGGTCGTTAACCTACACATAATACTACTATACACCTTTGCAGAAAAAGAGAATGATACTAAACAGTTTAGTTTACCAACAGAATAATATTGTTTACTTAGATCAAAATGATCCTCACAGAAATACATAACATGAAGTAGCCTCTATTTCATTTGGATCTCTTCGCGCCAGTGTCAACCACTTTTTGCATATCTTCTCATTTTTTGGTACTTGCAAGAACAATTTTTCTGGAGTCTTGACAGATGTATTGGTGCAGTGCGGAACCAAGCAATATTTGTAGGTCATTATGCAAACGTTAACGCCCAAACACGAGGCCTCGGCCCAAACAATGTACAGGTATTTGTTTATCTTAACGAGAGCAGCAACAGCTTGTTGTATGACGTCACAGGCATCATGTGACTCAAATGTAGCGTTTTAGCGGGCTTTCAAATTATTTGAATTTCATTTCTTTTTTTTTTTTTATCCACAAGGTAAAAATGCATGTTCGGACCATAATATGACATAATTAACAATTTAAAACGATTTCCAGAAAACAGTCAAATACCTTATTCAGTTTTACCATGGCGCTTGACCAGTATGCAAGGCAGAAGTTGGTACCACTTCAATTTTTGATGCTCACTTATTGGGTAGTTGGAGAAGTGTGATCAGAACTATAGTTATGAAAACATCTGCTTCCTTTTGTCTCTCTTAATGGCTACATATAAATGTGATTTTCATTTTGCACGCGTCTATGTCAAAGTGGCTTTTGTATTGTGTAAGTTTCAATGGCCTTCTTGTATAATTATAATGGAAAATCAATGTCATTTTTCATGTTGATGTATTTCTATAATGATTTCGGTAAAATTCCACTTGCGGCAGTGGCTGATGTTGCCAAAATCTCCTAACTGCTCTTTGAAAATTCAGTTTCATACAATGAGGGTAATAATCCTCCATGTTTCCCATTAAATATTACATTAGCACCGAATGTCGCAGCTGCTGTAAGTAAAATTAAACCTTCATTTCTAGGCCTAAGTTTCTACGATGGTTAAGATTCACCTTTTGTCAGCATTGATTTAGAAGCATGCATTCTATATATATCGTTAGAGACCCGGCTACTTGAATTGCAAAAATTATTAGAAAGCATCTGCTTCCTGAGTGTTTCTCAAGAATGTTTTCTGTTACACAGCACTTGGTAATTTAAAGGAGATTCTTATCAGATTGAATATTTGGAATGAATCATTTTGTTGACCATAAAATAACCATTTAATGTAGTTTCTGCTATGTTGTTACTACATTCTTGTACGAACTACTGTCCAGTCAATAAATCAAATTATCCTTGTTAACTGGACATTTCATTGCCAACATTACTACTTTACGCTGTTGGCACCATAAGGGAAATTTAACCGAGCAACATAGGCTGAGGGAACGTTCTTTTGTGTTTACAATTTTATAGATTTATACTAGTTTCCAGACCATTCACTTAGTAACTCTTGTGCAACCAGTGTGGATGTGTATACTGTAGATCCAACTTCACCATCAATGTTTGTATACAACTACTCCATGACAAATGTAATGAAAGGATGTAGGTAAAACCATATAAGCTATGACATCGTAAAATACAGGAGGTCAGAACATGACATCTGTGAATGTCGAAACTGGTCATATATAAATATAAAAAATCGCAATCTTGGCTAGAAACTTGTATAAATTGATTTAGATCACCCCAAAGAACAAAGAGTTCCATACATAAAATTTAATAGATAAATAATAATAATAGCTTACAACTCACCGCAAAGACGTGGCAACGAGCTGCGACAGACACATACAAAAGACACACACATACAACACTTTCAGCTATCGGCAAGAGGTCTAAATTGTGGCCTTATCTAGAATTTTACCCATACTCATTAACACTTCAGCAAATATCACAGTGCATTCGTATAATTTTCCAGGAGACATATTGAACATTACTGGGGAAAAAAAAAAAAAAAAAAAAAAAAAAAAAAAAAAAATAAAAATAAAAAAAAAAAAAAATAATAAAAAAAATTCTATATAACAAAATTTTAAAATACACCAGCTTGGGAACAAACCTGCAGAGATGCTCACATCAGCTGGAGAACCATGGTAAGAAAGCCAATTGGGGCTTTCGAATCTTGGAAGAAACTAACAAAACAAATACTTTTTGAACCGATTCAGCCATTCAGATTTCCATGGCTTTCAGCAACCTGTTGTGGTCATAATGTATTACCCATGACTTTACATCCTGTAACACTATTTTTCTGCTTCACAGCAAATAGTTTTCAAGTACCTTCAAATAAGACTTTTGTTTATCTTTTAATAGAAGGGCTTAAAAAAATTCTTCCCCCATCCACATTAAGCCCACTATTTCTCATAATTGGTTAAATTTTACTGGTGGTGGTGGCAGCAGCAGTGTAGTGTTGACAACAAAATGTGAACCTCATGAATATAATTTACTTATCGAGCAAGCATCAATCATAGAACAGGAACAGCATGAATTATTTATTTCATGGTCAACACAGATTGTTCTCATTCTGTACGATTCGGTTTTCAACAAACATTGTGAATGTCAGCACACTATGCTGTAGCTGCTACACGTATATTTTTTCCTCGTATATTTAAATTTTTGCTCAGTTTTATTTCTGTGGTAGGTATACTCCAACATCAAATTTCAGAAAAACTAAAGCTCAAGGACCAGGATGCCCCAGAGCACTTCTGATGGAATCTTTTAGATTTCTGTAATGTAGGGTTTCTTCTGTAATCCATTCACTGTGTTGTAGGATATTAATATTGCTTACTCCATTCTAATCTTGAAATTTTGTATTAAATATTGTGTGATCAGTCTTTGCCAAATTCTGTTCGGTATTATTTGCTTTGTCTTGGATAACTAAAAATAATCAGTAATGCCAACACTTTTTATACAGAATTTCCCATGCTGTTCATTAAAACCATTAATACTTTGCAGGCCAATGAACAGTTCAGAGAAACAACAGAGAGCTACTAATGTTGTTGATATTTCTGGTTCAAAAGAGGTGAAGGTCAGTGAGAGGAATTCAGATAAACTGTCAAAAACATTTACATTTGACAATGTTTTTGGACCAACTTCTAAACAGGTAATATTGTGTTAATACACAAGTGTTACATTAACTGCATTGTCTTTCTCTCAGTAAGTTGTAACTTCTTTCTGTTGCTTGCAGATTGATGTTTACAACTGTGTTGTTAGTCCATTGATTGATGAAGTATTATCTGGCTACAATTGTACAGTATTTGCTTATGGTCAGACTGGCACTGGAAAGACATTCACTATGTTAGGTGAAAGGGGGAATGCATCAAGCTCATGGCAAACAGTAAGTAAAATTCATTTATAGTTTTAAATCTGTTTAATTTTGGTTAAGAGTGTGCAACAATTGTATAACTCACTTGGACAGTCTTGCACTCTGGTTTGGAGATCAGTAGAACCTCATTTTTACAATTTTCAAGAGACTTCAGTGAAATGGTGTAACATGCAGGAAATAATGTTTTAAGTGGTAAAATATGCTTACTGGATCAGCTCTGCATTTTTGTAGTTTGTGATATATGTACATAATAGCATCAAAATAATCACCTGGAAGTTTATTATATACTAAAGGTTATCCACAATTTTACTATTTTAAGCGCTAGGCAGAACTGGAAATTTTATGGGAACTAGTATTATTCATTATAATCGAGGACACTGCTGCCGGGATGTAACACATCTTCAAAATTGCTGCCTTTTACTGGGCTTAATTCTTTATGTAGTAAAACTCCTGAAGTTCCGTTCTTCTTGTATTTTTCGATGTTTCACACTATGATATTAGAGAATTTATTCGCGTTCTTGGGTGCAATTATATGCATAAGTATTTTTGTGACACTTGCATAGGATCGGCATCTCACACTATTATAGCTTTTTTGAGGTTTTGGGTATCATGGTGGTGAGGAGCGTAATAATACCCAACTTTAACGGATAAGACTTTATTAATCAGAAATATGTATCATAAAAACAATGCCACTCTTTATTCTCACTTCAACAAAGCAACTTCACTTCAACAAAGCAACTTGTTCCGATTGTTTGAGTCCATGCCAGCTGCTCTGGCAAAGAAGCTGATGGAAAGAGGGACTACACTGCCACAAATTGGCATGTCGTAAGTCAACTAGATGCGTACTGACAACAATGAAATGTGAAATATATGTATGAATAAACTTGAACGTGAAAAGATGACTTAAAAGTTTTCTGGGTATGGTACCCGCGTCATGATGTAGGCTATTACTTATTTAACCAACGTTTCGGCCAACGTTACAGTGGCCTTCATCTGGGTAACTGGTGTGAGCTGGTTGTTACCCAGATGAAGGCCACTGTAACGTTGGCCGAAACGTTGGTTAAATAAGTAATAGCCTACATCATGACGCGGGTACCATACCCAGAAAACTTTTAAGTCATCTGACTCTGGCCGCGGAAGCCTACGTAATTATATTGAATGTGAAAAATTTATAAACACTATACTTTAAGGCGAAAGCCATGCCAACGTCAATTTATATAGATTACATAATTTTTCTTTATGAACATGCTTTCGAAAAGCATAAAATGCGGGAAAAGTGTAACTATGTTAATGCAAAAATGGGGCGAATTAACATTGTGAACATAGAAAATTGTGTAAATGGCGGGAAAACATAAAAACTGGGAATGCAAAAATGGGGTTTTATCGTATTTGATATTTGGGCTTTGCTAGTGGAGTACTTGAGGAATGTAGAGATATGAATAACTGTTATGACCTCTTAAATTCAGATAATTTTTAAGATGCTTCAAAATTATTTTGAAGTGGCAACAATATTAAAACAGTATTAAATTTAAGGTTATGGGTATAATGTATATGTGATTAAACTTGTAGTGTTATGGAAATAAAATTCAAAAGTTACTAGTATTCTTACGTGTTAATATGGCCAGTATATTGCCACAGTATGACAAAACAAGCTGTCATACTAAACAACAAGACCACACACTTCTTTGTTGAAAGTTAGTGATTATTATGTACGGTAGTTTCAAATGTTGACTAGTTCCTTCAGAGAATATTTATTCATTTTTCACCTTCTGATTTTTTTCTGATTGAAAGTATGGTCAGCTTACTATTTATAACGTAATAGGGTACAGTTTGTTTGGTTAAAATGCAGTTTGTGTGTAGATGTTAGCAGTGTTGTTCTGAATGATGGGAGGTGAAAGTAGCCAATCAGGAGTGGTGTTCAGACTGCCAATAAGAATGGGTCTTTCCTGTAATGTTTATGTAATGGAAGTAGTGTAGGTTGAGTCATGCTGTCACTTATGTGTGTACTTTGTCAAAGCTATATAATTAAGAAAAATATTGTTTCCTCGTTTTGTGAAGAACCTCCTCATTAGTTATCAGTTCACCTAAAAGTTTTTCACCAGTTTCACTTCTGGTACTGCTTGTTCCTTTTCTTTTTCTGGTTGACTGTCAATATGTATTTTGCATTATTTAATCCAAGCACCAAATTCTAAAATTCTTCTTCACTTTCACACATGATTTATTTTTTTTATATCTCTTGACACATTGATAATTTGCAATGGAAAATGCTGCGTAGTGAAAATCTTATTTCATCTTAATGTTTTCTTTGAAACATGGCTGTCTCCTTTGGCATGCATAAACATACGAACTCTTGCTACTTGTTCTAGCATGCCGCACGACTGCTGACGACATCTCTGCACAATGACACATAGGTACACTGCTCTTCATACTGTGTGCCAGTCTTTTATCACAAATCCTATTAATGTATCTTGATTTTTCTTCAGTTTTACTTCCACTGTAAAGTTAAGTGTGAGAACTACCTCACGGGTGCCTTTACCTTTCCTATAATTGAAATATTCGCTACCTGACATATTCTTTAAAAATCCCATTATTACATATTCTTGGATGAGCTGATGATGTGCTGGTCCTCACATTTATTTGCTTTTGTTATCTTTGGAAAAGTGTGGATGATATTTTTCTTTTGCTGGTATGTTGCAAGTCAAATGGGTTGTAAACACCAACTTCAGTAATTTGGTATCTACCCGCCCTAATGATTTTGTAAAATTCTGATGTAGTGTTGTTCAGTATAACCATATTTTTATGACCCGTATTTTGTGTTTACATGCTTCTTACACCATTTTTTGTCAGCCTCATCGAATTTCCTACTTTCGGCGTTAATTCGTTCCCGTTTCTGCGTTTACACATACATTTTTCATTGCATTTTGCACTTTATGGAATAGTGTTTGCAGAAAAAAAGTTGTAATTGACATAATATGACACTGGGATGGCTTTTTATATATATATATATATTTTTCACATTTTGTTATTTGCAGTACGCACCAGTTTTACTCACAACACGGTGACTGATGGGAGCATCCTATCTGTCACCACGCCGAGTGTCAGCTTAGTTTACATGGCTGGTAATTTTTCATGGTTTGCACGATGCGTGTTAAGAATTTATGCACATTGTGAAGTGCAAAATGAAACAATGGAAATTCCAGGAAGGATTCAACATTATTTTTTGAGGAGGATAGGAGACGTCCGATGTGCCGCAGAAAGGCACGAATGATAAAATACAAACATTTGAGCTTTCATCTGTTAAGGCCTTCATTGGATAGACAGACACAGACACATACCTCCGTATCAGGCCACTGTGGCCAGATTTGCTTCAAAAATACAAATGGCAGTTTGGTTCTGAACAACCATGCAAATTTTAAGATATTTAGTAATTATTTTGAAAAACTATTAAACTCTCCAGAACCAGTGAATAAATTTCAACCACAGCAAACAAACACCAACTTTGGCTCTAAAAATCCCTACAAAATCGAAATAAATAAACAGATTAAGAGTCTGGAAAACAATAAAGCATCTGGAGAAGACTATAATTGCATAACTACAATAAAAGAGATCAATCAACTAATAGGAAATATCTGACAGAGGACTTGAAAACCGTCATAATTAATCCATTGCATAAAAAAGGGGATAGAATCAATGTTAATAATTACCAATAAATCTTTCTTCTCCGGATCATATACAAAATTCTCTCACAGTGTTTACTTGATCAAACCCAAGAACAGTTGGAACCTAAAATTAGTGAATACCAAGCAGGCCTTAGACTAAACAGATCCTGCTTGGGACAAATTCTTAAAAACAATCCTTAGGCACTAAAGGATTTCTAGGAAAAAAAAATATACTGCGTACATTTGTGGATTTTACAAAGGCCTAAGACTGAGTTGAACGTAAATCTATCTTCCAAACTTTGAAGTAAAAAGGTCTAGATAATAAAATATTGGTTAAGAAAATGTTAACACACACTATCTATAAAGTTAATTCATGGGAGAAATTTTGGAACCATTTGATGTAAAGACTGATGTTAAACTGGGAGATGGACTCTCCTCATTACTGTTTAAATGTGTTTTGTGGAAGGTAATTACAGAATGCCAAGGAAAAAAGTAGTCAAAATATAGATCTATCAGTCAAGTTAGGTGGAAGTAATATTAGATTGCCTCACCTTTGCAAATGATCTTAACTATTTTAAGTAGTGATATTACCACAGCTCATAAACATCAAGAAAATGTAGGAGAAAGAATATCATTTGAAGAAATGACATCTAACAAACAAGCACCAAAGTGTATGAATGCATAGTTTCACGACGAGTTATGCTGATAAAATTCTCTCGGGCTCCCAGCCGCGTCAAGTGGTTTGATATCCACGAGCTTTTGGCCGAAATCTCATCGGCCATTGTCAAGTGGTGACTGTCTTATCATTGATGCTGCCGTCCTTATATACCTACGCAGCCCCCTGTGATGTCACTGTTGCTCAGCTGCATTGCCATATATGGCAATGTTTCGGCCGTGTACCTGCCGCGCCCGCTTTAACCGTCTGATGGTCAGGTCCCAAGCTATGCTCAGCTGCAAACTGCCGTCTTTATTAAGAGATTTTTCAGATATTTAGATTTTGATAGCCTCTTTTATTACGCTATCCCAGAAAGTATTTGTTCTGGTAATGACTGATGTATCCTCGAACGCAATGCAATGTTTGTTTTCTAGAGCGTGTTGATTTCTCAGGATAACATAGGCGGAAACAACTTTCATGTTCAACACAGCACTGTTCAATGTTGCGGACTGTCTGTCCGATGTAGAACTGTCCACACCCACACGATATCTTGTACACATCTGGCGTTTTATGGCCTAGATCATCTTTCACAGGTCTCATCATTTGTTGCAATTTTGTAGGAGGCCTGAAGACGGTGTCGATCTCATGTCTCTTAAGAAGCCGGGTAACGTTTCCCATTACTGAGTCACAAAACGGCATAAATGCAAACTTCTTTGTCTCCTCCTCGACGGTCTCCTGCTGGCTTGTCTTTGGATAAAGGGCTTTAGTTATCTGGCGGTTGCTGTAGCCATTTTTCTTAAACACTTCCTGTAAGTGGCTCAGTGCCTTCTGCAGATGTTCATTGTCAGAGACTACTTCTACTTTGTGCCCCAGCGTCCTTAGAGCAGATCGTTTTTGCGATGGGTGGTGGTGGCTCGTGGCGTGCAGATACAGGTCCGTGGGTTTCCAGTAGACACTATGGCTAAGGCATTTGTTTGTTTTGCGCCTGACAAGTATGTCAAGGACTGGCAGGGCACCATCTTACCTCCATCATGAAATTGATTTTGTCATGGATGCTGTTGATGTGATCCTAGAATCCACCCAGTTTTTCACGTCCATGCGGCCACACAACAAACATATCATCAACATAACGATAGAAACAGCTAGGCTTTGCAGGAGCTGTGTCTATGGCTATGTTCTCAAAGTATTCCATAAACAGATTGGTAATAACGGGAGCTAATGGGCTTCCCATTGCGACACCATCAATTTGGTTGAAGTATTCTCAATCGTGTAAAAAATGACGATGTCAGAGTATTAATAATATAGTAAGGACAGTTTACAACTCATCGCAAAGACGTGGCGACGAGCTGCGACAGGCACATATAAAAGACACACACATACAACACTTTCAGCTATCGGCCATGGCCTTCTTCAGAAAATAGAGCACTCATGCAATCACACAGGCACACAACACAGTCATACAACCATCACCTCCGGCTGCTGCACTTCAAATCATGCTCTGCGGCGAATCAGGGACGGGAGGGGAGAGGGGATAGGAAGGTTAGGTCACGGTTGTGGGAATGGGTTAGATGGGAATAACGAGCTGCAGCTTAGGAATGCTGTGGGGAGGGGGGTGAGGGGAGAAATATAAAATAAAATAAATATACAAAATGAGTGCTTACTGCAAGTACACAAGACAACAAAAACACACACACACACACACACACACACACACGATCGTACATTCACACACCACTCAAAATAGGTGAGGTTTGGGATAGATTGGTAAGAACTGTAAGTTATGTCTGAATAAATCCACAACAGTTTCATTGAGTAATTGGGTCAGCAGGTCTATGGAATCTTTGATGGGAATGTTCGTGAATAATGACACCACATAAAAGCTGACCATGATATGACACAAGGATTTTATTCTTCTGATGAAGTCGGTCATATTCTTGACATGATGCTCACAGTGACCGACGTGTGGAGAAAGACGGGTGGCCAGATGTTTTGCGAGTCTGTAACTCGGGGAGCCAATGATGCTGACGATTGGACAAAGAGCAGTGTTCATTTTGTGAACTTTTGGGAGGCCATATGAGGTAGGTGGTCGAGGTGCCTGTGGAAGGAGATTTTTAACGCAACTTTCTTCCATTGCAGACTGTTTGAGAAGCTCGGACGTCTTCCTCAGGATTTTCAATGTTTGGTCCTTCGGTAATTTCTGGTATGTCTCTTCGTTGAGCATCTCACGAATCTTTGCGTCGTAATTGGCTTGTTCTATAATGACGGCTGCATTGCCCTTGTCGGCTGGCAAGTTCCCGAGTTCCTGAATGCCAATACGCTCCTCTCTTGTCAAGTTCAGGCTTAGTTCCTTGGATTTTAAGAGAATGCAACTTGTTTCACGATGAATTTCTCCCAAAGTTTCATGTCAATTTTGCAAATATTACTGGTGAAAACATTTACATCCACAATGCCTCTACAGCTCCCTCTAGTACCAGGTATGTCGTTAATGTTCTGTCTCATCCTTTTCTAAACCTCCTTACCTATCCTCTGGCTCCTACCCTTGTAACTGCCCCCCGGTGTAAAACCTGCCCCATGCATCCTCCCACTACCACTTATTCCAGTCCTGTAACCCGGAAGGTGTACACAATTAAGGGCAGAGCCACTTGCGACATCACCCACATGATTTACCAGCTGACATGCCTGCACTGTGAAGCATTCTATGTCTCTGTGGGAATGACCAGCAACAAACTGTCCATTCGCATGAACGGACACAGACAGACTGTATTTGTTGGTAATGAGGATCACCCGGTGGCTAAGCATGCCTTGGTGCACAGCACATCTTAGCATGGTGTTGCACTGTCCGGGTTATATGGATACTTCATAAAATATAAAAAAAAAATAGACGAAGATTACTCACCAGGCGAAGGAGCACAGGTGTGACAGCATCACAAATAAATAAATGAATACACACACAATCGCAAGCTTTCGCAACCCAGTTGCTTCTTCAGGCAGAAGGGAAGGAGAGGGAAAAGGAAATGATGAGGGTTTTAAGGAAGGGGGTAAGGAGCCATTCCAATCCCGGGAGAGGAAAGACTTATCTTGGGGGGAAAATGGAGGGTAAACAAATGCACACATACCCACACATTCACACAGACACAAGTACACCTAGGCAGACATACTGTAGAAAGCCCCCCAGGGGGCCCACAGCTCTTTCGTGGGTACGTGTGTGGCGCGCACGGGTCCCCGAGCCATTGCAGCCTTTTTTCCTGCTTTCCCCAGGCTGCGCTACCCCTCCTAGTTCCCCCTCCTTCCCATCCCAATTCCTCCTTCCCACCCTCTCCAACCCCGTCTCTCGGTGTTACTCTAGATGACGGCTTGGCTATCCCATGGTACCGATTGTCCTGCACTTTGGTTTTGTCTGCTGTGTACACCGGTTTTGGGCCCAGTTTGGTCCCCCTCGGGGTTTGACCTTCCATACCAAAATTGTCCAATAATGTGTGAGCCAATTGGGGAAGAACTCCCGACCTAGCCCCTACGGCGCGGGTCCTATCCTTTCCTTTCCACATCCTTTCCTCGCTGTAGCCCCCATCCCCCGCTAGGTCCCCAGCACGTGTAGCCAGTCTGTGTGGGGGGGGGGGGCTATTATGTACCCTTTGGCTGACCCCCCTAACAACACCACAGGGATCACACTACTGGTGTCTGAGCTGCAACCTCTCCATGCAAGCCAAGGAGTTGATGCCTGTCCTCGGGGGTATCAGAACTCCTGGCAATGGCCATCATGCCAGGTGGCCTTGGCTGAGGCTGGGTGGCGCCCATGGAGAGAGCCCCCGTTTCGGAGTGGGTGACTCCAGGGCGGACGTCTAGCACTATGAAAAAATGGTCGTGCATCGGCCGTCTCTTCAAGACAGGAAGAGATCGTTTAATGCTACTACTGCGGATACGAGGATGTTTCCGTCCCTTGCTACCCCTTGAGAGGAAGGCCAGGCTCGCCGGTCAGGAGCAAAACCCTTTCCTCGCTACCTGGTTTGCACAAGGACTGATGGAGGAACTTTTACTACCACCAAACCGCTGTTCTTTGTCGAGACCATAGAGGACAAGTTTGGTGAAATGGAATCTATGAGTAAACTTAGATCTGGCTCATTGCTCATTAAAACAGTCTCGGCAGCCCAGTCTGAAGCTTTGCTCGCCTGTACCACCCTTGGCGACATTCCAGTAACAATACTCCCGCACAAATCCTTGAATATGGTACAGGGTGTGATATTCCACTGGGACCACCTCCTTCAAACTGATGAGGAGCTTAGGGCCTATCTCGAGCGGCGTGGTGTACATTTTGTTCGCCGCGTTCAGAGGGGACCTAAAGATAACCGCGTCGATACTGGGGCCTTTATCTTGGCCTTCGAGGGGGACACACTCCCAGAGAAGGTCAAGATAATGATATATCGATGTGAAGTGAAGCCCTACATTCCACCTCCCGTGCGATGTTTTCGATGTATGAGGTTTGGTCATATGTCCTCTCGCTGTACAGCAGTCCCAGTATGCGGTGATTGTGGACGCCCACTACATGAGGGGAGCCCCTGTGTTCCTCCGCCGGTGTGCGTCAACTGTCATCAACACCACTCTTCACGGTCGCCAGATTGCCCTATGTTCAAGAAAGAAAAGAAGATACAAGAGTACAAATCTCTGAAGCGTTTGACGTACCCTGAGGCCCGCAGTAAATATGAACGTCTGCATCCCGTGCAGATGGCGACGATCTTCGCTACAACGTTATATTCTAGCCTTTCACCATCCCCTTCCCACTCCCATCTCCCCCCTACACCCTGTCCCCATCCCTCTCTCACATCTCCCTCTCCTGTAGCCCTCCCTTTGTGTCCCACCCCTTCCCAGCCGGAGAAGTGCACCCCTTCTCCGTCGCCTGCCGGTGACAGTGCCCCGTCTCAGGGCCTTCCGTCCCGGCGTTCCCCAGATCGGAGATCTTCGACCTCCAGTCGGCCATCGGACTCCCAGTCAGTGAGTTCAAAGGTCGCCCGATCTTCGTCAGTACCAGACCTAACTGACAAAAGTCCTCTCTCTGGGGCGGGTCCTGCTCGTCCCACACGAGAGAGAGAGAGAGAGAGAGAGAGAGAGAGAGAGAGAGAGAGAGAGAGAGAGAGAGAGAGAGAGAGAGAGAGAGGAGGAGGAGGAGGAGGAGGAGGAGGAGAAGAAACCAAAGTTAAAAGATAAAGCCCCTCCGGTACCACCGGAGGTGCCGACTGTGCTTTCGCAACTCGCTCATCCCATTGGGCCTGAGGCTGATCAGCTATTTATGGATGTTGTCCCTTCTTCTTTGGTGACGGACGCTGACAAAGCGGCGTGACAGACATTATGCCATTCGCTTCCCGCCTAGATCCTCGTGATGTGATCATCCAATGGAACTGTAATGGCTACTACCGTCACCTCTTGGAGATTAAACAGCTAATCTCTCTCTTCTGCGGCCTGTGTCGTCCTGCAGGAATCGAGGTTTATGGATGCACATTCACCGACCCTCTGTGGGTTCCGTGCTTTTTGTTGGAACCGGGTTGGTCCCCTCCAGACGTCTGGTGGGGTTTGTACTTTGGTCCGGACAGATATTGTCAGTACCTGGATTCCTCTCCAAACTCCATTGGAAGCGGTTGCTGTCCGGGTTCACTTGGACACTCCATTAACCATTTGCAACCTCTACCTTCCCCCTGACAGGCCACCTACACTCGCGTCCCTAGTGGCCTCCTTCAGCAACTCCCCCCTCCTTACCTCATCCTTGGGGACTTCAATGCCCACCATCCTTTGTGGGGCAGTGCTTATACGTCTAGCCGGGGCCGCCTCATAGACCAGTTTCTTGCTGACCACAATCTGAGCCTTCTCAACGATGGTTCCCCAACTCATTTTAGTGCCGCTCACGGCACCTTTTCTGCCATAGACCTCACTCTCACTTCTCCTTCTCTCCTTCCTTTATTTCACTGGTCGGCGTATGACGACCTCTGCGATAGCGACCACTTTCCGTTGATCCTTTCACTTCCCTCACACCTACCACGAGCCAGGGTACCTCGCTGGGTTTTCCTTCGTGCTATTTGGCCACTATATACATCCCAGGTTGTTTTCCCATCTTCCCCCTCAGGCTGTATAGATGATATTATCAGCCAAATGACCAACATGATTACCCAAGCTGCCAACGCCGCTGTTCCCCGGTCGACAGGCCGTCCTACTCGCCGGCCGGTCCCTTGGTGGAATGCAACTGTTGCCGCAGCCATTTGCGAGCGCCCTAGGGCCTTGCAACATCTTAAGCGCCACCCATCCCTCGCTGGTCTCATAAATTTCAAACGTCTGCATGCCAGAGCTCGTTACTTAATCAAACAAAGTAAGCGGACATGCTGGGAGCATTTTGTCTCCTCGTTGGGCTCTTCTGTCCCTCTGAAAAGAGTGTGGGCTATGCTCCGATCTATCCAAGGTAGCTGGCGGTCGTCTTCCGTCCCTGGTCTTGCCCTGCCTGATGGGGTCTGCACAGAGCCATCTGTTGTTGCAGAACATCTTGCAACTCACTTCGCCAATGTATCAGCGACAACTTCATATCCGGCGACCTTTCTCCTTAAGAAACACCAAGCCGAAACCTTCAAATTAGGCTTTACTTCTCACCAGGTGGAACCATATAATGAACCTTTTACTGACTGGGAACTATCGCTGGCCCTCTCCTCTTCTCGTGATTCAGCACCTGGCCCTGACGATATCCATAATCAGTTGCTGAAACACCTCAACCCCTCACAACGACAATTTCTCCTAAAAGTTTTTAACCGTATTTGGCTTCAAGGGGTCTTCCCCTCCCAGTGGAGGGAGAGTATTGTGGTCCCTGCCCTCAAGCCTGACAAGGACCCGTCGGCGCTGGACAGTTATCGACCAATAAGCCTTACAAGTGAACGGATGGTAGCCCGCAGATTATGCTGGGTTCTTGAATCCCGGGGACGTCTCTCACCTTACCAGTGTGGGTTCCGGGAGGGCCGATCCCCTATTGACCATTTACTTCGACTGGAGACTGCGATCATACAGGCCTTCCCTAAAAGACATCATCTGGTAGCAGTCTACTTCGATCTTCATAAGGCGTACGACACTGCTTGGCATCATCATATTTTACGTTCTCTTCGTGACTGGGGCCTCAGAGGCTCCTTACCAATTTTTATCCGTCAATTTTTATCCCACCGCCTGTTCCGTGTCAGAGTTGGCTCTTCCTTTAGCTCCCCTCGGATACAGGAGAACGGCGTCCCCTAGGGCTCAGTGTTGAGTGTTACACTTTTTCTAATCGCCATCAATGGGTTGGTGAGCTCTGTTGGGTCACTGGTAACCCCGGCATTGTATGTCGACGACTTTTGCATATGGTACAGCTCCTACTCAGTAGCCTCTACTGAGGCCATTCGGCGGGCTTCAGTGTGGGCTACGTCCCATGGTTTCCAGTTTTCCTCGTCAAAAACGAGGGTGGTGCACTTTTGTCATCGTACTACAGTTCACCCTGATCCAGAACTGTTCTTGGGTAATCAGTGCCTGGAAGTTGTAGCACAGCATCGTTTCCTGGGTCTTCTCTTTGACTAAAAATTGACTTGGGTGCCCCATATTTGCCACCTAAACATTAGTTGTATGAGGAAACTTAATGCCCTATGTTTCCTTGCTCATTCATCTTGGGGTGCAGACCGAACAACTATCCTCCGTATCTATCAGGCTCTAATCTTGTCCCGATTGGACTATGGGTGTCAAGTTTATGGCTCGGCAGCTCCTTCTGCCCTGAAATTATTAGACCCGGTTCACCATTATGGTGTCCGCTTGGCTACAGGTGCATTCCCGACTAGCCCGGTCGACAGTCTCCTTGTTGAGGCGGGAATCTGCCCTCTTCAGGTCAGGCGGCATCAGCTTCTGGCGTCTTTTGCCATCGCCGTCCGGCAATATCCTGATCATCCCCCTGACCAGGTTCTTTTTGCTTATGAAGGGCTTCGACCCCCTGATACCCGGCTGCGGGCGGGCTTTCCCGTCGGACTGCGGCTTGCCTCTCTTCGCCGGGATTTCCATTTCCCTTCTTTAGATTGCGCCCCCCATTTCACTACACGCACACCTCCGTGGATGGTGCTGCAACCACTAATTCGGGCGGATCTCTTCCAGGGCCCAAAAGCTTTAATTTCCCCCATGGTCTTTCGGCGTTTGGTGCGCCCAGTACTAGAAGAGTTTCAGGGAGCCTCTATTTTCTACACTGATGGCTCGAAAACAGCGGGCCACTCCGGATATGCTTTTACATCTCCTGTTGGGGCGGAATGCCATTCTCTGCCAGAGGCATGCAGTGTGTTTACGGCAGAGCTGATGGCGATTTATAGAGCCCTCTGTTTTATTAAACATACTGCCGTAGAACGTGGTTTAATCTGTGCTGACTCCATGAGCAGTCTGCAGGCCATTGATCGATGTTTCCCCTCCCATCCTCTAGTTTTTTCCATCCATTATCTCCTTGCTGACCTTCATCGTGCTGCCTGCTCCGTTACCTTCCCCTGGGTGCCAAACCATGTTGGTATTACAGGGAATGAAGAGGCTGACCGGTTGGCTAGATCGGCAATTACTCGCTGCCCACCTCCCTTTCTAATTCCGGGTGTGGATCTGTGGGTGCAGATCAGATCTTTGCTTCACTCCTCATGGGATAGCAGTTGGAAAGCTACTGCCCCTTCCAATAAACTCCGCACCATCAAAGATATGACTGCAGCTTGGAGTTCATCTTTACGCCCTTCCCGGAGAGAATCAATTGTCCTCTGTCGCCTCCGTCTTGGACACTGCAGGCTGACCCATGGATTCCTTTTACGAGATGACAATCCACCACATTGTGATTGTGGAGCCGTACAATCCGTGTCTCATATTCTGACTGAATGTCCTCTCCATTCGACACTTCGTGGCGACTATGGCCTACCGCCTGCATTGCCTTTAGTTTTGGCGGATGATCCACGGATGGTTGATCGTGTCCTTGCCTTCCTCCGTGAAAGTAGATTTTATTGTCAGCTCTAGGACTCGCTTGCTCGAGGTGAGTGGGTTTGTGATTCTTGGCTGTTTGTGGGGTTTAGAGCCTTCTCCCCACCAGTCCCCCACTCTTTTACATTTAAACGTAGTTTTATTTCTCCCTGCTCTAGAGCAGTGATACGTTGACCACTGTGCCGTTAGTAACTTGTGGTTTAAGGTAGTGGTCGCTCCGGGAGCTGTTGGAGCGGACACTGTAGCATTTGCTGCCCTGGGTTGGTCTTAGCCTTGTTGGTGAGACGAATTTAATTCGTAGTGTAATGGTCTTTTGGCTTTCACCTATTTTTCGTTGGGTTCTGTGGCGTATACAATTTGAGGTTGAAGGGACTGATGACCTCGTTGTTTGGTCTCTCATGTCCACCACCACCACCGTGGCTCCGATTAGGCAACGTAAAAGCCGTCGCTTACACGGACTGGAACCGGAATACAAGGGATACACCGAGTACATCCTTCCAAAAGTCCGTATTATCAGAAGAACGATGGAGACGAAACCAGCGATAAGCCAGCTGCACATCAGACACCCGTCGGTGTTCTCTGGAGATGCTGGACAGCACCCCAACAAATGGCTAAAAGGGTTCGACCGAGTCGCCAAGTACAACGGGTGGGATCATACGGTGTGCTTGGCCAACGTTTATTTCTATCTGGACGGAACAGCCCAGCAATGGTTCGAAAACAACGAAGACAAGTTGAATGACTGGGAGACGTTCCAGGAGGAACTTAAGAAAATGTTTGGAGACCGCCAGCGGCGGAAGAACAACTGAGGAACCGGGCCCAACGACATGGTGAGCCGACACAGTCTTACATACATAACGTTTTGGCTCTGTGTAACATAGTCAACCCGAAAATGACTGAGGCGGACAAAATCATGCACCTGATGAAGGGAATTGCAGAAGATATGTACCAAGCTCTTCTGATAAGACGTCGCTACGACAGAAGAGTTCATCAAGTGGTGCCAGCGTATTGAAGAGATGCAACAAAGGAGGGTTGGACGCAAGAAGTATGACAGACTCCCAAATGTAGTCCCTATGGCCGTTGTGGAAGACCAGCATGACTTCGCTTCTCTCATACGACAAATCGTGAGAGGAGAATTACAACAGTGCATGGCAGCCGGGACTATTAGACCGAGCGAGCATCAGATTATGGCCATGGATGCGAGCCCTGTAAGTCACGAGGGAGCCGACGCCGCAGAGGACGAGGTATTTCAAACATTAGCTCCTGTCTGTCCCGTCAATCGCACCCGACGTGAAGAATGGCGTCGCCCTGCTATGACTTACGCCGCAGCCGCCAAACGGCAGCCCGTGAACCGGCCGACGCGACCACTCCCCCGGTAACTATGACGCCCCGCAGAAGAACAGACGTCTGGAGGACAGAAGAAAACACACCACTTTGTTTCCACTGTGGACGCCCTGGACATGTCGTACGCTACTGCAGAGAGAGGAGGCGAGTATTGGATGATTATTTTGCCGCAAGACGTCAGCCATCGGAGCAGTTCTATCCCAGGCAGTCACCTGCTGATGAGTTCAGTCGACCTATGGGAAGAAGCCCATCACCGTACCCTAGACGAGGTCGCTCCCCGACGCGCCGCAGCCATTCACCGTCGCCGTACAGAGGTAACAGCCACTCCCCTAGCCGCCGCGCCCAGGAAAACTAACCGAGGCGACCATCAACGGAGGTGAGGCCGCCGCAGATGAAAATCCTCCATGGACGACAGTCACTAAGATGTCGGGAAATCTTATCGACGGCCAACCTGTCCGGGCACTTTTTGATTCAGGAGCCTATTTTTCTGTATTATCAGATAATTACCGCCGCACACTAAAGAAGACAATGTTCTGTGATACGGGGGCAACTGTGCTGAATGTCGCGAATGGAAAGTACGTCCATCCAGCAGGAACTTGTGTCGCAAGAATAACCATCAACAACAGGACGCAGCCGTTTGAATTTGTCGTGTTACTAGAATGTAGTCACAATATAATCCTCGGATGGGACTAGGCATCCCAAGCTGTCATTGACTGCGGAAGATCTGAGCTGCAAATTGAAGAAGTTGTTCCGCCGGATACACGTAATACAGAACTTTCTGGGAAAATTTAATAATGGAAAGTCCAGGTTGGAATTAATAATATAGTGAGGACAGTTTACAACTCACCGCAAAGACGTGGCGACGAGCTGCGACAGGCACATACAAAAGACACACACATACAACACATTCAGCTATCGGCCATGGCCTTCTTCAGAAAATAGAGCACTCACGCAATCACACAGGCACACAACACAGTCATACAACCATCACCTCCAACTGCCGCACCTCGAATCATGCTCTGCAGCGAATTGGGGACGGGAGGGGAGGGGGAGGGGATAGAAAGGTTACGTTACGGTGGTGGGGATGGGTTAGATGGGAATAACGAGATGCAGCTTAGGAATGGAGTGGGGAGGCGGGTGAGGGGAAAAAATAAAATAAAATAAAATAAAGTAAAATAACATATATATATATATATATATATAAAATGCATGCACACTGCAAGTACACAAGACCGCATACACACACACACACACACACACACACACACACACACACACACACACACACACACACACACATATATATATATATATATATATATATATATATAGAAGATCACACATTCACACACCACTCAAAATAGGTGAGGTTTGGGATAGAGAGGTAGGAACTGTAAGGTAAGGAAAAATATATATATATATATAGGGAAGTTATCGTAGGTTGAGGCCTGGTTGATTTCGGGATCGGAGAATGTATTGTAGGGATAACTCCCATCTGTGCAGTTCAGAAAAGTTGGTGGTGGATGGGAGGATCCAGATGGCCCAGGTTGTGAAGCAGCCATTGAAATCAAGCATGTGCTCCGCTGCATGCTGTGCCACAGGGCTTTCACAAGTGGCCTGGCGTCTGATAGGATAGGATAAGCCTGTGACAGGACTGGAATAGGAAGTGCTGGGTGGGTGGATTGGACAGGTCTTGCAGCGGGGTCTTCCACAAGGATATGATCCCTGTGGCAGTGAGCTGGGTTTTGGGGTGGCATACGGATGAACTAGGATGTTGTGAAGGTTGGGAGGGCGACGGAACACCACTTTAGGAGGGGTGGGAAGGATCTTGGGCAGGATGTCTCTCATTTCAGGGCACGAGGATAGAAAATCAAAACCTTGGCGAAGGATGGAATTTAGTTGTTCGAGACCAGGATAGTACTGGGTGACAAGGGGAGCGCTCTTTTGTGGATGCTTACTGGTGTTAGGAAGAGGATTTGGGGTGTGTGAGGATATGGCACGGGAGATTTGTTTACGGACTAGGTCTGTGGGGTAGTTTCTGTTTGTGAAGGCCTTTGTGAGACCTTCAGCATATTCAGAAAGGGAGTTCTTGTCACTGCAGATATGCCGTCCACGGGTGGCCAGGCTGTAAGGGAGGGATTTTGTGACATGGAAGGGATGGCAACTGTCAAAATGTAGGTACTGTTGGTGGTTGGTAGGTTTAATATGGACGGAAGTGTGGATGGAGCCATCAGTGAGGTGGAGGTTGACATCCAGGAATGTGGCATGATTGGTTGAGGAAGACCAGGTGAAGTGGATGGGAGAGAAGGAATTGAGGTTCTGAAGAAAGGAGGATAGGGTGTCCTGGCCCTGAGTCCAGATCATGAAAATATCATCAATGAACCGGAACCAGGCCAGAGGTTTGAGGTTTTGGGATGCTAGGAAGGATTCCTCCAGACGGCCCATGAACAGGTTGGCATAGGAGGGTGCCATGCGGGTGCCCATAGCTGTGCCTTGGATTTGATGGTAAACTTTCCCCTCAAAGGAAAAGTAGGTGTTAAGTAGGATGAAATTGGTGAGGGTTATGAAGAATGAGGTATCAGGCTTTAGTTCAGAGGGACGTTGGTTGAGGTAGTGTTCCAGAGCAGCAAGGCCAGGGGCATGTGGGATGCTGGTGTATAGGGAGGTGGCATCCACTGTGACAAGTAAGGATCCAGGAGGCAAAGGGGTGGGAATGGTAGAGAGTCGGTGAAGGAAGTGATTGGTATCCTTGATGTGGGAAGATAGATTTTGAATAATTGGTTGGAGTGTTGGTCAACTAGGGCTGAAATTCGTTCGGTAGGAGCACAGTAACCAGCCACAATAGGGCGTCCAGGATTATTAGGTTTGTGGATTTTGGGGAGCATGTAAAAGGTGGGTGTCCGGGGTGCTGCTGGGCTGAGGAGGGAGATGGATTCAGGGGAGAGTTTCTGGGGGGGGGGGGGTGCATAGGATTTTAGTAGGGATTGGAGATCTTGTTGGACTTTGGGGATGAGGTCAGTCTGGCACAACTTGTAGGTGGAGGAGTCAGAGAGTTGGCGGAGCCCTTCTGCCAGGTAGTCACTGTGATCCATAACTACAGTGGTGGAACCTTTATCAGCAGGGAGGATGATTATGTCAGGATTAGTTTTAAGGTTTTGGATGGCTCTTCTTTCTTCTGCTGAAAGGTTTGAGTTCTTGGGAAGGGACTTGGGAAAGGAGGGTGAGGACAAGTTGGAGGTGAGAAACTCTTGGAGGGTAACCAGAGGGTGGTTAGGTGGGAGTGCAGGGGGATCTTTGTTGGATGGTGGTATGAATTGGGACAGGCAGGGTTCAATATTGGGATTAGGTAGATTGCGGTCAGAGGGATTGGTGGCAAAGTAGTGTTTCCATCGTAGGGATCGGGAAAAGGAGAGTAGGTCTTTGACAAGACCAACATGATTGAACTGGGGTGTAGGACTAAAGGTAAGACCTTTGGATAGGACGGAAACTTCAGTGGGGTTTAGGTTTTTTGTGGATAGGTTGACCACAGTGTTCTGGGGTTGTTTTGGTATTGGATGCTGTGGAGTGGTGGTAGGGAGTTTGGAGGGATGAGGTAGGTTCAAGAGGTCAGCTAAGCATGGTCTGGGACCTATGAGGGGCTCACGAGGAGGAACACTGTGGTTCGGATAGGGACTGGATATGGGTGCTCCAAGGCGGCAATATGATGTCAGCAGGCTGGATAGTTTGTGGAGGTGGTGTTTGGAATGCTCCTCCAGTTGCTGGAGAGCAAAGGATTCGATCTGGGAGATGGGATGTAGGTAGTTTTGATTACACAATAGTAATATCTTACGGAGGGAGAGAAGGTAACTAAGGGATTTATGAGCCATGGAGAGGTGATTTTGTAGGACTAGGTTCGTGAGGGATAAGGATTGGTGGAATCTGATAAGGTGCAGGTCATTGTGGAAGGAGGGGTGGGATCCAGACAATGGAATTTTTAAGGTTAGACCGTTGGGAGGGATACCATGACTTAGACAGCATTTTAGGAATAGGATGTGGGATTGGGTTTTGGCCAGGGAAAGGGATACTTTCCTGAACTGGTACAGATAGAAGGAGCAGGGTCCATTGGGACAGGGGTGGTGCCAGGAAAGTGGAAAGTGAGGAATGATGGGAGAGACAGTGGATATGATGAACCTGGTAAGAGGTTCCTCAACACGCAAAATACTCACCAGGCAAGCAAAAGTTCGTAAATTCGCGCACACAACTACACAGATACACACCCAAGCACGCAGATTCACGCCCAGGTGCACTAAATGACGGAAAAAACTGCAAAATCACGAATAAAATCATGCACCAGAACGCAATATCGCGCACTATAACGGGAGATCTCACACAGGAGCAAGCAGCCCACCGCAAAAATGCGTACAAAAACCCAAACAACGCGTAAGTACGGAAATTCGTGGAAGAAAGACTATAATGGAGCTTCCAGAACAGAAAACTCAAGACACAGTAACGTAAATTTACGTAATTCTAATATATAGTGCCAGAGGAGAAGAATATACGGGGCTGGGAATAAAAGATTACATGTACATATCTGTGGGCGGGCCCGTTAGTTCAAATGAAAGTGGTTCTGGCATAGTTGGATCGTAATAAATAACTAAGGTGATAAAAAATATAAAATAAATGTATATACAGTTGACCAAAACTACGAGAAAATACAAGAGGGAAAGTAAGGAAAGGTGTATTAGAATAACTGGAAGGGGGAAGAATAAGCTGCATCAACAATCGGCGTGGTTATAAAGCTCTCTGTTGAAAGCTGGCGGGATTGTTGGCTCGGAAGTCGGAATGTGACAGTTACAAAGGATTGAGAAAAAGGAAAATAGGAAAATACAAGAGAGAAGGAAATATTGATAGAGGGATGTTATAGAAAGTAGTAACAAAGGAACTTTCTGGGAAGTTATTCGTCGTTGACGATGTGACGATACCGCCGTTGACAATGAGAAGAGTTGCAGTCGCAACACAGATGACTGGTTAAACTGTGAAGTTCTTGTTGATAGTAAAATGTTTATCAGGCTCACAAAAGAAATTTACATACCAGCGGCTATCATAAGCATTACCGGTGGTCAAGGAGAGATTTGGGTCACAAATTGTCACAAGCAGTCACAACTTACCCCAATGGAATGTGTATCGGGACAGCTGAAGCAATCCAGGATGGTGAGCTCAACGTCAACAATGAGGACCCATGCCCTGCTGTTAGTACAGACAACACGATTGAGGAAACAAACGTGGAACTGCCAATAGGGCCTGGACTGAACAAGGAACAACGCCAGCGGGTGTTAGGTATACTACGCCAATTTTCGGGTGCATTCACACCTCAGCAGGGGAAAAGTCAGACGAAACTGCCCACGATATAGCACCGGATCAATACGAGGGATCACCAGCCAATTAGCCAGCGTTCGTACAGAGTGTTGCCAGCTGAAAGACGGATAACTCGGGAGGAAGTGGAGAAGATGTTGCAAGATGATACTATTCAACCTTCGGAGAGTCCTTGGTCGTCTCCGGTGGTCCTCGTACAGAAGAAGGATGGCACGTGGCGATTCTGTGTCGACTATCAACGGCTGAACAGTATCACAAAGAAAGATGTCTACCCATTGCTGCGCATTGATGACACCTTAGACTGCTTGAAAGGAGCTACATACTTCTCAGTTATGGACATGCAGACAGGTTACTGGCAAATCGAGGTTGACGAAGCTGACAGGGAGAAGACGGCTTTTATTACACCTGACGGCCTCTATGAATTTAAAGTAATGCCATTTGGATTATGTAATGCTCCAGCCACATTCGAACGCAAGATGGACAACTTGCTTCGACACCTCAAGTGGACGACGCGTCTCTGCTATTTAGATGACATTGTTGTTTTCTCGAAAATATTTGAAGAGCATCTGCGTCGCCTGTCAACTGTGTTGAAGTGTGTTCAGGCTGCAGGTCTCCGCCTCAATCCAAAAAAGTGCCTCTTCGTTGCCAAAGAGATAAAAATCCTGGGGCACCTAGTCAACGGAGATGGTGTCAGTCCTGAATCAGATAAAGTAAGGGCAGTCACAGAATTTCCGACTCCTCAGCACATTCGTGATGTGAGAAGTTTTCTCGGGCTGTGCTCATACTACCGACGTTTCATAAAAGGATTTTGTAACAAGGCACGTCCACTACAAGAACTTCTGCATGGAGACTCCAAATTTTACTGGGATGAGACAAAAGAAAGAGCTTCCAAGCACTTAAGGAGGCTCTAACTTCCGCACCAGTACTAGCCTTGTACGACGAGAATGCAGAAACGGAACTTCACACAGACGCCAGTGGTTATGGGATTGGTGCAGTGCTTGTACAAGTTCAGGAAGGTGCTGAAAAAGTGATAGCCTATGCGTCAAGAGTACTCTCAAAGTACTCTACAAATGATAAAGAATGTCTCGCAGTTATCTGGGCTATCAACAAGTTCCGGCCGTATTTATTTGGCAAACCATTCACCGTCGTGACAGACCACCATTCTTCGTGTTGGCTGACTAGCTTGAAGGATCCATCAGGTCGACTAGCAAGATGGGCACTAAGACTCCAAGAGTACGATGTCACAGTGGTATTCAAGAACGGGCGCAAACACAAGGATGCCGACTGCCTTTCGAGGAATCCATTAGTGGAACACAACACCATTAATGAAATTTCAGCTCTCACTGAATTAGATGACGTTTCAGCTGAACAGAGGGAAGATCCAACACTATTAAAAATGATAAAGGCCTTGGAGAAAGGAGAACCGACCAATGGAGAGTTCCAACTTATAAACGGAACATTGTACAAGAGCAACTACGATCCACTGGGCCCCAAATGGCTACTTGTTGTTCCAGCTCATCTCCAGCCAGCTATTCTCAAATATTTCCATGATTCCCCAATATCCGGTCATCTGGGATTCGTGAAGACCCTAGACAGAATCAGACGCAGGTATTACTGGCAAGGTCTCTACCGATCTGTCAAGCACTATGTGAGTCACTGTAAAGAGTGCCAGCGACGGAAGCATGTGCCGCAATTACCTCCAGGACATCTCGTACAGATTCCGCTGGCAGCAGCTCCATTCCACCGAGTTGGGATCGATCTTTTAGGGAGGTTCCCGAAGTCGACAACTGGTAACCGTTGGATAATAGTCTGCACTGACTACCTCACACGCTACACTGTCACCAAACCTGTGCCGACTGCAGAAGCTCCAGAGATCGCAAATTCCTTGTAGAAGACATTATTTTGAAGCATGGAGCACCACATGTCATGATATCTGATCGTGGAAAAGTATTCCAGTCACAACTAGTATCAGAGGTAATGTCACGGTGCAAGATTGTCCACAGGATGACAACTTCATAACATCCTCAGACAAATGGTCTTACGGAACGTTTTAACAAGATGTTAGCCGACATGCTGTCGGTGTATGTCGATGTTGAGCAGAAGGATTGGGATACAATTCTGCCAGTCGTGACATTTGCTTACAATACCGCAAGACAAGACACCACAGGCTTCACTCCGTTTTTCCTGCTCCACGGCCGTGAAGCTGAGACGACAATGGATACGCTGTACCCGTTCCAACCGGACGACACTCAGGACGACTATGTTAAACAGCTCATCACCAGGGTGTTGATAATCGCGGAGAAGGGAAGGATTCTCTTGAACTGTCATACAGAGGACCCATGACACGGTCAAGATCCAGGACATTGCAGCTGGCTCCACAGGGATCATAACAGCGGGTCGCTGTTTCTCCAGGAGAGGGAGCAATACCGCGAGAGACCACGAACACCGACTGGCGGCGTGGCGCAGGGGTAGCGTCACGGACTGTAGTGCAGAAGGTCGCCGGTTCAATTCCGCCCTCCGGCAAAAAAAATTATTTCTTTGTAATTAACAATTCCAGAAGGTTCTACATCTTTCTTATGTTCATTTGTAAATTCTACTTGTTTCTTATGTTAACTGTTCTTCTAATTTCTGGTAAATTCTGTCTGCGTATAAATAGCAGAGCACTCTGCCTGAGAGGCAGTCAGTGCTGCGTGTATGTTGAGTTCGTAATAAACGTGCTTTCAGTATAAGTGCTGTGTTTAATTGCCTTCGAAATCACGCCTGTTTCCATTTCAACTTGACATCATCAAATCATCAGTTCATCAAAAACTCACCTGCTGCAAACAAAAACAGTATACAATGAAAGTAGTTTACACATTTAAACTGTTCTGTGCATTTGTGTCACTTAAAGATATTTTAACTGTAGGGTCATATCAGAATTCCTCAACTAGTACCACAATTTAAAAGGAGTATCCTCAAAAGATCTTTAGGGGGAAAAATATTTCTCTAATGTGACTGAAAGAATTTAACAACACATTGCTGAATAAAATTCTGAATAATAAATAACATTTTCAATTAAGTTACTGTCTTTATTTCTGGAAATATCTAAAAGTGTTGTTTGTTTCTTAATTCCAGCATAGCATACTCCTAAAAGCTGTCATTCCAGCTGGTTAATATTGTTTAGAACTGCCTCATCTACAGCAAAGGATGAGAGATATCTTCTGACAGCTTCAAGTCCTTCCACAGCTGCAGAAAAACTGGTGTGTGCGATTCCTCTTCCTCAGCCTCATCATTGTCATCACCACCACTGTCACTGCCCATTTGTTTTTTCTCACTACTATCAGCAGCGCACAGCTCACTTATGTCCATACTGGGTGTGGAAGTAAACAATTGATCATCACAAGAAATGAAGTTTTGAAACGTCACTGCCTCTGGACCATCAATAATGTTCGTTTTCCTCAGGGATATCATCTTCCGCAGATGATATTGTCCCACAGCCAGCATTTGAAAAGCATTTTACAACAGTCTGCTGTGTAACGGCATTCCAGGCACTTCTGGGTTGAAAGTTTGTGATGTTTTTTTAAACGATCGATCCAGCCGTTTGATGCGCTAAAGTTCTCTTCTCCCATCCTCAATGCAATTTCTTGAGCCTTCTCACGCAACACGTTGCCACCTATGTTAATATTTGCAGCTCTCATTCTTTGAAACCACTCGAAAAGGTCAGCTTCTATGTCTTTGAAGGACAAATCACGAAGTTTCTTCCTTTTGGATGAACATGGACCACGAGCTTCCCTGGAGCTATGATACGTTGACCACTGTGCCATTAGAAACTTGTGGTTTAGGGTAGTGGTCGCTTCCGGAGCTGTGGGAGCGGACACTGTAGCATTTGCTGCACCGGGTTGGTTTTAGTCTTGTTGGTGAGACGATTTTAATTCCTAGAGTAATGGTCTTTTGGCTTTCCCCTATTTTTCTTTGGGTTCCGTGGCGTGTACAATTTGAGGTTGAAGGGACTGATGACCTCGTTGTTTGGTCCCTTATGTCCACCACCACCACGAGCTTCCAAATTTAAAAAGTCTCCTTATTTTTTAATATCCCGCACAAAGATGATGACGCCAAATCATACTTCTGTGCCAAGTCGCGTAATTTCACACCCCGGTTATCTTCTGTTGAATCATCAGGGTTCTCCATTTCCTAGACATAATCACATGTTAAAATATTAAAATTATACAACACAAACACATGATATGTCGATTCTTTTCAGGTTTTTCTATGATGAGCTGAAATTTAAGCTTGTTGTTCGAGTTACGACCACAGATACCAACAAGCTTAACATCTTTGACAGATATATAGTCCATGAATGTATGTCTGTGACTGCAACATAAAGTTTTTGGCAGAACTTTCGTAATTGCATTCTTAATTGTTTGACCTTTTGATTAACAATGTTAAAAGTTTGAGACGAAAATAAAAAGTTGGCCTTTCTTAATTTTTCTGCATTTTCCATCTAAGTTTTTGTATGAAAAACATGTAATTTAACCTTCACTGCCAGTAGCTTTCCAAGATCGGCAATAGCATCGTTGGCTATGGCAAGTGCACAGCTGATATGACGTGAACAAAGATCAACTGCAGCCTCCAACCTTGTGCTGTTGATATGAGATCAAGATTCAAATGCTAATGCTGTTGCTGAAAGTAACAGGAACATGAGTCACAATTAAAATTAACTTGTAAATAGTCTACTTTTAAAGTCATGTGTACATTACACAACTAGTTTCAGTAAGGTTGTTAGCACATCATTGTATCAAATTATGGCTGATATTAATAGCCTGGGACATCAAAGGTGTAGCAGGTGTAACAAATATATTTTCCTTAATATTTAGGCATTTGCATGATTGTGTAATAACCTAAGTAACAGAAAGCTTTGTTTTTAAAACACTGCCATTGTAATCTAGGATCCTCTTGCTGGGGTCATTCCAAGAGCTGTTGGACACTTGATAGATGAACTTCGAATACTGGACGTGGAGTACACTATCAGAGTATCGTTTTTGGAGCTTTACAATGAAGAACTCTTTGACTTGCTGTCTCCAATTGATGATAACAATAAAATAAGGTAAGAAATTTTACAATGAACATTATACTAATCCTTGCTATCACAAAATCCTTGGCATTACATGAATTGCTTAAATAATAGGAATTGCCAGTTCACTGTGCCCTCGAGCAACACACAATAGTGTCTGTGGGCCCCACAGAAGTTGTGTAACAGTCTAATCTGTTTGGTGCAGACAATTGTTAGAATTTGACTTTTGTGGCAAGTCTCCCCAAGTGGTTAGCATGCTAAACCCTCTCGGGGGGAGGGGGGGGGGGCTCAGCATTAACTTGCTAAGAAGGTATGGGCTTGTGAACCTGGGGTCGTGACCTGGGGATTTGTAAGCATTGCCAGTCCTCTGACACCCTACCCTTTGTATGCATCGGAGACTGTGTGGCATAGTGATGGAATGTTGTATGTCTCAGGGAATGAGGATCTTGGCTTGACTGCTTGGGTCAAGGGGGAAGGCAAATACCTCTATAAAAACCCCTCAATCCCAAGGTGGCTGTTGAGACAGAATACTCGCTAGTGGGCAACTTCTGGGATACTGTGGAACTTCAGTTGTATATGGGTTACCTAGGCATGTGGGATTCTGTCTTGGTGGACATTAATTTTACAATTTCTCATGGTACCAAGATGGGTCCTTCATTGTGTTCCTTCACACCACCTCCTAGGAAGTGGGGTACCAACCAGTGTTCTGCAAGGCGCTCATTTCAGTCTGCCTAGCCCGTATGGGCTGGGGGCTGGCCTGTCTAGCACACCGGGCAGAGCGTGGCTTGCCAGGCCGAATTTCGGAGGAGGAAAAAAACCTTGCCATACGGCAAAAGTCATATTTCAGTAGATGTTCTGAATATGAATCATTAAGAATGTCAATTTAAACAGGTTTGTAGGTGGGTTGGGTGGTTTTGTGTTTGAAAGGACCAAAGTACTAAGGTCATTAATACAGTACCTTCTTGGTTAAGGATGAGGAAGGAAATTGGCTGTTTCAAGGGAACCATTCCAGTATTTGCCTGGAGTGATTTATGGAAATCATGGGAAATCCAAATCAGGATGGCTGGAGATGGATTTGAACTGCCGTGAGTCCAGTGTCTTACCACTGTGCCACCGTGATTGATCAAATTTGTGGGCATCGGTATGATTTTCATATACGTAACTGGAACATAATTTCTGTTCCTTATATTTACCTTGCACACAGATAAATTGCTTACAAGTGTGTAAGGGGTGCATTCAAATTGAATTTTCATTGATGGATGTCGTCACACCTTTAGAGTAATAAGGAATGCAAACAGTCGCTAAATTTGGATGAGGTTTCTTTTTTCTCTATGTACCTCTGAGGGACTTAAACTCTGTTTGTACCTCCAACGATGCGTCAGCTTGTGTACGTTACTTGCATCTTGAGTAACATAATCCAGAGTTGTAGATGATGAAAACATAATTATTTTTCAGTAATAATTAAATTGATATTTACAAGGCTTACTTAGCTTTGGCGTAGTCTGTAAGGTGTCTTCACATAATTGCAGGGAGGTATGGCCACCCTTCACTTGTTTGTATTCCCTAGTTGTGTGCTACTGATTCAGTTCAAGTTATGAAAGTATGCCTACCCATCGAAGACGTGAATTTGTGATCGTGATTAGTAGCCTGCTTTATTTAAAAATGAATGTCAGTCTTGGTCATATAGTCATTATGAAACTTTCACATGGGGGTTCGACTTATCCTATAATTACTACTCAGATACAGATGTGATCATTGGATTAATCTGTACATAGCATTAAGGGGGTATCCATAAATTACATGAGGTGTTTAGGGCGGGTATGGGGTCGACCTGAATCTCTGCAAATATCATGTTGGGGGGGGGGGGGGTTTGAAGGCAATCTCAGCAAATCGTACGTAATACTTTTTCTGCAAGAAACAGTGTAAAACTGCAAGTTAAGTAACGTAAGTTTTCAAAATCCAACACAATAATATTTGCCTCGGTTATGCAAACATCAAATAGTGACACAGTAGCCCCTGGAGTTTCTCTGACACATGACATTTCTTTACACGTGCGGGAAGACGATTGTATTGAAAAGTGATACAGACATTTTTGTCCCAGTTGTGACTCTAGAGACCACACATGCGTCCCCATGGAATGAATTTGAATGAATGTTGTTTATTCTAATAGAAGTTTGTAAGTAAAGTACTCTCCGCCATCCACCGAACGAACTTCCCCTCTTGTTTTGAAGGTCAGTTGTACAAAATTTCTATAAATGGGTCTAATGTAATCAAGTAGGCCTACAGATTAACGTATTTACCCTAAAATACGCATCTTGAAAAGTCTCGCGTGAAATTGGGGGAGGGGGAGGGCAAAATGTCACATCTCACCAGGGGGGGTGGGTGGGGGGGCTTTGAAGAAATGCCAAATCACCTCAATTAATTGATACCCTGTAACGAAAAGATTATACACGTTTCACTCAGGTGAATGAATGCCGAGAAACGAAGAGAGTTTAACCTGAAAGGACGAACATGTGTTCCAACTGAGAGAAAAAGTACATACAGGTATCACTTGAAATGGAGTGAATAACTCATTTAAACTGCAAAACAACAATGGAATATGTTGATGGTATCTTTGGATTGTTACCAGTAGCTAGTTTGGAAGAAAAAAGAAAAAAAAACACACACACACACACACACACACACACACACACACACGAGTAAAGAGAAAATGATATGTTATGCAAAATACCCTCCACCACACACTGGGCAGTGGATTTCAGAGTACAGGTGCAAATGTAGCACTGTTTGTCACTCCCAGTACATGTGTCACATTGCTTATAACTCCATGTCGGTGGGCGGCCAGTGAATTTTGCTAGTGAGTGAGTGGTTGGCAGTGCTTTGAAGAGAGGGCACAAATGGCGGCAAGCGGCAATTGGTGCATCGGCAGTGAGCGAGGAGCGTGTTGTTTGACAGCGGATGGTTGCAGTGCAGACCGGAACAGGAAGAGTGTCACCGGCGAGCTGTGTTTATCTAGTTGCGCGGGGCCGCTTGAGTGTGATGGAACTGGCTTCACTGCCGTCCGATAAACAGAATGTGGCTGGAGGTGGGCCAAGCGATGCCTGTGTGTGGCCGTGGACCGTTTCTCGTGGGAGCCGTGCATTCGTCCTCCTGAGGTTTTGCTGTGTCCGTCTGGAAGTTGCTGTTGCATGGTGAGGTTCGGCGTTCCTACCTTTCTCAATATCTAGTGTGCCCCTGATCTGCTTGTTGTGACATTTTCTAATTCTGACTGGCTGTTTGATGCATGTTATTCTGTGGCACTGACTGAGTTGAGCCCTAGTGCATTTTCCTGTGATCAATGATCTTGCAGCTGTTTGTGTTTTGTTTGTAAAAAGAAAAGGAAGAATAAGCTGCTTGTATAAGACTTACTAACCAGAAGTTTGTTTGAGGCATTGCAGTAAGGTTGGTGAATAGGTTGTTTATAAATAGCCATTGATCGTGTATGCGACTGTTAGGTTATTTAATGCTGCCCGAGTTTGACCAAGGATAGTTGACAATTCTTGGTTTCCTGAAGAATTAATGTTAAGCGAATCCTGTTCCTTGTGTTATTGCTAATGCATGTTTGCTATAATGGTTAGCAGTTATCCACTGTACTTCATACTAGTTTAGTGCTACCCAAATAAGTTCTTAATTCTCTTTAACAACTTGGCTCTGGTCTATTCACCCAATTATTCTATATCATGGTTGTTTTTCAGATTGTCCAATAACATGTGTATTAATAGTTCTCTCATGTGTTGTAGAATAACCAGTCATTAGTTCAGCTGATGGAATGTTGTAACGTGTTTTCCTAGTAACTTTGCTGTTTGTAAGTAGCAAAGCAGCTGCAGCATTGCATTGCCTGTATTGGTTGTCAAATTACGCTTGTCAGTGAGTTCTGATGATTTTGTTAATTAATTCTGTAAGTTAGTTGGCTTTTACTTTCTCTGACCACTACCGTGCTCTTATTTGGTTTAGTGACGGCAGGCCTTATTTTTATTAAAAAAAGAGAAGAAAGGAAAGGGAAAGAGGATAAACCTTTTTAAGTCGAGAGATAGTGTGGTGCTGCAATGGAACTGTGGCAGTTTCTTCTGCCACTTGGCCGAGCTACAGCAGTTGCTATGTCACGACCCCTCTCTCTGTGTAGCCCTACAGGAAACGTGGTTGCCTGCCGAGTGGATTCCTCCCCTTCGTGGGTATAGGCGCTACTATAAAAACCGTGCAACATACGACAGGGTATCTGGAGGAGTCTGTTTATACGTTCCTGCCACTGTCCCCAGTTCAGTGGTGCCACTTCACACGGTGCTCGAGGCAGTGGCTGTGAGAATTCGGACACGACAGGACATTACCATCTGCTCAATCTACCTTCCTCCTGACGAGACAGTGTCTCCTGCAGACCTTGCGAACTTGATCGGACAACTCCCCTCACCATTCCTCCTTTTGGGGGATTTCAATGCCCACAACCCCTTGTGGGGTGGCTCTCAGGTCACGGTAGGCACATTGAAGCACTAATAGCACAGCTGGGCTGCTGCCTTCTCAATACCGGTGCCCCCACACATTTCAGTGTGGCGTATGGCACATACTCGGCTATTGATCTTTCTCTCTGCAGCCCAAGCCTTCTACCACAGCTTCATTGGGGGGTCCATTATGACCTATGTGGTAGCGACCACTTCTCCATCCATATATCTCTTCTCCAGTCTCAACCTCCAGATCGCTTGCCCCATTGGTCTCTGTGTATGGCTTACTGGCCTACTTACACCTCGGCTACTAGGGTGATTCCTCCAATCCCGGATGATGTTAATAAGGCTGTTCATCACATCACTAGGGCCATCATTTCCGCTGCTGAAGCCACTTTTCTGCCCAACACTGGCTCAGTTCGGCGCAAGTCGGTTTCGTGGTGGTCCCCAGACAATGGTGAAGCCATCAGGAAATGTTGTCGGGCGCTCCAGTGCTACCGGCGCCACCCTTGTATAGAGCACCTGATCGCTTTCAAACGACTCCCCACCTACAACAGCTTTGACAAGTGCTGGCGGTACTTAAACATACTGTACTGCCTCAGCCACACTGTTTGGGGAGCCGCTCGTCCAACCCTCTTACAACTTTATAAGGCTCTCATCCATTCCTGCCTTGATTATGGGAGCCAGGTGTCCGACTTGGCAGTCCCTTCTGCGCTTCAGGTCTTAGACCCCATTCTAAATGCTGGTGTTCGCTTGGCATCGGGAGCTTCTCGTACGAGCCCAGTGATGAGCCTCCTTGTTGAGGCTGGGGTTCCCCCACTGCTGTTCCGTTGGCAACAGTTGTTGGCCTCGTATGTTGCCCGTGTCCACACCTCAGACCATCATCCGAATTGCAGGCCGCCTCTTTCCGACTGCTGCACTCCCATCCTCTCAAAGACGGCCTCGGTCGGGGCTCCCGATTGCAGTCTGTGTCCGTTCCCTTCTCTCCTCCCTTGCATCCCTTCCCTTCTACTATCCACTACTCTTCCCGTACACCTCCTTCGTGTATTCCTCGTCTGCAGCTAAGGTTGGGCTTGTCTTGGGATTTCTCCATCGATTCTTCGTCACCAGTTCCAGGAACTACTTGACTCGTACCATGGTGCAGAAGTCATCTACACCGATGGTTCCCTGGTAGATGGCCAGGCTGGGTACGCCTATCTCCATGGTGACCTTTTTGAACAGTGGTCCTCGCCAAGTCATAGTACTGTTTTCACTGCGGAGCTGGTTGCTATCTGTAGACTTCTGGAACATCTTCGAGTCTGCCCTGGGGAGTCGTTTGTCATCTGTAGCGACTCCCTGACTGGCTTGCAGGCACTTGACCAGTGTTTTCCATTGGTACAGGCTATCCAACACTGTATCCACTCTGGGCAAGTCAGGCCGGTCTGTGGCCTTCGTTTGGACCCCTGGCCATATTGGCATAAGAGGGAATGAACATGTTGATCAGTTGGCCAAGCAGGCCACCACATCTTGGCCTCTACAGGTTGGCCTTCACGACAGGGATCTCTGACAGGAGTTGAACAGCAGGGTCCTAGGGCTTTGGAACGCTGAATGGGCTGACTTAAGTGTACCAAATAAGCTCCGTGCAGTTAAACCCTCCACAGGTGCATGGAAGTCCTCCCTGAGGGCCTCTCGTCGGGAATCTGTTACTGTGTCAACTACATATTGGCCATACGTGGTTAACACATGGCCACCTCCTTTGTCGAGAGGACCCGTCAAAGTGCAGTTGTGGTACTTTGCTGTCAAAGTGCAGTTGTGGTACTTTGCTGACAGTGGTCCATATTTTAAAGGACTGTACGCTTTTAGCTGCTTTGAGGCAATCCTTTAACCTTCCAACTGCAATTCCGTCAATTTTAGCTGACGACGCCTTGATGGCTGATCGTGTTTTAGGTTTTATTCGCGCAGCTGGCTTTTATCATTTTATTTAGGGGTGGGCTCATTTGCCTGATTCCTTTGGTCCCCCTACCCTTGTCTTTTATTTAGTGTATGTCTGGTTCTTAACTGGAGGTGTTAAGTGTGTGCTGAGTGGCTGGCTCATCCAGTATTATCCTTGTGATCAGCCAGTCACACTCCCCTCCCCTGTAATATTTTAGTTTTGTTGCCTATTTTGACAACAATCAATGTATCTTCCATTTTAAATTGTCATTTTACCATCGACTGACATTCTGTCCACAGTGTGCATTATAAATGGCTCAGTTTTATGGGTGTGAACTCTTTGCTAGGAACAAGGGACTGATAACCCAGCAGTTTAGTCCCCTTTAAACACCTAACAACAACAACAACAATAAGTTAACATGCAACTGCTGGCAGGCTGTATATGTGGGACAAACATGCAGGAACTTCAGGACCAGATACACTGAGCATTTAAGGGCACTGAAAATAAGTTTCCATTCAACCTTTGCAGACCATCTAATATCAGAAAATCATGACCTTACAAACATAGAGAAAAACCTAAAAGTTCTTAATACCAGCAGTAGCTTATACCATAGATTGACAATAGAAGAGAACTATCACATACAAAACCCAATAGCACCAGGAAAAACTGTACTCAATGAATACACTTCACTCTGCAAGAAAACACTATTGATCACAATAGAGGAGATGTACAAATAGTCTTCATACTAGTATCCTAATCACGCCAACATATCCCTAACTCTCTCTCTCCCTGCCAGACACACACACAAAATATCCACATAAATCCTTCACTAACACACACCACGACCGCTTCAGAAACATAAGAAAGTACCAGCAAAAACCAAAATATTTTCGCAACATACACACATAGAAAAACACAACATACGCACAAAAAAAAAAAAAAAACCACACACACACACACACACACACACACACACAGGCAGATGTATATGCATGTACGAAATGTAAACAAGAAGAAAACACACCCCAACATTCCCCATCAACGGACGCATATAACAAGACACTAGCAGTAAACATTCATATTTCGTGCACAACTCTTCAAAACAAAACACCCAGAGAACAAATGAATAGCTTTCAGCTGTATTCATACGCCGAATATTACCACTGGCGTAATGCATACCACGAACAAAGCGTGTAAAAAAAGTGATATCCATTTTACAAAATTAACAGCAACAAACAGATTCTAAAGAGAAGGAAAAGAATCGCAAGTACCAAACAGAAATGATGCCTTTTTCTTGAACCAAAAATTAAAAAGTAAGAAACTTTAAACTGTTTGTTATGTTTGCAGATGACAAGTTTGTAAATAGTATTACCAAAACAACAAATAAGTAGGCTACTTAATGAGTTCTGCGTAGGCTAATGTAAGAGATATGTAAAAAACAAAATGTGATATTTGTATATCTAGGCCTAATTTCACTAAACTAAAATAGTTATATTGTCTGATAACCTAATCAAAATTAAAAACGAATGAACCTACAAAAAAAGATCCTGCTCGTGAAGATTTTCTTAAAACTTCATCTTCCCAACCATTATTCAAACTGAACTGCCTCCAAAAAGGCACATAAAAAAGTTCCTCTCCTTCCTCGCCACGACGTGACTCTTCAGTCATGCCATCTAGCAGTAACTGTCCCTGGCCGTCCTCTGTCTCGCCAGGACGCTGTACTGCTTGCTGATCTGCCAGGATTTCACTGGTGGAAGAAGCTGCTCCTTCTGACCAATCCAGGAAGAAGGCAGAACCGATGTATGAACCCATGGAACATGAATATCCATCTGTCGATTGCAGTAGCGGTGACCCCTCACAGCCAGGCCCTCAATGGCCGTCAAGGTGACCCCTTCTTGCCTTTTCCCCTTTTCTTCTTCTCTTGCTTTCTTCATGGCATTCCTTCAGTGGAACATTAGAGGCATTCATTCCAATCACAATGAATTAAGACTACTCCTTCGACTGCACTGGCCTCTTATAGTCGTTCTACAACAAACGAAGCTCTGCCCAAATGGTCATATTGATTTCCCACAATATACCTCTGTGCATTTTGATTTACCTCCTGTGAAAGGTATTCCTGTCCATGGAGGTGCTATGCTGCTCATTCGGGGAGACGTCTACTATCTCCCATCCCACTGCAAACTCCCCTACAAGTGATTGCTGTCTGTATCACCATCCCCGGATTCACCTTCTCTCTTGGTAATATCTAGACACTGTCGTCTGCCATTCTCAGGGCAGACTTACTGCACCTTGTTGCTCAGCTTCATATGCCATTTTTGTTGATTGGCAACTTCAACGCCCACCACTCTCTGTGGGGCTCTCCACCTTCTTGTCAGAGGGGCTCTCTTTTGGCAGACCTTTTCAACCACCTTAACCTTGCCTGCCTAAATACCAGCAAACCAACTTTTCTGTCTGACATGACTCGTACCTATTCCCATTTTGACCTCGCAATATGCACTACTCCAGTTGCACATGGGTTTGAATGGTATGTTCTGTCTCACAGGTATTCGAGCGACCGTTTCCCGTGTATAATTTCTCTACTACATCATACCACAACTCTATGCTCCACCAGCTGGAACATCTCCAAAGCCGACTGGGGGCTCTATTCTTCCATGGCGGTTTTCCATGATCAGAATTTCCCCTACTGTGACAGCCAGATCAACTATCTCATGGATATCATCCTCATGGCCACCGAATATGCCATACCTTGAACTTCCACCTCTCCACGTAGGGTCCCAGTATCCTGGTGGAATGCAGCATGTAGTGACGCTATTTGAGCCTGGCAACGTGTTCTATGCATGTTTCAACGCCAGCCTACTTTGGACAATTGTATCAAATACAAAAGACTAAGAGAGAAATGCCATCGTGTCATTGAAGAAAGCAAAAAAGCCTGCTGGAAGGTTCGAAGAGGAATTCCTTACTTCCAACCTTGCCTCTGTCTTTCCTAAGAAACCTCAATCCTACTCCCAACATTACCACAGCTGAATCCCGAGTCATCCGGGATCTGAAAGCTGACCATTCCATCGTCATTCTCCCAGCCGACAAGGGATCCACAACCGTGGTACTTGATCGGAGGGAGTATGTGGCTGAGGAACTGCGTCAGCTTTCAGACAACACTACCTAAAAAGTTTGTCAAGACAATCCCATCCCTGATGTCCAGGCAGAGCTTCAAGGAATCCTCAAAACCTTAGGCCCTCTACAAAACCTTTCACCTGACTCCATTAACCTCATGACCCCACCGACACCCCGCACCCCCACCTTCTACCTATTCCCCAAGATCCACAAACCCAATCATCCCGGCCGGTTACCAAGCCCCTACTGAAAGAATCTCTGCCTACATAGACCAACACCTTCAACCCATCATGTGCAGTCTCCCACCCTTCATCAAAAACACCAACCACTTCCTCGATCGCCTGAAATCCTTCCCTAGCCTGTTACCTCCAGAAACCATCCTTGTAACCACTGATGCCACTTGCTTGTACACAAATATCCCACATGCCCAGGGCCTCGCTGCGATGGAGTATTTCCTTTCACGCCGACCACCCACTTCCCTACCTAAAACCTCTTTCCTTAATACCCTAGCCGGCTTCATCCTAACCCACAACTTCTTCACTTTTGAGGGCCAAACATACCAACAACTAAAGGGAACAGCCATGGGAACCAGGATGGCCCCCTCATACGCAAACTTATTTATGGGACGCTTAGAGGAAGCCTTCCTGGATACCCAAGCCTGTCAACCCAAAGTTTGGTATAGATTCATTGACGACATCTTTATGATCTGGACTCACAGTTAAGAACAACTCCAGAAGTTCCTCTTCAACCTCAACTCCTTTGGTCCCATCAAATTCACCTGGTCCTATTCCAAATCTCAAGCCACTTTCCTTGATGTCGACCTCCATCTGTCCAACGGCCAACTTCACACATCCGTCCACATCAAACCAACTAATAAACAACAGTACCTCCACTATGACAGCTGCCATCCATTCCATATCAACGTTCCCTTCCCAACAGCTTAGGACTTCGTGGCAAACGAGTCTGCTCCAGACCCAGATCCCTGAACCAGTACACCAATAACCTAATAACAGCTTTCACATCCCGCGGCTGTCCTCCTGATCTGGTACAGAAGCAAATTTCCAGAGCCACTTCCTCATCCCCCCAAATTCAGAGCCTTCAACAGAAGAACCCCAGAAGTGCCCCTCTTGTCACTGGATACTTTCCGGGACTGGAGTGGACTCTGAATGTGGCTCTCCAGCAAGGATACGACTTCCTTCAATCCTGCCCCGAAATGAGATCCATCCTTCATGACATCCTTCCCACTCCACTGATAGTGTCTTTCCGCCAACCACCTAACCTCTGTAACCTCCTAGGCCATCCCTATGAAATCCCCAAACCACCTTCCCTACCCTCTGGCTCCTACCCCTGTAACCGCCCCCGTTGTAAAACCTGCCCGATGCACCCTTCCACCACCACCACCACCACCACCACTTACTCCAGTCCCGTAACCCGGAAGGTGTACATGATCAAGGGCAGAGCCATTTGCGATAGCACCCACGTGATTTACCAACTGACATGCCTGCACTGTGAAGTGTTCTATGTGGGAATGACCAGCAACAAACTGTCCATTCGCATGAACGGTCACAGGCAGACAATGTTTGTTGGTAATGGGGATCACCCTGTGGCTAAACATGCCTTGGTGCATGGCCGGCACATCTTGGCACAGTGTTACACCGTCCAGGTTATCTGGATACTTCCAACGAAGACCAATCTTTCAGAACTCCGGAGATGGGAACTTGCCCTTCAACACATTTTCTCTTCCTGTTGCCCACCTGGTCTCAACCTCTGCTAAATTCAAATTCCCACCCACCATCTTTAACATCTTTGCCTCGGTTCTGTGGACAGAGCCTCTGCCTCAAGTGGTATCTCTGTCCAACTTCTTTGGTTTCTACAAATGTCTGCCTAGGTGTGTTTGCATGTGGATATGTGAGAGTGTGTATTTGTTTACCTTCCTTTTTGTCCCCTAAGGTAAGTCCTTCCACTTAATGGAATGGCTCCTTTTCCACTTCCTAAAAACCTGTATCCTTCCCTTTCTCCTCTCCTTCCTTCCTCTTTTTCCTGAAGAAGCTGCCAGTGGTGGTGAAAGCTTGAATGTTTGTGTGTGTTTTTATGTGTGTTTTATGTTTCTATCGATGAGCCTGTACTTTAGGTAAGTCAAAAATCTTTATTTTATACATATTTTTCCCACCAGGAAAGTCTCCTTCTATATATATGTTGCATTTGGTGGTTCTCGTATTAACATTAGCCTTTCCCGAAATCACTTGTTTTAGAAAACTATTACCGCAACAGGAAAAGTGTTATTGCTTAAGGTGAAAGCAATGGGACAACAGAGGTTCCAACCATTACGATTTAATCGTAATGGTTACGAAAAGTGTTTAAAATTAAGAGTTTACGATTTGAGTGGTTCAGATTACGATTTTCTGGTTTAAATAACAAATCGGTGTCATTTGTTTTCCGTTGGCAAAATTTGTTTCCTTTAGATTTTGTTCGTGTGATGTTATCAAGAAAAATAAACTGGTTGTGAGCTACATCCTTTTGCGTGTTTTTGTGGAAATCACCAGTATTGACAGTAACTTCTACTAACTGGAAAACTGCATAATACGGCATACCAGACGTATCCACAAAGGCGCACCATTGTGAAATCTAGCAGCAGCCAATTAAAACGAGGCATGTCACTTGACTCGTAGTTTTCTTAACCTGCACACTCGCCGACATATATTAACCTACACTGTTACTGTGGTCAGTTATGATTTTACTTTATCTTGTGTTTGTGGGCAATTTTAATGAGTAGATTCTTATACATATCTCTGGAAATCACAAAATGTAAGATGTTCGGTTCTGAGGAAGAAAATAATTAGTTTAGCTCCCCCCCCCCCCCCCCCCCCCCCCGCCCTCACCCCCCCCCCACCCCCGTCCACTCACAGACATTCCTCCTGTATAAATCAGAATGATGTGAGTAATATGCTGCCTTTATATCATTTGCAACCTACCAAATCTGTTTTCACAATTTCATTCCTTATTCACTTATTCCCCTTGGATCCTTTCTAACCCCCCCCCCCTCCCCCCAAATCCCTTCCCGCTTATACATATTAGATCGCATTACTATTTGATACATTCAAAAGTTGGAACCTCTGGGACAAGCATTAGACTTACGGGTTTTTGGGACGGGGCAAAATACATATAAAACAATCTCAATAATGACATACAAAGTCAGATGCTAATACAAAAATGAACTAAACATAGTTACTTCCCCCAGTTAAGAGGCCGAGTGTTCTAAAGCAGCCTTGCTGCGTAGCATGTGGTTGCTCACCGTTGAAGGTTAGTCGTCTGGTGTGTGTGTGTGTGTGTGTGTGTGTGTGTGTGTGTGTGTGTGTGTGTGTGTGTTTTCTTTAGGTTAGTTTCAGTAGTTTGTAAGTCGAGGGACTGATGACGAAGGCAGTTTGGTCCAATAGGTTTACACAGGTTTTAACATTTTGAACATAACTACCCGCACCACTAAAAGTGAAATAAATTACATTACTAATTAAAGAAATACTTCTCTTTTATAGTTCTCACAAGCAAACAAGCTAGAAAGACAGTTACGATTAGTTACGCTATTTACGTATTTCTCTGTGAATTATATTTTGCCGAAGAATGTGTGTCATTCCGTAGGTCGGTATTTTCACATAATCATCACCACATGAAGTAGTGTCAAAATGAGTTCTTATTATTACTCCCTTTACAGTTTGCACACTAAATGTGCTGTTTTCACAGTCCATAGAATATTTGTGAAGGAGAACACTGTTTCTACATCATTTGCTCCAGATATCTTCAGATGCAGATAATTTGAAAATGACAGACCAGTTTTTACCAACTCGCTACACAGTTCTCGATTACTGAATTTTATCTCCACGAATATTTTGAAGATTGTTCACTTTCTCAATAATCTCATGTTCACATCTTTCTTGTAAAATATTTTCATCAAACTCGGGTGGATTTATAATTCTTTACTGAACAGACTTCTATAGAAGAGGATATTTGAGCTGAGATTAGTTAAGTGTTCAGCCCATTTCATGATATATTAAATTAAAGCCTTGTGAAATGAACTTAAAATATCCAAGAAATCACTTTCAGTGTGCTGTCTTCTTGCAATGAATTTGTTAATAACTGGATTTTTGTATAGTTGGAAGACTTGCACACATTGTGTGAAAGCATTACTTAAAACACCTGCAGTCACTGAAAATCGCAAAATCTCATTTTCTATTCTGAGGAAGAAAATAGTTTTGTTCCCCTCGTCCACATTACTACTATAAGCATCAGGTTGCTGTAGTAATATGGTGTCCCCTTTCTCATCTGCAACTTTACACAAACTTTCTCTTGTGCCCCTTCCTCCCTCCCCCCACCATCTAATGTGTATTAGGTTGCATTACTATTTGCCATTTTCAAAGGTAGAAACCTCTGTAAAAATTTTTAGATTACAGAAGAAGTAATTAACTAATTGATCAAAGGAGAAAATATAAAAATGCAACAAGTGAAGCAGGCAAAAGGAGTGCAAAAATGTAATAAGAGAAAAAAGAAACTAAAGTTTAGATTGAGAATGATCAATTATTTGATTCACTTTGAACAAATGATGGTATTTGCTGAACATTAATTTCAGCCCAGTTTAAATTTTTTGCAAAAGGAATTAATAGATTGATGTGTGGATTTGCCTTCTGTATTGGTGAGTTGATTCCTTGTAAGGTATTTCTGCTATTACATACTGTAAGTGTTCTTAATTAATTTTTCAGGTTATATGAAGATTCAGCTAAGAAGGGATCCGTTATCATTCATGGTTTGGAAGAAGTGACCGTACATAGTAAAAATGAAGTTTTCAATATAATGGACCGAGGTACCATGAAACGTCAGACAGCAGCCACTTTGATGAATGCAAATTCCAGGTAATGCTTGAAATTCAATAATTTGGTACTTACTGAGTAGCAGATACAGCATATGTCACTGTTGAATACATTTTTGAGTGGAATATTTGTTAAACGAGTAACTCTTTTAAATAAATTAGTGAAAATGAATTAAAGAAACCTTTAGGTAGCTAAAATTTTGTGTCAAAATTAAGATTTTGGCTAAACTGATACCATAATAGTATTTGGCCACTTAGGAAACATCAGTTTCATATATTGGAAACTGTTAAATTTCTTCTTCGTTTTGGTCACAGATGTACTTAATAGTTTTGATTCCAAAGTCATTTTCCCCCAGGGTTTTCAATCAACCAATTCCTGTGATCTTCTTCTATACAAGTTGACAAGTGTCTTGATGCCACAAAGAAGGCTATGTTTGAACAATGCATTAGTAAATTATAGTTGTGACTTCACATTTCAAACAGGTCATCTTAAAAATTGGTTATCATATCTTATGATTGAGATTATCATGGCTGCACCATCAACTGAGGTTTGCACAATATAGTCTGCAGTGTATTCAGGGTGGCCACTGAACATTGAAACTGGGAAAAAACTTTGAATTTGGAAAAGAAAAAGAGGAAGAAGAAGAAGAGTTAAACAATCGTTCGCGTGTATAGTTTATTGCTCGGATTACACGACCAGTTCGAAATGTACTTAATAAGTGTAAATATGTAATCCCTTTACCTTTATTAAGAAAAAACCTCAAAGTTTAATATTTAAAAGTAACAAAATTCCTGCTGTTTTAAAATTACGGCGATCAAAATGCTCAGATCACTTCTTTTTTGTGTACAAAAAGATTTTCAAATATATTTCTGGGCAGTTTAAAAAGTTTTATAATTATAGGTTACGTATTCCGTTATATATTTCTGTATTTATCTTTAAGTGTTGTTCAACCACGTGAATCAATTCCTCGCAATGTACTTCGAAGGGACGCGATGTTATCGTAAGGCGCGACTACGAAATCGCAGCTAGAATGAAAGGCGATATTTATTTGTACTAAATTTTAGCAATTTTCGTAATTGACCCCCCCCTCCCCCCAGTCATACTCATCAAAACAGATCTCGTTTGTCTGATTCTGTGTTGAAAAATATCTTCATGGAAGCATTTTGTTGATTTTAACTATAAACTCTGTAGAAGTTGGTATTGTGATGCTCACTGAAAATTTTGGTATCCTTTTTTCTTTACGTTATAGTTCTTGGCTGTAACTAAAATTGACTCTCTCATCCCACTGATGGCCGGCTGGCTTTTGTAAGACACCACTCTAAAAAGATTATTTTAAACAACTAACTGAATTCGTAGGCATTTAAATCCACATTCACATGTGAGTGAAGTGACTGTTTTCTAAATGGTCTGAATGTTAATGGAATTCCGCTTGTTGAGACAATATTGTAAACTGAAGGCAGCAACCTTTAATTGTATTAAATGACTAGAAATGAAGTGGGTTTGGTACGATACGTTGAATATGTTTGCACTACAAATTTAATTCCCGGTATTTTTTTAGATAACCTTTTGACAACCACATACGTTACTAGTGAGCTGACATACTTGCTGCAATGACTGCCCGATCCCTTCTAGCTGAAACATTCTGTAAACAAACAGTCCTCATAACAACTTGCGAAGGTTTTTGTGTTTAATTGGCAGCTCTACAAAATTCTCCAAACACAACAGCTAGTAACAGATTTTTTTTCTGAATTTGAATTTTCAGGCTTCAATAAATTGTCAACAATTGAACGTAGGAGCCGGACCTTAGTTTTTGCTCTATTTGACCTGTGTCACCTGTGCATGGAATTATGTCTTAACCCTTTCCCTCCCGTCATCTTTATCTGTCCGTCTAGCCACAACCATTTTTTCAAAGTTTGTAAATAACATTGCAGGGCTTCCAATAATTCATTGTGACTAGATTGTCTATCATTACCTCAAGGAAACAAAAAGCATTAGGCTACAATGCATTGTAAAAATATATATCGTTGCGTGATGTCATAAGTTGGAGTAAATGCAACAATGCTTTCAAATAATTGTATCAAGGTAAAGCAACCAAAACAGTTTAAAAACTTTATTACTAAATAATTGTCCAATGTCTAAATTAGTAGCCAACAGTTTGAAAATGTTGTTAGTAGTTTGTGGTCTTCAGTCGGGAGACTGGTTTGATGCAGCTCTCCACGATACCCTATCCTGAGCAAGCCTCTTCAACTCCACATAAGAACAGTAACCTACATCTCTTTGAATCTGCTTACTGTATCCATCTCTTGGTCTTCCTCTGTGGTTTTTACCCCACACACTTCCCTCCAACGCTAAATTCACAATTCCTTGATGTCCAAGAATGTATCCTACGAATCGATCCCTTCTTTTAGTCAAGGTATGCCAGAAATTCCTTTGCTCCCCAATTCTCTTCAGTACCTTCTCATTAGTTACGTGATCCACCCACCTAATCTTCAGCATTTTTCTGTAGCACCACATTTCAAAAGCCTCTATCCTCTTCCTGTCTGCACTGTTTATCGTCCATGTTTCACTCCCATACAAGGCAACACTCCACACAAATGCCATAGGAAAGGACTTCCTTAGGTTTAAATCAATATTTGATGTTAACAAATTTCTCTTTTTCAAAAATGCTTTTCTACCCATTGCCATTCTGCATTTTATATCCTCTGTACTGCGACCATCATTTGTTATTTTACTGCCCAAGTAACAAAACTCATCTACCTCCTTTATTGTTTCGTTAAAGGTAAAGCAGTCAACAATCCGAAGATTGGTTTGAACTCCACAGTGCTTTACTAGGCACGGTCCTGTTTGGAGGTGGTATGCCGTTGCCTTCCTCCGACCTTCGAACTGACTTACCCAGCCAGTTATAGGGGGACCTACAGTTTAACGTGGGTTCCGAACCACGGTGCTACTCGGTATTTTTCACATGAGGTGAAAGAAGTGGAAAGTGACAGATAAAAATCCTAGGACTTGGCGGGGATCGAACTCGCAACCTTTGGATTTGTAGTCTGGCACTCTACCACTGTGCTACGGAGCCGCACTATCGTTACGTAATCTAATTCCTTCAGCATCGCCTGATTTTCTTAGATTGCACTCCATTGCCCTAGTTTCGCTCTTGTTAATCTTCATTTTATATACGCACCTTTCAGCTCACTGTCCATTCTATTCAACTGCTCTTCCAGGTCCTTTGCTATCTCTGACAGAATTACTATGTTGTTGGCAAAACACAATGTTTTCAATTCTTCACCCTGAACTTTAATTCCTTCTCCAAATTTCTCCTTGCTTTCCTTTATAGCTTACTCAATGTACAAATTGAATAACATTGGAGAAAGGCTACAACCCTGTCTTACTCCCTTTCCAACCACTGCATCCATTTCATGCCCTTCAACTCTAACAACCGCTGTGTGGTTTTTGTACAAGTTGTAAATAAACTTATGCTCTCTGTATTTTATTCCTGCCTGCTTCAGAACTTGAAAGAGTTTATTCCAATCAACATTGTCCAAAGCCTTCTACAAAAGCTAGATATGTAGGTTTGCCTTTATTTAATCTGTCTTCTAGGATAAACCATAAAGTGAGTATTGCCTCCCTTGTTCCTACATTTTTCCTGAACCCAAACTGATCTTACCCGAGGTCGGCTTCTACCAGCTTTTCCATCCTTCTGTAAATAATTTGTGTTAATATTTTGCAACCATTACTTATTAAACCGATGGTTCTGTAGTTTTCACACCTGTCTGCACCTGCTTTCTTTGGAATGGGAATTATAACATTTTACACCCGATAGGGTTGATGTAGGTAATGTGCCATTTTTTGATAGCTTTTGAAACGCATCTTATGAAATAATAAATATCACTTTCAACTAATATTGTAACAAGTAAGTAAAAAAATAATACCATTTTGTACCGGTTTGTTCACTGAAGGTAGTTTTGATTGGTTCATTTTAAAAAAATTATCCTTTCTTTGGTTGAAATTGTGTTTAGAATTAACTTTAAATGTATCATATTTTCATGTGGATCTTTGTTTATTAGGATACATTACACGTAGCCACCATTTGTGTACCTACAGGAGTCTATGCCACGTTTGATTTTATTCCTGGATCCCAAACCAGAAATACAATTTTTGACTGTCTCTCATCGAAAACATAATTGAATCTAATTTTGGATACTACATCAGTAAATACTATATTACATTGTAATCTATTACAACTTTTTTCGGACTGAATGTTAGTCATTTATGATTTTGAACTTTTATCCTCAGTTCCCTGAGAACTCTCAACCTTCTCCTCAAATTTTTTATCAAAACTTTCCTCTACCTTGTGTTCCCAGTTACATAATTCACTAACAGGCAAACTTAAATCTGAAAAATTTTGATATCTTTCTAAGGCATTAACTTTATCCACTCTTTCAGTCATTGTAAGACTAACCTGTGAAAGTTCAGATTTAGAATGGGATTCTAACACCTCTATTCTTTCATTAGTAAAAACTAGTTTCTGATCTAAAGAATATAATTTTTCTAAAATTGTTTTTTCCCCCCTTCGGAAACTTCATGCATCAGGTCATCAAAAAGATTTTGCGTCTCTGATGAAATTTGTTCATCGAAAATTTGTTTGGAAATAACTTCTACTTGTTCCCTAGTTAATAATAACTGATTTAATTTCGTTAGTCTGCCATCTAGTTGCAAATAATTCTCCTTACATTCCTTTACATGATTTTCAAGCTGTGAAGTTGGGCCGTTTAGTCTGTCATTATTTATCTTCAAATTTTTATCAACATGGTCAGATAACACATAAAATTTTTCGTTTACATTTTCCTCTCACACATATAATCTAGATTTTAAATTATTTAGTCCATGATCCTTTTTTTCATTTAAGGTAGATTCTAGATTAGATATTTGTTTGTCTAACTTTTCATTGAATTTAAGAAACCAGGTTGGAACCACTTGTTCTTTACTAGAACTGGCCATCATTCTTGTGACTGGCCTTTAACACTTTCAAACAATATAAATAATTAGTCTTCATTAGTTACTCACAAATAGTAAAGAAAATAGAAAAGTTACTCTCACCACGGATTCGCCCTGTCGAACTGCTCAGCTTGATCTCGGGCGTAATCAGGAACAGTCGCTCAAAGTGTCCACCTCTTCTCGTGTCGACATAATATTATAGTGTGCCCGCGTCGAATCGCTCGGATACGACTGAAGGAACATTTCCAGCATTTCTTCAAGAAAACTTCCTTTCTTCGTTCTTCTAAAAATTATTAGGATTCAATGGAATCTTTCACTATTTCATTACCACTCATTTATAACTTCTCGTAGAATCTATTGTTCTTGTTGATCTCTGTTGCTATAGGTATCAAATTCACCAGATTTCAGAGTATTTGTAACACATCTGCTTCTTTTCTTAAAAAAATCCATGCATCTTCTTCTTTCGTAATTTTAATTAATTCCTTCCTTTTTCTTTCCTTCAAGCCTTGGAATTACGGTCACCAATTTTGTGGTGGTACCGTGTATAATTTTAGTTCAAACCACCAGAAATTTACTTTTATTCATCAGTTTAGGATTTTGCATATAATTATTAGTGGCCCAGTAATACTGTTCCTCAAAAATTTAACTTCTTCATTCTTCTCAGGCTCGGGCATTCGTCTCTGAAGTATTCAGTTGTAAGGAAGAAGAAGAAGGAAAAAAAGAAAACACGAAACTCATAATGTACTGATTATTTTGATGATAAATAAACCCACTTTAAAGTTTTTAGTGCTGAATTAACAAAAGGGTTTATTGGAACCCCAATAATACATTACATTGTAAGTAACTGAGTTAACATCTTTAAAATAAAAAACTTGAAGAACCCCTCTTAGCAGTTAGTCCTTCCTTTTTACCATATCTAAACTTATAATAATCATAATGACAAAAGAGAACCAATGTCTCTAGTCCATGGATCTTATACAATTAATTCATATTTCTTCTTCTTCTTCTTCTTCTTCTTCTTCTAGAGTTTTAATTTTCTTCTTGTATATTCCTTGTACTTGAAGTTAAACTATCTGGACGTCCACCTGGACAAACAAATTTATCTGGGACAGTACTCATAATTATAGCTTTTAAATGTCTCACAAATAAATTATTTGATTATCTTGGGTCGTTCAGGAGGAATGTAGTGCAACTTGTTACAATTCAATATTTTTCCCACCAGGAAAGTCTCCTTCTATAATATACACCGGGCAAGAAGGCACCACTTCGTTGATAAAAACACCACATGCGCGCGCGCACGCACACGCACACACAAAAACTGAGCTTTCGCAACCTAAGGTAGCTTCATCAGAAAGAGCAGGAGAGGGAAAACGAAATGATGATGGTTTTAAGGGAGTGGGTAAGGAGGAAAGACTTACCTTGGGGCGAAAGGGATAGGTAAACAAACACACACATCCACATATATATAAAAGCACACACACCAAGGTAGACATATGCAAAATGCAAAGAGGTTGGACAGAGATGCCAGTCGAGGCAGAGGCTCTGTCCAGAGATTAGAGGCAAAGATAATGTAGAATGTTGGATGGGAATTTCAAACTAATGAAGGTTGAGACCTGGTGGGCAACGGGTAGAGAGAATATGTTGAAGGACAAGTTCCCATTTCCGGAGTATGAAAGATTGGTGTCAGTGGGAAGTATCCATATAACCTGGACTGTGTAACACTGTGCCAAGATGTGCTGGCCGTGCACCAAAGCATGCTTAGCCACAGGGTGATCCTCATTACCAGCAAACACTGTCTGTCCGTTCATGCGATTGGACAGTTTGTTGCTGGTCATTCCCACATAGAACACTTCACAGTGCAGGCTTGTCAGCTAGCTGGTAAATGAAGTGGGCGCTGTCGCAAGTTCTGAACAGGATTGTTTCTCTACAATTGTAAGGTGGGTGGAGTTTATAGTGATAATTAGCTTTCCTTTTGGCTACTCTCATTTCTGACATGTATACCCTTCATTGTTTTGTACTCCTTGCTGATGTGATATCACATTGTGGGCTTCTCAGCAGTTGAGGATATTAAGTCAGCATTTAGGGTTTTTATTTTTATATCACTTTTCTGGCATCATAGACAAAGACATTTATTATTCTAGGATGATGTTTTAAGTTAGCTACAGTTTTTAATCATTTGTATACTGATTTACTTACAAGTTGGAGGGATGCTTTCCCAACACTGACAGACAAGTGGCCTAACTTTAGAAACAATGTGTGCCATGGAAGACATTTTTCGGTACTTTTGAATATCAGAAAGCTCAGATTTTGTTGATTCTATCAACTACTTAAGTGTCTGATAAAAAGTTCTGCTGTTCTTTTACAAAAGCTGTTGCTGCCAGAAGATAAATTTTGCATACATAGTAGGCCTTTGTTAAACAAGATTAAGAGGCCCATGTTGTAACCGTAACATTGGGTCACACAGTTTATTGAACTCGGGTGACTTTTGTAAAGACAACTTTGTAAGTTAATATCTGATCAAAGCACAATAGGAAGTTTCAGGATTGCTCCAGAGTAGAAAATTAAAGTCCAAGCACAACTTGGTTGGATAACTTGTAATTTGTGATCAGTCCTTAGTAGTTGCATTAAGTCAGTCCACAGAATTCACTTAGAGGAGTGTCATGTAATAAGAACAGGGGCAGAGATTGCTTCTGGCAGCCTTCAGTTTGGACTAACATGGAAGTTCATGTGACTGCTCTGTGGGGTTTCCTAATACTATGTCCTTACTTAGTGTGTGTGAGAGGTGACATGTATCAATATGTATGTATTATCCTGTTGCACATCAATGGGGGTCATGTAATATTTTATATTTTCACTGAAAAGTATAATAAGCAAATCTAACAATTCCACGTGAGATTTTATGTTCTTACCTAACCACCCCCTCTTTATCCCTCTTCCTCTTTATCCCTCTTCCTCTTTATCCCTCTTCCTCTTTATCCCTCTTCCTCTTTATCCCTCTACCTCTTTATCCCTCTACCTCTTTACCCCTCTTCCTCTTTACCCCTCTTCCTCTTTACCCCTCTTCCTCTTTACCCCTCTTCCTCTTTACCCCTCTTCCTCTTTACCCCTCTTCCTCTTTACCCCTCTTCCTCTTTACCCCTCTTCCTCTTTACCCCTCTTCCTCTTTACCCCTCTTCCTCTTTACCCCTCTTCCTCTTTACCCCTCTTCCTCTTTACCCCTCTTCCTCTTTACCCCTCTTCCTCTTTACCCCTCTTCCTCTTTACCCCTCTTCCTCTTTACCCCTCTTCCTCTTTACCCATCTCCCACCCATATACTTCAACAATTACCAATTCTTGGGGTTACCTCTGTCATGTCCCCTTTCCCATCCCTTCTCCTTAGACCACAACTTCATAATTCTGCACCTGGTAGCCTTCTGGTATGTACTCAAGACGTCCCTGCATACTCTCAAAGCCAGCTCTACCATGTTGCTTCTCAAAGCCCCAAACTGCTTCTGTACCACCCCTCCTCCTCTCCATTACCTCCCCTGCTTAGATCATCGCCACCTGAGGTGGAGAAAATTCCATGCCTTATCTCCAGGAAGTGACACTGGTCATGTGTGTGTGGGATATGAATGTGTGTTTTCTTTTGCATATTTCTAATAATATTTCGATGATGATGATGATGATGATGATGATGATGATGATGATGATGGTGATGAATGTAATCTGATTGGTGAATAATGCATAGCAATTGTTTAAAATGTGTCTGGCTGGCACTCACTCAGATGTTCAGTAACAACCTCCTTTTTTCCATTTGTCCGATTGAATATGTGACAGCTTTATAAATTTTGTTGTTTTTCTTTGTTTCAGCCGGTCACATACAGTGTTCTCCATAACAGTTCATATGAGAGAGAAAGCGGTAGACAGTGAGGAATTGTTGAAGACAGGCAAGTTAAATCTTGTTGACCTCGCCGGAAGTGAGAACATTGGCCGCTCGGGAGCAGTTGAGAAGCGCGCCCGTGAGGCGGGCAACATCAACCAGTCTTTGTTAACTTTGGGACGTGTTATAACTGCACTTGTTGAAAAGGCTCCACACATTCCTTATCGAGAATCCAAACTTACACGTTTGCTTCAGGATTCTCTTGGAGGACGGACAAAAACATCGATAATAGCAACCGTATCACCAGCAGTGTGCAATATCGAAGAAACGCTGAGCACGCTTGAATATGCCAACCGTGCAAAGAATATTCAGAATCGACCTGAAGTGAATGAAAAATTGTCTAAAGCACAGCTCATCAAGGTAAGTACAATTTTTATTGCTCATGTAATAACGGTCTCACTTTCAAGTGTCCTAGCATCATCATAATAGACTGATTATGCCTTTCAGCATTCAGTCTGGAACTTAGTACCTCCAATAAAATTCCTCCATGATCCCCTACTCACTGCTAACATTGATGCCCCGTCTGATGTTAAGCCTTTTACTTCAAAATCATTCTTCACCAAATCAAAGTACTTTCTCCTTGGTCTACCTTGACTTCTCATTTTCTCAGCTCCTGAGCCCACAAGTCACCCAGTAACCTTGCTTCTCCCATGCATGTAACATGACCCCACCATCTCAGCCTGTTCGCTCTGTCAGTTTCCAGATTTTGATTTTCTTGTTGTGGACACCTTCCTGCCATTGTTCCCATCTATTAGTATGTGCAGTCATTCTTACTACTTTCATATCTGTAACCTCAACCTTATGAAGGAAATAACCAGTGTTGTTATATGACCAAAATCGGTGTTATTTTTTGCACTTGTCAGTGTAATTTATCAGTGTTATTTTCTGGTAATCGTGTTCCATTTTCAGTAATATATTTTAGCCATATTTAACAATTTTTCAATGGTATGTTGAAAATTGCACTAATCCTAAGATAGTGTTTCAAAATTGATATAGACATTGAAAAAATAATTTTAACAAAAAATATTGATGCAAATATATCTAAAAATTCTTTTTTTCTACACCAAATATTTTAAATTCTGTGGAAAAAATTGTCAATGATTGTATCCAGCAAGTTTACCCCCCCCCCCTTTTTCTTCTTTTTTTCTCCAGGACCCTAGGACTCTACTTGTTGACTTAAATATGTCTGTTATATTGTCGCAATTTCTTAGAGAATAACAATATTGAAAAATAGAATAATATATTTTAATGTAGGCTAAAGAAATGTTTTTGCCTTTGCAGCGGTATTGTAAATAAATGAAATCTTTGCTACGAGAGAGATTTTTTATATGAAAATTACCAAAAAAAGTTGAAGCTTCACATTTTTTAATGGATTTCTCAGGAACAAAATATTTATAAATAAGTAGAAAAGGTGTTTAACTCGAGATTTACATGTTGCAAAATGGAATTTTCTTAGTGTATTTTAATGTTTGGTCACATCTGGCTTTGAAACTAAGTTTATAAGTTTTGGTACAAGTTCAAGTTTAAAATCTGTTTCCTGTTAGTAATACAGACAAAAACATTTCCTTTAACGTTACCTTATTTTTAACACACAAACAAATTGAAGTAGGCTCATTTACGCTCTAAATTTTCAGGTGTTTTTCAAAGTCGGGTCTCTGACTCCAGGGCACACATTCTTCCACCTCCATATCCCCCACCTCGTACCAAAGATCTTAGGTCGACGGTACAGTAGAGTCCCAAAAACTCGGCTCTCGGTAACCGGCAGTGTGGGTAACTCAACCATCCCCTGCACATCCTCTGCAATTATTCCGTGCTCGCAGAATGCAAGATAGAATTGAAATCGTAGCGTGTAGCAGTTACCGGGGCCTGGACATAATCTTACCTTGTGCCACCTACACTCTATTTAAGAATCCTTTGAGTTACATTAATGCAGTATGTAAATGCGTCTTCATATTAAAAAACAGACATGATCAAAATTATGGGAGTGCTTGTTTCCACAGTGCCGTTTTAAAATCACCTTTGGTGTGATGAGAATGTTGGTGGAATATGTTTTATGAAGTAAATCACTATTGTCTATACTTTTAATTGTTCAAGGCTGTATGCCTTCTTAAAGTAGTTTCCCAAATGTAAATTAAACTAAGTACTCGTAAGTAATGAATACCATTTCTTAGATATTCACATAAATTTATGTTGTGTTACTGTCCTCCATCATTAGTATTGTATTCTAAAGTAACAACATAAAGTATTTTATAACAAAAAATTGTGTAACATCATTCCTGATAACTCAGCATTTTCACAAACTCGGCCAACTTTCATTCCACGTTAGACCGAGTTCTCGGGACTCTATTGTACTGAAATATAGATAGAGGAAGATAGGATCATTTGGTCTGTCCCTCTATATTTAGCCCACCGTCTTTTTAGCCTTGTCTCCCATTTGTGTGTGTTTAGATTTCCTATTAGTGCCACTGAACCTTTCATTATTTTACATATGATATAAGGGGAAGAGCGTACGTCCCTTCGTTTTTTCTCTTCCTTTGCCTGTGTGCTGTGCCATTTAGCAATATTGGACTCAGATATTTCTAGTATGGGTACTCATAACCGCAATGTTGAGAACCCTAAAAGTTCCATTAACAAATCATGCCTTCCCCCTCGCCGTCCTTTTGTTGTGCCCCCGCCCTCCCCCAATATGTGCCGTTTTTACAAACATCTGAACAAGTGGAATAAAAACAGACATAACATAAATCCATCTTAAAACAAAAGAAATTTTACTTATAGCAGCGGTGGCGTAGTATGCTAGTTGGCAACTAAATGTTCGTTTTCGAGGATAATTCACTGACTGGGCAAAGGTTCATAAAAGAACCTGTCGAGGCTACAGCAGGAACGGCATTAATTATTTATTTTGTGATCAGCACAAAATAATATTCCCCTTGTTCTATGTGATAGACTTTTCGAAGAGCATTCAAAGATCGTTTCCAACATTAGCACATTACGCTGGAGCTGTCATAAATAAACTTTTACCGACTAGGTTAAAGTAGACAGAGTCCAGAAGATGATAAAAATGAGAATCCAATAAAGGAAGCGTTTGTTTAAATCCAGTTGCAGTGATTATAAGCCTGAGAGAAATCCAACATCAACTTCTAAAGTAGTAATCAAAGTCACAGTGAAACAGTAACGATCAAGAAACGATAACAATAACAGCGCAATCGAAGAATAAGATGACAGAACTGCTCAGCTTTGACACCCATTCAAAGACCTTGTAAAAATGCAGTTTCATCATCTAAAGCTGGGCATGGGCAATATGTCGAATTTACAAACTGCCAGTTCTGCCACAAAATTTTAATCTGCCAGGAAGTTTTATTTGCTTGTTATTAGCAGCTTTCGGCTTCTTAGTCCATCATCAGATAACTTCATACTAAACAGATGGTCCACACTTAACATCGACGTTACATACACAAAGATGGTTTTTCCAGAGTCGAACATAAAGAGTCGCGAAACTCGCAGTGATTTTCTGCAACTGCACGACTGCAGCACTACCAAGTGGCCGGGTCGTAAAATCACACCGCGATGCGATTGAGTAATGAATGTGTATTTGGACTGAAGCAGCATTTTCAAAATAACTTCGTATTTACGAGCTTTTGTGGTGCTATAAATTGTAGCAACTGTCAAAAATATAATTCGGAAATCTATCATTTGCAGAGGATGTTCAGAAGGAACAGAATAATGTTACTGCTGTTAATGAGAATCGCAAATACTTGACCACTATTTCATAATACTGCTGCTGAATAAAAGTAATGTATGAATGAATGCTTAGGCTCGTACCTCAGCTTCACGAAAATGATAACCATGTATACTTACATTTTTGTCGGTTACCTACTAGTTTGATAAAGTGAATACATAGCTACAAATAAATAATATGTCCGTATATAAACTGCTAATGTTAGCACGTCACATTCTTGAAGATATTCAGTTTGGTACCTGCCAAGTAGCTAAAAAAATATGATTGGTACACGAAAGGCACAGATCAAGGACGAAGTGAAAATATGGTTTGAACGACAATGTAGAATCTAGTCCTTTACAATGGAAAAATCGTGTATACTTTTCAAAACATTACAATGTCCGAAATTCACTGAAACAAAACTTGTGCAACATGTCAGTACACATCGAGATCACGAACATAATCATAATAATCAGTTCCTTTTATATACTTCAGCACATCAGGTTGCAATTCATTTCTGCTTTCAAAAGGTTTGAGACGATATATTAATATGACTCGAGTATTGTGAATTGTATGAATCACACTGCACTGGCAGTTTGTTGAATTATAGACTGCCATTAACAGAAGCAGTGATATTACTTTAATGGTGTTTTCGTATTTGTATTAGAAAGTTCACAGCAACGTTAAGTGGCCATGAAATATGAAAGTAACAGCATTAAAAACGGCAACTTCTCACTTTGTGTCACGCCATTCCACTGTCACTCCCTACTGGCCGCTTGGGGCGCTAGTATCGCTTCAGCTGCAATTTTTTCCTAGAGAGTTTCGCGACTGTCTGTGATAGACTGTGGTTTTTCTAAGATATGTGAACTGCAAATTAATTATGTCTATGAATCAATACTACATAACAAACTTACTCCTACAAAACAAATAGATTTTAAATGAACATATCTTGGGCTAGAATGGTATTACAATATTAAAACTGTGTAATTTTATAAGAAAATATTGTCAGCAGGTGATGGTAGAAACAAAATGTGGGTTTGTTATGAATAAGTATCAATACCACAGAATGTGCATAACAATAATAATAGTAATAACAATGATAATAGTAGGATAAAACACAAATGGGGTCTGAATGAGTACACCTTACTCAGTAAGGTTACAAATATAAATGTCCAGGTAAGTGATGGATTATTATTATTATTATTATTATTATTATTATTATTGTGCACTTTCTGTGGTATCAATTGATACTTATTCATAACAAACCCACATTTTGTTTCTACTGTCACCTGCTGACAATACTTTGTTACAATATTAAAGCTGTAATTTTATAATACCATTGTAGCCCAAGATATGTTCAGTTAAAATCTATTTGTTTTGCAGGGGTACGTTTGTTTATGGTATTGATTAATAGACATAATTAATTTGCTGTTCACATATCTTTGAAAAACCATCTTTGTGTATGTAACGTCAATATTACGTGTGGACTATTTGTTTAGTATGAAGTTATCTGACGATGGCCTAAGAAGTCGAAAGCTGCTAATAACAAGCAAATAAATAATATTGTGGAACAAAAATACTACATATTCAAGTTTTGAATATGTCTTTGTTCCTCCAAGCACTGACGGAATATTCCATAAACATAAAACTTAAGAAGTTTATTACCCAGATACGGCGTAATCGTTGTAATTCCTTGAAAACATTATTTCCTTAAAAATTGCCTAATTTGCATTATTTGTCGCGTTATCATTAAAACAAATTTTTCCTCTCCCTATGAATAAGATAACCCAACTTTCACTCCCATACAATAAAGTTGGCCAAAAGATAGAGCAGTGAACTGCTAACTTAGCCTTGGTATTGACTTCCTTCATGAAGAAGAGGTTAGACCTTAGCTGAGCACTAACTGCATTAGCTTTGCTACACCTTGATTCCAATTCTTTCACTATGTTGCCATCCTATGAGAAAATATATCCTAGGTACTTGAAACTATCTACTTGTTCCTCGTTCCACTTATTTGGCACTCACTCACTCACGAACATTACCTTTGTTTTAGAGATGCTGATCTTCAAATAATACTTACACCTGTGATCAAGCTCTGAAATATTAGACTACAATCCTTCAATTGAATCTGCCATCATAACTAAGTCACCTGTGTATGCAATACTGCTTATTTTGTTTTCAGTTATTTTAATCCTGCCTTGCCAGTCTACTGTTTCCATTTGTGGTCCATGAATAGTATGAGCAACAATGCTGATAGGTTACAGCCTTGTCTTACCCCTGAAACTAATTGAACCATGAACTTAATTTCGTGTTTGCTTTAACTGCTGCTCCACAGTTTACATAAAGACCTTTAATTGCTTGCAGAAGTTTGCCTCCTATTCCATAATCTTGTAGATCTGTAAACAGCTTCCTCCTAGGAACACAATCATAAGTCTTTTCTAGGTCTATAAAACATAGATAAAATTCACTGTTCCAATCACAGCACTTCTCCATTAATTGCCTTAAGCTAATTGTCTGGTCCTGACAGCATGCAAGAGGTCTAAACCCACACTAATTTTCATCCAACTTGTCTTCAACTAATAATTGCACTCTCCTTTCAACAATACCTGATAATATTTTCCCTATAATACTATTTAAAGAGATACCTCTATAGTTGATACAATCTTTTATGTTTCCATGTTTGAAAATTTGCACGATTACAGCTTCCGTCCAGTCAGACGGAACCTGTCCCGACTCCCACACCTTCTCAGTTATCCTGTGTAACCTTTTGAGACCTGACATCCCACGGTATTTGACAAGTTCTGGCTTAGTTTCATCCACCCAAGCTGCTTCAATCTGTTGACCATTCTCTCCACTTCCTCAAATGTAATCCTGTTTCCATCCTCATTCCTATTCCATTCTACCTCAAAATCTGACACATCATTGAACGTTTCACCTATATTGAGCAATTCTTCAAAATATTTCCTCCATATACCCAAGGCATCCACAGGCTTCACTAGCAATTTTCCTGACATGTCCAAAACATTTATTAATTCCTCCTCCTTCCCTCCCGTTCAAAGACTGCTAATTACACTCCAGAATGGTTTCCCCGCAGCCTGACCCATAGATTATACTTTTTCCAAAGTCTTCCCATGATATTTGCTCGATTCTGCATTTATCTGTTTGTCTATGTTTCTTTCTTCAACATAAGTTTTTCTGTCTGCCTTATTTCTAGTATGGAGCCATTTTTGAAATGCCTTCTTTTTCATTTTACAGGCTGCCTTGACTGTGTCATTACACCAAATTGTCTGCTTCTTTCTGCCTTTAAACACTATTGTTCCAAGGCATTCTAGTAGTGTGTCCTTGTACCTTGTTGATTCCTCTTCTACTGACTGTAAACAACTACATTCGACTAACTGATGCCTTTTTGAGATCATTATGTATTTGTGCCTAATTTTCTTGCTCTGAAACTTCTCCACCCTTATCCTTCTAGATATAGACCTGACTTTCTGCTCTTTCGGCCTCACAAAAACAATTTCACTACAGATTAAATAATGATCAGTATCATCTAAGAACCCCCCGAAAACACGTCGATCTTTGGCAGCCTACCTGAATTCCTAATCTGTTATATAGTCAATGACAGATCTGTTTCCCCTGCCTTCCCAAGTATAGTGATGAATGTCTTTATGCTTAAAAAGGGGGGTTGGAATAACTAATCCCATACTGGCACAGAAATCCAAGAGCTATTTTCCATTTCTGTTGGCTTCCATATCCTCCCCAGACTTACCCATAACATTTTCATGCCCTTCTGTTCGATTTTTTTTATACTGGCATTTAAGTCGCCAAGGAGGAAAACACTGTCCTTGTCATTCACTCTAACAATTACATCACCAAGTGCATTGTAAAATCTGTCCATCTCAACTTGATCTGTCCCTTCACAGGAGAATACAATGACACAATCCTAATTTTCTTGCTGGAGATTGCCAAAACTATCCACATCAGTCTTTCATTTCTATACTTCATTGCAGTTTTCCAGGTTAGATTTCTGTCCTTGTGTAAATCCCTTCACCCCACTGTGCTCTTCCTGCTTTGACTCCTGACAGTTAGACTTTTTATTCTTCCACTTCATCCTCTTTCTCTCCCCTTACCCTAATGTCACTAACAGCTAAAAATCTAACACCATCTTACTTGAAGCCTCTGCCAGCTATCCCTTCTACCCAGTGTAATCCCCATTTATATTAATAGCTTCCGATCTCATTACAGATTGTTTGCCAAGTTGTATCTGAGGAATCCCTGGTCTGTCATTTAGAGGTGGGACTCCATCACTTCCAAAGGTCCGAGGCATTTTGCTCTGATTGTTGCCAGCATGATACTGAAGTACTTGGGAAGCAGGTTGCTAGCCTTACTTGCCCAGGGCCCCACTGGGTTTTACCCCTAATGGTTGAGGGACTAACCGGTGGATGTGGTAGTCTTTCCCATTTGAGCAGAAAGGTGGCCATGTCTCAGATTATGTCAGAGATGCCTAACCTTATTCCAAAGGAACTGGTATCCCAACTATCAGGAGCACTTACTTGGCCACTCACATGTTGTCTGCATTTCATGAACTAGGACATGACTACAGGAACCTACACTGTGTCTTAGCTTGTGAATTAAATTGTGCATATTATGATTATCCCATGTAAACATTGTATTGGGAATAGAAATTACTAGAAGAAAAGAAAATTGTATAAGCAAAATGTAGGTGACAGGATGCAGTGGGCAAACAAAACAGTGATGAGTCACATTCATTGACATTACATGAAATGCATGGGAATGGAATTGGTGGATATTAAAAGATATTGTGTGTTGTGGTCTTCAGTCCCGAAACTGGTTTGATGCTGAGTAAATCTCCTCATATGAACAGCAACCCACATTCATTTAAATCTTTATAATATTCTCTCTTGGTCTACCTCTGCAGTTTTTACCCCACGCATTTCCCGCCAATGTTAAATTTTCGATTTCTTTTAGTCGAGGTATGTCAGAAATTCCTTTTCTTCCCAATTCTGTTCAATACCTCCTCGTTAGTTATGCATTTCAAAAGACTCTATCATATTCCTGTCTGAACTAGTTATCACCCATGTTTCACTCCCGTACAAGGCAACACGTCACACAAATACCTCAGAAAAGACTTCCTTACACTTGAATTAATATTTGATGCAAGCAAATTTTTCCCTCAAGAACTCTGTTGTTCTTATTGCAAATTGTGCATTTTATATCTTCTGTACTGCGACCATCATGTTATTTTCCTGCCATGTAAATAAATTCATCTACCACATTTATTGTTTCATTACTTAATCTAATTCCTTCAGACTCTTCTGATTTTCTAAGACTGCATTCCACTACCCTGTTATGCTCTTGTTAGGTTCATCTTCTATGTTCTTTTCAACACACTGTTTATTCCGTTCAGTTGCTTTTCCGTGTCCTTTGTTTTGTCTGACAGAATTACAATGTAATTGGCAAAACCGGGTGTTTTTATTTCTTCAGCCTGAACTTCAATTCCTTCTCCAAATTTCTCCTTGCTTTCCTTTATAGCTTGCTCAGTGTACAAATTGAATAACATTGGAGGCAGGCTACAACCCTGTTTTATTCCCTTCCCAACCACTGCATCCCTGTCAAGCCCTTCAACTCTGACAACCGCTGTCTGGTTTTTGTACAAGTTGTAAATAACCTCCCGTTCCATATATTTTACTCCTTCTGACTTCAGAATTTGAAAGAGTGTTTTCCAATCAACAATGGCAAAATCTCTCTCCAAATCTACAAAAGCCAGAAATGTAAGTATGCCTTTCTGTAATCTATCTTCTAAGTATCAGATAAGTTGCAAGTGAGTATTGCCTCCCATGTTCCTACATTTCTACTGAATCCAAATTGATCTTTCCTGAGGTCAGCTTTTCCATTCTCCTTTAAATAATTTGCATTAAAGTGTCGGTTCTGTAATCTTCACATCTGTCTGCACCTGCCTTCTTTGGAATGGGGATTATTAAATTTTTCTTAAAGACTGGAGGGTATTTCACCTGTGTCATGCATGTTATGCACCAGGTGAAATAGTTTTGTCATGGCTGGCTCTCCCAGAGACTTCAGTAGCTCTGACATGGAAAGTTGTCTACTCCAGGAGCTTTGTTCCATATCAGGTCTTTGTGTGCTTCCAAACTCTTCTCTCTGTGTATTAGTTCCTATTTAATCTTCATCCTCTTCCCTTTCTGCAATATTGTCTCGAAGTTGAATTCAGCTTTCCGCTTTTTGCTGAGAACAGCATTTTTGTCTGAATTCTTGATATTCATACAGCTGTTTCTGTAGTTCCCAAATGTCATTTTCCTGTAGGTGGTGTCTGTTTTTCCCCTAGTTGTACAATGTATAACAGCCTTCTGCCACACCTGCTTAGTGATTTTCCACTTCCTGTCACTCATTTCTTACTTGACTGAACCCCAATGTACCTGCTTCATTTACTGCAGTTTGATCCCTTCATCAATTAAATTCATCATTTCCTGTGATATCCAAGGATTTTTGAAGATCTTGCCTTTGGTCCTTTACCACCTTCACTATTTCATCTCTCAAAGCCACCCTCAATTTCTGTCAATTGTTGGCTAAAGTTCCATCTGAAACTTTAAAGAACTTCAGGTTCCTTCAATTTATCCACGTACCATCTCTTTATTTTCCTACGTGTCTGCAGTTTCTTCAGCTTGAGTCTACAGTTCATGACCAATAAGACACGGTCAGGGTCTGTCTCCCCGTCAGGATATACCTTACAGTTTGAATCCTGATTCCAAAATATTTATCTTACCATTGTAAAATTTATCTGGTACCTTCTGGCATCTCCTGGGCTCTTCCATGTATACAACCTTCTTTCATGATTCTTAAATAGTGTTATGATTAAATTATGTTCCATGCAAAATTCTACCAGGCGGCTTCCTCTTTCATTCCTTTCCCCAGTCCATACTCGGCTATTATTTTTCCTTCCATTCCGTTTCCTACTACTGTATTCTAGTCCCCTATCACCATTAAGTATTCCTTTCCCTTAACTGTCTGAATGATATCCTTTATCTCCACATATTGTTCTTAGATCTCATCGGCAGAGCTAGCTGGCATATAAACTTGCACTACTGTAGTTGGTGTTAACTTTGTATCTATCTTTATTACAATAATACAATCACTGTGCTATTCATAGTAGTTTACCTGCATTCCTATATTCTTATTTATTTTTTTACTTAATCCTGTCATACTCCCAACTGATTTTGTGTCTATAACCCTGTGTTCACCTGACCAGAAATCCTGTTCATCCTGCCACCAAAGTTCACTAAACACCACCATATCTAACTTCAACCTACCCATTTCCCTTTTTAAATTTTCTAACCTCCCTACCTTGTTAAGGGATCTAACATTCCATGAGCCAATCTGTAGAATGCCACTTTCCTTGTGACCACATCCTCCTTAGTATTACTCACTCATAGATCTGAATGGGGGACTATTTTACCTCTGGAATATTTTACTCAAGAGGATGCCATCGTCATATATTCATATAGTGGAGCTGCATGTCCTTGGGAAAAACAAAGGTTGTAAGTTCCCCTTGCTTTCATCCGTTCACAGTAACTGTATATCAAAGACACATTAGCTGATGTTGCAAGGCCATCTCAGTCATCTAGACTGTTACCATTGCAAGTACTGAAAAGCCTGCTGCCTCTCTTCGGGAACCACACGTTTGTCTGGCCTCTCCACAGATACCCCTCCACCGTGGTTGCACCTACGGTACGGCTATTTGTTTCATTGAAACTTGCGATCCACCCCATTTGGTCAGTGTCTGTGGTTCATGGGGATGGTGGAAGATGTTATATCGTTGAAAATTAGTTAGTTATCCTGAACCTGTAGTTATAGAAAGCCTAGGTTTATATCTTAAAGGGGATTAGTTGTAATCAGGACTACAAGAGTGTTTATTAACCTGAAAATATTATGAGCAAGTTACCATTCTGGTTCAAATTAATGTTTGTTGCACAGATTACCTACTGCATAAGGGATCCACCAAAGCGGCAACTTTGGTAGGTCGTGGGTAAAAGTTGGACATACAGTTGGACAAATGCTCTAATTGTCATTCTATGACCATGTTGGCAGTTGTCATGCGGCATGTTGTTTCAAAGCAGAATGAGTCAGTTGTTTATGTGCAGCAAGTAAGACAGCTGTGTTATGATGAAATATGTTATTTGAAACAGCATGCTGCGTGACAACTGCAAACATTGATGAAAAATACAATGAAATATTTTTCGCCACACAGCAGTCTCCATTGCAAATTGTATTTCAAGCAATTAGTATTAGTAATGCGGGCATATCTGTTTGTTTGAATCTCACAGATGCACAGATCAATAGCGATAAGTGTTAACAGCAAGAAATTGAAGTTATAATTGATGAACTAATATTTTAAATTACATAGCTTTGATTGATAAAAGTCTAACTTAACAATGAATAAAAGCAGTTGATTTAAGTAATGTCAATTGTGGTGGATTTATGTAATGTAAATTGTGGTGGAAAGGCTAATTGCTCTAAGGCGCCTTTCTGCATTGTGCCTTGTTGCTCCTAGTGTTTTGTCATTAAGTTACATTACGTAGTTTGTAAACCCAGGGACTAATAAACTCGGTAATTAAGTCCCATACATATACAAACATTTAACATTTTATGTTAAGTAAAACAAACTGATACACCCGTGAAGTGACTGGTTCTCAATGCATTTTTCTTTGATTTCTTCTCCAGATTTTTCTGCTGTGAGAAAAGTGCAATGTACAGTTTTGTCCATGTAAAGAATTTGTAATATGCTACTTGTAAAAATGTTTAATGTTGCTGTGCAGTGTAACATCACTTAGTCTATGATTTAATAGAATCACTTGCCAAAATTTTAACAAATAAAACAAACTATATGCAGGCTTCCAATATGACATATCTCAGTCTCATTGATTACATCAAAGTGGCATGCCATTGTCTACACGAAATTTAGTTCATTGCCAATATATGAAGAGCATAAAAGCTCTTTTCAACTGTGTGCCTAACTTGAGAATACTTTGTGTACCAGTCCAACCACCTCCTTTATCTGTTAGTCCCATGTGGTTATCTTTAATGTTATTCTCATTGTCTTCTGGTGTGGTATATGTAGAAGCAAGTAATATACTGGACGGCTTACTGAGAAATGCACTCTCTTAGAACTTACACAGTAGTCCATTACATGATGCAACAATACACCCTTTTTGCAGTATCTGCCATTTGAGCTGATTAATAGACTTTGTGGTATTTTCACACTCACTACATTAACTGAAACAAAGAATGCTTATCTTCTCAGGATATTCTCGTAAATGTTGTATCATCCCCTCCCCCCCCCCCCCCCCAGTATGGATCTCACACTGATGAACAATATTTAACTGCTGCCCATGAGAGTTTTGTGTAAACTATTTGCTATGTTGATGGATTTCATCTCCAGTCTATTATTCCAGTGAGTCTGTTTTGCATCTACTGTACTTATTTTACTTTTTTGTAATCACTTGACTTTAAATCACTCTGCATATATTTTCTGTAAGTAACTGCTTCAAATTGCATCATTGTATAATAAAGGCTCTTTATTTCTGTGTATTCATACTTTACATTTGTTTTTATTCAGGGTGAATTTTCACACCCTGCACAAAGTGTCTACGTGCTGCATGTTGTAAGTTACTCTTCGTGTCCTAATTTCGACACAAGATACAAAAGAACACCGCTTTTACAGTTTTCAAGGGACTTAAAATTGTGTAAAATGTGGGAAATAATGTTTTAAATTGTAAAATATGCTTACTGGATCATTGTTGCATTTTCATGATTTATTCGTGATATATGAACATAATCGCCATCAAAAAATTCACAAGCAAGTTTATTATGTAACAAAAGTTGTCCGAATTCTACACTATTTTAAGTGCCAGGCGGAACTAGTAACTTTATAGGAGGTACGATACAAATTTTTGATGTAATTTCATTCATAACAATCGACTTTGTCAGCAAGACTTTAACTGGCATTCATTATTTACGTAGTGAAACTGCACAAGTTCCTTACTTTTTGTATTTTTCAATGTTTATCATGACGATATTTGAGAATTTATGCATGTTCTAGAGTGCAAATATATGCATAATTTTGTGACATTTGCACATGGTTGGCATCTCGCACTATCATTGCGTTTTTGAGTTTATAATATACGGTGCACTCTTAAATCGACGGTAAAGCACACAAAAGCAAACCATCAGTCTCACTAGTTATAAAACTTCACAAAAAACAATTAAATATTTGCATTTCAGAATTAGAATAAATTCTCGAAACGCGTCATCCAAAGCATGAAAAACAAAGATCAGCTGATAATCGATGCAGCGGCTGATGGGATACTCAGATACTTCACGCCCTGAGTCAACGAGGCGCATACTGAAAATAAGAAAATCGAAATATATGATTGAATCTAACCTTCTCGGTTTGAAAAAAGGCAAAGTGTCTAGAAACTTGACTGTGTAACGTTTATATACACTGTACCTGAAAGCGAGAAAAGTGTAAATATGTTAATGTAAAAATGGGGCGAATTAACACTGCGAACATAGGAAATTTGACGGGACCAACAAACAATGGTTTACAGGGCAGGAAAATGTAAAATCTGGAAACATAAAAGGGGGGTTTTACTGTATTTAGATCATTTTTGGAGTTATTTAGATGACTGATACCAGATATTGGCAAGGGAGCTCTGTATATACAGGTTCATGATATTGGTGCACACTCTGTGCAATTTACGGCACGTAGAAATAAGCCACAGGACCCATGGAAAAGTAAGTAATATATATGTATTACATTATTAGACATAATTGTCTTGTTTCAATGTGTAAAATGTTGCATATGACTTCCAGCCATAATTATGATAAGTTATCTGTAGTAGTTAAAAAGAGAACCAATAAACCCTTACTGAAGTTAACTAGAAAATTTGAGTTGACCTTAATTTATTTAGTTGGAAGAAGTACTCACAACATTATGCTCTACAAATTAAGCAATCTAATGAATATAGAAGAGATCCGATGTCAGTTTACATGTAGGCTTTCATTCCGAAAGGATATGGACTAGTTGGACTTCGAGTAGAGGAGAGCATGAGACTGATTTAGAATTTGTGGTGGTTATGAAATGAGCATGGTTCTTCAGAGGACTTCACTTAATTGAGAATAACATGCTGTGTTCTGTTCACAATACTTTTCACTCTAATAACACAACTGCACAGATACTGTTTTTAGTTATTTTGTTCAATAGGCTGTAAGCTGTATGCTACTGTGTGTGGAAACTTCTTCACTAAGTGTGTATGAGTTTTCTCAACTGTGACAGTACTCATTATGCAAATTTCCACTAGATATTAATTTGTAGATATAATAATATTTTTTGATTGTTAAATTTGGGTCGCCAAATGTGATTCAAGCTTTCTTTGAACATTTCGGCAACTGCATCGTCTTAGTTAGGGGGCCAATAAAAAGATCTAATTATTTATTTATTCCGGTTGTTGGGTATAACCTCTACCCATACCAACTCACAGGAAGTATCTGCCTCAATTTCACTGAAGGATATTGTTTGTAACAGCAATAAACACACCACCCCTTTTTTTTTTATTTATTCTATCCTTTCTGAAGACCATTTGGCCCTTTAAAAAATTTTGGCTGAACTTATCTCTGGTGTCGGCCAGCTTTCAGAACCTATAATGATTTGTGCCTCAGTGCTTTCTATCAGTGCTTGGACCTCTGAAACTTTCTCAATACAGCTACGACAATTTACAACTGTTACACCAATGGTTCCTAGATCTGCTTTCTTTCTGTGTTTGACCTGCCCCCTTTGAGACTGAAACCCATTTTGTGTATTCCTGAGGTCCACGAACCTAAAAAAAAAAAAAAAAAAAAAAAAAAAAAAAAAAAAAAAAAAAAAACTGCCCATTCCACGCCACACAGCCCCCGCTACCCGTGTAGCCACTTCCTGAGTATAGTGGACTCCTGACCTATTTAGCAGAACCCAAAAACCCACCACCCTTTGGCCCAAGTCAAGGAATCTGCAGCCCACACGGCCGCAGAACCTTCAGATTTAGACCCTCAGCTCTGAACCAGAGGTCCGCTGTCAGTCCTGTCGACAATGCTGCAGATGGTGAGCTCTGCTTTCATCTTGCAAGCAAGACTGGCAGTCTTTACCACTTCTGATAGCCACTCAAAACCAAACACAATCTCCTCCAATCCAAAGCGACACACATCGTTGGTCTCAACATGAGTCACCACCTGCAACTGGCTGCACCCTCTGCTCTTCATGGCATCCGTAAGGACCTGTTCCGCCTCTGGAATGACTCCCCCTGGTATGCACACGGAGTGCACATTGGACTTCTTTCCCTTCCTAGCAGCCATTTTCCTAAGGGTCTCCATCAGCCGCCTAATGTTGGAGCTCCCAACTACTAACAAACCCACCCTCTGTGAGTGTCCGGGTCTTGCAGGCAGAGGGGCGAGTACAGGACAAGCAACAAGATCTGCGTCAGGAACATCCTCTGCCACAAACAGCGCCTCGAATCTGTTCGTAAGACTAACCGGGGAGGCCTCCACTTCGGTCCCCCGGGAAGTCTTACGCCGCCTTATACATGGTGAGGAGACCTCCCAATCCACCACAGATTGGGGGGGTGACCCTCTCGCGGGCAGTGAGCGGGCTGGCCACAGCTGCAGGCCAATCGGAGGGCACAACAGACACACAGGGGCACAGGGTGTCTGCTGCACCCCCGCGAGTGGCGCCCGCCTACCGCAGTCTCAAGCATTGCCAGCGAAGCAAACACCGCCTGAAGCTGCGAGCGAAGAGTCACCAACTCTGCCTGCATACATTCGCAGCAGTCACAGTTCCTAGCATATTCTAAAAACCTATGTATGTTTCAAATAAGTACGACTGAGGACACAGAAGTTTGATAAACAGTGAGCTTCGTAAAACAAGTACCTAACACTAAGTTTTTTATTAATGTCGAATCTGAAAAATATATACACGAGCTAATAAATCAAAATATCAACAACTGAACTGACAACTAAACGCAATTCTTAATAAATAAACACGCAAGCACACTAAAGTTTGAAGAACTATAAAAGAAAGCACACACTAAATGAAAATCAGTCGCTTCTATTAAGAAGCCGATTACTTTACAATGTAGAGCTGCTGCTGTCCACGTGTGCACTGGCTGGCGGTCACTGAGGAACTACGGTATTTGGTTCTGAAAAGAAGTCTGTTGGCTGTGCCGCCCTGCGAAAGGTCGGCAGGAGGGGGAATGTTTACATCTGCTCATAGCCTTGTAACAGTCATAATTATTTGTGACTATGGCACGTTTCACACTGGGAACAGATCATGAAAACACTTAACCACAGCTCCTACAATCCCTGCTGTTTCACAAATATCGTACGAGAGAAAATCGTACGAAGTTTAAAAAGAAAAAAACACACACACAAAAACTGAAAATGCTAAAGCATTAGGGTGCGCAAAATATGTGAGGATTTAAAAAGTACAAAAATTGCTTTTAAAAACTAGGGTGCGCAAAATACACAGGGACGAAGATTACGTGAGTAAATATGGTACATGTTTGATTATTTTATTGAGTTAACAGCACTGGATTTTCTGTCGAGCTGTTACATAGATCTGTAGCTTTGACTACATTGAACACACATAGCCCCCACTTCAGTTATTTTAGTGAAATTTGGCTATCTTTAAATTCACATTAAGCATTCTTAGCTTTCATAGTAGCTTTCTAATTTAAAACTTTGTTGTAATAACTTGGTGGCTTTCCCTTACCTCTCACAATTTCACTCAACAAATTTGTGCAGTGTTTCATTGCAAAATGTACAGAAAATATGTACAAAAGCATGGGCAATGGTAACCTGTGGTCAAGAAATGAAGTTTGTCTCCAAGAAATGCTAGTATTTTTACAGTTACTAATTGTGACAATTTCTTGAATGACAATGTTAATCATACTGTGCTAGGATTTTATGGTGGAGGTGTGTGCTCAGTGCATATGTTCCATTGAAAATATAGAAGAAATTACATTCTGTACAAAAACAAAACAAAAAAATTATAAATTTTCTGTTGGTTGTTTCTTCCTGTGCCCAAAACTGTAAGTGCATTTTCCTCTCTCCACTCCCTAGCCTCTTTTCAGTTCTCTCTCTCTCTCTCTCTCTCTCTCTCTCTCTCTCTCTCTCTCTCTCTCTCTCTCTCTCTCAGAACAGCTGCCAGGTGCACACTCTCAATGGCCATGTGGTATCTAATTACCGCATGCTTTGAAATGACATGTTACATCCCATGGAATGTGCTGCTAATGGCGATTTGAGTCAGCAGTGCACTTCAGCACCTGTTACAGGCTGTATTTGACATGCAGATCAATGTGCTTACAAAGTTACGAAGATGGATGTGTGTAAAATTGCTCGATGTTTCTGTTAGCTATCGATGAAAAAGAAACCTAAGTATTGTAGCTTGCTTATGTCACAAGGAAAGCTGTAAGTTTGCTTGCATGTGGTATGCAATATTAAAAAGTTTCCCTCTCAAGAAACACAATGATGGTACATATATCTGAAAGCAAAATGTATGACAAATTACTTTTCCCAAAAAAAAAAAAAAAAAAAAACACAAACTGTCAACGATGAAATACATCATTTGCACCAGCTCCACTTCTCGTGCTCTCTCATATATTCCTATTTTACACATTGTACATATTCTGCTTATTCAATAGGTTCTGTGAGATACATTTAACTTGTTCATACATGCGGGACAATGCCTCTGCTCGATAATTTTTGCTTTTAGTATTGTTCCTCCTTTACTGCATCTGCTTCCATGAGCACACCCTAGCCATATTATGTTTGCACTGTAAAACTGAAATATTCCAACACTGTACTGAACTGCAACAGATTTTAAATACTGTGGGGGTAAAACCGAGTGATGTAGGTTACTGTCTTGAAATTTTTGTTCCTGTGCCTAGCATGAAAAATATAAACAAATTGTCTTCTGGATGGAGTTCGTTCTCATTTGTAATAAATAATGTTGAATATCTTAATATATATGTAAAAATTGATGTGTTTGTGCCTATATTTCACTCTGCAGTGTAAACTACACATCGCAAATGCAGTGTTTGAACAATGTCTTTGTAGTACAAAGTCTCCCATTGCACACCCTAGCAGTTCCATGTCGATAGCTATAAGAGGGTGGAAGATACAGTGGTTGAAAGTCGTCAGCTTATATAAAATTCAGCCTGAAGACCAGCAATGACATTCCACACTATAATAGCAAAGAGTAGACAGCGAAACGTGATGCACATTCTCCAGTTGTTTATCTGCAACAAGCGTATGAATAAAGAAAAATAAGTGCATATTGCCATTTGAAAAGTAAAATACCAAGAAAGATGCCAAAGCATAAGAAAGAAATTTTGCGTTCTCAATCCGTTTCTAAAAGACAGAAAACGGCGGTGAATCTACAGATGATAGAAAATTTCAATTTGTAGACGTTGTTTATCTTACACTGTAGGCATAAATGATTTTTCGATATTCCCATCCCTAAGGGGGTGAAATAGGGGATGAACAATTTTTCGAAAATACGTTCCTATTCAGGCAATTTTAGAACCAAGAAATACAAAACTTTGGATTTAGATTTGTGATCGGAATTTTAAAAACACGTTTCAATATTTTTTAAATTCAACCATTAAGCAGGCCAGATAAGGGAAAATCTTTTAAGGGTGGTACTACGACAATTTTGATGCTAGAATGCAAGTCGGGATTTGGAAACATTTAAATTTGGAATTAAAAAAAGTTTTGGGATGTTTTGAATTCTGCCACCAATGATGTAGTAGGGGGTGGCAAGTTGTATCAAAATACCTGATTAGGAAAGCATTGTTAAAGCTAAACCTATGAAATGTTAAATTTAGAAGTAGAAACAACCAATGCAGACCATCCAGTCTATGTGGCGAAGCATTGAGAATTAAGCTAGTTAGATATTAGAAAATTGTATTAATAAAAGGAATCATGAACTGTAATGAAAGTAATTTGTTAAAAAATACTTGGGAGAGTGTAGACACGAACCTGTTATTTCCTACACAGCGCGTAATGCTAATCACCACACTAATCCATATTTTTAAAAAGAAATATTAGTTAATATTGGATACTACACATATATCAAACTAACAAGTAAGAACCAGAAACATTTAGGAAGCAAGGGGGGAAAAAAGGGGGTGGGGGGGGGGGAATTGGACCTAGGTGGGCGCAAACCCCAGACAGAAGTCTCCTCAGCTTCGCAAACTCTGACATTACCAACTATGCTATTCCGCCACTGTTTTTGGGATACCCAAATACTGAATACATGGCACAATATATGTATATAAAACGTTGTAATTTGTTACTTAGCTATGACATAGCATCACAAAGAAGTTCCTTTGATATAAAGGCATTGTACCATAGCATGGGAATGATGTTCTTTACGGTACACAATTTATCACTAATACACGCTAAATATGACAACCTTTAAAGTATCAGTATGCAGTTTCTGGTGATGTTATTGTAGCAAATCATCTCTAAAAACACACATTTTCAAAAGTTACTCCAGATTTTTATTTAATGCAGCCTTGGAAGCCAGTCAGAATTGTCTGGCTCAGCTTTACATTATGAACAAGCAGAATCATCATCTTTTTCAGAGCACAAGCCATTTCAGCTGTTTCATTATCAACTAACTAAATTCCTGCCTTCACATAGATTCTTTTTGCCACAGAGTTTCATATTTAGTTGGTGACATAGCTTCATGGTGTAAACAAATTTGAGATGTATTGTCTGGATTTGCTTCTGAATGTCAGACTAATAAGTCTTGCCCACACTGATTAACATTCAAAATCAATTTCAAACCAACCTTTTTTTTTTTTTATGGAAAATTCATATGTTGATGCTCCACCTCCTTGTCCAATTGAGTAGGAAGGTAAGCTGTTACCTGATTTGTTCATAATCAATCACTACAGTATTCCTTGCAAAACACCATTGGCTAAAATTGCAATGGAATGAAATTATGTTAATTATGTAACACAAAAATAAAATTTTCGTCAGTATGTAGCTATGCAAATAGCAATAAGAACTTGTATTTCTAAATAGTTGCTCAACCAGAAGAATCCATTCTCTGTGTACTTGACACAACAATAAAATGCAGATTGTTTGAATAAGGTGTCACTAGAATACAAACATTTCTGGTATCTTACAAAATGTGTATTTTGTGTTAATTTCCATATGAAAGTGCTGAAATATCAACCAACTTTCAATAAACTACTGGAAAGCAGTAAGAGAATGAAATTTTGTATTCTAAGACCTTGTATTGGTAAGTTATTAGAGGATAAATTATTTTTCAGAAGCGATAGATTGGCTCGTCAGTACTTACATTTGTGCTGTAAGTGACACACATCAAGAAAAAAGAAAATAGATGAAAAGGACAAGCTTTTGGAACAGTTTCTTCTTCAGGTGAGAGAGAGGGGAAGGAAAAAGGGGGGTGGGGGTGGGAAATGGGAACAGAAGGGGAAGGTAAATCACGACCTAGGCTATGAGGATGGTGTTTAAGTGTCAGGCAAAGTATCAGGTTTTTCCCACAATTACTTGCAGAGGTATAAAAAGTAAAATTTCACCATTTTTTTCAAATGCCTAGTTTTATGCCTAAGTTAGGTTTACATTATCTATGTGAAAATTGCTCAAGAAATTTTGTTGTTGTTTAGCTTAAGAGAGTACAAAAAAGATGTAAAATATTTGTTTCTTTCAAGAAAATATTGCAGGAGGTGTTAGTTGCCAAAAACTCAAGGGTACAATGTTGATAGCTGTGCCATGATGTCAAACAAATGCCTATATCTCTGCAAGTATTAAATTGGCAGAAGCAAAAAAAAAAAAAAAAAAAAAAAATCTGAGATGCTTGTAGGGACTTTTGTAGACTTTTTAGAGTGGAATGGCTCACAATATGTGTACGGTATAATAAATCTCAGGCTTAAGTCACGTTAAACAAAATTGAGATTGACAATACCGGTTACCAGTGCTTGTTATTTTCCCTGTCATCTGTGTGCTGATGAAATTACAGTTTTCCAAACAAAGTGGTAAATTTCGGAGTGTGTGCAGAGAGTGTTGGAAACAAACTTAGCCCACCCATACATAGACTGCTACAGAGTGTGAAACGTGGGTAGGAAAAAGTCACCCTGGCTCTCGCAGTGTTTTGGACTTCGAAGAAAACCAAAATAGTGTGCCAAAGTAAAAACAATTGCTTAAATTCTGTTTCTACGCGAAACCGAAATCATATCAATCAAATGCTACCTGCCCCCGGTGTATCATCCACAGAGCAATAGTTGCATAATCAGTTTAATTTTTCTGCATTTCCATTAAAAGTTTTTTTTCTTCTGTTCTTTGGGAGCTTCAGTCTCGTGTATTTGTTAGATAATCTGTTTTTGAGGGCTATAGTCTACCATATTTTGCTATATATGGTAATTTTAAATAACTTTACAGAGAAAGTTACAGACTATTCATGTTGTGTACACATTTGGGAGTAGTTGGCCACTGTCTATAAACAACTGGAGGCTGTGTTGGCCACGGTCAAGAGATTTAAGGCTGCTGGCTTGGGCTGCAGTGTCACCTCGGAAGCTGAGGCGATTGATGGTGTATCTTTGGTGCCTACTGCGGCGTCTGGTGCCCGATGCCACCATGGTGACAGTTTTCGACATCCCTGTGAGTCGATAGTTGCCTGATGGTGATTTGCAAACTGTGCGGGGGTTGTGAAATTCTGGGCAGAAGGTGAAACCGGGAACCAGCTGTATGGCTGTCCCTTTACACCTTAATAGGTTCGAGGAGTTGCCCGCTGCTGATAATACATATGAGTCTCACCTGTTGTGACAGTGGCCAAACCTTCTGGTAGGTCCGGACAAACGTACAGGGTGAGGTTATTAGTCATTGTGAACTCCAATCTTAGGTGGGTGATTGGAGCCCCTTAGAGAAATAGCAGACAGGTTGGGAAAGAATGCCACTATGCACTGTCTTCCTGCTGGCGGGTCTCATCCCGGATGTGGAGGAGGCTCTGCCGGTGGCGATGGAGAGCACTTGGGGCACCTGGCTGCAGCTCATTGCTCATGACTCCTGCCACTTTGGTTCAGGGGTCATCCTTGGCTCCTTCAGACAGCTGCCCGATTTGGCTAGCCTCGCTCGCGGGGTAGAAGCGTAGCTTCTGATTTGCAACATCATTTTTAGAACTGATCATGGTCCTCTGGTTTGGAGCAGTATGGAAGGCTTTGATGATTCATTGGTGACTTGGGTGCAAATTTCTCAACCTCCGCTGTTGTGTGGAATAATGCCCTGAGTAGGTCACATGTGCACTATACACAGGAAGTGCCTACTGGAATAACGGCCATCCCTTCCGTATTAAACAGCCTAGGCATCTGTGGGAAACGTATCTGCTCCAGTAACGAATCCGTCACCACGTACAACAACCTATCCAATACTCCCCTCTCCCGCACTACCCTGCAGACTTCATCCGCTAGCAGATCTCCCAAGCATTCCATTTCTCCCAGCCTGGAATGCCGCAGCAAATTGGTCCGTCGGAGCTGTGACTTCTCAAGTCATGCCTTGAAATGAGATCATCTCTCCAAAATGTTTTTCTCACACAACCCAGAGTAGCCTTCTGCCGTCCTCCCAACCCCCGCAACATCCTAATCCAACTTTACATCATCCCAAAACCACTCTCCCTACCTAATGGTTCCTACCCTGTAACTGTTCCCCCTGCATAACCTGTCCAACAACGACATACTCCAGCTCCACCACAGGAAAAACCTACCCCATTCAAGGCAGGATCACATGCAACACTTGCAGCCAATTGACAAGTGTCCACTATGCGGCCTTTTTATGTTGGTATGACCACCAACAAATTGACTGAGCAGATGAACAGTCATAGCCGGACTCTTCGCTTGTGGAAGAGCATGCCCTCCAGCATGATTCCAGTGACCTTGCATGTGTACACCACACATGCCATTTGGATACTGCCACCAAACACCACTCTCTCATAGCTATGGAGATGGGAACTTGCCCTCCAACATATCCCTCTCCTCCTGCCTCCCTCCTGGCCTAAATCTATGCTAACCTCTCCTCCATCTTCAACTCACTTATTCATTACTCATTTTTCACCTCCTTCCTTACCTTTCTCTCGTAACATATTTAATGTGTGTGCATGTGTGTGTGTTTTGGTTCTCTTCTCTATACTACTTGATCTATGCCTCTTTGGTTATATATCCTCTTTGACATGGTTCATTACTATAGTCAGGACGAAATAAGATGATCCATGGCTCCACGTACAGGGCTGGGAGACCTCCTCGGCTGTGGAAACTGAATGCAGCCATGTTGCCAAGTAGTTAGTTCGCTGTTGGGCAGTGTAGGTAACGGTCGCTGTTGTCTGATAGAACTGGCAAAAATGCACAGCACAACCCGAATGCGCACATGCGCAGAGCAAAGCTCGCGGTTGACTTACTCCAATGGTCTGCTGCCACAGCCGGCGCTCAAAGCCGATTGGCGAAAGTACCAGGGATCATCCTATTTCGGCTCAACTTTAATATACAGTATCTGTGACTTCCACAATGCTCGAACATCAACCTTATGGCCTAGGTTCCCTATTCCTTTTTTCTTCCCTTCTCTCCTACTTGATGAAGGAATCCTGCTCTGAATGCTAATGCTATTTTTCCTCCTTTTTCTTCTTTGTGTGACTCTGCAATACAGCACTAAGATTAAGTACTGGCCAGCCACTTTCTCGTTCATATAATAATCAACTAAAATATTGCTCTCTCCTATGTATATCTTGTGTAACAACCACAAGGATAAGATCAAAGAGATTAGGGCCCCACACAGAGGCATACATGCAATCATCTTGCTCGCTAACCATACACAACTGGAATAGGAGGAAGTATGTAGGGTATCCAAAGTACCCTCCACCACACACTGTGAGGTGGTCTGTGAAGTTTGGATGTAGATGTATTGTCATGTTTACTAATGATCCCAACTGCAGCAATTACAATAACTTATTACAAGGAAACAAAACAGTATTAAATGAAGTAACATACAACAAATTACAAGAGCAGACAACAATGGCTACCTTAAACATCACTGTTGTTGTTGTTGTTATGGTCTTCAATCCGGAGACTGGTTTGATGCAGCTCTCCACCCTACTATATCCTGAGCAAGCCTTTTCTTCTCCTCATAAGAACGGCAACCCACATCCACTTGAATCTGCTTACTATACGCATCTCTTGGTCTCCCTCTGCGATTTTTACCCCACACACTTCCAATGCTAAATTTACGATTCCCCGATGTCTAAGAATGTGTCTACCAAGCGATCCCTTCTTTTAGTCAGGGTATGCCAAACATCACTGTTAAGTACTTATATTGGTTGCAGGTCTAAGACAAAGCATTAACAAAGCTGTCAGACTACTGGCACTTATTCAGTGAGTACTAATTCCTTAACACAATGTACTTTCTTATTATATTTTGCTGCTAATAGAAAGGTCTGATGCTTTTTTCTGCTGGCAAGTACATTTTTAATTTTTAACTAGCACCATAAAATGTTTTAAATGTTTCTAGTAAAGCTCATTGTTTTTAGCATAATGTATGATCTTGTTTGATACTGTTGCACCTGTAACATTAATCAATTGCTTGTTAGCTCATGGATAAAACATCATGGAACTTTGAGTTATTTATCAAATATTTTTACTCCCAGTTCTTGAGTGTTTTATGTAAATAGTAAAGCCACATTTTCTAAAAACAACAAGTTATTTAAAAGAGATAGTGGTTAGCCAGTGCTTCCCTCACTTTAGTGCAAATATGACGAAAATAAACGTAAACACAAACCTGCTGGGGGTATTGAGCTGGAGTATGTACTGGCCTGGCACTCTCTCTTTTGAATATTATTGTCCTCTAATGTTCTTAGATAATTATTCCCAGTTTTCCATCAGTATTTCCTTATTTAAAATAATATAGTACCAAGCAAAAATGTCTTCAGTTTTAACTGGTTTGAAGATAGTCAAGATTAGATTTTAACAAATAGTAAACATAAATGCAGATCAAAATGCGGTGCATGTAACAGACTTTTTGATTGTCTGAAATAGCACGTAGATTGCATAAAACACAGACAGTGTTTCTGTGTGTAGACCTATGAAGCCAGAATTTGGTTGCAATAATTACATGTCATTGGTTCAAACTTATGAATAATAGTTTCTTCAAAATGATCTCCTTTGCTATTCATACACTTTTCCCACCTTTCCGGAAGGCTATTAATGCCACACTAAAGAAACAGTTCTCCTCTTGAAGCCTACCATTCATGCTAATTGAAGCATTGTTCAGTGAGTGTCTCAGTGATACAAATAGATGGTAGACAGAATCAGGACTGGAAAGTTAATCGCATGCCCTGGTATTTCCCAAATGAATGCCACAATCATTTCCCTGACCTGTTTTGCTGTGTGTTATAGGGCATTATCACAGACCAATAAGACTTGCGTTTTTCCATATTTTGGTCATTCTTCACGTCATGCTAAATTTAGACTATTTGCAGTTGTTAGTGATCAGTGTTAATGGTTTCCTCTTATTAGAACACACTCTTCTGATCCTACCAAATACAGAGAAGTGTCTTCTTTCCAAAGTGATTTGGTCTTCTAGTGGATGTTGACGGTTTGCATAATTTACAACACTTCGGATTCTCAAAAATGTCAATTTTTTGTCACCTGTAACTAGTTGTAAGAGAAACTACTGTCTTTGATATCTGACGAGGAGCATTTCACAAGCAGTCTTTTAATTTGTTTGCTGTTTTACATTCAGTTCATGCAGAAACCCTATTTCCTACTCTGCACCTTTCCCATCGCTTTAAACTGAAGAGACAATGTTACTGTCACATTGGTCTGTGAGTACCAGTTGAGTTTGAGCATAATCTTCATCCATAATGCCTACAGTTCATTGTCTGAACTTTTTAGGTGGTTTCCAGTGCTCCACTTTCAAATTTTTTGAGCCACTCAAAACACTGTTTTCTTAAGAGGATGTTTGCCTAAAGATTTGACAAGCATTTAGTATGATTCTGCAGCAGTTTTCTACAAATGTTAACAGAAAACCCCCTGCTGTCAACAAATTTTAGTTCACAGGCACAAAATTCAGCACGTTTATGGGTTTGAAACAGGTACCGATGTATGGAACTTGAGTTACTGTGTGTTGATATTAGTCGTCAGATGGCACTGCAGACATGGTCTCACGGGCTCTGCACTGACGGCTAGCACCTTCTATAGTAAAATTTTGGTTTCATAATTCTACACCTGGTAAAATCTGTGTCGTCGTATGCAAGGAAAAATGCATTAAAATCTTTTTTAAATCCCGCAATTTCTTTCGACTAATTGGATGTAACTGAGATTGATGCTGTATCTGGAAAACAGTGGAGAAGAAAATGCTTATTTATCTAGAGACCTTTGAGACATTGAATTCAGAAATACTCTGGGTTTTAAGAAATATTAAATGTAGACATTGATAAAGTATTCAAAATTATGTTCTCTGATAGTGCTGTTGCTCGGACATCTCACATGGTGAAAGAAAACTGCTTACATAACAGTGTTTGGAATTGTCACATTGTGCAGACCAAGGAGTTGATGCTCACCTTCCTGGGCTATTAGGGCTCCTGACATCTATTGTGGCATCTGGGTGGTGCCCATGGGGGAGAGCTCCTAATTGGAGTAGGTGGCATCACAATGTAAGACTTTGCCTACTATGCCTACTCCACTGGGAAGAGGATCAAGAGAGAGGGCAAGGAGCGAAACACTTTATGTAGTAATACTAAAGGAGGACCTTTTTCATCATAAGGCCATTATTGTTAGCTGAAAATTTTAATGTAAATTTCAGAGAACTGGATCCCTGGGAAAATGTGAAACTACTTATAGTTAGACATTATCTGCTGCCCAATCTGCAGTCCTCCACGTGTATGGCCACCTTGAAGACATAGCGGTGACCATCATACTGCTAAACATCTTGAACAAGATGCAAGAAATCATGTTCCATATGGATCTCGCACTTAAGATGGACTAGAAATTCGCACCCCATGAATGGTGAAGTGTCCATTTGTCTAGTGTGTGCAAAGGGGATTTAAAGATAATTGTACTGTCACAGGCACCTGTAGCTTGGCCTTTAATGTGAATGGTCCTCCTGTAAGGGTAAAGGTTATTGTTTACAGGTGTCTCCTTACTGCATTGTATACCCAAAGTATGGCCACTGTGGACAACTGCTGCATGAAGGTACTTCTTGTGAAGAATGACCAGTTTGTGTTAATTGCACTGACCACCATTCTCCACATTCACAAGCTTGCCCCATTTATAAGAAGATAGTCATATAAATAAACCGATTGGTTGTCATGTCTTGAGTCAAGCATGATATAAATCCTCATCCTACAGACACAACAAATAGTTCCACTAAAATAAAGATTTTGCCCTCCCTTTCCCCACACCACATGTTTCATCTTTTTCTTCTCCCTCTACCTCTTCTGTGATTCCAATGATACCCCCCCCCCCCCCTCCCTGAGAACCACTACCTGCATCTAATGATGCTGGCTTTTTGCCAGAAACCCCTGTCCCTTGAGATTCTCAAATTGAAGGTATGACTAACCAGCTACTGTGGGAACCACAGACTGTGGCTTGTATGGCTATCACACTGATTATTGGCAACGTCCTCTTAAGAGTCTTGTTTGGCAAAGGAAAACAAGAAGAGTAATAAATGGGACAAAGCTGTTCTGGGACCCCCAGACACACCAGAACTCCTCAAACAGTTGAAACCTGAGCCAATCTTTGTTGATGTTCTTTCTCCATTGGTGAAAGAAAACAAACCTCTGGCTTAGAAGACAAACCTCTGGCTTCACAAGTCCTTTCATTACTCCCCTCTCCATCATCCACTGTAATTACAGAAATAAAACATATTATTTCTTTCTGTTCTCCAATAGTATTTGCTGACCGAGAATTGCAGAGCATTGGGCATTCTGTTAGAAATCTGCTGGCTCTAAAAATATCTGTAGAGGATTGCACTTTGGTTTGCATTGATGAAATTAGCGATTGGATTCCCCTTTGCACCAAATTGGAAACAATTGCAGTAAAATGCAAATGAACTTGGCAATCAACTAGCAATACTTTCCTGCCATTGATCTAACATATTCTCACCTATTTTAGTGTTTTTGCTACACTGGTCACATCATCACAATCTGTCACATATATCGCTTTCGGGTGATAGTCATTTCTGTGATGCCACCAGACAGATGGGATTCCACGTTAGGCATTTGAGGCTTTATTGCGCCTCGTGGACGCTATCATGTACATCCTGGATCTGCAATTCCTTCAACCACAGGTCCCCCTCATTGACCAGTACTGTGAGGGACCAAACAAATTGCTGTAGCTATTCTGAATTATTGAAGAGCCCTGCGAAGATGCAAACACCCCTTCCTCAGTCCACCCGTATCACTTTCAAACGACTTTGTGCTGAGGTTCGTTACTTAATCACACACAATAAGAAGAAATGCTGGAAGTGCTGTCGCCCTCCCTGGGGATGTTCACATCATCACCTCAGGTTTGATCAAAGTTCCTTGGCCTACTAGTGTGCTGGCACTTCTGCTGTCCTGGGATTTATCTTCAAGGGTGATCTATGTATTGATCTATTGGTGCATGCAGAACACTCTACAACAGCACTGGTGTAATTTTTCTATTCATCTAGATCCCTCTGTTTCATTCCCTGCTAAGGTGACTGACTGGGAACTATGGCATGATCTTCACTCTTCACATTAATCAACACCTCCAGATGGTCTAACACTCGAAAATTCCTCATAGACAACATTGACTCAAGATCTTCAACTGTGTTTGTCTCAAAAGTGTCTTCCCCTTACAGTTGCCAGATAACACATTCCTTACGCCAGGCAGCTGTTGGCAGTTACTGTCTGAATAGTCTCTCAACTATGTAAACTTATTAAAATAGTTGCCTACAAATTGTGCTGAATGCTTGAATATCAGATTGTCTAGGTAATGAAAGTGGAATTGACTGCATAGCTGTATAGAGTGTCATAGAAAGTACCACAGTATTGAGACGACAGCTACAATTATAATCTGGGGGGGGGGGGGGAAGCTTGTGCGATATTTTGTGCCTTCCACCCCCACATCACACACACACACACACACACACACACACACACACACACACACACACACACACGCACACACACGCGCGCGCGCGCGCGCGCGCGCGCGCGCGCTTGTTATGTGGGGGTGGGAGGCACAAAATATCGCACAAGCATATTATTATTATTATTATTATTATTATTATTATTATTATTATTTCAGATTATAATTGTAGCTGTCGTTTCAATGCTGTGGTGCGCTTGCTTGTTTCAGTAGGTATTGTTCAACATTGATATATGTACTTGCACTCGGTATTTTTCATTGATACTTTTCACTTTATATTTAATTCTTTTATCGGAGGGCTCGTAAATAAAATAAATCGAACACTCCACAAGGACAGTATCAGAAAGATAAGCTCTGAAATGACTTTGTAGAGTTGTGTGAGAAATATTGACTTACGTGATTTTTTTTCTGTGAGGAAACAATCGACTAATTACCTGCCTGCTAATATACCGTACGCAGCAAGATATTTGACTAGTAACAGCACCTCATTCTCTCAGGAAGAGCGATTTTCGTGCCTGGTCATCGAACTCGTTGTTTCTGCGAAAAGTGAGCTAAATTTAATCGTGGACATTACCCAGCTGGTTCACTGTTTATAAATAAAGCAACGCATGAGTTTGTTTTCACGGAGTCGCGGAAGCCTAATTTGTTTGCAGCGTTCGCTGACAACCACAACTCCTTTCGTATTTCAGCTAAAAATAACTGCAGTTCATAGTCTCGAACAACCATTCATATTTTATACGGCGATCATAGATTTTAATTCGGTTCGTCTGATGTTACTTAAACCGGCTGGGCATAAATGTTTATCAGCTAGTCGCACAATGTCGTTTCTACAATATACAGCATAACATTAGTGGTCGATCTTTTTGAAAAATCGGATATTTTAGTACGTAATACCTAATCATTTGTGGTTCCTCTCCTTTGTGAACTTCATATTCACTCTTGTTATTGATGTCTGCTACATAATCGGCTTGTAAAAGAATTTCTTTGAATTAATGGCGGGACGCGTTTCATTGTCATATCAGATTTAAACTCATTTCTTTCTTGACACAAACGATCTGAAACATCTGTTCCTTTTTATGTTTCATGTCTTTTACTAGAGATTCATTAGTTCGCCCCCCCCCCCCCCTCGTAACACAATGATGTTTTACTAGAACAAAGCATGGCAAATTCTTAATACATTTCGCTAATACTAATATTGTATTATCGTAATTACTGAAACGGATTTTGTGAAATCTTCATTGTTGGTTCCCTCACTGCTAAACAATTTTCGAATCGTCTGTTGGATGAAATATGCTTGATAAGTCTTCGTGTGCACTTGACTCTGTAATTTTATTTTTAGCGATATCATATTAACACTTTGACTCTTCTAGGAACGTTGGCTTTCAGAATTTTAATAGTAAGCCACACCACGTTGTACACCGGCTGGTAATGTCTACAATAGCTGTTGGACGAGCACCTCCCTGACGATTTCGCTGTTCCTAAAAGAATGTGACGAAACTCCATACTCATCGGACCTTCTGTGTTTCCTTTATTATACCGTCCAGTAAGAGTCCTAAACCAACAGGCATTAGGCCTTATGTAAGTATTGGTTGACCGAGGGTTTTGCATTGTTACCTCCTTCGTGAGTGGTCTACACTCCAGGTATTCTTACTATGAATATATTTGGCTTTTACCTTTTGTAAGTTAATTTTTACGTGGTCACCAAAGTTGAAATAACTTCCTTTGCATACCGAGCAATTAACCATTCCAGTGATTGACAATATTTTAATCATACCACAAACACTCTTCCACTTATTCATTGCAACAGCAGACTGAAAATCCCAGCACGAAGCGTCGTCCGTCCCTGCAGTTCGGTATATTTTCCAGTGCCGGGATTTGTCTGTTCGCAACAGCACCCCATCCGTGAACAGTCGTAAGTTCGGATGAAAAGAGCGCTGTCCCACACTAACGTGAGATTGAATTTCCAAGGCGTTTTGTATGATGAACGTTAGTGCATGCTGGTCCCTGCAGTTCTTTCGCGCAGTCTGTTATAGTGTCAGACGTCTTGTGGCTGGATTGTTCGGTGGTGGATCTACACTATCTACATGAAACTGGAAAATCATCTATATTAGGAATAATCCACAAAGGTATGCGTAGTTAACGGGATGAAATAGACATTGTAATACTAATTTCAGATGGCGGGAAAAATGGACTGGTATGCCACAACAATTTGAGTAGTATGCTGCTTCTTCGTCGCATCGGAGCTGTGATTCCTAAACATTGAAGTTCTTATTACTTCAATAAAACTTTTTTCCCTCTCCTTTGCTATCGGATGCACACGCCGCGGTGGAGTAGCTGAGCGGTAAGCGTCTCGCTGCGGAGCGCGTGATTGCTCGCCGTGGAGGTTCGAGTCCTCCCTGGGGCATGGGTGTGTGTTAGTTTAGTTTACGTAGTTTGTAAGCTACGGACTGATGACTACGTAGTTTGCTCCGATAGAATTACAAACATTTGAACATTTTCGGATGCGCACCAGGCCCAAACTTTTACGGCAACCAGCGAAATATCGCGAGTAATGCGTGAAAATGGGCAGGGGGCACTACGTCAGCAATGTGTGGACAAGCTGAAAATTTCGGGAAGCATAGTGGGATAGTCAGTGCATTCGTGATGAGTTTCCCACTGGTGTATTGGTCTGCCCACTTGCCTAGTAAGCAAGGAATCCAGATTCGAATCACGGCTGGACAGACATTTTCTAACTTTCCCAGTTGCTTTATTTTACTGCCAGTTGGCACATAATGTTTCCGTTTCGTCTTGATTGCTATTAAAAAAATGGTATCCTTTCGGACATAATCCCCCCCCCCCCGCCCACACACACAGGCAAAGTAGTTCTTTTGAGGAAACCACTAATTTTGAGAACTAGTCCATTTTCAAAGAACCAGTAAACAAGAGCACTTCTTTCAAGACCCAAAAGGATCATTTCCAAGGAAGAGGTGAAAAAAAAAGTGAACGAATGAAGAGGTTCTTTGAAGAAAAAAGAAAAGCCAATAAGTCTTGAAAGTTATTTGCGGTTCATAGTTGGCGAAGTTCAAAAGGGGAAAAAATCAAACTAATAAATTTGAAAAAAGAAACAGAACTTTGAGTATAAAACATTTAAGAACAATCCCAGTGTGAATATTTCTAATTACATGTCTAAGTACTAACGGTGAATCTCCATTGTCACCATGAGCATTTCATCAGTCCCGTCGTGCTCTCGTTAAAGAACCAATATCTGATGATCAAGCCGTGGACAGTCTGCCAATTGTGAGTTCCTGGGGAAAATGTCGATTGGAGGAAAGTCGTTTTCACGGATGTATGCACGTTGGAGTCCACAAGCAGAGGTTCAAGCAGTAGGCAGTGCCAGAGATGGAATGAAAGTGTCAAAGGCAGCGGTAAGGAAGACAGATATGAAGTGACGGGGACAGAATAGATTCTGGGGAGACAGGTACACAGTGACAGTAGGGTGCTGAGTAACAAAAAGTCATTACTGGGTAAAAGGATTTTGCATTTTCTGTGTTAAAAGAGCGCAAATCTGTTCACACGCCAAAATATTTAGTGAGAAAGACTGAATTAGCAATGAGGCGGCTGGTTCCCCACATTTGTCTTTTAAGGGGAACATACTGCCGTTTCGATGCTCAGACTGTTTTTTTTTTTTTTTTCAGCTGGTATCTATTACTAATTTTTTTTTAGATATACTGTATATTAAGTACAAACAGTACGCACATTGTTTAAATAGTTGTGCAGTTGCGACTCGAGCAAATTGAATCTTCCGTATTCTGGATAACATTGTCAGGTACATCAAAAGCATCAGTTGCAACTAGAAATGGTTTATTCTGTAGATGTTTGTGTTATTGAAAGTGGATGCACTGATCTGATCATATATATGTGAATCAAGTTTGACGATAACTTTTTCTATTGTGGAGTTCTGATCGCTACTGTCGACTAAAACATGGTTATAAGAACGTGTAGCGAACTTCTCCATTAGCAACGAAAGTGGAATCTTTGAATTTCATATAGAATCACAAACAGATCCTGAATAATTAGGAACGACAGTGTGCATGAATTCTGTACCAAATTTTTTGGCACAATCCCCCCTCTCTTTTTTCCTTCCTATCTCTTAAGTCAACTTGAACAGCAGCGAAATTTTACCTTTCCAATTGCAAGGTACACCAAACTTACACGACCTTCAGTTCCCTAAGCTTTGTTGCTTGTTGCTTATATAATCTCAGATAACAAGTTAGTTTCTGCACTTAAAACCTTCTGAAGTGAGCAACTGACAGCTCTGATGTTGAATCTATAGTTGAGTCACTGCAAGTTGATCCATGATACTTCTTTCGTTTCAATTATGTTAATGTCACAATATGAAGGAAAGTAATTATTGCCTACAGCGTCAGTAAAATTAAATAGATATATCAGTAATAACCTCGGAAGACTTTTGCACCAGTTCTTCGCTCTCCCGGATTTATGTAGTGCTTCTCGCCCACGATTATTGATCGGAATTGTAAAAAGTCGACCAATTTGGATCTTATAGTTCTGTTCAGAAAAGTTTTAAAATTCGGGAAATTGGCATCAAAAGTTCAGTCTAATTAGCAATTAGGACTAAATAAAGTCGTGCGCCGTAGCCGAATGACCAACGCGACTGACTCGTGCGCGGGGACAAAACAAATGAAATTTCTATTGAAATTCTGTACTGCGGTTGGTCGATGAATTGTAAGATAGCATACCAACAGCTGAAAAAATTGTATAAAAACGGCTGTTTGTGTTAGTCTTTGTATTTTGCAGGATATTTATTCCAATCTACAATGATGAGAATCAGAGCTTTACGAGTAGCTTTTCGTCAGGAGATTCTGTACTTACCTAGAGTAGGGAGATTTCAAGAAATTTCGGGACAATCCAGACAAATCTCGATCATCTGGTAATCCAGACAGGGAGTGGAGGGTGTATAGTACGTCGGGGAAGATCCTGAAAACCGTTGTAATGCGGAAACGGACCTATTTATATTACTGAAAGAGGACAGACATAATACACATTCATGCCATGCCATGAGTGGAAGCATTTCCTAACCAGCTGCTTGCATGACGACATGGTTCAGGTATACCGTGCTTGGGGAAATGGCACTATCCAAAATAGCCGCTTAGGCAACTGTGATGCTCCACGGACTTTAGAAGGCAGGTGTTAACGGCGGTTGCGGCGATATGTATGAGTGAATAGACGTACCATTCACCGCTCAGGTGAATCTACTACGTGTCTTCTTAATGCCCAATCAGGGAACTTTTCTGCAAGAGGCGCGTGCTTGATGCATCCATGTTCATTTTCGACGACGAATGGAATTTACACGCCAATACGATAAATGAAGGGCCACTGCATGGCGACTGATAGCTTTTCAGATAAATTACGGCCGGCCGCAGTGGCCGAGCGATCTGCGGCGCGCCAGTCACAGTCTGCACGGCCGCTACGATCGGGGGTTCGAATCCCCCCTAGGGCATGGATGTTTGTGTCGTCTTTAGTATAAGGTAGTTCATAAGTAGTTTATAAGTTTATGGACTGATGACTCCGCAGTCAAGTCCCTTAAGCTTAACAAACATTTGAAGATAAATTACGATCTGTTCTCCACCGGACTGATAGCCATCACCGTTTACGACGGGAAACATATACGGGTCAAAACAATTAGGGAATCAGTTGAGATATCTAGGTTCAGAAGTATTGTTATCAGCAGAATGAACTAAAATGGTTCGACGGCCCTTGGTTCTACGGAGTGGAGACTGCATTAATGGCAACAGAGATACTGGTAATAACAGAAACTTGCTGCAGAGGGGGTTGCTGCTGACGACTTGGGTTTAATCTATCACACTTATTTCATAAGTAGTTGGGTTCATATTGTGCGGTGAGCAGAGGGTGTAATACAAGAACAAAAGCAACAACGTGACTTACCCAAAGCGATATCATGGAGAACTGTTGGAAGCGGGACAGACACAGGGAGGTGGCTTCAGCTACTGGAGTGTCTCAAAGTGTAATTTCCAGAACCAGTCGCGATTTCAGACAGGAACAGTTATAAGAAGCCAAGGCCGTCCACGGGTAACATCGGCAAGAGTTGACCGTTATCTCCAGTTACTAGCCCATTGAGACAGGAAGGTGAATGTAACTCAGTTGCAGTGCACCCTCCAGGCAACAACAAGACGCGCAATATCAACACAAACAGTCCTAAATGGCCTTCGCAAATGTGGCCTATTTGTGTGTGTGTGTGTGTGTGTGTGTGTGTGTGTGTGTGTCATTAAAACCACGACACCGTTTATCCAGCAAAAACTGGGCAAAGAAACAGCAGGATTCGAGTCTTAACGAATGGCGACAGGTTCTGTTCACAGATGAGTAAAGATTTTGTATTTAGCTGGACAATCGTCATTTCCTCATCTGGAGAGAACGTGGGACTCGGAACAATGCTGTTTATGTGCAGGAAACATACGAGACGCATCCAGAAAGTAAGTTCCGTTTGGTAATAAAATGAAATTGTACACAAATTCAGAAGAAATTTTTATTGCACAAAATTCTACAACTCTCAAACTACTTTTCCACATAACTGCCGAAATTTTGCAGGCATTTGCCATAGCGTGATACCAGGTTTTGTATGCCTTCTTCATAGAAATCTGCCGCCTGTGTCTTCAACCAGTTGGAAACAGTGAAATTTGAAGGAAGTCCATAGCGAGGGCACTAATTGTAAACCTACGGTTTTCCTGGATCTTGTCATCAATCGCGTGAGCCAGTTCTTCTGTAATCAAAGGTGGACGCCCACTTCGTTCTCCATCGTGCACATCACTACGCCCGCCATTGAACTGTCGGACCCATCTTCTCACCATCGAATCAGTCATCGCATTTGGTCCATAAACATCGCAAATTTGCCGATAAATTTCACTTGGTTTCACTTTCCTCGCATTCAGAAACCGAATCACCGACCTGATTTCACAGGCGGCGGGATTTTCAAACACGCACAACAAAGCGTACGTAATTGATAGCGATCTCCAAATGGCGCACGTTCTTCTCCTTGATACACATCGTCTACAGCGCATGTGCGGAACTGCAATCGCAGCGCTGCAGCGGAGATAAATTGAAACGGAACTTACTTTCTGGACGCGCCTCGTAATTAATATCATGGTGGATGATTGGTGTGGGCAGCAGTCAGTATTGGCGGACGTACGGAGCTCTACTCTATGTCGTTCAGAATGGCGCTTTGACTGCTCAGAGGTATAGAGACGAGATCCTTCGACCTCTTGTTACGATCTACGTTGGTGCCATAGGAGATAGGTTCCTTCTGGTGGTCGATCACGCTCGTCTCCAGAGCTGCACTGGTGGACAACATGCCTGACGATGAGGGAATTGAAAGAATGGTCAGCTTGTTACCCATAGCTGACATTGGCCTTGCCTTCTTTTAACGGTTCCTGTTGAGTGAATTCGCGTCCAGGTCCCGTAAATTACACTTGGAGAACCTCCAATAACTGCAGCCATCTCTCTCTCTCTCTCTCTCTCTCTCTCTGTGTGTGTGTGTGTGTGTGTGTGTGTGTGTGTGTGTGTGTGTGTGTGTGTTTCGTAGAGACTACCAGTGAGATTATAATTTCTTATGCGCTCAAATTCGATATTTTAGCAAACATACGAGTTTTAATACTTTGGGACGAATCAAATAACTAAAATATTTCTAAGATTTTGTGGAAGAGTATGATGATGCCGAACAATTCCTTAAATACTGCCTGCAGTTAGACGTTCGATGAGTGGTGTGTAATTTGTCTTAACACAACCCCACATGTAATCCTAATTCTCACGACTGTATTTCAGCTGCTTGTTTAGAGCATAAGATTTCTATTTGTTTCGTTATCACTGAGCGAGGTGGCGCAGTGGTAACACACTGGACTCGCATTCGGAAGGATGGTGGTTCAAATCCACCTCCGGCCATCCAGATTTCGGTTTTCCGTGATTTCCCTAAATCACTCCAGCCAAATGCCGGGATGGTTCCTTTGAAAGGGCACGGCCGATTTCCTTCCACATCCTTACCCAAACACTCCGAGCGTTAGCTCCGTCTCTAATGACCACGCTGTCGATGGGACGTTAAACTCCAAGCTTCCTTCCTCTTTCGTTATCTTATTGGCAAGGCAACTTGGGTATGCTCCTAAAAGTAAGCATTGATTTAGTCGCATCATTTAATCTATTTTATTAACTGTGTGCATCCTTTTTAAGTACATTGCAAACATTCCACATAAGTAAACACAATCTCTGCAAAATATTATCCCAATTTTATGAAGTGCGCTTGGTTTCCTTTATTTGGTATTGTGTAATGTGAGACGAAGTATGGACCATTGGGAATTATTTCATTGGGTATGTGTGTGGTCACTGGTACAGGCAAAATTAAAGAATTCTCGGTGAATCGAAGATCTTTGTGACGGCAGCTTTCTCTTTACAAGTTTTCTATGTTGTCTTTTGTTATAGTCTCGGTACGTACCTTCAGAGTTTCATTCTCTTGATAGGTTTGTTCTTCGAATAGTAGATGAGTGGGCTACGCTGTGGAATACGAGCCGGCCGCGGTGGCCGAGGGGACTGAGGCGCTGCAGTCACGGTCAGCACGGCCACTACGGTCGGGGGTTCGATTCCCCCCTCGGGCATGGATATTTGTGCCGTCCTAGTTCGTAAGTAGTTCATAAGTAGTTTGTAAGTTTAGGGACTGATGACCCCGTAGTTAAGTCCCATAAGCTGTACAAACATTTGAACATTTTTGTAATAAGAGGCAAACGATTTGAAAATCGAGTTTCTGCATTGTACAGATAATGCGTGTTTATCTGTAGTAAATAAAATATACATTCGTAGTTTACATATTGCAGATCTTGCTTTTTAGTGTACCCACACATTCGCAGGACTGAACAGAGTTCAGCTGTCCGATCTGACCCCGAAGTTAACAGGCATTTATTGCCGATACAGTTCTGCGCATCAGCCTTGCACGAGGATCCCGAAATATATTACGTGGGCAACTTAATATTGTACGATTAGAGGTCTATAAGCGAATATTCGATCGGAGATCACCAGGTTGCTCGAGCTACTCAATATTTCTGAAATACTAGGACGAAAAGACAACAGTGTGACGCACGTAACTGGTAAAGATTGGAGACAGTGTGGCCACCTCCGCCGTGTTAGCGGCGTCGCTGGAAAGCGAGCCGCGCGCGTGGCAGCGCCCACCGTAACCTTGGTCTGGCCCCAGGGATCGTAAAAATGCAGCGGCGCGCCGCGCCGTGCCGTGCCCTGTACCACTTGCCGGCGGCGCTCGGAAGCCGAACTTCGAAGCGCCCGGCAAGAGTATTGCGTCATCGGAATAATAGACTGGTTGGGGATGGTGCTACTGTATTGTCTGGACGGAGCACACTCACTATATGTTGACCGACAGTAGGATGTAACGCCAGAGCTGAGATTTAAGGCAGCCACCAGCTGTAAACAAAACGTCCAAAAAATGTAATCCATTGAGTAATAAAAATAATCTTTTGTTCTGTATACGCTTCCCCGCCAAAGCATTGTTCTGGAACTGTACAACTCTAATATTGAAGTGGCGTAACATCGTGTCTACGATATTAGATGCTATGATGCATACTACTGGAAGAAGCGTGGTAGGATCCCCTTCCTCTCCCCCTCTTAAAAATTAAATAATAATAATAAAAAACACTATTAGACTAACCCCGAATTTACGTTAACATTGGTGTCTGCATGTGGAGGGAGGGGGAGGGAATAGTGATGTGTAGGTTGCAGACGTGAAAAGGGACTGATGACAACATGCAGCAGTACCGTCTTGAGATAAGAAGTATGCCATATTTGGATGCAGCTGTTGTTGAAATAGTGTCTACAATTCTATACTTAGCAGTCGAATTTTTTGCAGTATACCGGTACTTAGTTTTTTTACATTACCTACAATTTTCTCATTGTAAAAGAATGTTTCATATGGCAATTGATCCATTTGCATATCAGACGTAATAAATTTTCCTGATTAAGTCTTCATACTTCTTGGAACCACTAATGTGAGAATACCTTGTTAAGTATACACCGAGCAACAGCTGTCAAACACATTTGCTCTATGCGGTGTAACTACAAAATTATCCTGACAAGTGGTGTTAAGAAAAAGGCAAATCGTAGTGATAGTACGAGGCGAGTTTTATTTATTTTTTAAGTAAGTACCGTTTTGAAATTAAAAAGAGACGTGCTAAGATCTCATTTTTATGCGCACTGGGTTCCTACATTTGTTGTCCACGCACTAACGCCGTTACAGTGAGATTCTTCCTTGTTTACGTTGTGTACTGAGTGTTTAAGATGCCCCGATAATCGAGAGACCCGCCGACTGTGAAGTTATAAGATTTCTTAGTGCCAAACGCCTAAAAGCGATCGATATTCATCGTAAGTTTACGGAGAAAACATTGAGTGATGGAATGGTAAGAACGTAGGTACGAGCATTAAAGATGGCAGCACAAATGTGTATGATGAACAACAGAGTGGGCGTCCTTCGTTCGATAATGAAAGTTTGGTGCAGGAAGTGGACAAAAAGGTGAGAGAAAACAGACGCTTTACTATTTCCTCCTTGCGGTGTGGCTTTCTTAATGTATCTCGTAGTGGTGTTTTTATGGCATTGTGACAGAGCAGAACGATGACGAATTCAAAACAGTTGTGATGCAGTGGTTAACAAGTCAGGCGGCAGACTGTTATGAGGAGGGAATTCAAAAACTGGTACAACGTTATGACAAGTGCCTTGATATTGACGTAAATTATTTAGAAAAGTAGATAAGGTACATACTTTCATGTAAAAATAAAATTGAGATATGTTCTAATTTCAAAACGGTACTTCCTTAAAAAACACGCCTCGTATTTCCTGTAGTTCAGTGTATACGTTAACTCTTTCGAGCATATAATTGCACTATTAGAGTGAAATAGCGTGAAACAAGACTGGATCTTTAAACTGGAGCGTATTTGTTTTGACTGTGAAGTTGCTGGATGCGCAGCGGTCTTGTTAGTGAGACAGGCAGCAATGATTTAATGGCGTGCGTATCTGTGGAGCATGATGCGTGGAGTGTTTTTGCAGCTTGCGCCCTTCTCAGCCTCACTAACTACGTAGCTAGGCCAGCGTCTCAACTGACTAAACTGCATCCGGCAGTGAATATTATGACTGCAACACGGTGCACTTTCTGTAAATGTTACGTAATCTTACTTTCACTTGCTCACCTTAAGCTAGTATTTTGGAGTGATGATTGCAGTAATTTGGTGGTGGTGGTGGTGGTGGTGGTGGTGGTGGTGGTAGTAGTATATAATACAATCAACTATAAGTGCTGTGATTGAATATGATTGTAAATCTTAACAAAATGTCGTAGTTAATGTAATTATTCAATTATTGAAATTGTTAATGGAAAATCTGGGATCATAAATGAAATTTCGTCGTCTTGCCATATTCGTATTTACGATGTTAATCACCGATAAAAGTCTTGCATTTAAAAAACACGCATTATATATGACAGTATGTGGCGTTTTGAGACAATATCACATTTGCTTAACTACGAAGTATGTGCGCTTGCTCCAAATTGGGGGTGTCAGCTATGGAGACAAAGCCCTTATGTTCCGATGACACGTTTACTACAGCTTTGTACGTCAGTTTGAACTTGAGTACAAGCCAAATTCTCCATACAGCTAACCTCATCTCTCTCTCTCTCTCTCTCTCTCTCTCTCTCTCTCTCTTTCTCTCTCTCACACACACACACACACACACACACACACACACACACACACACACACACTGCTGAAAACAATTACGCATTCAGGTGAGAGATCATTCACACTATACATGCGGTAACGTATTTTAATCAGATATTGGCTACAATTGTAATTTGTAACGACATAGCTTCACTAATAACAGGTACGAGGTATTCGTATGCACTGGCTCACAAGTACAGCTTAAGGAGGGCTGACTTAATATTCGCAACTGCCGGGTTTTGCGGTATAACGTCAATTTACCAAAATTCTGGCTTACTTAAGTTTAGGTTTCGGTTGCCACAATGTTGTCTCCACTCCCTAGAACCGCCAGAAAGACGTCGTACCATTTTAGTTCATTCTGCCGATAACAATACTTCATACATATCTCAACTGCTCCTCTAATTGTTTTGACCAGTGTTTTATTTTGGATGAATTGTGACCTTGTTATTCTTCCAGTTCGATTAAGTACGTCTTCTCTAATAACGACGTGTGTTTCGGTATTGTTTTATAACAATGTTTCAAAATCCCTATTCTTTTGTATGTACAGTTTATTTTCTGCGTTATGGATAAAACTGGGAGTTAATTCCTATCAAATTATTTCATGTTTTTTTTTTCTCCAGAAAATGTATTGTTTAATATGCAAATGTTTTTCTGCCATCGTCAATTATTACCTAACCCGCGAGAACTCGCGCCTTTAAAAGTTACGCGATCGATGGCGTGTATAGCATTTTTCCGACATTCAAATAACAGTTTGTAATGTACTTAATATGTCTAAATAAGTATTTCTAGTTGCGTTTATACGAAAACACACATTTGACTATTTAAATTTGTTGAAATGCCCTTCTTTTAAAATTACTGTGAACAAATTTCTCACAGCACGAATGCTCGCTGGTTAACTGTGTAGAGAGAAAAATTTATTTACCAGTATCTCATTTCCTGAACTAATTTCATTAAATCAGCTCCGTTCAGTTACACTCATTTTAGTGCAATCTTTATAAGAGTGTTCATTTCGTTCATCTGATCTTCCTAGTCCTTTTCCGTCTATTGAAGAATGAAAATTTGATAGACCAATCTTGATTTTTCTTTCTTCTCCCAGATCTTTAAGTCCATTATCAGATACATTCTTAGTTCCTGTGAGAATCACTTCCCAACTATAAATTCTGTCATGCCATTAGAATGTTACGGCTTTCTTTTGTACTAGTTACATGTAACTTTTGCCAATTGGAATTTAAGACTTTGTTTCGACTCAACCTCCGAAGTCTCTTTAGAAAGCTGAAAATGTTTTTCCTACCAAATATCTTCAACGAAGCATTAGGGCAGTATTTCTGCGCGTACTTCCTACGCATGCCGCTATACGTCAAGTGATGCATTTACTTGTATTATGTGGTATGTCCAAATGGTGTGCATAGCATTTGCTACCATCCCGGGCGATTGGTGGCGCATCCCTCTTTTTTGAAATTTATTTTTCCTCTCTTCCTTTGCTTGTATATTCTGCGTTCAGCGCGGCTTGCTAATGTAAAGGACTGACGTCATCCGTTGATACGCGTGTCAGGGGGGACTGCCCAAACCGGATTCAATAGCCGCTTTTCGGCACGCCGCTTGCTTGTTACGCACAGGACCCATTGTGCAAAATCTTAGTCGCACTTTGCGTAACAGATTTTTATTTTTGTGGGGACCGACCGACACCGGTAAAGCTATAACACCCAACACTAGACTCAAATGTGCAGCAGAATTTCATCTTGAAAATTGACGAACGTACAATACGTAATTTCTGTGCAACTTCCTTGCTAACTTAACCTTCCTTTTCTAATAAATTTCGTCAAAGCCGAAATTTCCTTCAGACAGAGAATTCCTAGCAATTTCATTTGCAGATGTAGATCTACACGAGTAAGTGTTTCTAGAATTTTTTCTGTGTGTTTAAAATGTACGCATTATTTTACTAGTATTTTCAGTTTATCTTGGATGAGTGCCGTTAGGTATGTGATTGTGCATTGGTCTATGCGTAAAATTGAGCAAGAAAGCTAGCAGCTAGGTTCATTACTGCTTTTAATCTGTAAAAATTGTGTCCATTGTTTTTTTTACCAAAACCCCCAGCTTTAGCTTCCTGTAATATCCCCTCTTCTGTTATGCAGTCGTGCCACTGTATAGTTTTCTTCCGTGGCGGCTGTTGATGGACACCCAGCATTTGGAACTATTACAACTGTAAAACGACCTCTATAGCCAGTGTTACATCATAATACAGTATATTATTAACGGTCGCCTGTAGTAGTAATACTCTCTACTGTTACATTTTGTATTATGGCAACAGCTGGACACAAGACCATTAATCCTTGATTAACGAACTTGTCATCTGATGAACTTTTGTGTAAAGTAATGATGGACTGACTCTCAACAACGTCTATTGAGTTACTCCGATAACCGTCAGTTAGATGCCTACTATTTAGGTCGCAAATGTCTCCGCAACGTCCACGAAAATCAAGGTCTGGAGGGGGGAAAAATAGCTTTATGTAGCTCAGTAAGTTTGTTACTACACCAAGGTGCCAACGATTGATGGAAACAGTCGAGTGTGACCGAAACTTTATGGTCCGTTTACAGAGTTCGGGTTTAGTAGTGTTTGTTTGGAGAGAACGTGGAAACTAAATCATGAAATGGATTCCGGTTCTGTAGCTGATGGAAACCATGGCCTCATTGAAGTGAATACGGCAGTTATATAGTATTAAGATAGTAGGCAATGAAAACCTCGTATCTCCAGTAGTTGGTGACAACCTTTTAAATGCCAACAACATATTTGTTGCTGACGGAGCATTTGGGCTTTCTGAATACATAATTGCATATGCAACTTCTTTATTAACACTTTATATTATTTTTAAGGTAATATTTTTGGGTATCTTGTAAAATGTAAGAAAATGAAGTCACGAGGTTTCCATTGCTCCCTGTGCGCTAGAATGCTGCAGTCGAACGTTTTTCTCATGGCAAGGACTTTATACAGAGTACCGATGCTCCGGGATCCAAGCGGAATTTGCGCTATTTGTCAGATACTATGAGTAAGCTGTATTTTGATTCTCCGTCATTTAACGCCCTATATTATTTCATCAGCAATCTATAGCAAGACAAATATCGTAGACAATGGGGCTGATTGCATCGCAATACGCCAATTACATCCCGAGATATTGCGAACCGAAGTATATCGCTTGAAATACGCGAAACGCGCAGCTAGTACACGTCCTGAGACAACTTCATGCTCTGATCCACAGTTTAACGTGGGTTCCGAACTACCGGTCATAAATTTTAGCGTCATGCCGAAAGACGTCGTTTTACAGCCGCAACTGCGGAAAAGTAGTAAGCAATAACTTTTTCATTATTTTACTATGGTTGTAAATGGATAAAAAAAAAAAAAAAAAAAAAAAGGTAGCCTCGGCGGAGCGGCCGAGCGCATTGCTGCGATGCGAGGGGCCGTTCCCCGTCGGTGGTTCGAATCCCACTCGGGCATGGATGTTTGTGTCGTCTTTAGTATAAGGTAGATCGTAAGTAGTTTGTAAGTTTAGGGACTGATGAACCCGCAGTCAAGTCCCTTAAGCTTATCAAACATTTGAACATTTTTTTCATAATGGTATGAAATTATGTGTAAAGTTTGTTAAAAGTAGCTAAGTGCTGTCATGTTGAAATAGAAAGTTCAGTGAAGTCTCGTTATTCGCATATGGTGTCCCACTTAAACTTTCCGTCTCAGATATCTCTGGGACGATAGATACTGAAATAACTTTCGTAGACATCAGCAGTGGCTTATAAAAGTACATACTATGAGAAATTCTAAAATGTAGACAAATACCATTTTCAGCCCTTTATAATGATTTTTATTGATGATGCAGTCGATATCATGAACAATCACATAAAGAATTGCGTTGGTTACATAACAATACGTCAATTATATCACGAGGTATTGAGAAGCGAAGTAGACGCTTGCAATAAATTAATGGCGCAGCTAGCGCACATCCCGAGTTTAGATTAGTACTTGTTCCATAGATTATGAATACGACACTTCGCAATGTGCAACGTGTCAGGTTACTGAACAGTGTGTGTAATCGTGTTCCCGCAATTCCCAATATCTCGTGATATAGTACTTCACATTATGCGACGTAACCGACGCCATTCTTTTCGCGATTTTTCATGCTATTGATTGCATAAGAAAATATGGGGTATTTGGGAAAGCTCGAGTTGAAAATTGCAGAAAGTCCAGGAACACTTTAAATTATTTATTGCGCAGGTATCATACATATGTCATTAGGAATATTCCGCTAGAGTGTAGTTGGTAATCTGCCGATAGCTCTAGTCGCTAGAGGGGGGGAACAAGATTATATTTCAGGAATTGATTCCTGCGATTCAATCCCATGTTGTGAATGGATCCCTACGATTCGTTCACGATTCTTTCTGGTATGCGATGCCACGATTCTTATATAGGAGACAGTATGGGCTTCGGATTTTATATTTATGGTGCGAAAAGTTCAGATTTAAAATAATAATCCGCCAAGGCCATTCGATTCAACTCTAAAAAAATCTCAAGAAAATAGTCCTTGAAGCTAGGCAAGTGGCATAGCTTATTTGGTAGTGTTGTAGGTTGTCAAACTAGTGAACGTGTACGTAGGTCACGTAGTTCGAATCTTGCTGTAACCTTATAAAACGATTTTCTATTCTAATATTTCAGCCATTTAAATATAAATTTTATTAAATGTATGGTAATTAACAAACATCAAATCGTCAAAAAATACTTATGTAAAATCACCCAGTTTCAGAAAACAAGTCTATATAAATTAACTTTAAAAATGAAAATCCGTCTTCGAATACCAAATTTTATTTGAGGTAGAAGAAATTCGCGTTTTTATATAAAAATGTTTCTTTGTGTAAAGTAGTTTTCTTCCGGGAAAACTAAACACAAAAACCCTAATAGTAAAAATGACTTTGGAGAAGGCGTTAAAAACATTTAAAATCACGTTCTTACATTTGTGAAATTGAGCTGAATTAAAAAAGCAGAAACCACCCTAAATACAAAATATATTCCAAATCCTTAGAGCCGTTTCCGGAATACGCGTAATATGACTGTTTTTGTGTAAACGAAGGCTTCCGCGGCCGTTGTCATTGTATATAAAACTCTTCTGGGTTTTGGACCGCATCGTCAAAATATCAAACACTTCACCGACGTTTCGGCCACTATTGCAAGTGGCCATCTTCTGGGTGTTACATTTACTGTAAATGTAACACCCAGAAGATGGCCACTTGCAATAGTGGCCGAGACGTCGGTGAAGTGTTTGATATTTTGACGATGCGGTCCAAAACCCAGAAGAGTTTTATATACAATGACTGTTTTTGGTTTAAATACAATACAAGTAAACTGTAGAAAGGACGTTGTGTGCGTGGCACTGCATCTGGCACAAATAAGAGGTACTGTACGTAAATTTTCACTGCGAATTCTTGATGTTAATCGTGTGTATTGGCAGCTGTGTATTCCGCTGCGTTTCTTTTGTCATCCGTAATTCGTGAATAATAGTTAACAGCTCACGATCTTCGTTCTGTGCTTCCTTCGTTTACACGCGTCCTCCTCCTTTACTGAACGATTAGCCATTTCGAATCATGAATCGTTCGATTTTGGAATCGTCACGAGACTAGAGTCTTTTGAACGATGATTCCCTAGGAACACGATTCGATTCTTACGATTCCTTATCTGTATTAGTTCAAATGAACGACTTATTCACGAATCGCCACAACTTTACTAGTCGCAAAAAAAGTCAAAGTGCGGAGCAAATTTTATGTGAGTTGGAGTTCGACAAAAACACGTGTGCTACAGCTGATCATCGGGTGTTTAGAAATAAGTAAGAAGCTGTCAACAAGGTAGGCCACTTACCGCTGGCACAACAAATTAGTTACGACGGGTTGCTTGTGTCCGGCAAAGAGGTCCTAGTGTGAGTGAAATGAATGTGGAGCGCGTGCGAGAAACATTCATAAGGAGTTAAAAGAAATTGGTGCATCGTGCATCCCGTGAATTCGAAATGGTTCCGATGACAGTGTGGAAAATGGTCTTGTGACAGAAACTATGAAACCATTGGAATTGTAACTAGTGCAGAAGCTCTGACGACGACGACGACAACGACTAAGACATGCTTTTAGAATTTTGTTTGCAGTTGCAACATTCTTGAGGACGTCTACCCATTGATCTATATATTACAATCAGCTGTTTAAGCGTGCCAGCCATATTCATATTTCGTTTCTTGCCAAATTCAAATATGGCTGCAATGAAATAATACAAGAAAACGAGAAGCAAATACGTTTAGATTACGCTCCCATATTAGCCTATAGCATCGTGTATTGACATAAATTTCAAATCAACATGTAAGCAATAATTCTTTGTCACGTAATACATGTTGGAAATTCGCATGCCAAATTTAAACATTGCGGATAATGCGAAAGTATGTGAAAAACACCTGAACGTGCAGGCACGCAGTAATTCTATGCTACGACACCAGAGTTATACATGCAGTTTATGATCACTTCGTCTACCCTATTTCGCATTATCAGCATCTTTGTATTACCATAGACTGTGGTAATGCGTTTTCACCTGATACTCCATGATAGATAATAATCATATCGAAAATAAGATATTTTTATAGGTAGCTCTGAATGTGTTCGCGGGCAAGGCATTTGTACTCCGGAAGCAATAATAGCAGTGGAGTGTGCGCTGATATAAAACTTCCTGGCAGATTAAAATTGTGTGCCGGAACCGGGACTCGAACCTGGAACCTTTGCCATTCGCGGGCATGCGCTCTAACGACTGAGCTATCCGGACACGACTCACGATCCCGCCTCGCAACTTTACTTCCTACAGTACCTCGCCTCCTACTTTCCAATCTTCACAGAAGCTCTCCTGCGAACCTTGCAAGGCTAGCATTCCTGGAAGAAAGGATATGGCGGAGACATGGCTTAGCCAGGTCCCAGGCTCGAGTCCCGGTTCCGGCACACAATTTTAATCTGCCAGGAAGTTTTATATCAGCGCACACTCCGCTGCTATTATTCCTTCCGGAGTACAAATGCCTTGCCTAGGAAGTCTTATGTCAGCGCACACTCCGCTGCAGAGTGAAAGGTTCATTCTGGAAACCTTCCCTTAGGCTGTGGCTAAGTCATGTCTCCACCATATCCTGTCTTCCAGGAGTGCTAGTCTTAGATGTTTCGCAGGAGAGCTTGTGAACTTTGGAAAGTAGGAGGCGAGGTACTGGCGGAAGTAAAGTTGTGAGGCGGGATCGTGAATCGTGTCGGGATAGATCAGTCGGTAGAGCACTTGCCTGGGAAAGGCACAGTCCCAGGTTCGAGTCACGGATCCGGCACACAATTTTGATCTGCCAGGAAGGTTCAATAATAGGCCTCATAAACACAATAATGAAAGGGACAAATCCCATACTGATAGTGATTCCAAAATCACTGTGGAAGCTATTGTGATTTATTCATCTCCATGGAAGTTCCAGCAAATAAGATCACCGGAAAAGATTTCATACAAATGTATGAAAATGGGACCATAATAAGTTATAATGGAACACTATCCCTTCCCTCGAAAACAGATCGATGGCTTATAGATCATAGTTAAAGGGTACATGCGAAATTGTTTCGATCACTTTTCTTAAGAGACTGCCATTTTCCATAAGTATAACTTGTCATTTTATTGACGAAACGTAATTACATATTGAGTAGCATGTGAAAAACTTCACTTTTACCCTCGTTTACTACTTACTGAACTAATATATATATATATATATATATATATATATATATATAGCGCGCGCGCGCGCGCGCGCGCGCGCGCGCGCGCGCGCGCGTGTGTGTGTGTGTGTGTGTGTGTGTGTGTGTGTGTGTGCGCGCGCGCGTGTGTCATTGCAGGGTTCGAACCAACGACCCCAAGATTATGAGACTAGAGTGCTACGACCTATACGATACACAGATAGTTGCTGGAACGGATTTCAACAGCGGTACTTGCAGAACTTCAAAGTCGACTTTCTCGAGTATTTTTTAGAGTTGCGTCGAATGGCTTTGGCCGATTGTTATTTGATTTCTGAACTTCACGCACTACAAATTTAAAAAGTTCTAAAAAAAATACCCATGTGGCTTCTTTCTAAATGGAAGAAATCCTCATTTTATTGCTTTATATATATATATATATATATATATATACACATTTTTCGTTGTGTTGGAATACTTACACAATTTTTAGTATCTAATAGTAATTTTTACGAAAAATGCAGGTATTTTTGTTTTGTAATTTTATATATTTTTATATAAGGTTATTGATAGTGATGCTTTCAATAAAAAAAGTCAAGTTACTGGTTTTTGTCGCTCCTCAGTACGGAATTTAACTTCCCCAAAAATAACTTCGTGTGATGACTTTCAAACTGAAGTATTGGTGGAATATTCACGCCGTTGGATCCATATTTCGGAAGGGCGCGTGTACCAGGAGTAAGTAACTTCTGATATTTTCCCTGTAACTGTCCATTTCAACAATTTAACAATTTTTTAATGACCACATCGACTACATAGCGTATACCCCGCCCTCCTCTCTCTCTCTCTCTCTTTTGTGTGCAAAACCATACTTTTTTTTAACGATAACGACGAAAAGAGCATTGGTTAATTGATACATAAATAAGTTACTTCCGAATCATGGTGAGAGAGAGAGAGAGAGAGAGAGAGACTGCGCGCAGCAGGCCCTGCGAAATTCACTGCCGCTGCTGCCGTGTCTGTGGTGGTGGGGGGAGGGGCGGGCGTAGTGGTGTGGGACCGCCGCTCTGTGCGCGGATTATGGTGTCGGCTGCCGGTCGCAGCGAAGCAGCTGAGCTATGGAGCCGCGCCTAGATGGGCTCTGGGGCTGTGGCGTTTTGGGCCCTCACCACGCTGGTGCTGCTCGCTTCTGCCGTACTCACGGTTGTCATCAACTACGTTGCACACAAGGTGAAGCTTCGGCGCAAGCGGCGATGGCGCTCACAGAACTGACCCTCAGCTGCGCTGCGCTGTGATGCGCGCGCCATTTGACCCATTGTTTAACGCCAGTGCATTGTCAGTGATAGTGACCGACAGTGAATCGGTATGAGCTATAGTTACCCCCACTCTGCTTTAAGACGCGTCATGAAAGTTCTAGTATCGGAATCGGAGACAAGATATTTATCTCGTGGCTAGTGATCTTAAATTTTGATATGGTTGCGTCTTCTTGTACTGTTGGCAGAATAAAGGTTCTCAGAAAATTTGCGAATCTTTATCAAGCTTTTTGCCAGACTGAAAACATTGTTGTTTTTCAGTGTGAGGGACAAGTAATTTTTTTTCGACGTTAATGATTATTTATTCCAGAAAGTGTCTAGAAATAATATTTGCTTGGACGGATAAAAATTTGCGTGTTCATTTTTAATAGATACTTGAGCCTGTCATTACAAATTAATTCTTTGAAATTAATAATGGAGTGTTATCACAAATGTTACAAACATATGACTCACTGGTCATTAACATGAATATTGTTTCAGGAATTTACTGAGCTTGCTCTCTTATGCACTGTATAATTGGTTACAGGAATACACTGAGGAAATTGATCGCCTGAGGCGCGATCTGTTAGCGACTCGGGAGCGGAATGGTGTATATATTGCGTTGGAAAATTACAGTGAGATGACAAAACAGTTGGAATTGAATCGTCAGGAAATTAATGAAAAGCTGCAACTTGTTAAAGTTCTAGAAAAAGAGAAAGCTGATAAAGAGGCAAGTTGATAGGGTATTTAAATTGTTCCTTGTAAATGTAATTTTCTGAGATTTACTTTGTTATCCACGAGCTAAGTACTAAGTGATGTTACAGGCTGTGTGTGCCGAACTTCACCTCACTTTGAAGGAAACCCAAGATGACCTTTTGGAGTCCAAAAATACTCTGAAGTTGGCTGCTGAAACAGTTGAACAGCAACTTGACAAAGAAAAGCAGCTCATGGAACAAGCTCAGAGTATACTCGCTGCTGCAAATTGTTCTACTGTTGATACGCACAAGCTTCACGATAAACTAGACAGGAAAAGGTAAATTTGCTGTAATAATACAGTGTATAAATAGTAATGTGTTGGCTCAAAACCCAACCTTGGCTACAGAATGTTTTGTGGTTGTCAAATGTTAACTCTCATTTTATCCCCCTCACTCTAACTATAATAAGGCAGATATGTTGTTATATTAACTGATGGGCCTCTTTGCTGTAGCTTTCTGCAACACTTAACCCTCCAGAACTTGCAATCTGATAATTGCATGGGGATTCACAATGACCTGACAGGGCTTTGTGGCAATAATAAGTAAACTTATGCCAATTTAACACTGAATACTTAAAGCCAGTCCATAACATGCAGAAAGCAACAGCAAAGGACAACAGTAAGAAATGAAAACAAAGGACACCCTCACAGTGGGTGCATTCCTGTGGATTAAGATGTGGGTTGCTGTTGAGACCCAAAATGGTAGTCCCCCTATAATGCCAAGAGTCCACCAATGTGCCAGTTTGTAATTCTCTTTCAAAATTATAGCAGCAAATTAAACATTAAAAGTAACTGTTGCTAACTCATTAGGTGTAATTAAAGTAACCTCTTTAATCAATTTATTTGTAACTGTTTATTAATTCCACATTCAAATCTTATTAGTTTGTACCTATAAGTTTATATGAATTAGTGTTATTTTACTGATGAGTAAAGTTTTGAAAGTGGCATTGTCTTTTTACACGTGTGTGTTTGCAGCTCAGCATTTGACTTTTCTGTAATTTGTAACCTATACTTGTTATATTGAATTCCAACTTGGAATTTACATGATTAAAAACAATTTTGGTCTCTTTTAAATAATACATTACTTAATGTATGTAGCAGTTTTTCATAGTTTATTTTCATTCAAAATTACAACAAACCTAGAAATTGTAGCAGTCAATCACCTAAGACAAGTATGTTACATATTTTAGGGTGATGGACTTCAAAGAACCATTCACAAGATAAGTGTTGTGCACGCCATGTACGTAAATGCCTTTTGTAGCAGTGCTACAGATATATTTTAATGTTAAAATGTCCATGCATTATTATGTGTGCATATAGTATCAGATTAGTTAATGACTTTTTCATTTTTTAGGTTGGAAGGAAAAATAATCCTTACACACTTTTACTTAAACTGTATAGTTACTATTTTAAAATTGGTGATGTAAATGCTGCCCAATTGAGTGCCTGAAGCTAAAATGTGAGCGTGTTCAAAATTAAATTTCTAAAAGATGTTTTTGTCGATGATTTCATTTGGCATTTATGGTCCCACCTGGATTCATGCTCGGCCTGCCTGGTGCAAGTCTTCTCAGCTGACGCCACTTTGGCTACTTGTGTGTCAATAACGATGAATACGACACAACACCCAGTCCCCGAGCGGAGAAAATATCCAACCCAACCGGGAATCAAACACAGACCTCCTGCATGGTAACCCATCACACTGTCCTCCAGATTATGGAGACGGATGATCTCTACTAAAAATATACTTCAATAAAGTTATGTAATGTAGATTTATCCTATGTCAATTTGGATGCTTACCAAGTACATCAAGTAATTAAGTTAAAAAAAAAGGCACTGAATTAATCCTGTAATATTGAATGCATTATTTGGAGCAATAAAATAACTTTTTGTGATTTGAAAGTGGTATTAAAATTAATAGGAGATAGCAATAAGTCGCCTAACAGGAGCAAGCCGTTGCAGAACTATTCCAGTTCACTTTCAGCAAACATATTGACAAAAGCTTAATTTCTTTGGGGCCTGCATCATAATGGCAGAATTACATTGTTATTAATAAAAGATTGGAATAGCTGCTGTTTATTAATTATTTGTATTATTAAAACAGACCTGTTTTGGTTTTTATTGAAAGTTTCTAGTAATCTCATTAAAATCCTTGATGGTCATCGAGATAGATACTGTAAGAATTACATACTGTGCTGATTATAGATTTTTGCTTAAGTCTAGTTAAACCTGATGTCAGAAGTAAATTGTCATGTAAATCACTCCTTAGTTGATGAAATTGTAACCTGTTGTTGTTATGGTCCTCAGTCTGGAGACTGGTTTGATGTAGCTCTCCACCCTACTCTATACTGAGCAAGCCTTTTCATCTTCTCGTAAAAACGGCAACCGACATCTATTTGAATCTGCTTACTACATGCGTCCCTTGGTCTCCCTCTGCGATTTGTACCCCACACACTTCCCTCCAGTGCTAAATTTACAATTCCTTCATGCCTAAGAATGTGTTCTACCAATCGATCATTTCTTTTAGTCAAGGTATGCCAGAAATTCCTTTTCTCTCCAATTCTGTTCAGTACCTCTTCATTAGTTATGTGATCTACCCACCTAATCTTCAGCCTTCTTCAGTAGCACCACATTTCAAAAGCCTTTATCCTCTTCCTGTTCGCACTGTTTATCTTACATTTTTCACTCCCATACCAGGCAACACTCCACACAAATGCCTTCAGTAAAGACTTCCTTACACTTAAATTAATATTTGATGTTAGCAAATTTCTCTTTTTCAAAAATGCTTTTCTTCCCATTGCCATACTACATTTTATATCCTCTGTACTGCAACCGTCATGTTATTTTACTACCCAAGTAACAAAACTCATCTACCTCCTTAATTGTTTTGTTACCTAATCTGATTCCTTCAGCACCACCTGATTTTCTAAGACTGCATTCCATTAGCTTTGTTTTACTCTTCTTAATGTTAATTTTGTATGCTCTCTTCAATACCCTGTCCATTCCATTCAAGTGCTCTTCCAGGTCCTTTGCTGTCTCTGGCAGAATTACAATGTCATCAGCTAAACACGGTGTTTTTATTTCTTCTCCCTGACTTTAATCCCTATTCCAAATTTTTTCTTGCTTACCTTCACCACCTGCTCGATATACAAATTGAATAACATCGGAGAAAGGCTATAACCCTGTCTTACTCCCTTCCCAACTAATGCTTCCCTTTCATGCCTTTCCAGTCCAATAACTGTGGTCTGGCTTTTGTACAAATTGTAAACAACTCTCCTTTCCCTGTATTTTACCCTTACTAACTTCAGAAATTGAAAGATTGTATTCCAATCAACATTGTCAAAAACTTTCTCCAAGTCTACAAAAGCTAAAAATGTAGGTTTGCCTTTCCTTAATCTATAAGTCGTAAAGTGAGTATTGCCTCGCGTGTTTCTACGTTCCTCCTGAATCCAAACTGATCTTCCCCGAGGTCATCTTCTGTCACCTTTTCCCTTGTCCTGCAGAAAATACGTGTTAAAATTTTGCAACCATGACTAATCAAGCTGATGGTTCTGTAATTTTCACATCTGTCTGCACCCGATTCCTTTGAATGGGGATTCTTACATTTTCCTTAAAGTCTGAGGGTATTTTGCCTATCTCATACATCTTACACAACAGGTGACACAGTTTTGTCATGGCTAACTCTCCCAGAGACTTTGGTAGCTCTGAGGCAATGTCATTTACTCCTGTGGCCTTGTTCTGACCTGGGTCTTTCAGGGCTCTGTCAAATTCATCTCTCAGTATAGTATCTCCTATTTCATCTTCATCTACTTCCTCTTCCCTTCCTACAACACTGTGTCTAAGTTCATTTCCTTTGCAGAGCTCCTCTGTGTACTCCTTCCACCTTTCAGCTTTCCCTTCTTTGCTGAGAACTGGTTTCCCATCTGAGTTCTTGATATTCGTAGAGTTTCTTTTCTTGTCCCCAAATGTTTTTTTTTTATTTTCTTGTAGGCAGTACCTACTTTCTCCCTTCTTATACATTCTTCTATAGATTTGCACTTGGCTTCTAGCCACTCCTGCTTAGCCATTTTGCACTTCCTGTCTATCTCATTTCTTAGACGTCTGTACTCCATTTTGCCTGTTTTATTTACTGCATTTTTATATTTTCTCCTTTCACCAATGAAATTGAGTATCTCCTGTGATATCCAAGGATTTTTTGTAGGTCTTGCCTTCCTACCTATTTGGTCCTCTGCTGCCTTCACTATTTCATCTCTCAATGCTACCCATTCCTCCTCTACTGTTATATTTCCCTCCATTTCTGTCAATTGTTGCCTAAAGTTCCCTCTCAAATTCTTAAGAACCTCAGGTTCCTTCAATTTATCCAGGTCCCATCTCCCTATTTTCCTACCTTTTTGTAATTTCTTCAGTTTCATCATACAGTTCATAACCAACAAATTATGGTCAGAGTCTATATCTGCCCCTGGGTATGTCTTGCAGTTTAAAACCTTGTTCTGGAATCTGTTTTACCATTATGAAATCGGTCTGGTACCTTCTGGTGTCTCCTGTACTCTTCCATGTATACAACCTTCTTCCCTGAATCTTAAACCAGGTGTTTGTTATGATTAAATCATGTTCCTACCAGGCGACTTCCTCTTTCATTCCTTCTGCCCAGTCCATATCCACCAAGTATTTTTCCTTCTCTTCCTTCTCCTACTACTGAATTCAAGTCTCCCATCACAATTAAGTTTGCTCTTCCTTAATTGTCTGAATGACTTTCTTTAACTCCTCATACATTTCTTTGATCTCGTCATCATCGGCAGAGCTAGTTGGCATATAAACCTGTACTACTGTGGTCGGTGTTGGGTTTGTATCTGTCTTGACTAAGATAATACGATCACTGTGTTGCTCATTACCTGCATTCCTATTTTCTTATTCATTATCAGTCCTACTCCTGTAATTTTGTATTTATAATCCTGTACTCACCAGACCAGACATTCTGTTCCTCTTTCCATCGAACTTCACTATATCTATCTTCAACCTATCCATTTCTCTTTCTAAATTTTCTAGCTTCTCTTCCCGATCAAGGGATCTAACATTCCATGCCAGTGTTGTCTTTCGTGATGATCACATCCTCCTGAGTAGTCCCCACCCGGAGATCCGAATGGGGGACTATTTTACCCTAGAGGATGCCATTATCATATGTTCATACAGTAGAGCTGCATGTCCTCGGGAAAAGTAATGGCTGTAGATTCCCTTAGCTTTCAGCCGTTTGCAGTATCTGCATGGCAAAGCCATGTTAGCTGATGTTACAAGGTCAGATCAGTCAATCATCTAGACTGTTGCCCCTGTAACTACTTAAAAGTTTGTTTGTCTGGCCTCTCCACAGATACCCCTCCGTTGTGGCTGCACCTGCAGTATGGCTATCTGTATCCTTGAGACACGCAAGCCACCCGACCATGGCAATGTCTGTGTTTCATGAGGGTGGAATCGTAACCTAATATTAAAAGAATTGGAATGGCTTGAGAGTTTATTTCTGTGATATTATACAGTTATGTGTTTCAAATATCCATCAAAATTAATGAATTACTAACATTCAACTAGTTTTTGAGGAAACCGTAACCTTCTAATGAAACTTTATTCAGATCCTTATAAAAGTCAGAACTACCAGCCCACAAATATATATAACAACTTGAAACAACTGCAACAATTTTTACGTCAGTTAAAAGGGATAAAATTTTAACATCAAATTTGAAGAACATAAGCCTACTCCGAATAGTACAATAACACATGAAAAGTCATCATGATGTGGCTATGATAATTGACGTTACAGACTCTGCACAATACCAAAAGGTCTAGCTACAAACGTTTTTAAGGATCTGAAAATCTCTATACAGAAGAAAAACTACCAATGAGAAATATTAACCTACAAGCACCAAGCACTGGCAAAAATTGCCTGTACCCTTTTCCTTCATTAAAAAATCATAATTAATATCCTTCAACGTTTACGGGCTTTTTTTCTCTTTGTCTCTCACCTTATAAAGTACTACCCTACACATTTACATGGTTACAATTTTAAAAACAGATAACAAAATATAGTAATGTTATGCCCAAGGGCACATTTTGCCCTGGGTTGGTAGTCCAGGCAACCATAATTCTTCATGCCCCCTATAACCTCGAAGCACGGTCAAAAATTGCCCCTACATTTTTCGTATAATAAATTTCATTTGGCAATAATGATTGTACGTTTTTCCTGCCTTGTTGAGAGTCTGATTGTTACATTTGATATTAATTGTTGACTCTTGTTACTGGCAGTTTGTCACAGTAGAGCAAACACCTTCCTTGTAAAGTGCATTTTCTAAATTGAGTTGTAGTGGTTTGAATGACACAGATATTCCTGCTGAACTTTTAGTAGACGATGATTAGAAGAGAGCACAAATGAAGAATCGGAGGACGAGGAAGGAACAAACCATGTGGGTAACGGTCTCAATGAATATATTACTAGTTCTGGTAGGGTGTACCTTGCAGAAGCTCCAAGGCATTGTAAAAGGAATTTTGCCAACATAGTTCGTGAACATCGGGGAGTAACTACTGCTGGGAAAGTAACGAGTATATGTGAATCACTAAAGAAATTTTTCACATCTGAAATAGTACAGAAAATTGTTTAGCGGACAAATGAAGAAGCTGAAAGAAAAAAATGTATCTCCTGTTGACGAAACTGAAATATACGCTTTGATGGTAATTTTGATTCTAATGGGAATTTACTAGGACACCAATATTTCGTTATCTGATTTATGGTCAAATTTATTGGAAAGAGCCGTATATAGAGGCACTATGAGTAAGACAAAAGCATATCGGCTATTGAATATTCTTCTGTTTGATGATAAAGGAATCAGGACAGAAAGACGTGTAAGTGATAAATTTGCACCGCTGTGTGAAGTTTTTGAAGCACTGAATGGAACATTCCCAAGATACTACAGAAGTGGACCGCACATTACAATTGATGAAATGCTATGTCTTTTCAGCGGTCATTGTCCATTTGAAGATTTCCTCAAAGGCAAACCTGGAAAATATGGTACACTTGTTAGAATTCTTAGTAGTACAACTGAACGATACATTATAAAAATGGAAGTGTGTACTGGAAAAGACAGTAGACCTGCCAGTGAACGAGGTCCTCTTGAGGTTGTGAAGAGACTGGTGGAGCCAATAAAGAATACAGGCTACAATATCAGAACCGACCGTTTCTACACTTCCGTGGAATTAGCGGACATTTTGTATAAAGATTACAAACTCACATTGGTTGGGACACTCAAATCCAACAGAAAACATACACCGCAAGAACTTCAGACGCACAAATTTGAATTCACAGATTCATCCACTAAGACACCTGCAGTAACAATTGTCTCTTACATCACAAAGGAAAAAAAAAATCATTGATGTTGTCAACACAGCATCGTGATGCAGGAGTAGATGATGATACACCAAAGAAGAAAACTATATAAATCTATACTACAATGACACTAAGGGAGGAGTGGATGCCTTACATCAAATGGCTAGGGCTTACTCTACAAATAGGGGTACGAGAAGATGGTCACTGTCCATGTTCTACAGCCTACTTGATATAGCTGCAATAAACTCTTACACTCTGTTCAAGATGAATGTGCCTAAGTGGAATGAAGGGAAATCAAATGCAAGGAAACTGTATCTCCATGAATTAGGCCTTGAATTTTTGAAACCACATGAAGAACAGCGATCCTGGGACTTGAAAGGAGTCCAGTTGCCCCTTATTTGTGTGGTGGGAGAGATCCTTGGAAAGAAGCTAAAGGTGACCAAAACTGCTGCAGATGAAGACCAACTAGGAAAGCAAGATGCTACATATGCTTGAAGAATGCAAGTAACCAGAGAGCGAGGGACATCATCACATGAAAATTTTCATTGTACCTTAAAACATATTTGTACGGGTGTTTTTATTTCATTTTTTGAAACTTCCTGTCAATAATTAAACTGATGTTACATAAATACTGACCTATTACGACATGGATAAATATGGGAACAAATTATGTATCTGCCAAAGATAAACCACATGAAAAGCCAATCTGTGCAAAAATAACATAATTTTTGTGTAGTTGCATTGGTTTATAAACACTATAATAGTAATTAATGTGAGAGTACTTTCTAACAATTCCACCTTTTGTAACATCATATAATAATTTTAAAACTTCTAATCGTTGACACTTGTGGTTCATTTACACAGACATTGTAATAAGTCAGATAAGCAATGCTTCCAGTATGCATTCGAATTTCTGTCAAAGGCTGTTTCTGACAGTTATTTGAAAATTGCAGTAAAAGCCGAAACAGCCAATAAATCTTAACAATAACATAGCAGCTATTTGGATCTGGTATTAGAAAGATTGTCAATGACATTATTCTAGTAAAAGATTGTTTTTCTGCTTAAGTTCCAGCAAAAATACTTACTGCCAAGAGACTGATGTTAACATTTGATATTTAATGTATTTCAATAAAGTTAATTTAAATATTGGTATGAGTTTGTAAGTGGCATTCCCCCATGGGTTTTCCTATAGACCTTTTATTATTTGTTCATTATTTATTTCTTTTGTCTTGTAGGTCAGTTGACCAACAGAATTCTCAAATCAGCCAAGATTTTCGTTTGGATTTCCATAAAAAAATTACTGAAATGCAAGGCGACATTTCTAATTATTTAAGTGCACATCTTAGTGCCTTAAATGAAATGAGGAAAACATTAGGTAAGATTTTCAGTAGTTGATTTCTGGCATAAATTTAGATCTTTTTAGTTTTAAAATTAATTTTGATTTCGGGAAATGTTGTTAACTTTGTTCTAACGAATCTTGCTGACACCTTTGTTTTTCAGTTTATATGGTTTCACACGATGAAATCCCATAAAGTTTATGTATCTTATTATTCACTGTGGTCATTGTAATACCAGAAATGATGACCTGAGAAAAAATGGCTCATTTAGTTTCTTTGGTGTTGTGTAAAATTGTGTTTATGATGGTTAAATACTTCAATATTGTACTACTCCATCTGATTTCAGTATGTTGTGGTATTTTAGCGTCTGTGGTTGTAAAAGATATTTCCTTCACATAGTGTTACTAATTCAAAATTATCAAAAGTAGGACTTTGCTTTGTGAAAATTGTGTCATTTTTTAAAAGAAACTTGACAATTTATTTTAGAATAAAAATTGTTTAAAATATAAACATTTGGATAATAAACATGCTCCACTCTCAATAGAAACAAAAAAATATATTGAAAATATGCTATAATATTAAAAAATAGTATTTAATGTTTACAAATACAACACAATCACCTGGAAGTTACTTTTTAGCATTTTTCACTTGTTTCATATTCCTTCTTGAAAGTGTACTTTTCAGTAGAATGTACTGCTGAGAGAAGAGGTAAATTATTATCTTCGAGAATATAGTTTTAAAATTCCTCATATGACATGTCCTTGAAATAGTACTTGACAAGTAAAATTCCGTTTACTGGATCCATAATGAAACAGTTCCTCTTTTGTCCAGTGAGTAGTTATGAGACTAAGAACACATTTATTGGAAACATTGCTACCAGGAATAACGAAGAAAAGTTGGCAGATTGTCAAAGTTTCAGAAAATGGTTCAATATTTTGACACTTTGAAACAAACACCACCACTCTTGGTCTAGGTGAGAGTTTTCATTCAGCACTGTAGATTTGGCACAATTCTTGATGTTGCAGAATTAATCAAACAGTTTTGAATCTTCTGTGTTCACACCTTTGTTTTATTAATAATGCAGATACGGAAGAATGTCCTCAAAACAAATGTCTTTTAAGTCTTTGAGTGTAAGCCATTTGAAGCATGTAATTTCTTTCATTGGCTGCAATCACTTTTCAAGACAAATAATATCTCGCATTTAAATACCGTATATGTTGACTTTGAATGAAACATTTCTTCAACAGTTAAATCATTGAAAGCGAACCCCATGAAAAAAAAATATATATAGCCAATTGTGTGCAGCTTATACTTTGGTGCAATTACGTTGTACTGAAACTTGTCAGATGATGAAATTACAACTTTATTACCAAAAAGCTGGACATTTTCTGAAAAACAAATCTTCTGGTCTCACATACAAAAAAAGCATTAAAATGCCCAACATGTCAGGAAAAAGCCGGATGTTTGGTAACCCTGCCTTCATCATATTTAATCCTCAGATTTCAGAAGTAGTTAATGTTGGTGATTGTGGTGGTGGTTATTATTATTGTTGTTGTTGTTGGTGGTGGTGGTGGTGGTGGTGGTGGTGGTGGTGGTGATGGTGATGATACTACTGAGTGCTTCTAAATACATTAAAGTTTAATTTACAACTCACTGCAAAGATATGATGATCAGCTATCACAGGCACATAAGAAAAGGCACACATGTTCAACACTTACGCTATCAGCCATGGCCTTCTTCAGAACATAGAACAGCCACGCAATCACATAGGTACACAACCATCATCTCCGGCTGCTGCACTCCGAATCTTGTTCTGCGGTGTGGAAATAGGGGGGGGCGGGGATCGTAGGAAGATTAGGTTATCACGGTGGTGGGGGATGGATACAGCACAGCATGTATGTATTAGATGGGAGAGCAGTCGACTTCATTGGCCACCCTTGAGTGAAGGTAATGCCAATATAAACAGTAATGGCTGACATAGCCATTTGCCTGACTTACAGACTTAATTATATGTTTAATAAAATATCATACTACAATACTTTTTTGGTATTTTGTATTGATACACAACCTATACACATTTTTATCAGATTAAATTCCACAGGGAACTGGTAAGCTTCACAGTTTTCGGAAACAAAGTGGTTTTTTATGCCAAACAGCTTGGTAGTAATTTTGTTTCATTGGTAATGATGGTGCATTTAGAATTTATCATATAGAACAATGAAGCATTGTCTTAGTGTTTTAAGTTGCTTTGAATTCAAATACAGTAAAAGCCCGTTTTTAAAGTTCCCGGATTTTACGTTTTCCTGCCATTTACACCATTTCGTTGTCAGTCCTATGTTCACAATGTTAATTCGCCCCCATTTTTACGTTAACATATACATACACTTTCCACGTTTTACACATTTTGAAAGCCTGTTCGTGAAGAAAAAATGTTGTAATCGACATAAATTTGCACTTGCATTGTTTTCGCCTTAAAGTGTAGTGTTTATAAATTATACGCAGCCAAGTATCTTGACACTTTGCATTTATTCAGATGCGTATTTCACATTTCGTTGTTGGCAGTACACGTCTAGTTGGCGTCCGACACGATTGTCAGCTTTGCTTTGTTTATGCAACTGGTAGTTTTTCATGCTTAGCATGACACGTTTCAAGAATTTATTGTTGTTGTGAAAAGCAAATATTTATGTAAGTATTTTTTGTGGCATTTTATTAACGGCGAGACTTAATGGTTTGCTTGTGTATGTTTCTCTGCACTTTGAAGGGGAACAGTGCTTTATAACCTTGTGTTGGAGTAGCTTCTTTGCCAACACAGCTGGTGAGTACTCAAACATGACCAGTTGCTTTGTTGACATGAGAATAACGAGTTGCATTGTTTTTGTGATACATCTTTCTGATTAATAAAGAATGTTAGGTGTTAAAGTTTGGTATTATTTGGTTTGGGATCACCATAATATCCACAACCTCAAGAGATGCCGACCCTCTGCAAACGTCACAAAAATACTTATGCATATATTTGCACTCGAGAATGCAAATATACTCTCTAATATCGTCGCGTGAAAAATAGAAATATACAAAAAAGAACAGACCTTGTGCAGTTTTACTACGTAAATAATTAATGCCAGTTGAAGGCTTGCTGACTAATCTACTATAATCAATTACATCAGAAATTTCTACTTTCCATAAAATTACCAGTTCCACCTGGTGCTTAAAATGGTAAAAATTTGGATAACTTTTATCATATAATAAACTACCTGGAGAGTTTTTTGATGCCTATTATGTACATATATCACAAATAAACTACGAAAATGAAAGGCTGGCCCAGTAAGCATATTTTACCATTTAAAACATTTTTACGTTTTTTGGCGCATTTTAAACCATTTCACTGAGGGCCCTTGAAAAATGTAAAAACGGGGTTCTACTGTAGTTAAGTTTTACTCTGTTGTGCAGTATTCCATAGATTCATGTATAGTACCAGTTCTAGGTGTGTTTGCCTGTGTGTGTGTGTGTGTGTGTGTGTGTGTGTGTGTGTGTGTGTGTGTTTGTTTACTTTCCTTTTTTCCCCCTAAGGTAAGTGCTTCAACTCCACTCCTGGAAAACTCTAGGAATTTAATTTTTAAGAACCGCTGGACACTCTGACTAAAGATTCACCATTCAAAGTAAATACATGCATCCATTTTCAATATTTTTACTATTGTATTACATTTCTCTCTCTGTTTAAAGATTTGGTTATTACAAAATGGAATGTGTTTAAGAATGTGGGATCCAGAAAAGTCTATAATTGCACAATTCATAGCGAATTAATGTTAAAAAACATTATCTGCACCCCTCGTGTTCGTTAAGTCAGCGTATCCACTCAGTTAACAAAACATATGCAAGAAATTGTTTGTTTTAGTAAATCTTCCCTTGTGGATTTCTTATACCTCAACCGCTTTTATGTGCCTCGAATTACATTGTCCAAAATAAATGATACACGAGATAAGCTGGTATGAATTTCAACATATACTGTATCCTAACTATTACATTGCTTCTATTTGACGATGTAAACTCCAAGCTTTCCCTAGCTGCTCAGGGGACCGAGTGGAGTCTTCACATGTTTTTAACTCCGGCGGGATGGTTGTACCATCAGGAGGTACTCGCACCAACAAATGTAAGTGGTTGAGGGAGGCCAGTCCTGAGACATAGAATGCTGTTAGGAACAGGGCTCAAGAAGTTGTTACCAATAATGTCTTTGTCGTTATTAAGAGGGAAGAGGGTACTTTAGAAAAGCTTCTCCTATCTACATTAATAAGGGACTGGAAGGGATTGCAGGTATATTGAAATCAATTACGAGGCTCTGGAGTAGGGCTTTGTTAGTTGAGACAACTAGAGGAAAGCAGGTGGACTTTTTTCTGGACTCCGCGAAGTTGGGTGAATGTGATATCATTGTGGAATTACACAACACCCTAAATTCCAACAAAGGTGTGGTCACACGCCACGACGTTATGGACATCAATATGGCAGAACTAATACAGGAGTGGGGACATCACAGGGTGCAATAGATGTTGAGCAAAGAACCCGAAGGAACAGTGGAGAAAACCCCCTACCTTCATTGTTACTTTCAAGTTCCTGTCATTGCCAGAACATCTTACGGCAGCTTTTCTCTGACTGAAAATTAGGCTTTTTATACTGGACCCGATGAGGTGTTTTACATGCCAGCATTTTGGTCATACGCCACATAATTACGGAGGTCAATCAACTTCTGGGAGGTGTGGGCAGGCAGCCCACGAATCTGGGGTTGACTGTAACTCACCATCAATTTGTCTGAATTGCTCAGGAAGCCACCCATTATGGAGTTGTGATTGCCCCATTTTTGTGAAAGAATGAAAAATACAGGAGATAAAGGTGAATGTGGATGCCAAAAAGGAATATAAAACGACACAGACTCCTGCGTTTCCGACCTCCTATGCTTCACTACTCCAGAAACCCATGCCCATGGTTGATGCATCAATGCAGTCCCAACAGCAGGGGGTTCCCCAGAAGCAGTGTGTTCCCCAATAGCAGAGTGCTCCACAACCCGCACTTTCGTCATTTTCTTCCAGCAGTAAGAAATCAAGGAAGGCATCTCGATATTTGGTCGAAAGCCTCTCCTACGCATCATCGGACGTCATTACAGCAGCGTTAACCGATGATGAGGATATTGTAATGGAGCTAGATACCTCATCACTGGAATCAGTCGCCCTCTTACCACTGCTCGCTCAAACAGTGCCTCACCATCTCTGCACAAAGATAGGGGTAAACTAGAACTGCACCGCTAAAATGGCTACCATACTCCAATGGAACATGAATGGATTCAGGGCTCATTTGGAAGAATTACACTTTCTTATGCAGTACAGGCCATTCTGTCTCCCTTCAAGAGACACATTTCAGTGTGACACACCTGTACTTAAAGGCGCGGTGTGGCATTGATAGTCAAGGACACATTCCATTCCACGCCTCTGCCCTTAACTAAAGTGCTACAGGCAGTTGCAGTCCGTGTTTGGAACATATTAACATTACAGTGTGTTCTCTGTATTTACCACATGGGGAGCATCTTGTTAGTGCCCTCTTGACACAGCTCATAGATGACCTTCCCGTCCCTTTCTCCTTTTAGGAGATTTCAATGCGCATAATGTGTTATGGGGATCTGACACCACTTGCCCCAGGGGTCGAATGGTTGAGTGAGAGATACAGTGGATAGAAGCAATTTTACTGAAAACAGGTATGGCCACTCACTTCAGTGTTCCTGCAGGTATGCCTTCAGCCACTGTCCTTTCCTTCTGCTCGCCAGCTCTTGCAGACATTGCCCAGTGGTATTTTGATGACGACCTTCATGGCAGTGATCACTACCCTATCCGCAGAGCTGGGCAGAAGTCCGTTAATCCTTTAATTGTTAATTAATGAAGTTAAATTTTTGAGTAACGGATTAACTTTTAAGTTAATTTTAAAAAGCGTTAACGGACTCTTTAACTTCCGTTAATTTGCTGTAAGTCTGTCAATCCATTACTTTTATCCTCACTTCTTCCGAAAAAAGTCTTGTCCGAAGATATTTTTAAATTATTTCCGACACTCAATCTAAGCAGAAGACAGCAGGCCACAGATGTTTAAGAAATGAGGCTGAAAGTCTAGTGAAGATGTGGCTGGATGTGATGTGGCATTTCTTGGAGAAAATAGTTTAGTAAATCTTTTTATTATGTATATAACACTGCTATACCATCAAGTGTCACAGCTGAACGTCTTTTTTCCATGAGTAAAGATGTTTTGACCCCCAAAAATGCCTGTCAGACAAGACTTTTAATATGCTAATGTTTATTCAAGGAAATATGCACCTTATGACAAATGACATTCAGTGAAGTTATATATTTTGTGTCTGGTGTAAATTGTATTTTATTGCTAAATAATTATTACTAAAAATTAAGATTGATATATTACCGGGACACTATATCGTGCCAGCCAGCCGTGAGTGTAAATAAATGACGAAACAAACACAGTTCTTTTTATACAATAGGACAAATCATTTGAAAGAACTCAAGACTTTTCTCCCAAGCAAATGACTCTTCTGGAGCCTATTTTACACTATAGTATGTCATTAGACCTTATTTGTTTACGCTCACGGTCGTCTGCCACGAGAGAGTGGCAGAGTAATACTAGTTTTTATTTATACTCCAGGCCCTACTTAAACTTGCATATCTAAAACAGTTTTCTTAAGTATCAGGTAGGGTAATTGCAGGTTTCAATAATATAACAACATAAATATATAAATTCGGAGACTGAAGGCAATTTTCGTGGCTGCACAACACTGTTAAGTAATAATTTAATAAAATTCAGCAACCAGTTGTTTGTAATTATTTATTTTAGACGACCGGTTTCTGATGCTTGAGTGCCCTTCTTCTGGTCTATTTTAGTTGCTGCTTAATGAATGTAACTACATGATATTAGGATATTGGTTCTCCTAATATCATGTAGCTGACGGGAGACTTTCCCACTCATGGAAATGGTCTATATTAATACCTATTTTAAAACCAGGGAAAGATCGGACTGACGCTGGTAGTTATTGTAGCATAAGCTCTCCAGCTGTGTAGGAAAGAAATTGGAGCGTATTGTTAACCAACACCTAGTATGGGTTCTGGAATGCAGGTCCCTACTCAGCCGCTCCCAATGTGGATTCAGAAGGTACTGTTAAACGCTTGATAACCTGATCTTGCTTGAATGAGAAATTCAACATACTTTCCTACATAAGCAACACATGATCGGTGTGTTCTTTGATCCTGAAAAGGCCTAACATACCACCTGGAGCATAATGTTTTACAGCAGCTTTGACAGTTCTATTGTTGAAAATAATAAAATATGAGAATTAAATAATTTGTTTTTGGAATAATGTTCAGATAGAGATAGTTACGTTCGCTGGAATAATGTGTGAACTTCACTGAACAATAAGCAAATGTTAGTCAGTTTCTATAGATTACATTAATATTCATTACAAAAAGTTTTGATCACACACAATTTGAGCGGATACAATGATCCTCTTCTTTTTCATACATCTCGGTCATTTGTGTGACCCCGTCTCAACTATGTATGTTAGGTTTATAGATCCGCAAGGCCATCGTGTCTGAAAATGCTGGAGTCAGTACACCATGAAAGTATCAGGTTGTCAACAGGTGCATACTGCACGAGCCCGGTTGTTAGCTTATGTGCAGAGGCTGGCGAACCTCTGCTTTCTATTCGCCACATTCTACTAACTGTATGTCAAGCATACCGATCTGTCTGTTCTTGATTCCCTAGAGCCCTTCCATAGTAAACAGCAGCCATTGGAACGGTTATAATGTAACTGTTGGCAGGCAACAATGCCATTTTGGATCTGCGGGATGCAAAATCTTAATTTGCTCCAGGTACCAGGGGTGGAGTGGGGAATCTCCCTGGCTACTTCAGAGTCTCAGGGTGCATTTAAAGTTAACCCCCTACAGGAAGACACCTTTTATAAAACTAAATTTCTCGAAATTTTAAATCACCATTCTGATTTTATTACCGTGTACACAGTCAGATCCAAGCAGGGTGAATATATTGGTTGCTCTGTTGTATTCCCCGATGTTGTCCTTTGGATAGGGCTCCCAGAACAGTTAACTGTTCAATTTTTGCTATCCTCAGGGCACTACAACAGATAAGAAAATATCAAGATGTGAAGTTCCTGATCTGTTCAGACTCCCACAGCACCCTCTTCGCTGTTGACCAAATGTATCCAGCAGATTGGATGATGCACTGCACTGCAAAGATGCCAGAAGGAGATAATCTTCTGTTGGGTTCCTGGGTGCACACAGGGATCCAGGAAACAACTTGACTGACCCGGTGACTAAGGTGGCTTGTTCCCTCCTCCCTGCTGTACACAGTTCAGTCCCACTGAAGGCTGTTACCTAATTTGTGACAAAGATAGCCATGATTTTGTGGGAGGAACAGTGGCTTGAAGTGGCAGATCATAAATTACGCGCACTAAAGTCTTCAGTATGTTCATGGCGTGCATCTTTCTGCCCTCAACGAGCTGATGAAATCACTCTCACTTGTCTCAGAATTGGACATTGTCTATTGACAGATGGTTTTCTTTTACGCCGTGAGGAACCACTGGAGTATGACAGATGTAGGACACAACTGTTGATACGACATATTTTAACAGACTGCATTTTATGTGTTTGTATGAGGGCAAATTTTGATCTCTCACAGGACCTGAAATCTATCTTAGGTGACGATGAGGCGTCCGTGGGTCGTGTTTTAAGATTTTGTGTGTCGTCTGGACTTGTTCCCGAAATATTGGGTAAGATTTTAATGTGTGTCAGAGTACCTTGGTCACACTATTTTTGAGTGGTTACTGGGCCACAAAATCAGTCAATATTTTATCCCTATATGCAGTCCCTTAAATTTTGTAAGTTGATACGACTTGCACCATTTTATTTCCATCTGTTTACGTTTGAACATGGGTGATGATGACCTCGCTGTTAAGTGCCCTAAAATGTCAATCATCATCATTTTGTGAAATATAGGTTGCTACTCATCAGAGAGACGTTCGATGAGCTGTGGAAAAGCACAAATAATAGAACACAACTTGCAAAGCTTTCGACTGTTATGGCCTCATCAGCTGGCTGCACACACACACACACACACACACACACACACACACACACACACACACACAAGCATGAACGCGTGCACGCACATAGACAGCCGTTGCGAACGTGTGTGGGGATTCGAAATTTTTGTTTGCACTAATAGCTAATGTACATTTCTCTTGTATTATATATGAGCAAATAAAACCTCTGTCATAGTTGCAATTCTTACTAGATCAGTATCATTTGCAAGAAATCCTTTCTTCATTTTTAGATGAAAGTGTGCAGAAGAGAAATGAGGATCTCTCAACATTGAGTGATGATGTAGCATCACTAATAAATATACAAACCAGTACATTACAGACCTGGAGCAAAAAGTCATCTGAAAAGGTAATTAGTTCAAAACATTCAGCTTACTATTAATAATGTTGTATGATTAGGCTTAAATGTTGAATTCAGCTGCAAAAGACTTTCCCTTCATACTGTTCAAAAATTTGAAATAATTGTATTTAAAGCTAACACAACAGCTACATATCCTGTTTCAAGAGCATAAAATTAAACTAGTTCCTGTGCTAGTATTAAAAATATGTTTAAAATGGCAGATTCAATGTAACTGTACCATAACTCTAAAATTGATTATGTAAAACAAAAAATTTTCAAATATGTTTAGAGTTGCAGAAATCTCTATTCGTCAATGTGTCTTTGTTTATGCTACAAATTGTGAGAAATGTAAATATAATCTCCTTACAACGTTTGCTTGCTTCCTTGTGATGAAATGCTGCTGGTGGAAAATGTGACATTTAATGTAAGCTGATACACATTTACACAAATCATATGAAGCAGACCAGAGAATTGAACCTGGAACAAAAAGGGGGGGGGGGGGGGGTCAGTTTTCTATAAAACTGAATTGAATGAGGGCAATGTTATGATAGAATTTTTCACTATTAATTTCTGTCATTGAAGTAATTAAAATAGCATTCATGTGTTCAAAAACTAACTGAAGTAGTGGTGAAATTACAAAAGAAAAGTCTGTGTCTGTTTCAGATAAATGCAGCACAACAAAATACACAAAATCTGCTCCAGGATGCAAGAAGCATAGCAGACACAGAAATCAATTCTGTACACAACTTCTTAACTGAAAGGCTTTTACCTCTGACCCAGAATCTCCAGCATCACGTTCTCAGGTCAAAAGCTGAAAATGATGGTTTTGCGCGCCTTATCACAGAGCAGGTGAGTACGTAATGTTAACAAAATTTCTGTGCAACGTTTCTTTGCTGTTATGGATAAAGACAGTGAGAGCCTCTACTGTTTGACAAAATTTGATAAAGTTATTTTTGATAGCAGCAGGAAATGCAATGAAAGACACAATTTTGATAATAATTAGACCCACACATTTTCTCTTTTAAATTTATTAAGCATTTTATGCTCTTAATGTTATTACCTGGTAATAGATGTTTCAAATTTGACCACATATTATTTCCCTAGTTAGTGAAATTTCTGTTTCAGTATCCTGAAATGTGTATTGTCTATGTAACAGACTAATATCCCAAGATCTCATTTGTCCATTAAAAATCCACACTGACACAGTTTTGAAATTTGTTATAGTTAAAAACAGTGTCAGCTCTGAAAGTGGTAAACTGTTCCTTATTCATAATCCATGCAGCTGCTCTGTTTGCAACCACAGTTACCCTCTTAGCATAATAAATTCTTATCATCATCAAAGTGTAGTCCAGAACCATTAACCAGACATCCAACGCTGTTTTTATTTGTTTTAACATATTAACCCTTTAATTACCAGTGTTGTTCCTCGACAACAATGTATGAGAAGCTGATTTATACAGTATTTTGTGTATCAATCCTTGAAGTAGCAGAGTTACTGAATAACAACATCCTTCTAGAATGACGTTTTCCCATTTGGTAAGACATGTAGCCATTTCATAGGCATTAATCTACTTGACTTGGAGGTTGTGTTTTGTTACCATGTGTTCTTGGCTGTGAGTGTGGTTAATGTTGTTTTATTTCAGCAGTGAATTGTCTCTCTTTGTTGCTGTGGCAAAGATTATGCTGGCATTATTGATCAGTGTTAATTATCAACAAAATAATGTTCCAAGTAACAATATACCTTGATACAAACGTGTGTTGTGCATAAAATTCATGACATAAATAAAAAAAATGATGTATAAAAAATTAAAAAAGAAACATATTTTGAGGTTCAGTGCACTGTATTAATACAAAAAAGATTGAATTTTAATTTGTAGAAAGTTGAATTCATAATGTAGTAATGAAAGTGCTAACAAGTCTGTTGTAATTTCCAGTGAGAAATGTTTGCGAAAATTGTAATCATAAAAGTTTTGCAATGTCCATAGAAGGTGCAGACCAAAAGGTTTATGCTCCTGTTTCACATATTGAAGAAATTAATAGTTTGTTAAATGCCATTGTTGGTACAATTTGGTACATAGAGAATGAAGGGTGTATCTACGTATTGAGGTAAAAGAAAAATGTATGCATGATCTAGCCATAAGGTTTAATCAAAAATGTCCAGTAATGCTTGGTTTGCAGGATAAATAAGACAATACAAGGACTGATACAAAAGCCCAGATGATAGTGATCATTTAAGTAGATTCCACACAGGTGCAATGACTAGGGACAGGAAAAATTCATTTTAACGATAACGCACCAAATAATGGGAATTTGGCGATTATTTTTTTTTTTTTTTTTTTTTTTTTTTTTTTTTTTTTTTTTTTTTTTTTTTTTTACGAACAAACGCGAATCCATCAATTTTTTTTAATTAATGCAAAATCGGCAGTTTCCTCCGAAATTACGTTGTATATGGGTAAGAAACGTCTTAAGTTTAATGATGCCAGTGACATATTTAATGTAGAAGTGTTCCATATCCAAATGTAGTGGCTATTTATTATTTCGTAATACATAGTGTAATAAGACAGCGCTCAACATTGTTAGACGCGCATATTGACAGTAGTACATAAGAGTTCTTGTCTGCAAGCCTCTCTCTCTCTCTCTCTCTCTCTCTCTCTCTCTCTCTCTCTCTCTCTCTGTTCAGTTATGAATTAATATTGATATGATTGTTCTCAAATTTTGACGGATTTCATCGTCGAAATGTTTCTAGCATTTTGAAACCGTCTGAGGTTATTTTCTGTGATCGAACGCCGACCTGGCAGTTTGTAAATTCCACGTATTGCTCATGTGCAGCTGTGATTAGCAGAACTGCGTCTTAACAAGATCTTTGAACAGCATTGAAGTTAAGCAGTTTTGTCGTTATATTCTTTGAGTACGCTGTTATTGTTAGCCTTGATTGTTTTTCTGCTACATGGATTACTACTTTTGGACTTGGTCTTGGATTTCTTTCTGGCTTATAATCACTGCAACTGGATGTAAAGAAACACTTTCTTTTTTTGAATGCTCATTTTTATCAGCTTCTAGAGTCCGTCCATTTTAACCTAGTCGGTAAACTTTTATTTACGAAACCGCTGGCTATTGTGCTAATGTTTGCAACAATCTTTAAATGCTCTTTGAAAATTCAATCACATAGAATGAGGGGAATAATATTTTGTGTTGACCCATAATAAATAATTAATGCTGTGCGTGCTGTATTCTCGACAGGTTCTTTTATGACCCCTTGTCCGGTCAGTCAATTATCTTCGAAAACGATCGTTTCTTTGTCAATATTACGGCAAAGCTGCCGTACGTAAAATTTCTTTTATTTGAAGACAGATTTGTGTTTTGTCTGTTTTTATGCCACTTGTCCAGACGTTTGTAATAATGGCACTTATTGGGGGAGGTGGGCGCCACAAAAGGCTGCCGAGCAGGAAGGGGGCGGGGAGGAGAAAGAGTTTCTGTCCTGAAATAAAAGATCTGGCATTGAAAAACACCTGAAAATTCTATGCATAAATGAGCCCTAATACTTTTTTTTTTTTTTAATCAAAAATAAGAGAACTTTAAAAGAAATGTTTTTGTATTATAAGTCTGTATTACTGACGGGGAAACAAAAGTTAAATCTCAAACTTGTACCGAAATGTATATAATAATCTTATTTTCAAAGCCAGATGTGACTAAACATTAAAAACTATCAGGAATATTCAATTTTGTCACATTTTAACCTCGAGTTAAATACCTTTTTTACATATTCATACATATTTTGTTCGTGAGAAATACTTTTAAAATATGTGAATGTTTTTCATATAAAAATTTCTCTTGTTTATTTATTTACAATACCGCTGCAAAGACATTTCTTTAGTCTACATTAAAATGTATTCTAATATTTTTCAATATTGTTATTCTCTATAAAAACTGCGACAATATGACTCAAATAAAAGTCGGCAAGAAAAGTCCTTGTGTCAAAAACAGTTTGTTGACCTGAAAAAAGAAATAACCTGCTGGATGTAATCATTGGCATTTGTTTCACAAGTATTCAACATACTTGGTGTACAAAGAAAGAATTTTCAGATACATATTTGCATCAATATATTTTATTAAAATTACTTTTTCAACATCTACATCAAATTTGATCCACCGTATCTTCGGAATAGTGTAATTTTCAGTATACCATTGAAAAATTGTTAAATATGACAAAAATATTGTACCGAAAATGGAAAAAGATAACCAGAAAATAACACCGACAAGTGTAAAAAATAACACCAATTTGGCCGTAAAATAACAGATTATCTCCTGTCTCTAACAATGGCAAATTTTCATTCAAAGTGCTGGAACAATTCACTTGTTTGTTTGGAAGTGGATACTGACTCAGTCCACTGCCATACAAGGGATCATACTCCTATACACAGCAGTGCATTCGAAGTTTGGCATGGTAGTTTCTATGTAATACTTCTCACTTGATTTTAAGAAAACTGTAAGTTAGAAATTTGTGTTTCTACAAAGAAAAATGTTTTCACTTGTTAACATACTAAAATTCTTCCCATTTTTTGTCACAGTTAATGTGTTTCAACAAATTAAGTAAAGCAATGAAAGGTTCTATCAATTTGGTAAGGTAAAATTGCATTGCTTAAACTTCGTATATTGTTGATGTTGGGTCATATATTGCTCAAATATGGGTAACATGATCTGTTGTGGTCTGCCATCGGGTTTGATGCAGCTGTCCATAGTGCTCTGTCCTGTGCAAGCCTCTTCCATGCTCCCATAAGAACCACATCTATTTGAACCGTCTTACAGTATATCTCTTAGTCTCCCTCTGGGATTTCCCCCCCCCCCCCCCCACAGCACCCGACAGAAAAAACCTCTTTAGTACTAGGTTGTTAACTTACCCAAACCACAGACTCGTTGACAGGTACAAAATCACAAATAAAAACCCACACAAAGATTAAAGCTTCTGTCACCATTGGCCGCTTCATCAGGAAAAGAGGAAGGAAGGAGGGGAAAAAGGGAAGGATGCTGGTTTTAAGGGGATGGATGAGGAGTCATTCCAATCCCGGGAGTGGAAGGATTTACCTTAGGGGAAAAAAGGAAAGGTAAACAAGGCAAAAAGCACACCAAGGAAAAAAATGAGGGTAAATAAATACACACACCTAACCACACATATACACAAATGCAAGCACACCTAGGCAGACATCTGCCTAGGTGTGCTTGCGTTTGTGTGTATGTGTGGTTGTGTGTGTATTTGTTTACCCTCCGTTTTCCCCCCCCAAGGTAAGTCTTTCCTGCCCAGGATTGGAATGACTCCTTACCCACTCCCTTAAAACCCTCATCCTTTCCTTTTCCCTCCCATTCCCTACTCTGCTTGAAGAAGCAGCTAGGCTGTCTGTGAAAGCTTGTGTGTGTGTGTGTGTGTGTGTGTGTGTGTGTGTGTGTGTGTGTGTGTAAATTTATTAATTTATTTATTTGTGTTACTATCACTTCCTGTGCTCCTTCGTATATATATATATATATATATATATATATATATATATATATATATTTCCTGCTAGGAATTTCTCCTCTATAATATTTGTATCACAAGTCATATATTCTACTACGGAATTGTATTTGCTCTCTAGCGATGCCTCTTAAAACGTTAGTAGGTTACTAAGTAATTGCAGTTCATTCATAATACCAAATTCAAACATATCAAATAAGATACTCAGCTTTTCATCATTGTGATTTATGGGGGTTCTGCTTGCAGAAAAGTTATTCACCTGGGGCGTTGTGGTAGAAATAAATACTCATAGGTAGAATTTTCACTTATTTAATTTGCAATCAAATTGCTTCTTGGTCCAGTAAACATTACAACTTCCATAACTTCCGTACACAATTCACCAGAACTTGACTGACAGTACTTCCATTTCAAAGCACTGCCTGACATAACTTCCAGAGCACTTTGCAACAGCGAATCCCGAACCTCTCACGCAAGGCGGCGAGTCAAATTTATAACATTGATAATAATGACATTCCCCATATGCATTGTTCTTAACAATTAAATATACTAATTTACAATTAACGAACACACAAGTAAAACATTTTATGTACACAAAAGTATTCACAATAAAAAATGAAAACTCTACATAAAATAAATTTATATGGCGCATATCTTTCAAAGTCTTAACCCGAGTCCTTTTTGTGTGACGACAAAGCGCCATGTTAAATGTCAATTAATTAGTTAATGAGTGCACCATAGATATTCCTAACATATATTGAACTATCAAATGTCTTGCCAATTCTCATAATAGAATCCAAATCTCGATTATTACAATAATTAACTGATGAACACAGCTTGTTTACGAGCCTAACATATATACAATATCTATTTTCATGTTTTTTGGATTTAGATAAAGTTTCTATAGATAATCTGTCTAGTTCTTGAAATAAAGTACAATGACAAAACTATTCTTTGTAGAACTGTCTGGAAACACACATACTAATCTCTTAATTAATGAAAACTATTACTTGTTAACTAATCACAGTATCATTGAGACACTGTCCTTACTATGTGCATTCCTTATACTAGATATTCCATTTGTAACTAACTTCACACGAAATATATATCACTATAAGACCACATGATTGCGGGTCCGATGCAGACGATATCGTAAGATAGAATTGAGATGAGAGGGCCAGCAGTATCGTCACACTGTCAGTCTCACTTTTTGAGTTGTCTGTATTTCTATTTCACCTGCTTCATTCATAGCATATTTGTTTTCTCAATTCATCAATTAAATTCGGTATCTCAAGTGATATACAAGGCTTTTTTTCTAGGTCTAGTCTTTCTGATTATTTGGTCCTCTTTGGCCTTAATTATTCCATCTCTTTTAGCTACTCGTCCATCTTCTGTTGTTACCCCCTTCCTTTTCTGTCAATTGTTGCCTAAAGTTGCCCATGAAACACCTCAGGTTCCTTCAGTTTCTCTTGCCTTTCTCAAGGTCATCCTCCCCCACCCCTCTTAAATTTACACCTCATAGCCAGTAAGGTAAGTCCATTGTATCTGTCTTAAAGTTTTTGACCAGTAGTCCTCTTCATTCTTCCAGCAAACTTCACTAACTGTCATTTTTCATATTTTCTTACCTCTCTACTGGTTAAAAGATCTAACATTTTTCATTTTGACAATACAACCAAACAATCTGAGAGAGCTGCTCATATTGTCTCCTAAATTAGATAAGAAACAGAAGGGCTCCTGTAACACTTTCCTGGGAACCCCAAATATCACGTCTGTTTTACTCTATGACTTTCCGTCAATTACAACGTACTGTGTCTTTCCTGACGGGAAGTCATCAGTAAGATGCTGGTGGGGTACAGTGTCAAATACCTTCCATAAATCAGGAATTGATTTGAGAGCCCTTGTCGATAACACTCATCACTTCATGAGATTAAATAGCCAGTTTTGTTTCATAAGAACAATACTATTTGAATCCATGTTGACTATGGGTCAATAGATAATTTTCTTAGAGGTACCGTCAAATGGAGTGATTTCGGACAGTTTTGAGATTATTTTCACTATAACTTTCATAGGTTATGTCTGATTTCATTGTTTTTTACAGAAGTGGTGAGGTATATGTATAACCAATAAAATACCCTAGAAACAGAACGTCCATGTGCATCTACTTTTGCCTGAGAAAGACAAAGTGTCTGAAATCATCCCGTGGACTGGGGTGATATTAGGCACATGTTTATTTTCAGTATCTGTCTGGTTTAACGAAGTGTTTGGTGTGATTTTGGACACATTGAATTATTTTTATTCTACTTTCTTTCTGTTTGATTTTAGTGACTTTTAACATATTTTAAGGATGTCCATCATTAAAACAAGGGATAAGGTCTGGGATAATGAATTTACTATTTACCATTTACTATTCCAGTGGATTCATGAACTAAATGCTCAATATAATTTTTGGAAAAGCCATCCAGTACATTTTCGGGCAATATTTAATGCTAGCCTCCAGTTTTGAACGTGTATTTTTGCCAACATATTGAGGGGAAATTAGTCGCCACCAATTAAGATATATGATTGGGTAGGTTTTTGAAATTTCATCGAAGTTTTGTTTGGACATTTATTCAAATCTAATTATCCCAAGAGTAAGGCAGGCACAGGTGTTTTGCTGCGTATTCATTCACGTTCGATATTGGCAAACGAAATACTCATGCTGTGAAGTGTTCAGACGATAAGCAGCGTGTACTGTTTCAGTACTATGAAATGCATGTGCCAAGATAGCGAACCTTACTGTAGCAGTTCATTGGTATTTTCATTAATCACATCTCCCTTTGCATCAAAATTATGACATAAATGATATGGGGGTAGCTCAGTGGAATGTATTGCTGATTACCATGCGAAAAGCCTGCATTAGAGTCCCAGTTGTTGTGTTTTATCAGTTTCATCACTGGCATCCAAGTCACCAATGTGGCATCTAAGAATGACAAATTGCATTAGGTGTCTGTGTAACCCCAGGTAGGATTAACTGCCAATTGCCAAGAATGCCATAGGATTATTTCATTTTAGGGTATCATGGTAAAAAATTATTATAAATCAAATAATTGTTCTCTGGTGATCATGCAATAGGTAGATTGTGTTCTCTGAAATACCAGCTTCAGCAACAATTCAGTATACTAAGAACGAAGCAGGGCAATTAATGTCAAGCAATTATTGTAACTGGACAAACTATTTGAGGTAGTAGACCCATTGCCTGTACCGGAACAAGATAGCTTTAGATGACATAGTTGTACTTCCGAAGTACTACACCAGACACACTACATGTGAATATGGCTATAAAAATCACAAAGTCGCTGTGGTAGTTTTTATTGACTTAACATCAGCCTATGATACAGTAGGCTCTGTGGAGTGCATGGTATCACTAAGGACTATAAACTCACACAAATGATTGACTGCTTTCTTAAAAATAGGTTTTTATGAATTCCAAGGTCAGAGAAGCAGATGAAGGAACCTAAAGAATGGCCTCCTGCAGGGTAGTGTACTAGCTCCCATTCTTTTAAACATCCACATCAATGAAAAACCTTGCCCACATGAGACAGAGATTTATTTATATATGCAGATGATGCCACTTTAGGAGTACAATATGAAATGCTTGAACTTGTAGAAATGTTCTCCCATGCCATACAAATTCTAAGTGGTTACTATCAAACCAACTGAACCCAAACCCATCTAAAACACAAACCAAGTCATCAAGAAGCTGCAAGTGATCTGGGAAGGTAAGCAATTAGATCGCTGTTTTGCCCCAAAATACTTGAGAGTACCTCTTGACTGAGTCCAGGACACATTGCTTGAACACTGGAAAGAAGGTGTCAGGTACAACCTAGTGAACATATCCCTATACCTTAAGAACATGGACTATAGTCCTTTGCTGTTCAGCCACAGAATTTGCTTGCTATGTCTGGTGCAGATCTATCACACCAAACAAGTGGATGTTACCTTAAATCAGATCTGCAGACACAGGATGTCTGAGATCGACACCACTTGATAAACTTTACTGTTTAGCAGCAGTGCCACCTCCAGATATTAGACTTGAGTGCGCATCCAGAGTGGAGAAAACTAAAGCACTAAAGCTTTTAACCCATACTTAATATGGATACCAACTGGCAAACCAAAGGCTAATGTCAAGGAAAAGCTTTATTAATCCAACAGAAAGCCTCAATGAACCACCACTAAACTCCAAAGTGAACTCGTGGTGTTATAGATCTAGCCTCCCTCCAGGTCACCAATAAAGCTGATCAGCGTGGAAAATGTTTAAGACTGCACTCAGGAGTTGGAAGAGTGAAGATCAACATGACAAGATGGGGATTTCCTTGCAACTCAACTCTATGTGAATGTGGCAAAGAACAATGAGCCATCTGGTTTAATACAAACTGTGTCAAATTAGATGCTCTCCCCAAAATCTGATTGACACTACCAGGCATGTTAAGTGGCTGTGTACTGATCATGGCGTATTTAATTAAATTTGTGAAAGCCATAATTAGGCCCAGAAATGGTAATGTTTATAGCACCGGTGTTTGGATTTTTACTTTGTTTTGTATTTTTATTACCTTGTTTTTCTTGTTTATAAGTTCTAAAGTATATTTGTTTCTCAAAAGATTGGATGGACCACATTTACTCTAGACTAGGCATTTCACTTGTGGCAAACACAGTGAGGGAGAATATTAATGCCATAACTTGTTTCATGTTAAACGTTTCAATGCAGAAATTATTTAACAGACACAAGAGTGGAATAAAGTAGAAAAAGGAGTATTTGAATGCTGCAGCCTTCATGCTTAATGTGATACTGCCATCTGCAGTAAGTGCACTAAAATACACCACTGTAGTTTGTGTAATCTTGGCAGAAATAATTTTGTAAACCAAGACGGTGTTTCCCAAAGCCACAGATTGATTTTCTAAGACTACCATCAAACCTGTGAGTATAGACAGGGACACCTTTGCTTTCACTACAGGGGGTACAAACTAGCAGTCCTGTGAACTATTGAGTATGTTTTCTGAACATTGGTTTGACCAGCTAGATAGTGAGCCCACACACAATGGAAATATCTTGGACATCGTTGTTACAAACAGGCCAGATCTTGTCAATAATGTCACTGTAGAGACGGGTGTTAGTGATCATGATGTCATCATAGTGACACTGGCCATCAAAGTTAATAAATCAGTCAAAAAGCCTAGGAAAGTGTGCTAGAAAGTGCAGATAAGCAATTGTAGAAATATGTGCCGACAAAGTGTATTAAGGATGGGAAAGACTCACCATGGATTAACAATAATATTCAAAATATTGTGAGGAAGGGAAGGCAATTGCACTCTCGCTCAAAAAAAGGACAAGCTAATCATTTTTTCTTTTCTTTTTTATGTTAGTATAGATTTGTGTGTCTATAAAAACAGCCATGCACAAAGAATGCAATAACTTCCTATAAATAACTACCAGCATCGGGATCTTGCCAAGAACCCAAAAAAAATCTTGTCCTATGTAAAATCGGTAAGCGGATCAATGGTATCTATCCAGTCTCTTGTTGATAATTCTGGTGTAGTGATAGAAGATAGCAAAATGAAGGCCAAGGTCTTAAATTTAACATTTAAGAAATCATTCACGCAGGAGGACCGTGCAAACATACCTTCATTTGATGCTCGCACTAACTCTCAATGGAGGACATGGTAATAGGTATAGCTGCTGTAGAGAAGCAGCTGAGAGAATTGAAAACAATCAAGTCGCTAGGACAAGATGGGCTTCCAATCCAGTTTTACAAAGAGTACTCGGCAGCATTGGTCCCTTACTTAGTTTTCATTTATCGTGAATCTTTGACCCAGTGCAAAGTACCAAGAGATTGGAAGAAAACACAGGTAACTTAAGTATATAAGAAAGGCAATAGAACGTAGCCACGAAGTTAGATACCTATAACATTAACATTTGTTTGCTGTAGAATTCTTGAACATATTTTCAGTTCTAATATAGTAAATTTCCTTGAGACAGAAAAGTTTGTAGCCATGCATCATCACGGCTTTAGGAAGCATTGATCATGTGAAGCCCAGCTTACCCCCTTTTCTCTCATGACATGGTGCATGCTATGGATGAAGGGCAGCAGGCAGACTGCATATTTCTCAATTTTCGAAAGGCGTTTGACATGGTACCACACTACAGACTACTAATGAAGGTACTAGCTTATGGAATAGGAACTCAAATATGTGAGTGGCTCGAAGACTACTTAAGGAATAGAACCCAGTACATTGTACTAGATGGCAAGTGTTCATCAGTGACTAGGGTACCATGAGGAGTGCCCCAGTGAAGTGTGACAGACAGAGTGAGTTGCAATCTGCAACTGTTTGCTGGTGATGCTATTGTGTACAGGATGATGTCGTAACTGAATGACTATAGTGCATGCAGGATGACTTGGACCAAATTTCTAGATGGTGTGAGGGATATCAATTTCTGCTAAATGAAGAAAAGAAGGGGGGGGGGGGGGAAGTAAGGTGATGGAGATTAGAAGGAGAAACGATCCCAATTGTGTTTGAATACAGCATTAGTAGTGTGCTGCTTGACAGTCACATCAATTAAATATGTAGGTGTATAGCTGCACTGCGATATGAAAGGAAACTATCCTATAAGGACAGTTGTGGGGAAGTTGAATAGTTAACTATAGTCAACTTTGGTTTATTGGAAAATTTTTAGAAAGTTGTGATTAGTCTGTAAAGGAGACCACATATAAAACGCTTGTACCATCCTATCTTGAGTATTGCTCAAGTGATTGGTATCCCCATCAAATTGGTTTAAAGGAGGACATAGAGGTAGTTTAGAGATGGACGGCGAGGTTTGTAACTGGTAGGTTCGATCAATGCCTGAGTGTTACGGAAATGTTTGGGATGTCAAATGGGATTCTTTAGACGAAGGCGACGTACTTCTTGTGAGAGAATGTTGTAGGATTTAGAGGGCCGGAATGTGAGGTGGACTGCCGAAAAATTCTAATGCCGCGAACCTACATTTCGCATAAAGACCACAAAGATACAATGAGTGACATTAGGGCTCATACGCATGCATACAAGCATTTGTTTTTCCCTTGTTGTATATGGAAATGGAACAGGAAGGCAAATAACTAGTACTGGTATCGAGTACCCTCTGCCATGCACCTTTGATTGGATTGCGGAATATGTATGTAGATTTTCCTTTTGAGCTTAGCCTAAGAAGTGTGGTACTATGAACAAATTTGCTAGTTTCCATATTGAACATTTTCTAGCCTTGAAACCTGCATTGTGTGTGTGTGTGTGTGTGTGTGTGTGTGTGTGTGTGTGTTTTGTAAAGTAATCAATTTGATTTTAGCAGTATTTCTGGCATGTTTAAGTGTGTATTAGTTGGTGTTGTAATGCAGTATCTTATTTCAGTTGAAGTTGTTCTTTAGATAATTCACGAAATATTTGTATTTTGCATGTTAAAGTAGCTACCCTGTTAGTGAAACAGTTATGTTTGAGCGTGTCTTACACCATCCATTGATGGGGTGATGATAATCTGCTGTCTCTTCCTCTATTACCATTTAATTCCTGGCCTCCCCTTCTGATTTGAAAACTCCTCAACCTATACATTTCATGCAATCATTGTTTCTTTTTGTGTGAAATTTTTCCTCTTGCAGAAAAAGTAGGTGGAGTATCCATATAATTTTGTGATGTGTTTTTGGGGGGTGTTAATTTAAGACCTATTTCAAATTCCTATCCAATATGTTAAGAACAGTGTAGTTGACGTTACTTACGTTAACATTAAATTAGCCAACTTATTTACTTCAGGCCCAGAGGAGCATGGAGACATTGACAACCTTTGCCAGAATGCAATTAGAAGCTCTATCACAGTTCAGACATGCTTTCAGCGCTCCCATTCAGAAAATTCATGACTTATCTGAACAAATGCAGACTAATCATAGGAGGAGACAAGAAGCTAATGAGAAGTATAATGAGGTAATGTCAAATTTAAATTACATGTGTTTAGATTTAGCCACAGCTGTAAATAAACTGCTAGTATTGGATCAGAATGATACTTGCTTAGTTATGTTAAACTTTATGAAATTGGAATGTGTATAACAAGTGGAGAACTAAATATTATGACTAAATAATTCAAGGTTTGAATCAAAATACAGGAGATAAAATTCAAAACAATATTCTTAACTAATTTTTTATCAGCCTCGGAGCCATAGTTTCATTTTGCATTACTAGATAAATTCTTTTTCATTTTATTATTATTATTATTTTTTTTTTTTATTTATTTATTTGATTCCAATCTAAAGGAAATTCACACATCATTGAAACATTGTTTGTGGTCTGGTATTGACATCTGACATGTTTCTTGTTGTAATGGAGCTGTGTTTTCATATAGTGGTCTTGTGCTTAAAAAGAAACTTGACAGTGGTTATTGTATCAGTAAATAAAGCTAGTTACCACTGCTTGTCACACTGGTAATAAAAATGTTTTCAATATCTATTGCACATGAAAGTAGCCCAATTATCGTAGCATGAACTCCGTAAAATTATACTAAATTCTAATGCACATAAATTTGCTAGTAGAAATAACAGTTAATATGGAATAGTTCTTCACTAGGACAATATAATTATCACCCTCTCGTGACGTATAGCTTTGCATAATAATATAATTTTCCTCAAACATCTCAGTTGGTTGCATAAAATACATCTAGGGGAAACTAGGCTTCCTTTGTGATAGTTTCATTTTATCATTGTAGTTCCAGTGCAGTTTTCTGACTAATTTGTGCACTTGGCTTCACAAATTCATAAAACATTTGGAAAGAATATCATGTAATTAAGAACAGCTACTATGTTAGGTATGACATAATTGTGCTGTGTATCTTGTACGCATTGGGAATTCGAATTAAATTTAGGTTTATGGGGCCATCTATCTACATGAAGGCATGTGTCCTTTACGAGCTTTGCTCTTACTGTAGCAAATATCCTTCTTTGTGCACTGTTACCTGGGAGCATTATATTTTGGCACTGACAGGTCAGGAAAGTCTTTTCAACACATGGCAGTGTGAGCCTATGTCCTGCTACAAAAACCTCTTGTATTTCTTAAATGGTAATAGTGAGTTTTTCCAGTAACTGGTTTTGATATACACAACTACTTTGGAAATAAGCAAAACACTGTTACCTCTATAGTTTAAACTGGACTACCAATTTTTAATATTAATTATAGAAGAGCCCAATAAACCTTCATAAATTAGACAATTTTACCATAGATGCCCACAAAAGAAAAATCATATACTTAGCTATTAAGAGTGATAAAAAGGAAGTAGATATTTTCATATCTATAACTCTGGTATTACCTTTATTGCTCGTTAAAATCCATCAGCCTTGAAGTGTTATCAATTTCTACACAACACACTAATGAGGTGCTGTGATAAAAATGCCACACGGAAGTGATGTTTTGTGGAAAGACATGCTAGTGACATTCATATCTAAATGGTTCATTTCCAGTTACATGCACGCACAGGGCAGCTGATATGTTGGATGATACCACTTGTGAAAATGAAGAATTGATAGAAAATGTGTTTTATCGGTGTTTTTTTTCCCTCCATTTACTTGCCTGCAATACTAACTTTGTGATCATTTTCCACTGTTGCCACAAAATTGGAAGGAAAACTTTTTTTTCTTTCTTAGTTTTGATGAGAGAGAAACAGATATATTGAGGAGTTAGGGGGGGGGGGGTTGTTGTTGTTGTTGGTGGTGGTGGTGTGGTGGTGGTGGAGGAGGAACACAGTAGGAACCAGGAAACAGACATACATGTACAATGAATGATGGGGAGTGGATGGGGTAACATACCCAACTAGATTCTGGTCATATCCAAAGTATACTAGAGACAATACAGAAACAAAACCTCTACTAAATTATAGTAATTGTGATGCATATAAAACAGTTACCAAACACAGCTATTGTAAAATCCTTCACCAAAGAAGCCAATATTACAGACTTAAAATTAAGGAGAGCTCCCAACATGAGAAACATAGAAGTAGGTATCCTTTGTTTAGTGAAGTAACTTAAATCACTTCATAAAAACAAGTCTTCCAGTCCAGGCTAGGTAATGATTAGGTTCATGTTACAGTATGTTGATTAGATAACTCCAGATAAGTCATATAACCGCTTACTCAACAAAGGATCTGTACCCAGAGATTGTAAAGTTGCAGAGATCACAACAATTTTAAAGAGGAGCAATGAGAATAACCCACTATATTAAAAGCCTATATCATTGACATTGATCTACAGCAGAGTTTTTGAACATATCCTGTGTTAAAATAATGCCTTTACCTGTGCGCAATATAGAAAAGATGGGAAATGTGCAGCGAGTGTAACAACTGGATTTGAACTGGTTAAATATTGTCTCCTGAAAAAGTAGAAATGTTACTTAACCATTTTTTTTCTACACTGGCTTCCTCTTGCACATTTTGCAGTACAAAATTTTCTCTTCGTTCTCTTTTTCAATTGCTGTAAACTAAGCAGTCCTTTGCTGATAATTTTTCCTTGCCTGGTATTGCAAAATGTATATTAGCAATTCAGTCTCCTCATTTTCAAATAATCTACATAAATGCTCTACAAATCACATTGAAGTGAATGTTTGAGGATTTGTCAAACCACTTATATGATATCTCTCTACCGTGCAATTCTCCAATAGCAGCAGGAAGAATGAACAGCTAAATCTTTCTTATTTTACTTCACGTGTGGCAAGGGCCTTATCGACCCTACACCTCCTCTACGAGCTTCTTCCACAACTTTCTGTTGAGTCCACTGTGTATCCAGTTGATTTTGCTGTTTATCCTAGCTGTGTCTTCTCGAATGTTATCTCGCCACCTGAAGCACAAACAATACCTTCACTACTCGATAGCAATGGTAATACTACAGACGACAGTACTGCTAAGGCAGAATTACTAAGCACAGCTTTCCGAAATTCGTTCACCAAAGACGACGAAGTGAACACTCCAGTATTCAATCCAAGAACAGATGCCAGCATGCGAAACTTAGAAGTAGATGTTCCTGGAGTAGTAAAACAACTTAACTCACTAAACAAAAATAAATCTTCCGGGCCAGATTGTATACCAACTAGATTCCTCTCAGAGTATGCTGATGCAATAGCTCCGAACTTAGCTATAATTTACAACTGATCACTCAGAGAAAGATCTGTACCCAAAGACTGGAAAGTTGCCCAAGTTACTCCAATATTCAAGAAAGGCAATAGGAGTGATCCCCAAAATTACAGGCCTATCTCATTGACGTCGATTTGCAGTAGGATTTTGGAACATATACTTTGTTCGAATATTATGAACTACCTCGAAGAGAACGACCTATTAACCAATAGTCAACACGGATTCAGAAAGTATCGCTCTTGCGAAACACAGCTTGCCCTTTACTCACATGAAGTGTTAAGTGCCATCGACAAGGGATCTCAAATCGATTTCATATTTCTGGATTTCCGGAAAGCTTTTGATACTGTACCCCACAAGCGGCTTCTAATGAAATTGCGTGCTTATGGAATATCTTCCCAATTGTGTGATTGGATTCACGATTTCCTATCAGAAAGGACACAGTTCGTTGTAATTGACGGTGAGTCATTGAGTAAAACAGAAGTGATATCTGGCGTTCCACAGGGAAGCGTTATAGGTCCCCTACTCTTCCTCGTGTTTATAAACGATCTAGGAGAAAATCTGAATAGCTCCCTTAGACTGTTCGCAGATGATGCTGTCGTTTATCGGTTAGTGAAGTCAACAGAGGATCAAAAGCAACTGCAAAGCGACTTAGACAAAATTTCTACTTGGTGCAAAAATTGGCAATTGATAGTAAATAAAGAAAACTGCGAAGTAATACACATGACCACTAAAAGAAATCCACTGAACTTCAATTACGCGATAAATCAGTCAAACATTAAGGTCGTAAGTTCTACCAAATACCTAGGAGTTACAATTACGAACAACTTTGACTGGAGAGAACACATAGAAAATATTGTGGGGAAGGCGAATCAAAGGTTACGTTTCATTGGCATGACGTTTCGAAGATGCACCAGCTCCACCAAAGAGACTGCCTACATCACACTTGTGCGTCCTCTCCTGGAGTACTGTTGCCCCTTGTGGTACCCTCACCAGGTGGGACTGACGGAAGATATTGAGAAGGTTCAGAGAAGGGCAGCTCATTTTGTTTTATCACGTTACGGGGGGGGGGGGGGGGGGGCAGAGTGTCATGGAAATGTTGCACGAATTGGGGTGGAAATCATTAAAAGAAAGACGTTATTCATTGCGGCGTGATCTGTTTGCGAAGTTTCAATAACCGACTTTTACTTATGAATGTGAAAATATTTTGCTAGCACCCACCTACTTAGGGAGACATGACCATCCCAATAAAATAAGAGAAATCAGATCGAAAACGGAATGATTTAGGTGTTCTTTCTTCCAGCGCGCTATTAGAGAATGGAACGGTAGAGAAAAGTTATGAAAGTGGTTAACGAACCCTCTGCCAGGCACTTAAATGTGATTTGCAGAGTATAGATGTAGATGTAGTAAGACAGTTCCAATTGTAAAGGTTCATTAATGTACCATATTCGAATAATGAATAATTTCTTTTATTTTCGACCTGGTTTTACATTACACTATGTTCTATAAAACTTTTCAAACTGGTCTCCCTGCGATATGTGAAGCCAAAATTTGGATGCCAATTTATTTGGACGATTTGCCTAAAATTTACAGGATGAATGTGATTTTTAAAATTAGTTTCACTATTACATTTCGGAGGATGCATAACGCTGTACAAGACCGCCAAATTTCCCGAGTTATAACAACTCAAATTTGGCAGAAATTCATGCTCCCTCTTTGCAAAGTAGGGCATGGATTCAAACCAGTGACAGTAATTGTTTCAACGAATGTTAACTTCACCCACCTCCATCGCGACAGTGCGAATGTGCATATGAATTTCCACCGAAATCTGTGATGGTGTCGAGCAGGGTGGATTAATTGACTTACCGGTACTACGACACTTGTGCTTTACAAAAAATTTTAAAAAACTGAAATTTTTATTATTAAAGTAAACAACGCGTGTTTCGGTTAGCCTTGGCAATTACAACAAATGTATTTTAAGGGTAAAAATACGCCAGATAACTTGCTATTTGTAATTACTCGAAGTCAAACTTCGCGTGTTCTAATAACTCCATGCTTTTGCCTAGTTTAATTGAGAGTACTTCATTCCTTGCCTGTTGTATGGTTTCAATTATCATTATGCAAAAAACGAGTCTACAATGTGTGTCAACACATTGATAGCCCAAATATCCATCCACTTCGTACCGATTCAGATTTGCTAACCACGACTCAAAACGCAAACAAAAGTTTTTACTTTTTATTTACTTTTTTGGCTCGTTAATTCTGGCGACTGCTGTATAATAATTTTCTGCCGATCGATTTGGTTAACTGAAAGGCGAATGAAACTGGCCGTTTACATACATTTTTGTCCTTACTCGGGTTAGCCAGCTCGAGTTAACTTGGGTTAGGCGAAATTTCAACTCGGTTTGGCGTGGAACCCGAGTACGCCCATCTCTATTATGAACTATTTTGTCTTTTATTTGGTTTTTAGTGTGAATGCTTACTTTGACCTTGTGTGGTTTAAACAGCTTAGCCAGTTTGTATGAGATGTTGCCAATTAATGGCATACAGATAAATTGGTTTCTTCTGCTTCTGATGATTCGTTTGTTGTTGCTGTTTGATCGGCTTTCATTTTACCATCCAATTTATCTACAATGGTTGGGTCAAAAGCATTGTTCAATGCTATGGTTTTTAGAATATTTATTTCTTTAGTTTTAGCAATGGTATCGGGTTGAATTTTATGTATTCGGTTAAGTGCTGATTTGAAGAAGGCTAGTTTATGCTGATTTGGGTGGCATGATGTGTTATTTATTATGACATGTGATGTGTTATGTAAAGGTCAAGAATGTCGATCCCAGATTGTGTTTCATGCTCCACTGTAAATTGTATTTTGGGATGAACTTTGTTCAGTTTTTCAGCTAACTCTTCAATATCATTGGTTGTTCCATTATATAGCAACAAAGTGTCATCAACATACCTTTTATAATAAATGCTTTTATTTTTTTCAATGGGGTTTGCTTTAAAGAATTTGTTTTCAAAATCATTAATGTAGATATCAGCAAGAAGACACACAATTCTAATTGAGCAGACAGAATTAGCAAACACCTCATTCTTCCAGTATTTTGAAGACTCTTTAAAATTGAAGAATTAGACAATCATTCACAAATACCCCCTCCCCTTTTACTTACACACACACACACACACACACACACACACACACACACACACACAAATCTCCTTGCACTTACACCCTTTCTTTCGTCTTCTTCTACTTCATCCCACTCTACCCCACCCCTTTCAAAACCACCCACACTACCCCCTACCAAAGCCCAAAATTATTTCACCAATTCAAGTGTTTTATATGCCACCTTAAACAACACATGTGACGTATGTAAACAGATGTTAAAGTAATCACAAAATCAATACTCCTAATATTAACGTAACTATCATTCTGAAATCATATTGTATACATACATTAACTTTGTAATACAACTTTTGATCTTATGTAAACTAAATTTGCATCATATTTATATCCTATAATAAGATAAGCTTGTGTCAGTCTTTGGTTTCACATAGTTCTTATCTTGTGGTATAAACATACTCTTTGGATTGTTTACAAGCTGAAAGTTGTGATAGTGGCTGTAAAGTCGTAATGTGTGTGAAGTGTTTGTTAATTTTACCTCTTAAAAGTCGTGGACGTTGCTGTGGTTTGTTGATGAAAAGGAAGTGTAGTGAAATCCTATCCATAAGCGGACCAAATATAGACAAATTAAATTTGAAGCGCATAACTGTAAGTAATGTCTTGAAGACAGACTTACATTGTAATTATTCAGTATAGCATGCCAAAATTAGTGTTTACTTTTGTTTTCTGCCCTGCCACAGATACAAATGTAATTTGCAATAAATGTATACCATCTGATGATGAGCTGCTAGGCAGCTTGATACCGGTAATGGTTTAAATAAATCTTCATTAAGAAGAAACAAAAGGCGACTGGTTGCAGTAATTTCTGAAACCTATTTCAAGAAACAGTCGCAGGTTCCAACACAATGGATAAAAGTTCAATTGCACAACTGTCATGATATTTCATAAGTATGCAATTTGGTTAAGATGCTTGTTAGGTACAGTGTCATACCTCCTGGAATTCTAGGAATGTGGAAATGTCGACGGCACTCATCACTTTCACAAGAACAATACTTGTTGAATCTCTGTTGAGATGGGGAACAAAGGTCATTATCTTTAGATAGTTTTCATAATATTTGAGGAAATTACAGGTTCCACAAACCTGCTGCAAACAGATGTCAATGAAATGGGCCTGTAATATTGCATATAACTCCTGTTGCCTTTCTTGAATACTCCAGTGACCTGTACAACTTTTCCGTCCTTGGGTTCAGATGTTCCGCTGAATGCGCCGTTGTATATGATAGCTAGCTACGGATCTATTGAATCAGCATACTCTGAAAGGAACCTCATTGATATACAATCTGGGCCGGGAGACTTGATTTTGATAAGTGATTTAAGTTGCTTCAGTACTCTAGGGAGATATGTATACATACCTTTCTCTGATAAAGAATGTGAGAAAAAGTTGCACACACACACAAAACTTGTGAACCCCATATACTAAGCTTCTTGGAATTATAGCATTTTCATTGGTTTCTTCTTTTGAAGCCTATAGTGTTTTCTAAAACCTCAGTTCCTTTTGGTAAATAAGCTCTTTGCTTATACTGTCAGCATAGAAAATATTTTTATTTAATTAAAATTATAAAGGGAAACTTTCCCGGTGGGATAAACAAAAATAAAAATAGAAAACGATGACTTACCAAAAGGACCGGCTCGTCGATAGAAACAAATAAAATAAATAAAATCACACACAAACACACATACAAGCTTTCGCAGCCTAGCTGCTTCGTCAGGCAGAAGGGAAGGAGAGGGAAAAGGAAATGATGAGGGTTTCAAGGGAGTGGATAAGGAGTCATTCCAATCCCGGGACAGGAAAGAATTACCTTGGGGGGAAAAAAAGAGGGTAAACAAAAACACACACACACCCACACATTTACACAGACGCAAGTACACTTAGGCAGACACACTGTAGAACTGTAGAAAGCAAAGAAGTTAGAAGTTAGACAGAGATGCCACTTGAGGCAGAGGCTCTGTCCAGAGAACCAAGGCAAAGATGTTAAGATGGTGGGTGGGAATTCAAATTTAGCGGAGGTTGAGACCAGGTGGGTAACGGGAAGAGAGAATATGCTGAAGGGCTAGTTCCCATCTCCGGAGTTCTGAAGGATTGGTGTCGGTGGGAAGTATCCAGATAACCCGGACGGTGTAACACTGTGCCAAGATGTGCTGGCCGTGCACCAAGGCGTGTTTAGTCACAGGGTGATCCTCATTACCAACAAACACTGTCTGCCTGTGACCATTCATGCGAATGGACAGTTTGTTGCTGGTCATTCCCACATAGAACGCTTCACAGTGCAGGCATGTCAGTTGGTAAATCACGTGGGTGCTGTCACAAGTGGCTCTGCCCTTGATTGTGTACACCCTCCGGGTTACGGGACTGGAGTAAGTGGTGGTGGAAGGGTGCATAGGGCAGGTTTTACAACGGGAGCGGTTACAAGGGTAGGAGCCAGAAGGTAGGGAAGGTGGTTTGGGGATTTCATAGGGATGGACTAGGAGGTTACGGAGGTTAGGTGGGCGGCGGAAGGACACTCTCGGAGGAGTGGGGAGGATGTCGTGAAGGATGGATCTCATTTCGGGGCAGGATTTTAGGAAGTTGTATCCTTGCTGGAGAGCCACATTCAGAGTCCATTCCAGTCCCGAAAAGTATCCGGTGACAAGAGGGGCACTTCTGGGGTTCCGTTGAAGGACCGGCTCGTCGATAGAAACAAATAAAATAAATAAAATCACACACAAACACACATACAAGCTTTCGCAGCCTAGCTGCTTCGTCAGGCAGAAGGGAAGGAGAGGGAAAAGGAAATGATGAGGGTTTCAAGGGAGTGGATAAGGAGTCATTCCAATCCCGGGACAGGAAAGACTTACCTTGGGGGGAAAAAAAGAGGGTAAACAAAAACACACACACACCCACACATTTACACAGACGCAAGTACACTTAGGCAGACACACTGTAGAACTGTAGAAAGCAAAGAAGTTAGAAGTTAGACAGAGATGCCACTTGAGGCAGAGTTGAGGTTGGAGAGGAAATTCTGGAGTTCTTCTTCACTGTGAGTCCAGATCATGAAGATGTCGTCAATGAATCTATACCAAACTTTGGGTTGACAGGCTTGGGTGTCCAGGAAGGCTTCCTCTAAGCGTCCCATAAATCAAACGTTCCCTTCCCTACAGCTTAGGTCTTCGTGGCAAACGAGTCTGCTCCAGTCCTGAATCCCTGAACCAATACACCAATAACCTGATAACAGCCTTCACATCCCGCAGCTATCCTCCTGATCTGGTACAGAAGCAAATTGCCAGAGCCACTTCCTCATCCCCCCAAATTCAGAACCTTCAACGGAACCCCAGAAGTGCCCCTCTTGTCACCGGATACTTTTCGGGACTGGAATGGACTCTGAATGTGGCTCTCCAGCAAGGATACAACTTCCTAAAATCCTGCCCCGAAATGAGATCCATCCTTCACGACATCCTCCCCACTCCTCCGAGAGTGTCCTTCCGCCGCCCACCTAACCTCCGTAACCTCCTAGTCCATCCCTATGAAATCCCCAAACCACCTTCCCTACCTTCTGGCTCCTACCCTTGTAACCGCCCCCGTTGTAAAACCTGCCCTATGCACCCTTCCACCACCACTTACTCCAGTCCCGTAACCCGGAGGGTGTACACAATCAAGGGCAGAGCCACTTGTGACAGCACCCACGTGATTTACCAACTGACATGCCTGCACTGTGAAGCGTTCTATGTGGGAATGACCAGCAACAAACTGTCCATTCGCATGAATGGTCACAGGCAGACAGTGTTTGTTGGTAATGAGGATCACCCTGTGACTAAACACGCCTTGGTGCACGGCCAGCACATCTTGGCACAGTGTTACACCGTCCGGGTTATCTGGATACTTCCCACCGACACCAATCCTTCAGAACTCCGGAGATGGGAACTAGCCCTTCAGCATATTCTCTCTTCCCGTTACCCACCTGGTCTCAACCTCCGCTAAATTTGAATTCCCACCCACCATCTTAACATCTTTGCCTTGGTTCTCTGGACAGAGCCTCTGCCTCAAGTGGCATCTCTGTCTAACTTCTAACTTCTTTGCTTTCTACAGTTCTACAGTGTGTCTGCCTAAGTGTACTTGCGTCTGTGTAAATGTGTGGGTGTGTGTGTGTTTTTGTTTACCCTCTTTTTTTCCCCCCAAGGTAAGTCTTTCCTGTCCCGGGATTGGAATGACTCCTTATCCACTCCCTTGAAACCCTCATCATTTCCTTTTCCCTCTCCTTCCCTTCTGCCTGACGAAGCAGCTAGGCTGCGAAAGCTTGTATGTGTGTTTGTGTGTGATTTTATTTATTTTATTTGTTTCTATCGATGAGCCGGTCCTTTTTATTTAATTATTTATTTATGGGGCGAAGGGGGGGGGGGAATACTTCATTCTAGCCATTCTGCATGAAATAGTTAACTAATTCTCTTTAAAATTAAAATCCGTGTTTAATATTACCACCAAGAAAAACCTGTTCTCAAAATGAAACGTGTCTATGATTGGCATGTTGAGTGTTTCATAAGTGGAATCAGTTTTGTATCTTTTCTTTAGCATATACAAGGTTTTAGCATTTAAAATTACACTGATGGAATTATCAGTGAAAAAAGTTGTAAATGCGCTAATGTTTAGGACTTGGACATCATTATATTCTGGAGAATAGTTTTCATTTACCATGGTTCAGCTTGTGTCTGGTTGCTTAGAACACAGGGTCTGCCTTGACCCTGGTAACTTGCTACATGCATGATGTCATCAACTTGTATATGGTGCAAATTGAGTCTTGTAATATAGCCATCTATATTGCATTCACCTGGTTACATAGTAACTCTAGTTTTTGGCATTGGGTCACAGCACTGCACCCACCGTTTAAAAATATTCCTCACATCATCAGTAAGTCTGGTGACTGTCGGATCATGGCAAAATGCTGACATCCAGTGATACCAGAAAGGTATGTGTTTCATACACTGTCTAACTTGAAGAATGGCCTGTGTGGTGGCTTTCAGAAAGAGTATGGCTACAGGTCGTTGAATGTCATTCACGTTGGTCAAAAGAAAATGTGGCCAGTATTTTCAGACAAAGAGCATCCGCTTTCATCTGAATACACTATATAGTTCTGCTCCTGTCCCAAGTAATTTCGTCCCCTTTAAAATGTAAATATTCTTAAGATAATTGTTTTTCCTGACCAATTCCACATCCACAAGAGCAATTACATTAACACACGTGATCTCTTTTTGTAAGTATATATTGCGCATTCTGTTCTTACATGTTCTACATCCAAGAGGATTTCCTCAATTCGGATCAACTGGAACGAAAAGTACATCTAACCTGAATCTAATCTAATTGTTGTTTACTATGTTTCTGGAAATTACTCAAAGGTTGGCAGAAAAGTTGAAGGTGCATAACCCAAACCATAATGAATGGGGATGTAGTGTCACTCGTGATACTATACAGTGTGTTACACTTTTTCACCATTCTGATAGAGCCGAGGAGGATGCTGAACAGTGGTGCAATGGCCTTTGAACGACTTGTTATTATCAGGGCAGTGGTCTGGCGAGTGCGACCTGACCCATCTTGTCATGTTCTTGACCTTCTGTGAACCATTCTGCTTACACCCACAGCTTTGTCCCACACAAGCAGCAATTTCCTTGATGGATCAATTGCATTCTCCTATACCAGTAATGCACCCCCTTGCAAACTCACTGATGTGATGGTGCAGTTTGTGCAATCTTCTGGGATGTGGCGTGCACCTCTGATCACGTCTCACTTTTGTTTTACATTGGCATGAAGAGCCCCAGGTACGTTTTACCAGTAGATGGTTTTATGTCATGTAATGAATATTGAGCTTGAACCATGGGTCAAATTGGTTCAGATGCTAATCATTTCAACAGAACTTACTAATATAGGTGTCATATGAACTTCATATCTCAGTGTTACTTAGTTTCTAAACATATGTTTTTAAAGTTCAGATTTTGATTTAACACCTTTGAGGAATGCTGAGACCTTGCCATTATGATAAAACATGCAACATCTTTGCTGTACATTAGTATCAATCTCACTTTGTCCATCAGTAGGTTATATTCACTATAACATGTATCTCTGCACATTGGGAAAGTTGCTTTCCAGTAACTTTCATTACTAAATTCTCCTTTCTCCTCAATGTCTTGAAGCCACCTGCCAATATCATCTTCAGTTACATATTTTCCGCCAACTATAAGTGTGCTAGAAATGCACAAATGTATCATACTTTTGTTAAATCTGTGCCCAGTGCTGTCACAGGTCTAGTGAATTCTAACAATGGAACAGACTTAATGCTCAATACTGGAAACATATACAACACTTTAAGCTTTGGAGCTGCAGTAGAAAATAGTGATGTCACACGTAGTCATGACAGCGGAGCAGAAAGAGTTAGACAAACAAGGAACTTTCTTTTGCCCATGAAACTAAACCTATTTGTATCTCAATGAGCTGCCACATGATATTAAAAACATGTTAATTGCCTTGTCATACCAAAAAATGGCCATCAGAATGTTCCACAAACTTGTTACTTAATGAAATGGACTTGACCTATCTTTGAGGGATCTTCAAACCTCACAATGCCATTAGTTATCACTATGGATAATAACCTACCTCTATTTGTTATTGGCAACAAAGTGACGGAAAACATTGGTTATGAATGTCATATTATGCTGGGTAACAGCATTTTTTGTTGCAGCGAACATGGATGGTGTTCTTGGCTAGGCCATCGTTACTGAATTCGAAAATAAAATAATCCCCCCCCCCCCCCCCATCAGGCTCTGTTTTTATGTACAGTACCATGTACTAATAAAAAAAAAACCTTGAAAATGCTGTGTATTGGTTACTTTGGTATTGCTAAATTAATTTCCTTTTATTTATTTAGGGGACATAATAGTGCATAAACAAATGAAATATATACAAGGAATCCCATACATGATCCTGTCCTGATATTCACCACCAGGGTCTGATTGAAAAGTCTCTTGTGTTTGCTGTGTTACCTTCATTAGTGTAAGAAAACTGACCTTGTAAAATGTGTTCCTCTGTTGGTGAAGGTTGTTTAGTGTGATTTCAGAAGAAGAAAATGTCAAGTATTTGTATTGTTGTTAATTTTGTTGGGTACAAATGTGCATACAATGATAAAAAATGGGGCCCTCCACATATTCTCTTTGACATGTGGTACAATACTCACAGGGTCGTTGAGAGGATCACAACACAATGTCCTTTGGTTTCCTGATGATTTGAAAGGAACTAATAGATAACTCAAGAAACTGGTATTTTTGTGTGAGAAAAATAGCTGGATTCACATCTAAAGCTAGGAAAACTGTGCACATCCTAATTTATCGTCTGCCATAGACCCATGTAACAGAGAGGAGTTACAGTACCAGTCCCTCCTGGGAATGTGACTGTGAGTGAATATGAATATGTACAACTACACAGGGGACATGGAGGCCAAACAAACATTTAGGCCCCTGTGACTCGATTGGGCCATATTTTCGTTTGTTTTTTTGTTCGACAAAACAAAAATTTTGTCCCAGGCCTCCACATACTGGGACTCTGTAATTAGAGGCTGTTGAAATAAAAATGTGTGAGAACAATTTCAATTGTGGTAGCAGGTATAATCTTAACGGTGCGTGGAGATGAGTCCTCAATACAGAAATTCAGCAGAGACATCCACGATACTACGGGAGGGGTGGCACCACCAGCGCAGATGTAGACAGCGTTATGTAGTGGCCAACCACATCTTGGCACAGTGTTATACTGTCTGGGGTTATCTGGATACTTCCTACCAACACCAACCTTTCAGAACTCAGGAGATGGGAACTTGCCCTTAAGCATATTCTCTCTTCCCATTGCCCACCTGTTCTCAACCTCCACTAAATTCAAATTCTCACCCACCAATCATCATCATCTTCGCCTCAGATCTCTGGACAGAACCTCTGCCTCGAATGGCATCTCTGTCTAACTTCCTTGCATTTTACATGTGTCTGCCTTGGTGTGTTTGTTTATCTGTCCTTTTTTACCCCCCTAAAGTTAGTCCTTCCACTCCCGGGATTGAAATGACTCCTCATCCACTCCTTTAAAACCCGCATCCTTTCCTTTCTCCTGTTTCCTTCCTCTTTTCCTGATGAAGCAACTAATTGTTGTGAAAGCTTGAATTTTTGTGTTTTGTGTGTGTTTTTATTTGAGTGTGTCAGCAAGCCTGTGCTTTTGGTAAGTTAAACCATTCTATTTTTTATACATATTTTTCCTACCAAGAATGTTTTTCTCAGATACTTAAATGCGAGAAGGCCATGCTTCATATCTAAATCAGCATCATCTACATTAGCAATTTTGGGCTCAAATTAATGTTAGATATGGGTTTCTTTGATTACACCAAGGAGCTGATTTTGTTTATTTGTAGCTACCTGTGCACTTCCAAACCTTCGGGGTGGGGAGGGGGGGTTACTCCCACATGGAAGTGCATTTTGTAATTTGATTACTTTTGTTGCTTTATAGGTAAAACTGCAAAATATTCATATGTGATAAGCATTTTATTTGAAATATGTCACTGAAAAAAGTTCCAAAGGGCACCTGATATTAAGAATGGAAAAAGCTAAAAAACAGGAAAATTTCCTTGAAAACCTGGAAAAATCCTTGAATTTTAATTTATGACTCCGCTAGCCGCCTGGTAAATGAAATAAGATACAAATGTCTTACCGCCCGTGAAGCTGAGAATTTCCTTGTGTTTGTTGTGAATCAATTGATTAATAATACTAGAAGAAAATGTTCAATAGCAGTACAGTTGTTATAGAAGAGGCAGTCAGAAATGAAAGCGTGTTTGGGAAATTGTTATGAAAAATTGTGCATACGGAAGGAAACTGATACTTCAAGCAAGAAAGAAATAGGCAGTCATGTTCTGACAGTGTGGGAGTTGGTATTCCATTGTGACCGCTGCAATGCACCTTTGAAATTTGTACTGTCAGCCATTCATCACATTGATTACTTAGTTCAGGTTGTGGTTGCTTATTACAAAGCAATTGCTGATTGGTACAAGGAACTATAATTGAATACAAACAAAACAAACATTGGATGGAGAATATGCAGTGGTTGTGTACCCAATAAGCTAAAGGCCTTCACAGGCAGACATCCATGTGGAAGACCCCGATGCAAGACCTCACCAATCTAGTCACATCACAGGATTACTGTACATCATCAGAGGCTGGACCACCTTTGAAAACAGACCTGTGATTTGCAAATTCTGCTGCAATCATTGTGCAATCTTTTACGTGATTCGTATTGCAATCAACAAGTTGTCCATCAGGACCAAATTGTGGAGAAAAGAATTCACATCACCTCATTATGCAATAAAAGCTATTTTATTTTCTCATAAGGTTGAACTTCACTCACCCTTCTGTACACTCCAGCTAGTACGACAGAGAAGTTGTCTTACTCCTCAACAAAAAAAGTAATGCATGAAAAATCGAAATACGTCAATATTAATTATAAATCAATATTGCATCTCAGGAGTCCACACCTCTGCATATATCGTAGTATGACAAAAGGGGAAGTGATGAAAAATTAACAAATTTAAGATTTTTGTCATGTTCTTTGTTGTCTTTCCTAGCGTGTTCCATTATACCTTGCCTGGTAGCCCTCGACTCCTAACTTGCTGTCAAGGTGCTGTTGTGCCAAAGTGGCCTGAGGTGACAGTTGGGTGCACAAGTTGTCTGTGAGTGATATTGTGAAAGTATGTGTGTCTTTTCTGATGAAGGCTGTGCACCAAATTCTAAGTTGTGTGAATGTTATTGTCTATCTTATGTGCCTGTATGTGGCTCAGTAATTGACTTCATGGTGAGGTGCTACCTATTCTCATGTTAGTGACTAAACAAAACAAATATGTGTGTGTGTGTGTGTGTGTGTGTGTGTGTGTGTGTGTGTGTGCGTGCGTGCGTGCGTGCGTGCGTGCGCCAGAACGCACGCAAGTGGTTCAATAATTGAACTAGTTCAGAATGTTCCTCTGTCTTTAAGTTAATTGCCATTCCTGTACATTAAAGAAGTGTTCTTTATACTGCAGGAGCTGTTCTCTAGCATACGAAAATTGACTGAAGTTGTTCAAAATATTGAGAAAAGGCACCAAGAATTTCTTACAGAGGAAAAGGATCAGACAGATACAGTTGATGATTTGAAGTTAATCCAACAAAATGCAGAGAAAGCTAATGTTATAGTAGCTACTGCTGTGGAGGCAGAGCAGAGACGATGCCGTGATCTTCGTGCTAGCATAGAGATGCATGGTGAAGAAACTACAGAAATTGTCAAAGGATTTCTTGAAAGGGTCAGTATATACAATTTGTATATTTTTTATTGCCAGTGTTGTTAATGTATTAATTTTATTATTATTACTGTTGTTAAGTTTCCAGTGCAAGCACTGAACTTTGATTACAGTCCCATGTGGCAAAAATTAACAAGAAGCAGATATTGACCTTGCACATTTTTAATAGTATTACAGTAGAGTCGCAGAAACTCGCTACTCGGTAACCCGGCAGTCCGGATAACTTACCCACACTCTGGCACACCACCTGGAATTATTCTGTCCTCTCATAATACAGGATACAAGTGAAACTGTTGCATGTATAAGTTACAGGCTGTGCTATGTCTGGGCCTAGACATAATCTTTTCTTGTGCCACTTACACTCTGTTTAATAATTCATTGCGTTTTATTAATGCAGTATGTAGATGTGTTTTCATACTAAAAACAGCTGTGATCAAAACTACGAGAGTGTATTTTTTACAATGTCATTTAAAATCAGCTTATGCGTGATGGAGAAATAAGTAACTACTTAGTTACAGAAGACAACAGTGGCACTCGTGTCACTCGGACGAGCACACTCTGCCGCTCAGTCTGCGTACAGCTTTTGTCTCGTCTGAACCGCGTTTTGAGAGTCCATGTGAGTGTAAGTAACGAATATCATTTGTAAGATATTGTCTTAAATTTACTTCGCGTTGCTGTATGCCATCTTTTTTATTGTATTCTAAAATAACAATAGAAAGAATTTTATAACAAAACAATCTTACCTATTCTTTTTTCAACACCGTTCCCAATAACCTGGCATTATCAGAGGTTAAAGTCTAGTTTATGAGTCCCGGAATGGTGTTTGGCGTGTAGTTGTTGGCAACGGTGTGAAGGCAGCCAATCGGGAGTCACATTCATGCGGCCAATAGGATCGTTTGTTTCATGTCTATTGAATTTGGGCGTCAATTTTGAAATTGCTGAAAGCCCATCACGCAAGATTTCATTATGAATTTCAGTGATCTCGTTATTAAAGATTACAAGGTTTGTTAAATATCGATGTAGTTTTCGGTACTTTTCAATATTTTATGCTATTTTAAATGTTTGGAAACGGAAACTATTTTGTTAATACTTTCAGGAACAACTCATTCAGTGGACGTTCGATGTTGGATTGATCACCAAAGAAAGCAAGTGTAAAAAATGTTGTTCAGACATGAGCCTTGGGCGACGTTCTGCAAGCAAGTTCAAGAGATAAGTTCATGGCTAATAGAAAACAAGTTGATGTTAAATCACAGTAAAACTCAGTTTTACAATTTCTAACACATAATTTGACGAAATCTGACATTATGATTACACATAATGGGCATGTGATAAGTGAGACTGAACAGTTCAAATTTCTGGGTGTTCATATAGACAGTAAGCTGTCATGGAAAGCCATGTTCAGGATCTTGTTCCAAAACTAAATTCTGCTATATTTACCATTAGAACAATATCTGAGATAAGTGGTTTTTCAACACGAAAAGTAGTCTATTTCGCTTACTTTCACTCACTTATGACGTACGGCATTGTTTTTTGGGGGTAACTCGCCTGATGCAAAAAAGGATATTTCTGGCTCAAAAACGGGCGGTTCGAGCAATATCTGGTGTAAGTTCGCGAACGTCATGTCGACCCCTTTTCAGTAGTCTAGGAATTTTGACTCTGGCGTCACAATACGTTTTTTCTTTAATGTCGTTTGTTGTTAATAATATCAGCTTATTCCCACGAGTTAGTAGCTTTTCACTCGGTGAATACTAGACAGATGTCTAATCTACATTTGCACCACACCACCTTAACACTTGTGCAGAAAGGGGTGCAGTATTCTGCGGCATCCATTTTCAATAAGCTGCCACAAGACTTAAGAATCTTAGCACTAATCCACATGCTTTCAAATCTAAATTGAAGAGTTACCTCGTGGCTCACTCCTTTTATTCTGTTCGAGGAACTCCTAGAAAAGTTAAACAATTAAAGCTAATTCATTTTTTCTTTATTGATTCTTTTCACTTTGTCTTAAGATTGTCGTGTGCAAAGGACTACTTAAAATTTTTCTATTACCATTCTTGTGTAACAATGTATTGACTTGTTCCATGACCATGGAGTCCTTACTCCTGAAGTGGGTCCTATGGAACAGAAAAAAGAAATAAATAAATAAATAAAAGCATAGATAAAATAGTGGCGGTGTAAAGGAGAGTTACATGGGTCACCCCTATCTATAAGTAAGAGTGGTTGGTTTGCTGGTAACCATTTATCGATCGGACTAATTCTGAAATTGACATACTTGTGAGTGTCAAAAGCATCCAATAAATTTATAGTAAAAGAATTACATGTTGCAAAACAGACAGTGGTTGATTGGTGGAGTTTTTGTCTTGAAGTGTGCGAGATGGACTGTGTTAAACATGGAGGTCATCTTGGGGGTACAGGGAAGATGAGTTGAAGTTTGTCATTAGAAAAATACCATAGAAGGAAGGCAGTTGCTGGCCACTGGTTTTGGGGGGGGTGGGGGGGGGGTTGCACGGGATAGTAATAAATGTTTTTGAAGTAGTTCCTCGGAGAACTAAAACAGTGCTCTTAGCTGTGATAAAGAAGTACATTCCCCAGGAACTACTGTAATTTCAGACTGCTTCAGTTCATATGATTGCCTCAAAGACGAAGGTTTCGTTCATTGGTCAGTAAACCATTCTTAGAATTTTAAAGATCCTGACATTGGAGCACACACAAATAGTATAGAAGGTAGTTGGTTGGCAATAAAAAGAGATTTTAAGGGTCCGAACAAATGTATAAACTGTTACAATTCTTACTTGTTTGAGTACATGTGGAGAAAGAAATTGGCGGAAGAAGACAGTTTGTTTATAGCGTTTTTGGAGGCGGTGAAGAGGGTTTATAATCCTAACTAATTGTATTTATTTTTACAGATTTTTACACATATGTATACACAATGGTCAAGTAGTAATAAATGTCTTTCTTGCTGCAAATAGATCTGTTTTTGAATGTTATTGCTCATTCTCATTATAATATTTGGAATGTTATTCATCAAAAGGGTGAAATTTTACGATGCTTCTCGTTGGGCTCCAGTGATTATGTTGGCAACAGATGAACAATGAAGTGCAGAATTGCTTTAATGTTTTTCACGAGCTACAGAGTAAATGTTATTGCTGCTCATTTCACTCGCAGCAAAATTAATACTGTACCTGCTCAATGGTTGACAGGTTTTTGTATGGTATCCCTGTCCGTTCAGAAAACCTAAGCCTTTGCTTTCATTGTTATTTATTTCACAATATAAAACATTTTGTAACAGAGTGAAGAAAGTTTCTTATTATCTTTTAGACCAAAATATATATCGAAATGTTTCATTCAAATTTCTTTTAAGGGTAGGGGGTATTAAAAACTCCTTCAGTTTGAAAATAAAAATCTAAGTGAATGTTTAATTTCTTAAATTTTACTGTTACTATTGTCATTTGGGGTTCACCCCAGAAGGCTTTATCTTCATCACTGGCTGTGATTGAGTAGTAATTCTTTTTAAATTCATGTACTTGAGTTGACAGATTATTTGGGTTCGAGATTCTGAAGATTCGATTCGGGTTCGAAAAAATGGAGGGTAAACACAAACGCACACACACCCACACATTCACACAGACACAAGTACACTTCTGTACTTGTGTCTGTGTGAATGTGTGGGTGTGTGTGCGTTTGTTTACCCTCCACTTTTCCCCCAGGGTGGGTCTTTCCTGTCCCGGGATTGGAGTGGCTCCTTGCCCCCTTCCTTGGGACCCTCATCGTTTCCTTTTCCCTCTCCTCCCTTCTGCTTGGTGAGGCGGCTGGGCTGCGAGGGCTGGCATTTGTGTGTGTGTGTGTGTGTGTGTGTGTGTGTGTGTGTGTGTGTGTGTGTGTGTGTGTCTGTGTGTTTATTTGTTGCTATTACTGCCTGTGCCCCTTCGCCTGGTAAGTGTACTTCATCTATTTTTACGTGTATATATATATATATATATATAATAGAGGAAAAATTCCTAACAGGAAAAATATACGTAAAAAGTAGATGAAGTCCACTTACCAGGCAAAGGAGCATAGGCAGTGATAGCAACAAATAAATACACACACACACACACACACACACACACACACACGCACGCACGCACGCACGCACGCACGCAAGCTTTCGCAGCCTAGCTGCTTCGTCAGGCAGAAGGGAAGGAGAGGGAAAAGGAAATGATGAGGGTTTTAAGGGAGTGGGTAAGGAGTCATTCCAATCCCGGGACAGGAAAGACTTACCTTGGGGGGGGGGGGGGGGAGGAGGGTAAACAAATACACACACACACCCACACATTTACACAGACACAAGTACACTTAGGCAGACATAATGACAAGTAATTCCTAGCAGGAAAAATTATATATAAAAAATGACGAAGATTACTCACCAGGCGAAGGAGCTCAGGTGTGACAGCATCACAAATAAATAAATGCACACACACACACACACACACACACACACACACGCAAGCCTTCGCAACCCAGTTGCTTCTTCAGGCAGAAGGGAAGGAGAGGGAAAAGGAAATGATGAGGGTTTTAAGGGAGTGGGTAAGGAGCCATTCCAATCCCGGGAGAGGAAAGACTTACCTTGGGGGAAGAAAAGGAAGGTGAACAAATACACACACACACACACACACACACACACACACACACACACAGTCGCAAACACACCTAGGTGTGTTTGCATCTGTGTGAATGTATGGGAATGGAAGTGCAAAATGGCTAAGCAGGAATGGCTAGAAGGCATATGGCAAATGCAAGGATGTAGAAGAATGTATAAATAGGGGGAAAATAGATACAGCCTACAGGAAAATAAAAGAAACATTTGGAGATAAGAAAAACAGCTCTATGAATATCAAGGACACTGATGGAAAACCAGTTCTCAGCAAAGAAGGAAAAGCTACAAGGTGGAAAGAGTGTATAGAGAAGCTCTATGAAGGAAATGAACTTATCGGCAATATTGTAGAAAGAGAAGAAGTAGATGAGAGATGAATTTGACAGAGCACTGAAAGACCTAAGTCGAAACAAGGCCCCTGGAGTAGATGATATTCCCTCAAAGCTACTGAAGTCTCTGGGAGAACCAGCCATAACAGAAATGTTTCACCTGGTGTGTAAGATGTATGAGACAGGCAAAGTACCCTCAGACTTTAAGAAAAATGTTATAATCCCATTCCAAAGAAATCAGGTGCAGACAGGTGTGAAAACTACAGTACCATCAGTTTAATAACTCATGGTTGCAAAATATTAACACGAATTATTTACAGAAGGATGGAAAGCTCGTAGAAGCCAACATCGGGGAAGATCAGTTTGGGTTCAGGAGAAATGTAGGAACACGGGAGGCAATACTCACTTTACGGCTTATCCTAGAAAATAGATTAAGAAAAGGCAAACCTACATTTCTAGCTTTTGTTGATTTGGAGAAGGCTTTTGACAATGTTGATTGGAATAAACTCTTTCAAGCTCTGAAGCAAGTAGGAGTAGGGAGCGTAAGGTTATTTACAACTTGTGCAAAAACCAGACAGTGGTTGTCAGAGTTGAAGGGCATGAAAGGAATGCCGTAGTTGGAAAGGGAGTAATACAGAGTTGTAGCCTTTCTCCAATGTTGTTCAATTTGTACATTGAGCAAGCTATACAGGAAAGCAAGGGGAAATTTGGAGAAGGAATTGAAGTTCAGGGTTACGAATTAAAAACATTTCGTTTTGCTGACAGACATAGTAATTCTGTCAGATATAGCAAAGGACCTGGAAGAGCAATTGAACGGAATGGACAGTGTGCTGAAAGGTGCATATAAGATGAACATTAACAGAGCAAAACAAGGGTAATGGACTGCAGTCTAAGAAAGTCAGGTGATGCTGAAGGAATTAGATTAGGTAACGAAGCAATAAAGAAATTTCTGGCATACCTTGACTAAAAGAAGGGATAGATTGGTAGGACACATTCTTAGACATGAAGGACCTGTGAATTTAGCATTGGAGGGAAGTGTGTGGGGTAAAAACCGCAGAGGAAAACCAAGAGATGGATACAGTAAGCAGGTTCAGACAGATGTAGGTTGCCGTTCTTATGTGAAGATGAAGAGGCTTGCTCAGGATAGGGTATTGTGGAGAGCTGCATCAAACCAGTCTCCAGTCTGAAGACAACAACAACAACAACAACAACAACAACAACAACAACAACAATCCATAAACTTAGTCATGGAGAGTTTTGTTAGTGATACCGTCTGTGATGTTACAAACACACTATTTGCAGTAATTGGAGTTGTTATCTCATAGTTACTTAATTATGATTGAAATCACCTATGGGATAGCTAATGAAATTACCTGGTATTTTGTAATTTAGCATGGCAGTAACTATAGTGTTCCAGAATCTGAGCATTAGTCTTACAGATGATAACAAGCAGTTGTTTCAAAATGCTGGTCTCACCCTTAATATAACCTCTTGTGGTAGCTAGAACAAATTTTTCTGTAATAGGTTTCTCTTACCTGTAGGTTTGCTCACAAGTGTTTTAATTCAATTTGTCAGTTACAGTTGTTCTGATGCACTTTCTAAAGAAACAAAGTTGCGCAATACCTGGTTGCTAAATCACAAAAATTGTCTTGGGGCATACTAAGGAGACATTAGCATAACAATAATAAAATGAATGTATTCTCTTCTTGTTTGTGTTTCACTTAATTGATCAATCTGTTACTTGTGATGTTAGAGATTAAAAGCACATTCAAGAATGTAGTAGCGTACTTACAGATCCATAGTAACTGTTTAAACTACAAAAATTTTGTGACAATTTAAAATGAGTTGGACTTATTATCTTATTTGAAAATATCCTATTTATTACTTAAAATTGTAGACACAGTAACAAAATGCCTAGTATATTTAAAGGACTGAATTGGTTGTAAAAATAAAATGTGCTTAATATTTATAGGCTTCCACTGTTAAGAATGGTATTGAAGAATGTAATGGTGAAGTGGAAAGTGTTGTAAGGAGAGCTGTTTCAGACACTGAAACAGCATGGTCAAAACAATACAGTTTCTTGGAGCAACAACTGCGCCTCATATCAGAAAATATTAGAGAAACTGAGAAACTTCATCAAGAACATACTCAGGTAAGTCAGTAATTGTTTTTGTTTTTGTACTATATGTTTAGCCTCAAGCTAATTATTTGACAGTTATCTCCTTCAAGAACAATTATTGCTACCTATTTTTTGTCATTTTGATTGATAGTGGAGCAACAAAGTTTAATTTGAAATGAGACTTGGGATAAGTAGAAAATCTTACCTATCAACTACACGAATCATTAGGTATGTTTGCAGTTGTGTGTTTAGTCTGTTAGCTAAGATAATTATTGTCTGCAAGTTGATCAAGGTTTTCAATTTTGTTTTTGTATCGTTTGACCACTTAATCACAAAGTGAGTGGGTACTTTGCAGCTCCTTCTTGTATTCAGAGAGTTGTAATTTGGTTTATTTGATAATTCAGCTTAACAAGAACTAGACTAAGCGTACAATTGGGGAAACTCTAGTAATTCAAATCACACATTTTTTTTTCTAGATAACTGATTTTCATATATGAAAGGACACTGCATTACTGATTTGTAAGTCACCAGAAAATGACTCCCTATTTTCTTCAATCAGTTTTGTTGATGACTGTTCTCTTTTCCTGAATTTTGTTCTACATACTACATCAACAGATGAATTCATTTCAATGCTTTGTGATGTGGATAGTAAGTTTTCAAGAGTGGTTTGTCTCTGCTTGTTGCTCACTCTTACAGTTGTATTAAAATTGTGTAGATTTGACAGGTTACAAACAAACATGCCAGGTCACTTATCAAATGTTGTTAATGTTTCATGGAGAAAATTCAAAGTGACATCTGCAAGTTATATTGACAATGCAGCAGCTGATTTTGAATGACCAAAGTTCATTGTAGTAGAGGACGTAATTTATAGCCCAGAAATTAAACTCTTCTCCTTCCACAACCTCTCTGTGTGCAATGTACCAAAAAAAGCAGAGGTCCACAATCTGGGAAGCTGTTATTTTCTTGCATTTGTTACCTGAAAAGACATTCCCTAAGGCCATGTCCTACATGAGCGACAGCGCGTGACAGCTTCAAGTGACAATCATTACTGGTCTGTCCTATTTAAGCCACACCTGCAGTGCTGCGTGTCAGACGCAACAACGAATGACATTTGAAACTCAAACTTGTTTTAATCTTGTCGCTGTTGTTTGTGGGACAAAGTGCCAGGTTCGTTGAGAATCATCTGCTTATCGAGGTTATAAAGGGTGACACAAGAATTCTGTGCGCTAATAATCCCTGAAGTTTCTGAAACTGCAACTGTTTCTGAAATAATAGAATATAAAATTGGAGTTATATTTAAGAATATCGATTGGGATAAGAAGTAGCGAAGAATAACTATCTCGTAAATTTTTCTTTTGGACTTTAAAGACAACCTAAGTTAAATTTTTAAATTGTTTCTAATATGACAGTCTTTTGTTTTTATTCTGAGTGGTGTTTTGATTTACACAATGATGAACGTGTTTTGACTAATTACATTGTTATTGCAAATTAAGCATATGCAATAACAACAAACTTACTCCAGAGAGAGAGAGAGGAACACTACAATGTCACAAGAGATGTATGTAAAATTACGTTACTAAATAAAATATCTTGATATAATGTTTCAGTAGGAATTTAATGTGTTTGATAGGACTTCAGTGGGATACGGGTGTTTGCAATAAAGATGAATTTATTGGTATTAACTTGCTAAAAGAATTACAACTTAGTAACCCACATCTCTACCCCTATGTAATGCCCACTGCTAACAATTCTGTCCAGAATTAAGTGATTTACTGTCAGCCTAATAGCTACACAAAGCTGCTCCATCACAAATTAATAAGCACTGTTGCTGTGCATTGGGTTGCAGACAAGACAGGCTGATCACAATCGGTAACAGAAAGAGAGGATGAAAAATAAGAGCAAATGAAAAATTTGCTAACTTCATATTATGAAAGTGACATGGCAAAGTACTAGAAATAAAATTGTTTAATTAATTCAATTAATTGTGTAAAAATAACAGTTGATCATTTTGATTAGATTTAGGGCTGGTTCGTACCTCTCTCGTTAATCTTCTCGTTAGTGAACAAGAAGATGCCTTTAACATACAGTTAAATGTGTTCATTAAGTGCAATGTGCTTGTCATTGCAAGATATACCTCTTGTATGCTAACATGGAGAACATGAGAAGGTACGATATATTTCGCAATAGAAGCAGTCTGGGGGGTGGGAAACAGCTGTTCATCGTATTTGACTAGCACAGAAGTTGGGAGACAGCTGTTATTCGGCGCTATGGAAGACAAAATGTGAAAGCAGCTCGAATTTTAAAGGAGGGAGTGAGAGTCTTGAGTCCTTAATAGAGAAATATGACCCATTGGGCTGAGAGAGGCCAGTGTCGTCGTCACCTCCCAAACCGCTTTCCAAGCAGACGGTTTGCAGACACCAGCGAGGTCCCCTACAGCAATGAACATAATGCCAAGTGTATAGTACCTTAGTGCAAACAATAACTTGCACATAGGACAAAGTGCATGGTTCCTGTAGATCGGAGGAAGAAACCACATTTTAAATAACAAGTTTGCAGTCATGAGTGATTGTATTTTGTTTTCTATTAAGACAGAACTCTTACAAAATACATATCTATCTGTGGGTTTCTACAGATGGTCATGGAGTTTTGCATGCAGCGTTTCCACGTTGCCAAACAAAATCGGGTAACAAATTCTGCATCGTCCCAACATTAAAAATATGAACAAACCTAAATATGTCTAAAACACCTTATTGGTGCAATTATCTCTAGATCGTGCAAAATATTGACATTCCCTTCATTGTCAACCAAATCTTTTATTCCACTATTTTCATCACACCGATTCTCACATAACTAGTCGTTACCCATAAGTTTGTATTTTACTATCGCAACAATAATCTTAAGGTTAAGTTATGTATCTAGAATACATTAAACACATCTAATTGCTAATGTCAAGGCCAGGGAAGGAAATTTGATGATAAAATTTTCCAATAAAGCTACTTTCCACACTAGTTATTCATACATGTAGTGCTTCAGTTATTTTCTCCACTAAATCGGTCTTCATCACGTGAGTATATTGTGGTATTTTAGCGCATTGAAATCTTGCCATTTTCATCCAGATTCTGAATTAACTGGTCGTTAGCTGTGTAACTAGCAGAATTCTACTCGTTAACTTAAGGGCCAGTGAGAGGTCTTTTAACATCAGGTTATCTCATAACAAAACATTGACAAGGTCAATTCTCCACCAACAACAAAATGCCATTGACGAGATTGAAATCCACAGTGTTTCGTACGACAAGTGAGAACCATAGTCGTTGCACTACGCCGCAAGACTTCCACAAAGCATTTATGGCCGGCCGCGGGGACTGAGGCGCTTCAGTCACGGTCTGCACGGCCACTATGGTCGGGGGTTCCAATCTCCCCTTGGGCATGGATACTTGTGCCGTCCTAGTTCGTAAGTAGTTCATAAGTAGTTTGTAAGTTTAGGGACTGATGACCCAGTAGTCGAGTCCCATAAGCTTAACAAACATTTGAACGTTTATTATTGATGCTTATTTTAGTAATTACAATAGTTGTTGTGGTCTTCAGTCGGGAGACTGGTTTGATGCAGCTCTCCACGATACCCTATCCTGAGCAAGCCTCTTAAACTCCACATAAGAACGGCAACCTACATCTGTCTGAATCTGCTTACTGTATCCATCTCTTGGTCTACCTCTGTGGTTTTTACTCCACACACACTTCCCTCCAACGCTAAATTCACAATTCCTCGATGTCTAAGAATGTTTACTACCAAGCGATCCCTTCTTTTAGTCAGGGTATGCCAAAAATTCCTTTTCTCACCAATTCTGTTCCGTACCACCTCATTAGTTACGCCATCCACCCACCTAATATTCAGCATTCTTCTGTAGCACCACATTTCAAAAGCCTCTATCCTCTTCCTGTCCGCACTGCTTATCGTCCATGTTTCACTCCCATACAAGGCAACACTCCACACAAAAGCCTTCAGAAAAGACTTCCTTACACTTAAATTAATATTCAATGTTAGCAAATTCCTCTTTTTCATGAATGCTGTTCTTACCATTGCCATTCTGCATTTTATATCCTCTGTATTGCGACCATCATTTGTTATTTTACTGCCCAAGTAACAAAACTCGTCTACCTCCTTTATTGCTTCGTTATCTAATCTAATTCTTTCAGCATCACCTGATTTTCTTAGACTGCACTCCATTACCCTAGTTTTCCTCTTGTAAATGTTCATCTTATATGCACCTTTCAGCACACTGTCCATTCTGTTAAATTGCTCCTCCAGGTCCTTTGCTGTATCTGACAGAATTACTATGTTGTTGGCAAAACACAATGTTTTCAATTCTTCACCCTGAACTTTAATTCCTTCTCCAAATTTCTCCTTGCTTTCCTTTATAGCTTGCTCAATGTACAAATTGAATAACATTGGAGAAAGGGTACAACCCTGTCTTACTCCCTTCCCAACCACTGCATCCCTTTCATGCCCTTCCAGTCCAATAACTGCAGTCTGGCTTTTGTACAAGTTGTAAATAACTCTCCTTTCCCTGTATTTTACCACTGCTGACTTCAGAATTTGAAAGAGTGCATTCCAGTCAACATTGTCAAATGCCGTCTCCAAATCAACAAAAGCTAGAAATGTAGGTTTGCCTTTTCTTAATCTATCTTCTAGGATAAGCCGTAAAGTGAGTATTGCATCCCATGTTCCTACATTTCTCCTGAAGCCAAACTGATCTTCCCCGAGGTTGGCTTCTACCAGATTTTCCATCCTTCAGTAAATAATTTGTGTTACTATTTTGCATCCATGACTTGTTAAACTGATGGTTCTGTAGTTTTCACACCTGTCTGTGCCTGCTTTCTTTGGAATGGGGATTATAACATTTTTCTTAAAGTCTGGGGTACTTTGCATGTCTCATACATCTTACACACCAGGTGAAACATTTGTCATGGCTGGTTCTCCCAGAGACTTCAGTAGCTCTGAGGGAATGTCATCTACTCGAGGGGCCTTGTTTCTTCTTAGGTTTGTCAGTGCACTGTCAAATTCATCTCTCAGTATAGTATCTCCTAATTGCTGCGGTGGAGTAGCTGAGCGGTCTAAAGCGTCTCGCTGCGGAGCACGCGGTTGCTCACTGTGGAGGTTTGAGTCCACCCTGGGGTGTGTGTGTGTGTGTGTGTGTGTGTGTGTGTGTGTGTGTGTGTGTGTTGTCCTTAGGTTAGTTTACCTCAGTTTAAGTAGTTTGTAAGCTACAGACTGATGAGCACGCAGTTTGGTCCAATAAAATTACAAACATTTAAACATTTTTTAATCTCCTAATTCATCCCTATCTACCTCTTCTCCCCTTCCTACAATATTGTTTCTAAGTTCACTTATTTTGTAGAGCTTCTCTATTTGCTCTTTCCACCTTTGAGCTTTCCCTTCTTTGCTGATAACTGGTTTTCCATCTGAGTTCTTTATATTCATAGAGCTGTTTTTCTTATCTCCAAATATCTCTTTTATTCTCCTGTAGGCTGTATCTATTTTTTCCCCTATTTATACATTCTTCTACATCCGTGCATTTGTCTTCTAGCCACTCCTGCTTAGCCATTTTGTAGTTCCTGACAATCTCATTTCTTAGTTGTCTGTACTCCATTTTGCCTGTTTCATTTACCTCATTTTTATATTTTCTCCTTTCATCAATTTAAATTTTGTATTTCCTGTTATATCCAAGGATTTTTTGTAGGTCTTGCCTTTCTACCAATTATGTTCTGTGCTGCGTTCGCTATATCATTTTTCAATGCTAACCATTACTCTTCTACTGTTTTATTTCCTCTCATTCCTGTCAATTGTTGCTGAAAGCTCCCTCTCAAATTCTTAAGAACATCAGGTTCCCTCAATTTATCCAAGTCCCATCTCCTTATTGTTCTACCTTTCTGCAGTTTTTTTCAGTTTCAGCCTACAATTCATGTCCAATAAGTTATGGTCAGAGGTTATATCTGTCCCTGGGTATGTTTTATATTTTAAAACGTGGTTCTGAAATCTATGTCTTATCATTATAAAATCTATATGGTATCTCCCGGTGTCTCCTGGTCTCTTCCACATATACAACCTTCTTTTGTGATTCTTAAACTAGGTTTTTGTTATAACTAAATTGTGTTCCGTCCTGAAGTCTACCAGGTGGCTTCCTCTTTCATTCCTTTTGCCCAGATCATATTCACCCACTATCTTCCCTTCCCTTCCCTTCCTTTCCTTTCCTTGCAGGGGCGTATACTGGATTTGGGTCAAGGGCATGCTGCTTAGCGTTGGTAACTCACTGAGTTAAACATCAGTGAAGCTTAATTGCTATCTTGTTGTTGTTGTTGTTGTTGTTGTTGTTGTTGTTGTTATATTAGCTATTTTCAGTTATTCAAACACCCCCTAAGTAATAATTAAACTGCACTAGAGTAGATTGCACAGCCATCACCATGGAATATAGTCAGTGATGTATTCGGAGCTGACAATGGTGTGAGTAGCTGGTGCTTACTGGAGTAAGGAAATGCTGTTCAGAGAATTTCATTAAATTATCAACTGGGAAGGTTTGTTTGTAAGCAGCTTAGTCAGTTTTGTTTTAATATGATTCCCATCAAGTATATTCACTCGATCTGGCACTTGACAATGTGGCAGTTGTTGGCCGGAATTGAGTGGTAACTGTCACGCTACTCTTCTAAACGCCGAAAAAGAATGTTTCACTGTTGCAATTGAAACAGGTATTGACAATATTTAGGAGGCTAGTTTGCAGGTTTCGCCCATAATTTTGTGAATATTGTTGGTGTTCATATATGGTACCAGTTCATGCACAGGCTTGTTATCAAATTCTGTTGATAAATAGAATGCGATCAACTCATTTTTTAGCTTTACAAGATCAAACAGTTCAGAATACTAACTGTCATTCAGTTTATCTAGTAAACCGACTGGAAAACTTTGGCTGTGAGACGAATATTTCTCTTCGCTTAGAAGAGTCATGAACTGCAACTTGATAGGAGTCCCAAACCTGCCGGATGTTTAATTGGATATGTTGTCTATGATCTTAAATTACAATTGTCTTACTTCATTTTTGTCAATACAATTTCTCTTGGTGGACAAATTATTTCTCTGTTGTATGTCATTTTTTCCCCATAGTGCATCAAAATCATTTCTCTGCGAAACAAGCAAAAGCTGAAACTTTTCGATCTCCTTATTAGAACATGCTATATCTAATGCTTTTTTTTTTTTAATGGTGTATCAAAAAGTGTATCTGTGTGACAAAATATCCTTGAGAAAACCTCAAGAAGAAAGCAGTTCTTGTACTCAGACAGAAATGAAATGGATCCATAAGCCTGTGCTACTCACACAGCATCCCGAACATCACATTTCTCCGTTATGTCTTCGAAAAACATAATTAACTCATTTCTCATTTCTTGAACTGCGTTAAAAAGTCTTGAACAAAAGTGCCACCGTGTAGGTGCGACTTTAGGAATCTTCTTTTCCACGAATTGTTTCAATGCATGCGTTCTTTTTGGAGAAGTGGAAAAAAGGCAGACAATCCAGACATTAGCACTACCAGACTGCTGTAAAACTAAATTTAAGACGTGGCAATGAGTGAATATAGCCCGTGGATACTTTTCCTGTACGCATTACTGCAGCCCAGTCATTTGGCCTGCCATAACTGCCGCTCCGTCGTAAGTCTGACCAACTAATTTTGATTCCAAATTAAATTCTTCTCCAGTTTTGACAACATGTCTGAACAAGGCTTCAGCAGAGCGATCTGCACTTACATCAGAAGAACCTGTGAACACTTCCTGGGCCCCTCCTCTATCATTTACATATGTCAGGCATGTAGATAACTGAGACGTATTGATGGAATCTGTCGTTTCATCTAGTAGAATGAAAACAAATTGAGTATTGGCTATTTCTTCTTTCAGTGCATTAAGAAGAAATTTTTTAATACATATAAGTTCATTTTGAATAGTAGGGGACGTTCCACGGGAAACTTTACTTTCTTTCATGTGGTTAGGAAGTCTGGCAATGCCGCGAGACACCACTTAAACCAACTGCCGGCGTGGCGCAGGGGATAGCTTCCATTTAAACGCATCAATACCATGTTTGCTTATAATATTTACCAGTTCAACGTAATTCTCTCTGTTTAGAGAATCAGCAGATTCATTTTGACCTCTGAATGGCAGCTCTTGATTGGTTAAGAAACTTACACAGTCTATAAAGCCACTTTAAAATTCCTCTGTTGTTTGTTACAACCTCATTGTGAAGTAGCACAGAAGTTCTCAATTGTTGACTCAACTGATGATCTATTCTTGTTCTAGCAAATGTTAAAAGCTCTAGACTTGGTCTAATGTGTACAAGGGATTTTTCATTGTCTTGAAATTGACGCTGACAACACATTGTTATTGAACGCTTCCATAGTCAAAGAGCTTGTTCTATCAGCACCATACAAGAGACAAGGCCAGCAGAACAACCTTTGCTTAACGTCTCAACCACTTAATCAACTAGTTTTCTTATACTGTCCTGTTTGAAAATGCCATATGTATTCTTGCTTCTTATCTTTATGCCTTGTAGAAAGTCCAGTCAAAGCAAGGCAAGGTCTTCCTTTAACAACTATTTCCTTTTTTGCTAAAAATGATCTTGAACTACAGAATTTTCAGTCATTTTGAAATCTGAAAAAGGAAGCAAGTTCACAGAGTCCTATCGACAGGCTTCATTCAGTACTAAGAATGTTAAAATATAAATCAAAATAAACAAAATATAAGAGAATCATACAACTCAGAAGCAACGCCAAGTCTGGGAGCAGAATCGTAACCACTGACATAACACAGAATAAAGCTCAGTTGCATGTCGGTCTGTTCCAACCACCTGTCTCACGCACGAGGCTGTCTGACTTGCTGTGGCTTCGCCGCATGCAGCTGTGGCTCAGACGGTGGGCAGTTCCGGGCAAAGGAGGGTGAGGGGCAGGTGTGCGCGCATCCTCCTGCCAATGTAAAAGTCGCAAAGGCGATGTGGTGGAGCAGCAGCATGCCTCCACGCAGTGCCAGGGTGGGGGTAGGCGCGGGTGGGGGTGCCGTTTGGCCTCAAATGTAGCAGCCTGTCGGCAGCAAGTGGACGTGCTGGGCCAGGGACGGAGTGTGACAACGGAGAGTGGTGGTTGAGAGTGGCATACTGAATAGTCAGTGCGGACAGCACTTTCTGCGCTTAATGTAAGAAAGTAATTTTTCTTCTACAGTTGTCACTGATAGGCATGCGCCGCATGCATGGAGACGACGCCCCTGCTTCCTTGTCCTACTACCGAATTACAGTCTCCCATAACAATTAAGTTTTCCTCTTTTAATTGTCTGAATAACGTCCTTTATCTCATATATTTCTTCGATCTCCTCATCATCGACAGAGCTGGTTGGCATATAAACCAGTACTACTGTGGTCGGTGTTGGCTTCGTATCTATCTTGACTACAATAATGCGATCACTGTGTTGTTCATAGTAGTTTACTCGCATTCCTATTTTCTTATTCATTATCAGTCCTACTACTGTAATTTTGTATTTATAATCCTGTACTCACCTGACAAGAAATTCTGTTTCTCTTTCCACCGAACTTCACTATATCTAACTTCAACCTATCCATTTCCCTTTTTTAATTTTCTAGCTTCCCTACCCGATTAAGGTATCTAACATTCCATGTCAGTGTTGGCTTTCCTGATGATCATATCCTCCTGAGTAGTCCCCACCCGGAAATCTGAATGGGGGACTATTTTACCTCCGGAATATTTTACCCGAGAGGATGCCATCATCATATGTTCATACAGTAGAGCTGCATGTCCTCGGGAAAAGTAATGGCTATAGTTTCCCCTTGCTTTCAGCCGTTCGCAGTAACTGTGTGTCAAAGCCACATTAGCTGTTGTCAGAAGGTCAGCTCAATCAATCATCCAGGCTGTCTCTCCTGTAATTACTAAAAAGACTGTTGCCCCTCTTCAGGAACCACACGTTTGTCTGGCCTCTCCACAGATACCCATCCGTTGTGGTTACACCTACAGTACGGCTATCTGTATCGTTGAGGCCCGCAAGCCATCCCACCTTGCCAATGTCTGTGGTTCATGGGAGTATAATTACAATAGATGATTCATAAAAATGAAAACACTGAATGAAGTTGTTCAGTGATTACCACACAGGACTTTCATCCAGCCACCTAAATTTCGGTTTTCCACAACTTCCCTAATTTGCTATATACAAATGCTGTTATAGGTCTTTTGAAAGAGAATGGCCAATTTCCTTCCCCATCCTTAACTAAAACACCATAAGAACTTGACCGTATTGTCGAAGGGAAGCTCTACCTTAACCTTGCTTCCTTTACAGGCAGAGCAGAGGCTTTGAGGAATAGAAATATAGTGTGAATCGACCTTAAATGTGTCCACACGGTTGACAAAATTCATAACATGGTTCATATTGCAAAGTTTTTCAGTTATGCCCAAACACAATATCACTCGATACAAAATCTCACAAATGTCAGTTTCTCCATGGGTTATATGTGACACCAAATTATAAATCATTGTGTTGTGCTGTTGGTGCAATGTAACTTCTTAATACTGCGACAACGGGAAAAAGAGTGCTTTGGCCAGCCACACCAGTATCCATCTACAAACGAACAGAACTTGGTTCCACTAAAAATATTTATGCAATGCTTTGATTTTGTCATAAGGAATGTTCAATCGCAAATTAATGGACAATGTAAGTCTATCTTGTATCTATCAAATACAGTATTTATTACTGTCACGATGTTATCATCTTAGATGAACAATTAAAATTCAATTCAGTGTCTTTGTTGAGCTATTTCCTTGATTTACTCTGAGGCAGTGGGGGTGGGGGGTGGTGGAAGATTTTAATCAGAATAATCTTAACATCCACCCCCATGAACCACAGACATTGCCGAGGTGGGGTGGCTTGCGTGCCTCAACGATGCAGATAGCCGTACCTTAGGTGCAACCACAGCGGAGGGGTATCTGTGGAGAGGCCAGACAAACGTGTAGTTCCTGAAGAGGGGCAACAGTCTGGATGATTGACTGAGCTGGCCTTGCAACATCAGCTAATGTGGCTTTGCCATGCAGTTACTGCGAACGGCTGAAAGCAAGGGGAAACTACAGCCGTTACTTTTCCCGAGGACATGCAGCTCTCCTGTATGAAAATATGATGATGGCATCCTCTCGGGTAAAATATTCCGGAGGTAAAATAGTCCCCTATTCGGATCTCCGGGCGGGGACTACTCATGAGGATGTTGTCATCAGGAAAGACAATACTGACATTCTACGGATCGGAGCGTGGAATGTTAGATCCCTTAATCGAGTAGGAAAATTAGAAAATTTAAAAAGGGAAATGGATAGCTTGAAGTTAGATATAGTGGGGATTAGTGAAGTTCGGTGGCAGGATGAACAGGATTTCTGGTCAGGTGAGTACAGGATTTTAAATACAAAATCAATTGGGGGTATCACAGGAGTAGGATTAATAATGAATAAGAAAATAGGAATGCGGGTAAACTACTATGACCAGCACAGTGATCGCATTATCGTTGTCAAGATAGATACGAAGCCAACACCGACAACAGTAGTACAGGTTTATATGCCAACTAGCTCTGCCGATGATGAGGATATCGAAGAAATATATGAGGAGCTAAAGGAAATTATTCAGACAATTAAGGGAGAGGAAAACTTAATTGTTATGGGAGACTGGAATTCGGTAGTAGGACAAGGAAGGGAAGGGAAGATAGTGGGTGAATATGGTCTGGGCAAAAGGAATGAAAGAGGAAGCCATCTGGTAGAATTTTGCACAGAACATAATTTAGTTATAACAAACACCTGGTACAAGAATCACAAAAGAAGGTTGTATACGTGGAAGAGACCAGGAGACATACCCAGGGGCAGATATAGACTCTGAGCATAACTTGTTAGTCATGAACTGTAGGCTGAAACTGAAAAAACTGCAGAAAGGTAGGAAAATAAAGGAGATGGGACTTAGATAAATTGAAGGAACCTGAAGTTCTGGAGAAATTCAAAGGGAGATTTAGGCATCAATTGACAGAAACAGGAGGAAATAACAGTAGAAGAGGAATGGGTAGCATTGAAAGATTAAATAGTGAGGACAAAATAGGTAGAAAGGGAAGACCTACAAAAAATCCTTTGATATCACACGAAATATTAAATTTAATTGATGAATGGAGAAAATATAAAAATGCAGTATATGAAACAGGCAAAATGGAGTACCGACGACTAAGAAATGAGATTGACAGGAAGTGCAAAAAGGCTAAGCAGGAGTGGCTAGAAGCCAAATGCAAATCTGTAGAAGAATATATAAGAAGGGGAAACGTAGATACCGCCTACAGGAAAATAAGACATTTGGGGACAAGAAAAGCAACTCTATGAATATCAAGAACTCAGATGGGAAACCAGTTCTCAGCAAAGAAGGGAAAGCTGGAAGGTGGAAAGAGTACATAGAGCAGCTCTACAAAGGAAATGAACTTCGAGACAATATTGTAGGAAGGGAAGAGGAAGTAGATCAAGATGAAATAGGAGATACTATACTGAGAGATGAATTTGACAGAGCCCTGAAAGACCTAGGTCGGAACAAGGCCCCAGGAGTAGAGGACATACCCTTAGAGCTACTAAAGTCTCTGGGAGAGCCAACCATGACAAAACTATTTGAACTGGTGTGTAGGATGTATGAGACAGGCGAAATACCCTCAGACTTTAAGAAAAATGTAATAATCCCCATTCCAAAGAAAGCAGGCGCAGACAGGTGTGAAAATTACAGAACCATCATTTTGATAAGTCATGGTTGCAAAATTTTAACACGTATTTTCTGCAGGAGAATGGAAAAGCTGGTAGAAGCTGACCTCCGGGAAGATCAGTTTGGATTCAGGAGGGACGTAGGAACCCGGGAGGCAATACTCACTTTACGTCTTATCTTAGAAGATAGATAAAGAAAGGCAAACCTACATTTTTAGCTTTTGTAGATTTGGAGAAGGCATTTGACAATGTTGACTGGAATGCACTCTTTCAAATTCTGAAGTCAGCAGAGGTAAAATACAGGGAAAGGAGAGTTATTTACAACTTGTACAAAAGCCAGACCGCAGTTATTGGACTGGAAGGGCATGAAAGGGAGGCATCAGTTGGGAAGGGAGTAAGACAGGATTGTAGCCTTTCTCCAATGTTGTTCAATTTGTACATTGAGCAAGCTATAAAGGAAAGCAAGAAGAAATTTGGTGAAGGAATTAAAGTTCATGGGGAAGAATTAAAAACATTGCGTTTTGCCGATGATATAGTAATTTTGTCAGATACAGCAAAGGACCTGTAAGAGCAATTGAACGGAATGGACAGTGTGCTGAAAGGTGCTTATAAGATGAACATCAACAAGTGCAAAACTAGGGTGATGGAGTGCAGTCTAAGAAAATTGGGTGATGCTGAAGGAATTAGATTAGGTAACGAAGCAATAAAGGAGGTAGATGAGTTTTGTTACTTGGGCAGTAAAATAACAAATGATGGTCGCAGTACAGAGGGTATAAAATGCAGAGTGGCAATGTGAAGAAAAGCATTCTTGAAAATGAGGAATTTGCTAACATAGAATATTAATTTAAGTGTAAGGAAGTCTTTTCTGAAGGCTTTTGTGTGGAGTGTTGCCTTGTATGGGAGTGAAACATGGACGATAAGCAGTGCGGACAGGAAGAGGATAGAGGCTTTTGAAATTTGGTGCTACAGAAGAATGCTGAAGATTAGGTGGGTAGATCGCATAACTAATGAAGAGGTACTGGACAGAATTGGTGAGAAAAGGAATTTTTGGCATACCCTGATTAAAAGAAGGGATCGCTTGGTAGGAAACATTCTTAGACATCGAGGAATCGTAAATTTAGCATTGGAGGGAAGTGTGTGGGGTAAAAATCGCAGAGGGAGACCAAGAGACGCGTATAGTAAACAGATTCAAGTGGATGTGGGTTGCCGTTCTTATGAGGAGATGAAAAGGCTTGCTCAGGATAGGGTATTGTGGAGAGCTGCATCAAACCAGTCTCCGGACTGAAGACCATAACAACAACAATCTTAATATTACAAATTATATTACAAAATTCTTACATATGTTTTTGCAACAACAAAAAATTTACGTTCATTAGATGTGACTCAGAATTTTAATGTGCCCGCCATATTTTTTAGGTAGTTTTATTAAACTGTCTTGAGCAGTTAAACCGGCAACCCACGCGCAATGGAAATATTCTAGACCTTATAGCCACAAACAGGCCTGACCTTATTAACGATGTCTGTGTAGAGACAGGAATTAGTGATCACGATATCGTCATAGCGTCGATGGTGACCAAAGTTCATAAACCAGTCAAGAAGGCTAGGAGCGTGTTTTTGTTGGGAAAAGCCGACAAGCAAATGTTACGATCGCACTTAGAAAATGAATGGGCATCGTTTAATTCTGGGACTATGGATGTAGAGGAATTGTGGACTAAATTTAAATGCATTGTTAATGAAGGGTTAGAGAAATATGTGCCAGTAAAGACGATTAAGGATGGAAAAGATCCACCGTGGTATAATAATAATGTTAGAAAGCTGCTGAGAAAGCAAAGGCTGTTGCACTCTCGATTCAAAAAGGAACACGCAAATAATGACAGGCAAAAGTTAGTAGAGATTCGTGCGTCTATAAAAAGATCGATGCGTGAAGCATACAATAATTATCACAGCCATACCTTAGCAAAAGATCTTTCCGAGAACCCGAAAAAATTCTGGTACTATGTAAAATCGATAAGCGGGTCAAAGCCCACTGTCCAGTCACTAGTTGATCATTCCGGGGCAGTAATAGAAGAAAGCAACCGGAAAGCTGAAGTTCTAAATTTAACCTTTAAGAAATCTTTCACGCAGGAGGACCGCACAAATATACCATCATTTGATCAACGTACCAATTCTGAAATGGGGGACATAGCAATAGGTATTTCCGGTGTAGAGAAGCAGCTGAGAGAGCTAAATACGAAAAAGTCTGCTGGTCCGGATGGAATACCAGTTCGGTTTTACAAAGACTATTCTGCGGCATTGGCCCCCTACTTAGCTTGCATTTATAGCGAATCTTTAATTCAGCGCAAAGTTCCTAGTGATTGGAAAAAAGCGCAGGTGACTCCCGTGTATAAGAAAGGAAAGAGAACTGACCCATACAATTACAGGCCAATATCGTTGACATCGGTTTCATGTAGAATTTTGGAGCATATTCTCAGTTCGAATATAGTAAATTTCCTTGAAACGGAAAAGCTTCTTTCCATGAATCAGCACGGGTTTAGGAAACATCGTTCATGTGAAACTCAGCTTGCCCTTTTCTCACATGACATCTTGCGAGCCATGGACGAAGGGCAACAGGCGGATTGTGTTTTTCTCGACTTCAAAAAGGCGTTCGACACGGTACCACACTGCAGACTGCTAACGAAGGTACGAGCTTATGGAATAGGTTCACAGATTTGTGACTGGCTGGAAGACTTCCTAAGTAATAGAACGCAGTACGTTGTTCTCGACGGCGAGTGTTCATCAGAGACGAGTGTATCGTCAGGCGTGCCCCAGGGGAGTGTGATAGGACCGATATTATTCTCTATCTATATAAATGATCTGATGGACAGAGTAAGTTGTAATTTGCGGCTGTTTGCTGATGATGCTGTGGTGTATGGGAGGGTGTCGTCTGTAACTGACTGTAATAGCATACAGGTTGACTTAGACAAAATTTCTAGTTGGTGCGAAGAATGGCAGCTAGCTCTCAATGTAGAAAAATGTAAGGTGATGCGCATGAGTAGGAAAAACAATCCCATAATGTTCGAATACAGCATCAGTAGTGAGCTTCTTGATGCGGTCGCGTCGTTCAAATATCTAGGCGTAACATTGCAGAGCGATATGAAATGGAATGAGCATGTAAGGACAGTTGTGAGTAAGGCAGACAGCCGACTTCGGTTTATTGGGAGAATTTTGGGAAGATGTACTTCAACTGTAAAGGAGACCGCGTATAAAACGCTTGTACGACCACGTCTTGAGTATTGCTCAAGTATTTGGGACCCGCAGCAGATCGGTTTGAAGGAAGACATAGAGGCGGTTCAGAGGCGAGCAGCTAGATTTGTTACCGGTAGGTTCGACCAATGCGCGAGTGTCACGGAAATGCTCCGGCAACTCAATTGGGGATCGCTGGAAGAAAGACGACGTTCTTTTCGTGAATTTCTGTTAAGTAAATTTAGAGGGCCGGAATTTGAAGCTGAGTGTAGTACGATCTTGCTGCCGCCTACTTACATTTCGCGTAAAGATCACAAAGACAAGATAAGAGAAATTAGGGCTCGTACGGAGGCATATAGGCATTCTTTTTTTCCTCGTTCAATTTGGGAGTGGAATAGGAAAGGAAATGCCTAGTAGAGGTACAGTGTACCCTCCGCCACGCACCTTACGGTGAATTGCGGAGTATGTATGTAGATGTAGATGTAAGATCACATGATTGAAAATACTGATCCATGTGAATTGAGGAAATAATGAAACCAACATTGAATGTTGCTGCTATTGCTATCTGTAATAGCTGTTATACTCCTCAGCATTGAATTGCAGTCTCTGTATGTGTTGTTGTATACCAATCCATGCTGCTTTCACATACTGACGATTTTATCCGGTGTAAAGTGTGCTGAATCCTGGGCCAGTCATCCGTCGGTCGTCGACCAGATGTTTTTGAGAGGTGGGAAATTGAAAGAACAGGGAGGCTGAGGTACCTATACATTCAGAGGGGCAACAAAAAAGTCTTGCATGCTACTTGTGTTCACATTATCCTGTTCCAATGTGGATGTTGGCAAGCTTCAAAGGTACGGAAGGAAAACAGAATCCAAAACTTCAGAGATCAAACACTGGCCGGTTATTCTGGCGATGTATCCTACAGGGGTGCGGGAATGGAATCCAGTACCACCCCAAACCAAAATAATGGGTCCAGGACCAGCATGGCAATGTATAAGACAACAGGAAATCTCTCAACAGTGTCCTCAGGCTACATCAAATTATCATGATGGCATAAGCAAAATCGGAACTGGAATGACTTTATTTTGGCCGATTTATTCCGATTTTACCTGCACCATCATAATGGTTGGATTAGTATGGAGACACTTTCCTCATCACCATAATGGTCCTGGACACATGTTATAGTTAGAGGTGGTATTGGATTCCACTCCAACACACTCCAACACACTTTGTCACCACACTAACCAGCCAGAACTACATATTTGAAGTGTTGGAGGCAGTTGTTCTCCCATACCTTTAGAGCTTCCAGTGGGCATGTTCCCTCATAATAATGAATGACAACTTGTAGTGTGCAAGGCTCGCTTGCTCTCTCTCTCTCTCTCTCTCTGTGTGTGTGTGTGTGTGTGTGTGTGTGTGTGTGTGTGTGTTTATCACGTGAAGAATAGCAAAATCAAAAGGATGGTCCTATGAATCAGGACCCAAACACACAAAGAAAGAAATCCAGATGATGACCAGTTGCAGTTTAATAGCGAACGGTTCGGTCATGACATATTGTGCTGTAATTGGAGTATAGTTCACTAGGTCCATGGTATTTAGCTTCTCAGGTGCTCTTGTTTAAAGGTATCACTGACTGAGGTTTTCATTATACATAAAAGTCCAGTAAATGAAGCAGTTACAATGGTGTGCAGAAGACTGAAGAAATGAGACTGACAGGAAGTGCAAAATGGCTAAGCATGCATGGCTAGAAGACAAATGCAAGTCAGTAGAAGAAATGTATTACTATGTGAAAAATAGATACCTACTACAGGAAAATAAGATATATTTGGAGTCCAGAAAAGCAACTATATGAATATCAAAAACCAGTTCTGAGCAAAGAAGGAAAGGTGGAAAGAGTATATAGACTCTCTACAAAGGAAATGGACTTTAAGAGAATATTGTAGGAAAGGAAGCGGTAGTAGATGATGATGATGATGATGATGATGATGATGATGATGATGATGATGAATGATTAAATGGGAATTACTATACTGAGAGATGAATTTGACAGACCTAAATTGAAACAAGACCCATTGGGTAGACGACATTCCTTCAGAGCTACTGAAGTCTCTGTGAGAGCCAGCCATGACGAAACTTTCACCTGGTGCATAAGATACAGGTGAAATACCCTCAGGCTTTAAGAAAAATATAATATTATATTTTTAAAAACAGTCTCGATCACAATAGAATATTTTATTATTGTTTGTCTGCTTGTGAGACCCTCTTCAGGCCAACCATGACAGCCAATTCTGGGCTGGTCAGGAACTGTTGGCCCTGGAAATAAACTGCAGTGGATGAATGGGCAGAGGAGGCCAGTTTTAAGTTCTCTAGTGAAAAGTTTGTGTCTGTTCTTTATAACCATTCACATACCATTTTTAATTTACCGGAACTGCGGATGAGGGGTCTCATCTTGACATGCCAAAATTTCTTTGTCTCACGTTAGATTCCAAACTTGCATGGTTGCCACACCTTAAGGACTTGAAGACACGGTGCCTTAAATCACTGGGAATTTTGAAGTATCTTAACTCACTTCACAAGGTGCTGACAGAACCTCTTTACTCCAGTTTTACAGAGCCTTTGTTTGATCTCATTTTGATTGTGGGTGTACAGGTCTCCAGTCTTGTTTGAACATATTGGACACGGTACACCATGAAGGGATTAAACTGGTCACTGGGACATTCAGCACAAGCCCCATACCGAGTCTGTGCTTAGGCTGGGGAGCCATCATCATCAGCCTACGACTACAATTTCACAACAGCATACCTTACCGTAGCTCAGCCTCATTGGATAAGCTCTATTATAATCAGCAACAAATGACAAAGCTGTTCAGGATATGCACAGGAGATTGCTTTTTAGAAATAGGAGGTGCTGGTTTTAATGTTTTACACAGGAGTAAAATGTGGAAGTTATGTTGAGGCTTGAGGCCTGGTTGATTTTGGGATTGGAAAATGTATCTTAGGGATAACTCCTGTGCGGTTCAGAAAAGCTGGTGGTGGATGGGAGGATCCAGATGGCCCGGGTTGTGAAGCGGCCTTTGAAATCAAGCATGTGCTCCTCTGCATGCTGTGCCACAGGGTGGTCCACCTTATTTTTGGCCACAGTTTGGCAGTGGCCGTTCATCCTAATGGATAGCTGTATTACCTACTTGCAATAATTAAGATGTATTCTGTTATCTGTCCCAAATTGTGTATTTAACTAGTAAATAAACGTATTTCTTTCTGTCACTGTAGGCACTAACATTCTTATAAATATCTGCATTATACATACAGATGTGCATTAGAATTAAAACCAAGCAAAAAGGAATTATAGTTACATACATTGCAAAGTTTGTAGTGAAATGTTTGATCCAAAATTAAATTCTTTACATTGAAAGTTTTACTTAAATTTAACCCACTGTTGTTAACATGTTAATTCAATAACACAATTTTCATGCATTTTTCTCTTGTCTAGCTGTTAACAGGGAATCTTCACAAGCCTGCACATAATCATGAAGTGCATACCGAAGAACAACGTATGGCATATGCCAGTTTTATTCGTGGTTGTATTCTTTCCCTGGAAAATCAGTGTGCACATACATCTGACTGGCAATATAGTATCGAGAGTCGCTTACAAGAACGTGATAAGGATGTTGAACAATTTTTTACGGAATTGCTACGTCAAGATGTGCCTACTGGTAACTACACTTTCCTACTTTTAGTGGATTTTAACTACCACGAGGCTATTTTTCCTTTAATTGTTCCCTGTTTTGTAGGCACCACTCCACAAAGAAGGCAATTCAACTATCCGACAACCTTAGTAAGTTCAACCCCTAAAAGAATAATGGAAAGGTTGCAGAAAATTCATGAAGCTGCACAGTTCAAAAATAATCAGGTGAACTACATATTTAAGTTCTTGAGTTCTGTTAATGTGTGTGTATTGTGTGTTGAAAACAAATTTTGCTTTTTTTCACCATTGGAATCTTGTGTTTTTCAGATTATTTCAGAAGATGGAGAAACAGAGAGTATAGATTCCACTGTTAGTAGTGAAGATGTGGAAAACGTACTAAGGACACCAGCCAGCTTACAAAAAGCGAAGAGTAATGAGGTATATACTGCTTACACTTTTAATTTCTGGAGACACTATTATTACTAAGTTGAATACTTTTGTTGAGGTAACAATGTCTGCAGTTAACTTTGATGGGAAATGATAGTGATGTTGAGAACACCTCAGTAAATTTTATTGTAATCACAATAGCGAAGTTTTGTTGAAGGGGGGGGGGGGGAGTTCTGTTTTGAAAGCAATTAGACTGAAAATCTCATAGTCTCGGGTGATAGTATTAGTGGGACTGTGTGTTTCAGTCTGAAACAGAAAAAGAAAATTAGTATTATCAATAAATTAAGAATAAAAATATATAAATAAAATTGCTATCACAGAGAAAATTTCAACACTTTTGTTGGTGGAATTATGTGTATACAGGAACAGTGCCTAAGCACCTGTGTGAATAGCTATTGTTATTGCATATCAGTGACCTCTACAGTTTCCTCAGACTTCTATGCCACAATTATTTATTTATTTATTTATTTATTTATTTTTTTTTTTTTTTGGGGGGGGGGGGGGGCATTCTGGATGTTCAGTGATCTTGATGTGTAATTATAACGAATTTAAAACCAGACGAGATCACATTTATTTATTCATTTGTTACTGGTATCGCTCTTTTATAATACAATCTTCAGACCATGCTGGAGTACACAGCACTGGAAGCACATTAGTTTGCATGTAGTTTAACATGTGTTGTTTGATCTAGTGGCCCATTTTTATTAGTGTCATAGTGCACATATCATCAAAAGGAAACAAACCCTCTTAAAACATGTGATAGGCCAGTAAAATTAGCTCCAAGAACAGGTTGCTATTCATAAATTTGTAGAATTCTAGAAACTATTGTAATTGCTCAAGTGGGCCTTTAATATGAATGTTTATCAGTTTCTGTGTGGAGCTACATTCATTATGAAAAGAAAATGATGAGAGTATTGCATTTAGTCTCTGAGACTATCCATTTAATCAATAATGTTATGGTTACCTAAATACAGATCAATGAATTCTGCATCAGTTGAGAACCAAAATGTAATTACCAGTATTTTCTATAGGAGTTTTTGTCAGATAATTAATTTTTTTCAACTTTGCAAAGGTCATCCATTTTGTCACTGTGAAATGCGCAGCTTCTGAAGATTCGCCTTTGTGATGAAAAATAATACAGAAGAAAGAGTTATTAGAAAGATCATGCGGTTGTAACTTAGTCTTCCTATATCTTGTAGATTGCAGGAAAGATAAGAGACTTCAGGTTGATCAACATAGTAATATAAGGTCTTCCAATATAAAATACCATTCACATGCTGCTTTCTAAATTTTTACACAATCAGTTTAAACTCGAATTCATAAATTTTTTTGGAAATCTAGAGCTCATGAGTTTCCACTTGTTTCACAGGTTTGATTTCAAAGTGGCACAGTTTGACAGGGCATTCAACTCATGTTCCAGTTTCAAATGTCCACTTAACAGTCCCTGAAAATAAGGGAAAATTTGAGGCAGTGTAATATATGAACATGCTACTTTGGAGTGACATGTTTTCTTTGATCTGTTGCATGTTGTTTATATTAATCAAGTTAATCTCATCATAGGCCCTATTGTGTGGTCCATTGTTAAATTATCCATACCACTTCAAGAACATAAACCAACAATTCCATCACTTTTGGATTGATGGCATTGGGTTAATAATAACTGCCACAAGTGGGTTTCTTCACCTAGTCTTTAGTTTTTACTTCCAAAACCTTATGGTGGTACCTGTGTGCTTGGAATGCCATTTGAAAAGTATTCTCAGATATCTTATAGGTGGCAAGCAAGAAGTAATATTAATTTTGGTTTTAAGCTTATGAACACGGCTGGTTAGATTTTTTCTCATTTGTAAACCCCTCTCTGCTGTTCATTTTCTGAAAATTGATAATGTTGATGAAATGACGATATTGAATCAACAGGCACCATGGGAATAGGGTGTCATTCTGTTACCCAATAAGCACATTGGATTTCAGGCAAATAAAAATTATTCACAGAAGTCTAAGTGACTGCAGGACATCAGTTCCGCACTTGAGTTTTCGTTCATTGCCTGAAGCATATTAATGATTTACGTCAGTCATTTTCACAGTAGGTAGCACATAAGAAGTGATCATGGCATAAATTTTACACAATTTCACTGTGCCCACAACACATACAAAAATTATATTCATCAGGTTTTAGAAATGTAACCTGTTGCCTTTATACATGTACTCAAATTTGTCCATCATTTAAGGTATTGTTAGAGCACAATGATTTTTCAGTGTGTTTGGGGAAAAAATTACTCTTTACAATTGTCATCAGATTGAAATAAATTACAGCAAATAGATTTTTCAAAGCAAGGTTATTTATTTTTTGTTGTTTTTATACAAATAAAGTTTGAACTCATTTTGTAGAAGTATAGAAAGCTGTACATAAAATATTTTATATTGAAAGACTTCATTTAATACACCCATTGTTCATTTTAATTAAGGGGATAAGAGAAAAATGACTTACTACTTAGTTCGCAACACGATTTTTCAGGCTGCCTTAACTCACTTAAGTAGTGTTATTAGACAGTGTTGGAAATTAAACTAGGTGTTCTGGAAGGCTGAAAGCGGGTTCTGTTTAATGAGATTGGTTTGATACTTTCAATAGAAAATTGTATTTGTAAAAGATCAATCCATATACTATTCTACTTTTTCATAAAAATCAGATAAATTTGCAGATGGCTATAAAATAGTAGGTGAATGAAATTTTGTATTTTACATTCTCAAGCTACGAAGCTATTGCATACAAACTTTCATGCTCAGCGTGTATTTACTTTTAGATATAAGAACCCCCCCCCCCAGCTGTGATTTTTGCATCCAAATTTGACTCAAATTAACTACAGTAAAACCCCTTTTTAACGAATCTTTGGGGTGAAATATTTTTTCCTTAAAAAGGGGTTTTCCTTAAATGTGGGTTTTGCCTAGGTACACAGAAGGTGACCCAGAAACTTTATTCAAGCATTGTTTAGGAGATGTAGTAGATATTTAATTGCAAACTTGCCAATTAACTGCCAAAAATTTGAATACATCATAAAAACACAGTTTCACAGAACACATTCATTATTGTTTTTAAAAATCTAAGAGTCGTCTGTGTTCTCCATCCAGCATACTGTAATGAGAGAAGTTGTTTGATATTTGCCGGAATTGCCTCATCTACATTAAAAGTGAAAAAGTAGTTTCTGACAGTGTCAATTCCTTCCACAGCAGCTGCAAAACTTTGTGCAATGGCCTCTTCATTATCATCTTCTTCTTCATCTTCATCGTTGTCACAACCACCACGTTGTACCTCAGAGCATTTCCTCATTACAATTTCAAACATTTCACTCACGTTCATCTCAGGTGTCGAAGTTGAAATATCGTTATCATAGGAAACAGTCCTTGAATGTCAAATCTTCAGGAACATGTGCAATTCTCCATTCTTCATCAGGAACAATGTCACCTTCTTCAGCATCATATGTATACCTGGGCCGCTGAAACATTGCACGTGACATTTTGCGTTATGGCGAGTTAAGTTGGCTACACTGCTTTATCGACGTTGCAACAGTAGCCTCTATACACACAGCAGACTAAACGGTTTTCAGTTGCATCTCGTAAATGTAAGCTATTGAGCAATAAAAGTGTATATAATAATTTGTTCTTGAGCTTCTGCCACAAAGCAGCAGTTAATTAATGGCATAGTAATATAGACAAGAGCACAACGCACACGCTTTTAATAACTGAGCAAAGATGTATAGCAAATAAACATTGGATCATAACAGATACAAAATAAACAATCAAGACAATAACTTCTCTCTCTCTGTTGTATAATCGCAACACTTTTCACTCGCCGATTTGCGGCAACAATGGTGCAATTACATTCAGCTCCCCATCTTCACTGCCAATATCGTCATCACCAAGACAAATCATTAAATGCTTGTGATTACCGGTGATCCCTTCCATTGTTTGCATTGCCCGAATCAGCATTTAATAGTGGTTCCTTGTTTTTCAATATGCTGAACAAACATGATGTTGCTAAATCATACTTCTTCGCCATGTCCGAAAGTTTTACATTACAATTATCTTTCACATCATGGATGATGGGCAGTTTTGGTTGAATTGTGATTTTCTTGTGCTTGCAGGCCATAACTTCACAACAATAAAACTTTGTAAAATTGATGATTTGCGTAAAATAACCAATACAACACTTGGTGCCTTGCACTTCTTATAAACAACTGACATTAGATCGTGTGACTCCTAATGCGGAAACTGCGTTCCGGTTCGTTCGATACTTTTTCCATTATCGCTACACTGCAATTAGATTTATACACAGCCCGTGTCAATTGAAAGAATCAGTTACTTACCATTTACTGCCAACATAAATCTTATAACACAAAGAAACAAACTGAAAGAAATCAGAAACTCGCTCTCACATGTTAGGAATTTCGCAAAAACGTGATTTTAATTTGAAGAAAGTTTCATCTTTATTACTAAAACCGGGTCTAGTCTTAAAGCGGGATTTGTTAAAAGCGGGGAAAAATTACATTGCGACCAACAGAAATATTCGTTATAGGCGGGTTTTCGTTAAAAGGGAGTTCGTTAATTCGGGGTTTTACTGTAATATTGTTAGCTCACTCTGTTAGACAATAAATAAAAATATTTTTGCATTGAAAACCATGGTGTTTTTAGTGAGCCCAGTGTCAAGAGTTTTATAGAACATAATCGTCTGCAAAATAGTAAAAAGGTCACATTCTTACTTTTTTTTTATAAAATCTTCAATGTTGCAGTAAATTTATTCAGTATTTATATGAAACTTTTTATTTGAAAATCTTTTGAGGGTTACTTCATGCCAAGTTTGAAGTTCATTGTTCCTTCAGTCTCTCAGATCTAAGAAGCCAAACACTGGAATTCTTCCAGGTGCTGAATTTGTTTGGGTGATTCAGCCTAAAATTGTTGACTGATAAGGGGTTGCGATATTGGGTGACTGTTCACATAAAATTTCATTGAAATATGTGATGTTAGAGCAGGAAAATTTGCCATTGAATAGCTATTGTGTACGTTTTCTCCATTGACCTTTTTTTTCCCCCTCCAGTTCTGCAATTTCCAATTTTCATAAATTCAAGGGGAGTTAAAACAGAATTTTTCCCCAGTTTTGGATTTTTATCCCGTTATAAAATTTGCAATTTCTTGAATGAGATGATATACAGGCTGTATTAAAAAAGATGGTGCAAACTTAAACAGTTGAAAGTACACGATAACAGAAGCAAAAATGTCCCAGTAAACATGGGTCCGTAAATGAGCCGTCATTGTAAACAATGTTTTGCTTAGTAAACATTAATTTGAAATTTAGACTTTACTATTAAGAGTTAAATTGCATTTAGTTCACATTTCTTGGGGAAAGTTGCTGAGGTCTAGTTGGAGCTGAGAAATTCTTGGAGAGTGGTTTGGTGAGAGTGCAGGGGGATCTGTCATATGGTGGTATGAAATAGGAAAGGCAGGAATCAATGTTAGGATTAGGTTGGTTACGGTCAGAGGAATTAATGGAAAAGTAGTTTTTCCACCATAGGGATCAGGAGAAGGGTAGTAGGTCTTTGACACGTCCAACGTGATTGAATTGGGATGTAGTGCTGAAGGTAAGACCTTCAGATAAGAGAGATACTTCTATGGACTTGAGGTTTTCTTGTGGACAGTTTAACCACAGTGTTCTGGGTTGTTTTGGCTTTGCATGTTGTAGAGTGTGGATATGGAATTCGGAGGGATAAGGTAGGTTCAAGAAATCAGTCAAGATCTTGGCGCTATGAGGGGTTCACAAGGAGAAACACTGTGGGTCAGGTAAGGATTGTATATTACTGCTTGAAGGTGGCAATTCAATGTCAGTGTGCTGGACAACTTGTGGTGGTGTTGTCTGGAGTGTTCCTCCAGTTGCTGGAGAGCAAACTATTCAATCTTAGAGATGGGGTTACTCAATAACTGTATCTTGCATAGGGAGAGAAGGCAGCTAAGGGATTTATGAGCCATGGATAGATGATTTTGTAGAACAAGGTTCATGAGGGATAGGGACTGGTGGAATCTGAAAAGGTGCAGGTCATTGTGGAAGGAGGGGTGGGATCCAGAGATTGGAATTTTTACAGGTAGACCATTGGGAGGGATTCCATGATTGACGCAGAATTTTAGGAATAGGATGTGGGATTGGACTTAAGCGAGGGAAAGGGATATTTTTCTGAAATGGTGCAGATAGATGGAGCAGGGGTCCATTGGTGCAGTGTTGGTGTAAGGAAAATGGAAAATGCTGAGAAAGATGGTGTTGAGAGTTTATAAGGAGCCTAAGGCTTGGGAATAGTTGCTTCAATATGCATAGTTACACACAAGAATGCAAATGCTTGTGGCCCCAGGGATCATATCTCTGTGGAAGAACACGCCACACGTCCTGTCCAATCCACCCACCAGCCCTTAACATTCCAGTCCTGTCCTGTCCTGTCCCTATCAGAGGCTGGAACACCTGTGAAAGCAGCCATGTAATTTACCAACTATGCTGCAATCATTGCACAGTTTTCTTTATTGGCGTGACCACTAACCACTTTAGGATGAATGGTCACTACCAAACTGTGACCAAAAACAAGGTGGACCATCCTGTGGCACAGCATGCAGCAAAGTATATGACTGATTTCAATGGCTGCTTCACAACCTGGGCTATCTGTAACGATAACTCCCATCCGTGCAGTTAAGAAAAACCAGTGGCAGGTGAGAGGATCCACTCATTCTCCGATCCCGAAATTATCCAGACCTCAACCTATGAAAACTCACCTTTTTTTCTGACAAAAGTTCCTATCTCCATTATCCCAAGTGTGTGTGTGTGTGTGGGGGGGGGGGGGGGGGGGGCATGTGCTTCCTTGTTTTGTTTGGCTTTTCTCCCCTCACCCACATCCTCATTCCATTCCTTAGCTGCATTTCATTCCTCCCATCTAATATGTATATGTTCTGTAAGGTCGTGCTGTATCCATCCCCACCACCATGATGCAACCTTCCTATCCCTCCTCCGTCCCCTCCCCTATTTCCACGCCGCAGAGCATGATTCATAGTGAGACTGTTGAAGATGACGGTTGTGTGGTTGCGTGAATGTTCTATTTTCTGAAGAAGGCCATGGTTGATAACTTAAGTGTTGTATGTGTGTGTCTCTTTTTATGTGCCTTTTGCAGCTCATCATCACGTCTTTGTGGCGAGTTGTAAATGGTCCTTATTGTATTGTTTAATTCCAACCCGGACTTTAGATTATTATATTTTGGCTAACGGCTTCTCTCCCATCCCATAACTCCATAATTTTCCTTTGTTACTGTTTTCTAAAGCATCCCTTTAGCATTATTTCCTTATCTCTTGTATTTTTCTTTCTCTCATAGCCTTTCTACCTGATTGCAGTCAGACTTCCGAAACAGTATTAACAATCCCGCCCGCTCATAACAGAGGGCTTTATAACCACTAAAATTGTTGATGCAGCTAATGCTGCCCCCTTTCAGTTATCCAACTATACACTTTTCCTCTCTCTCCGTCTTGTATTTTTATGAGTGTATTTGGTTATATATTTTTGTACTTAATCAAACAACGAATCCCGAAACCCATTGTTTTGAACCAATGGGCCCACACACCCATACGTATACAATCTCATTAGTTTCTTTCCTCTAAATCACTGATAGTACACAATTTACGTAATGTATATGAGTGTGCGTGTTGTTGTGGTTTTTTTTTTTTTTTTTTTTTTTTTTTTTTTTTTTTTTTTTTTTTTTTTTTTTTTTTTTTTTTGTGATCTTGAAGAACCAGTAAGAGTCCTTGTTTTGCATTTAAATGTGTGAATTTGCATACAGGTGCATTAATTTGTGTATTGGGGCACCTGTTTCCAGGCCTTAGGTTCCCCATAATCTCCCAACACAATCTTGCCCATCATTTTCCATTTTCCTACACCATCCCTGCACCTGTGGACCCCTGTTCCATCTGTCTTCACCAGTTCAGAGAAGTTTCGTTTCCCTGGCCAAAACCCAATTCCTAAACTGCTGTGTAAATCATGGAATCTCTCCAAACAGTCTAACCATAAAAATTCCATTTTCTGGATCACACCTCTCCTTCCACAGTGACCTGCACTTTTTCAGACTCCACAAATAGTTATTGTTAATGAACAAAGTTCTACAAACCATCTCTACATGGCTCATAAATCCTTTGGCTATCTTCTCTCCCTCTCCTAGATTCTATTATTGAGTAATGCAAACTACACACATCCTATCTCTCATATCAAATCCTCTGTTCTCCAGCAACTGGAGGAGCACCCCAAACACCACCTCCACAAGTTGTCTAGCTTGCTGACTTTATATTGCCCCCTTCGAGATCAATATCCAATTCTTACCTGACACTTAGTGTTCCTCCTCGCGAACCCCTCATAGCACCCAGACCTTGCTTAGCTCATTCCTCCAGATGTCCTACCAACACTCCACAACATGCAATACCAAAACAACCCTAGAACACCGTGGTTAACTCGTCCACAAAAAACCTCAGCTCCACAGTAGTTTCTGTTTTAAGGTCTTAGCTACATCCCTACACCCTAATTCAGAGACCTACTCTCCTTTTCCCCATTCCTACGATTGAAACACTTCTTAGCTACCAATCCCTCTGACTGTAGCTATCCTAATCACAACACTGAACTCTGCATGTCTCCGTTCATATCACCACCACCACAAATTTCTCTGCAAATAAAGCTTCCATGACTAGTTATCGATCACAGCACGATTACCTGGCAGAAGGGATCCCTCAACTTGGACTCTTTCACCAAAAGAATTTCAGCTCTTGTTAACAAACACCATCAACCAGTTCTCCAAAATCTATCCTCCATCAAAGATAACAATCACTTCCTTCACCGACTCTCCACCATCCCCCACCCCTTTACCTCCTGGATCCCTAGTTGTCACAGTGGATGCCCCTCTCTGTATACCAACATCCCACATGCCCATGCCCTTGCTCTTCCGACATCCCTCTGAATTCAAGCCTGATACCACAGTGTTTGTAACACTCACAAACTTTATCCTAACTAACGACTATTCTTCCTTTAAGGGGAAAGTGTACAATCATATCTGTGACAATCATATAGAATCCTCCTATGCCAACCCATTTATAGGCCATCTGGCTGAATCCTTCCTAGCAACCTCAAACCCCAAACCTCTGGTTTGGGTTTGGTTTTGGTTTATTTATGATATTTTCACGATCTGGACTCAGGGCCAGGACACCTTATCCTCTTTCATTCAAAATCTCCACTCCTTCCACCCCAACCGCTTCACCTGGTCTTACTCAACCCAACATGCCACATTCCGGGATGTCGACCTCCAACTCACTGATGTCTCCATCCACACTTCCAGCCATATTAAGCCTACCAACCTCCTACAGTACCTATGCTTTGACAGTTGCCATCCCTTACACATAAAAAAAGTCCCTCCCTTACATACTGGCCACCTATGGACATCATATCTACAGTGACAAGAACTTCCTTTCTCAATATGCTGAAGGTATCACAAAGACCTTCACGGACAGTAACTACACCACAGACGTAGTCCACAAACAGATCATGTGTGCCATATAGCCACACATCACAATTCTTCCCTCTACCTCTAGTAAACATCACTCCTCTTGTCACCCAGTACTACCCTGGACTCAAACAACTAAATTGCATCCTTCAACAAAGTTTTCTATCCTCATGCCCAGAAATGAGACACATTCTGCCAAAGATCCTTCCCACATGCCCTAAAGTGGTGTTCTGTTGCTCTCGCAGCCTCTATAACATCCTTTTCCATCCCTATGCCACCCGGAAACCCAGTGCACTGCCACGGGGATCATATCCTTGTGGAAGTCCCAACTGAAAGACCTGTCCAATCCACCCACCCAGCACTTCCTATTCCATTTCCTGTCACAGGCCTATCCTACCCATTTAGAGTCCAGGTCACCAGTGAAAGCAGCCATGTAATTTACCAACTATGCTGTAATCATTGCACAGCTTTCTATATTGCCATGACCACTAACCAGTTGTCCATTACGGTGAAAAGCCAGTGCCAAACAGTGGCCAAAAACAAGGTGGACAACCCTGTGGCACAGCATGCGGCAGAGCATATGCTTGATTTCAATGGCTACTTCACAGCCTGGGCCATCTGGATCCTAAGACCCACCACCAGTTTTTCTGAACTGCACAGATGGGAGTTACCCTTACAGTATATTCTCCGATCACGAAATTATCCAGACATCCACTTTTTCCACACCCAACAGTTCCTATTGTTGTAGGAGGGGGGGGGGTGTTGGCTTTGTTTCCTCTGTATTGTTCAGCTTTCCTTCCCTCACCTGCCTACCCACTCCATTCCTAAGCTGTTGTCATGTCTTTGTTGTAAACTGTCCTTATAATATTAATTCCAACCTGGACTTACCATTATGAGGCTCACAGTGTGTCATTTACTTCAAAGTCCCAGCTATGAAATGATTTGTTGTAGTCAAGTCATGGTAGTTGCTAAATGTTAAACAAACCCTGAAGAAACTTTAAGTAGACAACCTAAGATACCTGTAAAGTCACTTTTTTATTTTGCTTGTATGTCTGCCATGTACCCAAGAGCAAGAAACACGTACCTCTGAATAATAAGGGCAATATATCGATATTTCTGTAGACATTACATTGAAGTAAAAAGTTCATTATCTCAGAGTTCTAGAGCTTTGACAGAGTATTCATAGTATGCAAAAGTCCTAAGAGTTCTGATGCCCTTTGTAGTTACCTTGGTTTTTCAGCATAATCACAAATATGTGGAGTAACAGTTACCAGTCAAAATTTGCAATCTTGCTTAGAGATTTGCAGAAGATGATTATGAAAGTTTTTAAAAAAATTTTTGTCGGCATTTAATAAATAATGTCAATTAATTGGTTTGTGTGTGTCTTCGCTTTAATTATCCCCATGCTTACATTTGGATGTCAGTTGCGAATTTTAATTCTTATAACCCTTTCATTAATATTTGAATAGTGCAAACAATAATTTATTTTAATAAGGTTATTGCCAATAGGTAGTTTTGCTGGTGTCTTTTTCTCTATTTGTAATTAACCATACTGTTGCACTGTTGCAGGACTTTAATAAGGAGAATTCAATACCTGGTGACACAGGATCAAACAAGTTATTGAAGTCTGCAAGTTTGAATGATGTGAAGGTCACACCACGTAAACCTTTGAATGCAAAAAACTGACTGTTAAAATATAAGGGCATTACTTTCATTCTTTTGTACATTCCCATAAAAGGAAAAATTGTACAACATTTAAGCTTTGTGTTACATTTTTACTGTAAATTAAGAGTATATTGGCATTATGCTATTTTATACATTTACAAACTAGAAAAGAAATCTGCCATGTAAATTAAACATATAGCATAAGAGTGTGAAACTGTATAAATATTTTAACTTAGTTTTTACTGCTTATAATGTGACTAGGCATTAGTTTTATTCTTTGAACATTCTGAGAATGTCAGCTTTGTTTTTAGTCCCACTGTAAATTGAAGAAATATTGACATGTTGAAGCCAAAGCTGAATATTTTAATAAATAGACTGCTGTTTCTAATGCTTTTGTTACTGGACATTATTTACTTCCCTGTAATGACAAGTGTGAACACACCAAATCCTGTGGTGATCTATCATCCTTATGGTAGGTGGTATAAAAATTAGTTACATTTATGATTCTTATACCACACTATTTGGGCTTGACAAGGAAAATACTATGAACTAGGGTTGTGTCCGAGTGGTTCGGCCAAATCCATTATTCTCCGAAACTAGCACATTGGCTTCGGATTTGAGATTTGGCGCATAATGGCCAAATACTACCGAATCACAAATCCAAAGTGTTATCTGCAAACCTTTAGTTACAAATGTTGTAGTTTACTTTGCATAACATTACACTTTTGTTTTTGTTCTTTACTTTATTTTCCATAGATCCGCTGAAAGACGCAAAGTCATAAAACAATAACTACCTCACTTTGAATGGTTCTGATGAATGGCACTACGAGCCGCCACAAGTAACTTTTCCCGTCTAATATAGGAAGTGCTACGCATAGTTGTTTAGCACTCGCAAATATAAATACTGCCACTAAAACTTTTGTGCTCCTAAAAATAAAAAGGAAGAAGAGTGTAATTTCCTTTTTATTTTCGACTTTTGAATTTTAATACACCATCCAATGAAGAAAATAGACCTTTAGTATTGCTTAACTTCAAATGTAGTAGCCTTTCAAATATAAGTATCAACAAAAATTAATTTCTTCACATAAATACCAACAATACATAAGGCTTTAGGATTCTTGCACGAGTTGCCTCATTCTGATTTCATATATTGTTTCGTTGAATTTTGTGAACTGTTGGGGTATGTGAACTGTAATAAAGCACTAGGATTTCAAGAAGAAAGTTATTTATTATGTTGAAAAAAAGTTCTAATCTTGCGCCATCCAGTTGGGATGACATAAATTCAGCAACCACTTGATGTCTGTTTCAATAAATCGTGTAAGGTAAAGCTTAAACACACATACACCTACAGCCTTTTGAAAAGTGACAGACAACTGACACCAACGTGTCGTGTAAAACATGCAAGTGGGCCAATGGAATGAAGATACATGGAAGTGGGGTCCTAATCAGATTGCGAAACAGGCATTTAAAAATGTTCGATGGCGACTGCACTAGATTGTACGAGGGATGATGCTCTTTAGCATGAAGGAACTGAATAACAAGGAATCAAGTGATAGCGATTCAGAATTACCGTGCCGTTATCTAATTGATATTATAAACATTTTGTAAAATTTTATTATAAGTCTAATAAAATTGTTTCATATTTTCAAATTTATTTTCATACAATAGCTGTACATTTGAAGTCTTATCTAAAAGCTGCTACGTAAAGCCGACTGGAAGGCATATGTTGCGTCAATATGCCTGACGCTACAATCACTGCCTTTGTGCTACAACTTAAGCGTTTTTCTATTACGGGTAAGGGATTGAAGGGATTGTTTGCCATAAGAATAATACAAATGTAAACACTACGCTACATAATCTTTCGTGTTAGCTGTTACCAAATGTAAATTCCGTCCACCTAACAAACCCGAAAGACAACGGCAAACGCAAGAGAATATACATATCATGTTAATGTTTACATTGTATTATTCTTATGCTGAATGGGAATAGTTACAAATGAAGCACAGCAACTGACTTGTAGTACTGATTTTCAAATCTTCTACAAATAAAATTTCTGTGCAGACGAGTTAAGTGATCTTAAATGTTTGAAAGCATAAATAAATGTACAAAATATCCTTACTTAATCCTCTGGTATGCACAATCTGAGCTTTAAGTGCTTTTCACAGTTCTGAATTGTCTTCGTGGCAATAACTAGTACACACACGTCTAATAAACGCGCATTTCCTTGTGTCTGAATTTCCAGTCCGTCACTCGTGGAATGCTTAATGTGTAAATATAATATTATTTAACATTTACACATCCTATTTTTTAAGAATCCATTTTTATAACTTCCACAATACTTGGTGATTCGAAGTGCGGCAGCTGGAGGTGATGGTTGTATGATTGTGTTATGTGCTTGTGTGATTGCGTGAGTGTTCTATTTCCTGAAGAAGGCCATGGCCGATAGCTGAAAGTGTTGTATGTGTTTCTTTTGTATGTGCCTGCCGTAGCTCGTTGCCACATCTTTGCGGTGAGTTGTAAACTGTCCTTACTATATTAACAATAGTTACTCATCGTTTCAGATTTTATTTTTGACTCTTTCCCTTTGAAGAAAGATAGAAAAAGAAGTAATCCATCATTTCTAGGCCTTCATTCTGAAATTATTTTTAATTTTATCAAAATGAAACAGTTTGTAAAAGAGTGAAGAAAGTATCATATTACATTTTAGAGCATCTAAACGACATAGATATCAAAATGTTTCATGCAAATTTCTTTTAAGGGTAGTGGGTATTAAAAAATCTATAAGATTTAAAATAAAAATCTAAATATTGCAATAAAGTTCCGGATTGCTGCTTATGTTTTATTTAATATTGCTACAGCTGTTTCGACAGTTTGTCATTCTCATGCGCGTCTGCGATGTTTGGACGTTAATTAATGTTGACATCTGGCGTAACTGTCACTTTAACTGTCAGGTATTATGCAGCTTTTTACATTAAAACTTTAAATTAAAGAAACTTTTATATTTTTTTCGTAATTAGCAACAGCTTTGGCAAAGCTGATGCTAATTAAATTTTACTATTAATATTGTCATTTGGGATCCACTCCAGAAGGCTTTATCTTCATCACTGGCTGTGATAGAATAGTAATTCTTTTTAAATACATCTACTTGAGTTGACGGATTAATTGGGTTTGAGATTCGGAAGATTCAATTCGGGTCCAGAATTCGGCACGTTTTATTTAAGATTCAGTATTCTGGTTCAATTTGGTAAAATTGGGGTTCGACCCATCCCTACTATGAACTCACAACAAAATGCATTCATGAATTGTAAAATAACATGTTATGTTGCATTTGAAAACTACATTGAGAAAAATTATAGCATTTCTCAATGGATGTGTTCTTGTGTGTTTCTTCCACCACCATTGTGATATAAACAGTGAAAAAGTCTTAAATTATGCCTTACTCTAGTTCGACCCTCGAATGAGGGTGGATTGTGCATGTCTAGACGAAGATGGTAAAGCATCTTTCCCTGTTTCAAGCGATGAGTTGAAGTAGACGTATATACATGATTGCACTTCAAGAAACCTTATAGCCTACAAATAATGTCTCTCGGTTCCTTATGTAGAATTTGTCGTACGCCACAACCATCAGTGATGACAACTTGCAATAAATGTAATGAAATCAACTGAATAACTTGCTACAATAAAGTTCAATTTTGGCAATGCGTAAGACGGTTTCAGCGGAGGGTTCACAGCAACACTGAATGCACATTGGCCGTTGGAGAATGCTTAGACGTAGATGTGCAGAACAAACCTAGATTCGACGACCATCATTCCTGGAATATACATCATTATTTGTTAGTCCTGTAAAATTTCCCATATTCATAAGTGAATTCTCCCTCTTTTTTGCTTTAACTTAGTTGTATTCACAGTTTATTGAAATATATTTGTGGAGAAAAAATTGATGCTGGAATAGCTTATGTCTTCAAGTAGTCTTCATAAACATTACACAGTCAAGTTTCTTGACACTTTGTGCATATTGAAACGCGTATTTTTCATTTCGCTGTTTACAGTATGCACCAACCGACTATGGTTGCTTGGAGTGTTGTAAAGGCTTAAGGCGTGCTCTCATCAGCCACCATGCATAGTATCATTGTGCACGAATAGTAGATTTTCATGTTTAAAATGATGCCTATATTGTGAAGCGCAAATATTTGCGACATTTTTTAAACATTTAGAATAATTGTTTGCTTGTGTGTTTCTTGGCGTACTGGATGGGTCACAGTATGTTATATCCTAAAAAACACAACAGTGTGAGATGCAAATGCCAAAAAGAAAAAAAAAAGTCTCTCTGCCCCCCTCCCCCCATCCCAAATCCATCTAATGGGTATCAAAGAAATAGTGCCTACTGTTGTTATTATGTACACTTATGGCTACATTTCAATGTAATAATCTTGAAGATTAAGGCATTTGTCATACCTGTGGACAATCTTTCAAAATCCTCTTCATAAAATGTTGCTGTCATAGTGTCTTGAAGCTCCTCGTTAATGTGGAACACCTCTGGGAATTCCCATGATAAAGCACTTGGTGTGTACCTGTGGTTTTCTCGTACCACTTTGTCAACTCATTGAACAAGGTTATCTGTAGTGATTGCGATCTTGTCCTCCATCATGCACGTCAATTCGGCCATCTTTAAATTTTCTGCATCATTCACGCACAACTCCTTCACTCGTAAAGCTCTTTCCATACACTTGGCTTACTCTTCTATGAATTTCTGCTGTACTGTTTCCTTCTATTTTCAGAAAATGAAAAAAAGCTTCATAATTCACTTTTGGTGGGAGAACTGATCAATGCAGTCCTGTTTGAGATTGCAGCTTGGCACAGAATGAAATCAGAAATGCGGCAACAATAGAGCATATGGTGAGGGAGATGTGCAATCGATTACTTTGCACGCCGCTCGCCTGCCACTAATCAGGTCTCTATGTTGTACAGTCGGGGGTTGGGAAGGGGGCGGTAACTGCCCACATACATATTTTAATTTAAGAAATGGAAAAAATACAGTACTTCAGCCATGTTTCAATATTCAAATATTGAGTGACACATTTACAGGATTATGATGAATGAAATTAGTTCGGAATTTTCTACTTCCTGTTGTGAAGTTGTCGGTTCAGTTATTCTTGACACTAAAAAATAATACCAAATTCAGCTATTTTTATTACTTAATAAAGTTCCTGACCAGTATTATGGTGTGTGGTATGCACATATATCAAATATAAAATATGAAAATATAAGGGGGACGTTACATCAAAGTTTTCTGCCTAAAACGTTATCTCCCCCCCCCCCCCCCTCGAAGAGCGTAAAACGGGATTATTACTGCATGTTCTTTCAAGAGGCATCGCTTAATATTTGTCTGTCTGGAATAAAACTTGTAACGTATTCAATATAAGACTTCACACATTGTACATATTGAAAGATAGGGTTATAGAAAATCATTTGAAAGGTTTTCGGATCAGAATTTTCTCTTTGAGGGAGTTGCACTCGTAATTTCTTGGCCAGGGCATAATAGGGTAGTGAAATACTTGTGGTATCCACATATGCCCTTTTTAGGATTGTAAATTCCTTCACAGGCCGAAAAAGACTTGTCCTAAGACAAGGTATAGTAGTAATGCCCAGAAAGAAATGGCAATTAAGTGTTTACTGCAGAAGCATGTATAAAAAGGCATGATAACTAATACTGAATATAAACTGCCACCCAGTACTTGGGACAGAAGGTGATTAGAATTTTATTGCTGTCAACATCTTATTTTAAACACCTGCGTACAATATATGTTGCAAAGATAGGTTTAACGTTGCTGGAAGCAATAAGAAAAACTGTGTAGTATTGGTTTTGTGGGAGACATTTGATGCTGTGAAAACTCCTCAGTATTTCACCGGTGCTACTGAAACATTTCCTGGTATGAAAAAGCAGTGCGTAGCTGCGCCAGGGGCGCCGTATTTAAACCATTTGGTTTATCACAAGACAGTTGGCATAGTTCTTTTCCTGTGACTGATGAGGGAACATTCGCCATTGACCGCTGACTGGCATTTCCACACCTGTGCAAGTAGCGAATGAATAATCTGATTGTTGGATAATCAAGAAAATGATTCCAGCTGTAAGCATAAGTTTTTCTCAAATTCTGATATAATACGCGGTCAAACAGGACAAAAAGTATCCTATGTCCGTCTCCTGCTTCTAAGCTACCTCCCGACCCGTTTTGAGCCAAATCGGTTCAGACTTTTTTAGTTATAAGTGTGTAACTGACACGATTTTCTTTTATATATATAGATTAAGACCCGTTCCCACAATCTCCAGTAAACTGTTTACGGAAACTTTACCGACAGTTTCATTTTACAATGTCCAGTTAAGAGACATCTGTGTGTAAACTATTCACTAACCGGCAGCAGTCTTTACCATAAGATCATCTCCCAGTGTACTCTTTATCAGAGGTATATTTTAAGGTTACGAGCGAAATGGCTAACGGGAATTACATTAAGTTTTTTGGAAGTGACTCTGAAGTTACCGATGGCGGTCAAATTAAGATACGTAACAGGCGACCTAAAGTAATGAAAACAAGAACAAACTATTATGAAATGTTACAAGATCAAGAATTCTTTAAGCGATTCCGCATATCAAAACCAACTGTTTACTTGCTGCATTGTCTTATATGCAATCAACTTCAGCATAAAACACAATGCTAAATTCTGTTCTCTATTATCACAATTTTGTCATTTTTGGTTTAGCTATAATATTTCTTTAAAACATTAATAAATACTCTGTACCTCTCAGGGGCTCAGCATTAATTTGCTGAGTATGGGCTTGGCGATTACAGGGTTCTGAGCCGTGAGCTTTGTCTTGCCAACAGTCCGCTACACTGTAAGCTCTGCATACTTCAACAACCATCGTTAGAGCGCGACTGGTGAACGTTGTATGTTTCAGAGCCCAGGGATCCTAGCTTAGTCGCCCGGATGGTACAAACCTTAAAAAAAAAAAAAAAAAAAAAAAAAAAAAGAAACCAAACTCAAGGTGTGCTATGTGCTGAGAAGATTCATGGCCTGTTGAGGTCGAACGGTCACTAGCGAGCAACCTCTGAGGAACCTGCCGCACCTCAGTTGTATAAGGCTTACCCAGGCAAGTGGGGCTCTGCCTGTGCGGACATATAGTTCCCTAGCTGCTCGTGGGATGAGAATGAAATGAGCCTATAATAGCGCTGCCGGACGCAAAACTGGCGACTCTAAGCATGGCAAAACAGAATTTGATGCAACAACATATGATCCGAAGACGTTCCCTCCCGCTGGCACCCAATGGGAAGAATGTAGGTGCCTTCATAGATCTGAACCGTACTCACCACAGTATCTGGTGTGTGCTCATTCTGATGTAGAGTTGTTCACTGCCACTAAGCCACAGTTCTTTGTCGACCATCGCATCCCCAGCCCAATCACGAGTATTACTTGCCGGCGATAAGCTGGGTGACATCCCGGTGAGTATCACGCCCCACAAGTCTTTAAACACGGTCCAGGGTCTAATCTACCATAGAGATGTATTGTCCCAGACCGATGAAGAGTTGCGAGCAAACCTGCAGTGGTAGGGGTTCACTTGGTCCGGCGGGCATACAGAGGATCTAAAGACAACAGGGTAAGATATAGAGCCATATATCCTTCTCCCTATGCAGTGTTACTGTTGCTGAAAGTTTGGGCATATGTCGTCCCGATGTACTTCCAGCCCAACCTGCGGGAATGTGGGCGGCTATCACACCCGGAAACCCCATGTAACCCATCTCTCGTGTGTGTAAATTGTGTGCAACACCATGCGCCATGCTCGCCGAATTCCACTTTTCTACATCGGGAATGGAAATAAAGACCCTGGACTGGCTCACTTTCTCTGAGGCACATAGAAAGTACGAGCGACTCCATCCTGTAAATATGACATCTTTTGCCGCAGTCATAGCGGCACCCGTTTCTTTGTGAACGAGAGCATAGGTGTTCTCTCCATCGGTCGACTCTACCAGCCATCAACCATCTACTGCCCCCGCAACGGGTGGGGACTTATCTTCAGCCATCACTCCTCCAACACCTGTGGGAGCAATATCCATCCCACCATCGGGGACACCAGTTCCCGCTCCCCAGCCAGAGAAGCAACAGTCTTCCCCGACCCCTCTCCATCTGAAGAGGTCCCTTGGGGCACTTCATTCCGAGGCTTCCACAAGTGGATTGGAGGATCCCAGCCAGAGGCTGAAGAATTTTCCTGGCCTCAGTCGACAGACTTCCCGATCGACATCAGGCCCTGAGTCCACTTGTGAGAAGTCAACTCAGCCCTCAAAACCGAAAGGGCAGTGAGATGCTAAGAAGAAAAAGCCGAAGAAGAAGGACTCCTTGGTGATTCTGAAGTCACAGATCCCTACAACATCTGCCTCAGAAGATGAGGTGGATATCCTTGCATATCCCGAGGATCTGGCCCTCACTAAGACGCTTGAGCCAATGCTCCTAGATGATGTAGACGAGCAGCACCTGGCAGAATGTAAGTTTTTGGACTGCTGATCTTCTGTCATACATCATTGCCTTCCAGCACGGGGATAATCACATTCTTCAGTGGAATTGTGGCAGTTTTCTCAATCGTCTAGCTGAGCTGCAGCAGTTGTTGTGCCGATTCCCTGTGCTCTGTTTCACATTGCAGGAAACATGGCTTCCTGCCCAGCGGACCACTGCTATTCGGGGTTACTATAAGAACCATTTCGTTTATGACAGAGTCTCCGGTGGTGTCTGTGTTTTATGTCCTCACTGCTGTCCCGAGTGCCGCAGTGGCTGTTCGCATACAGGTAACGCAGGAACTTAGTATCTGTTCCCTGCACCTCTATCTGGATGAGGTTTTCTCCCCTGCTGACCTTGCTGCCGTGGTTGCTCAACTTCCCCCACCATTCCTCCTTTAGGGGGACTTCAATGCAAACCACACTTGTAGGGTGGAGCCAACATCTCACATCATGGTAGGGATGATGAGACTGTACTGGCACAGCAGGACATCCGCTTCCTCAACAGTGGCGCACCCACGCACTTCAGCATAGAACATGGCACATACTCGGCTATTGACCTTTCTATTAGCAGCCCAAACCTTATCCCCCATCTCAGGTGGAAGGTACATGACAATCAATGTGGTAGCGACCACTTCCCCATTCTTCTGTCTCTGTCTCAGTCCCAACCTGCTTACCGCCCATCCCAGTGGTCGCTCTGCAGAGCAGATTGGCCAGTTTACATCTCAACCACTGTGGTAGCTGCTCTACTTTCTTCTGACATTGAAAAGGCGGTTCACCAGGTAACTGCGTCCATCGTTTCTGCCACTGAGGCCACAGTCCCCAGTTCTCGGGGCTTGCTCAAACGTAAGTTGGTGCCTTGGTGGACTCCAGAAATTGCAGAAGCCATCTGGGAACGTAGGCGAGCACTGCAGCACCACCGGTGCCACCCTTCCATTGAACACCTGATCGCATTTAAGCGCCTCCGGGCCCAAGCTTGGCGACTAATCTAGCCGAGTAAGTAGAAATCTTGGAAACAGGACATTCCCACCATCACCACTCGCACTTTTCCGTCTTGGGTTTGGTCGCAAGTTCGATGCATTTTCGGACACCGCCCACAGTCGGGCATGCCCTGTCTCCAATCCCAGGGTACCGTATGCACAGACCCCACTGCTATTACAGAGCACATGGCAGAGCATCACAAACGTTGTTCTGCGACGGCAGCCTACAGCCCACAATTTCGCACCCTCAAAGAGCGAGCTGAGAGACAGACGTTATCGTTCTGCATACGTCGCCAGGAGACATATAACGCCCCATTTAGTATGTGGGAGTTCGAAAGTGCCCTAGCTGAATGCCCTGACACTTCATCAGGACAACGAGTTCCTTCGGCACCTGTCAGTAGATTCTCAACACCAACTACTTACCTTGTTTAATCGTGTCTGGGCTGAAGCTGTTTTCCCATCGCAATGGCGGGACAGTATTGTAATTCCAGTGTTAACACCTGGTGCCGATCCACAGGAGGCAAATAGTTACTGTCCGATTAGCCTCACCAATGTTCTCTGCAACCTCCTTGAATGTATGGCGAGTTGGCGGTTCATGTGGATACTAGACAATCGTGATTTCTTGGCTCAGCAACAGGGGATGTGGTGGTACTAGTTTTTAATGAACTCTTATTTCATCACTAAATTCACTGATAAATTTTTATATTCATTTAATTACAGTCACAAAAACTAACAATTGCAGTCTGACAGCTTGTCAATACTCCTTACAAAAACAGACTAATCATTTTTTAAATATCTTTCTATTACATTGCTTTAATAATAATTGTTATTTGAACAAATTGTCAATTGTGGTCCGCAACAGCAGGCAGTATCTTCATGTTCAGCGTGCCGACCTACAGCTAATCAACTATAGCGACCACTTGTCACGGCGTACTGCTGCAGCACCGTCATAATACATGAAACGAAGACAAATAAAATTCACACAAGTGTGTGTTCTCAAATGTTAATAATATTCAAACTAATATATTCATTAATTATCTAATAAATATCTGCAAATTTGAGCTTTATGAGGGGAAGAGTGTGCTCAATACACGTCCCACTACAGGGGCCTTCTGTCAGGGTCGCATCGCCATTGACTACCTCGTGTCTCTTGACTCGGCTATCCGTCAAGCTTTCGCCCGGCGTGAACACCTTGTCTTCTTCGACCTTCAGAAGGCATACGACACCGCATGGCGTCACCACATACTGGCAACGCTGCACGAATGGGGTTTACGGGGTGCTCTTCCAATCTTCATCCAGAACTTCCTTTCCCTTCACATCTTCCGTGTGAGGGTCAGCACTTGTTTGAGTTCCACTCACACTTAGGAGAACAGTGTCCCACAGAGCTCCGTCCTCAGTGTGCTGCTATTTTTGGTGGCAATAAATGGTCTCGTAGCTGCAGTAGGCTCATTGGTCTCTTGCTCCCTATTTGACGATGACTTTTTTCTTTATTACAGCTCCACGAGCATCAGTGTTGCTGAAAGGCATATGCAGGGAGCAATTAAAAAGGCACATTCATGGGCCTCAGCACAGGGATTCTAGTTCTCTGCATCTAAAAACCCGAGTCGTGCACTTTTGTTGTCATCGGACTGTTCACTTGGACCCAGAGCTTTTCTTGGCTGATGAACTACTTACTGTCAAGAAGACACTTTGCTTTCTCGGCATGCTCTTTGTCGACCGGCTCACTTGAGTGCCACACATCCAACAGCTCAAGCAAAAGTGTTGTCGCTACCTGAACATCTTACGCTGCCTTAGCCACACTGTTTGGGGAGCCGCACATCCAACACTCCTACAGCTCTACAAGGCTCTCATACAATTGCGCCTGGATTACGGTACCCTTGTGTATGACTCGGCAGTGCCTTTCACATTGCAGGCCTTAGACCTCATCCTCCATGCTGGTATCCGCCTAGCAATGGGAGCTTTTCACACAAGCCCCGTGACAAGCCTCATTGCTGAGGCCACGGTTCCCCCATTGCGGTTACACCAGCAACAGTTACTGGTCTCGTACGCTGTCAAAGCTCACGCCCTGGCCTGCCATCCCAACTACAGGGTTATATTTCCAACTACTGCACTTCCATCTTCTCGATGATGGCCCAGATCACGGTCCGAATCCATTCCCTTCTCTCATCCCTTGAATCCCTTCCCTTTCCTCATACTTTCCACTACTCTTCCCATTCCCTCCTTGGTGTACTCCTCACCTGCAGATTCGGTTGGACCTGTCCCGGAACACAAAAGCCTGAGTACCACCATTGAATCCCCGTTGCCAGTTCCAGGCACTGCTCGCATCATTTCACAATGCAAAAGTACTTTACACAGACTGATCTCTGGTTGAAGGCTGTGCCGGATATGTTTTTGTCTGTGGCAACCATAGTGAACAGAGATACTTACCTCGTGGTAGCAGCATCTTTACTGCATAGCTGGTGGCAATATCACGAGCCCTCGCACATCTCCGAGCCTGCCCCAGGGGGTCATTTGTCATCTGTAGTGACTCCCTGAGTGGCTTACAGGCACTAGACCAGTGTTTTCCTAAACATCCTGTGCGGTCAATTCAGGACGCAGTCTCCACCCTTTTCTTTGGACACTGGGCCACATTGGTATAGCAGGTAATGAACATGTCGATCAGCTGGCCAAGCAAGCCACCACTTCACGTCCCTTCAGGGTTGGTCTCCAGAGAGGGGATCTCCGGAGGGAGTTGCACAGCAAGATACTAGGGGCTGGGAATTCGGAATGGGTCGACTCAAATATTCCGAATAAGCTCCACACAATAAAACTCTCCACTGGCGCATGGAAGTCTTTCCTGAGGGCCTCTCATCAGGACTCTGTTGTTCTTTGCCAATTGCGAATTGGCCATACTTGGCTAACCCATGGGTACCTCCTTCGCCATGAGGCCCCACTGGTGTGTTGGAGTGGAACAGTGCTGATAGTAGTCTTATCTTCTGATGGATTGTCCACTTAGCCAACTTGCGACAATCTTTTAATCTACCAGACACGCTACCCTTAATTTTAGGTGACGACACCTCCATGGCTAACTCTGTTTTCAGTTTTATTCGTGCAGCTGTTTTTTATAATTCTATTTAGTGGTGGGTAATATAGCCTGATCTCTCCAGCCTGCACAATCCAACATTTTTAAGTCATTTTACGACTTTTGTGTTGAATGCCAAGTGGTTTTTAGTATGTGCAGCATAAACGGCTCATCCTTTATTATCTTTGTGATTAGCCAGCCATGGTACTATGCTGTCCAGTTTTAGCTCAGTTCCTGACTTGGCTTTTACCTATCGTGTGTCTTTCTTTTGTGTTGTCAGTGAATTGTTTGTCAGCCTGTCCCTTCTGTGAGTCTCTCTTTCAGTGTTTTATTTTAAGCTTCTTACCATGGACTCCTAGCTAGGAACAGGGGACTGATGACCTAACTGTTAAGTCCCCTTAAAACCAACAACAACAGCAAATACTCGGTAAATGTAAGACTGCATTACATTTAAATTTCAGGAATTATGCTGTATCGCTGATGAACCAGTTACTGTTAACTTAGTAATTTTACATTTGCCAATTTCATTGGGGGTTAGCACAGCAACTGCTTCTCAAATTGTGAAAACAGTGAGCATTTCTATTACAAGATTGGCAAAAGAGTATATAAAACTGCTGGAAACTGAAGACGAAATCGAAAACACTAAATTAAATTTTTTTCGTGTTGCTAAATTCTAAAATTACTGTTGAAGAACGTTGTGTTGAACACCAACATTATACACGCCTGGGGCAACCTGAAAAGTCGGCTGTGGCAGAGCATTGTTTAGGCTCTGGGCATCACATGATTTACGACAGAACTGAAGTTCTGTCCTCAGCATTATTGTTTTGGGACAGTGTTTTTAAGGAGGCCAAATATATACAGATGACGGATCGTCTCATTAACAGGGACACAGGCTATCAACTAAGCACTGCCTGGACTTGTGGACTGACTGTCATCAGATTAAAATACAAGAAAAGAGAACATCGGACACATCGGTAGCAGCGTCATTGCCCACGGCGCAAGCGCGGAAGATGCCTCCTCAGTTTCCAGCAGGGGACACCATGAGTGCCTCTGCTAACCAACCCAGAACAGCCGCACGCGTGTTTCGTATGTTCCACCTTATAAATTCCGGCGCCGCAGCGCAATTACCGTCCAGCAGGAATACCAAAGTTGGACAGTTGCTTCAACGGAATATTGTGGGGTATACACAGTATTATCCGGCGGCAAACCAGGGAAGAATATCTGCAACATATGCACTGGGAAAGCCTGAAAAGTCACACCTAATTTTAGGTTAGTACCTAAATTTTAAAAATTGAATTAAATAAATTTTTTACGCCAAAAATTTCTCTCGTGGTCTTCCCAGCTAAGAATTATGTAAATATTTTATCGAAGATTGTAATTTTATAGTACCTAATTTCATATTAGAACCTGACTGTATCTAATTTTTAAAAAGCCAGTCATATAAAATTTGTATGACTAAAAATATTCTTCTGATCTTCACGGCAGTAAGGGACTGGGGGGGGGGGGGGGTGGAAGACCGCCCCAAGCCTCTTATCTTGAGGGGCTGGGGGGGAGGGGGACCAAATACCTCAACAGCATGGGTGTGTGATTTTATTTTTTTATGCCCTAGGCCTCTCGTTCTGGAGCCTCCAAATCTCGGAGGCTATTTGTGTTAGATTGTCCTATTCCTCTCATCCTTAGGGGCCCTCCAAATCTCAAAAGTTACTTTTTTATAGTAATACATGTATTTTGAAGTGAACAGGGAGCCTCATTTTGTTTTGCCACCGCCCCGGGCCTCCGACGACCTTAGTCTGCCACTGCTTTTCAGCTTATTGGTTTGCATGCATGAACAGTCGTGAGTCAGATGACAGTGGCTTACGCCAGCTTGTTCTAGCTCGCACTGTTCCACAGATGTTTGTCGCTTGCTGAAAACTGTCAAATGAGTCTCCAGGGCACGGAAGAGCCTTGTGATCTGCCTTGTCAGAACAGCCTTTGTAAAACACCTGCACTGTCTTCATTCAGTCAGTCAGCATGCTGCTTGGTAAAGTATTTCATAGCGACAGTGTATTTGTGGGAACTGAAACATGCCGAAAGTAGCCAGCTCCAAATCATCTGTGATTTGTCAGTTGTTACAAGAATTTCCTGATTTCTCAACATTCAGAAGAGTTATTCACTACAATGTGTGTGACAAAGACTTAAGTAAAACATTCTTTTATCTGCTACACATACTAAGAGAACAGTGATGCCACTGCTTTTCCCGAGTTAACTTGCAACCGCATGCACATTGAATAACTAACACAAAAAATTTGTTTCTAAACTCTTTAATGTATGTTAACTACACTAAGTAGAACTTGTACATAAATTCTTCCACATAGTTTTTCTTTTTAGGTACCTTTTGAACAGAGGTTGCATTTAACAGCATGTTGCAGAAATTAAACACAAGGCAAACTGTTAAACAAATCGAACTTGAAAGAAATGTTTGTATCAGTACCAACTGCAACAAACAGAAACGAATTTCACCTTGACCTCTGTGAAGCCATTGTTGCAGCAAACATACCATTCAATGCAATGAAAATAGCCAGCTCAAAAGTTTTGTAGAAAAATATTGCCACTGCAACATTCCTTTAGAATCCACTCGGAGAAAGAGCTATCTGGATACGTTATATGAAAATACATTGAGTAGGATAAGGGAATCTATACGAGATTCATACATGTGGATCTCTGTCGTTTTGACAACTGACAGACAAGACCGATATATGGCTAATTTAATTGTTGGAAAGTTAGATCCTAACACTCCTTCTGTACCTCATATGATCTGCAGCAAGGAGCTAAAAAAGACTAACCAGGAAACAATTGCTCACTTTGTTAATAAAGCCCTCAAATTACTTTTCCCCAACACTCTAGATGAAAATAAAATAATTGTAATCTACACTGATGCAGCCGCAAACATGATTGCTGCTGTTAAGTTGTTGACAGTATTTTACCCAGCCTTGTTCAATATCACATGTGTTGCCCACGCAATGAATCATGTAGCTGCTATGATACGTCTCGAATTTCCACATGTAAATAAGCCTGTTTTTTAACATGAAAAAGATTTTTATTAAAACAGTTATTTAGAGAGGAGCTTCCCGAAGTACCATTCCACCAGAACCCATACTTACTCGCTGGGGAATGTGACTAGGGGCCATGGAATATTACAACGAGCAATTGGAAGGCATTAACTACATTGTTCTTAAATTGCCGGAGGAGGCAGTAAGTATTACTTCAGCTAAAGATGTTCTTAAAGACCCAACAATTTCCAACTACATTGCATACATAAAATCTCATTATGCATTTTTGGTCCCTATTATTAAATCTCTAGAGTGTTCAGGGAAACCATTCTACATGCAATTGCCAACTGCGATTGACAGAAGAGGTGACAGAAAAAATCAACTTGGTACCAGGTTCTGTTGATATTAAAGTTAGTGAGAAAATAGAGTGCTTAAAAAAAATAACAGGACTGACTACCTGCACAGTGGCTGACATCTTATCAGGTAAATCAACAGAACATGGCTAACTGGCTAATACCGTCATTTACCGTTGATGTGGAACGCTCATTCTCAGCATAAAAGATGCTGTTAACAGACAAGAGATGCAGTTTCTGAACAGAAAATCTGGAGAAAGTGTTAGTTATTTACTGTGACTGCAATTATGGACATTTACAATAAAATGTGGATTTTTGTCAATCTGTTTACCTTTCTAGACAATAAAATTTCAGATTTTGGTCACCTAATTTCTGGTTTTATAACCTATTTTGGTAATTGATAGAACCTATTTTAGGTACCTAATTTAAGATTTTTATAACCTAAAAGTCCGAAGTCTAGTTATGAATATTAACAAAACAAAAACAAGCTCATGTTTAATGCATTGCTGCAAGTCATATTTCAAATTGCAACTGCTAAAACAATTGAGCCTAATGTGAAAAACTTGTGGCTTCAAAGCGATGCCAAATATCAACAAGAAAATTAAGGAGTGCAATAAAACTATTATTTCTGTCTATACACAAAAATTGGCATTATTGTTATTATTATTTCTTTTAATAAAACAAAAACAATGCTGCACTAAGTGCATGGACAACACGTTCCTCTCATAACAGTGCCATGACATCACTGTGTCTGCCTCAGTTACGTGCCCCACACTACCAGCAGATAAATGGTATTTTTGAAGGTGGTCACAAAGCACCCGAGTTGAAGAGGCCTGGCTTACCCTTACTGAAAGACCTGCCTAATCCTCCCACTAGCACCTAATATTCCAGAACATTCACAGGCTTATCCTACCCCATCAGAGGCTGGGTTACCTGTGAAAGCAGCCTTCTGAATTTTCTACTGTAATCATTGCATATTGGTTAAAAAACCAACCAGTTGTGCATCGGGATGAATGGCCAGTGTCAAACTGTGGCCAAAAGCAAGATGGACCATCCTCCTTCTCACTCAATATCAAAATGTTAGTTTTCACTTAATGACCAGTGATGGGTGGTCATGTTTTGCACGAGTTATGTCGAAATGATCGCATAACTGTATTTGTATCTTTTTTGATGAAGGCTGTGGCTGAAAAGTAAAAGTCCATGAATGTGTTTGTCTATTCTGTGTGTGTCTGTCTGCAGCTCAGAGGACAGTTTTAAGGTGAGTTGTTACCCATCCTCTATTATTGAGAAGCCATTCTCAGCTTAATAAAGTACCTTAAACAATGTCCATAGCACCGTATTTGTTATAATGCCAACATAAATTTAAAATAAAAATCATAATCTCCTCGACTACCAAAATAAAACTTCAACTTCTTAATCACACTTTAACATCTTTCAGCAACATTCAGTCAAGAGAAGTTCTCATCATAAAAGTCAATGCAGCAACATCAGCTACAAATCAGTCACATAAAGAAAATTCCATAAATCTTGTAAAGAATAACAGCAGATCATCATATATTTTTATAGATTATCAAAATTAATAATCATGTGTGTGTGAGAGAGAGAGACAAATTTTTATTAGATAAAATGTTAAAGCAGTTTAGCACTTTATATCTTATGGCGATACATATTCAAATAATCTATCTATTAAATCTTGTGTGTCAGTAAGAGTCTCATATTTATAATGTGACATGACAATGAGAAGCAGTAATCTGAAGTAAATTGTAAGTTGTGTCATACATCCAGAAAAAGTAAATAAATAAATTAAAATGAAAATGTAACAATGTATATCCATGAAAAGGGCACGGCCAATTTTGTTCCCCACACTTACCCAAAAATATGAGTGTGAGCTGTCTCAACCATGCTGTTAATGGGACATTAAATCCTAAGCTTCCTTCCTCAGCCACACACTGGATATTTTCTATTGCAATTGCAGTAACTACATGATGCTTAATGCATCGATTTGGAAGAAACAGAACTAGTAGACACATTTATTGGGTAATTTGTTCTTCAAAATTAGATAATGAGAAATACCCATAAAAGTTTTTGGAATGGAATTTATGACATCTTGAAAGATATGTCCATATTCATCCCAATCTGTGTGCCTTGAATGGCAGTAAAGTTTGAACAGTTTGATTAGTTCTTTCATAATGCATTCAGCTGGATTTGAAGAACAGTGATAGGGTGAGATAAAGATTGGATGTATTTTTCTATATCATACAGTTTGATGCCAAATGTGGGAATGGAAGTGAGATGTATTATCAGAGATTACCTGATCGACAAATCGTACTTCCCACAAAATGTCTTTAACAGAAGTAGTCATAACAGAACGAGCGGTGGAGTAGCCGAGCGGTCTAAAGCACCTCGCTGCGGAGCGCGCTGTTGCTTGCCGTGGAGGTTCGAGTCCTCCCTGGAGCATGGGTGTGTGTGTTTGTCCATAGGTTAGTTTACCTAGGTTTAAGTAGTTCAGGGGTGGGAAGTGGTAGCAGGGAACAGGAGCCACAGAGGGAGTACAGTTCCTGACAGCTTCACAATTGGCACAACCAACAGATTTGCTTTGCTACCACAGTCAAGTGAGGCAGCGGCTCCTTTAGAAGTAGGTGCAGTTAGGAAACAACAGACTTTCACAAGAAAACCAACGGTTTCAAAACAAGTAGATAGTAGGAGGAAAGTTCTGTTGTTAGGAAGTAGTCATGGAAGAGGTGTGGGCCAGATTTTGCAGGAAAAACTAGGTGACAGGTACCAGGTCACAAACTTTTTCAAGCCCAGTGCAGGTCTAAGCCAGGTGGTAGAGGATATAGGTCCCTTGTGTAAGGGTTTCACAAAACAGGATCATGTTGTTATAGTGGGTGGGGTGGGAAACAGCATTGATAGGGATCAGGGCTACAATATTGAGTGTGACCTGGTTAAAATAGCTTCTGCAACGACCCAGACAAATGTTGGACTGTTGCCTGCTTTCATGCGGTATGATCAACCCCAATTGAACCGCTCTGTCAGGAGAGTCAATATGGAGATTGATCAACTGCTTAGGGCGGCTACTCTGTCGGACATTGTTGACGCTATTGATAGGTGGGATTTCACTAGGCATGGCCTGCATCTCAATAGGAAAGGGAAGGGGAAACTAGCTGAGTTGATAGCAAAATCCTTAAGGGGGAACACTGCAATTCATGGAAGTACTTCTTTTTTAGTGTCCAGTGAGAAGCTCAGGCAGGCAGGTGCTAAAAATGTTGAAAAATCAAATGTTTCTCAGAAAAGTAAAGTAAAAAATAATGTTAGCATTTTTCACCAGAATATTGGGGGACTAAAGAATAAAATAGATGAGCTTTTAGTTTGTTTAGATGATATAGAAACTGATAATGTAATAGATATACTATGCCTGTCTGAGTACCACATTGTCACCATTATGGAAAATGTGAATTTCAGTGGATATAAATTAGTCTCCAATGTAAGTGGAGATAATAAGATAAGAGGAGGAGTTGCCATATATGCCAAAAGCTATCACAGTGTTAAAAATTTAGAAACAAAAAAGTTTTGTGTAGAGCAGCATATTGAAGCATGTGCCTGCCAGCTTAAACTCAATGATGATTATCTTATAATTGTAACAGTATATAGGTCCCGTTCAGGGAGCTTTCAGTTATTTCTGGAAAACTTGGATGCCTTGTTGTGCTATCTGTCAGATAGGGGGAAGGAAATTATTATTTGTGGTGATTTCAATGTAGATTCACTGAAAGAGTGTAATAGGAAGAAAGACCTGGAAGTCTTACTTGGCTCATTCAATCTGATATCCGTTATTGATTTTCCTACTCTGGTAGTAAAGGACAGCAGTACATTGATAGATAACTTTTTTATAGACCAAGATAAGTTTAACAACATAAATGCTTGTTCCGTAGAGAATGGTGTTTCGGATCCTGGTGCACAGCTAGTAACTGTACATGACATAGCTCTGTCCAGTAATTCGAAACAGTCCACCAGAATTGTGCGCTCAATTAATGACTTAACAACTAGAAATTTCAAAGAAAGTCTACAGCAGTTAGACTGGGATGACGTTTACAAGGAACATGATGTTAATTTAAAATATAATTTATTTCACGATACATTTGTAAGGGTATTTGATAACTGTTTCCCCAAGAAATTAGTAAAATTTAATTCTAAGAAACCGTGCAAAAAACCATGGCTTACTAAAGGAATAAAAATATCGTGTAACCGAAAAAGGGAACTATATCTGTCTGCAAGAAAGAGTAACCCAGAAACAGTAAAATATTATTAAAGCTACAGTGCTACATTAAGAAAAGTTATTAAAAAATCAAGAAGCATGTGAAATCATATCTGAGATTAGCTCCTCTGATAATAAAATTAAAACAATTTGGAATATTATTAAAAGGGAGACAGGGCAACCAAGAGCGGAGGAAGAGGGTATTACCATCAAAACAAATGAAAACTTTATTAACAAAAAGTCACAAGTTGAAAACATTTTTAATGATTACTTTTTAAATGTTGTAGAGAAAATAGGATCTAAATGTTCATTAAAGGAGCAAGACAATGGAAGAGGCTATACCCACACAATTTGATACAATTGAAAATCCACCCACCTCTCCTTCAGAAATTAGGAAAATAATAAACTCTCTCAAAAGGAAACGGTCATATAGAATTGATGGCATTTCCAGCAGGGTATTAAAAACTTGTTCCCAGGAGATAAGTAGGATTTTCAGTCATATTTGTAATAGCTCATTAAAGCAGGGTATTTTCACGGATAGACTGAAATATGCTATTGTTAAACCTTTGCATAAAAAAGGGGATACATATGATGTCAACAACTACCGGCCCATCTCACTTCTGACAGCTGTGTCAAAAAATTTTGAAAAATTTATGTATTCTCGAGTTGCTTCACGTATTAGTAAAAATAAAGTTCTAACAAAATGTCAGTTTGGTTTTCAAAAAAGCTTTTCAACTGAAAATGCTATATATACCTTCACTGATGAAATATTAAATGCTTTGAATAACCGGACATCACCAGTTGGGATTTTTTGTGATCTCTCAAAGGCTTTTGATTGTGTAAATCATGGGATTCTTCTAGATAAGCTTAAGTATTGTGGTATGAGTAGGACAGTGGACAAATGGTTTAAATCATACTTAACTGGAAGAGTGCAGAAAGTTGAAATAAGCAGTTTACATGATGTAGATGAAACAATTACTTCTTCTAACTGGGGAGTTATCAAAACTGGGGTCCCACAAGGTTCGGTCTTGGGTCCTTTGCTGTTCTTAATATATACTAATGACTTGCCATTCTACATTCACGAAGATGCTAAGCTAGTACTTTCTGCTGATGATACAAGTATAGCTATCACACCTGACAAACAGGAATTAACTGATGAAATTGTAAATGATATCTTCCAGAAAGTTATTAAGTGGTTCTCTACAAATTGACTCTCATTGAACTTTGATAAAACCCAGTTTATACAGTTTGATACAGTATATGGCATGACACCTATAATAAATTTAGATTTTGAACATAAATCTGTAGCTAAGGTAGAATATTCAAAATTTTTAGGTGTTGGCATTGACGAGGGACTGAATTGGAAGAAACATATTGAAGATCTGAAACGTCTGAGTTCAGCTACTTATGCTATCAGAGTCATTGCAAAATTTGGTGATATTCATCTCAGTAAATTAGCTTACTATGCCTATTTTCATTCACTGCTTTCATATGGGCTCATATTCTGGGGCAATTCTACATTCAGTAAAAAAGTATTCATTGCACAAAAGCGTGTAATCAGAATTATTACTGGAGCCCACCCAAGAGCATCCTGGAGACATTTATTTAGGGATCTAGGGATACTCACTGTAGCTTAACAATATTTGTTATTAACAATCCGACCCAATTCAAAAGTAATAGCAGTGTGCATAGCTACAACACTAGGAGAAAGGATGATATTCACTATTCAAGGTTAAATCTAACTTTGGCTCAGGAAGGGGTGAATTATGCTACCACAAAAGTCTTTGGTCACTTACCAAGTAGCATCAAAAGTCTGACAGATAGCCACCTAGTATTTAAAAAGAAATTAACGGAATTTCTGAATGGCAACTCCTTCTACAATGTAGATGAATTAAGGCAAAAAAAAAAAAAAAAAAAAAAAAAAAAAAAAAATCCTTAAAATATTGATTGTCAAGTATAGACAACATTTACTAAACTGACACGTTCCACATCATTACGAAATGTCATATATATGATCTATGGAACGAGTATTAATCTAATGTAATCTAGTAGCTTTATGCAGTTTTGTAAAAGTGACAAACTTAGACGTGAGTTCAACTGCACCAAAAAGTAAGAAAATTCTGATTCAGTACGGTACTGGATATTTGGCCGAATAAATCAGTGGTGAGACGGCAAGAATGGAGGGGAATGATGGGTAACATTTCTGAAATAGTACGAAGTTATGCCTTTTTGGCAAAGTTTTAATTTTGCTAATATGAATGAAATGTGTCTTTCGATATTGAAGAATAAAGAGGTTTGCTGAAGAATAAGGAAACATTTTCCTAGATTGTAATGAGAATAACTATAATATAGTAAGGACAGTTTAAAACTCAACGCAAAGACGTGGCGACGAGCTGCGACAGGCACATACAAAAAACACACACATAGAACCTTACAGCTATCTGCCATGACCTTCTTCAGAAAATAGAACACTCACACAATCATACAGGCACACAACACAGTCATACAACCATCACCTCCGGCTGCCGCACTTCGAATCACGCTTTGCGGCGAGTAAATCGGGAACGGAAGGGGAGGGGAGGAGAGAGGGGATAGGAAGGTTACGTCACGGTGGTGAGGATGGGTTAGATGGGAACAACAAGATGCAGCTTAGGAATGGAATGGGGAGAAAAATAAAATAAACAAACTAAAATAAATATACCAAATTAGTGCACACTGCAAGTACACAAGACCATGCACACACACACAATCGCACATTCACGCACCACTCAAAATAGGTGAGGTTTGGGATAGAGAGGTAAGAACTGTAAGGTATGGAGAAAAACAGGGGTTGAGGCCTGGTTGATTTTGGGATTGGGGAATGTATTGTAGGGATAACTCCCATCTGTGCAGTTCAGAAAAGCTGGTGGTGGATGGGAGGATCCAGATGGCCCGGGTTGTGAAGCAGCCTTTGAAATCAAGCATGTGCTCTGCTGCATGTTGTGCCACAGGGTGGTCCACCCTGTTTTTGGCCACAGTTTGGCGGTGGCCATTCATCCAATGGATAGCTGGTTGGTGGTCATTGAAATATAGAAAGCTGCACAGTGTTTGCAGCACAGTTGGCAAATTACATGGCTGCTTTCACAGGTGGCCCCGTCTCTGATAGGGTTTGATAAGCCTGTGACAGGACTGGAATAGGAAGGGCTGGGTGGGTGGATTGGACAGGTCTTGCAGCAGGGTCTTCCACAAGGATATGATCCTTGTGGCAGTGAGGTGGGTTTTGGGCTGGCCTAAGGATGAACTAGAATGTTGTGGAGGTTGGGAGGGCGACAGAACACTACTTTAGGAGGTGTCGGAAGGATCTTAGGCAGGATGTCTCTCATTTCTGGGCACGAGGATAGAAAATCATAACCTTGGCCAAGGATGTAATTTAGTTGTTAGAGTCCAGGGTAGTACTGGAGACAAGGGGAGCGCTCTTTTGTGGGTGGTTACTGGTGTTAGGAGGGGGATTTGGGTTGTGTGAGGATATGGTACAGGAGATCTGTTTGTGGACTAGGTCTGTGGGGTAGTTTCTGTCTGTGAAGGCCTTTGTGAGACCGTTAGCATATTCAGAAAGGGAGTTCTTGTCACTGCAGATATGCCATCCACGGGTGGCCAGGCTGTAAGGGAGGGATTTTTTATGTGGTTAGGGATAGCAACTGTCAAAGTGTAGGTACTGTTGGTGGTTGGTAGGTTTAATATGGACGGAAGTGTGGATGGAGCCATCAGTGAGGTGGAGGTTGACATCCATGAATGTGGCATGGTAGGTTGAGGAAGACCAGGTGAAGTGGATGGGGGAGAAGGAATTGAGGTTCTGAATAAAGGAGTTCAGAGGGACATTGGGAGAAGTAGTGTTCCAGAGCAGCAAGGCCATGGGCATGTGGGATGTTGGTGTATAGGGAGGTGGCACCCACAGTGACAAGTAAGGATCCAGGAGGCAAAGGGGTGGGAATGGTGGAGAGTCGGTGAAGGAAGTGGTTGGTATCCTTGATGTGCGAAGATAGATTTTGGACAATTGGTTGGAGGTGTTGGTCAACTAGGGCTGAAATTCGTTTGGTAGGAGCACAGTAACCAACCACAATAGGGCATTCAGGGTTATTAGGTTTATGGATTTTGGGGAGCATGTAGAAGGTGGGTGTGTGGGGTGCTGCTGGGGTGAGGAGGGAGATAGATTCAGGGGAGAGTTTCTGGGAGGGGCCATAGGATTTTAGTAGGGATTAGAGATCTTATTGGACTTTGGGGATGGGGTTCTCCACCTACAAGTTGTGCCGGAATGACCCCATCCAGGGTTTGTTAACTTATATTAAAATTGATATTCCTTCAATATTGCCAACTTGTTTCACTGTTTCTGACCTCTCTCTCTTCTTCAGTCACCTCATACAAACATTCTGATTGCAGAAACCTGAAAGGCAGCTCCAGATCTTGTTCAGCTCCATCATATTTCTTCTCAAATAATACAGCGTACATTTTATTATCAGACTTAAAACTAAATTTACCACTAGCAAAATCAATATTGACACACCATTTACAAAAAAATGTGTTCCAGGAATCATGTGAATACTAAGATCTGGTATCACTAAGAAATTACACTCTAATTTTGGTCCAGCTAAATTAACTGATACAAGGACTTCCTGCTTCATGCTCTGGGATAACTTACAAGTAGCACCAATAATCTTTATTTCAGAAACATGCATAATCACTATTCCATCTGTATCCTTAATTGATTCAAACAAAGTCTGAGAAATACCATTAAGATCACTACCACTGTCCAGCAAACATTTTACAAGCATTCCTAATTATCTCCCTGGATAAGCAATCATACATTTCAGACAAATCATTTTAAGCTACTGTTTAGTGACAAACATTATGGTCTGCTGCCACTTCCCTACTATTTTCCAGTTCTAAATCTGCATTCTCTTCCTGTTCACTTATTCTTTCCACTGTTGTCTTTTTAACTACTTTACCATCATCATCAAAAATAAATTCATATACCTCATCTTCCTCATCAGTAGATCCATCTCTACTCTTACTACTACTTGTTTCTGAACTCTAATCTTGTCATTTGTTTCAAACAAACTATTTATCGCCTTACCTTTATCCTCAATATTTGATCATAATGCCAGACATAATTTTCATGCTGCCTTATTGATTACCCATTGTCAGAAGCCTCGTATTTGACCTCTCCACACTCTGATCAGTTTCATAATTACCTTTCACTTCTGGTAAACCAGACACAGATACCATTCCACATACACTATCATGACTATTGTTAGGTGCATGTTCATTACTTAAACTAGATGAAATACAGTATCTACTTACATGACTATTACTATCTTCAAATTATTTACACTTACATTAATATGTACATATGGATCTTTTCTGTTTCTAGCCCAAGTACGAGCCTTAACTGGAGCATATCTTATTTTGAATTATTGACATGTGGAACATTACCTCTTCCTCCACTACTGTTTCTTGAGTTCCTCCTCTCACTACCATTCTATCATAATCTGATTTGCTTATTCTGTTTACCTTAAATGCTCTTCCCTGGAGATTATTATTGCCAAAGTTCCCTCTATGATCCTCTACAGTCAGTTTAACAGTTTCTACTCCTACTAAATAATCTAAAAAGTCACTTGTGTTACTTCTTGGGGCAGCTAAAGGCAGCACCCTAACTCTGTGAGGCAACTTTGCTTCCAGATCCATCTTCACTGCTCAGTATTTTGACTAAATATTTAACTTTGTTGATCCAATCCTGGCAAAAACCTTTAACAGTACCTCTCCTAGAGTCATACCTTTCCCCATTCCACTGGCTGTGGTGGCCAAGTGGTCTGCGGCATGCCAGTCACAGTCTGCATGGCCACTGCGGTTTGAATCCCCCCTTGGGCATAGGTGTTTGTGCTGCTTTTAGTATAAGCTAGTTCATAAGTAGTTTGTAAGTTTAGGGACTGATGATCCCGTAGTCAAATGCCATGAGCTATAGAAACATTTGAACTTTTTTCCCTCCATTCCAAAACTCACTCAGATTCTCTGTTGTTTTCCCTTAGACGAATATTCTTTCAAATATGATTTCTTAAATTCTTCCCATCTGATACCCAGCTGCCCAAATGTAAACATCAACCTTCAAGAATCCCTTTACAAAAGATAATTTCTCCATATCATTCCAAATTTCAGGCAACTCATTAAATTCCTTAATTAAATCAAGAGGATGCAAATCACCATGAGGTTCAAAGATATTAATCTTTTTACAATTAACAACAGAAACATTGTTACCCTCAGCACATACACTATACTTTACATTTTCTACGTTTTTCACTTTCTGCTCAATTTCTACAAGTTTGGAATCCACATCCTCAAATTCTTTTACCACTGATACTGAGTTTCCTTCCACTTTATCCTCAACCATGCCCAATCTAGTTTCCAATTCAGATTTTACCTGACCAATTTGATTTTCAAGTTGTTCTTTATTCTCTGTACAAGTTTTCCTGACAGACTGAAACCTGTTATCACAATCACTAGCAGAAGTTTCCATTCTTTTTCCACATAATTATTTTATGATTAGTTACACAGGACTTATTAATGTCAGTTACTTCACACTGACATTTTCTTCTACAGTTTTTATTTTGTTTTCTCAACTAGCTTCCACTTATCCAATTTTCTTACTTAAATCTACTAATGTACTTTTTAATGCAGCAAATTCCTGATGCAAATTCCTACGGTTTACATTCAGTTTCTGGTGTTTTCATAAATTTTCTGACTCAATTTTGCAAATAATAACTTTGCCCAACTAGAAGGTTCATTTGATACTGACTTTACAAAACCATCACCAACTGGTCCGGCTACATTACCTACCATAGTGGATGAAGCTTTTGCTATCATTCCACTTACATCAGACTGACTGTATAAAGATTGATATATTTCAGATTTATAACCACTGTCTCCTATGGTATCTGATTCTTCCCCAAATTTGCCCACCTTATCAAAGTAAACTTCCTTCTTTACATCATTAACATTCACATACTGCTGTGCATTGTCCACTAACAGATTAACTTTTTCACATTTATCATTCATGGTTGATGTTTAAGAACTTTACCTTAGAAATACAATGTCTTCTCAACGGCAAACGGCAATGAACAGCTTTACTCTCTGCATGATGTCCAGGAACACTTGCTACTGCAATTACAACTGTCATGACAGAAAATTGCTCATCTGTTTACAAGCCATTTAGGAATGCAGATTGGCTGGTTTTCCATGATGGCGTCTGTGCTGTTCCCTTCTCTTTGGCTCCCACTCGACATAGATTTTGTATACACTAGTAGAAGCAGCTTTGAAAATTATTTTGAAATAATACTCCTCTTACTCACGTATCTCTAATGATTGTTCTACTATTCACTGTGAGACACTAAGTATCATTTTTATTATTATAGTTATAAGTATGTACACCCCATTATTAACAACACACTGTTTGTAAATCCCTCTTTGTTGTAAGTTTCAGAGTCATGCAGTCATTAATGATGAGTCCTCACCTGACAGGGCACCAAATGTGACACTGCCAGGACATAGTTCATTGCCTCTTGAAGTTCTCATTGATCGATGCTCTCGATAATGGCTGGCTGAAATTTCATGGGGCAAAACTAGTCTACTAAAAATAATATAGGTGACTTGTAGAATTGCAGTTTATTGTCCCTTTAATGAATCTTTAGTGCTCAGTTGTCCCTATTTATGACCAGCATAAAGTCTCATTAATAAGAGTCACTACAACCCAGTACGCACATTCCACACCTCAATAATACAAATTTTTACATTTTGTGTGTGGAAAACAAAAGTTCAAAGTGTACATTTAATGTGGCATGAATATTATGGATCAGTTCATAATAACTTTAGAAACACTTTCCACATGACTAACACATGAGCAAAATTATTGAAATTAGAGTCCAGAGCGACATGGATTATGCTTCAGATCAATGAAACAAGACTCATTAACATGGCACAAAAGCATCCCATTTATATTAGTTAAACAATGTCACTGAAAATTATGTATTGTTAATTAGGTATATTAATCTAATTACAATGGAAAAGCAAACAATTACTTGCAACTGGCTACAGCAACAGGTAGTGTAAATTTCAAATGTACTGGGTGATCAAAAAGTCAGCATAAATTTGAAAACGTAATAAATCATGGAATAATGTAGATAGAGAGGTAAAAACTGACACATTCTTTGAATGACATGGGGTTTTATAAGGACAAAAATAAAATAAAATAAAAGTAAAAAAAATTTCTGCAGATGGTGCTTCATCTGAACAGAAAAGCAATAATTAGCATAACAAAGTAAGATAATGCAAAGATGATGTTCTTTACCGGAAATGCTGAATATGTTCACCATCATTCCTCAACAATACCTGTAGTCAAGGAATAATGTTGCGAACAGTACTGTAAAGCATGTCTGGAGTTATGGTGAGGCATTGGCGTCTGATGTTGTCTTTTAACATCCCTAGAGATGTTGGTCGATCATGATACACTTGCGACTTCAGGTAACCCCAAAGCCAATGATCACACGGACTGAGGTCTGGGGACCTGAGAGGCCAAGCATGACAAAAGTGGCGGCTGAGCACACGATCAACACCAAACAATGCATGCAAGAGATCGTTCAAAAGTCTAGCAATATCGGGTGGAGCCAGTGGCGGATTTAGGCTGTCAGAGACCCAGGGCGGTGGCAAAACAAAAATAGGCCCACCTACCATTTGTAAATACATGCACTACTATATAACACAAACTTTTGCGTTTTGGGGCCCTCCCAGGATGAGAGGTACGGGCCAGTCTAAAAAAAATAGCTCTCGAGATTCTGTCCCAGAATGAGAGGCAGAGGTAGCACCAACTAAATAATAAATAAATAAATAAAAGGGAAAGGTCATTCATTCGGGTGTTTGGTGGCCCCCCCCAAGATGAGAGGCGGGGGGCTGAATGCCACCTCCCCCCCCCCCCCGCCCCCTTAGTCTGCCACTAGGAGGAGCACCATCCTGTATAAAAATCGTATGTTCCAGCAGGTGTTTATCAGCCAGGTTGCAGATGAGGCGATTCTGTAACATATCGCAGTACCTATCACCCATCACGGTAGCTGTTACAAAACTATAATCATGCAGTACCTTGAAGAAAAAAGGCCCAATAATGGTAGATGTGGTTATAATAAAACCCCATGTCATTCCAAGTATGTGTGTCAATTTTTAACACTCTATCTAGATTATTCCGTGATTTATTAAGTTTTCAAATTTATACTGACTTTTTGATCACCTGGTATTTAAATACATATGTCAACGATACTTTTATAATAAATGGTAATTATACAGGAACTAATAAAGCTATACTATTTCTAACATTAACTGTGAATCACAATAATACCTACTTTAATATGACAAACATTCAAGCTTTCACAACCGTTAGCCACTTCGTCAGGAAAAGAGGAAGGGAGGAGCAGAAAAAGGAAAGGATGAGGATTTTAATGATGTGGATGAGGGGTCATTCTAATCCCAGAACTGGTAGTACTTACCTCAGGGGAAAAAAGGAAGGTAAACAAATACACATACACGCACACATATACAAACGGTAAAACACCTAGGTAGACATTTGTAAAAAATGTATTTGTTTACCTTCCTTTTTTCCCCTAGGGTAAGTCCTTCCGGTTCCAGAATTGAAATGACCCCTCATCCACTTCCTTAAAACCCTCATCCTTTACTTTTTCCATTCCTTACTTCCTCTTTTTCTGACAAAGCGGACAACGGTTGTGAAAGCTTGAATGTTTGTTTGTATGTGTTTCCATTTGTGTTAGTTGTGTCTATCGGCAAGCCTGTGCTTTAGGTAAGTCAAACAATCTTTATTTTTATACATTTTTTTCCCACCAGGAAAGTCTCCTTCTAAAATATTTGTTTCGTCTACTTAAATATGATATAGATATAATTTAATTAATGATGGAAATTTTCCTCAGAGAGAATAAATTATTTTTCAAAAGCCATGTATTGGCTGGTCAGTAATTACCTTTGTAGTGTACAGCCCATAGTGACACAAATGAAGAAAGAAAGAAAATGGACGAAAAAAGTACAAGCTTTTGGAACACAGTTCCTTCTTCTGATGGGAGAAGGGAAGAAAAAAGGATGGGAATGGAATGGAAGGGTAAATCACGACCTAGATCATTAGGATGGTGTTTAAGGAGTGTAGAAGTCAGAGATAGAGTATATTAGTACTAAGCCAAGCCAGAGAGGATACATAACCTAAGACGAATGACCAAGCAGTAAAGAGAAGAAAAGATGAGAGAACCGAATGATGCTGAGCCATGGAGAGAGGGGGTTGTCTAACGATTTTGATTAACAGGGGAAGATATAGAGGAAAACACACACACACACACACACACACACACACACACACACACACGCACACACGCACACACACACTCACACTCACTCACTCACACATGTATACCAAAGCACAGGCTCACTGATAGACACAAAAAAACAAAAATAAAAACACACACAAACATTTGAGCTTTGCAATCGTTGGTCGCTTTGTCAGGAAAAGAGGAGGGAAGGATGCACACCCACACGCAAACACACGTAGGCAGACATTTGTAGAAATCAAAGTAGTTGGACACCACTTGAAGCAGTGGCTCTGTCCAGAGAACAGAGGCAAAGATGTTATAGAATGGTGTGCAGGAATTTGAATTCAGTGGAGGTTGAGACCAGGTGGGCAACGGAAAGAGAGATTATGCTGAAGGGCAAGTTCCCGTCTCCATAGTTCTGGCAGATTGGTGTCGGTGAGAAGTATCCAGATAACCCGGACAGTGTAACACCGTACCAAGATGTGCTGGCTGTGCACCAAGGCATGTTTGGCCACAGGGTGATCCTCATTAACAACAAACACTGTCTACCTGTGACTGTTCGTGCAAATGGACAGTTTGTTGCTGGTCATAGAATGCTTTACAGTGCAGGCATGTCAATTGGTGCTGTCACAAGTGGCTATGCCCTTGATTGTGTACACCTTCCAGGTTACGGGACTGGAGTAAGTGGTGGTGGAAGGGCTTTCACACACCGAAACTATCTTCCTGATCTGTTACAGAAGCAAATTGCCAGGGCCATTTCTTCATCTCCCCAAACCCAGAACCTTCCACAGAAGAACCCCAAAAGTGCCCCTCTTGTTACTGGATACTTTCCGGGACTGGATTGGACTCTGAATGTGGCTCTCAAATCCTGCCCCGAAATGAGATCCATCCTTCATTACATCCTTCCCACTCCACCAAGAGTTCTTTCCGCCACCCATCATCTAACCTTCATAACCTCGTAGTCCATCCCTATGAAATCCCCAAAACCACCTTCCTTACCTTTCCTCTATTCCTGACGAAGCAACCAATGGTTGCGAAAGCTTGAATGTTTGTGTGTGGTTTTATTTGCGTTTTTTGTGTCTATCAGTGAGCCTGTGCTTTGGGTAAGTCAAACAACATATATATAGCTGAAAACTCGGCGTTGCCCTGGATGTTAAATATCTGCCAGGCTGCATGTGAAATTGTAGTAGGTGTCGATGGAAAGCACATATTATAAAAATCAGGTTCCAGGCTTCCAATTCTAACTTTCCGGATATATAACAATTTCAAACCAAAGGTTTATTGATATCACTTATTCTTCGATTTCTTTTTAAATTACAAAGTAAATAATTTTATCATTTCAGTATACTTGAATTTCGTCAAGAAATAAGTTGACTCTGTAAAATTTTAATAAAACTTAATAATAAATAAATGAAAATGTTTCATAAACAAATAGTCTTAGCATTTTTAATGTTTATTATAATTTAAGTACATTTTTACAGACATCAGACATGGAGAAACGACACCATATTTACTTAAAAACACATACCGTTTTCACGAAAACACCATGAAAGTGTATAGTCAGAAAAGAAATAATTAACACTCTTATCTCAAAGCTTGATGGTACACAATATTCTTTGTTTGTCTGTCTGTAGTGTAAACAAACAAATTATCTGGCATCATTTAGGCGCTATGTTCTGATGTGCGAGTCTGTTCAACGTTGAGGTTGGAATCCCCCCCTCCCGGGCATGGATGCTTGTGCCGTCTTTGGTATAAGGTAGTTCATAAGTTGTGTATAAGTTTAGTGACTGGTGACCCCGCAGTTAAGTCCCTTAACCTTAGCAAACATTGAAAATTCTGAAGTAAAAGAACTTTTAAGATATCTTTTTTCCTAATGCAGTAACATTTCCCCCTCTATTTAACACACACACACACAAAACATATGTATATCTTCCAGGCAAAAAATTCTTTGGTGAGCCCGCCCATGACATGAAGATGCCAAATCCATTACGAAGTATTTAATAGATTGCCCTGTAATTTATTAATTGTAACAGAAAATTCAAGTTCCAATGGCAACTGCAGTCTCTTGAAGATAGATTTGTGGGATATAATGGGTATTCGTTGGGTGTACTCCGTTTCATTCTGTTTCTTTCCTTGTGGCTCTATGGAAGTAAACTGCTTTCGCTTCCAGCCAGATGGAGCAATTTTCCATGAACGTTACTATTTACGTGCTCATATCTCATGAACTAAGAGTCGGAATGTGATACAATTTAGAAGCTACATTCAACTATATATGTGTATACTGTCTGTAAAATTTCCTGTCGCTACAATTTGTAGTGTTCAAATTATAAATTGTACCATCATACCGAGAGCCGTAGTTTTACTCCATAAACAGCGGAAAAGTAGTAGGCGAGAAACTGTTTTCCTTTCATCATTTTACTATGGTTGCCAGTGAGAATAAGTGTAATAAAGGTTTGAAATTATGTTTAAAGTTTGTTGCAAGTAGCTAAGTACTGTCATTCTCATACAGTGTATGTCGAAAGTCTCGCCCCATTATATGGCATTTTTTTGCGATTTCTATTGGCTATGACGTACTATCTTTTGAACCATGTGTCATATGATTCTTAACCATGCAGCAATTGTTACCTAACAGTAAGGAATGTGTGTACCAAATTTGGTTGAAATCGATCCAACGGTTTAGGAGAAAATGAGCAGCATTGTCGCAAAATGCAGCAGTTTTTCGCGCATCTCATTGTTTATGACATCATATCTCATGAACTATATTTTGTATGTGATGCTTACACTTACAGTGACCGTCCTCATGGATTGAAGCTTATGTGTACAATATTTCATAAAGATTAGGTAAAATATGTATAAAAATAAAGATCGTTTGACTTACCCAAGGCACAGGCTCGCCAATACACACAAAAAACAAAAATAAAAACACACACAAACAAATTTGTTTAACTTCCTTTCTTTCCCCTAAGGTAAGTCCTTCCACTCCCGGGATTGGAAGGACCCCTCATCCACTCCCTTAAAACCCGCATCCTTCCCTTTTTTTCCTCCTTCCTTCCTCTTTTCCTGAAGAAGTGACCAATCGTTGTGAAAGCTTGATTGTTTGTTTATGTGTGTTTATGTGTCTATCGGCGAACCTGTGCTTTTGGTAAATGTCTAGGTGTGTTTGTGTTTGGATATGTGTGAGTGTGTGTGTATTTATCTACCTTCCTTTTTGTCACCTAAGGTAAGTCCTTCCACTCCTGGGATTGGAATGACTCCTTTTCCACTTCCTTAAAACCCATATCCTTCCCTTTCTCCTCCCCTTTTTTCCTCTTTTTCCTGAAGAAGCTGCCAGTGGTGGTGAAAGCTTGTATGTGTGTTTGAGTGTGATTTTTATATTTTTGTGTCTATCGACGAGCCGGTCCTTTTGGGTGAGTCATCCGTTTTCTATATAGAAGGAGACTTTCTAGGTGGGAAAATAGGTATAAAATAAAGATTTTTGATTTACCTAAAGTACAGGCTCGTCGACAGAAACACCAAACACACACAAAAACACACAAACATTCGAGCTTTCGCCACCAGTGGTGGCTTCTTCGGGAAAAAAAGGAAGGAAGAAGAGGAGAAAGGGAAGGATATGGGTTTTAAGGAAGTGGAAAAGGAGCCATTCCAATCCCAGGGGTGGAAGGACTTACCTTTGGGGACAAAAAGGAAGGTAAACAAATACAAACACACTCACACATATCCACATCCAAATCCACCTAGGCAGACATTTGTAGAAACCAAAGAAGTTGGACAGAGATACCACTTCAGGCAGAGGCTCTGTCCACAGAACCGAGGCAAAGATGTTAAAGATGGTGGGCAAAAATTAGAATTTAGCGGCGGTTGAGACCAGGTGGGCAACGGGAAAAGAGAATGTGTTGAAGGGCAAGTTCCCATCTCCGGAGTTCTGAAAGATTGGTGTTGGTGGGAAGTATCCAGATAACCCGGACGGTGTAACACTGTGCCAAGATGTGCTGGCCGTGCACCAAGGCACGTTTAGCCACAGGGTGATTTTCATTACCAACAAACACTGTCTGCCTGTGACCGTTCATGCGAATGGACAGTTTGTTGCTGGTCATTCCCACATAGAACGCTTCACAGTGCAGGCATGTCAGTTGGTAAATCACGTGGGTGCTATCGCAAGTGGCTCTGCCCTTGATCGTGTACATCTTCCGGGTTACGGGACTGGAGTAAGTGGTGGTGGAAGGGTGCATAGGGCAGGTTTTACAACGGGGGCGGTTACAAGGGTAGGACCCTCCGCAAGCATGCTTTCATCCTCGCCAGATTACGGTCCCACATTTTGTTTATTCAGGCATGTCTAACATTTGGCATAACCCCCAAGGGCCTCACAATAAAAGTTCCCATCTCCGGCTGTAACCCATCCTTTCATCAAGCCCTACACCAATTCCAAACAGAACAATCCACAGCCCTCACCCGCTTAATCCTTAACCTATACATCAACTCCGCCAATGAACACAACTGTCAACTCCTATCCCTAATCAAAATCCTCAACCTTTCCACTCCCGCATCCACACCCACAGCTCAGAACATCCTCCTACAGGCCAACCGGAAATTAGAACAACATGCCACCCTCCACCTCAAAAAACTATCCCAACTCCTTGTCACCCACCTCCGGAAAGGCAATACACTCTCCCTCAACACACTTTCCCTCAACAACCACTCCAGTAAACCTCAAGCTCCTCTTATTGCACAGAAACCCAGTCTCTCCCATCTACTCAATCTCCCACTTCCAGCTCCACTCCCCCGCAAACCTTTAAATACTACTGCACACAATCCGGAACCACGACATTCCAATTCAGTAGTCAACCTCTCCTCTAAACCTCTCTCCCAAACTGAAACCTCTGTCCTATCCAAAGGCCTCACCTTTAGCCCTACTCCCAAATTCAACCAAACATCCCTTGTCAAAGATTTACTATCCTATACTCGTAGTCTTTGCTGGAGATATCACTTTTCCATGAAGAAAAATAACCCTATTCCTAATGATCCAACTCCACAAGACATGACTCAAATAGATCCTTGCCTGGAACAGTTCCGTCCTCCATCACAGCTAGACCCACCTGCTCTTCCTCAAAATCACCCTCTTCAAACCTTCCAGGAATTCCTTACTTCCAACCTCACCTCTCAGTCTTTCCTAAAAAAAACCTTAATCCTACTCCCAACATTACTACAGCTGAATTCCGAGCCATCCGTGATCTGAAAGCTGACCGTTCCATCGTCATTCTCTCAGCCGACAAGGGATCCACAACCATGGTACTTGATCGGCGGGTGTATGTGGCTGAGGAACTGCGTCAGCTTTCAGACAATACTACCTACAAAGTTTGTCAACACAATCCTATCCCTGATGTCCAGGCAGAGCTTCAAGGAATCCTCAAAACCTTAGGCCCCCTACAAAACCTTTCACCTGACTCCATTAACCTCATGACCCCACCGACACCCCGCACCCCCACCTTCTACCTACTCCCCAAGATCCACAAACCCAATCATCCCGGCCGCCCCATTGTGGCCGGTTACCAAGCCCCTACTGAACGAATCTCTGCCTACATAGACCAACACCTTCAACCCATCATGTGCAGTCTCCCATCCTTCATCAAAGATACCAACCACTTCCTCGATCGCCTGAAATCCTTGCCTAGCGAGTTACCTCCAGATACCATCCTTGTAACCATTGATGCCAGTTCCTTGTACACAAACATCCCACATGCCCAGGGCCTCGCTGTGATGGAGTATTTCCTTTCACACCGACCACCCAATTCCCTACTTAAAACCTCTCTCCTTAATACCCTAGCCAGCTTCATCCTAACCCACAACTTCTTCACTTTTGAGGGCCAAACATACCAACAACTAAAGGGAACAGCCATGGGAACCAGGATGGCCCCCTCGTACGCAAATTTATTTATGGGACGCTTAGAGGAAGCCTTCCTGGATACCCAAGCCTGTCAACCCAAAGTTTGGTATAGATTCATTGACGACATCTTTATGATTTGGACTCACAGTGAAGAAGAACTCCAGAATTTCCTCTTCAACCTCAACTCCTTTGGTCCCATCAAATTCACCTGGTCCTATTCCAAATCCCATGCCACTTTCCTTGATGTCGACCTCCATCTGTCCAACGGCCAACTTCACACATCCGTCCACATCAAACCAACCAACAAAAAACAGTACCTACACTATGACAGGTGCCATCCATTCCACATCAACGTTCCCTTCCATACAGCTTAGGTCTTTGTGGCAAACGAGTCTGCTCCAGTCCCGAATCCCTGAACCAGTACACCAATAACCTAATAACAGCTTTCACATCCCGCAGCTATCCTCCTGATCTGGTACAGAAGCAAATTTCCAGAGCCACTTCCTCATCCCCCCTAAATTCAGAACCTTCCACAGAAGAACCCCAGAAGTGCCCCTCTTGTCACTGGATACTTTCCGGGACTGGAGCGGACTCTGAATGTGGCTCTCCAACAAGGATACGACTTCCTTCAATCCTGCCCCGAAATGAGATCCATCCTTCATGACATCCTTCCCACTCCACTGAGAGTGTCTTTCCGCCGCCCACCTAACCTCCGTAATCTCCTAGTCCATCCATATGAAATCCCCAAACCACCTTCCCTACCCTCTGGCTCCTACCCTTGTAACCGCCCCCGTTGTAAAACCTGCCCTATGCACCCTTCCACCACCACTTACTCCAGTCCCGTAACCTGGAAAATGTACACCATCAAGGGCAGAGCCACTTGCGATAGCACCCACGTGATTTACCAACTGACATGCCTGCACTGTGAAGCGTTCTATGTGGGAATGACCAGCAACAAACTGTCCATTCGCATGAACGGTCACAGGCAGACAGTGTTTGTTGGTAATGAAGATCACCCTGTGGCTAAACATGCCTTGGTGCACGGCCAGCACATCTTGGCACAGTGTTACACCATCCGGATTATCTGGATACTTCCTACCAAGACCAATCTTTCAGAGCTCCGGAGATGGGAACTTGCCCTTCAACACATTCTCTCTTCCCGTTATCCACCTGGTCTCAACCTCCGCTAAATTTGAATTCCTGCCTGCCATCTTTAACATCTTTGCCTCGGTTCTGTGGACAGAGCCTCTGCCTGAAGTGGTATCTCTGTCCAACTTCTTTGGTTTCTACAAATGTCGGCCTAGGTGGGTTTGGATGTGGATATGTGTGAGTGTGTTTGTATTTGTTTACCTTCCTTTTTGTCCCCAAAGGTAAGTCCTTCCACTCCTGGGATTGGAATGGCTCCTTTTCCACTTCTTTAAAACCCATATCCTTCCCTTTCTCTTCTCCTTCCTTCCTCTTTTTCCCGAAGAAGCCACCACTGGTGGCGAAAGCACGAATGTTTGTGTGTTTTTGTGTGTGTGTGGTGTTTCTGTCGACGAGCCTGTACTTTAGGTAAGTCAAAAATCTTAGTTTAATATATATATATACACACGTAAAAAATAGATGAAGTCCACTTACCAGGCGAAGGAGCACAGGCAGTGATAGCAACAAATAAACACACACACACACACACACACACACACACACACACACAAACACACAAACGCAAGCTTTCTTAGCCTAGCTGCTTCGTCAGGCAGAAGGGAAGGAGAGGGAAAAGGAAATGATGAGGGTTTTAAGGGAGTGGGTAAGGAGTCATTCCAATCCCAGGACAGGAAAGACCTACCTTGGGGGGAAAAAGGAGGGTAAACAAATACACACACACCTACACTTGTGTACTTGCGTCTGTGTAAATGGGTGTGTATTTGTTTACCATCCTTTTTTCCCCCCAAGGTAAGTCTTTCCTGTGGGAGTGGGTAAGGAGTCATTCCAATCCCAGGACAGGAAAGACTTACCTTTGGGGGGGGGGGGGGAGAGGGCAAACAAATACACACACACCCACACTTGTGTACTTGCGTCTGTGTGGATGTGTGTGTATTTGTTTACCCTCCTTTTTTCCCCCCAAGGTAAGTCTTTCCTGTGCTGGGATTGGAATGACTCCTTACCCACTCCCTTAAAACCCTCATCATTTCCTTTTCCCTCTCCTTCCCTTCTGCCTGACGAAGCAGCTAGGCTAAGAAAGCTTGCGTGTGTGTGTGTGTGTGTGTGTGTGTGTGTGTGTTTGTTTATTTGTTGCTATCACTGCCTGTGCTCCTTCGCCTGGTAAGTGGACTTCATCTATTTTTAACGTATATTTTTCCTGTTAGGAAGTTTTCCTCATATATATATATATATAAAATGTAAAAAATAGACGAAGATTACTCACCAGGCGAAGGAGCACAGGTGTGACAGCATCACAAATAAATAAATGAATACACACACACACACACACACACACACACACACAATCGCAAGCTTTCGCAACCCAGTTGCGTCTTCAGGCAGTAGGGAAGGAGAGGGAAAAGGAAATGATGAGGGTTTTAAGGAAGGGGGTAAGGAGTCATTCCAATCCCGGGAGAGGAAAGACTTACCTTGGGTGAAAAAATGGAGGGTAAACAAATGCACACATGCCCACACATTCACACAGACACAAGTATTTTTCCTGCTAGGAATTTTTCGTCTTAATATTCGTATATATATATATATATATATATATATATATATATATTAAGACGAAAAATTCCTAGCAGGAAAAATAAAATATAAAAAAATAGACGAAGATTACTCACCAGGCGAAGGAGCACAGGTGTGACAGAATCACAAATAAATAAATGAATACACACACACACACACACACAATCGCAAGCTTTCACAACCCAGTTGCGTCTCCTTCCCTACTGCCTGAAGACGCAACTGGGTTGCGAAAGCTTGCGATTGTGTGTGTGTGTGTGTGTGTGTGTATTCATTTTTTTATTTGTGATGCTGTCACACCTGTGCTCCTTCGCCTGGTGAGTAATCTTCGTCTACTTTTTAGAAAACTGACGACTTACCCAAAAGGACCGGCTCGTCGATAGACACCAATAAAAATAAAAATCACACTCAAAACACACTTACTAGCTTTCGCCACCACTGGCAGCTTCTTCAGGAAAAAGAGGAAGGAAGGAGAGGAGAAAGGGAAGGATACGAGTTTTAAGGAAGTGGAAAAGGAGTCATTCCAATCCCAGAAGTGGAAGGACTTACCTCAGGGGACAAAAAGGAAGCTAAACAAATACACACACACTCACACATATCCACATGCAAACACACCTAGGCAGACATTTGTAGAAACCAAAGAAGTTGGACAGAGATACCACTTCAGGCAGAGGCTCAGTCCACAGAACCGAGGCAAAGATGTTAAAGATCTCTTCCCTACAGTTTAGGTCATCGTGGCAAACGCGTCTGCTCCAGTCCCGAATCCCTGAACCAGTTCACCAATAACCTAATAACAGCTTTCACATCCTGCAGCTATTCTCCTAATCTGGTTCAGAAGCAAATTGCCAGAGCCACTTCCTCATCCCACCAAATTCAGAACCTTCAACAGAAGAATCCCAGAAGTGCCCCTCGTCACCGGATACTTTACGGGACTAGAGTGGACTCTGATTGTGGCTCTCTACCTTCTGGCTCCTACCCTTGTAACCGCCCTCGTTGTAAAACATTTCCTATGCACTCTCCCACCGGAAGGTGTACACGATCAAAGGCAGAGCCACTTGCGATAGTACCCACGTGATTCACCAATTGACATGCATGTACTGTAAAGCATTCTATGTGGGAATGACCAGCAACAAACTGTCCATTCACATGAATGATCACAGGCAGACAGTGTTTGTTGGTAATGAGGATTACCCTGTGGCTAAACACGCCTTGGTGCACGGCCAGCACATCTGGGCACAGTGTTACACCATCCGAATTATCTGGATACTTCTCACCGACACCAATCCTTCAGAACTCCGGAGATGGGAACTAGCCCTTCAGCATATTCTCTCTTCCTGTTGCCCACCTGGTCTCAACCTCCGCTAAATTTAAATTCCCTCCCACCATCTTTAACATTTTTGCCTTGGTTCTCTGGACAGAGCCTCTTCCTCAAGTGGCATCTCTGTCTAACTCCTTAATTTCTTTGCTTTCTACCGTATGTCTGCCTAGGCATGTTTGTGTCTGTGTAAATGAGTGGGTGGGTGTATATTTGTTTACCCTCCTTTTTTTTCTCCCAAGGTAAGTCTTTCCTGTCTCGGGATTGGAATGACTCCTTATCCACTCCTCTAAACCCTCATCATTTCCTTTTCCCTCTCCTTCCCTTCTGCCTGACGAAGTAGCTAGGCTGCGAAAGCTAGCGTTTGTGTGTGTGTGTGTGTGTGTGTGTGTGTGTGTGTGTGTGTGTGTGTGTGTGTTTACCTTTTTTCCCCCCCCTAAGGTAAGTCCTTCTACTCCTGGGATTAGAATGACTCGTTTTCCACTTCCTTAAAACCTGTATCCTTCCCTTTCTCTTCTCCTTCCTTCCTCTTTTCCTGAAGAAGCGACCAACGGTTGCGAAAACTTGTATGTGTGTTTGTGTGTGAATTTATTTGTGTCTGTCGACGAGCCTGTCCTTTGGGTAAGTCACCCGTTTTCTATTTTTTATATTAATTTATTTATATAAATTCCTACCAGTAATAATAAAAAAATATCATACATACAGGGGGATTTTGAAAAGAACAATATTGTATAAGTTGTTTGTATTTTAGTCCCAGGAAATAAGAAACTACAAAAACTGGGTGACCAAATGGCCCTGTCTAGACACACAATAGAGATAATAGTATCTACTATTAGTAGTGACACTGTAAGTAACTTGCAAAAGCATGTAAGTGACTGTTCAGCAATGAGTCTAGCTTTCGACGAATCTACTAATTTCTAAGGTAAACTGCAACTTACTATATTTGTGTGGTATGAAGGTACAGTGGTGGTTAGATATGGACTTCTTCACTGATGTTAATCGTGAAATTAATCAGTACAAAGAAGAGAGAAACTTATTCCTTATTTAGCACAGTCTGTGTAACAAATTAAGAATCTCTCAGAAACATCTTGACACTAAAAAATTTGCTCATTTCATACAGCTGAAGAAAATTTTTGAAAGCCTTTCTTTCATTCAGATGCAAATACAAGATTATTTAAGTAGACACTCTGCCCTCACTGAAGATATGATTACTGATTTTACAACACTTAAACCTGCATTTTCATTTCTGAAAAATCCTTCCATGTTGATGTGAAGGATGGCTGTCCCATTTCACAACCAATTATTAAAGATTCAGCAGCTGTAGAGTTAGAACTTCAAGAGGACAAAGGACTAAAGGCTCTGTAATATAGAGGTTGTCCAACTATTGAGTTTTGGAAGAAGGTTCCAGAAGAAAAACATCAGGGTTGGGGAAGTTACCTTTTTAAAGTAACTAAGTTACAGTTAAAGTTAGTTTCCTGAAAGGTAATGTAGTTATAGTTACTCTACATTGAAAGTAACTGTATCAGTTACAAGTATCTTTACAGTTGCTGTTAAAAATTGTAATTTTAACTTATTTGTAAATCCATAATGAACCTTACACATGTAGAAAGGAAACAAACTTTAATGTCAATCAGTAATAAACACATTAATACATACATAATTAATAATAAAACATAATTCATCCATTATTGAATAAATTGTACACAGCACCTTCTATCTCACTGTATTTCAATTACACTGTTCATTTTCAATGAAAGTTGTTTTTCAAACATTCCATCTCCTAATTTGCCCCTCACTGCATTCAACAGAATACCCCCTATATTGAAAACTCTCTCTACAGGTGCACTGGTTGGTTTGCATGTGTTATATTTAATAAAAGAGAGTCTTGATTGTGGTAAACACACTGAGGATCTGTTATATCTGCTGAAAAATTTAGTAAAAAAGGTTCAAGATCCTGTTGAGAATATGAGGTAACTGTATTTTGTCTCTCAAAGCAGAAAAAGCCTTCCTCATCATCTTTAAGTACTTCTGCTTCTTCCTTGGCACATTCTCTTACAGACATGGTTTGCAGCATGGCTTCCAGCATATAATGCTTTGCTACACAGGTATGGGGTTGATCCATCCAGTTGGTTTTGAATTTTGGGTGGAAGCATGCAGACAGGATAAGATCTTTATTTTCAAATGCTTTTTCAAACCACTTCTGCAATCCCAGAAGAGCTGCATCTAGGAGAGGTCTGCACAGGGTCAGCTGTGTGGATTACTTATTCAGATTTTGTTTTAACACTGTCAAAGTTGCGAGTAGGAATCTCATGAACATGTTATGTTCACCCTGTAGCAAGTTCAGAGCCTGTGCCAGTAGACCCATCACTTAACAGTATTCTCTCTGGAAAGTAACTTCTTCAGTAGTTAGTGTTGGCAATGAACAAAAATCTATGCAAGTGTCACTAACCATCAGTTTACAGATCTGAAATCACTTAAGAAGTCTTCTGGTCCAGACTGTATACCCATTAGATTTCTATTTGATTATGCTGATGCAATAGCTCCTTGCCTAACAGCCATATACAACCGCTCGCTCAATGAATGATCTGCATCAAAAGACTGGAAAGTTGCACAGGTCACACCAATATTTAAGAAAGACAGTAGGCCTATTTCATTGGCCACAATTTGCAGCAGGGTTTTGGAACATATCCAGTATTCAAATGTTATGAATTATCTCGGAACAGAATGATCTATTGACCCAAGGTCAACACGGATTTAGAAAATATCGTTCATGTGAAACACAACTAGTGCTTTACTCACACGAAGTGATGAGTGCTATCAACAAGGAACCTTAAATTGATTCTGTATTTCTAGATTTCCGGGAGGCTTTTGATACCATACCTCACAAATGGCTTTTAATCAAATTGTGTGGTTATGGGATATGGAATATTGCCTCAGATTTGTGACTGGATAGGGGATTTCCTGTCAGAGTGGACACAGTTTGTAATAATCGATAATAAGGCATAGACTAAAACAGAGGTGATATCTGGCATTCCACAGGATAGTGTTGTTGGTCCTCTGGTGGTCCTTATCTACATAAACGATTTGGGAGAAAATCTGTGCAGCTCTCTTAGATTGTTTGCAGATGATGCCATCATTTATCGTCCAGTAAAGTCATCCGAAGATCTAAACCAACTGCAGAACGATCTAAATAAAATATCAGTATTGTGTAAAAATTGGCAATTGACTCTAAATAATGAGAAGTGTGAAGTCGTCCACTTGAGTATGAAAAGAAATCTGTTAAAACTTCAATCAAATGTGAAGGCCATAAACTCCACCTAATACCTAGGAATTATTATTACATCAGACTTAAACTGGAAGGAACACACAGATAATGTCGTGGGAAAGGCGAACCAGAGACTGCATTTTATTGGCAGAACTCTTTAACAGAAGCTATCAAAAGAGCCAGTTTTGTATTGTCAGGATACAGGGAATACAGCATCATGAAAATGATACAGGATCTGGGATGGAAATCATTACAATAACAGTGTTTATTGGTGTGACGTGGTCTACTTACAAAACTCCAATCACCAACATTCTCCTCTGAATGCAAGAATATATTGTTGACTGCCACCTACATAGGTAGAAATGATCATCAGAATATAAAATACTCGGATGGAGAGATTCAGATGTTCTTTCTTCCCACCACTATTCGAAAATGGAATGGTAGATGAATAGTATAAAGGTGGTTCGATGAATCCTCTGCCAGGCACTTAAGTGTGATTTGCATCCCATGTAGATGTTGAAGTCCTCGTGATTAAAATATCCAGCATAATATGCGGGCAACCATCCTTTCAAGTAATTTACTGGGTACATTTGTCAGGCTAATCAGCCCGTAACTGTCCAGGGATGATGATTCCTTACGAGCATTACGGCCAAAAACCACTACGTTGTCCCTCCACTGAGAGGGGAAAAACCCTTGGAGCCAAATGTGGTTAAATACCTGCAGGATATATTGCTTTTGTGGAGGTTTGAGTTATGGATCAGGTGACTATGGATTACATCAGAGCCAGGTGCAGAATCATGGGAAGACGAAACAGAAGTAGTCCACATTCAGTAAAGGAATCATTGTAAGGTTCCTCGTGGTAAGAGGTAAAATATAATTTGGAGGCCACAGGATAGAAAGTCGTCACCCAAGCCTTCTCAAAATTAGTGCCACAAAAGGCTCTGTGAGAATAGACGTATTTGTTCAGATACCATGCAGTAGGCAAGGCCGGGGATTGAAAATAGCTGCCGGCGACCTTGGATGCAACAGAGCATTACCCACACTTATGACAAGGGTACAGAAGACTCCAAGGAAGAGACAAAATGCTCCCAGCACTCCACTTGCTCTTTTTGATTATATAATGAGCCTTAGCATGAAGGCATTTTAAGTTGATAAGACCAGCTAGGGTTGGGTGACACTTAAGATGTTGCAATGCTCACAAATCGTTGCGTCAATAATTGAGTTCCACCAAGGTACTCGACTGTGGCTAGAAGGGCCCATTGACTGGGAAACAGCAATGCTACCAACCATCATGTCTGATGTCTGACCACTCCAGCGACATAAAGCATGTAGACAGGGAAGCAGGGAGTGTAGGGGGCAGGATGCCGGGTAAAGGTGCATGATGGATTTTAAAGGCTGTAATAGGCAGGGATTTAAATTGTGGCTATGAATATAGTGAAGGGAAGGGGTGGGAAAGGATGAGAGGTGTAGAGTTGTGTGGGGAGAGAGTGGGGGGATTTTAAATTATAAGAATGATAAGGAAAAATAAAAATAGGAAAAAAAGGAACAATCGGAAAAAAATAAGTAAAAATAAAAAGTAATTAAACCATTAGCGCCTGAATAAATTTTTTCTTAAAATTTAGAATGTATTGCTTCATTATGTCTCAACAGGGCAGACATTACATAACATAGTTATTTTTACGAAAGTCATTATTGCCTTTAACAAGATATTTGATGTTGCCATATGGCAACACTAGGCGCTTTCAGTACCTAAATTTTTGTGGATTACAAATTTAACAAAATAAGTAGATTATTGAAAGTTCTTACTACACATACAACTTTTGTGTAAACTTATTATAAAATCTTTGTCATACAATTGATATTTTATAACACAACCAATTAATATTGATGAATCAAACATTTCAACTCTGCATGAAACAATCTATACACAATCCCACATTACACTTCGAACACATTGTTGCCACAATAGTTTTACAGTCCTTGTGAGCACACCTTTTTTTCTTCTTTCCTTCTGTATGCCGGATGAGGTGGTCAGTTTTATCAAATCTGATGGAATGTGATATGCGACTGTCAGTACATGCCCTTGATGCAGGTCTTCCAGATCCTTTGGGTAAAGCTTGGTATCTCTGCAAGTACACTTCTCTTGAATTCGAGCTGAGAAATAGTTTGGTTTCTTCCTTTATAATACAAAATCCAACTGTTTTGTACGGCAACATCTAAAATCCATGTAAAGATACACCAGTACCATTTCTTGCTTCTTATTCCAAAGCAGTAGTACGCTAGATTCTGATCCATCTGATCAGTACCTCCCATATGAGTATTATACTTGGCTAACAGTTTTGGTCTGCGAATCAATATGTGTGTTTTTTTTTAAGTATCTCTTGTCTTGGATGACCTCTTTTGCGGCACGTGAATAAGAGATCAATGCGATAACTGAGTTGTCAGCTGCCTTCGTCCACCACTGACCAAATGTATCGTCAGAAACCCAGTTCACGATACTGTTGCATAATAACATAGATCTTTCTTTGGATACAGATTACTCTGGTACATTAGGATGTGGTGCAGCTTGTTTAGGTACAGCTGGATCTTGTGCAGTATTTGACTGTGTTGGTGGGTCTCGGTCCTCATAATAAACACCGATCATTTCATTACTTGGCAGCCTTATTTCAGCATTAGCTCATAACTGACGAGAGGACAGGATGTCTAAAAATTTGTAACAATATGTTGGACAAACAGGAAGATCTTATGGATGCCGTCAGACTAAAAAACTTAAGCAAATCCAGTTTTGCATTACACACAGTTCACTACGAACACCAAACTGGTGATATTAATGACCATCTTTCAATACTATATGTTGCTGATAAAGGGCTACATATGGATTTCCTTGAACAATTGGAGATTTCCAAGAGATTTTAGCACCTAGACAGTAAAAAAGATCTGCCCATATGCATTTATAGGTCATGTACTATTAGTAATGTCAATCAGCAAAATAATAAAGTTCCTGTTATTGTTTAATCTGTTTATATTAGCATAGCCACATTAGTTATTGTACAACCACACTGTAAATATTTCACCCTTTCATATTTATTTTATATTTGTTAATGTATCTCACTTGTTTCATTATGAATGTAACTAGATACTAGCAAAATTCAATATAATGTGCAAAATATAATTTTAATCTATTACATACTCTTTATACATTCACAATGTCTCAAAGCAAAGAACATTAATTACTGAAGTGCAACATCTACCATAGCCATCCTCTTTGCACCACATTCAGTGTTTACATTTTGTAAATGTGTAACGCTAAGTGTAGCAAAAATGCTCTAATGTGTTAAAAAATGTCAGTGCCCAATGCATAACTTGGTTTCATGTACACCTACAATAAGAACACAGTAAGAACATTAAATTAAAATACGTTTAATTACAGTTGTTCTGTTCTCGCTTATTAAAGTTCAATTATGTTACCACAACCAACATGACAGCATAACCTACACTTAGAAGAAATGTTCCTCTAAAGCGTCCACTGAAGATGAGCCTGCAGTGGCTCGAAAACTAGTTCTGGATTAAATAAAAAACATCCAAAAAGACAGCTGGTTGCAATTCTTTTAATGGAAATAAACTGTCAATCTTTGACAAGTCCACCATGGTTATATTTGGATGTAGGGCAGAAGGTAAGACCTTTGGATAGGACTGAAACTTCTGTGGGGTTGAGGGTTATGGCAGAAAGGTTAACAACAGTATTCTGAGATTGTTTAGGCTCTTTCGACCTCCATCTATCCAACAGCCAACTACACATATCCGTCCACATCAAACCTACCAATAAACAACAGTACCTGCATTATGACAGCTGCCATCCATTCCATATCAAACGTTCCCTTCCCTAAGTCTTCGTGGCAAACGAGTCCGCTCCAGTCCAGAATCCCTGAACCAATACACCAATAACCTGATAACAGCTTTCACATCCCGCAGCTATCCTCCTGATCTGGTACAGAAGCAAATTGCAAGAGCCACTTCCTCATCCCCCCAAATTCAGAACCTTCGACAGAACCCGAGAAGTGCCCCTCTTGTCACCGGATACTTTCCGGGACTGGAGTGGACTCTGAATGTGGCTCTTCAGCAAGGATATGACTTCCTTAAATCCTACCCTGAAATGAGATCCATCCTTCATGACATCCTCCCTACTCCTCCGAGAGTGTCTTTCCGCCACCCACCTAACCTCCGCAACCTCCTAGTCCATCCCTATGAAATCCCCAAACCACCTTCCCTACCTTCTGGCTCCTACCCTTGTAACCGCCCCCGTTGTAAAACCTGCCCTATGCACCCTTCCATTACCACTTACTCCAGTCCCGTAACCCGGAGGGTGTACACAATCAAGGGCAGAGCCACTTGAGACAGTACCCACGCGCTTTACCAACTGACATTCCTGCACTGTGAAGCATTCTATGTGGGAATGACCAGCAACAAACTGTCCATTCGCATGAATGGTCACAGGCAGACAGTGTTTGTTGGTAATGAGGATCACCCTGTGGCTAAACACGCCTTGGTGCACGGCCAGCACATCTTGGCACAGTGTTACACCGTCCGGGTTATCTGGATACTTCCCACCGACACCAATCCTTCAGAACTCCGGAGATGGGAACTAGCCCTTCAGCATATTCTCTCTTCCTGTTGCCCACCTGGTCTCAACCTCCGCTAAATTTAAATTCCCTCCCACCATCTTTAACATTTTTGCCTTGGTTCTCTGGACAGAGCCTCTTCCTCAAGTGGCATCTCTGTCTAACTCCTTAATTTCTTTGCTTTCTACCGTATGTCTGCCTAGGCATGTTTGTGTCTGTGTAAATGTGTGTGTATTTGTTTACCTTCCTTTTCTTTTCCCCAAGGTAAGCCTTTCCTCTCCTGGGATTGGAATGGCTCCTTACCCCCTCCCTTAAAACCCTCATCATTTCCTTTCCCTCTCCTTCCCTCTTGCCTGAAGAAGCAACTGGGTTGTGACATCTTGAGTTTTTGTGTGTTGTTTGTGTGTTTTATTTGTGCTACTATCACCACCTGTGCTCCTTCGCCTGGTGAGTAACCTTCACCTATTTTTTATTTATACATTTTGAACTGTTTAAAGAGATTAATGATGTAAGTTTTGTTTCTGTGCAGGCTGACGAAACAGCAGATATTACGTGCAGAAGTCAACTAGTCATTATACTGCAGTATATTAACGGAAAGAAACTTGTGGAAAGATTTCTTTCCATTTAAAACGTTAATGATAGGACAGCATATGGACTTAGTGAGGTTTTTAAAAAGGACCCTAGAGGCTTTCAGTGTTCAAGAAAAACTCATTGCTTAGGCATACAATGGTGCCTCAGTAATGAATGGCAGTCACAGTGGTGTACAGACTCTGATGCAGAGCACTCTACCACATGCCAAGTTTGCTCACTGCTATGTCCACCAAATGAATTTGATTCTACAGAATGCTTGCAGGAAAAGCATAAAGTCAATAAGTTGTTCTTTGCAAATATTGCTGACTTGACAACGTATTTTTCTTCATCTTCCAAGCGAAGTTTGTTACAGACAGTCTACAACAAAAGAATTCTTCAGTATCTTCAACCAGATGGAACTTCCAGTCCTACATTGCAAATACTGTCAAAGAAAACAAATTGCACTTATTAGAATGTTTTGAAAAGATTGAGGAAGAGGATTCCTGGGATGATGTTACAATAAGAGAAGCATTTGCCTCAAGAAATTTACTTCACAATCCACACTTTTTGTTAATCATAAATGTTTCCTACAATTTAAAGAAACACATTGATATTTAGTATAACACAATTCAGATGCAGAGTGCAAAGGCCATTACCATATCCAACACCTTACATAATTTTGGGTGAGCTGTATCTCAAATACGAGAGAACATTCAACCATTTCGAGTTTCTGATGATGAGTGTATTGCTCCTCCAAGAAAACGTTCAAAATGTAGTAGTGAACTTAATCTGACAGCAGATGCCAAAGAAGTGTGTGATATTATGACCAACCAACTGGAAGGAAGATTTCAAAACTCTCATGTATTTAGCAGCTTCGAAATCATTGATCCAAAAAGGTTTGCTTCTTTTAGAGAACATTTCCCAGCCCTTTGGTCAATACCTTTTCATTAAACTACAATCCTTTTATTTCATTTATAAATTTATTTTAGATATCAGTGAACTACTCTATAGCCTAAATTCTTTCCTGGCTAAAAACAGTCTGCATTTTATATCCCCTCTACTTTGACATTAATCAGTTATTGCACTGTCTAAATAACAAAACTCGTCTAGACCTGTTAATAAAGATTTCCTAATCTAATTTCATTGGCAGCAATGTGATTACATTCTATCACTCTTCTTTTACTTTTGTTGATGTTGTTGCAGTCTGTTTTCAAAACACTATCCATTCTGCTCTTACAACTCCTATGGCAACTGCAGTAGAGTTCCACATTGTTGGCAAATCTTGAAGTGTTTATTTTTCTCATTGAAGTTTAATTCTCCCAATTTATCCTTCATCTCCTTTAATGCTTTCTCAGAGTACAGATTGTATAGCAATTGTGACAAGCTACAAACTCTCAGTCCTTTCCCAAACACTGTGGTGAACTTTGACTCTTATAATTACAATCTGTTTCCTGTAGGTAACCTCTCTCTCTCTCTCTCTCTCTCTCTCTCTCTCTCTCTCTCTCTCTCTCTCTCTTTAACCCTAGTTAAGTTCAGAATTTCAAAAACAGTGTGCCTACCAACCTTACTAAAATTTTATTGGCCTAAATTGACAAATTCTATCTGTATTTAAAAAGATAAGTTATAGGGCCAGTAATCCCACCGATTTCATGAGTGAGGTTGGCTATGTATCCCTAAAACCACCCGGGATACTTCCTTGGTTTGCTTCTTTCAGTACATAGAGCTTTAATATGGGCTTGTGACTGAGTTGTCTAAGGGTTGATAGCAACATTTAAAGAGCATGTTTACTGCCCATTATTCTGCTTTTTTTAGTGAGATTGAGCTTGTATGTATTTGATTGTCTATACAGTTAACACAAGTGAGCAGCTGAGTTACTTGGTATCATAAACTTTTGTTTAAGTGAGTTTGTGCATAACAGCTATTTATGTTTTGCCTATCTGGATTTTAAGAGAGCAAATAAATGTGTTAGTGCCTGAAGCTATCATCACATAATTATTTATTGAGGAAATATAACTTGAAGAATGGGTGGGTAACTTGAAATATTAACTACAAAAGATGTCATTCTGATCCTTTGACATACAAGAAGTTGAAAGTGTTGATATGGGGCAGTTAGTAGTAAATTACATATAAACAAATCATAAATTTATGGTATGAACCAATTACAGAGGCAGGGTAACAGATGTAAGAATGAGAAAATGACTTACAAAAATTTAATCATCACCATAGATTAATCATATAAAAATAAAACTGTATAAAATACACATTCATATAAAAATTATGACAATATAAGTAATAAAATTTATGAGAAGCATACACATGAGTTTGAATAAAGGCAAGTTATCTGTTTAAATAAAACAGCAATAGAACAATTATTATTTTACAGGCTCAATATAAATACAGAATATAACTTACATAGTATTTATTCTGTATGGGTTCTCTCTTACAATGAAGACAATATGGTTTTGCAATATAGCTTTGACTTAAGTTGACTAGAAAATGTGAATGATGGTCTTCTGTATGTTCCAGGAGGAAAAAGGGGAGAGAAGGGTGCAACAACAAATCAATCTGAATGAAAACATTATTTACAAAGTAGAGAAAAAGAAGTGTATGTGTGTGTTTTTGTGTATGGCATTCTACACATAAATGACCTGTATGATACATCTATTAATTATATTTTACTTTTGCACACATATTAAAAACACACAATATACATTTGTACACAGTTCGAAATGTTATTACACATTCACACATTATTTATATATATATATCTACAAATAAATAACTACATAGTTAAGATTTTGTCTAATTTGACATTCTTCACAAAACAAGCCACCTGTAACATATTTAATAATTGCAGCAATAAATTAGGTAGTTTCTACAGTGTACCTGGCCCTGCCAAGGAAAAAAAAAAAAAAAAAAAAAAAAAAAAAAAAAAAAAAAAAAAAAAAAAAAAAAAAAGACCATGACCTTACATTGCAATCTATCTGACAGAAACTAAAGTAAACAGAATATTAAAGTACTTATAGAAACTGACAATAACAATGTGATCATTTGGAATATAACTCATTTGAAGACATTTATTATTTTTAGATTTATTTTAAGAACACTTTGCTCATCAGGTACTACCTATGACACACAACTTTGAAGTTGGTCACTGTGTGTCCAAAACTGGTAACAACTGTTACAACATACATGTGTTTGTTTTAAATATGAAATTTATATGATTAACAACCTTATGTCATTTTAACAACTACATAACCATTCACAACTGACTCTCTCACTTCAATAATTTCACAATGTGACCGTAGTTCATAGCTGTAGAGAAAGTAAACTATATAATAAGCATGTGCACAGAACAAATAATATTGCAATCTTTGGCAAAGTTCTTTTGTTCAGTCTTGATCCCACTGGTTAAAACCAATTAATTTCCATCTCATAATTTTAAGGGTGAAGATTCAAAAAATTTATGGACATCTTTGCAACATTTGATTTTAAAGTATAGCAAATAAAACAATGTAACCACTGTAACTTTAGAGGGAAAGATGATTTTGATATGCATTCCATGTTCTGGTCCTTATCCAAACTAACTTATTTTAGTAATAAAATTATTTTCACTTAATAAATCTGATGGCAAACTTATGCCACTTATAGCAAACTCATTTCTAAATACAAAACACTAGTTTTACAAGATATAAAATTATTTTAAGCCACTTGTCAAAAGTAACTTTCAAAACTGTATGTTAATGTGTAAAATTTTTTGCCCAATGAAGTTAAAATTTTCCTCTTCTTTTCCAAGCATCTCTCTAAGATTGAACACATAGACACTAATTTTCTTGGAGAAGTACGATGTAATGAGCTCTTCGAGTGTCAAGGCACTTTATGCAACTCTCAACACCTTTCAGCAAGTCTTCATAATTATAATATTGCAAAGAGCACATATGGCACATCTCACCATGCAAATTACGTAACCTGCAACAAAATTCTCATAAGCTTTATTTTATTCATGCTATTCATGTAACAAAATTTCAGCTCTGTTTCTCTGTTTTATATATCAAGCAATGGATAGTCCAGGTTGGGATAACATCAGTATTAACAACCTGTCAGCATCTCAGATACTCATCTTTACAGTAATTAGCAACTTTCTTCTACCTGAACTTTGATTCGTTTCCCAAACCTCTCATTCCTGTCTCTCATAAATTTCTCAATGCACAGACTGAGTAGCACTGGGGAAAAGACTACAGCCCTGTCTTACTCCCTTCTCAACCATTGCGTACCTTTCATGCCTTTCGTATCTTATAACTGTAGTTTGGTTTTTGTACAAATTGTATACAACTTTTTGTTCGCTATATTTTACCCTTGATATCTTTATAATTTGAAAGACTGTATTCCAGTCAACATTATTCAAAGCCTTCTCAAAAATTACAAAAGCTATAAATGTAGGTTTGTCTTTCCTTACCCTTATTTGAAGCCTTCTCAAAAATTACAAAAGCTATATCTGTAGGTTTGTCTTTCCTTAACCTATCTTCTAAGATAAGTTGTAAAGTAAGGATTGCTCACATATTCCTAAATTTCCCTAAATTCAAACTTTTCTTCCCAGAGGTCAGATTGTAGTGTAACGAGTTTACACCACGAAAGCAAGGGCGCAAGTACAACCAATGAGAAGATATCATTACAACCACGTTATGTTGATAGAGACTGGAGTTTCTGCCACGTGCTATTTCAGTATGTCCAGGTGACTGGCTGCATACACGAGTGGAAAGTCGTTGTCATGCTACCTGGTTGGGGAGACGCGACGGCAGATACATATAGCGGCCGACTCCTGATGACAAGGAAGTCTGTGATGTTAAAAGTGCTGTGTGACTATTTATTCTTTGATTGACTTGAAAGAGACATTTTTGTGTTTTAATAAAAGAGATTCATTCATTGTGATAGTGTCACACTTGAAGCATGTAATATTAAAAGCTATCTAAAATAATAGTTAAACTTGCAGTGTACTAAGAAATGGAAAGTCGTGTTTATGTTACGAAGATGTTATTACAAAATATATGTCTTAAACAAAGAGTGGCTTTTGATTTTAAATTACGAATATAGACTTAGAATTGCAGCCACTTTACTCCACTACAAACCTGCAGAGAAGAATGATCCTTTCCGAAAGTGCATGGATGAGGGGCATAGCAGTAGGATCCCTCTTTTAAAAACAACAAAAAGAAATTCTCCAAACAATAAGTGAGAAAGGATGTACACATCACACCACTCATACAACTACATCCACAAATAAGCTTGGTACATGAAAAGATACAACCCGTTTTTCCAATCATTGGTAAATAATTCATATTAGTATTTTGCAACCATGACTTATTAAACTTATAGTTCTGTCACTAGTCACAAACACATTGAAGGTCGGCATCATTAATGTGATGACTCTTACTGAGAAGGCAGAGCATAGAACTGTTGGTACTTGGTGAAGTTGGATGTATGGGAAGAGGAAGGAGGAAAGAGAGGAAATACACTCAATTGGAGTGGCTGACAAGAAACCACAAATAGTGTAGGTATCATAGTAAAATCAACCCTAAAGGAATATGTGGAAGCAGTAGAATACACAAGTCATAGGTAGATGAAGATAAGGCTGACAAGGAATGGAGTGAAGGATTTCATTCAAGTTTATGAAACACTTACAGGAAACAAAGAAGAGAACAGCAAGTATTTTCTAGAGAAATTAGAGAGTATAATTACAGATGTGGAAGCAATAGTGATGGGGGACCTGAATGCACAGGTAGGCAAGGAAAGGGGAGGGAAGGAGAAGATAATTGGCTATTATGGATATGGGAGGAAAAACAAGGAAGAAGTGAAATTGGTTGATTTCTGTGAAATAAATGGGCTGATTGTAGGCAACACATGGATCTATAAGGCTGACAAACTACTTTCTTTTATTTTTTTTTTTTTTTTATCTGCAGAATCTGTCAAAGTGCATCGAAAATGGCAAATGAATATTGTTATTAACTTAACTGTTGGTTACAATAGATTATAAATATCTATTTATACACTATGATTGCATGTAAGCCTACAGTAATTGCAATGGATAAACATTTAAAGACTGGTGAAGCTTGTATCTGCAGTGGTATTCTACTCTGGAAAATTTCAAGATGTGGTAGCAGTAGATTTGAGGCTGGTAAGGAACCTGTGTTGTTTTTCCCCCTTTCGCTACTACGCTACTCTATCATGTCTGTAGTAAACAAAACATTTAAAACATAATAGTATTTGTCTGATAAACATATACAGGGAATTAAACAGTGCCTTTATATACTTTGCTTTCTCTTCTACAGAACTGGGACAGAGGCCATTAATTTTCTTTTCTATGTTGTCTGCCGTCATGCAACCAGTCCTCACTTGACCGCTAATGAATTTTGCAATTGAATGTTTACTTACGAAAGGTCTCATGTCACACCAATACATCTCAATATACAGCCACTGCAAATCTGCGTTTAGTTATGAAATGGCTCATGTCAATGACAAGAGCCCTTTCTTAAATAAAGCATGGCTGGCAGCAGTGATCCGGTAACCAGCTGTTTCTGTTCACTTGTCTGTGTAGTGTACAGTTGTATTCCCCTTTCTTGATGGTCTGATTAATGATGGTAATTCTCCTCAGAGATGATAAATTATTATTCAGAAGTGATAGATTGGCTGACCAGTACTTCCCTTTGTGCTGTACCGCTGATAGTGACACAAAGTAAATCGTATATAAAATGCAAGAATCTGCCATGATAAGTATATTAACTACAAACGGATTGTTTCTCAAGCACTAAAAACAGGGACAGCATGCTCGTGAGTTGATTTATTTATTTTGAAACACCTTATATCTAGATAGTTCTGTAGGTTTGTGTTGTAGGTTAGGCTTCAGTTTACTGTGTTTTCTTGTTATACATGAGTCCTAACTAAACATATATCTTAAAGTCTTACATTTTTAACTGTTTTTAGAAGAAATGGGACTAACTTATTCTGCATTTTGTAGGTGCAGACTGAATTGATTTAACAAATTTTCTGAGGAGGACCAAATTGATATTCTGAGCAGAGCCAGAAACTTTGCAAGCAGAGATGAACAAGACTTATTTTATCAGTCATTAATAGAAGCCCATCCAATGAACAGTAGAAGGTCTAGGTTGAAACCTAACCCCACAGATGACAAAGAACAGAAGTTTACTAAGCCTAAGCATCTGTCGAGCATGTGAGCTCATGTACGTTTCATGTTACGGCTGATGAACAATGAGTTAAGATTCGCAAAAAAGTGTTTCTGAGTTTGTACACCATAGTGGATAAGTTGGAAGATTGAAAGAGCTAATTTTAAAAGGTGAGTCATCTAGAGATTTGAGAGGAAAACAGAAGAACTGTAAGACTTTTCCACAAGATTATACTGACCAAAATCAAAGACCACATTAAGTAATTCCCCCCAAAATATAGTCACTATTGGTAAAAAAAAAACCTATAATAATAATTAAAAAGTTTGACATAAAAAATGTACAGCATGTTTTTAGAAAAATATCTTGGTAGTGATGTAAAATATAGTTATTATTATAAGGTATTCAACGAACATTTTAACTACCTGTTTGGAAGGCCCCAAATTGACACATGCTGTGAGTGTGAGATGCTTAATAGGTGAATCAAAAACCCTCGGCTTAATGAAGCAGCAAAACAAGTAGCTGTTGCTTAGTTACTTGTGCACAAAAGGAGCAGTAACAAATTTTCTGCTTCTCACTGCAAAGACATGGCAACGAGCTGCGACAGGCACATACAAAAGACACACACATACAGCACTTTCAGCTATCAGCCATGGTCTTCTTCAGAAAATAGAACACTCACGCAATCACACAGGCACACAACACAGTCATACAACCATCACCTCTGGCTGCCACACTTTTCAAACTCCAAACTGTACAGGTCAGAACAAAAATCATACAATGATTAGGTTCCTAATTTCTCTTATAGACAGACTGCCCACAAGGGATCACTCTTATCTGCCCTGTGGCAGAGTCTTTGGCCTTGTCAGAAGAAAATTAAGTAAGTGTGAGGAAATGTGACTGGTATTACACAATAATGGAAGTATGTGAAATGACATTAATGTCTATAGCACAGGGAAAGATTATTGTTGATTTGATAGAAACAAAAAAATTTTGGATTTTCAAAAATGGTGGCCTCATTTTCTAAAATATATACTGTTTCAGAAGAAACCAAATCTGGAAAAAGGCAAAAAGAGAAAATTTTACTATTTCTAACTACCATGAATCCAGCAATCAAGTGAAGGAGAAGTAAAAGTATTAGTTTTTATTAGTGGAACCCTTTACAACACATTAAAACTAGCTATCCCGACACAATCAGGCATTTCTCTACCAAGACACAAAGCACATACTGAAAAATACCTATTCCTCAAAAGAAAATGGATAATATAAAGAAGCTTGTTCAGTTCGTCTTTGTTAAAGAAAATGTGATAGTGTAATATCGGCCTAAGAAGAAAAGCCAAAAGATCAAGCAATATGGATGGAATGATAGAGGGATGAAGCCTATCACCAATTACTTTCTGGTGGATACCACTGAGTTGTGGTGCCAAAGATGTGGTTCAATAAAATGGAAGACACAAAGGAAAAGAAAAGTATGAAAACTAAAGGACTGCATGATACAAGAAAAGTGTAAGGAGTTACTTAAGCTCAAAATTCCTAACAATGAATGTGGCAAGGTAGAAGGTGAAGGGATAAGTTCAAAAAAGCATTTGTAATTTCTGTTGAAAGAACCAGTGGCAGAATGTCTAGAAGGATAAAGAAAAAGGAGATGCCAAGATGGAATGAACAGGTGAAGGAGGCAGTAAAATAATAAAAGTAAATCCGGCAGGAATGGAACACAGAAAATTAAAAGGAAATACCAGGATAGTAAAAATAAGTATAAGAAAGTGTTAGCAGAAGAAAAGAGTTAATTCATACCAGAATTATGTGACGTTCACAATAATAATTGTAATTGCTTTCAAAATCGCTTGTGTGTGGTATGGTCAAAGGTATGCAGGCAATATTGGTGAAGCATATTGGTGGCTGTAACAATTGTGTGTATAAAGCAAAAGGAGATTACAAATAATCAATGTTATTACATAGTGTAGATTCCGATACCATATTCCTACAACACAATCCAATTCCATTCCATTCACATCCTTTTGCTCCATTTCTGTGATTACATGGTATTTATGGCATGGTTTGAGATTATGTATGTATTTAATTCTATAAAGATTGTAATCAATGTAATTTAATCAAATCTTACCAAAAGAATTACCACAATAATGTCTCACCAAATTTTGTAATATAGAACAATCTAGAACAATCATTGTTAGTAATTGTTTAGTATTGTTCCATAATCAACATTTTACTTAATTGCAAAAATCGCTTCTCCATTGTAATTCAGTTCAGATATATTGTTAAGTATACAACTTGTATATTATTACTCATTCCGCCTGTTTTAACTGTTTTAAAAGTAATTAATAATATAATTGTAAATTATTGTGACGTTTGAAACCATGGTTCATTAATCTGTAATAGCAGTCACCCAAAGTTCTCTGTATTCTAGAAGTTTAATTGTTAAATCATCTCATAATTAAGTGCAATAATGGGCTCATTTGCTGAAAAGCTATATGAGAATCATCTTAGCACCAAAGCTACTCAGTATCTAAAGTGTATTAAGACTGTGACGAGATTGTGATTGTCAGTATATTACTGTATAAAACTGTTTTTCTCAGCAATAAAGGAAAGTCAGAATTACTCATTTTTATCAAGCTTCCCAACATAATCATGAATCATTGAAGTCAAACTTAGGACAATTACAATACTTATAGAACATTTTTTTTTTTTTTTTAATTTTATATCAATAGCATAAGTATAATTTCATTGCTTTGTATTTGACATGATACCTAGAATATTAGAAACATACGAACCCAGAACTTAGTGACTGTCATATATGGTCATTGTGGTGAGCAGAAATTTCTGTCTGTCCTGGAAACGTGGTCTGATAGCCAAAAGTTACAAGGGGACTGATCACAAAAAGCAGGAAATCCTGGCCTGAGTCACAGCTATGCACAAATTTTCGTAAGTCTCCACGGGGTAGTACATCTATACCCAATTCAAGAGCTGGAAATTCGATATTGCAAGTAAACTTTTGATTTAAATTATTTGACCACAGTAGTTCGTCAAAATTGAGGAATAGGAAGCAGTGAAGTTGTGATGCCCCTTCCCGTGATTTCAGCATTCCGGAAACACGTCTGTTGTCCTCAACCCTATGTTCCAGGTTAACTGAGACACACACTACTTCTTTATGCAATGTAAACATTGCTACATGTCTATCGTTAAAGGAACCAATAAGTCAATTTGTATTGGTGGAACTAGGTTCACCCTAATTCGGTAGAGAAGTATATTTCTTCACAACTAATTTGCGTCTTTGCTCTAGTTACAGGCAATTCTTTTCTTTCAGTGAAAAGGCTTCAAAACTATTAGCTCTTCAAGCTAACACATGGATGCACATGAAACATCTACTGTTAACCTAAAAAAGGAACTATGTGGCCAAAGGGTGTGTTGTAGAACTTAATTTAGTTGACCTGAAAATGGGCTAAATCTCAGACTGATAAGCCTACAAATTTGAGTGTGTGTCCGTCCACATGCAGACTTGACGCTCCTCGTGTAATGGGTACGGAAGTCCTACTGACAAAAAATTATTATACGCCTAATACAAGTGGAAGTATTCACCTGACTTTAAACAGAATACCACAACATACTGCTATAAAGCCATAAAGGCTCATACGTTTTATGTTGAAACTATCATCAATTTATTAACTTTTTGCTTGCTATTACAGACACCTCAGACATAAATGTCGTATAAATAATCTTCAAATAGGATTTGTTCAGCATAACGTAAAAAGTAAAAAACAAATAACTATTCAGGGAAAATGAATTACAACTTCCCTATTATATTATTATAAACACTTAAGCAAAATTGGTACTTGTTGCCAAAGTCTCAGTTTTTTGTTGTTGCTCAATTCCAAAAATACCTTGGCAGTGGGGGCCAGCAAAATGAGGGCCAGCACTGGGTGGCAGAAATCCACACTACACCACTGCATCCTTTCTTTTCACCCTCAGTCAAATGGGGAAGCTGAGCATGTGGTTCAAACATAGAAGCATAGATGTGCAAATATTTGCAACATTTCCCAGTGGAGGAATCATTGAATCTTTTTCTAATGGCCTTTCTGACAATATCTGTAAGTCCCCATAACCCGGTGGAGCTTCTTCATGGGCATCAGCCACATACACCTACTCACCCTCATACACCTACTCACCCTGACGTCAAGCTACCAGTGCGTTTCGGCAGCCAAGGTTTCACACACAGGACAGTGGACTGAGTGTGGGGGATTTGGTCACCACTCCACTGGATCCATGTGGTTATTGTTTATCAGAATGGCTACTGTGTCTATACACTAGAGATGTGTGAACGAGAGTTGCAGTGCCAAGCTGAAGCAAGAGGAGCCATAGTCTTTATCACCTCCTGGCATACCCTTGGGACCCAAAAAGAGATGCTGGTACAGCTATCCCGAGGTCAGATGGTGGGTCATCGTCGTGCTCATTGGCCTGACCAGTTCTGCCCACACTCTCGGGCTCTGGGCAACAGAGAGCTGCTCGTCCCTCTCCATTCATAGGACACCACCTGCCACACACTATCCTTACATTCATCTCCCATCCCGTCACACATTTAATTCCTTTCCCTTCTTTCTGCACCGTCCGTCAGACAGCACTGGTGTATTCCCCCACCCATACTGCACCTATCCCGTTCCCCTTCTGCTTCCCTCTCCTCACCACCTCCTCACCCCCACCACTGGTTGTTCCGCCTAGGTCATGCTCGGTAGCGCAGATCGGCCACAGCATCCGGAGTTGGTGGTCGTGTCTGTGTGAAAGTATGTTTGTGTCTTTAAACAACAAAGGCCTAAACGGCCAAAAGCTATAATAATGTTATCTGTGCCTTTCTATAGCTCATTGGACGTCTCTGTGATGAATAAGCAACCTAACCTTTTCAAAACTATTGTCATATTAAGTTTAGTAACTGAACTACTATGATTCAAACAAAGTAATCGCAAGCCAAGTAAAACCAAGAGGAGAGAAAAGAGAACTTCTGTTTGAATAAAAGACAGTTAATGAAATGTTATTTAAGAAAAATTGTATAAAAGCTATTGAACTACTGACTTCTGAGTTGATGATAATATGAAAAAGATTTTGTTCAAGGTCATCTGAGAATGGGTTGCGAAGCAAGTGAGAACATTAATCAACATCAGCAATAGCAAAACATTTCTTAATAGGCAACCTCCTTAGAGTGATTAAAATGCATGCCTTATGACACGTTATATTCCACTACCCATATCTTTTCTGTTAAAATTTACAATCTGGAAGCTGTTGAGCTTGCAGTGAAATATCTGCCCATAGAGAATAATATTATGAAGGACTTTTAATTAAAAACTTAAACCTACTTAAAGTATTACATTTTTGATGTTATTACCTTATATGCAGTTTCCATTATGATTTGCTGTAAAACTTTCGGTTAAGCAGAAATAGTAGGAGATTAACATTCAATTTTGCCTTCCCAAAAAGATCCATAACAGATGCACCTTCGTACTGAAGCTGCAGTAAGTTCTGAAAAATAAAAGGAGAAGGATATAGCATTGCTCCACAATTTTTGTCTTGCAGACATTAGTTTTAGTATTTTATATTTTATTTCACGACATGAATTTAGCCAAATATGGGCACTTGATTTTGTTTCATTTCACAACCACTTCAATGTGAACCAAGTTTAAATCTTCTGAAGAAGGCAAAATTACTTTTGATGAAACCTGGGTCAAGGCTTACGTATATAAACCATTTCATCAACAAGAATTTTCACATCTTCATAATAAGAGTGCTAAAGTAATTAACATGTTTGGCTCAATTTGTGTAAAAATATTTTTCTCAATAATGAAATAAATAATTCACAATTACATGGCAACTTAAGTGATGGCAATCTGATAAACTTTCTCATCCTGACAGTGTACCAACAGTTTGTACCAGATATAAGTTTTATTATGTCTTTGGTGAATCAAAAGTAATTAAATATTCTTTTTAATAACATAGCCTAGGATAGGTAACAATTCACTCTAAGGATGCATGGCTGAGCGGCTGACAGACACAAAAACAGATAATCACATACACACAACTTAAATTTTCGGCCATGACTTTCGTCAGAAAAAGAAACACATACATTCACGCAATCACTCGACAACTATACACACACACAAAACCATCCTTTCCTGCCACTCAAGTGACACAAGTATCTAGACAGTTAGTGAGGTGGGGAGTGGAGGGAAAAGGATGCTGGGTAAAGATGGGGATGGAAAGCTCCGCATTGCAGGATGGATTTTAAAGGCTCTGATAGGTGGGAATTTGAATTGCGGCAATGAATACCGTGAAGGGAAGGGGCGGGAAAGGACAATACAGAGGTGTAGAAGAGTGTGGGGTGGGAGTGGGGGGGATTTGAAATGATAAAAATAATAAGGAAAAATAAAAATAGGAACAATGGAAAAATAAAAATAGGAAAAATGGAAAAAAATAAAGTTACGAAAAATATTAAAAAAATAAAATAAATAAATAGAAAATAAAAAGTAATTAATTAAGGGGATATTGTAAGCAGAGACACACTGTAGCAATGAAGACATGAGATACAGGCTAATGAGCAGGGGAGGAAGAGGAGGGAGGGAGATGTTAGGCATGGAGTGTAGGGATGGGAAGTTATCTTAGATTAAGGCCAGAAAGGTTGTGGGACTGTAGAATGTGTTGAAGGGACAACTCCCATCTGCACAGTTCAGAAGAGCTGGTGATGGAGGGGAGGATCCAGAAGGCTTGGGTAGTGAAGCAGCCATTGATATCCTAAGTGCTGTGTTCAGCCGCATGCTGGGTAATGTTGGTCTATGAAGGCCTTTGTGAGGCCTTCTGCATAATGGATAAGGGACTTCTAATCACTGCAATTTTGCCATCCACGTGTGGCAAGGCTGTATAGAGGGATTTTTTTAAAATGAGGAATGAATGGCAGCTGTCAAAGTGCAGGTACTGTTGGTATTTAGTAGGTTTAATGTGGTCAGAGGTCTGGATGGAGCTGTCAGTGAGGTGGAGGTTAACATCCAGGAACGTTACTTGGCGAGTTGAGAAGGATCAAGTGAAACTGATGGGGGAGAAGGAGTTGAGGTTGTGAAGGAATGAGGATAGGGTGTCCTGACCCTGAGTCCAAATCACAAAGATGTCATCAATGAACCTGAATCAGACCAGGGGTTTGGGATTTTGGGAGGCTAGGAAGGTTTCCTCTAGATGGCCCATAAATAGGTTGCCACAGGAGGGTGCCATATTGGTGTCAAAGGCTATGCCACAGATTTGATTGTATACTACTGGAACACTCTGTGGCATGGCATGCAGCTGAGCACAGCACTCTGGATTTCAATGGCTGCTTCACTACCTGAGCCATCTGGATCCTACACTCCACCACCAGCTCTTCTGAACTGCGCAGATGGCGTTGTCCCTTCAACACATTCTACGGTCCTGCAACCATCCTGGCCTCAACATAAGATAACTTCCCACTTCCCATTCCTATGCCAAACATCTCCTCCTCCCCTCCCCCCTTCCTTACCCAATCATTATCCTGCATCTCTCCATTTCGTGTTTTCTTGCTACTGTGCTGTGCTTTGCCCCTTACAATATCCCATTAATTAATTAACTTTTATTTGTTTTTCTCCAATTTTTTCCTGTTTTATTATTATTATTATTTTTTTTTTTTTTTTTTTTTTTTTTTTTTTTTTTTTTTTGTATCCTCTTCCTGTTTTTCCTATTTTTATTTTTCCTTATTTTATCATTTCAAATCCCCCCCCACTCCCTCCCTAAACTCCACTACACTTCCCTTTTATCCTTTCCAAACCCTTCCCTTCATTGTATTCATTGCCACAATTCAAATTCCCACCTATCAGAGTTTTTACAATCTATCATGCAGTGCAGAGCTTTCCACCTGCACCTTTACCCAGCATCCTTCCCCCTCCATTTTCCACCTCATGCTTGTGGCGCTGGAGTGGCCGGACATGGTGGTTGTGTTTGTATAGTTGTCTGTGTTTCTTTTTCTGATGAAGGCCATGGCTCAAACTTTACGTTGTGCGTATCTGATTATTTATTTTTGTGCCCGTCAGCAGCTCAGCGAGCATCTTTACAGCGAGTTGTTACCTATCCTCTATTATTGGCATTTCCAATCGGATATTCCATTGTTAAATATTCTTTTTGATTGTCATATATTTTGTTAATACCTGTACTCTTGACACTGTCAATAGAAAAGTGCTAGGTAAACATTGCTTTGATATGTAGTTGTAATAATTTATGCACTCCTAATGACATTCTATACAGAGTATATTTTGTTTTTGCATCTGTTGACACACCTCACTTGAAATGTAAGAATTTTACAAGGAAAAACATCACCTGCACAATATTACTAGAGAAATGCAGTTACAAAACAAAATTAGTTCTCTCTCTTTTTTTCCCCTTCTTTTGTAGCAAAAGTGAAAAATGTATAATACTGCTGTTTATGATCTATAGTTTCAGTTTTTTAAATTTCTTAACACAGTACAGTATGAAACCTAGCCACATGCAAACTGGTCTTGTGTCCCATGTGTGGCGGTTCTACTGTCTAGCGGTGTAGTGGGGCAATTGTGTGATTGGGCAAGAAGGAATGGCCCACATGCCAATTGGCCCCTGCGGGCTGATTCTGTTGCCATCTCTAGTTTATAAGGATGATCGCAACAAACTGAGACTTGTATCAAACTGAATGAACATTGTGTATGAAGCTGTGAGAAATCCACACTTTAATGGACTGTGAATTATTTGTGGAAAACTGTTACATATTGGCAGCCCTGTTATAACATCTGAAGAAAAGTGCTTTGAATTGAATTGTAACTGTGATTCTGGCCAAAAGAACATTAAATAAACTCTGTTAATTTCGAACTTTTAAAAATGGTTAGTCTTTAGTAATTCCCCACAAAACAAATTTTTACCTGCCTTCAGAAGCATTTTATATACATTTACAGAGAGCAACCAATGCATTTGCCAGGCGTTCTAAACAGAAATGTTGGCGGAATCACTCAACAGAGGATACCACTGGACCTTATGGGATACCAATTTTACACAGAGTATGCACATGAATTTGCTCCCTCCCATCCCCCCTCCCCCTTCTAGTAGCAGTGTACCACAGGTATCTAAAGGAGTCCTAAGGATTGAGAAAATGCGCAGGTTATTCCCATTTATAAGAAGGGTTGCTGATCAGATGCACAAAACTACATCTACATACTCTGCAAGTCACATTGAAGTGCATGGCAGAGGGTTCATTGAACCACTTTTATGATGTACCT